>CM040103.1:13105239-14349614 GCA_022496805.1 Pohlia nutans
GGAGCTGAGCCCATGAGGAGACGGAGGGCACTTCCACACCTTACTCCAGCCCTCGACTTTCCACTCCTTCTCCTTCTCCCTTCTGCCTTCTCCTTCTCCTTCTCTTCTCCTTTCTCCTTCTCCTCTCCTTCTCCTTCTCCTTCTCCTTCTCCTCTCCTTCTCCTTCTCCTTCTCCCTTCTCCTTCTCCTACTCCTTCTCCTTCTCCTTCTCCTTCTTCCTTCTCCTCTTCTCCTTCTCTTCTTTCCTTCTCTTCTCCTTCTCCTTCTCCTTCTCCTTCTCCTTCTCCTTCTCCTTCTCCTTCTCCTTCTCCTTCTCCTTCTCCTTCCTACTCTTCTCCTTCTCCTTATCCTTCTCCTTCTCCTTCTCCTACTCCTTCTCCTTCTCCTTCTCCTTTCTCCTTCTCCTTCTCTCCTTCTCCTTCTCCTTTCTCCTTCTCCTTCTCCTTTCTCCTTCTCCTTCTCTCATCTCCTTCTCCTTCTCCTCTCCTTCTCCTTCTCCTTCTCCTTCTCCTTCTCCTTCTCCTTCTCCTTCTCCTTCTACCTTCTCCTTCTCTTCTCTTCTTCTTCTTCTTCTTCTTCTTCTTCTTCTTCTTCTTTCTTCTTCTTCTTTCTTCTTCTTCTTCTTCTTCTTCTTCTTTCTTCTTCTTCTTTCTTCTTTCTTCTTCTTCTTTCTTCTTCTTCTTCTTCTTCTTCTATCTTCTTCTTCTTCTTCTTCTTCTCTTCTTCTTCTTCTTCTTCTTCTTCTTCTTCTTCTTCTTCTTCTTCTTCTTCTTCTTCTTCTTCTTCTTCTTCTTCTTCTTCATCTTCTTCTTCTTCTTCTTCTTCTTCTTCTTCTTCTTCTTCATCTTCTTCTTCTTCATCTTCTTCTTCTTCTTCTTCTTCTTCTTCGTCGTCGTCGTCTTCTTCTTCCTAGTTTTCGTTTTCGTTTCCATTGCTACTTGTTTTGTTTTTCCTTCCCAGCCGCACCGACAGTAGACAATCATTCTGGCGAGACGTTTTCCATTGGAGTGGTGAAGAGTGCGCTCTTTGCGGACTGTCGATCGGTCTTAGCTAGCGAGGTAAGTCGAAGAGAAGATAGCATTTTCTTCTACTTTCTAGTATCGTGTTGTGCTTGTACTGTTTTTTTCTCTTTCTGGAGTTGGTTTCCGCTAGCCAAATTGCGTGCTTTTGTGTTGTTTGATTTGCTTGAAGGTGGGTAGTGGGTTTGCGTGAGATGTTTTGATAATTGCTCGCTGGTGCTGGCTTTGGACAAGTCTTATTGCGTTTAGGAAAACTTTAGGTGACTGAATTGGAAATGTAGAGCTTGCTTGCCGTCTTAGCTCTCCTGACCAATTCCTGCCCACGTAGATAATAACCCGGTGGAAAATACCGACCAGAATTGGTGAGAAGGGATTCGGTGTGTTTCGTTCCTGGTGCTCAGGACATTTGAAAAGCATTGAAAGTCGCGGCGCAGTTCGCTGCCAGAGAATGTAGAACTGTAATCGATCGAATCGTGCACACAAGAGCATGCATTCATTAGTGCCTTGGTAAGCATCCAGGATGGTGAGGGCAAGCAAGCCGAACCGCAGCGAGGAGCAATCCGGCACGCAGGAAGAGCAAGAGCAGCATGCGCTGCAAGTGCGAGCGCACCTGGACGCGAACGCACCGCACCGACAGCTCAAACCGGCTCGAAGCGACGCTGCGGAAACAATGAGCATAATTTGCGAGGCAAGCGATGCCGTGTCGACGGAGGCACCGGAGCGTAGCAAGTACCTGCAGCTGTTGGCCACGGGGTTGCCGCTGGAGACGCGGGGCTCGGGCGACGTGAGCGACGACTTCACGGAGAGCGAGTACTATCAGTATATGGCGGCCATTGACAAGACGCATCACACGACAGGCACGGGCTTCATCAACGTGGACCAAGCGCCCGATCAAGGCTTCCATCTCTCCAACAACGACGTCGACCAAGCTCACATGCAACCCCGCCATCGCTGCAACCCTGCCATGAACGACTGGGAGCCTGCTCCCATCAGCACCCTCCTCACCTCCAGCAAGCCAGTGCGGAGTGAATCTTCCGCTTAAGTCATCTCCGGATGTAGATTGCCACACTGAACTCCCCCTCTCTCAGGTTGCGTCAATCTATGTATGTGTGCCACTCAGCCTGGTCTGTAATTATACATTGGGTATACATCATCACTGTGTTCACACACAACCGAGTTCATTTCATTGTGGTAGTCACGGCCATGTGGATCAGCAAAATGCATGGAACCGATGCTTTCTTGGCTTTTGAACCTTTGACATCATCCACCAAGTAAGTCTTGAAATAATTTGACATACTCCTTCGCTATGTAGAAGAAGCAGAATTTGCACATTACTGTGATTGTGAACGCTATGTGGACTAGCGGTATACAACTTGCATTTGATTTCCTCTGTGGAATCCTTTCGCCATCAACCAGCAAGTCCAGTCTCGAGTCTTTTTTTCGAAGCCGAATTTTCCTCAAGACTTGTAGCAGCAGTCCAAAAAGTTTAGGGTACTGTACAGTACACTACTACTGGACTTGGTCGTCAGGTTTTGGAGTGAGGCCATTGGCAAGCTTCTCAGCTGCTTTTTCCAGATGGTTGAGGAACGTGCCGTAGCAACTCGTCATCCCCGTGGCCATCATCTCTGCGGTGTACCCCTCCACAGCCCCACTTCGTAGTTCCAGTCTACCATCGTCTTCCCTTCCTCTGTTGCTCAAAACTGTGCACAGAAGATAAAAGCCCATCTCACATGTACTGCACTGTACTGTACTCCCACTGTCCCAAAGTTATTGTCATATTTGAAAGTCATGTTTGAAAGTGCTTTTTTAAGTAGGTCATATTGTAAGAAACATGATTAAAAAAGGTTCCAAATTATGTCACTAGAATGATTGAAGAACATTTCATGTGTTCATTGCAACCTAAATAAAATTAGCCACAAGGAAGTATTTCTTTGACCTACTTAAAAAAGCACTTTCAAACATGACTTTCAAACATGACAATAACTTTGGGATGGAGGGAGTACAATACACGTCCACTGGGCACTTCGTACAATGCCCACTGTACACGCCCCCGCTCCATTTGCTTGACACTTATATCACCTCACAATGTCTCTAACACCATTCTCATCACTAAAATTAACTGGACTCATGAGGAAAACGGAGCCCTGGAAACAGCATGTAGATAATACAAACATCATGTAAACGTATCATCACTTTCTTATGAACTCTTCTGGAGTATCACACTTGCTACACTATGATCGACTGTCAGTGGGGTTTCCTGAAGGTAGTAAGTCGACCACTAGGCCAGCAAAGTCAATCTGGAAATCCAATCACCAAGCTACATAATTTCAGCGCATGAAGTACAAGAGATGTGGCATTCATGTCACGACATACTTGTTTTGTTGATTCCAAGAGGGCCACCATGTAAGTTATGTTTATGATTTGTCGTCAAGCTTGTAAAAGGTGCAACTTGCAGGGGTCTTTGGGCAAGCAAGTGGATTGCTGTGGATATCGATCATGCTCATGGAAATCCATCTGAGATCTGGCATTACAATTAGTAGACGTCGCCTTTCACTCGGTAGGTGAGGCAAACGGCACCACTTTGCACTCACTGCCCACGTGCTCAAGACTTGGTGAGTATGCTTCGTCACGAAGGACAAGTGTATACAATGAACTCTGACACTGTTTTGAGTGAGAAGCAACACCTCTACTATTAGCTTGGGCAGTGCTTTGTGGGAACTTTAGTTCCGTTTGCATATCGTGCATGATACTAAGATAGTTCATTTCGCAAAACTTCATCTGTGGTGGCGACCTGTTGACATTTTGTTGGGAGTTCCCTGAGTCATTTGGTGGTGTCTGTTTGTTGAGTTTCTCAAGTGAATCACTTTGTTGCTCTTGTTGTTTACTTTACAACAAGCTTACTACATCTACAATTCTACGCATCTCCTATTTCCACAGTCGTAGATCTGTGAGCACATCTTCGTATAAGCGAGATTTCAGGCACAGAGCACACTGCAGGAGTGCTGAGTTTCTTGGAAATCAAGATGAGATGCAAGAAATGGAGGCTGCACAGGAGGCTTCCCATTTTGATGAGGAATCCTTAATCTACATACCAATGGACGTGGCTGCTATTTGTTTCCGATTCTGTTTAAATGAATCCTTAATACATTCGTGTGTTTCACAGTTTTGAGTTTAACTAGTTCAACGAACTTCAACTTCGGTTCGTTGAACTCAAAACTCTTCGCCTGGTCGGCAAAGCTTTATAGCATTGGGCAAAAAGTGACAAACAAACAAACAATCCTTTCGGTAACTTCGTATAGCTCAGGTGTAGCTTTGTGTAGTCACATTCGGTTACAGTTGTAGTTACAACAAGCTCGCCATCATAACTAAAGGAACCCACCATGAAACGAAGCAGAATATGGGAGGCAATGCACCAGGGTGTACTGTACAGTGCATTGATGCTCTCGGCATTTTACTCATAATGGTTCAAGTCACAACCGGGACCCACTTTACGGGCCGGAGACTACTTTGCAACTCATGAATTCATGTCTATGGGGAGTTGAGTTACCACAACGACACCTATTTTGGCCTTTGTGTTTGCTTTGCAGCACTAATTTCCTGGTTCGCTCTCTCACGCTCCGCAGGTAACAAGTTGTAGAATAGTTGGCCGGTTCTGGCTTCCCACTGCACAGGAAAACAACGCCATTCCAGGAAGGAGACGTGAGCACACTGCCAACTTCGAAGCGAAGCAACACAAAGACGCCCATAATTTCTTCATTTTAAACGACATCCTCAAGAGCCGAAGACTCTTTATCACAACCACACTTGGAAGCTAGGGAAGTCTACTAATTACCTCTCTAATGTCCTTGACAGAATGAATTCTGGGCTCGTACGTAGGCTTTGGCCGAAACTTGCGATTATGCTGCACAGAAAAAACACAGGCTTCAAGATCCGTGATAACTTACACAAGGTTGAGAACCATATTTACATCCATCACAGAATTCATGCGACAGGAAATGATGTGAGGAGCAAACCAAAGGAATTATGCATTGGAGGCCCATCAGGAGAGCCGTACCTCTGCTAATAGGGCTGCTAAATCAGCGTCTCCGTTGCCAATTTTACTGCTGATCCTGCCGCCCTGCTTGGGGGCAGCAGCCCCAGTTTCTAACACAGGTTTGCTTGCTTGCTTGGCGGCAGCTGCTGCAGAGAATACAGGCATGCTTGAACGCAAGACCGACTGCCTGGTTGTCATTTTAGCAGGAGCATTCTGTTTCCAGAGAAATGGAGCAGACATGAGTTTTACAACTAAATAGAAGTACAACCCGATCGCTTCTCATTTTAGTATCACCGAGTGCAGTTTGCAAACTAATTTCATGAGAATAAAATCTGAGACACGAAGAAGAGTCCTCTATTCTGCATCCGAGTCAGGGAAACCATACCGAGACTGGGACTTCCGTCTTCTTCCGAAATCCGGGGTCTAACCCTACTGCACTCTTCCTTCCAGCAGAAGCGGCAGTTTTACTAGAATCCGATCGATTAGTTTCTACGACGCCATTACCACTTGGTTTCAGAATGGTTCCTCCGTTAGCTCCCATGGCAGCTCGTGCATGAGCCGCAAATGTCAAGCTTGGCATGCTCATCCTTGTCACAGTCTGCTTACTCATTCTGGGCGACCCTGTTGATGGCTCTGTCAAGAGAATATCAGCGTGTGATTTAAACTACTCTTGCAAGGATTTCTTGCATCAACTGCGAAATAATAATTCAAGTCAACCGCTGGCCGGAACAGAGGCCGCCAAAGCTACAACTGCAGCAGTTACAAAAACAATGAATAATTTTATATCTAAGCTGCAGAAAACCACCTCGAATGTCTCTGTGCAAGATAGAATGCGCTGAAGGTTGAGAACATAGAAGTGGGTAATACTACCAAGTCACGTGAAGTACGTAGTACAAGTGGTTCGTGAAAAAAAATGAGGGAATAGCCAAGTGCTGGGGGGTGTACCATATGCAGGCGCCCCCCTCATCTGGGATTTTGCCGAAGGAATTATTAAAAGAGGTCGCAAGGGATCCAAACAGTACCTGGATTGAGCTTCGTCGTCTTGGCTAACGAATGTAGACTAGTATTCTCTTTCCCTCCCTTGGAGAGGTGACCAACTTTATCCGTTTTCCCTGCTGGGCCATTTAGGCGGGAGACTGAAGATGCTCTTGCTCCTTGTTTTTGCTGAGCCAGATTGCTTCTATTGGACGTGGAAGCCTTAGTGTCCATCCCCCTGCCTGGGGTATGATCAAACGACACCGACCGCCGGTATTTCTTTGCTGTATCTGCAACTGCGACAATTTTTGGTGAAGCCACTTCCGGCTCCTTCACAGAGTTTAATGCCGCTCTAGGATTCTGTGCTCTGCGCTCCAAAGCCCGAACTACCTCCGGAAGGTCAATACCAGGCAACTTCTTCTCCTCAGATCCAGCCCTTTTCATGTCCACTATTGATAGTAAATCAACTACCATTCCATTCGGCTTGACTCCACTGCAGTCCCCCGAAACTGGAGGAACATCGGAGACATCATGCTTAGAACTCACGTTTTCAACCACTGGAGAGTCATCACTGACTTTAACCCGTAATGCAGAACCCCAGCTCTTTCTCATTTTCCGTATGTCATCAAATGCCTGAACAGAAGAATTGATGCCCAACGAATTTGCCACTCCGGCCACGGCATTGGCATCACCTGAAGGAATCCTGTCAGACTGGCACTTTTGGTTTGAAGGCCCGTTCTCATTCCTTAGAGAAGCTGTGTCTTTCTTCGTGACTCTTTCAGAGCCATTGATTACAGGTAACGCCGCGGCCTCCAATTGCACACTTTGACGAAGTCTAGATTTTGGACGTGTCGCTGCACAATAGGAGAACGTTTGTCAAGTGATAATCCAATCCATTCTCTACTGCGAGAGCAGTGGTTGAGAAGAAAACAGAAATTGCAGCCCACGAGACTCTGTCGTCACAATTGTAGAAAAAAATTAACACTACAATATGCTCATTACCTGCTCCTTGTGGTTTGGAATTAGGATTGTCTGCCGAGTCGTCAATTTTCACTCGAAGTGCTGAACCCAGGCTTTTACGAAGCCTGCTCGTATCCTTTAGTTTGGAAAAAATTGTATCCTGCCAATGTAAACTAGGTGGGGATGGCTTCTCCACGTCTACACAAGCTCCAGCTGATGAAGTAGAGAACACTGGTATATCAGGTTCCGTACTCATTTGATCATTAACAAATTGGCTCACAAACATATTTACTCGGAAACTGGAGCTTCGGAGGACCCCAGCCCCGTCATTTCCAGCTACATATTCATCAGAAGTCGCAGAGGATATGAACCTCCGGGCGGATAGAAACTTCTCGGGTGATTTACAATGGACCGGTGAAGCAATTCGTGGGGAATCAGCTCCAAATGTATCATGACAGCCTGAATTGAATCCTGCTCTGGGGCTACTCTCGTCTTCTTTAGCAGTTTCTTTGGACTGCGCCACAGTCGGGGCGCCATCAAAAGCAAGCTTCGCTTTCGAGGAACCACGATTCTTCTTCCTCTCGAGATTTGGAGTTCTGACGCTTGCATTCGGGTCTTTCACATCAGCAGCATGGCCACCGGCAATCTCTGTGAGGGGTACCTCGTGGTGCCTGCACATATCTTTCACATCTAAGTACACAGCATACATCGAGACAAACACGGCAATACGTACTCAGAAACACAGAGGCAAGAGCTAACTTACGAATGGCTGCGATAGAACCACGGGTCGTCCCTGCAGACACAGCAATGAAGAAGAGATGAGTTAATTGAGCGCTGAAGAATTCCGCCTTACCAGTGACATCTCCAAGAAACAACACTATTCCCGTACGCAAAGCTTTTCTGATAGCTACGACATCATGCCTGCTACCGTATACGAAAAGTGACGTAAATTAGATACTGGCATGAAATGGTGTTTAAGAGATTACTGTTAAATCCAAAAGGGTGATATGACAGACCAGGAACATTAAACAATCGAATTCTTACATAGGAACAGATGGTTTTCTTCATATCCTAATTCACTGCTTCTAATGCTAACTACAAGGGATGAGATTTCCGGGGCTGTAAACCGTCCGTTCTGTACAAAAGGGCATCACATTCGAAAGGTGCTGCAGGTGATACAGAAAGCATGATTGTGTTCACGGAGCTTACCCGATTGTTCCTGCTTTCGCTAACGCTTCTTCGGCCTTCAAGTCTGCCCATTGTGGAGCATCAATCTCATCCTGCAGTGCGAAAATCATTCCTAATTAGCATGGAGGCAGTATCAGCCCCAAAACAGCATGTTACCAGAATCACGTTGACAAGATAATGCGACCCTCCGATACTTGAATACTCCAAGCCTGCAAAAAGGCAAGGATTGCGTGTCGAGGAATAAGGAACGCACCAGAAAAGCCCAATGCTTGTCGTTCTTGGCAGCTGTAGAAGCAGGGGACAGTGACAAAGATACAAGCATAGCCTGCCTGTGCATGATGCACGACGCTCAAGATACTCGCGGTTGTATATTACAAGGCATTGCTTGCATCAATGCACATTGCAATCCCCTGAGGAAAATTCCATCTCCTTCATGTCCCACTAAACCCTGTTGGTATATACAACGGGATACTTCACCCACCCGAATTCTTCGACCCTCCACAGAGATCACAAGTGATTCTTCTGCCACAATATACTCGCCTTTCCACCACTTCAATAACAATAGTGCGACGAAGCTCCCGCGGTGCGCTGATTGATACAGAAAAAATGAGGTAGAAGCAGAAGGTGAAGGAGAATAATCAGATCGATTCCAAATTCCCTCCGTCAACATCAATTTCAAAACCTGTCACCTGAAGAGTAAGATAACATCTTCACAGGGCAATACAACAGGACGACGATGAAGAAGAAAGTCTGCAGGAAACCTGCAATTGGCACTCTACTTGCAATAGCTTCATCAATCCGCACACAGGCTCCTTATGCAGCGATTCCTTCGTTCAAAATTCGAAACCTCCCTCGAGACTCACGAGGTCGGCACCCAATCAGGCTCCAGCATCACTTGACGCCGCCGTGGTCTCATCCCATCATCGCATAAGTTGGGATATCAAGCAATCGAAACTGGATTTCGACGACGAGGTGAATGTCAACCCAACGTAGAGGCCACTCAATGTGCGCAATCCTCCCAATCGCTGAAACCTCGGGATCTGGACCTACAAACGGTAAACTGAGCTGTACCGGGGCCAGGCTGCAATGAACGAAACCATCGGTACAGGCCACGAACCTTCACCATTTGGCACGCGACGACATCCGCTCTCAACAGGGCAGGGCAGGGCAGGGCTGGGCAGGGCTGGGCTGGGCTGGGCTGGGCTGGTGGTCGCCGCGAACCTGGAGCCCGCAAGACGAGGTCCCTGCTTTGAAAAAACTCCGCAACCATCCCACGCTCGGCGCGCCAGCACTCACGCCCAACGTACAATCCAAGGCATGCCGGCCCCATTCAAATTCTACATCCATCCAAGTGGATGAAAATCGTTCGGAATAGTAGTCCGAGTGGATGTCCAAAGGGTCGTAAATGCCCCACATCCATCACTTGCAACGGCATTAATAAAATCTCTCGTCTACTTATGACCACCGAGGGTACCAGTCCACAGTGCCGTAAATGGAGAGGCCTGGTTTTGTTTCGGTGGGGTTGGGAGTGAAGTAGGAAGAAGTCAAGGCCTTGAATGGGCCGTTTCCAGCAAGTGCCACCGAGGATCCGCAACGGCCACTGCATCCACCCCTCCCGGAATTCTATTTCTGTCCAAAAACAGACGCTCCATTTCCGTTCTCTACTCTTGTAACGTGGCAGTCTCTAAGTTGAACTAAGTTATTTACACCGTCAGCAACTCGATGATATTGTAATCCTCTGGATGGATACTTAGCAATCTTGCATGCTCTTGCTCTTGCTCTTGCAAGTTCAATTCAGTACCTCTCGAGATGCTACAGCTCTCTAGATTGTCTGCTCAGATCTGTGCTTTTGTTGATATTCCTGGAGCAGAACATTTGAACTTTTTGATCTGGCAGGGACTGACATCCTCTACTGCCGCTCCGTTTCGAACTTCCTGTCATAGAACATGAGATGCCTCCTGCAGCTTCTCACTCTGTTGACATTCAAAAGTGAAGGAGATCATGACACACAACTGTACTGTACTACTTTCTGCTACGAGGGGAGTTAATTCTCCCTTCTGACATGTCCAATCATTATACCAGTTGATCCGCGACACCAGAAAGAATGACACGAAAGAAACGGCATCTGGTACTGAAACAACACCATAAAATCTGGTGGTGGAAGAAAGCACCCTGGATCTAAGCTCAGAACAATCGATGAATTCCAGAGAATGGAGCAGCACTCGTATCCTAGTAATTATACATGCAAGAATTTGCAACACGTGAAGAATTTGCTATGATCGGAGCCTACAACTCAAGCTGTACACAAGACGAGACAATGGCAATGGTTTGTTTGTTTGCTTGTTGGTTCACATGATCGACCATGGACGTCGGTGACGGGAGGTTTGGTGCAGCGAGGTGGGGTGCGAGTCGTCCACGGAGCGCCCACTCCCGACGCGCATGCTTTCAGACTTCTCAGCGCGGAGCTTCACTTCCTTCTGATGCTCCACGAGGAAGTCCTTCCGAATCTCCCACAGCACCTCCGCGGCCTTCTTCATGCTCGGCCGGTCGCCCTTCGTGGGCGCGGAGCATGCAAACGCGAGCTCGGCCACTCGTTCGATGATGCCCAGCGCCGTGGGCGTCCGCTCGATCTTCGGATCCAGTATGTCCGTCACTTTCCCCTCCACGAACTTCCGGAACGCCCACCGCACCGTCACGCGCTCGTCGCTAGGCTTCTGCAGCATGATCGGCCTTCGCCCCGTGAAAATCTCCACCAGCAAAATTCCAAACGAGTACACGTCGCTTTTCGTGTTAAGCTGAAACGTGTTCAAATACTCGGGATCCAAATAACCTGCGGGATCCAACAACTAGGGTTTAACAATCTCTCGCTCATATTTGAACATCAAGAGTAAAAAATAATGGTGATAATTTCTAAGCCCTAAATCACGCACCTGCGGTGCCTTTCACTTGCGTGGAGACGTGAGTCGCCCCAACGTCCGTCGACGGGCCAACACGCGAGAATCCGAAGTCGGCCACCTTCGCACGATAGGTCTCCGTGAGCAGAATGTTAGACGATTTGATATCACGGTGGATGATCGGCCGGTCCGCATACAGATGCAAATACGTCAAGGCATGTGCAACATCAATAGCGATGTCGAGCCGCGTGCTCATGTCAAGAACATTCCCGTAATGACCTTCCAAATGCTCCCCGAGGTTGCCATTAGCAACATACTCCACAACAAGAATCCGCTCACTGCCTTCTTCCGTGTAACCAAGCAGCTTGACGAGGTTCAAGTGATCAACCTGGGGGATAAGCAACAACAACAATCAGCAGGAGCTCAGACAGAAGCAAGCAATGGGAAAACAGAAGAGAGGAGAGGAGAGGAGGTGTTTGGAGAAACCCTAACCTGGGACAGCATCTCGACCTCGGTACGAAACTCCACAGATAAGCGTTGCTCGAAGGCGTCCTTCTTGCCGCGCTTGATGGCCACCATGCGGCCGTCGCGGAGGCGCCCCTTGTACACCATGCCGAAGCCGCCTTGGCCGATCTTGTTGGACGGGGAGAAATTGGCCGTGGCGCGAGCAAGCTCGAACATGGTGAACGTTTCAGCTCCGGCGGGCTTGGGCTCCAGGTCCTGGCTGGAAGAATACGACTGGAATCCACGCAGGCTGCTGTGGACGGAGCCCGGGGGCTCCGTGCTGGTGGCCGCGGATGATACATCCTGCACGTACACCTTGTTGCGTCTGCTAGGCACGCCGTTGTCGTCTTCGTCGCTGGTGCGTGGCGCTACACATGTGCACATCATGTTGAGGCTGTTGCGCAGCCCCAGCTTCTCGCTCCGCGGTGCTTGCATCGCATCCTTCCTTCCTTCCTTCCTTATTACACTACCCCTAGTAATCTCCAAATCCCTACCATAATCCTCCCCTCCCTGGAGCTCCCGTTGCACACCACCGATTGAAAGCAGAATCGCAACCTCGACAGCGCCTCTCAAAGCTTGACAACTACACAAGCACTGACTTAGTGATACTTAGTGGATGATTTCCCAATTCGTCGCCGCAAGAAGCGTGACGCTTGCTGAAACCCGAATTTCACCACTCAAGTCACAAACGTCTTCATCACCCAATTCTTGGCAACTGCTCAGAACGGACTAGGAAGAATCACCAACATCAAAGCCCCAAAAGGAATCACGTACGCCAAAGCAAACCAGGCACTTGGAGAGCTTGGAATTCACAGTGCTTACCAAGAAAATCGAGGGAGTCATTGGGAGATCTGAGGCTAGGTTGCGCCAGTGCAGCACCACCGACCTCCATCGCCATGCCAGCAGCAGCTGCGGCGTCTGAACTGATGATTCCGCGATGATGCTGCGGCCACCACCACCAGGCAAGACTTGGGTGACAGCGTGGTAAGCAGGAAGAAAATTCTTGAAAAATCTGTGGCACTCACTTGGCTACAGTGGAAGGAAGGAAGGAAGCTAGCTGAGGTGCACCACTCAGTGAGAAACAGCGAATCTGAGGCTGAAGCACAGTGAGGGAGTGAGTCAGTCAGTCAGGAAAGAAATTCAATGCAATTTCCACGGGAATTCCGGCAGTGGCCAAGACACGGAAGGATGATGCCACTTTTGGTGAGGGCCGCGGGTAACTTTGTTAACTCAGTGTGACAAACAAACAAGCAAGCAAGTGAAGTGAGAAATGCTGCATCTTGGAGATGTGCCAGTGAGTGACGTCTGAAACGTTCCCACTTATCTGGTGCTCTAACTAGGGCCTCCTCACTGTGCCGGTGGGGGCCCATCTCCAGGCCTTGCAAGTCCACACCCTTCCTTGATTGACTCAGCCCTCCCTCTCAGTCTCACCCATGCACGCACCCCCGCACGCTCCCATTCCTACCATTATTTAATCCCTCTCCTCTCCTTGACATTCTTCGCCTGTGACAAGGAACATGGAGAACACAAAGACGCTGATGATGACCATGATGACGAAGACGAACAAGAATGTGAACAACATAACCAGTTTACATGAGGCCGTGGTGTAGTAGTAGTAGTCGTCGTCCGTGGCAGTGACGGATATTTTGAATGGTGTCTCGGGAAGGCACAAGAAGTTAGATCAACAGAAACAGGGGAGTGTTTCAAGGCTCAGGACGGAGGAGTAACTTCAAAGTACAGTACAACCGGCAGGCAGGCAGTTCAGTTGGTGGATCCTGTTATGAGTTTATGACCCCATCCCTATTGCGGCCTTTTGTTCTGCCATACACCTTCCCATGGTGCCAGTCTATGTTCTGTACAGTACTGTACTGTACAGTCCCTTCTTTCTTGTGACCCCGTGTAACTGTAGCAATCAGCCTGTGAGTGCATCTAACTTTAGCTTGTTTACATATTTATTTCTTATTTCTTTGACAAACATGAAAGATAGAGGGTTCCATCCCTAACTGAAAACACGCTGGTGAGGAATATACATGGGTAACAGGAAGCCTGAACCAGCATGACTATGGTAACTCCTAACCCTTATGGAGTACATACCAGCATGACTATGTTACCTTTAGTTAGGAGTTAGGACTACAATGTGGTGATTGATGGCATCTGTCATGGTCAGGTGCTAGTGATTACATTTTTGTTTGAGGCTACGTACGTTGATCATATGTGACGATGTGGAGACCTGTAATGATGAGGTTGATGGATGTTATTCAAGTCAAAACATCTTAATTACAGCCAGTACACAAGTTGGGAACTCATAAAATTCTAAAGCCTTAGACTTTGTATCCTTTCAAACATTTCCAAGATTTTTTCGATGTTATTGGATGTTCTTTGTTTTCACATCTTAAGTTTATCTTACTGGCTTGACTCCTAAATTCTCACATATAATGGTAATTGTCATCATTCACTTCATGTTCCAAGGAAAGTTATTGTATGAGTAAAAAGCCAACCATGCTATATGCGGTGCAGTACCCTACTATTGCTTAAAAGTGCCATGCTACTTTGGGTATGGATACTAACAATCATGCTTTAAAATAAAATAGATATTCTTTGTAGTGTCACATTTTGATAGCAATATGAAATATTAGGTGTTGTGTATCCATGTGATAGTATTGGTAGAAAAAGAAATTGAGAATTGAGTTACTGTCCATATGAAATGGCAAATTTTCTCTATAAAGTTCTTTTATTGTTTTTTAGTGAAATTGTCGAAAAAAAACATATATTCAAAACAATGTGGATTAAACAAATTTGGGACTTTTATTGCAACTTTCAACAATAAAGTCATGTATTTAACTAGTATATTTATTTTTCTACCAATTTTCAGAATTTATTCATTCGCACCTCAATGATCTTAATATTGAAAAGGATCCAATTCTTTTTTCAATCATGTTTAACCCTTAAGCGTCCCTACCTTTTTGGGCTTAAAATCATCATTGCTTTTGATGTGTTTAGGGTATAAATGTAAGTGAGGTATAGAAATCTCAATCGTACAATCTTGTAATATAATTGTTGTAGATCATGTGGATCAATTTTGGGGTCATTTGGACATATAAATTGCCAGATCCTAGTGTTTTAATTAGTGTTAAAAATGCTCTTAAAAACAATGCTGAAATTTTCCTAGCACCAGAGTTAGAGGTGACATTTGTTTTCAAAATTACTCAAATGAAAAAACCTTCAACTATAAAGTAGTTCAAAATTATCATAAAAACACATCAGAACCAAAAAAAAAGTCATGTATCTTTTTAATGTGCCCTAAAATGGCCTTGTAATGTCAAAAAATAGCCCGAAAAGTGACCCATTTGACCCTAAAAGCAAAAAGTGTCCAAACTAGACCCGTGCACTAAAATGACTTCCAAACATTGATAACATGGATTGACATGACAATTGTACCATGATAGACTTCAAGAGGAACCCAACCCAACAAGTTTAATTCATTAAAAACGGACATGGGATGAAGGAGAAACAAGCCTTTAAAGTTGCAGCCATCAAAATGCACAAAAAATTGTCAAAAAAAAAGATACCTACTTTCAAATGATCACCAAGAATTCAATACATCTTGGATTGACCTGAAATTTTTACCACACATTTCATACATCATGTGGTTTGTATGTGGATGTTATTACCACACATTCTATATAGTTTGTTTTTCCAAAATTTCATTAAAATCCGACACGTTGAGCAAACATTACAGCTCCTTGAAGGTGAATATGCCCCTAGAAACATTCAAAATATGAACGTGGGGACAGTTAGGGGTTGAAGGTGAACTTCCAATTTTGAAATAAAAAATTAGAAAATGTCTAAATATGTTTTTTGATATACATGGATCTAAAATTTAATACACATAATACATGTTATTTTTTCAAATGGATCTCTAAATTGCTTGCAAAAATATAGCAAAACACCTCACTTATTAAAATATAATATAGTAAACATTTCTTTGTAGTTATGGTAATATTTTACAAGAATTATATATATATTAAAACCAATGGTCCAACAAAACACAATATGCATTGTAAGTCCCTAACCAGAAACGTGTACAGTGGCAACCACAAATAGTTGTACAAGAGGAGTTTTTTTTTTTAAATACTTGCCAAATCTACATGAACTCTCATAAAATAACAAGAACACAACCACAAGCACGTATAGTTGCAACAGGCATAAAACACAAAGTTTTCAATGAAAATATGAATTAGAAAAACACACAATAATTCAAATGTGTAACAAGCCTGTACAATTCTTTATGGTCAAATTGATTTTTATTGCATATCAACTATAGAAAATAAGACTAAAAATTACTAAACACCTTTATAACTCAATGATTCAACTCATAAGCACTCACAAACACTACCACCGTGTGTGGCCACCTCTTGCATGGTAGACATCAAGAGCTCTTTGAGGCATAGAGCGTATTAACTTCCTAACAACATCAGGCTCTATACCGTACCAAATTTCTTGGATCTTCTCCCATAAGTCACTTTTACTAGTTGGTTTCCTTTTAGACCTTCTCAGACGACGATCTACTTCATTCCAAAGATGTTCTATTGGATTGAGATCAGGTGATTGTGGAGGGTGTCCAATAAGCTCAAATTTTTGAGCACGCAACCACTCTACAACATAATGTGCAGTATGCTTTGGGTCATTATCATGCTGGAAAATAACCTCATCCTCTTCTAAACCTTGCATCTGTATAGTACCCATAAGTTCCGTCTCTAAAATGTTGCGATATACATATTTATCCATCTTCCCTTCAATCAGGTGAAGCTTGCCAACTCCTTCCCAAGTCATACAACCCCAAACCATTATGTTTCCTCCTCCATGTTTGACTGTAGATTGCACATGCTGATCTAAAAGACGATCTCCACTCTTTCTCCAACAATACTGACGTGCATCTGAGCCAAAAAGATTGAATTTAGACTCATCAGAAGAAATGACATGAGCCCAAAACTCCCAATCTGCATGCTTGCACTTCTTTGCCCACTGCAAACGACGTGCTCGATGTTTCTTTGTCAAAAGTGGCTTCTTGGTCTTCACGCATGCTCTCAACCCTTGCCTCCGAAGACTCCTTTTCACCGTATTATCACTCAATTGGAAGCCCTCAGATCGTAACACTCTTCCTATAGCTGCCGCTGTGCTAGTATTTGGATCATTTAATCTCCTCACAATGCCACGGTCACCGCGTTCATCTAGAATTCTAGGTCTACCAGGTGAAGTTTTATCTGTTAGACTCTCTCTCTCACGGAACCTTCGCACTATGTCAGAAGAAGTGCTTCGAGGAATGCCCAAAACTGCAGAAATCTGGCCATATGAGTTGCCTCGCTCATACATCTCAAGAACTGCCCTACGTTGATTCTCAGACCTTCTAGGAGCCATAGTGAATCACCAAAGGCCTCTCCAAATCATACAAAAGAAATCCAAAACCAAAAGCCTCACAAGTGCAATTTTAATGAGAAGATAGTGGTGTGTACAACTGATGTGCATATTAAGTTGTACACACCCCTTCACGATTTTTGCATGAATAATTTCTACAAGTGGCAAAGTTTTGGGGAGTCAATGTTAATTAGGTGCCATGTGGTGTATCAATTAATGCTAACCCAAAAAATCTCCTGTAAACCCAATTACTAAGCTGTAGTCAACACCTGTTGAAGTGATGGGCCACTGTGCGAAGACTTCTGGTCGCCACTGTATATTGTTTTGGAAATTAAATATTTAGACTCCACAAGAAACCTCCACTCTAAAAAAAAAAGTTTTAAAAATGCAGACAAACATTGCATTCACAATGATCTACCTAATGTTGCAAAAATTGGTTTCGGGTAAACACAAATGGCATGGCTGACTATATATTTCATATAAAAAATTTCACTACCATCAAAACAATAATTTCTTTTGGATTGCATGAATAAAAATCTTATTTGTTTAATATGTATATGACAATTTGTGCCCCAATGCAAATGAAACACAAGACTTTTGTTGCAATGCATGACACATAGATGACTATAATGGGACAATTTTCTTAAACGACAAATTTGATACCTTAACAAATTTTCTTAGGAATCATATTGGTTGTATTTGTTGCTCATTTGACACTACATTTGTCAAGTTTTTGCATGTTGTGCAACAAACATTCATAGATAAATCTTGAAATCTTTAGATGTTTGTTACTTGTCCCGTGTATGTTTGGGAAAGCATGTGAAATGTACTAGATGCTTTGTTTTCCCACTGGTGGTATTGTTTTTAATGACAACATTACTATATTGAATCACATACATCAATTCTTTTGAGAAATGTCTCATTTAACCCTTAATAAAAGGACATGGTTTTCTTAATTTCCACACTCAGAATCTCTTTTAGACTTCATTTTAAACATGATTCTCTGTTTCCTTTACTTTGGTTATATTCTAAAGAGATATAGATCCCTCAAATATGATCACTTTTGCATTTTAAAACCCCCATTTGGTTCAACGGGGTAAAAGTTATGAACAAGATTCTGCTAAATTCCAAAAAGTCTGTGGGGCATGGGGCTTGGTATGTCTTTTAATCCCTAAAGAACCATCCTTTAAATTTTATCACTTCTCGTGATGCTTTCAAGGAGGCCTTTGTATCTCTCAATTGGTGTTCATGTAGAAAACTTCATTGTTGAAGGTCAAGGAGGACTTAGTTATGAGAATTTATATCAATTTTCAGGACAATCTACCATATATATTACAAGATTGTATAGTTTGATCATGAAATGTTTTGTAAAACAATTTAGCAAAATCAATAGGTCATTCACTACAAACATGCTCATAAATTCTAAAACTATGATTAGCGTTTGAATTTTCTTGAGCATATAAAGATGTACTTTATTAAGTGCTCACAAAAATGGTGTTCTAAAACTAAATACAACAACAATGATTAATTCCAAAAGATTTATGTTTGGATGAAGCCTCACTTGTTGGTGACTTGATTTTTGGAATTTTCCAAAGTAATATAAAATATGTAGAAAAGATTCTATTTTTTTAAAAAATGTTCTATTTTAAATATATTTAACATTTTTGTAATTATTATAGTGTTAATGGCACAATCATGACAAATGTTATACATATTGTACACCTTTTTTTTTTGACAAATGTGATGCCCTAGTGTGAAAACGCCCTATAAGTCATCAACCTCCCTAATCACCATGTCCCAAATTCACGTGCGTTGACGTTGAGATCAAATTCTCAGCAGATCGATCGACATAATTGCACATGTTGAAGGATTTATGTGTTCTCATAACGGACATTTAGAAATCCAAATAAGCTACTGAAGTAATGAAATTATTCTTGGACACAATGTGTTGTTCTGGTCCTTTACAGGGTTAAGGATTAAAGAATCTTGAGCCCAATAGTAAAAGAACTCAAATTAAGATTTTTATACCGGTATGCTGGATATTTGAAAGCCATGTTCAGAACCTAGACGGGGATGCACTTAGAGATGTTTAGAAAATAAACGATTTCGATACTGATTATTTGACAATCCACAAAATTTGCAATTGATACTTTCATCCAGGTGAAAAATAAAAGAGATCAATTTATTCTTCAACACTAGTGCCTAGCCGCCTACAAGAGGTTTTGCTGATCGATTAGTAGCTAAAGAAGCGATCTGTGAGCCTGAGATGTAGCCTCCAGTCCAAGCATTCTGCCATCAACCAAAGGAACAGTAATCAACATTTACTGGATATCATTATCGTAGCACATTCAGCCTTGAAAAACTCATTAAAAGGATTATTCATATTCACTATGGCAACCCAACCTCAAAACAAGGAACAAATTGAGACTTCTCAGGGCTTCTTATAGTGTAATGTGAAAGATTCCAATTCTCCCCAAATTTCAAGAGCTAAGTTAATACATACCTGAAAGTTAAACCCCCCCGTTACTCCATCAATATCAAGAACCTGATTGCAGCCAATAAACGCACACCATATATTAATCAATCTGGTATCTTCTCATCTCAAATGTGGTAATAAATTGAATTTCAGTCGTGTGATTACCAGCAACATCAATCATTTGCACGTTCCAGCTTGAGAATAAGGATATCCAAAATCTTTACGAATGTAACAAAGTTTAAAGACGCTTACTTCTCCTGCGAAAAAAAGCCCTCGACAAATGCGGCTCTCCATGGTCTTCAAGTTCACCTAGAACACGCACCACAAAATTGACAGGAACCTCACCACCATTTCGGGAATTTCATAAGCTGCCAGGCTAATGGGGATTGACGTGCCAAGAACCTCATATGGGCCCTTTGCTAACTTATTGATAATCACCCTATGAATCTTGGTAGAACATTCCATGTAACAGTACAATAAAAGCAAACTATAAAGGTACGAGGTCATAGAGAGGAAATATCACCTCTGCAAGAGGTAAACCACCAGAGGTGACAAACTCGTCCTTGAACTCTCCCTGCAAAAAAAGAAAATGCCAAGAATACGGCTCAATACGAAAGGGAAAATTATCGGCTTTTAAAAAAATTATTTAGACGCAGGATTTTTATTTCTCATCCACATACACACAAGAGGTAGCGCATACTACTCAGAGACGTGTGTCAAACGAGTGACAGCAACCATCAAGGAATCTCTATATCAGACCAGACATTTACCTTGCCAGAAACTAGAAATGGACATCGTTTTAGGAGGTTTGACAGCTGCCGCAAAGCTTTGGTTGACAACGTGGCCCAGATGCTATCTGTATCAAGGTTCTGCAACAAAAGATCATTACTTTAAGCCAACTTTCTAGTAGCGTAATACAATCGATTTTAAAAACCAGACTTTTCAAGGAGTTAAAAGACTGCGATAACTTTAGTTGTTGGAATGCAAAGGGGTGCAAAAACAAGCAAAATGTGTGGTCACTTCCTAAAAATGGAGTCAAATAGAACCCAAAGTACCAGAGAAAAAGAGGCTTTCTAACACCTATCATTCACTAGAATGAGCCCCTTCCATTAGGATCAATGATTTTTTTTAGAGATAACCACTAATCAACAATGAGTAGAGCAGGACTGTGTGACTGACCTCTCGTTGTAGTAAGTATTGCCAGAATCTGCGAGTCAATGGAATCAGCGATGGTGATGCACCACCTACTTTTCGCTTCTGCATGACGAATTTGGTTTAGGTCTGTTACTACAAGCATGACATAATGAATTGCAGTTAATTACTTGATCCTGGAGTGAACATGGAAAACTTACACAGCGCCTCGTTGGATGGAATGCAGGGAACGACTGTGCTTAACGGGAAGAAATTGTTGCATGGAACATTGTTTAAGTACAACTATGGTTCACAAGAGAGCAAAAAGGACATACCATAAATGACTTTTTCTGACTGACCAGCTCTTCATACACAGTTTCAGTTGACATGTTTGGCACAAAGTCGATCCATAGTGTACCTGCATTGCAGGCATCAATATCATGAGTACCACACTGAGTCAACAAACAAACGACACTCTTACAAATGTCCAGTTTACTTACATATTCTTGCACTATGCTATGAAGAAAAAATTATGCGTCATGTTTTAGTCCCGTTAACCACCTTGATAATTTGAAGAGAATAAATCACGAGCTGCCCAAGCAGATAGCCGAAGCACAACTGGGCCACTCAAACCCCAATGTGTTATCAACAGCGGACCTGTCTGAAGGCACCCCAACCAAACCAATAGCACCCCATAGGGCTAAATTACGACCACGTTTGTGCTCCACAATCATCAGAATAAAAACATGTCTTTCATATAATCCGAAGGCAAAAGAAAACGAGGCACACCTGTGAAAGACGAGGATTCTTGTGCTTCTGACCCGGCAATTCTAGGTCGGCTTTAACAACCTCGAAAGAGACCTACACATCCATAAGAAACCCTTACAAAGATTATGATTCTCACAGAACCTTTCACGAAAAATGCTTAGAACAGAGTCATTTCCGTGATTTCTGGAAAAAACGACATGTCAACAATGCCCATAATCACTCGAGTGAACACAAGAGTGTACAATTCCACATACCCCTGCCAATTCTGCAAGTGCTTCATCCTTGACCTTGAATGTGAAAAGGCTAGGTTGAGGTTCAACAATTGAGTGACCTAGTTTCTGAGCCAACTCATGTCCCTACTTGAGAAAACAACCACAGAATACATAAATGTTACAAGTGAAGCAGGGTCAAGGAAAGAGGAAGCAGTAATAAAGGACAAGAACGATGCCAAGCCATAATAAAAGTCAAGAGAAAACAAGACTCGATTAGCCATGTACAATTATTTTCAGGCCTTTTCAGTACAAGCCTCCCGCGAGGTTCTCAGAAGTATATCAAGACACCGAAATTCTGTCTGCTAATTTAAGACGTCAGATCATGTAGTATACCTGCCGTGAGCTTCCAGTAGATACAAGCACAAAATGAGCACCCAATTTCTTCGGTCCATCGTTGCGTGTAGCAACTTGAACAAGAAACCCTCCTTCGCTTCGACATGAAATGTCATTGACCGATACGCCAGTCTGCAAAACAACTGCGAAACTCAATAACTAAGAAGTTGCTACTCGTATCATGGAAACAGTAGAAGGACCCATGAGGCACAAAGATGATCAAGCCCATCTTTCTACTTGAAGTCAATGAAGACCGCAATTCCTCATATAGTAATGCCAGTAAATCTCCTTCAATACCGATATACAAAGTTTTTAGTCGGAGTCAAATCCATACCCCCAATACGCCGGGCCTCGTTTAGTAGGCAGTCCACAATCGTGGCGGAGCTATTTGAAACGGGAAACATTCTTCCGTCGTCCTCTTTCTGTTCATATCAGTGGGCTCCAAGTCGGGATCAATCCAGAAATTCTACATGCAACAGAAAGCTGGTCTGGCAAACTAGAAAGGTGTAATGCAAAAATACAGAAACCCAAAGCTGATCACCTTCAAGGAAACGCCACGTTGGGCGAACCACGCGACAGTATCCTTGGGGCCATGTGCCCGGAAAAACGACCCTCGCAACTCCTTGTGCCCCCGTGGATATTGCCCTGCCAATGGCTGTACAAATTGCATCAGCCACCCTGGTCTGGCTGGTTGTAGAGGGTACAACGTACCAAACGGAATCATCAAGCACCAACGTCACAATCCATCAAACATGTCACAACATTTAGAAAGAGGAGTAGGAATTACAAGAGGATCCACATGAAGACCAGTCGTGACATTGCAACGTCCACCCCCTGATACTCGTACCTGATCACAGAAGCAACACGAATTGGTTCCATAAATTCAAGCACTCTTTGAGGGAGTGCCGTGTCTGTGACCCTAACCCTAAATACCCAGAAGTTCCAGTGAGGCTTCTCCAGTCCCAAAATTTCGTTATTCATCTACTGGAGTTTTCCAAGCACAGAAATGATAAATCAAGTGGCATACCAGCGTTCAAAAATTGTAACTTTCAATTAATTTTGACTGTCCATAAATCCAGGGTGGTTTCCATTCTAAGAGTGTCATATGGATGTTTGTCTGTTTCAAAATAATCTAATCTTAGATTCATCTTGTCATTCAAAATCAAGATGATAGAAAAATGAATTTGAACTTCAACTCTCGATGTCCTACTTTGAAGCAATGTAAATCAAGTCAATTGACCGAACTTTAATTTTTGATTTCATTTTTGTATAATCTATGAATCAAGAATGAGAAAAAAAAAAAAGCATGGCATTTAAGGGTTAATTCCTTGCAATGAATGACAAAAATCGCCACAACCCGAATGGTGTAATGCCTGCAGAATTTCATTGCTAGACTAGTGAGATATGAAAACAGGAGGGTTGGAAAAACCTTGGACAGAAGTTTGCCCTTCTCTAGAACCACCACGTTCAAGTGCGGGCATACAGTTTTGGCTTGCACGGCGCCAAAAATGCCTGCAGCTCCTCCGCCCACAACAAGCAACACAGGATCCACCTCGGGGCTTTCCAGTAGTGCGTCAGCTGCCAAGAAACAAATGCAGAAAAAAAATGATGAGCGGGTGGAAATGGCACGAAGGAAGGAAAGGGCACGGAGGCGAGGCGGGGAGATGAAGGAAAGAAAAGCAAGGCAGGCAAGAAGAGGGAGGGAGGGAGGGCACCTGAGTGGGGTGCAGGAAGGGAAAGGGTGCAGCGCGAAGGGGAGATGGAGAGCGAAGGCGAGAGGCGAAATGGGGGGGCAGAGCGACAGAGAAACGACGCTGAAGCACCACAACTCCAGAGCAAGGCCAACGACGACGACGACACGACTGCCACCACGGCCATGGCAACAAAACCAAACACACACACTCTCTCTCTCTCAGGGGAGGGGAGCTCTTGTGACGGAAGGAATCCTCAGTCAGATCATGTCAAGGAATACCTTAATTATGCTTGTGCCTCGTGAGCCCTTCGCTTACTTCCAATGTCGGTGGGACCATCATCTTCTCTCATTTGCAGTTTCACCAACTCAGTTATCTGTCTCTCAATAGAGTTAATTGAAAAGAAGCTACAACTCACCTTAGGTGCGGTGAGTTGGAGGTGCGTCAAGCACACTCCATTGTACTAAATCTATAGATACATTACATGTTCAACTACACTAAATAGGTAGATTAGTGTTAGATAATTATAAGATTTGAAAATATTATAGATTTTTACTTTCGACCAAAAAAATTTACCAAAGACATTAGAGTTATCCTTAAAGTCACCATGTGTTTGAATAAGATGCCGTGAATTTTGCTATAATGTATTGTTATTTGTGCACCCCAAATAGTTAAAAGGTAGGGAAAAGCTTGGTGGTCTATCATTATTAGGTGTGTAAGAGCTTGGTGGTTTTCAAACTCATGGAAAACTAGTTTAGCCATCAAGAAAGACGGCTAAACTAGTTTCCCTTGAGTTTAGAGACCACCAAGATCTTACACACCTAACAATGATAGACCACCAAGCTTTTCCCTACCTTTTAACTATTTGGGGTGCACAAATAACAATACATTATAGCAAAATTCACGGCATCTTATTCAAACACACGGTGACTTTAAGAATAACTCTATTGATTCCAATACTATTGAAAGATCCCCATCTTGACCAATATAGAGGGTAAAAAAATTGGTCAATAGTAAAAACTTACAACATGTTTATGTAAATTAGTGTATCTAACACTAATCTACCTATTTAGTGTACTGTAGTTTTTCTGTTTTTTTGACGGCAAAACTACTTGAGTATGGATTTTGACTTTCAAAGCATCGTTGGCCCAACTGAAAGGTACTTGCGAGGTTTTTTTTGTTTGACAACTTCCAAAAAGCAACTTGCAAGACGCTTCCAGCAACCTTCATCCAACCTTCCCACTTTCCAATTTCTACAGATTCTTCTTTATTTTTGGAATATAGTAGCCCCGAAGACCAAGGCAAAGAGGAGTTTTCAACTTGAGTTTTTCTTTTCGGTTACACTCAATGAGAGCATTGATTTCCATTTCTATGAATATTGGGCTGTGAAACTCGTGTTTTGTTTTTGGTTAACTCAAATGGCGTACTAAGTTAAATTAGACGATCACTCAGATTGTAGCCAGGCTCCCGTTTGTAGGTTGATTGTGCCAAGGATTGGATTTGAACTAAGCTGAGCGGCTCGCTTCAGTTCAACAAATTTATAGAAAACTCGAAGAAAGAAAACTCGGAAGTTTCCAATTGAAATTTATCGAAAACATATCAATTCATTTGGATTTCAACTCTCCAAACTTTTATTTTTCTTAGTATGTTTTCCATGATCAATCAATCATTGACATCATTTCCTAAGCAAGTTTGTTTATTGCATTAATGCATTTCCACATGAAGTTCATTCATTTTTGGAGCCCATTTGTTTGTGTACAAAGGTGCCACATAAAGCAAGACCTCCAATACACTAAATTATTTTATTATGGCAGTTCATGCGACGCTAATTTATCAAAGTCGTATTATTTATAACATATTCACATTATTATCATCAGATGTCAATCAAAGTATAATGTACATTGTGAACTAATCAAATCGGGTCTTGCCTTTGCGGTTTAAATATAATATATAGAATTTTGAATCATTTTTTAAATAATTTTTGAAATAACTTTTCAAATAATTTTTGAAAGATTCTTTGATATGATCTTTGATACAACCTTTAAAATTACCTTTTAAATAATCTTTTCAATAGTTTTTTTTTGATCCTGCTCACTTTTTTCTTTTTTGCATAATCAAGTTGGGCCGATAACAATTTTTAAGTAGCTCTAATTTTCCATTTTCACAATAGGATAGTAGATAAAGTGATTATAAAGGGCAAACATATAGTTTATACATGAAATAACTAGTGATCAAGACCACTTTTTATTTTTATTTCAAATTTTCTTGTTGATTCATAGCTTGGTGTATGTGGGAAGGGACCACTTGATTGTTACATCTTTCCTGTTACATCTTTTTTATTTATGATAACTCAATAAGAGCACCAAGTCATGTATGTCACATTATTTCACGAATAGATCCAATAGGAATCCAACTCAAACTACATAATTGCGATATAGACCCCCCCAAACAACTAACCGTAAAGTTCATGACGTGGTGACCACCATAAAAAATAATATAAACTTATACAAATACCACATTTGCACCTTGCACCTTACAAACCTACATCCATATTCCCAATTACTGGATCATGGCTACTTTTTGTTATTGATTACTAGTCACTAGAGTGACTGTTCAAAAAAGGGCGGAGTAATCTTGCACTAATGGCGCTTTGCCCAACAGACAATGACTCATAGTTAAGACAAACAAACACCTTATTGATGCGGGCCTTAAAAGAAGACCAAGATTTCTATCTATTTATTCATGAATGTAGTTGTTAAAATAATTCACTATGTACATATATGTCAATTTTGGCAACTCAAATCTACCCACACACACTATAAATGTAGTTATGCCAATGAAATATTTGTTATCATTAAGTTAGAGATAATAAACAATATAACCTTGAAAAGACAAAGAGGTTGAAATTGAGTTGTATGTTTTTTGAATTAATTTTAAGTATGTCTCATGGGGACTATCTCTTGTCTAATTTATTTTTTATTTACGACTAGCACTTGCAATGTTCTTTGTTGATTGTGGTGATATAAAATTGGATCCTATATGGATTATGTATTTTGCAATATAATCAAGTAAATTAGTCACTTCCAAATCATTAGGAATTGACTAATCATCTTGTATACGTGAGAAAGTAGCAAAACATAGAATTGTCCAAATGTCCAAATTCATTGGTATGTACAATATCCAACAATTTAGATACGGACATTGTTATTTTCCTTTATAAAGAATTGTCTATTTGTCTCTTCACAATAGACGTTACAAGCCTCCAAAAAACACGTCTATTAAAATTCCAGCTTCATAGTCATTATATACCACCAAGGAACTTGAGCATGAAGCCAATGTGAGGGCACATGGAGATTCCACCAAGGGAACGGAAGTGTGGTTTAGAGAAGCTTCTTTAGCATTGGAAAGGTGCAAGGTTCAGCCATCCATGCGGCTTACGCGTGTGTATTCTTTTCTTATTAACCCCGGTGGGGACTTTCTGGGAAGGTGCAAGGTTCAAATCTCTCTGACTATGTAGAGCACGATGATTTGTTTGAAAAAACTAAGGCAAAACTCATTTCACTACCATTGAAGTTAAAAAACTAGTTCTACCTTGTCTTTCCTCTTCTAGTAAGGTTTTGCTAAACTTCACAAATAACTCTAGTATCAAAAATGTAAAGTTGATAAATTTTCAATATCAAAACTAGTGAATTGAATTGAAAAATATTCAATTTTTTGGGTCAAACTTGAGTGTACAGTACAGATGTCCCCTCATCACCATGTTTTATGATTGTTCTTTGGAATTGAAACTCAATATAGATTGAGAAGCCACATCTTATAATACTCATAATATTATAATACTCATAATATTGACATGAAAGTTATGTCCAAACGCCAAAGGCATGTGGGCGATAATAGCTCGGATATCATATTTATTCACAAACTCGTTCAAGATGACACTGGTCCATAGGTTTTGAAAAGATAAGCAACGATGTCTTGGGACTCTGCCATGCGAACTCCGGTGTTTGGGTCTACCAAATAAGGCACCTGTACAGTACAGTAGTGCAATACAATAGAAGAGCAAATTCTTCAGCTTTAGTATAAAATGCACGCCCATCGGTTGGAATAAACATCACAAGGATCGAAACTTCCAACAATCGTTTTCGTGTGTACTAAGCTTGAAAGAAAAAATGCGAGGGAGAGAGAGATTCATACATTCATATGCAGAAAGAAAAGCCAACCTGAGTAGAACCTGCTAGTTGAAGGAGACCAGGCCGGACGGAAGAACCCTTTCCTGCGTTTCGTAGGATATAAGGGAGCTCCAACTCACACAGAGCTTCTCGGACTAATCGCGCAAACTAGTCACCCAAAGTATTCATGAGCATTCATTCAGCAGCCAAAAACCAATTTCAAATTTCTGAAGAGCATACTATTATTCTTAGCACTCAGTTCAGCAATATTTTCCTGGCAAGTTTTAATTAAAATCCCTCTCCCGGGAGGAATCTACCATCGTTTGCTGAAGCGAGGTGTCATAGATGACCTAAAGGAGGAGATCTCTGAATGGAAAGAAGAAACCATGTTGTACATTTCTGAACGGCATAAAAATTGTGTTTCTGGAGTTACTCTAATGGGCTTGGACTGAGATGCCTGCACTCAGGGGTTAAACTCTTCATATGGCTGAACCGTGAACCTGAACATTTCACAAAACTTCATCAAGAACAACAAATCCTATAATTCGGAATTGTGAAGACTACAAACCTGATTATTCTCGTAGGAGTAAAGCTCCAGCAGCCTTTCCGGAGGCTGAAGTGGTGCCCGTTGAAAGAGCGTCATACCTCGACCAGCTCGTACTACTGTTGGAACCCACCCTGTCACAAATGTGCTGTACAGAAAGAAGCCAACCAACCCCCAAAAACCACAGTTGAGGATTGAGAAGATACGATACACAGGGAACCTTGACCGATTCACTGCCAAGTAAATATTACTGCCAAACTGCAGATTATAGCAAGTTTTGCAAGTGGTTGTTCAATTTAGCAAGTGTTCACCAAGAATTTACCATCATTCTTGTACCATTTACTACCTGGTGAATGTGTCAAGGTGCCCTATGGATAAGTATCAGAGGAATTAGCAATGACTGAAATCAGTTTTGGACTGCCACCTTTCCAGTAGTCCAGGTGATGGCTGCCGGCCTGCTCCATATTCTTTAAAGAGATATTTTACAATGTCCGCTGCACGTGACAATCATCCCAGGTGACTCCGCTGTCAAGACAAGAAGCTCAACAACAAGAAAACAAACTGGGCAACAGTCGAAAGCTTACCGCTCTCGAATAAAGAAACGCCAGTATTTGGATCCAGGAAGAAGGGAAACCTGCCCAAAGAAGTTCAAAGCGTCAGAATCAGATGCCGTGCGGTCACAACATGTGCCAACATGTATGTTCCAAGCAAAACAACAACAACAACACTCACGTACTGGTCCTTGCCGCCTTGGCTACGCACGAATTCCCGATGCCTCAACGACCCTTTCGGGCAGGGAAAAATCTGCACCAAGTGGCAATCAAAAACATATCAGGATAAGGAACAATCCAGTTGATGCTTCATAGTTACTGATGGGGCCATTTAGATGTTGATGGGGATAGAGCACACAACGGACCTTTCACGATTACTTACCTCTACTGACAAGTCAAGCTCGGTAAGGGCTTCCCTCACACGACGACAGAATGGGCACGCCTCTGCACCAAGAGCCATTTCAGCAGTTAGACCCGTAAGACTCTTCCAAGGTGATTATACGGTGGTGGTTTATCCATCACACGTGATGGATATTAAGATTGACACGGTTCAACGAATAGCCCATTAAAAACCCATTTGCTGCACTGGAACTAAGTCGAACTACACGCATAGCAAAACAGCAACAATGAGACAAAGAAAGCGGAACCTGCTTACAAAGCAAGCCTGGAGAACCATGTCAATCTTGACTGTAGACCAATAATTGTTTTTACCAAATTCATAAAGCTGGAGACGTTTGGGAGGTTGCCCAGATTCGGTACGTGCAGCTGCAGCTTCTGGAAGCACTTGCGAGCCCCACGGTAACCTTGCCATACTAGCCACTCCTGTTGTCGCTGTCTAAGGGAAAACAACAACAACAACAACAACAACAACAATCAGCGGTTCCCAAAAATAAAACGACCAGTAGGTAAGATACTACAAAGAATTCATCGTGCGTTCAAGCATTTGCTCGGAGCGTGGTAGATCGGACTCCAGCCAAATGTTAAGCCATCTCAGTTCTCATCGTCCTGAATTGAATGACAACTGAAATCCTAAACCTAGACCATACTGCAATCTATCTCCTAGGTCCTTCAATTAAAGAACAATTTGGAACTTAGACAATCACGCTGGATAAACATGCGTGAGCAAATTCCACGGGCACGTGCTAAACCATCGACTCAGTGAAGGTTCACAGGAGGAGAGTACCTCGAGGAAGGTGTTGCGCGGTGCAGAGGGATCACCACCCTGCCAGACGAAGCAAGTAGCACATATGTCAAAAGAAAAAATGGATAGTAGGGCTTACCTCAAAACCACACGCACTACGTACGGTACCAGGCTACGATTACTTTTGGAAAGGGAAAATCATTCATGCGTACCCCAAGGAGCTTGAGCAAAGGGCAGAGAAATGTCAGAAAACTGCTGCTCCCGTTGCTTGATTTCGACGAAGCGCTGCTGGTGCTGGTGCCGGCGCCGGTGGCCTCTTTCAGCTCGTCCTCCCTCTTCGACGTAGTTTGCAAACCTCCATTCTTGCTCTCCCCGTCACGGAGAGCGCCTGTGGGCTTCATCGTCTTCGTCGTCTTCTTCGTAACCCTAGCACATAATTCACAAAATTACACGTCAATGGAGACATCGGAATTCTTCACGTTGCAACACCTGGCTTCACCTTCACACCTTCGCCTTCGCCTCCACCTTCACCTTCGCCTTCGCCTCCACCTTCACCCTGCAAGCTAAGCATTTGACCCTACAACCCAACTTCATTACATGCATGCGACCCAATTGTGATCATCAGCTCGCAGATGTGAACAACAACGACGTACCGGCGGCTCCTCAAAAGAAGGGCCAAGCTCAAAAAGCTTCGCGAATTCCCATGGCCACCAAATGCCACGCTGCGGCGAACAGCACCGACGCCTCGGTTGGAGCAATCCCGCTGCTGGTTCATGTGACATTGCACAGACGGATTCCATTGCACGATGGCGCCAGCCATGGAATTGGCTCACCGACAACGGATCAACCCTCCCGAATGCTTGCTGCAAAGTCACTGCAATACTAGTAAGCTTACCGTGCAGTAAGCCAGTAACGTAATTGAATTGAAGACTGCGAAGGCAGGCAGGTACGGCAGGGTAACCACTCACCCCTAAACCGCCCGCCATTGGTTGCAGCCACGCTGGCCCATCCCAACTAGGTCCATTAAATGCGGACGTGGAATGAGGTTCAGTTCGTAACAGGCAGGACCCCACTAACTTAACTTAACTTAGATCTCCGACTCTCATCACTCTCTCTCTGTCTCTCGATCGTTTTCCACCTCCCGCATGCAGCTTGCTTGCTTGCTTCCTGGATTGCTGGCTTTTTGCAACTATGCTTGCCCATCTCACCTTCCCAATTGCGGCAGATCCATTTCTTGGCACTTGATGTCCTCTCTGACTTGCTCTTTTGCCTCTCGTTTGATTGTGTCGACCTCATCCGTTGGTAAACATCCATCGGGAGTATCAACGACGTCGTTAAGTTTGTTTGTTCTCGGGGTATGGTCAGTTGTTGCTTTTGTCAGCTATCCCTAATTTCTGTTCTATAAGCTGCTTGCATTGCTGGTGAGTTGTAATAACGAGAGAAGTAATTGTCAGTAGCAGACCAGCGGAGGTGTCAAATACTTTCACGATACATAATGGACTCCTGCTTAGTAGTGCAGGGGTGGGAAGAGGGATGGTCATTCCTCAACATCATCCAGAGCTGTTGTCATAAATTAGTGTTTCGGAGACACTCTTCAAAACCTGAGACCTACGAGTTGGACTTCTTCAAACCAGTCTTCTTCTTCAAAGCTCGATGCTGACTGTAGCAGTTACTTCCAGAAACAGGACATCACGAAGTTCACAGAGACCACTTGTGAAATTGAGGTACACGGTGCTCCAATATGATTGAGCATGAAAATCAGGAGTCAGGTAGGGCGATATTAATATACTACACAACGGTAACATCAATTAATTTCTTTAGCAGGGGATGGCAAGAAATCAAGAAGTTCAAAGGAATAAGAGGTATTATAATATGATTGATGATATTGGAGCCTGCATTTCAGGAACTGGCGATGGAGAAAGACGCTTGATGAGATCGTCAAGCGCCATGCGCAAGTCCACCTGCCTGTCCACACAAACTGCGGAAAGTATCCTAGTTTCGTCCAGCACTATCTGACGCACAAGCATTGAGCTCTTCCTTAGTTAAGAATTAAGCAGCTTGTCCAAGAAATGGGGCAGAGGTGGAGCATGCTCAAGAATGGATATCTGGAGGAGTCGGAATCTGGTATGGAATTATTGTGCATGGTGATGTCTTCGAATTGAAATGCATAACATAGTTGATACACTTTCATTTCAAATCATTTTAATGTTGAGGTACAGTGATCTGTTTGAGGTACAGTAGAGCTGGAGTCCATTGCTCATCCCTCTCCAAAATTGAAACTGCAGAAGAAGAGGAGGAAGAAGAAGCAGAAGCAGAAGCAGAAGCAGAAGCAGAAGCAGAAGGACACTCCGTGAGCCTAACCCAACTCCGACAAAGTCAAGCTACAACCGAGGCTTCCAGCAGTGTGCCTGCATTTGACGACCGAGGCTTGTGCTCCACCTGCCCTAATGATATTGAGGTCTGTCCACTGAGACGCCCCCTCATGCTTCTTTTACATGACTCATCATCATTTTTAAGTATGCACAATGAGCCAAACAACTTCAATCTCAGAGTCAAACTTACATTATGGCCAACAACATTAGATCACTGCAAGTGCTGGTGGTACCATTTTCTGTTGAATGTAAAGTCACTCAACCCACGTCAAAGACGAGCAATGCAGCTGGCCATGGACTTCCAGTGAGTTGATGCTAAGTGACCATCTGCCACCCATATTAGCAATAATCTGTCTACAGGGTCTGAGAGTGAGACCTTTCGGAGCTGCCCACAACCGTACCGTGAACCATACTGTATGTGTCCCCGATATGTACAGTACTTTTCAGCTTCGTGATACTCGACTCAAGGAAGGATGCTCGATCACGGAAGTCCTTACTTTTTAAAATAAAAAACCAGTGCAGTGAAAATTCTGCTTGTGCATTTAACTGTTCCGGCAAGCAGTGCACAAGCTAATAGTCATTTCCAAGTCTTCATGCCAAGAAAAACCCTGATACTTGAAGTGATTTTTGTCAGATAGATGATGGAATGGTGGTTGCCTTTCTGGACAGACTATTGAAGTTCAAAATTAAATTAAATAAAAACGTATGCTCCATTTCGGTAAATAAACAAGTCAGAGTCTTGTGTAGCTTGTTAGAAGTCGGTCAGCTCAACTTCAAAGTAAGGAATTAACTCGATCAAGCAGCACGGAAAAGGTTAGCTTCGACTGATGAATGTCCTGACTGTATGTTTCACATGCAGCTGTCAAACCTGCAATCAGGCAAGGCGACCGTGGACACTGCAAGGAGAGCGAAAGACGCTTCTGCAACACCAACTGTGTCAACGTCCCATTTTTCTTCAGTGAAAGGATCCCTGCAATATCCGGAAGCACCAGGCTGCAGAGTACGACCTCGGAAATTAGCGTTGGAGCATAAGCTAGAGGCATACAGAGAAGCGTTGCATGGACATTTTGCCATAAGAAACCTGGGAGCGGCAGTTCCATCTCCGTCGCTGATGTCACTGGCGCCGTCGCCCCTAACGCCGGATGTGGCGAAAATGATGGAGCGGACCCGAAATGAGAGTGGAGAAGATGAAATGATGCTGCGTTCCCCAGTCGGGGCGACAGGTCACGTGAAGGTCGGAGGGAAGAGAAAGCTGCTGCAGTCCACAGTACTGTCCCAACCGCCCTTCTCTCCAGCAGCACAAACGTTATTGATGTTTCAGTTGGATCCCAAACGGAAGAGGTCAGCGGGATTGCCAAGTGTGGCTTTTTGATTGCACGGGCTGTCCTGCCGCCCCTGTCAATCTGAAACCTCCAACTCTGGTCGAGCTAGGGACCCAGGTCCGTCTCTCTCTGCCTAACTTAGCCTCCCCACTCCCTGCCTCCTCGACTCTGTAATATCCATGCCTTGAGTATGAATTAATACAACATATGTTTATATATGTACGAAGTCATCCTCGACATATAGAATTCCTGGTGCCAGTTTCGTTTCTATAAGAAGGTGTTCGCAATAAGAAGGAACGATTCCTTGGACTCAAGGTAGGTTGAACCAGCAGCTAGCTAGCATCCAGGCTCAACAGGGACTAATTATATATGCATCTAACGTTCTTTAGACTGAGGTCCAAGCACCATGGAATCAGAATCACCATATGATAACCAGCCGGGCAACCCGCATAATCATGTACATGATTTGCTTTGTGAGGAGATATAATTACAATAGCTAAAGTTGATGCGTGAGAAGCCTCATGCGTGTAAAACAAGAACCACAATTTTTATGAGTGAGAAGGCCTTGTGTGACAAAACAAGAAACACGAGATTGGTAACAGCCAATGACAAATCAGGTGTCCTTATATTCCCATAGTCTTGGCCCATTCTAATTCAATGTTACATGATGCGTTGCATTAATACCAGTCCTTCCTCCCCGTTGCAAAGTGAAAGAAAGAGTGTTGATGGAAATGCTGTTGATGTGGTTGTCAAATGACTTTTGGGAAGCTGCAGCAGAGAGGCTGGAGCTGCGGAAAGCCGTGTTGGATACGGGAACTGGTGATGCAATGGTGGGCAGGGGTGAAGAAGGTGGCTGAAGGCCATCGCGACGGTCACAAAGGCCGTCTCTCTGCCTGCAACGCTGCCCAGCGTCTCTATTAGGTGGCTCTGATTTCATCATCTCTTTGAGCACCTCCTGTCCTGTACTGTACATTACATCATCTACACGTGGCAGGCAGCCTTGCCGGGAGAGGAGTTACGGCAATATAGAATATAGATGCAGAACCTGTGCAAATACAAAATCCAAAACCAAGTGAAAGATATTCATCAATAGACACTAATTCATGATGTCCTAATCTTTCACTGAACTCTAAAATAGTTTATTGTATGGTCGAGTACAAGACAGTTACTCTAATTTTTGAATCCAGTTGAGATTTGTGGGAACTTTGGAAGGCCCGTGCATGCTCAAAAATGAACGGAATTTCAAATTTCAAATTGCATTGGAATCACACTAAAGTCTACTTTATCATCAATACAAATACACATGTAATTGAAAATCATACAAATTTTTTGATGGTTTCTATATGCTATCTACCATTCACTGTTGCCACCATTTGTGAAAATTACAACTTGTATTTAATGGTACATATTAGAAATGAACCTTCACAATTGCTTAGAGATACTTGTTTCCACACCACTTGAACTTCTTGTATGATTTCTTTCTTATTTTATACTTAAATGCAAGAAATCTTTGACTATTTTCCAAAGGTTCACTATGAAATGATAGATAGTGTATAAAAGAAATCTAGATTGTTGTATGATTTTGAATTATTCCTTTTCACCTATTATGAAGTTGAAGCACACTTCATTGCGATACCAATGCAAATTGTGGTTTCAAAATCGGTTCATTTTTGGGCAAGCTAGAGCTTCCTAAACATTGTTGAACTTTGTAGTGAAAAGAGGTTGAAAAATTCGTAAGCATTCGTAACCCGACTGTACAGAGAAGACCTTCCTTCCGTTTGTGATGAATAAGTTATATGTGACATTATCATCATTAAACGGAAAATAATGCAAAAATGTGCATTATTCAGGACCTCTTTCTCTCCAAAGGGGAAAATACTTCCCCAAACTCAAAATAGAAGGTACACTTTGGAAGCGAATGGTCAATCACAGTAACTTCCTCCTGGGTTGCAGCATTAGAAAGTGTATGCCAAATCCCTTATGCCTCAGCAAGCGGCAAGTTTTCTGTGATTGTTGAGTGTTGTAGCAAGGTTGATGACAAGAGTACCGATGAGTAGAATGGTGCATCAATCATGGAAAAGAAGAGGCGCTGGAGTGGCTGGACCTTGAACCACACCTGATCGCTAGAGGTGCAAAACGACCTAGACCCCGATACAAAACCGTGGACGAGCTAGTCTAAAGAGTGGAAAGAAGCCTGGCAGGCAAATGAGAAGACATGACACTGGCTCAGTGCCAAGTCCCGTGCGATTGTTGCCGAGGGTCTCTATGGCCTGCCCAGCTGACTATCACCAGTTTCAGTTCATCCCCTGGAGTACGGTCTCACCAGTGCTGTGCATACTATTCTAGTTGATTCAAGAATAACCACGATTCACTTTGGGTTTCTTGGCCACTACACACCTGAACATGTAATATTATAGCAATCATGGCTCTTGCCAGTCCCATTAAATCTTTTACAGTCCATTAAGGTGTTGCCTAGTCCACCATATCATGTTGAGATGTTGAAACCATGGATGCTAACAACTGGAAGTGGCAAGACCAATTTCTCAAGATTGCTGATTTCTCAAAATTAATGCCTAGAGTACAGATTTTAAAAGAAAACACACCCAACAAGAATAACTATAGGCTGTTCTCAACAAGATACTCAACGCTTTGCTACTCAAGAAGATTAAAATGCACGTCTTGAGTACACTAGTCTGGTATGCCGAAATCAAACAATGGCATTCGCAGCACTAGCAATCCTCGGCCACAAATCAGCACATTCTTTTCCAATCGGTCCGGTGATGGCAGAACCTGAATACCAAGAAAAAGGCGTCAGAGATTAACCTTAACTATAATCTCATTTTCGTACAATATCAGCACTCCGAACTAATGTTTTCCTTTTGAGCCAATTGCCACATAGCCTTGCACTAAATACTGTGCAAATAGAGTTAATGAACAAAAATCTCGACCAGATAAAGTCATCAGATTTACAAGGAAATGCCAAGTAACAAAACCACACCTTAACTTCGAAACTGTAAACGTCATACATTGAATGATTAGACATGCTCCTTTCAGTCGGGTAGCAGAACGTGCAAGACTGATCACTGGATCTATGGTTTCTGCAAGTATAACCTACCTTTCATTTCACCCTTGGGATTTACGATCACTCCCGCATTATCTGCAAAAACCAAATGCAACAACTTATAGCTTGGATTCAAAGAAGCACAACAGAACCTCCGAGGTATTTGTGATTCGTGCCCTTGATTTCAAGAAAATTATAGTTTGGAACCTTAAATTTGGCGCAATCCTAAACTTTAAGCAGGAAAAAGAGGAACATACGACGAACCTTCAAAGTACATGAAGACACCGTCTTTGCGCCTCCAGGGCTTGCGCTGACGAACAATTACAGCAGGCATGACCTTCTTTCGCAGATCAGGCTTTCCTTTCTTTACCGTAGCCATCACCATGTCTCCGACGGCCGCGGCCGGGAGCCTGTTCAGGCGTCCCTTTACTCCCTTCACGGAGATGACATACAGGTTCTTGGCTCCTGTGTTGTCAGCACAGTTGACCACTGCACCCACGGGCAGACCAAGTGACATTCGAAACTTGTTCCCGGAGGCACCTCCCCTCCCTGAATATCAACATTTTTTTTGTTAAACTCAGCATTGCTGCTGATTCAAACCCTAAACGATCGAGACTGTAAACTCGGAGGAGACCACCTACCACACGGTGGGTGCAATTCTTGGCTAAGTCATCAATGTTCAGCCTGCGATTCTGACCCTAAATCTCCGACACTTTTTCCTACTTCGAGAGCGCTATATAGAAATGCAATACAATCGCTTTTACCACTGAAACAAGAAGGAAAAGACGGAGTTTGAAGGAAAGTTAAGAGGACAACGTACCGCGCTTCGACATGACGGCAAGCGAGAAGAGACCGCGAGCAATGAATTCGCAATCGAAGAGAACTTCGATGGCCAGGGTCGTCACTCATATACACTGCCTGAAGCCCTAACCCTAACAGTGAGAGGAAGACGGATGAATGAAAAGGACATTCATCGACCGGGACATAATGTGATGCCCTTGACCAGGTCCGACGTGGAGTCGTAATTATCTGATCTGGCAGCTCCATGCACGGTGACGTGGAGGCGACGCCGTCTTCGGAGGCCGACTCGCTGCCTTGTCCCAGGCAAGGAGGAGGGAGGCTGGGGCCGTTGAGGTATGTTTGGCGAGTAGAGAAAACGCTCGGAATCGATCCATGCGCACACCAGCCAGAAGCGCAATCCGATCCTGCTCTCGCCTGGAGCTCCTCAGCTTGGGATTGGGGAGAATTGAAGCTTTATACTGCGCCATTTGAGCCCGCCGAGCTTGCGTTTGCAGGTAGTAGTGATTCTTCAAGGTAAGGTACGCTTTCTGTTCTCGGGTGAGTAGCTTAGCGTCTTCTGTTTGAGCCTTTAGGTTTTGGCAGGGATTGTCTAGCCAGCTCAAATGTGAGAGATCGTGGGCACTCTGACGTGCAGCGGCTAGTTTTGAGTGCATGGAACTATTCGTAGTTTAGGTCATGGGTAAGAATGCATAATTCATTTTTGCCGTGGACATTGTTTGATTGAACCAAGTCTCGCTGTTACTGATTTCTTTGATCGATTTCCGTGTTAGGAGCGATATCAGTTGCGTCCAGACTGTTGAATTTTTCTCGAAGCTTCGGTGTTGAAATTTCGTGTCTGTGTTCTTGGGACGTTTGTGTGGTCGCGTAGAAACCCTAGCATTTCGAAACTAATATTGCAACCAAAGATACATGGTTCATGATTTCGGCAAAGGTTTTCGTATTGGAGGGAGAGGATGACGATGATGTTTCGCCCGCATTTTATCCAGTCCATTCGCTATGGGTTATCTTGAGATATAGGGCGACCCGGTGGGAGATCTCGTACTCCTGATCCTGCGGTAGATTCGAGCCCTGATGTCAACGCTTGGCAATTGCAGAGCAACGCCAGGCCAGGTTTGATCATCCACAATGGAGGAGGTCGTGGAGGGTTTATAGGACGAGAACAACCTGCAAGAAGAGGAGGGGAAGAGAGAGAGAGAGAGAGAGGGATAGAGAGCTGCGAGGGATTGTGCGGGCGCGGTGCTGGGAAGCAACAGTGGGGGAGAGATAGGGTGTGGAAGAGGTGGCCACAATGGGGTTTACGCAGATACCGGAGCAGGTGCAGCGGGGCCGGAACAGAGCGGTGCTGAGCCTGGACAAGAGCGAACTCACGCAAACCATCAACGTGCTGCAGAACGTGGTCACGCATCTGAACGCCCACCCGAACGCGTTGCCCAAATTCCACCCAACGGGGCCCGGCAATGCGTCGTCGATTCCGGACTTTCTGACCACGAGGATTTCCGCTCCGAGCAGGCAGTCGTCCATGGCGCCCGTGACGGTGATCACGCCCTCCGTGGCCGCTCTGCAGCAACGCCTGGGACTGGACTTAGGCTCCGGCTTGGGGTTGGGTCCCGTCGGCACCTTCTCCACCGAGAGCACGCGCTACAACGACAATGGCTCCCTTTCCGCCAACCCCTTCTCGTCGGCTATGTCGTCGGCGATGTCGTCGTCGACGTCGTCAATGCTGGCCATTCCGCCCATCGGGCCGTCTCGCCCGGGCCCCATTGGGCGCCCTCGCAGCCCCTTAACCACCACCCACACGCCCTCCATGCAGGGCCCGTTACCGGGGTTGCAATCGCAGTTCGGGCAGCTGGGCTTCCGAGATGGGTCTGGCGGTGCTCTTGATGTTGGCTCTCTCACTCTTGGCCACTCGGGGCTTCCGCCAGTTCGTGTGTCTACCGGCCAGGTCGGTGCTCTCTCACTCTCTCTTCCCCTTTCCCTCCCTTCCCTTCCCTTTGCAGTCTTGCATGTAAGCTTTTCGTTTCCATGACGGAGGTTTCATTCTTTCTTGGGGCAGACTGCTGGATCCAATGGTGGGCATAGTCATAGTCATTCCATGCCAGGAGCATCTGACCCTGGTCTTGGATTGGACCGACCCAACGATTCTGCCAGAAACGGTGCTGCGTTCCAAAACCAGCAACATGTTGGTGGAGGCTCTAGTTTCTCTCAAGGGCGACCTGGGACTCCCGGAACTCCGCAAGGGAACCGGACCCCGACCTCTGGAGCTCATCAGCAAGGGACCATTGGACCTAGTTTTGCACAAGGCAGACCGGGGACTCCTGGAACCCCTCAAGGTAGTCGGACTCCTACAGCTGCAGCGCACCAACAAGGACCAATTGGACCGTTCATTCGGCAGCAGTCAGGCAATCAGTCTCGGCCAGAGGTAATCCTCTACGTTTTCTATTTAGTAGGCTGCCTCCTGTATCACAGGGAAACAATAATGCTGTAGAATGCTTTCTTTTGGCCTTTGCAGGCTGTCTAACACTTCGATTTGGATTGAGGTTTTATTTTGAGAGTACCTTATCTGTATTTTCTGTTAGAGATATTTTTTTCTCATGAAGTGCCGCACATTTCCGACCTTCTGTGAAGTGTCCTTCCTGCTACTCTTGTGAGGCACTTTCTGTGATTCCCACTCTTCTTTTTCATTTTGACCACGTTTACTGTGTATGCCAGACTCCTAAAGCACAAGCAGGAACCCAGCCAGGAACTGTTGGAGTACGTCGGGTGCCAGAGGCAACAAGTTCATGGAAGGGACGTTGGACCACGGCTGTAACTGAGCACAATCGTGAGGTCGTAAATGTGATGTTGTATGCGGCCGAATTGGATGGGCTAGTGGGCGAAGAGGTCCATACTGGCTGGCTTATTAGCTCCTCTAAGAAACTTTTGAATCTTTGGGAATGCTGTGGCTATTCCAGGACTTCAGAACCTGCTCTTCAGGTATTTCTGTGGCATTTAACTTTTTTCCCACTTCATCACATGCTCTTTCTGCCAATTGCATACAAAGAGATTTTTTAATTATTAAATTTGGGCTCATTTTTATTTGGGCAAGTTGAGCAGGCACCTAGGTTTACATGATGTTTTTTGGTAAGCATGTGCTCTGGAATCTGGCTCGCCTGTATGGCAGGTGATGCACTCGCAAACAACGGAATTCACGATGGAGGCAATGGACATTGATACCAACGCGAAAATGCTATTATCTTTATCTGTCCATCCCCGGGATTCAGGATTTGTGATTGCTCTACACAGCCTTGCAGGAGAATCCTTTTTCAACTACAAGGTAAGTAATGACTGTCTCTTTCTCTTGTGTTTAGGTCTTACAAAATAATGAAATGAATTTGTACAGCCTACGTAGTTCCTTTCTAGAGGAGGGAAAAACAGTTGTGTTTTCCTCTCCTGTTGTCCTCCTTAACCCCTAAAGGTCCTCACCTCTTTTGTAAAAGTCAAAGCACTATAATTTGCATACTTGAAATATCACATTGCATGATTTATAATTTTTCATAGATAGTCATCAACATTATGAAGGTATGACAAAATTTTCAACATGATTGGAAGATATTTTGAATATTTACAAATTTTATCATGTAAACAAGGTAAAAATTCAAAATAAATATATTTTGTCAAGTTTGATATCAAAAATTATATTTAAGGTAGAAAAAAGTTATATCTACAAGGAGTAAAAAGTCGAAAGTGAAGAAATTAAAAGAGACCTATGATTGGAGCATTTTTAGAAAGCCCTTTGTATTTTGGGCACTCAAAATTCAAATTTCTCGAAGGTGAATTTTTTTCAAATGAAGTCTATTCTCCAATCCCAAGGTCAAAAGATGTATCATATCTTAGCTTAAACATCTAATGAAAACACCAACCACAATAAAGCTAAAATACTTGATTTTTGGGGCGTTTGACCAAAAATCAAGCATAATATGGTTGATTGGTCCTTTAGGGGTTAATAATGGTCGCATTGAAACATGTTAACTAGTGGAGAACTTATCACTCGGGAAGTTACAGGATGCAATAATAGTATGTCAAGGTCGTTGATTGCTATGAGCAATTGTCAGCTTATACAGCATCTTGTATTGTACATGGCACTGCTAGGCTTGCTTTTTGACAATGGTCATGATGGATGTCATTGCATAGTATCCAGCGATAAATTTGTAGAAACGCTGGACATTGGGTTTTTGGTCTGCAGGGCTCAATTCGAATTCCCGACACGGGCATTACAGCCCTACGAAAGCAGGCTCCCACTGGACTAAAATTACTACACGTGGTGTCGTTACAACCGCTGGGTGGGCCACTGAAAACCTCGGTGGCAACAGCCCTCAACGGGGATGTTATGGTGTATGATTTGTCAGCAGCAACAGCAGCGCCAACAGCTGCAGTGGCTCCAAAAGCGTACTGGAAAGCGCATGACACACCAATCTCCAGCCTGCATCGGAGCTCTTTTGCACCGGCACTACTAACAGGTCAGAAGTAAGTTAATGTATTTGCATTAGAGTCAGGAGTGTGGGTGGGAGCTTGAACCCTCAGAGGGAGGGAGGGAGGGAGGGTTGACAAGGTCGGTTGGGTTGGGTGGGGTGCTGGCTGGCTGGCTGGCTGGCACTAACGGAGGGAGGGAGGGATTGAGGGATTGGCAGGTGCGAGTGATGGATTAGTGCGGCTGTGGGACTTGAAGACAAAGCCGTCGGCGCCAGTGAGGCAATTTGCGCACCCGAGCTTGAAAGCCATCACGGGGCTGGACATGGTGGACGCGAATACAGTGAGCACGGGAAGTGTGGATTCGGCCATCTTCCTGTGGGACATCAGGAACAGCGCCACGCCGGTGTTCCAAGTCATTCCGGATACGAAGCCTGTGCTGCAGATGGCCGCCAGCCCCAAGCAAGAAGCGCTGGCCGTGACCACCAGGAAAGGATTGTATTGTTTAGAGCTGTCGGGTCCGGGTGGTGTCAACTCCGTCTTGTCCCCTCTCACCCCTCTTCCCCCGGCGGGGCCGTGCACCGACATGAAGTGGAATGCCAAGACCCGCCAGATCTATTGCTCCGGTGTAGATGGCGCTATCAGCGTCTTTGGAAAGGTTTCTAACTCCTATTAGAATTCATTCTTTTTTCACTCTTCCACCATTGCCTGCTCATCAACCTCCGTCATCTGATCGATCCATCCATTGATTGATTGATTGATTGATTGATTGATTACCGGTATTACCCATATTCAGCTTTGGGCCCTGCTTTCTTTGATCCTCCACGCTCTTGTTCCATGCTCTTGTTTTTGCATATTCTACGGTTGTGAATTTGTATGCACGTGTACTGTCCTGTACAGCACCCTCCTATAAGTATCGGTCATCACCCTCCTAAAGTGATGCAGAAACTAGACAACCAAAAAAATACCAAATGGCACTGCTTGCTCAAAAATCCTTTAATTCATGAATCGTAAAATGTATTGGAGAGATGATACCGGTAGTCTATTTTCATGGTGTAACAAGTTTGCAAAATGAAAGAACATATTTTCACACGAATAAATCTTTTGAGTACAATGTCTACCACATAGTGCTACTACCATGTGAAATGATTACAGCCTCCTAATGCAAAGGCATACTAATAGTGAGCATTCAAAACACAGCTTCAAAACATAAAACTTTAGACTATTGTTACTTGTTACTTGATACACATTACTTTTTACTTTTTGTTTTTTTTTGTTTTTTTTGTTGTTTTTGTTTTGTGATTATAGAGTTTGTACTCAATAGAGGGCATCAAGAATAGCACACGTGAGCATGGTTGTGATGGATTGGTGGCTCTTTGGGTCAATGTCACTCTCTCTATGCACTAGTAGGATTTTGGTCCTTTACAACTTGTTTTTTGTGACTTAAATGGTCATTTGTAACTCGATTCTTTTTAAAAAGAGCTGTTTTGCACCATTTAAGTAACTAAGGATTAGTTGTAAAGGACCAAATCCTACTAGTGATGGGCATGTCTGCAATTACCTCTTTGCAAATCACACAAGAATGCTTTTAAACTAGAAAAATTTCTAGAAACATACAAATGTAGTCTAAAAACTCCAAAAATATTATTTGAAAACATTATCCACAAGAATCTATTTTGGCTTCATACACAATTCATCCTTGTTTACTTTGTACTATTGTGAGCATTATGAAAATTATTGTATAGTGATCCCCTCGTGCATCCAACTTCTAAGGGTCGCTTCATACTATAGCCATCTAAGTCAAGAGGCCGTGGGATTGGGTGGCCAAACTTTGTTGAGAGTCCAAAAAAATGGGATGAAATTCAATATTAAAATATAGTTTTGATATTCTATGAAAAGATGAAAAACGGACGGCCTCTTGACCGTAGTTTGGGTTTCTATTCCGGTTCGACCCAAACTTCCTTTGAGAGTCCATCAACCTTGGTCAAAAAGTGTTGCCATGTAGGCATTTTGAAGGGCAACAACCTTTTGGACTTTGGCGTCTAGTGTGAAGGGTCGAGAGGCCAAATTCTTGATTTCTTGCAATCCAATTGATGGGAATCGACGGCCTCGGACCTTCGGTGATAGTGTGAAGTGGCCCTAATTCTCAAAATTGTGCATAGAATGAGCGAATTTCAAAATTTCTGTAAAAAGTGATAGTAAGGTTGCATGCAACGAGAGGTTGGCACCGCACTACCACGCTTATAGGGGTTGCTGTTACAAACCTAGTGCCACGGGAATGACACCCGCCCCCGCGACGGTACTTCGTCACTTCACTTATGGCGCCAAAGTGACGAGCCTGACCCTGGCCATGGCCATGGGCGCCCGTCATCGACGCGTTGGCAACGCAAATCAATGGCTGGCCAGGTCCATGGGGCTACCTGTCGGTGAGGCTGTCAGGGTTGATAAAAGCATTTCGGCCTTCACCTGCGCCGTGTGTGTTTTTGTGTGAGAGAAAAAAAACAATAAAAAGAGAGAGAGAGAGAAAAGAAAAGAGTGACTGAGGGACAGAATCCAACCCTATGTATGCTTCCCCGTGGCCATGGAACCTACTCCCCGGTGAGGACACATTTCGCGATCGGGCCGGACTCGAATTCAATCGGACGGACGGGCGGGTGTGCGTGCAATTTGACCTCTAATTGTAGATGCTCAGACATTATACCTCCACAGAATAAATCAATGCTTGCACTTCAGCATTACGTAGCAGTCTGTTTTCTGCTGTTTCTGCCTCCGACCATTCCAGCCTCCGAGCCGGGAGCTGGATATGAATTGGTGGACAGACGCACTGAAGATCAACATATTTCTCTGCATTCTGACCGTCTGCTCATGTTCGGGTAAGAATCATATAATTGCTCCGCTCCAAGTCTCTGCAACCCGATGTTGTTAACTCTGCAACACAGTAATTCCAGTCATGTGTTTTGTGAGACTACTGATTGCCATTAGCAGCCTAGTAGTAGTTAATCTTGTTGCACGTCCATTGTTTCGACAGTGAGAGCTTTCTTCATTATTTACAGAGACTCTTACTGCGACAATTGAGGGTGCCCTGCACAATTCTTTTGCTTTTGAAGACCGTTGAATGATTTGTATCGACGATTATTGACTGATCGATAAACAAAGCATATCTTGGTCTGATTGGCAATCGTGTTGAGTCCATTACAGGGAAGTTAAGAGGAAATACACATACATCGAATTTTCTAAGAAACATGATTCGCCGGCTACTGCAGCCTTTAAGTGTGCGTTGTATTCTTGCGTAGGGCAATACAGCTGAGCACATCAGCTTGGAGGGATAAGGACTGCATGCTGGACGTTATTGTAGAAATCGGTGAAAACGTAAGTTGGACATTTATTTTTCATCTTCTTGATTACGAAGTTTATATTTATTTCTGGTTAAATTTATTGCTATTGTTCAATATCTCTGCGTCTTACTATGTCTCTCTTTCACTCTGGTTTATCCCTCTCTTTCGTTTTGGCAGACCTGGAAGCAACAGCTGAATTCCAGTTCATTTGCATTCCAAGTACCGGTTAGATCCTTTGGTGGCATGATCGGAATCATTTCTATAAATGAGCATGAAGGCAAGAGGCACAGGCTTTGGAGCCACTTCTTTGTTGTTCAAGGTACATAAAATTCAAACCTACCTCAGTCGCGACATCAATCCCATGCAATGAGACATGATTTGTTTGGTAGTTGTGGTAGAGCACTGTTTTAGTATTCTTCGAAATTTAACTTGCAGATGAGAGATGAGAAGCTGTCAAACTAGCGTCCAAAATTGAGATATTTCGGTGAATCACCACCTAGGCCTTATGAGGAGTATTGATCGGGACTAATGGGAGGAATATGAGGAATGATTATAAACGTACGGCCATGGCTGGAACAGACCTTGGAGTGCAACGTCTTGATGCAACTTTACCAGGAGACTGTACAAGAATAACAAATCCAGGTCAGTGCAGATTCCTACTTGCATCCACCTTCACTTTATAGCCAAAACTAGTGTTTGCAAAATTCTGGTGTTGATCAAACTTCAATTTAGATTCCTAAAATAAAGAAAAGGGAATGGTCTGTGCACCGGGATTCTATTCTAACGTTAAAGCTTGTGCAATCGCAAAACTGGAAAGCTCATATGAACGGTTTGTAAGGACATAACATGTTGATTTACCTATAGCTTCACCTGACTGTTAGTGTTCATCGCTTGACGTGCTCTTCAGGAAGTTCATTGATCCCATGGATTCCCGTTATGTGTCCTTTCCTGAGCGGGATGGAAAAACCCGGCAGCCTGCTGCTTTTCACGAGGCCATTGACTGATGTAACTTTGGTGTGCCCTGTACTTTTGAGTAATGGGGACAGTATTTGCATCATCACGGGAGCCTTAGGTGTGTAGTGCTCCAGCTCTTCCGACGCATTTTTTTTTTTCTATTCGTGACTTGGAACTTATCAGTAATTCTAAGTCAAACCATTGGACAAAGCATTTTTCTGTTCATTTAAAAAACAATTTCCTGGACAAGAGCACCACATATAAGCGATGTAACGTGTGCTGCATGTCTAGAGATATATCCTACAACAACAAATGAGCGTAAAGCGTATTTAGGAATATGGGCATTCCTGGAGAATTTGAGGCTCTACATCCGTGATCGACTGAGAATTTCTGGAGAAAGTTCGGATTGGCACCTCGTATTTGGTGTTTATCTCCTGCAAACGTGGCACTTCTATTGTCTTGGACTTCTCTATCTGTTCCTCCATACGAGTATCTGGCTTCTGAGAATCTTGGAGAGCGCAAGGACAGCCGCTATGTCCAAGTGGGAGCCTCCAGTTACAGGTTCATCCTCATTGCTTGTTTCTCAATGCTTGTTACATTACTTTCAGCTAGTCGCTTATGGAATGGTTGCAGACTGTTGTTCGCCGCGCAACTCCAGGTTTTGGAAATTTGTATTTTTTAAACTTGTATCTTGCAGGATATTCCCCAAGAACCGAATCAATTAGGTACATTTAAAATTCTTGATCAGTACTATTCCGCCCTGCTAGCTTGCCAATCTGCTATCTGCAAAATGAAAGCTGAGACGCTCTATCATCGTTATTATGTGATCAGCTGACGATTGTTCGCCACATATCCTCGGTCGGAAGCTTCATTCAAGCTGTCCCAGCTCCGATACGAGCCTTTCTGGCCTTTCAAGACAAGGCTTGATGCTCTCCGGTAGCGACATATTGCTGCATGACTCGTGGGGAGCTGACGCACATCAGTATTACTTCAATTGCACGGCTCGGGGCACCGCTCAAAGTCGATCATTCAGTGATCTGCTGGAGCTGGACAGTGATCATTCAGTGAACTCCGAGAGATGGAGCAGGGATAGAAATGGCCGTCTCATCCGGCATCGCCCCTTTTAGCACCATCACAAAAAACATTCCCCACATTACTGAGAAAATAGAGGAAATCTCTGGGTCCATAATACTCTGAGTTAAAGGATAATTCTAATACCCAGCTTGCTGTGGAGATAGCCTTAGATAGCAAAAGATTGCATTTAATAGAACAAGATACATGTTGTCTTTCAAACTGAAAGTGATGTGATGTAATACTCCCTGCAGCTCCCAATGATGTTGCCTGCCATGAATGCTCCATCCATCTGTATCAAAGTCATCGAGACAGCATGCATGTTGCATCATAGTGAAATTCTTTAGTCATTTACCACACTGCCTAAGTTTAACAAATCATCAAGGTAACTCTTGCTATCAATCAAAACAAGGTGCCACTTCCACATTTGTATTTATTCCATCAATCTCAATTTTTATTTTATATTTTTATATTTCTAATGATACAGATGAAAGTGTTTCATAGTTAACCACACCCTTTAATTCCATAATCATTTCACGACCATTTCTTTCCAAATACAATACTAGGGTAACATAAAACTGTAATCACTATCTATACCAAACGATGGTTTGGTCGTGTTTTAAGCTCCTTTACAGTTGAACATTGTATAAAAAAAGGTACTAATTAATTTTAGATTTTCAATATTTCTTTAAAATTTTATATTAACGTACATGATTCTCGGAATTTTGAATTTTTGTCTCTTTTTGTTATCATTTCGGTTTTTGGAATACATTGATTTAATTTTGAAATAGTCTAATTCCAAATGATAGAGTTTGGAAGTTATAAGTAATGATGTTTTGAAATGATTTATTCTAGATAAAAAATCAAAATCAAAATCCTGTTACAAAGACATTTGAAACAAAAAATCTTTAATACCTTTTTAACCCTTAACTTCCTAAGGGGTTTTGCTATAAACTAAATGTGCTATAAAACATGTGTTACATGACTTTTTAGAAGTTCCATAGAACATGAAAGTTGTGATGGACAACATATAGATCCTATCTATACAATTAAATTCCACTAAAACATTTTGGAATTTTTGTAAATGAATTTAAAAAGAAAAACTTTGAATATTCATAAAAAATTTAAAAATGATTTTTTTTTCAATTTTTTTTTAATAGAATTGTCTAAAAGTATAATGTTCATAACATAATCATAAGATGCCAAAATTTAGGATATTTTATTTTGTAGAAACACCAGTTTAAACAATTATAGACAAGAACTGGTTAAAATATTCACTTTAAACGAGATGAATTCTGATGAATATTTAAGCATCTTATTAAACTTATAATTTTTGCCAATCATAATGAAATTTAAGAAATAATTATTAATTTTTTGTTTTTTATGAATTTTGGTAGTTTATAGCTTTAAAATTATATATCTAATTATTTATGATGAATTTTTTAAATCTATTTTGATAGAAATGAACTATAATTCATAGTCTACAATTAGTCTTTGTATGTCTTTGCAAAATTTATGCATTATCATGCATTTTTTCAAACATTTGCAAATTTGACAACTTTTTAGGCTACTTCAAGCACATGAACGATCAACATTCTTTATTTATTATAAAATTAATTAACAACATTTTCAGTGATCCAAACACATATTCTTATAGCCAACTTGATTCTAAAGAGGTTAGGCTTTTGAAACACTCAATTCGGATACTTTTAGCATGTTTTACAACCTTTTTTATTTTTGGTGCAACCCATTTTGGGTCGCCCAGGAAGTTAAGGGTTAAAAGGTGTTTATTGTTGTCACCATGATAATCTAATCAAACAAAATAACTTCATAATATAATTAAAATAAATACACAAAATATGTCACAAAATGATCCCTTTTGCACTAAAGAAAAGTGGCCTCCGGCAATCTTGGGAGGTAAAGGGACCTCAAAGCCTTGTTTATGAATGCTATGTAGTTAGTTGGTTATTTTCTACGGAGGTTATTTCTCTCATAATAAGAATGAAGTAATGGAGAGGTAATAAAGACGTGAACAAGACTTGGTATTTTGTATCAATAGAGGTGAGTAAACACAAAAAAGAAAGAAGTCACACGTGTGCAGACAAAGAAAGAATGCAAATGGTGTGGATTGAAAATCAAATGTAGGGGATGTGAGCAGTGTAGACGTGAGAGCAGTAAAAAGAAAATGTTGACTTTGTAAGGACTAAGGCCCTAACTCCTTCCCGGTATCGATAGGGGGTTATAGAAAGCTGAAAGCTACCAATGCTCCACCACCAAAAATGAGTGAACCCAAGAGTTTGGTTTCAATTCTTGCAAATACAGATAAACCCATCGGTGGTTCTTGACGGGAAACACGAGAAAGAAGTGTCCGTAGCAATTGAAAATTAGGGAAGAGAGGATACAAAGTGAGTGAGGGAAAGAATGAACATGTGACTAATGGTAACATACAATGTATAGTAGTATTGTAACCAGGTAATATTGATGGACATAATGTTGACGGACGTAATATGAAGTACAATACTAGTTAGTGTAGTTATTGGAGAGTGGTACATTAAAATCACCGTGTAGTGTGGGTGGGTGAATGGCATGGGTACAATTATTCATCCAGTTGGAAATTTTCTCATTCATTGAGACAAATTCTCATCCCTATGACCAATTTTCACCCAATGTGGATGAATATTGGCAGAGAATTTGGAAAGAGTAATGCGGTGGTAAATACTGGGGGTGATTTCAGTGTAATGAATGCACGGCAAGGGGAGAGTGAGAAGTTGACTGAGTGAGTGACTTTCCGCACACTGAATGCAAATACATAACTTACACAAGTGAAGTGACTGCTGCAAATACATAACTTACACAAGTGAAGTGGAGTGGAGCTCGTAAGGCACCACAGCACAGCACCCGAATGTCAGTGAGAGTGCTTGGCTTGGCTGGGCTGGGCTGGGCTTGGCTCGTCTCGTCGTGCTTACTCGTCTGCCCCGCCTCGTCTTCCCTGCACCTCATCACTCGCTCATGAGCTTCCTCAACTCCTGCGCTCGCTCGCTCGCTGGCTCGCTCCCAATTCTCCCTCATTGCTCCCCCCACCCTCTTCTTCTTCTGCCTCTGTCTCTCCCTCATTCTCCAGCCACAATTCTCGATCATTCTGGAACAATTAATTAGGGATATTATCATCTGCTGGCATTGTCGCCACCGAGCCGCGCGGGAGGTACACTGTTTCTCTCTCCTCACTCTCTCGCTCGCATGCTGATCGCGCCATGGCCACTCCGGAACCGCCCTCGCCTGCGCAGGAGGTACACTTTTTCCCAAGAAGAGGCCTCACCCGTTGCTCTGCGTCCAGTTTTTTTTTTTGCATTGCGGTTGTTTTTTTATTTTTTTATTTTTTTGCATTGCCGCACTATTTTTCAGAACGCGCAGGCTCTCCCTCTCCGGCCATTTCTCTAACCTGGATTCGTGAATTACTGCTGTTTTTCTTCGTCCTGTCAGCCCGCTGCAGATTCCAAAATCAAGCAGGCGCGGGAGGTGTTACTCGGAATGGGGTTGCCGTTGGAGTCCGTCGAACAGGCGGTGAAAAAAATTCACGGTGCGTTTATATGTTGCTGTTTGTGCATTTCTAAAGTCGTTTGGAGTGTTCTCGTGACTTAGAGCGCCAGCAACTCGCAAAATTGATTCTGTGATCGATGTTGTGCAGAATTTGGGGGTGATCTCAATGCAATTGCAACGTACGCCCTTAGCATCAGCGTTCCTCAAGTGGAGTGCATTGAAGAGCAGCTCTCTGATGTAAGCATCTGAACACTCTCTCTCGCTTGTTTTTGCTACGTTATTCCCTGCTCATCAGAGTCCAAGGGTTTGAAAATGATCTCTCTCTCGCTCTCTCGCTTGAACGTTATTCCCTGCTCATCAGAGTCCAAGGGCTTGAAATTGAACACTCTCTCTCCCTCGCTTGTTTTTGCTACGAACGTTATTCCCTACTCATCAGAGTCCAAGGCATTGAAAAGGGTTATTCCCTGCTCATCAGAGTCCAAGGGATTGAAAAGGGCTCTTGACGTTTTGCAGGATATGATTTCAAGTGACGAAGATGCTGGGGATGAGTCTAAAGAGAAGTGGAACTTGCCTCCTAGTCGAGTGCAGAGTCCTCAAGTGAAATCAGCATTGGAAGAGGCGTGGGTGGACCCCATCTGCAAGATCTTTCAGATTCCTCCTAGAACAGACAACCTTGCTCCAACCTGTCACAAAGGTGAAAGCTCGGTGGCTGCGGCAGCTGCAGTTGAAATGCCATCAACGATGGTGATGGTGGATCCAATGGTGACCAGAGAAGCTGAGGCTAGTTGTTCTCACCAGTTCTCTCTGGAGAAAACCATCAAGCAAGAGATTGGAGAGACTGGACCTATCGCTCCTTCCAACCCTCCAGCACATCTTCAATCTTCTCAACGACCTGAGCGAGAGAAGTTTTTCTTGGACATGGGGTTCCCGATTGCACTCGTGAAGAGTGCTATGCAGCAGTTTCGGCAGTCTGGTGTGGTTTACTTCCCATACTTTATTTGATTTCTTTTTGTTTTCTACATGCTCCTGTTCAATTTTCTACTTCTTATTGTTTCAGGAAAACTTCTCAATGATTCTTCGTTGGCCTTGCAGGTTCAGATGCCGATGCCGATGATTCCATTTTGTTGCAGTTCTTAATTGATAATACTGAAGGGAATGATAGTTCTACTCATAGAGTGCAGCCCAAAATTGATGCCGAAGCGGAAGATAGTGATCCGGACGAAGAGATGCGGAGCTCGGTACTTCGGACTGTCGCAGCTCGGTCTCTTAAGGCTGCGGCTAAATGCGATTGGGATCCCGAGAGTGAAGCACGGATTTTATCTGATATTGCTCAAAGAGTACCTCCTTGCAGCAGCAGGGAGATTCCACAGAACGGAAGCCCCAAGGCTTCCATGGAGGGATTAGGGTTCTCACATGCGTTGATAGAGAGAGCTGTACAAGAACTTGGAAAAGGAGTAGACCATGACATGCTTCTTGAGTATTTATTGTACCTCTCCACCACGCAAGACCCAGAAGCGTCCACTTCAACAAATCCATCAAGGGGCGGCGAGGACAACACATTGGAGAAATGCACGACACAGTACCAGTTCCCCGCCATGGCTGTTGAGAAAGCCATGCGCAGATGCAGTGAGAAAATTTTCTGCCTTATGTGCTTTAGCATTTTCATTTCTCCTTTCTATGAAACCATGAATATGCTCAGTTTGACTTCCACTTGGCGCTGTAAGAAAACACAAACGCATTTGGAGCGTTTCTGATATTTTTTTGTTGAGGGTTGCAGACACCCCCTTGTGGAATGCATCTCAAGAGGAGATTATGGACTTGGTTGATTTTCTTGGTGCGCATATGGAAGATTTAATTCAGGTATGTAATCATCTTGTGAATAGATAGTTGTTAGTTTAATGTTAAGGGAAACCAATTTTTCCAGGGACGCACTTATATACCCACCATGCACTTTTATACATTGTGACATGCATAAAAACACAAGCTTCCAAAGTTTTTTGCGAGCAATGCAACATGTACAATTCTTGGAAACCAAAACTGAGACACCATCAAAGACATCACTTGGAGGAAGTCACCCTGTTTGAGCTAACTATGTACAAGCTAACTATGTACATGCATCAGAATTTAAAATGTAAGACAGTGGTACATAGTGACACAAATAGTCACATGGCACAATTAGGGTGGTTTACCTTTAGAATTGCACCATCACATCAATTTTAATCAATCTACCTAGGAAGTTGCAGCCCAGCATGCTCGTGCAACAGATGACCAAAGATTGCTAAGTCTGCAAGATGAAAATAAATCCCTCATGGATTTGTTATTGGCAGAGAAGTTGGCTCAGGGAAATTTCACAAGAATGAAATTTGTTGTGATGGGTTGAAATGCAATACTATAAGTGTAGTGATTTTTGGAGATGTTTGGGTTGCTTAATTTTATAAGTTGGTTCTTTGAAGAGTACTTTCACATTGAAATCTTCGAAATGTGGAGTCTCCTGAAATGCTAGGGATGCTAGGGATGCTGCTCACGGTACTCATTAATGTGATCTGCAGGAAGATGCCTTTGGAGGGGAAATCAATCTTCCTGATTCCGATGACAGCGATAGTGAGGATGAAAGTTTGGATTGGGGAGAAGACGGGCATTTTCTTGATGCTTCATGTTGGAACCAGGAAGGAGGGGGGAAGGGTGCCTTCAAGGTAAGTGGTAAACGAAAGACTGATGAGAGAGGTAAAGAGGTTGCTCACAGTGGCCGGCTTGGGCGCCCAAAGGGAGCTATTGTTGGTGGTCGACCAAAGAAGCCAGCATCAACTATACCCAAGTAAGCTTTCTGCGATTGTACTGTTTTAAAAAATTAATAATCAATCCAAGCATGGTAACATTGCATTGCAATGGGCTTTGTTCTACCAATAAAATAAGAAAATCCTATTTTATAATTTTCAACAAAAAGCTTCCAAATTTTGTGATTTATATTGTTTTTCACTTTGGTTTTTAACACATGGTAAGCTTGAAGCTTGAACTAAAGGAGTTTACATATCCAGCAGTTTAAATATCGTATGAATAAGCGAAGCAGTCATAAAATGATAGTCAGGTGGCACTAGGAAAATGACACGTAGCAACTGAAGTCTGCACTGTGACTACTTAGATGAACGCAATTTCTGCCAATCATGAATCGGATATTTCAAGACTGCGCAATCCTAGTTATCAATTATGTTTACTTCTTAACATTTAGATTTGGTTGAAATGTCAGGCCTAAAGCTACATTAACTGTTGACTGGCCTGGAATCAATAAGCAACGAGGAGCAATTGGGTTTGGACTTCCTGGGCAACCAATTGTAAAACAACGGTCTTTGAACGAAGATGTGAAAGGAGCTCCCTTTTTCTACTTTGAGAATGTAGCAGGGATGCCGGTGGGTGAGTGGAAGAGAATTGAGACGCATCTTTTTGGCATCGAGGCTGAATTTGTTGATGCCATGCACTTCTCAGCATGCCGGCGATCACGAGGATACATCCACAACCTCCCTATAGAAGGAAGGAAGAAACTTATCAAGGATCCTCCAATGACCATCATGGAACTTATGCCACAAACAAAGCCGTTTTGGCCGGATTGGGACAAACGCACAAAATTGAACTGTATCAACACAGTGAGAGCATCAGAGTTTTTAGCAAAGCGGCTTGGCATTAAGGATGGAACCGGGTACTTCCTTTTGATGTGTTCATAATTCTGTCTTTTGCATTGTTTAGATGAGTGCTATGTGCATGCTATTTAGTTTTTTCTCTCAGTGTTCTATTGGAGAGTTTGCTTCTTGAATATCCACCATACAGATAAAAAAAATTTACGTTGTTAATTGTGATAAATGTGATAGGACTCAGAAATTACAGCTAAGCATTGAGGAGCAGAAGAATTACCTGTACTGGTGCTGCAAGTTAAATCTCGTCTGGACATCCCCAAACATTCCCAGTCCTGTCGAGGCTGATGAGATTGAGGTATGGCCATAATCTTCCGCTCTTCCTTTCATCTCCTTAATTCTTTCTCTGAAATAAAATTATTTTAAAATACATTTAGCAGAATGTTTTATGTATTGTAAACAACATACTTATATTTTGTGATGATTTTTTGAAACAATCTCAAGCTTATTTACAGATGTTTCTTTTATATTTTTGAAACAATACCTTTATTACCATGTCTTCTAGCTATTTTATCTTCGACCTGTATTTTTTTATTTTTTTAACCGATTCATAGCAAGTTAGTGTTTCTGGTCCTTTATTATTACTAATAGGTGTTAAATCTTAGAAATGGAGGAAACCATTAAGGTCGAAATTTGGCTTTTCAGGTTTAGCTCCGAGAGGTTGAGTTGGTTTGGAAGGGCCCCTCAATCAGGATCACCAGAACTTGATTGAACCTATTCAAAGTAACGAACCAGTATCGTTCTCAATAATCGACTACATAGAAAAATCTTCTTCTGAAGAGAGAGGCAGAGGGGAGGGTATTATAAAAATATTTACTTCTAAGCGTAGAGAGGCGAGTCATTCACTTATGAGACAGATTGGTGCTCTTAACGATACTAATTCCCCTGAACTTGAGGCTCTTCTCAAGAAAACCCTGGCTGAGTTGGAACAACTTGATCAAGAGACTTTAACTGACCTACAAAAGTTCATCTAACAATGGAATCGGCCTTAGTGATACCGCGGGCGACTTTAATGATTTGCAATGATGTTGGATTCATACCTAAAGGTATGCATTTAAGGGCGAAAACAAAGTAAAAACATATGATTTGATTATCATATGAGACGATATGGAATTATTAGAAATTCTTATCAGTATTTAGAAATAAAAGAGACAACAGATGGTAAAATTAAATCCAATCTACCAAACGATGATATTTTGAACCCACTTATAGGGCTTGCTAAGGTCAGCGTGCCAATGTAGCACTTGTAGCTCACTGACTGATTGGTGGGGTGTTGATAATGCAGGCGATGTTGGGGTTTGATAAAGATCACTCCAGGCATTGTTTTGGCCTTACAGCGCGATACAAAGCGTTGGGAAACAGTTTTTCGGTGTTTACAGTGGGGTACCATTTTTCAGTGTTGAAGCCATTGTATCCCAAGGGGATCAAGGTTCTGTCCCTGTTTTCAGGGATTGGAGGTGCGGAAGTAGCTCTTCACAAGGTGGGGATCAAATTGAACGTGGTGGTGAGTGTGGAGATTGAAGAAGGAGCGCGACGTTGTCTGCAAACATGGTGGGCCGTAACAAATCAAAGCGGCTGCCTGGACCTGGACTTCCACGACGTGCGAGACCTGACAAGAGAAGTCCTGACCAAGCTTGTAGACAAGTATCGAGGATTTGATTTCATTGTGGGTGGAAGCCCATGCAACAACCTCACGGGAAACAACCGTCACACGCGCATAGGACTTGATGGTGAGCATTCCACCATGTTTTTTGAGTTCTCCCGTATTGTTGCCACCGTTCGTGAGCTGACAATTAAGTTGCCCGAGCATCGCCGGTGACAAGACAACCAGATGAGTTGGTTGGTGTAATTGAACAATTGTAAAGGTTTGCTATCATTAGCAATGACATTCTACAACATTTTTGAGATTGAATTAAAATTTTCTGCAACATTACCAAGTTCTTCATGGTGTATGATTACTGCTTTGTGTACTTCTTTGGTGTATGATAGCTTGTGGGCATGGTTGGTGGGGCTGTGGACGCTTTGGGCATTATGCATATACATACGCCAATTGATGCAGATGTGTCGATGTAGCAAGGCCAGGTACGGTCATAACCACGAGTTGTTGGTCTCTTCCACGCTGACCATTCTGGTCTGGGTAACCGGCCTGTTCTTGCCGGTCACCTTCAGTCAGAGCGACCGTTGGATTTTCTTGACGGTGGAGATTACAGCTGTGGATCTCTTAGGTGTCCCGCCCATGTGCTCTTCCCCCATCGTCTTCCTCGTTTTCCCCACGCATTGTCGCTGTGATTCTGCTGCGCTTTGTCCATGGCCTCCATGTACCTTGAAGTCGTCGCTCATGTCGCAGCCCCGCGTCTCCAGCGGCAAGCCCGTGCCCAACAGCTGCAGGTACAGCCAGCGTTCCGTTCTACTTGGCAATCACGCCAGTTTCTTAGGAGCCAGTCCCATGCATGTTCACGGCATGTTCATTGCGCATTCAATAACCGTTTTTTTTCTTTCTTCCGTACTGTTCGTAGTGGCTTTGAGCGCAATGTTGATGTGAATAGCCAGCCACACGTATTTGCAGTTGTAGAAAGAATTTTTTCCGAGTTTGAGGTCAACTAAGTGAATCAGGTTTGCGTGACGTCGAAGTTAAGTTTCTTCGATCTCTTTCTTCGAGTTCTCATATACGTTTGGTTGCAAATTATGTCAAGGCTCAGATCTATGAGGAAAAGTTGTGCACCGAGGACGTAAGCAGAAGCAGTAGCATTAGAGGCAAGCTCGGAGCTCAGTCGTAGTGAAGAAATCGCTCCTACTCCGACGGGCCAGGAAATACCGGTACGTTTTTAGGTGCATCTGTCTCCCCGATCATCATTCTCCCGCTCAATTTCGCTGTAGTAAGGAGTGTGGAGAAGTTCTTTTCAGAAATCTTGCTTGAAGAATTTGCTGTTCAGAAATTCTGTTATTAGCCTTAGAAGGAGATGATTACACATGCGGTTTTCTTGATGTGCTACGGGAACTGAGGAGAGTGTCGTATGTATGTAAGGAAGGTTAGTCTGTACGCACCCGCAAGTGCTTTGGTGTTCAGGTAGTTCTCCTACTGATAAAAACCTGGATATCGAGATTGAGTTAGGTCTATGTGACGGAGGTTCTCTTTGACGAATGTATATGCTGGAGAGAGTTTTTATTTGGTAGAGGAGAAATGCGTTAGACGCAGATCGTCAAAAAGATGTTGCGATAGAGTGCCTCTTGCAAATGTAGCTTGTGTTGTCAAAGAGAGTGGACACATGTATTGAAGAAGAGGTATTATGTTCTGCCGGATGCATTTAATTTGTTAGTATCTTGACTCTTTTGCACAGCTTTTTTCTAATAACACCTCTTAAGTAAACTGTAGGCTTAGTCAAAGTTTTCAGGGTTTTTTATGCAATCGATTTGAGGATTCGCACACTGTGGGAGTGTCAGAGTCTCGGACCAGATCAGTGGTCATTGAGTTTTTCGGGTCTTGATATTGCGTTTGTGGGAGGCTGTTCGTCGTAATGAATGTTAGCCTATGATAGAAGACATCAACGTAGCAGCTGGAAAGTCTGGTGTGGATTAGGGTTAATTAGTGTTGATCAGGCTGACCAGGTTCGAAGACTGTCCAGTAGTTACATCTTTGGGAATCCTGATGATCTGTATTTTTTAAAGCAGCTAACTTGTCTGTGGCTCTCTAGTAAAGATCACTATTTCAATGTCGATTCTGAATTCTAAATTGATTATATTTGTGCTTGAAGAATTGGCAAAAAATTGTGGGAAAGAATTGCCGGGTTTTTTTTTTATCAGGGCTTGCAAAATGTTTATGTACTGGTAGTCACGGGCATCCTTACCCTGTTGCTGAATTCCTCATTTTGAAAACCTTGCAAAGCGTTGGATGATTGTTTCAGTATGAATTTTTGGCTGATTGTAACGGGCAATGTGAGCTTCCTGGCCTGGTACAGAAATTTTTGCTTTTAAGTTAGGGACTAAAACTCTGTGAAATTTGCTCTCTTCATTCTCAGTGTGATGTTTGTAATCTGTTGTTGTGCAATCGAAATGAAGCATTCATTTGTTTCCAAAAAAGAAATTAGAAAAACTGTACTCTGTATCAGATGCGATCCATAGATAGAGCTTACAATGTTGGTCCCCAGGACGACCAATACTATCAACAGTCCCTACAGCCGGGTCGTTGCAAGATGACTTAGATTTTTCAGAGCTTTTGGCGACAGTCAGAACAAATAAAACAGCTGTTTTTTCTTCCTTGTCAGCAGCGCATGGGCTGAGAGAACCTTGGTACCCGCAGTAACCTTCAGTGATATCTGACCGAATCTGTAAGCAGGCTGTTCTAGATGAAAAATGACACGGCTTCCCGGTTACGACAATTGGAGATAAGCTTAGGGCATCCTCAATCTTTCCTCGGCAAGGAGCCCCGCCACCCGCATTTGGCGTGCTTGTTTTGGCAGCAGGATGGGAAAAAAAAAATATGCCGTTGAAGCGGCCCCAACCCTGTTGCGCTCCTGTATCCTCATCGTGTGGTCGTGCACTCCTTGATCTACGTACCCGCTGATCCTGCACTCCTGCGCTCCTCGATTGCAGCTCCTGTGCCAGTTGACTTGCTGTAGCGTGGAGTTTCCAGCTCCGGGAAAGGAGATAAAAGTACCGGCTGATGAGGTTCATTTGGAGTGGCCGTGAACTTCCTGCAGCCTTTGACGGGGGGATTGGGGCACGTAGGAGGCTCCACCCCGGGAAAGTGCAGTTGGCGGGCCTTCTTGCCGTGAAGATTGAGGATGCCCTTATGAGTTTAGTAACATGTGCACTGTGAATTAATTTGCCAAACTGGGACTCAGGGGACTGTTATCTGCTCCTGGTTGGTGGCAGCACGCACGTGTGTAGTGCCGTGTTTGCATCAGCATTAACAGTTAAGAACAGGAGTTCTGGCCACCTCTCATCCCAAAGTTCGTCAGATGAGGAATGCTGGGGCCATGGCTGAGCCGAGGCCGGCTCTGCCACTCTTCTACCAGATGTGGGCCTCAATTAGTGTTGACAGCCTTGCGACAGAGGTTCCAAGGATTCTAGATTTAGTGAGCTCCACTTTTACATCGCCTTGACGATTCAGAATAGTATCTTCACGACATGGAAATTCATGCCAAGAGTAGCGTGAAGCATGAATCGTTCCTGATGTAGTGGCGTTGAATGGCGCTGTTGCTCTGTTTACAGATGATGATGTTGTTGATGATGATGATGCAGTGCAGCCTGAGAGCATAATTATGCAAAATCCTGTACTAGTTATGGTAGCATTAGATGCAGCAAAGCAGCTTGCTGACATCGTGACACTCCTTTGTCGAGAAATGGAACAGGGTTGATTGTCATATTTTTTTTTAGATTTTGGCTTCAGGGACATGCCAAGACAATGTCTTGGCAAGGTATGGTCATGTATGCTATTCTTTTGGATGTTTAATCAGCTTTAAATGTCGTATTCAAGTTTTAGATTGTTTTCTTTGCATCCTCAAATAGACAATATTCACACATTCACCTTGACTTGTGTTGAGTTTTGGAATTTTCCTCCAACTTTATTATGCTCATCTCAGCAGAACCGGAAACCAAGTTGACAACAATAGCTACTCTTGAACCTATGGTTGGAGCAGAGTTTATATACAAAATACTCATCCTCATCTCAACCATTCTCATTCCTTCTATTCATCCCCAATCACCACCGCTTGGATCGCAATCACATTGGACCAATAAAAAATTCATCACCAACGTTTATTTTTAGTTTCTTGAGTTTATTATTGCATGAAATAAAATTTAAAAAGTAAGAGTATAGTAATTTTAAATGTGGATTTTGTTTTCTATAAGTGAACTTTGACTTGGTGTTGTATAAAAATACAATTTTAATCTTTAATTTTGATTTTGAGATACCTATTTTACAAAATTTAGGTTGATTGCATTGATACATATAATAGCATATCATCTAAATTCTGCAACTCTTTTACATCTGTTCCCATAAAAACACACGTAAAAACAATCTGCACATTGGTGTTTTCTACTTTTTCATGTCTGTTTTCTAATTTTTTTTAAAAATCATAGTCAATATTTTTATCAAAAACTTTCATTAAGTTTTATTATAAATTAAGTTTTTGGTTTTGAGAATTGGAATTTATCAATTAATTAAGATAGCAGAAGATTGCAATGTTGGATGTATAGTAGTGGCAATTAATCCCTAAGTGAACGATGGATACTTTTCTAGTCGCAATCCAAACAATAATGACTACCTATGGTTAGAAAATGACATTTTTTGAGTTTTGATTTTTTCTCAAAATTGGGGATAAAGATCATGTTCTAGTGTTGTTTGATGCATTTCGTTTGCAATATTGAAGTTCACTAAGGAAATGTTTTTAACGACAAACACATCGATATTGTATTAGAGTTATTAACCTTTCTATTTTGGTAAAGTAATGATGTTCTTTCACTATAAAAAAGTTATTATTTTAAATTTAGAACATTATGTTTAATTTTAACTAATCATACCAAATTCCAAATTTTAAAAATAAAAATTGTAATTTTGGTGAATATTAGATGGTAAATGCTTCTAAATTTGTTAAACAAGTGTCTAAAACATTTTTTAAATATGTTTTAAAATTAATTACAAATAAGGAGTTTGAGTGTACAAATAATTACTTAACATCATGCTTCTCATTTTATTTTTTGGACCAAACTTCGTTTAAGTTGCAAAAGTAAATTTTATAACTCATCTAGGTTTTGCCCTTACCCTCTGTCATTTAGGAGTTAAGATAAAGACATTATTGTTTTTCTTTACAAATAATTGTCAATTTGTCTCTCTTCAATAGCCAATTTTTGCAAAAATCAATGTTGTATTATTATGCTCAATAAATCATGTCAAATTTTACTTTTCAAAAATAAGGATTCCAATTATGGTGGATATTTTTCTACTTTTTGCATTTCTGACGAGATGATTAATTAAAGAACGTAGATGCTGAATTTTTAAATCTTGATTGCATAAACAAGTAGGTAACAGCAATGCATTGATTATCCTTTGAAGAAATTTCTGTATAAAGTTGCAAAACAATCACTCTGTATTAGACAATTCAATTTCATGTTATAACCACCCAAATTTTGTAAAATGAATATCTCAAAATCGTAATTAAATTTTGGAAAACTAATAGCACCATCATGTTAAAAAGTACTCCCTTTGTCCCAAAATAAAACACCATGTCCAAAAATTCAACACACTGTTGGAAACACTGTGCTGAATTTTAGTACGTGTATTTTATATTGGGATAGAGGGAGTACAAAGTTATTTAACTCTAAAATGTTGAGTTATAAAATCTAATTAAAATTTAGATACACATGTTTTATAAAATTTGGGTGGTGATAGTAAATTGAATTGTCAGAAGAGTGAATTTTGCTAACTTTTTCCAAGTTTTTCTTCAAAGAGTAAATTTTGCATTTATATTTGTAAAATACAATTCAAAAATTCAAAATCAATGTTATTATAATATCATTATTCCAGTAAAAAAAGAAAAAAAATAGAAAAACTCTTATTTTTCAAAAGTGAAATTTAGCATAATTGCGTAAAATTTAAATGTTGATCGTGCTTCACAAAGAATGAATGGCTCATGGAAAGGGACAAACGTACCTTTTGTAAGAAACGTTGTTAACAACATCATCTGTATATTAACCCTTTAAGGTCCCAATTCGACTCTGTTTTCAAAGATGCACTATAAAATGTTTGATAAAACCCTAAAATGGAGTAGATGTGCAAAGAAAACTATAAATGTCAATGTAAAGATCACATCTGTACGGTTGGATGCATCATATTTTTTATTAAAAGTTTTTATTTAATTTTGAAAGGTATTCTTTTGAAATTCAATTAAAAATCCCAAATCAACACAAAAAAATTTCAAAAAATTGTGATGAAATTGGAATAACATGCCCTACGAGATGGTATGGTTTTCATTATTTGATTCTAACTATTTTGAAAAATCATGTTTGAGGTCTCACTTTTTGAACTAAGAATGAAACTTGACATAAATTGATTGTGCTATTTTTACAAAATAATAATAACCTATTTTGAAGATCCAACCCGTTCAAAGAATAGTGAACTTGCACAAGAACCAAGATTAATTTTGGTGGATGAAGATTCTCAAATCTGGATGAGATCCGAACAGGTTGAATTTGTTCGTCGTCCAGTATATGGACGACAGCGCGTTCAAGGGTTAACCCTTAAACGTCAAGGTAAGCCCCATGGGCTTATTTAAAAGAGAACAATGAAGAAAAAAGTGGATTTTCTCAACCAAATCAAGCGAGGATTGGTGCGTTGGAAAACTACTAAAAAAGCGCTCTAGATTCCAAATTTGCGCCTCATTTGAGAGATTGTGGAATCGTTGGTAAGCAATCAAAGTTGCAAAATTGAACAAGTTTTGAGGTTGGGGCAATTGAGGTCGTTTTCTGAAAAGTGCCGCAGTGACACAATGCGGCAATAATGCTGGCCAGCACAGCCGTTTTTTCAAAAAAAACCAATTTTATTATTATTATTATTATTATTATTATTATTATTTTCGCCTCCAAAAATTTAGATGCCTTGTCTAGGCCCTCTTGACGTTTAAGGGTTAACCTTTTAGTACCCAGCTGACCACATTATCGTCACTACAACGTCCGAAATGCAAATAGCAGAGAATCCGTGAAGAATTGGAACTTCAGTTTTGAAGTTCAGATTTGCGCACATACATTACGCATCTTCCAGAAAAAGAAATTTTCAATTTGGAATTGTACAACTATTAAAATACCTATCAACATAACGCGAAAATACTGCAAATACTTGAAAATACAGTAAATACTTACAAATACAACATATGTATTATGTAGTATTTCTTGTGTTTAGAAGTTTGTTATCTTGTTTTATTTTTTTGGATTGTGTTCTCTTCTTCATCTTCCATTAGTGTGTGTAATCCGATCTTGACCAATGTACCCACTCCTGTCAATTTTCAATGTATAAAATTTTGTCCTAAACCGTACATGGATAAGTCACTTTCACTTATAAATCTCACAATAATTATGTGTGAGTCTATTTTTGATATGAAAGATTGCAACGGAGAGGTGTTGACATAGGGCATAGCTGAACTTCTTTACTTTCATTTTTGAAAATTTACCTCAAATTCTATTTAACTTTGAAGCCACACACCCCCCAAAATCTCGTTTTTGAGCGTGCATTATACAGTTCAAATACATTCTATAATCTTCCGATCCCATTATCAGATGATAATTTTAATAAAATGTGTGCTCTTGAGTTGAGAATAGAATTGAACGGTTACTTTCTAATTTAACACATTCTATTTCTGGTAGTCTCAACCACAGTGGAAAAATCTACTGAAATCCAGGGCTCTGAGCTACAGTACCATGGGCACTAAAGGGTTAAGTGTCGGGTACTGCACTATACACCACAAAGAATAGAATCTATGTACATTTCTTTAAAGAGATAAAATAGACAGTTCGTAACTTCGTATAATTTCCTTACGATACTGTAGTACCATAGCAGGTTCGTCCCAAAATAATTCTAAAAATAAAAAACGTAAAAATTAAAAAATTATGAAGACATAAAAACGAAAATGGAATAAATTAGTTTTTGCAATATTTTGTTATTTCTAAGCTAATTAAGGTCATTTATACTGATTTTTTGCCCAAGGAAATGGGTGTCTCTACAATGCCTCTTCCCTATGGTCAGAGCCAACAAACATTAACGGTACACTCTTTACACAAATGCGTAGAACACTACCTATTTTTCTACAATAAAACACACCCTAAACTTATTGCAATGGATGGTACATAGTTTGTGACAAGATGGGGAAGCAGAAGTGTAAGTGGAAGTACATACCTTGTGACAAGATGTGGAAGTGGAAGAAGAGAAATATGTATGCTTGGAGTTGGAGTGTATGGAGCGGGGAGAGTTGGAGTGTATGGAGAGGAGAGAGTTGGAGTGATTGGGAATGAGGAAAGTGCTCCCAGTTTTGCTCCCAGTTTTCGTACGCCCCATAAATCCCAACAGAGTACATCAGCGGATCTTGGCTGCCATGGTATCGGGGAGGGTATCGTGGCGGGGGAACGGCGAGAGAACGCGTGGGATCGAGGCCGGGTGAGAACGCTGGAGCGACTGCAGAGCTGCGGGGCAAGTGAAGAACGGGAACGCGGGGGAACGGAGTCGGGGGAACGGAGGCGGGGGAACGCGCTGGAGCCTGCAGCAGAGGGCGGGCCAGGTCGGGCAGGGAGCTCGACGGGCAGGGGAGGCGCGACCCCATATTCGACGAGCCCTTAGAGGCGAGGCCTGCCTGCCTGCCTGCGCTGTGGGCTTGGCTTGCTGCTGCTGCTGCTGCTGGCGGTGCTTAAGTTACCTCTCGTTTTGTTTTCCCGCCGCACTGCTCTGTTCTGCTCTGTTCTGCGCTGCGCTGCTCTGCTCTGCTCTGCTCCGTTGTGGTGTGGTGAGGGTGCACTGGAGCCCAGCCGAGCCAGCCAGCGCTGAGTGCCCGCGATCGCCACCACCTCGATCGCGGCGCTGCCTCACCCCTCTCTCCGCTTCCTGCTACAGTACGTTCTTCCCTTTCTTCGTTGCCTCACTCTCTTAGCGTACGTTTCACTCCCGTTTCGCGCTTTCTGCCCAACCCTCTTTCTTGGCTTTCCTGTTTCTTGTGTCGGACGGTTGAGTCCCGTGTTTTCAATAGGCGTGCCTGCCAAGCCCTTTCCGCTGCGCCATTTCCGTAGTTTGACCTCAGTTTTCTGTTTTTAATTTTTTCCATTTTTCAGTTTCATTGCTTCTCTGGTGTTTTCTGGAGATTTCATTGTCATGCGACGGGTCTTGGCTATTTTTAAGTTACAGTGATTCACGGTGTGTTTCGCAGCCTGGTCACAAGTTTTTTTGTTTTTCAAAACTTCGTGTCGGTGGTTGAAGGTGCTTTTACTTTGCTTTGGTTTTCTGACTGTCTTGGTTTCCCATTTTCATATTTGTCTAATTTTTTACTTGTAAAATTTAGTAAATTGACGTTTTGTGGTATGGGCTGTGCGTGTGCAGACAGCCATGGGGTTTATATCCTTCATCGGAAGAGTCACTTTCTCTGCGATCTTCATTTTGGCTGCCTGGCAGAAGTGAGTCGGTTTATTTTATTAGTGGATTTTCCCCAACTTGTCGTTTTTTGAAGCATCCATTGTAGCGATCCTTGCTTGGTCATCGTAAGTATGTGCAGTACTAAACGGTGCTAATACTGGGGGTCATTTTTTAGGATCCAAGACTTTGGAGATGATGGAGGCTCTACTTTGAAGACATTGGAACCTAAATTGGATCTGTTCAAGAATCATGTTTTTGAGACTCTCCATTTCAAGGTTCCTCCTGTCGAGGTGCGTCTTATTTTTGAATCTCTGTTCTAAGTTTAGGGAATTTTATTTTTCTTGTCTAGTACTTCTGTGTGTTCTATTTGACATTCCTCCCAATCGCCATCTTTTAGTTGAGTTCCCATCTCAGTCTTTCACAAGAGTGTTTTACATCCTCAAAGAGTTGGTCTCGATAAGTTTCCTTTTGCATATGACGAGTTTCTTGTGGGTGCAGACTAAGCATTTACTGATGGGAGCAATTGCGTTGGAGGGTTTTGGCGGCCTGCTATTCACAGTGGGCAGCAGTGTTGGCGCGTACTTGCTGGTCTGCTGTTTTCCTCAAAATTTCGTTTTTGGCTTACTATGAGTGGTTTTCATAGCAATGAATGAAAGTTTGAACTAAGATTACTATGACTTTGTCTAGACTTTTGTGACTACGGTATGCCTGCTAATGCGGTTGTGCGTGGTGTCCCCAGCTCATCTTTTTAGCGGCTGTTACCCCAATCGTTCATGACTTCTACAACTTTGATCTTGCAAGCCCAGAGTATGTTCACCAGTTCAACCAATTTCTGAAGGTAATTGGATTCCATCATATCTTGTGTTCATTTTAGAACGTATGTCTTCGTTAGTGATGGATCACGGTCCACTTGTTAAAATGTCGCTTTTTGGCGCTTCTTCCTCATTTCATTTTGTTGTATGATTTCTAAGATTCTCATATTGATAGAGGCCTACAGCAGAAACTCCTAATTGACATTTGTGGCTGGACTGCAGAACTTGGCGCTTTTTGGAGCTCTTTTGTTTTTCTTGGGGATGAGGAACTCCACCTACCGACAGATCAGGAGGAAGCAGCCATCCAAGTCTAAGGTTCAGTAATTTTAGAACTGGAACTTTGTGTAGTGACTTTAGAAAAGACAGGTATAAGGGAACAGTAACGTGTACACCCTTTTACAGATCCTGTAGTCTAGTCATTTTTTGAAAGTTAGTAGACGGATACCATTTGTGAATCCTCATTTTGAATATTCAAACGATGCTTGAATGGACTTCTGGCATTTTTCGGGGGCTGGATGTATATTCAAGTAACTTGTTGGAAAATTTTATACTTTACAACTCTTCTGGAAGTGTGGCATGCATTTATGCCAGAGGCGTGAGAATGCTGTGGTCGTTACTCAAACGGATATTATTGGGTAATGACCATCCAAGGCTGACAAGTTGCAGTTTTGCAAATTTGTGCCCTAAATCTCTTTTCTCCCATAAATTGAACGATTTATGGTGATCAAGGAACACGTGACTTTTCAATCTTATCCTTCTCTTTTTGGAAGAGAATTCTAAGAACTTAGGCCATGCATATAGGATGCCTGATGTTGGCACTTCAGTAGATGTTGGTAGACTGAACTTTTGATGGTAACCATTGACATCGATGTTAAGACTTCAGTTTTGGTATAATTTCTTACTCTTGGCGGATATACTAGAGTCCTAGCTAAATTGTTATGCTCAGATGCGATAAATAATAACCAGTGTCATACAAATCTCGCAAATTCCTTGATTCACCTCAAGGTTAGAATGTGGTGGAAGTGCTGTGAACTCTGACTTGCAGTTAGATTTGGCTGGGTGTGTGATTTGGATCAGAGTGCGCGGACTGTTCCCAGACTTGACAGAGATTGTAAAAGTACAATGCAGCTTCATCAGCAGAAAATGGAGGAACCAGGCACTATACATTACATACGTCGTACCACCCACAAAAGCAGAACAAGGAAGCTGCTTCACATGGAGGATGCTTTATCCAAGGAAACATTGCCTACTTCTGTAACTCCAAACCAAGCAAGTACTGTTGCACTAATACCAACTCATCCTGTCATGTAAAAATAAGGTTCAATTGGCTCTCAAAACTGAGGGAGGAGCCCTGGCTTGTTTGTACTAATCCTCAAAACCTTCTTGTCATGCGCTTACCAGCTCCTCTATCTGGCTCTCTACACAGGGGAAGTGGTGATTCACCAAGCGCAATGCAAATACTGTAAAACTCTCTTGGAAAATTTCCCGTTTCATTTCCTTTCAGCAAAATTCCTACTTGAAACTGAGGAATAAGGGGGATGAAGTTGCCTCGATGACATTCTTGTCTTTCATGTGGCAACTCCTTGATGCACCCCCTCCCTCCCTCCCTCCCTCCTCCCTCCCCCTTGTTCACGGTGTCCTGACTTCCAAGGGTTGCCCGGCCTGACTTACCTTGTGCACTGCCACAGGCCTCACACATAGAGAAATTTTCACTTAACAAAAATAATATCAAGGATAAGCCCTACACAAGGACCACAATAATCTCTGCACTAGGGGCAACATTTCTTTCTAGTTTCCTTTTCATTGTTTAGTACTACTGTACACACGTAGCAGGTTAACACACATAACAATTACAGTGTATTATTTTTGAAAGAGTTTATTTTTCCAAATGTCAAATTTGTAAATTTTTCCCATTATTTATTTTCTTCATACAAAAAAAAGGAAAAAGGAAAATCTCCTAAAATTATAGATTTTTTTAGAGACATCTTTTGGTACAATCCAGCTATATGGTTGCTAAAATTCCAATCCTTGAACTGGTTCTTCTATGATTTGTGATTTTTCTGACAAAATACTTCGAATTTGAATATTTCAAGGTCATTAGGTCCAATTCTATAGAAATTTGGCTTATAAGTCATGTGGAAGTAGCACCACTTCTAAGAATTCAGGTACATCCAAACCTCTTTAACCCCTTAAAGTTATCAGCCTCTCCAGATTTTGGCAGTTTCTAAAGATGCATTATAAAATTCAATTAAGAGGGATATTGTCAACTTGATGAACGAATAAAAGTTATGTATTATGAATTTTAGATTCTATCCATATGAATAAATCTTTGATTGCTATCATCAATATTTTTCTATAAAATTTGAAACTTAAAATTTTAAAATCTTTTGTAATTTGATTACAAATAAGATATTGACAATCTAAGAATGAAATTTGTTGTCATGAGTTGAAATGCAATAATCTAAGTGTAGTGATTTTTGAAGATGTTTTGGTTGCTCAATTTTAGTAGTTGACCTTTTCAAGAAAACTTTTAGACTAAAATCTTCAAAATTTTGGGTGGTACACTACAACATGAAATGGAGCATAAAAATTTCACAAATCATCCCCTTTCTAATCAAATCACACATGCACAAAGCTAATTTCTCATAGAATTTTTAGTAAAAATTCCACACTACAAAAAATGCATGATGAATGAAAAAACAGATTTCAAATCCGTACACCATGTAAAATATGCATGATTGGGTTAAGGGTTAATATCATAACCTCGACGCGTGAAATTCATACCATTATATTCAATTTTATAATATTGTGATAATTTTGTGTTATATATAAAAGTAACATTAAACCCTAATTGAAAAAGACATGTGTGTGTGTGTATATATATATATGTCTTGTCTATCACTTTGAAACTTGTTAAGAGCGATTGCATAGCAACATACTTTAATTAAAAATTGCATGATTTTTCATGTATTTAATAACCCATCTGCGACGGAAGGGTATTTATCATGGGGCTATTTATTCAATAAATTCAAATTTTTTACAACCTATTAGTACAGATAAATCTATTTTTTGTCATTTTAGATGACCCTATTTGTATTTATAAAGTTGCAAGTGAACTAGTTTCTAGTACCCTATGTTCCTTATAATTTTTATATTTGACCCCATGAATGACAAACCATAGGACTCTTGAATGCTTGTAGTGAAAATTCAATAAACCATGTATAGGCTGAAGACATCAAACAACGTACCAAAACATAAAAACTTGAAGCCTTAATTAAGACCTCCCGTTGATCCAAAACATACATCAAACAATGTCCGGATCAAACAAACTTGAAGCAAGCAAATGAAAATGGATAGTTTTTCATCCATTGACCACCATAAAATGCACTGTATACCTCTGCCTTAATATTTTTTTCTCTACCTACTATTCCCAACCCTTTTTTAGATTAAAATAATTAGATAAATTGATGCATTATATGGTACCCTTATTTTTTTATACACACAACTTTGTAATTGAAAAAACCCTTCATTATATCAAAAAATTGTATAAATTTTCTCACAAATGAATAAAAAATACCCTACATTCTTTCGCACATGGTTTAATAAATTTTTGCGAGTGCCCTACCCGGGATATTTCTACAAAAAATTTCTATCTATATATGGTAAGATTTACAAATCAAAACACATCAATCAAGAAATTTAGTAATTTTTTTTTACAATTTTAACCTATTATATCATCTTCTGAAATCTATTAGGAATTAAAGTAATGTGGAATAACCCATAAGCACCTACCCCCACTTCCACTTTCTTCAATTCTAGCCATGTAGGTGCCCTTATAAAACCTTACTAACCACCACCAAAAGAACTTAAAATTGGTCACTTATCATTTAATCAGTGGCTTTTACAAGTGGAATTGCAACATCTAGGATGTAAGTCATGATACTTTGTATAATGGGAAAAACCACCACCTAGTGTGAGTGGGCCAATAACCAACGCCAATCATAAAAAAACTCCTATATTGTCTTCACGAATGACACTCCACTATGCCAAAAATTAACCCCTAAAGGACCACGAGCCCGGGGAGGTGACTTAGAAAATTTTAGCCTGTAACGTGTGGCCAAAGATAGGGTATTTTTTATTTAGTTCAGGTAAAATTTTGAAAATTATTTGAGGTAATGTATTGTTGTGAAAATAGGAGATTGTGGATTATAATAAATATATGGTCATAGATAAGATGGTTACTTTTTCTTTTTTAGATATAATGTACGGTCGATTATAAGCATCCTAGGGAAAAGATAGGGGTACACTCTGTACTACCGCCTTCGTACGTCTTTTGAAAATGGATGAAAACGTGGATGTGGGAGTCACGACGGATGATCGAGTACGGGCGGCCTTCTCTCCCGTTGGAAAAGTTTGTTTCAGGGTTTTCTTCTTCACCTCATGCTGGCTAGGGTTTGCGCCGCTGTGGGTATCTTGAGCTGCTGAGCGCCATAGTTTCTTGCGCTTGAATTTGTTGTGGTTACCGGGTTCTGAAGCGAGAGTTAGGTGGTTTAGGTTGAGACTATGGCTGATCGGTTAAAAATTTGGACCTTAGAGGATGAATCTGCTGCGCCAGAAGTTTTCGATAAGGTCAAGGCTTTGGGAGAGGAGACGCTTGCGTCGTTGAGGGTTAGGCTGGAGTCTGGGGAAGTGCTCGACTGGCCGTTCGATTTTTGGGACGTTGAAGATGGGCGACGGATTCGGAGGAAGGTGGAGCGCCTAAACGAAGTGGCGGAAGATGTTTACGTGATTCCCACGGTGGAGCATGAATCGCGCTCAGGGAAGCGTCGTCGTCTCGAGGACGGATCCCACGTTGGTGGTGAGGAGGCTCCCAGTCCATCGCCAGGTTTAGGTTTAGGGTTGGGTTTTGAGTCTGTTGTTCCGGGAAGTGGTGACCCCGTAGGGTCCTCTAGGGTTAGTGGCGTTAGTGCGGATTGTGATGATATTGAGGAGGGTGGAGACCCGCTGAAGTCCACATTGGTGCCACTTGAGATTATGGATATGTATTTAGCCCAAGTTGATAAACTGAAACGAGATTTGAGAGACTCTGATCTCGATGATCACAAGTGGGAGCTCCGATCGTGGAATCAGTACGGAGTGGGAATTGTAAAGCTGTTCTGTAAGGAGTGCAGGAAAGAAATTGGAGGACAAAGCGGGAACCATAGTAAGACTACAATCCAAAATTTGTTCTCCAATTTCAAAAGCAGCCACCTGCACAGCGCCCAACATGTGAAGAGTTGGTGTAGGAAGCATAACTTGAACTATCTCGACCACCCTCAATCTGAGGCGCCGAAGGGTAAAACCGTTGTGTTGACTATGGACGACCACAGAAAGCTGATGAAGGAGGGTGTCGAGATTATGGAGGCCGTGAATGCGGACTTGAGAGAGGGCATCAAGCACTTCCATACTTTGGGTGATTTGGAGCAACCGAAGCCCAAGAGTTTCTGGTTTAAGGTGTCCTTACTGTCGGGATGGATTGATGCAACTTTGCCCACCGAAAAAGAATTTGGAGTCGACTTTGAGGAATCACATGGCGAGCACAAAGCACATGCAAGCTGTGGAGGAGACCAAGAATGCCGACCGGAGGGGAATCATGTGTTGGGGTTTTCGGGGGCCGAATGTTATGTATGGGGATGTGTCGTATGCTGTCCTTCCTTTGCTGGATGATCGTCATGTAGGAGCAGTTTGGTATCCTGAACCACATGTGACCGCGTCATTCCTTGTTGATGAGGTTGAGGTCTTAGTGAGAGGTGCTTTTCGCCATAGGGACTGCCATAGACTATCCGGGTCTATTGGCGGGTTCCTAAATTTTACATGTTTCATGTGTGAACAAATCCCTCGGCAAGATGACTTTAGAAAGAGAGTCGTTAGAGAGGAAAAATGTGATCAGAAAAGGGGATTTAGATCCACTGCCGGGGGTATGCGTGTAGGGTATCTCTCCGTTAGTGAATTGGCTCGTCACAGCAGGGATGTGGCAAAGAAGTATAGGTTAGAAAAACTCCAGCATTGCGCAGCTAGAGTAAAGATCACACAATTCAAAGTCAAACGGCCTACACTCCGTGAGATGGCCAAGTCTGCCTCTGCTGATGGAAATGTGGTGAAGTTGTGCCAGAACATTGTTAATGCACACCGTACAGGGGCCTTTGGTGGCAAACTCGCTCTATGGGATTTCCTCCAAGATGTAGCCCAAAATCTGAATCGAGATAGTCGAGGTAACCGTTACACCGTTAATACTAAGTGTTTTGCTCAAGCTATGAAAGTCTATGGAGGCAGACGCATGTGTGACTTGTTTGCACTAAACTTTGCTGGTCCAAACTATAGTACAATCAAGAGGGATCTTAAAAAAGGAGTTCAATTTCGTCCGGGTGAACACTCTGAGATATTTGCTGCTGTAGCCAGCATCTACCGAGATGCTAAGATCGCGCACAATATTGTGGGTTCTGTGCCAGTCATTCTCGCAGAGGATGAGACTAAGGTTAAGGGTAGGATTTCGTGGGAGTCTAAGTGGGATACATTGGCTGGCTTTTGTGGAACTAAAACAGATCACGTCTGTATTACTTCTTTCAAGCCTGAGGTCGGTTTAGGAGTAGACGGATACAACAATATCGTGGATTCGTTCCGGTCCAATCAGGTTGGTAGTTTTGCCAGAGTCATAGTCGTGAATCCACTTCACGAAAAGTTACCTCGCCTTACGTTGGTTGTTTCTTGCACATGCAATTGCTTCGACGCCTCATGGGTGAGGCGACAGTGGGAAACAATAGATTCTTTGTGGGTCAAAGAATGTCTTTCGACTGTAGGGCCCATAGTTGGGCATGCCAGCGACGGTGACAGCCGAAGGAGGCAATTGATGCTCCATGACTACCGTACTAAAGAGGGGCCTCGTTTGGATGTGGGATGGGATGGATGGTTGCTGAGTGCCTCCATGAATAGCGAAGGAGATGCGTTTGGTCTACACGACCAAGATTATATCCATAATGGGAAAAAATTGATTAATCCATTGTTGTCTTCAGTCCGTTGTATGCAACTTGGTGGAGATGTGTGTTTGCTCCAACATGTCGGTCATGTATACAACCGGTTTACGGCTGATGAACATGGATTAAGACAGGAAGACATTGACCGACGAGATAGGCAGAATTGGGGATCACCACAGAGGTTGTGCTCGGAAAAAGTTAGAGTGTGTCTGAAACGTATCCGGGAAGCTGATGATGTACATAGAGAGCGCACGTTGGGTACCGAATATTATTTGCAAATATGTGCAGATTATATTGATGTCTTTTGCTCCCCAAGGCATTCTTTGAGGTCTATGATAGTTCTGGCCGCAAAGGTGTCTTTCTTTTTTTGCCTGTGGAGGTTGTGGTTGAAACATGGGTACCACGCCGTGCAGGGTAACTCAATGGAGATCGTTGAAGCCCGTCATTTTGTCAGTCAACAATGCTTCATTGACATTCAATTGTCTTGTCACTTTGTTGTGCTCCTTATATGCCACTTTCACGATAGGTATTCCCAATTTCCCAGTCCCCTTGCACCTCACTGGGTCAGACTCTTGCGAAATTTTCTTTTCCAAGATTGGGGGCATGACTGGGAATGAGAGAGCCTATGATTTTCATGAGCTGCTGAATACAGCAAACACCCTTAATCATTTGTCCGCTGTGGAATATGTTGGTAATGGACTAAAGTTTAATAAACAACACAATAAGATGGAAAACATCTGGGCCAAACTACACCCACTTAACGCTGGTGAACCACCGTGTGACCTTGGGGACTACTCGGAGATTCCAACAAATGCTGAGGTGGTGTTGGCTCTGAAGGAGGGTCTGATGGAGGCCCAACGACTTCTACGGCACTTGAACATGGCGCCTTCCGTGCATGCTAGAGCAAACCTTAAGGTTTGGTTCAACAAGCCGTGGGAGCTAGAAACAACAGATGAGAAATTCATGAAATTCAAATCCACCTCCAAACCTGTATTTGGAGAAGATGGTGATTTTGAGGTTATCAGACACACGTTGCAAGAAGCGACGTCTCTTGAGGAAGAAGGAGATACAATGGTTCCTAACCAGGTGCACTTGGAATCAGAATTGTTTGACGATGGACAAGATATTGGGTTGGTCGCTGAGGGTGAGGTGCGAGATGCTATCGCAGATATGCTGAACACCCATGAGGAGCAAGTGACAGCCGTGGCGGCCCGCCCTATCATCAACCCTGTTGTAGAGTTTGGTGGCCACTTCATCTACAAGTCTACGTTGGTTTCCCAGTTGAATGGAAATCCTTTTCTTTCGAAAGACAGACTTACCAGGGTCAAACATTCCATGTACTTCAACAATCATGACGACTATCTCAGTGCTGCTGCATCTTCAAGCACTTGCCTTCTAGGCATTGGATCAAATTGCGGGGTTTACTTTGTCCAGCATAGTACAACTACAATCTCGTCTACTGTGAAGTCAGCATTGAAGAGGAAGAGGGGGCGCCAATCAAAATCTTCAAAGGCTGGGAGGCCTACTAACATCCTCCAAGGAGTCGAGGATGGCTCTTGGTGGATAGGACGAGTTCAGTCTATGAGGAGAGTTCATGGGAAGCAGTGGGGCCTTCTTCGGCAGCCGGTGGACCTCATGAACCTCAAAGAAACATCAGGAAAGCAAAGTTCTAACACATGCAACATTCAGGTTATGTTACAGTACTTTAGGAAATTCCCGGGTCATTTGAAATTCAAATATGATCATACGGACACAAGGTGGATTGATGTAGATACCATAATATCCACTGTCACTTTAGAGTATAACGCTACAACTGATGTGTACACATTAGAGTCGAATGACGCTGATGCACTTAATGAATTTGTGACTTCAAAAACTTAAAATGTGTGACCGTATAGGATTAAGAGTGATGTGATGGTGAAAGTAGGTTCCTTTTTCATGCAGTTGGTAAAGTCTGAAATGTGGTTTGATCACATCATGTTGTTATATAATATTTTAATGCAGTTTAGGGTTTAGGGTTTATGTAAGGTTTGGATTGGGTTATGATCTGCATTCTACTAGGTTAAGTTCGATTAGGGATTAGGGGTGAATTTCAATGTCTGATTAGGGTTTGCAAGCTTTAGTTTTGCATGCCAATTTCAGCAGCAAATTTGGGCATATTTTTTATTAGCTACTAGGATCATCATTACAGTGAGAGCCTATGATTTAAAGTGGGGAGTGATTTAGAGGGCTGACTCCATCATGGCAAAGAATGGGGGTTGTGAATTGAAGGATTGACGTGATTAGGGTAATTTTGTGGCATTGTCTGATCTTCTTGTCCCGTCCCTAGATTCTGAGGCAGATTTGGGGCTGAACTTTTCCTCACCATATCTCTGTCAGGTTAAATCCTTCTTCTTTGTATTTAGCCGATCATTCTTCTTGGAGTTCCTGCAGCAGTGCTCGTGCCTTCTCCTCTCTCCTTTCTTCTTGCTTGCATCTCCTTTCTTACGCTTGCATCCATGAATACTAAACCCTCCTGGTGAATTCAGTCCGTGGTCCACTAGTTCTTCCGCTCTCCGGCTAGGGTTTTGGGTATTTTGGGTTTTGGGTTTTGGAGATCAGATGGCGACGCTCCAGGAGGTTGACATGGCGCTGCGCGAGGATGTATCAAGTGTAGATGCACCGCTTCCATTGATCGCTGCAGCAGACGCACTCTGCACTTGGCCGAAGATGGAGCCGCAAAGCCTAGACGCGCTGCGAGAGGAGCTATCCGCACCAAAACTGCGCTGTACAGCAGACTTCAGGTTCGCCCTAAACCCTAAATCGCAAATTCCTTGTTTTTTAGAAGTCTCTCGATGAGTTTGGGATCGCGGATGCTATGCTATCTGACTAAACCCTAGCGCTTCCTAAGAGTGTGATGGAATTCTGAGGCTGAGTGTTTTTGTTGCGTGGGTTGTGTTTCTCCAGGAAGAGGGCAAGGATGACATTAACCCCAAACCCTAAAGCGCTAGGGAGGATGGCGCAGGTGCAGGCCATTGCTCCTGACGTGCTGCTGCCAGCGTTCGTGGAGCAGGCGAGTTCTTTCTTTCACAGTTCGAGTCTTCGCCGAGTTGGGGTGCGTGATCGGGCATGCGGGCTGCGACTTCTTGTCAAATTGACGTTGGTGAGCAAGGAGTGGCGGGACCTGGTTAGGACGACGGCAGAGCATTCGGCGTTGCGATTGGCGCAATTCGACCTCATTTGGGAGTGGCGTGCACCATGGGTTTCCGCAGATCGGTATGTCATTAACCGGTTTGATGCGGCTTTGGAGATGTTTACGGTGACGTGGGCGCTGATGAAGCCCATTCCTCTCCGCATGCGAATTCTTCCATTGTGTGAGCTCTCTGCCCCGGAGCTATCTTGTCTTCGTGACGAGCTTTCGCGTGGGTGGCTGATGAAGGTGCCTCTCCCCGAGGGAAGAGATTGGCGGGAGTTCGAGCTGGTTTGGGTTGCACCAAGCCAGCGCAAGTGACTGTTTTTTAGCCATCATTGTACATAAATTTTGTAGAACCCTAAAATCTCACGCAGTAGGCTTCTTTTTTGTGCCTGAACCGTAAACTCTGGTTCGTAAATACTAACTTTTGTAGGTATTGTGTTCTTAAACACATTTTGCAAAATACACTTTGTTTCATGTGGGATTTGTCTCATGGATGTAAATGTGATGTTGTCTTCTTCATGCTATTTTTGAAGTTCTTGTTGTTTTGATGATCATGTTCATTTGAAGTTCATGCTGTTGTGATAGTCAAGTTGTTTTGAAGTTCTTGCCACTTTCCTTCTCTACTGAATTCATGTGTTTTGCATACGTTTTGCATACAGTTTGTGTTGAATGTGCAGTTGTTAAGCTTAAGTTTCTGACATCATTGTTAAGCTTAATGAACAGGGGTTAGAATGAACACGGTTAGAATGTGTGAGATCTGAACCTAGTTGTTAGTGTTGTTACTATGCACACCCGTGTATGTTGTTTGTATGCTCTCTGTATGGTGTTTGTATTCTGCGTGCGATTTTTGTCTTTAATCTCAAAACTTCACTTTTCTAATTTACTTTAATTTGTTACAATAAATTAAGGGGTTGAAATATTACTCCCTTCAAAAATTATAAGTAATTATATAGATCCTAAAAACATGAAGAATTAGAAAATTAGGTAATGGAAGGGTCCATTTAATTAGTCTATGCTATCAAAATACCCCCCAAAAAAATACCCCTCGGTCACACGTGATATACAAACCCCCCATAGAGTGACCCCCCCGTGGAAAACTTCCTACGCGTGCGCGCCTCAGTAGATCTCTCCAAGCACGCTGTTCAGGAGATCTCACTACTAGCGCGTCTAGGGAGAGCTCCCCACGCTCACGCTTAGGGAGAGTTCTCCACAGACATTGCTCGAGACAGCTCCCCACGCGCGGTGCAGGGGAGAGCTCCCCACGCGCGGGCCTAGGCAAATCTCTCCACGGACGCTGCTCGGGAGATCTCCCCACTCGCACGCCTAGGAAGAGCTCCCCATGCATGCAGCTGCAGAGAGCTCCCCACGCGTGCTGCTGGGAGAGCTCCCCACGCTCACGCTTAGGAAGAGCTCTCCACACACATTGCTGAACAGAGCTCCCCACGCGCGGGCCTAGGCAGATCTCCCTACAGACGCTGCTCGGGAGATCTCCCCACTCGCGTGCCTAGAGAGAGCTCCCCACGCTCGCGCCTAGGAAGAGCTCCCCATGCATGCGGTTGGAGAGAGCTCCCCACGCGCGCTGCTGGGAGAGCTCCCTACGCCCGCACCTCGGGAGATCTCCGCACGGACGCTGCTCAGAAGATCTTCCTACACACGCGCCTAGGGAGAGCTCCCCACGCTCTCGCCTAGGGAGAGCTTCCCACACTCTCGCCTAGGGAGCGCTTTCCACGCTCTCGCCTAGGGAGAGTTCCCCACGCTCTCGCCTAGAGAGAGCTCCCCACGCTCTCGCCTTGAGAGAGCTCCCCACGCTCGCGCTTAGGGAGAGCTCTCCACGCACGTTACTAGAGAGAGGTCCCTACGCGCGAGCCTAGTTAGATCTCCCCACGGACGCTGCTCGGGAGCTCTCCCGACGCCCGTGCCTAGGGAGAGCTCTCCAGGCTTGCGCGTAGGGAGAGCTCCCTACCCTCGCGCCTAGTGAGAGCTCCCCACGTTCTCGCCTATGGAGAGTTCCCCACGCTCTCGCCTAGGGAGAGCTCTCCACGCTCTCGCCTAGGGAGAGCTCCCCACACTCTCGCCTAGGGAGAGCTCCCGACGCTCTTGCCTAGGGAGAGCTCCCCACGCTCTCGCCTAGGGAGAGCTCCCCACTCTCTCGTCTAGGGAGAGCTCCCCACGCTCTCGCCTAGGGAGAGCTCCCCACGCTCTCGCCTAGGGAGAGCTCCCCACGCTCTCGCCTAAGGAGAGCTCCCCACGCTCTCGCCTAGGGAGAGCTCCCCACGCTCTTGCCTAGGGAGAGCTCCCCACGCTCTCGCCTAGAGAGAGCTCCCTACGCACGCTGCTGGAGAGAGCTTCCTACGCGCGCTGTGTGGGAAAGGCGGAAAGCTCTCCACACGCGCGCCTAGGGAGATCTCCCCACGTACACTGCTCGGGAGATCTCCCTACGCGCGCGCCTAGGGAGAGCTCCCCACGCTCGCGCTTAGGGAGATCTCCCTAGGCACGCGTGTGGGGAGTTGTCTCTACAAAACGGATGAAGAGATCCATGGTGAGCTCCCCCAAGACAATATAAAATAGATAAAACGCACAATCGGGCAGGGTTGAGGAGCTTACCCCATAGCCGTGGACGAAGATATTTGAGTCGAGGACAACAAGACCGGAATTAGGCAGCGCTTCGCGGTGACAGGAAAAGCGAGTGAAGACAAATGAGGTCTGGGAAGACCTTATATAGTGTGGCGGAGCCGCTTGAGCTTGATCCAACGGTTTAGGGTGGCTGCCCTAGATCTGACGGTCGTCCGCGCGCCACCGCGACAAGCTAGAGTAGCCAGAGTTTCGGCCGTGTAAGGCCAGGTCTCGGCCGTGTATAAGGGATATTATATTTCTTCCTAAATATTAGGATATGTGGCGCCATCTGAGATGTCCATATGTGCAATCTGACGGCTGCGCAGGCCCACCAATGGAAAGCCACAATGGAAACTATTAGTTTGAAACCCTACAATAAATCCCCATTTCAATGCGGCCAACCATTTTGAGAGCCCGCTCATTTGACCGAAGCCTTGAATTCCGTGTATTTTCTGTATTAAATGTCGTGTCGGCGTGGCGCATCCACCGCTTGACACGTGTACTCTCTGACGTTAGCCGCGTACGTGGCAGGTGGGTTTCTTGGCACCTACTGCTATGTTCATTTATGTTTTGTCCTTGTTTTTAGTTTTAATTATTGTAGGGTTTTATTCTTATCATTTATCGTGTACGAAAATATTGTTTCGCCGGCGACACTCATCCCCGTCTGACACGTGGAAGGGAGATTTGCCTATCGGATTTTTCTTACCCATAGGAAGGCCACCCAAAATGTGAGCCCTAGGATGCCAGTGGAGAGGTCTCCCCATCAGACGGGGCTCGTAGGCAGGTCTCCCCCAGATAGGCCGGGACAACCGCAGTCCTGCCATGGCCGGCCTCCATTGTGGTGTTGGGAGTGCTCCTAGAGCTCGGATTGGGCAGCCAATCCCACCTCGGCCTCCGTATGGAATGCTAAATGATGGGGAGGTCTCTTCACCCGGATGCCCGGAACTACCGCTTCGCGTCTACGGTCGCCCCCGTCACGCTTCACGGAGGCCTCCCGGAGCGCCAGGTGGGCAGCCAACCCCTCATCGGCCTCTGTGTGAAGCGCTAAATGATGGGGAGGTCTCTTCACCCGGATGCCTGGGACGACCGCTTTGCCTCTACGGTCGCCCCCGTCACGTTTCACAGAGGCCTCCCGGAGCGCCAGGTGGGCAGCCAACCCCACCTCGGCCTCCGTGTGAAGCGCTAAATGATGGGGACGTCTGCCCACCCAGATGCCCGGGACGACCGTTTCGCCTCCACGGTCGCTCTCGTCACGATTCGGGCGCGGGACCTTCTTCGATTACAAGCAAAGATATCGGCAAGGGTTTTGAGGAGCACGTCATGGCGACTTAGGGCAATGTAAGTTTTGGCCGTCGACCGTGCAGGCGAAAGGGACGGTACTGGCCATCGTCAATGATACCTGCAACGTCATGCCAGCAACAACGATGAAGGGGATCGGCAACGGTCGGCACGACGTGCAGAAGTACCTGCCGGTTTTATTCACATGGCACGTCGTCCGCGACAAAATGAACAATGTAAGCAGACGCTGTGCCATCCTCTGTTTTAACACCTCACCCTATTTTTTAACTGGTGTCGCACCAGCAACCTAATCCGGGTGTGCTCGGAGGTCGGGAGGTCTCCCCATGGTATGGGAGTGGGAGTATTGTAGGGGGGCCTCCCGGCAGTTGGAGTATCTTGGAATCGGAATAATGCGCGGCGTTTTGGGAGGTGTCTCCAGAGTTTATCCGATACGCGACTCGCGGGGAGGGCCCCTCTGTTTTGTAGATGTGGTGCCCATCTCTGGTCGCGTGTACGGTGGGCTCTCCACTGTGGGAGTATCTTGAATGGAGATGACGGTCGTCCTATGGGGAGGTCTCCCCACCGTCTATCCAACGGGCGTTAGCTGGGGAGGTCTCCCTATTCTTCGATGAGGAGGGCATCGTTTCCCTCATCACTGGGGTGACCTCTGCAGTCGTGGATAGGGAGTTCTCCCGATGTCCGACTCTATGTCCCTGACGGGTATTTGTTTTGGCAGGTGAACTCAAATGTTGGTATGGACGCTGTGTCGTAGTCTACGATCAGCCGCATGAAGAAGAGGGTGTTCAAGAACGTTGACGTCAAAAAAGCTGGCAACCCGTTTTCTTAGTGCTCCGAATGTAACGAACTGAAGGAGTTCATCGCCGCGGCGGGGAAGGGTAGCTCGGAGGCACTGTACCACCAAAGGTTGTACGACGCTCATGTTGCTCACCAGCAGTCCTGTCGGCGCCTTTACTACAGCTGGAGGAGCGAGTCGGACATGAGCCGCTCGGATGTGCTCTGCATAATTCACGACGACATGGACAGCCTGAAGACGGTTCTTCCGCTCCTCCGTGTCATTACCAAGATCACGGCGGGCCTCGGCCAGCTACCGGTTACATAGACTGGAATGGTAACACACGGACACGGCGACGGGGCCTATGTGGACTTCTCTACCGATCTGTGGCCACGCGATTCAAACTTCACCATCTCTTCGCTTGCCCGTTGCTTACGAAACTTGGAGAGGCCGGCCATCCGGAATTGGAAAAGCCTTTTTGAGGAACCACCACTGAACCGGTTCTTTGAAAAGATCATGCGGGGGAAGTCCTCATGTGTAGCTGCGATTCCGGAGGCCACCGCTGACGCTGATTACAGGGACCCCCTCCCGAAGAGGTTGTACCTACAGTTGGATAATTCCGCCAAGGACAACAAGAACTAGTTCGTTTTTGCCTTCCTCTCATTACTCACTGCGCGAAAAGTGTTCATGGAGATTCAAGTTGGATTTTTGCTGGTCGGCCACACGCACGAGGACATCGATGGATACTTCAGTTACGTCTCAAATGTACTGATAAAAAGCAACACGTTCGTGCTGGCCGATCTCATGAAGCGCTTCATAGAATCGCAGAAGCTTAGTTTCATGTCGCACGTGGTCCAAGAGGTGGTCGACTTCAAGTCATACATAAAGGGTTATGTCCGGCCTCTCGAGGGGATGAAGGAAATGCACATTTTTCGCTTCTTTGTGGACAGTGATGGGTGGCCGGTATTCCAATACAAGGCATTTGCGACGGACACGACCTGGCTGCCCCGAACGGGCCCTCACAGGATGTGGAAGCAGGACCGCGATGGTCGGCCATTGCTTCCTACAAGTACGCTTCCTACCATACCTGCTCATCATGTCCGATGGAGATGCTTCCCTATCTGTCTACTTCTACGATTGAAGTACTCAGCTTCGGGACATCCTGGGGTCTCCGTCTTGGGCAGTCTTCCTGGAGAGGCCTCTCCACCCGTATTCGCGGTAGTATAGGGGGAGTCTTCTGGGAGAGGCTTCTCCACCCGTATTCGCGGTAGTGTAGAGGGAGTCTTCTTGGAGAGGCCTCCCCACTTGTCGTCGAGGAATTGTATGGGCAGTCTTCCTAGAGAGGCCTCTCCACCCGTATTCGCGGTAATGTAGAGGGAGTCTTCTTGGAGAGGCCTCCCACCTGTCGTCGAGGAATTGTATGGGCAGTCTTCCTGGAGAGGCCTCTCCACCCGTGTTCACGGTAGTGTAGGGGGAGTGTTCCTGGAGAGGCCTCCCCACCTGTCGTCGAGGAATTGTATGGGCAGTCTTCGTAGAGAGGCCTCTCCACCCGTAGTCGCGGTAGTGTAGGGGAGTCTTCCTCGAGAGGCCTCCCCACCTGTCGTCGAGGAAGTGTATGGGCAGTCTTCCTGGAGAGGCTTCTCCACCCGTGTTCGCGGTAGTGTAGGGGGAGTTTTCCTGGAGAGGTCTTCCCACTTGTCGTCAAGGAATTGTATGGGCAGTCTTCCTAGAGAGGCCTCTCCATCCGTAGTCGCGGTAGTGTAGGGGAGTCTTCCTGGAGAGGCCTCCCCACCTGTCGTCGAGGAAGTGTACGGGCAGTCTTCTTGGAAAGGTCTCTCCACCCGTCGTTGAAGTACAGTAGGGGCAGTCTTCATGGGGAGGCCTTCCCAGTTCTTCTGAGTCTTGTAGCCCGAGGCCTGCCATGTTAGAAGTGACTGATTTGTATTCGCCGTGTGTCTTAGGTGACCCCGCCCCGGTGAAGATAAAGCCCGTCTGGGGATGCGAGTGTGGTGTCAACCCGAGCACAAACTCTGAGGTGACTGAAGAGGACGCCGCGAGGTCACACGAGAAGAAGCATTTCATCCGAGTGGGGCTCCAGAAATACATGGACATCTGGAGGGGAGGCTGCCATCGTAGCGAGGCGTACAGAGGTCGAATGGAGGCATACGTGCAGTACTGGGTGGACATTATCACGGAACTCCGCTCCGAGGATCCGCCGCTGGCCCCGAGGACCCTCGTGTATGGATTCTGGCCGACTACAGATTGGACGACGGCTCACCCTCCTCCTCCGCCAACACCAGATGAAGTGCGGAGGGAGAGAGATCTCGCCAACGCAACTCCGGAGGACGAGGTGCCCGATCCTTGGTGCGGTCCATTACGCCGCCGACCAACACCGGCATTCAACCCGTACCGTGACGCCCTCGTTGGGCACTTTGTCCTCGTGAGGCCCAACGACCCCGCAATCTATCCAGTGTGGATGGGCAGGGTGCTGCACCGGCCGTTCGTGACGCCCGCTCCGCACATCACGGTAAGTGCCAAATCCGATATTGGAGGCCCGCCCGAGGAGGCCGTGAGCTCAGTGACGAGGAGCGGTATAGAGGTTGTTGGGATGTGAAGTGGGAGCGCGATGGCAGCGACAACGCCGTCTGTTGGGTGGATTGCACTGCCATCCTCTACGGAAGTACACCCAAAGTGAACTTCACCGAGAGCTCGCTTCGCAAGATTCTGAAGTTGGATGCAGACAATGTCAAGGTAGTTCTGGCCGCTTCTCATGCCGCCTCTGAGGCCGGCGGTGACTAGCGTCATGTAGGATAGGCCGATCACAGTAGCCACCATTGGACGCTGAATAGAGTTTGCACTCTGGCGGAAGAATGTCCCCATGTACTCGATTTGAATTGAAATACAGTTTTCTTTCATCTGATGCTTTGAGTGTAATGACACCTATGGTTTTTACAAATTCTCTACTGCCCTTCTGGTACAGGAAGACAGGCTCCAACAGGGAGGCCTCCCTATCACAGCCAAGGACAGCATCCCGGGAACCATCAAACACCGATCGATGGGGACGGCTCCCCAGCATTGGAAACGACAATGGGGAGGCCTCCCTATCGGATGGAACCGGAATTGAAATAACTCCCTGTCGCAGAAATTCTGACCGCAAATAACTCCCTGTCGCAAAAAATCAGATTGTCGATTTCTCCCTGTCAACAGAATTCAGGCATTCCTCCTTCTGAATACGGCCTCTCTATTGATTTTTTGCAACCTCCCCTGGCTCATCTCCCTATTTCTAAGCAGCTCAAAAAGTCCGGGATTCGCGCGTAAATCCAGTTTTAACGAAATGCGTGTTAGTGTCCATCCTCAAAAGAGTAGTATTGTTCCAATGTCCCTTTGTCCCGTGGGCATCGGGTCATTGACATTACGAACGGACACTTTATTCACGCCGACCCATTCATTTGGGTTGGTGTTTCTATCTATCTATCTTGTAATGATAATTTGAATAGCATTTGAAGATTTGATGAAACTCAACGCATGGAACCTTGTCAACAACAATCACAAATAATCTAGGAGTTACAATGTGGATTGTTGCTACATTCATTTTATATTGTTAAAGAAACCCATGTGATAGTGAGTAAATATCAAAATTTCGAAAAATGAATTGAAGTTACAAAATATTGAAAACCTCACAAATTGGATTGAAGATTTGAAGATTTGTTTTGAGAGAATACAATAATAACAAAAAGGAAAGGATGAATTCTATATCAAGCATATGCAAAGGGTATATTTGACATCAAAGAGATGAAGAGGAAACATGCACTTGCACATCCAAGTGCTGTTGGATACGTCGTCGTCGCAGTACAGTAGTAGTAGTAGTAGTAGTGGTGTAGTCAAGACGCAGCAGTACCAGTCATTAGCATCTGGATCTCCTGGTCTAATCCTTGAATGACACGATCACCTACGTTATAAACCCCGGTTGCAAGTAAATAAGCTCTCTGCTTCTGAAGGTTCTCCAGCTTACTTTTGTTGGTTTTCGGCATCAGCTCACGGTGGTTATAGGAAGTCGAGTCTTTGTTTCCGAAACCAATCGATGGCAGGCCACTCTCACAGGGCGTTGTGATTGCACAACTCTTGTGTTGCGGAGGAGTTTGTTTCTGTTGCAGACACCAGGTGGTAGGATTGGTACCTGGTTCTCCGTGTTTTGATACACCGGTATCTTCTGACATATCCTGCCAGAATACACATAATTCACCGCCATTACATGACTGATTAGCATCTCAAGTACATCCCATCCCCCTATACATCCATCCAACAAATTTGTGAATCCTCCCCCAATAATCTCCCATTACCTCCTGCGTACCTGGACCAAAAATAGAAACTCCACTTCGAAGCTTCTAGCTAATTAGAGCATGTTCTAAACATATTTATACCATTACAAAATGACATGATTTCTGGTGTCTGTGGATGCATTTTTCTACCTTCCTTGCTATGGGATGATTCATTTCCACTTGTACAGAACAGATATGGAAGCGGCACATCGGGATCGAGAGCGTGTGCAGCATGAGTCAGTCAGTCAGTCGTACATTGACGAGGGTAGGATCTTGCAGGGGGCCGGCCGGAAACAGAACATAAAACACACTGTTTGTACCTGGAAGATTTGGAGACCAGATGGTGGTGGCGCTCCATCCTTGCACTTGTCAACAGCAGGCAGAGCAAGCTTGGGCAGATCACTCTTCCTCCCAGGAGATGAGGTTGGGTGAATGCTCGTGGGATTCAGTCTCCCCGGAGACATTTGATACTCTTGCTGGGTGTGTGTAGCTAATGAATTTTGTTCCCGTACCTGAAGAAGGCTCAGCTGCTTTTTAAGACGTTGCAGCTCAAACCGATCCTCTCTGGCCTTCTGGCATTGCGATTTCACAATTGCAGCAACGGCTTGCGACTCCAGTCGATGTCGGTCTTCACTAGCCTGCTGCCGCTGAACCTCCCGTACACGATGTAGCTTCGCCAGTTCCTTCGCCATCTTCATCACCTGCACTCTTCAGGGTCAGACCGGGTGACTGACAGCTTCTAGTGTTCAACTGGGGCTGCTGGGTTCAATAACCATGTTGCAGTTTGCATGACGACACTACTCATCTTTCGACACTCAACAAACACTACAATTATAGATATACCTGGGATTTATAATCATCTCGAGAATGGATCGCTAGCTCAAATTTCCGCTCCAGATTGCAACACTGCTGCTTCAAAGCAAAGATCTGCCCCAAAAGGTCAGACTCCTTTGTGTTTCTTAGTGCAGATTTATAATCCTGAAATTGTTTCTCCAAGTTTGCTAGTGAACCATTCGAGGTTGCCAGCCTCTGCTCAAGCACTGTATACTGCTCTTGCAACGCTATGAGTTTGCTGCGCTCAAGCTCCAGACGATGCTCGCATTCAGCTTCGAGCCTCTTGACTGCAACCTGGCCCAAAAACCATCCAAGCACCGCTTCATCTATGTGTCCTAATTTGTGACAGTAAAGAACCAAACACGATATGCATGTGAAGGTAATATGACATCAACAACCCAAGGACGGTGGCCGTAAGCCCCCTCCATAAAATCAACACTGCTACATGTTTTTGGCTCTTCAAAGTAGGAGTCCTGCTTTGAGAGCATTCATTTCATCAAATAGGTATCTCGAATATAATAAATAAATTTTAAAAAAAGAAGAAGAAGAAGAAGAAGAAGAAGAAGACGTAGCCACTAAAAACAAGGGGACGCATGATCTATTAGAGTTCAAGTACGAACAAAACACTATTGTTTAGCAAAGCACATAAAGGTAGACATAATTACAACACCCTCCGACTAAATTAAACGCGCTCCGAAAATCATTGCGATGATTAAGCAGACACAACCCTTTGCATACTGATGGCCAGCAATGCAAGGTACCAAACCCTTGCATAACAGTGCACGAAAGAATCACCTTCCTGCACGCTAAACGTTCCAACTGACACGATGAAGAGGATGGCAGAAAGTAGGACAGGCAGGAGAGATCGAATGCAGGAGTACATTGGAAACATGCAAGAATCGGCTTACCCATTGGAAATATTGACTTCAGTACCGCGCTCAACAAGCACAGGAGGGTGAGTGCGCAGCGACGCCGTAATTTTGGAGGGCAGCTCACTGGCCTCCACTGCAGCTCGCACGATCTCCGGCAGCACGACCCGCACAAACAAATTGACGGAACGCATGGGCAAGTGTTGGGTGGCCTTGAAGCTGCAGACGTTGATACTGATGCAAAACAAACGTGCCTCTTCTTCCCTGCTGCTCGTAATCTCCTTTGCCTCCCCTTCACTGCCTTCGCTTGAGTTCCCGTTGTTGGATTCCCATCCTCTCATCTTCCAAACTTTCCACTCACACGAAGCACCAACTCTCTTTCATAGACGACGAGGCTTCCGTAAGTGGAACCTACAACCCTCGTTTTACGGCGTTGAAGCCACACCAATTGTCTCTAGCTGTGTTAACTTAGTATTTCGAGCAATTTAGGTCCTTGCGCTTCAGTTGTCAAGACGGAGCGCCTGTAAATGCCTCTGTGAGAGGTGTACTCGGACGGACCGGCTACCCGGACGACCTTGCCTTGCCTGACGGAGTTCGTTCGTCCATACCCCACACACCCACACCCCCACACCCCTCGTTCGTGCGTTCGTTCGTTCGTTCGTTCGTTCGTTCGTTCGTTCGTGCGTTCTTGCGTCCGTCCGTCCATCCGTCCCAATCGTGTGTGTGCGCCCGGCCAGGTCCCCAACTCCCCATCATTTACACAAGTCTCGTCATCCTCGCCTCACGTTGCTGCATCACAGGGCCTCTCACTCTCTCACTTTCTACTGTCAATTCCTCACCTCTGCCTCCTTGCTCTGGTCCTTCTGTTGGCGCTGCTGGAAGTTTTCGCACCTTGTGTTGCGCCTCCGCTCTACTGGATGTGAAAATCGCTGCTGCATGTCACACCCTTTGCTGTCATTGCTCCGAGCACAGCCACGTGCTGTGGGGTGAATTCGCTTGCCCACCACTGTGCCCTCGTCTCTTCTTTTCTGCCGCAACCAATTGGCTCTTCCCAGCGCCTCCGTATTCTGTCCAATAATGCTCAGCTTCTCCTTGTGCGTCTCTAGCTCCGCCCGAGCGGGTGGCAGGAGGGGCATACTAGGGCTCTATGACACCCAAGGGGTCGCTTGACAACTTGTGGTGCCACACACTATCATCATCAGCAGCAGCAGCAGCATCGCCGTCATCATGGCTCTGTGTTATTTGCCATGCTTTGGCGAAGCGCGAATTTTGTTCAGGTAAGCCTTTGAATGACACCCTGTTCATCCGGTGAAGTTGGGTCTCTCTGTTTCCGGTCTCCCATATGTGCCCATGTGGCTCGTGGGGGCTCATATCGATGAATGCGAGGTTTTTTTCATTGCGACATCAGATTCGCGAGTGTCAGTCTAGGCCGCTGGGTTTTTAGGTGGGGGTTGTGCTTCCTTCAGTTCCGAGCGTAACTTAGGTGACAGCCACCTGGGTGAAATCGGGACTCGATTTGGCTGGGGCTTTCCGCTTCACCACCAAGATGCGGGACGAAGCAGGCAGGGGATTTCTAGGGTTTATGTGGTGAACGGGTCCTGGAACTGCATGACGAGGAAGGCTTGGAGACATTCGTCACACAGGCGCGTTCTGAGTCCGGAGGTTTGGGAGATGAAGAGTACTCGAGATGGTGTGGTTCAAGCTCGGACCTTGGCAAGGGTGGTGAGGTCGGATTGACAAGATGTGGACCTCACAGGGTACACTGGAGATCTGAGAGTTGAGCTGTGTGCGGAGAAGGCTTTGAGAGTCCTCTCTGGTATGAATCCGGGCTTATACTTTCCAGCTGTTCATCTCGGGATTCTTGGCCCGATGGTTCGGAGATGTGGGCAGGGCGGCACGGTGGTTGCTGCACAGGTTGGAGGTTTCCTTGTGGGAGTGAATTCGGTGCGCTATGCATGCCACATTTCTTCAGCAGCTGAGCACGTATTCGTAGATCTCCCTGAGGCCCCAAACTACGCTGGCCCTTTGTAATCTGGACCGGGTGGAGTTTATGCAGCAGCTCTTGCCTACTGATTCATCTTGCCCTGACATTATTATTTCTGATGAATGGTGGGAATGCAGGTCTGGTGTTAGTACTGTGCCGGTATCCACCTGGAACAATGACAACACGACCTCTACATTGACCTATACATTGTCCAGATATGTCAAGAGATATCACTGTCGACGGCATCGGAATGGTGGTCCGCTGCCATCCCAACTGCATCGCAAACCAGCACCCAGGACCTTGCAAAAGTCCCGGATTCTGCTGTCAACATTTAGTGTGGCCCAGAGTAGTCGTCCTGCAGTTACAACATCAGAGGAGAGGTCATCAGGATCACTCCTCACTTTTAGCTATGCACCACCACTAGGGAGCGGAGAGGATGGGGCTGCCGATGGCGGACGGGCATACAGCAGTGGCGGCGATAGCGTCGACTCTCGGGAGCGATTGCGGCGGGATAGGATTGCACGGGCCAACAAAGGCAGAGTGCCTTGGAACAAGGGCCGACGGCACTCGCCGGGTATACATCCCATACACCGGCTTCGTTCGTAGGGAGGGCATGCATGCTCTACCCTGTGCTCTGGATTCTTTCAGGTGCTCTTGCATGTTGGAAAGTTGGTCCGTTCAGTGTTAGTGGAGGCTGCAAGTGGACGCGCCAGTGTCAGCTTGGTTGCTTGAATCTCTGTGGTCCCAGCCGGTTGACATTGGCTTGCCTGTGCGTGATGATGCAGAGACGATCGCCAAAATCAAAGACCGGACGAAAACGGCGATGCTCAACCCCCAAGTGAGCCACTTGTGACACACTTTGACGCCTGTGCTTGAAAGTTGCTTAGCTCTTTGTACCGCGACTTACTGATTCGCTGAACGACTTCCGGTGCACAGCAGCATCACACGGAACTTGCTGTAGATTTTTCCTCTCATCTTTTCTAATCTCTATCTCCGTTTCTGATTGTTCAGATCCGGGACAAGCTGCGGCAGTCTGGAAAGAGTCAGACGTAATTGCCCTGACCCGAGATTGTATTTTTTGGATTGTATGTTGTCTTCATGAAGTGCTTGTTTTGGCGCCTTGTACGTTTATGCACTGATTGTATTCAGTTTGTCTTAGATGTGCCTATTGCTATTCCACACTTGTACGAGTAGGGCCTACATGTATGCAGTGTCGCCTTGGTTTTCGTTTACATGCACAGAATTGAAGCTCTGACAAAGATTGGATTTGTTGTGGTTTCAGCCTTGAAACCAAGGCAAAGATTCGTGAGAAGATGGTTGGATTTTGGGAGGGCAAGCGGATTATCAGAGAAACGCAAGCACTATGTGAAAGAGAATGGAAAGAGGTGATAGCTGAGACTGCAAGAGTGGGGGGCCCTGGCGAGGAAGAATTTGAATGGGATTCGTACAAGAAAATCAAAGAGCAGTATAGGTGGGAAGTTCTGAAAGCAGAAAGGCAGAAAAAAGCCGCATTGCGAGATAGCCTTACGTCAGAACGGCGGAGAAAGCCTGTTTCTGAGGCCCATCGAAAGGCCATTTCGGATGCCATCAGAGCCAAGTGGGCAGACCCGGTATGGAGTACATCCCTAAAGCTCTTTCCTAAGACCATTTTGTGTTGTTCTGCTCTCTTCGTCTAGGTAGGATACGTCAGTACAACTGTGGCGGCATGATACTTGACGCATATCTCTGCGCTTCGTTCGTTTCGTCAGCCTTGGAGGTGTTGCCGCACTCTTTCTTTTCTGGCCGAAGTTCACTGAGCATATGCTCTGTCATGACGACTAGCCAAATTGTGTAGAGACATCAGGACCTTGTATTCGCATGTTGCACCCCTCTTTACTTCTGCATTTGGTTTGATGGTCTTCGTTGTCATTTGAAGGCATGTCAGAGTAGGTGACTCTGGTCATGTTTGAGTTCACAGGTTTGTTCTTATCAGCATTGTTATTGCAGGAATATCAAGCAAGGGTGTCTGCGGGCATAGCTAAAGCTGAAGCAGATAAGAGACAGAAGAATCCACCTATACAGACTTACAAAAATAAGGTTGCACCTGGCAAGTCACCCAAGAGCACTGCGGCTATTGTCGAAGAACAAGTCCCGGCAGAGAAGAAAAAGCCTTTGCAAGCTGTACCTGTAGATGAAGATTTTATTGCAGAAGTTCTTGCGGAAGAAGTTACACTTCAGACAAGAAGGAAGCGGTCTACTGCTGCTCGAATAAAGGGACCTCAAAAAGTTACATTGGTTAGCCTAGAAGATCACAATATATCATGCGGAGATGACAGTGAGGCGGCTGGTACCAAAGATGTCAGCGCAGGGCAGAAAGAAGGGCCTGGGGCTGAAGCGGGAAGAGCGCCAATTGGAGGCCCGGAAGATGTTCAGCTTAGTAGCAAATTATCGTCGCAGTCATACAAGGACCCTTTGGTACTGGAGAAGGTGCAAAGAATCCAACAGCTGCGGCAGGGTCGGCTGGAGGTAGAAGTGAAGCGGAAGGAGGCAGCCGATCGAGCACGGTGAGTATGAGTGCCTGTCATCCTCTGCCCTTGGGATGTCTGATCAGATGCTGGGGAAAGACCTCGGGAGCAAGTGAAGGCCAGGGGTAGTCACATTGTGGCCCTGGGTTTGTGTACGAGTGGTTGCTTCCTGTAGCTGCAATTGTATGCACGCCGAGGTAATGTTCTGAACCGTGCAGTTGGGATGTGTGGCTCAGGATGCTGATAGCCAACGCAGAGAGAGCAGCGAATGCGTTGGAACAAGCTGGAGAAGCGGATGCGGCGACATTGGCCACTTTGAGAGAGGCCCGACGCGTGCTGGCAGAAGCAACACGGTCTGTACAAGCTGCAGAGTCGAAACCAGGGAGTTCCGTGGACAAGGCGACCGCGTCAACAAGGTTCAGCACGAAGGAGAGTGAGAAGGCCGCAAGAAGCGTGGGAAGAAGCGGCGGGTTTCATGGTCGGATATGGACGGAGGGAGACAGCATAGAGGACTGTCCTCACCCCATTCCCATTCCCATTCGCCTGGGCAATCTGCCATCCAGAGAGGAATGGAATGAAAAAGGTGCACATCCTACCAGTCGTACTAAAAGTGGGTCCGCAGGGTGGGCCGCCACTCAGCCGGACACACAGGAAGGAGAAGCCCAGGTCGTGGTGGACCAGGATCCTGCCTCCGCAGGACAACAGGGAGAAGCCATGTGTGGTGAGGAATGCCGCATGGCAGCAGCAGAAAGGCCCGGCAGTGCGGGCGGACCCAGGTCCAAGGCCAAGCCCGCAAGCAGTAGCAGTAGCAGTAGCAGCAGCAGCAGTAGGAGTAGTGGGAGCAAGAAAAGGTGGCATCGGGGGCGTTTGGTTATAATGAATGATGATGAACGGACGTGATGGACGTGATCTGTCGTCTCTGTAGAGGGAATCACCTCTTCTTTGGAGAACCCAACAATTCTACTATTTTCGGCCAGTTTCAGCTTCGGGGACCATGGCCCTGTGGCGGTGGGGGCAGTTCCATCGCGTGATTGATGAAATACCCTGTGAAAGGATCTTGAGGGATGTGCCTCCGGTGTCACCTCAGTAGTAAATGCTTGAACATGACTGCCTGGTCCTGACGAAGCAGGAATGGTGGACTCACAGGAGTTGTAATGCACTCGGACTAGCCTAGCGGTGACGATCCTCGCTCGCTCGCTCGCTCATTCGATGAACGCCACCAGTTGGAGGAGTCACTGTTTGGTGTCTGAGACTGCGCAAACTCTGAAATCGGCTGGTGACTACTTTGGAGTGTAATGGCTGCCGGGCGGCGTTTCTGAAGCTGTTCTGTAGGGACCTGGTGACGTTGCCTCTTCAGACACGCATCTGTCAGCTGCTGTACGTTCTGGACTGTCCTGTACTGTACTGTACATTAATTTAGTAATTCGGAACGGCCTCTCTTCTCGACTGTTGTTGCAAGTTCATTTCTAATTTTACTTCATTTTTTTCATTTTGATTCTGTATGCAGTTAGTTCTACCGGAATACATTGTAAGTTATAGGGGATGGGATTGTTGCTCGACCTGTTATGGAAGATTTGAATTTCGTACTAAATGGGTTTTCACAGAGAGCACCGGTACGGTACTATATCCGCAAATGTTCCTTCTCGAGCTTGACCTCTGGTATTCAGTTAGAGATGGAAAGATTATGGGAGTCATTTACAACTTGCACTCGCAAGATCAGTATGGCCGAGCATCAATGCCGTCAGAGTGAGGCTCCAGGGAGGACAGCTTCAGGAACGAGGCCATGATTCCTTCATTCAGATACTACCGGTAGTGTCGTCAGCATCACATCAATCTATTGGGATGGTTGCGGGTGTAGGTGCCGGTATAAGTTACTGACGGAGAGAAATGAACGAATAAGAAGTGGCAGAGTGAACATCCGTCCAAAGAGAAAGTAGCTTGGTGTAGGTAAATATGAAGCCTGCCTAATTCCACACCTACTGCAGTAATTCCGCTACACTAAATAGGTAGATTAGTGTTAGATAATTATAAGATTTGAAAATATTATAGATTTTTACTCTCGACAAAAAAAATTACGTAAGACATTGATTCCAATACTATTGAAAGATCCCCATCTTGACCAATATAGAGGGTAAAAAAATTGGTCAACAATAAAAATTTAAAATCATGTTTATGTAAATTAGTGTATCTAACACTAATCTACCTATTTGGTGTACTGAAGTGGTGTCAGTAGAAGAGAAACAAGCAGGAATTAACACTGTCCATTACGGCAGACCTTGGGATGGACTCTAAACCTTACGTTTCAGATAAAGGATTAGTTCCGCCGTGAAAACTCAACAGTCGGCGGAGGGGAATTGAGTGAAAGAGATAAAAAAACAAAAACAAAAGCTTGCCCCTATTTTTGAACATGGTGGGTTGTCCCAGACTATATTGGGGTCGTAGACCCCAAATATAGAATTAAAGTTTCCCTTAAAAACACCTAGAACCCCCAAAATGAGAAACCCAGGAAAATGACAGGTCCTAGTGTGGGAGTTGGTTTGCCCTCCCCGGCGGAGGGGCCCGTGCAGTGAGTGCACGCAGGTGAATCAACCCCGCCTGGCCTAACCTGGCCATACATCCAACACATAGATAGATAGAAACACCGACCCTAATGCAAGGCCGGGGTGAATAAAGTGTCTGTTTGTAATGTCAATGACCCGGTGTCCACCGGACAGAGGGACATTGAGACAAAACTACCCTCTCCTTTCGAGGATGGACACTATAGTAACCAAAACAAAGTCATAGTAACAAAAGAAAATAACAAAGTAATGATGGTTGGGTGTTAGATTGTATAAAGGTATTTTTGATTAAAATGGATGCAACAACCGGGACTTCCCGGGAGGTCATCCATCCCAGTACTATTCCGGCCCAAAGGCGCTTAACTTCAGAGTTCTGATGGGATCTGGTGTAGTAGCCTTGGTATGACCGCATCACTGCATCCAACACTTCACCAGCGAGCCTGAGCAATATGGATCCCGCTGTTCTTCATGTATACTTTCCAAATGCCCCTCAGTCTTTTGCGTCCCCACCCATACGGGTATTTTTGCGCTTGGCAGGGTCGCAGACTTTTTCCAAAAATAAACTGTGTCTAAATTTTTGGAAAATCGTTTCTTTTTTTTCGAATTTATGGTGAAAAGAGAATCGTGATGAATATTCCTGTATTCCATTTATCCCCCGGTGGTCTTGAATGCGAGACCCCTCCGAGACCACTGTTCATGCCCCCCCCCCTTTTCTGAAATTTCCATTTTGGGAACCTTCTGTACTTTTTTTGGCAAATTTTTTTGCAAATTTGGGGCCTACGACCCCAAATTACCCTAGGGGCACCTATTTGGGAATTAAAAACCATTGGAGAAGGGGGTTGTTTTTTAAGGTGGGTCCTGACAAGGACAAAAATAGGGGGCACTTTTGTCCCCATTCATTCAAGACCACCGGGGGATTTATTGACTTCCCATTTATCCAACTTTACTTTTTGAGAATATTCAAATATTCAGTACATTTGTGCCAACCTTGCCCTCCACCTACAGTAATGTACTTAGGAAGCACACCTAGAAAAGACCAATTCAGTAGGAAATACACGGTTAAAAAAATCACTTCCTGAACAATGAAAAGCGCAAATCGTGATATGGAGTACGTAGAAAATACATAATTAGTAAAAAAAAATCACGTCTTGGACTGTCGGAATCTCACAAATTGTGATATGGTTTTTATGGGCATTAGAGTTGTCCAAAAACACATCCTGTGATTTTCAACTTGTAAAGTGAGTCTCTGTCTCGATAATGACAGATTCTAGCCACCATTACTTATGAAGGAACTTGTGGGAACTCTCTCCTAGTATTGGAGAGGTCATGAGTTCCATACCCAACGGTGGAGTAAGGCCTTGCTTTGAATTATTCTTCAACTCACCATAGACTAGTTCTGCATGGTGATTTAAAGGATTGTTTACACTTATTAAATCATTGGCTAAAAGACAACCTATTTGACATTATTGTAATATATAAAATCTAGGTTGTCTTTTCACTACCAAAAAATCCAATTGTTCTATTTTGTTGATTCAGTCACGTTGATCAGGAACACTTTTTTGTTGATTTTGACAACAATATATTCACTTGATTCTGACAAAAACGCGACCAAATCAACAAGAAAGTGTCCTCGATCATTGCGACCGAATCAACAGAATAGTTGGATTTTCTAGTAGTATTCGTAGTGATAAGTTAGTTTAAACAACCCTTGAGGCCCTTAGAGCATCTCCACCGAGGCCCTGCAGGATGGAACAAACAAGCCACCTGCAGGACTTGGATATAAAATTGTAGCGTACTCATGCACACGGCACAGCAAAGAGAAATATGGACTTTAGGAAATTTAGCCAAGCCACAGCCAAATCCTCAATTTCCTAGAGCCCTACAACTTTCTACTGTGCCCTAGATTTAGAAATATACATGTCTCATGAGCTCACATAGCCAATGGAAAGCGAAATAGATGATGTCATTCCATGCTATCGCCGCAGCTCAAGCCTCTGCAGCATGAAATAGCCTCTAGTGTGGTAGTTCGCAGAGTGAACGGAGCCATGGAGGCACCTCTTGCTGACAACTGAAACACTCATGCCTGGGATCGAGACACACTAGTAGAAGACCTGTTGTTTTTCATTCCCTATTTCCAGGGAATAGTAAACAATGGCTGAATATTATGCTTACATTTCTATCTTCTTGTGACCAAAACCACTCACCAACATTGACATAGCCCATGGGCTTGGCGTGGTTTCATTCCTTTTTCATTCATAGTAAGTTAAGTGAAAAATGACACATTTCCTAATAGTGACGTGACATGTGGCGGCTCCCAAAGGGCTGATCGAGTGAGTGTTCCTTGAAACTTCCTCCTTCCCCTTCCTTGGCTAAGTTAACTTGAGTTGCCCTCCTTCAATCCTTCCGCAGCAAACTATCTGAACGCCTTTCTACCAGCACAGGTGCAATTGTGCAGAGTTTCGGACATGCCTGCTCCATCAGTTGGCCCCTGATTTTCCCAACTGGTACACTACTGCGTTCCCTTCGCTAATTGTGGCACACGTACTGCCCCGGCCCTACCTGCGGCTTCGTCAGTGTAGATCTAGCTAGTGCGCCTATTTCGCAAGGATTTTGCATTGGTACGACTCCGTGATTGCCATAGTTTAACGGCAGTCGTCTTAGCTTGTACGTTTGCTGTCCATTTCCGTGACAGAGGCTCCAATGCCCAGATCTCCTGCCAGGAGCGAGAAGCGCTATAGAGCTGGTCACTCCTTGCGGACATACATGCGCATGTATATGGCTTTGAGTGCTGTTTTAAGTGAAGCAAACTTAACCAGCTGTGGGCTCTCTGAACTTGTGCACATCATGTCACGTTTAATAAGCTTGCAAGTCTGAAATACGCCACTTTGAGAGACAGAGAGACAGAGAGAGAGGATGCACTCATTGTGAAGCTTGAAGTATTAGTACATATTATATTCTTTTAAGTCTGCCGTACGTGAATAAATAATAATGTCAGCTTTCCGTGGTGCCTGTCGAGCGGGACACTCACATGACGGCGCCTCGTGGTGCCGATATAACTTATGCATGCATGCGCAGGTTGAGCGAGCGAGCGAGCGATCGGTGAGGCTGAAGGGAAGTGGAAACTGCTGGTGGCGATATATTTCTCGAAGATGAATGGGGAGAGGTATATCGGAGTGGCGCTGGATTACTCGGCAAGCAGCAGGCATGCGTTGAAGTGGGCCATTGCCAATTGCGTCCGCCCAAACGATCACCTCGTAGTGCTGGTGGTGAACAAGGCTCCCCTCCTCGAAGGAGGTCGAGCAGCTTTGTGGGAAGCTTCCGGCACCCGTAAGCTAGCGTCATCTTGTCGCACAAGTCAGGCTGCTATTTCATGAAAACCTCAGTCTTCTTTCATTCTTCCTAGCCTACCTGCGCAGTGCGCACTGACTGTAAGCTTGAATGGGCGCTAGGTAGTTGAATTATTATCGCTATTTATTTATAGCTAGGGTGATGATGCAGGGTGTTGGGTGTTGGGCGTGCAGCGTTCATTCCGTTGGCCGCCGCCATGGACCCACAGAACCAGCAGAATTACCAGTTGAAGCTTGATGAAGATCTGACCCATGCTCTTCACGAGGCCACAGCGAAGAAGGTAATTCTGCTACCCCTCCCTCTTCATTGGCCGAACCCCCCAGTTTGCAGAGGCACTGCCCATGCATGCATGCAGCGTTCATTTGGAATGAATGAATGAATGAATATATGTAATAATACCGACCAAGCCAGTGACTGAGATAGAATGAATGAGTGGAACTTCCCGCGCCGTCTGCCGCGCCACGTACTACGTGCGTACACTGTAAAGCAGAAGCTGAGAGATCGAGAGATTGTTGTCACATGTGGCCATGGCTGGGTCCGTGCAGATTGGCGTGGTGTTCAAGGTGTATTGGGGAGACCCCAAGGAGAAGCTGTGCAGCGCTGCTGTGGATACACCTCTTGATTTCCTTGTCATGGGATGCCGAGGCCTCAGCGCCCTCAAAAAGTACGTCCGGTACTAGTATTCTCTTGTTTCCATTGTATGCCCCAAGCATAATTATTTCTTTCAGTGAGGACTCTTTCGTCAAGTTGTGAGCCCGCCATGACCTTTTCTCTCTGTTCGTCTTTCCCTTGTCTTTTGGCAGAACCATCCTGGGGAGCGTCAGCAACTATGTGACCAACAATGTGCCCTGCCCTGTCACCATTGTTAAGTTGCCGCCCAGCCTCTAAGTAGTACAGTGTTGGACCGTTGGTTGCCCCACACGAGATGAATTAGCTGTCGTTTCTACTCCTTCCGGACCTTCTTGTGGTTTAAGATCATTCAAGGTGCATAAGTGCCGATCGCTAGTAACTCCTGTTTATATTGCTCTTTTTCTTTCTCTATCTGTACGGTTGGTACTTTCAATCGTCTCCCCGATCGTTTCTTTTTGGATTATCTACAATAATTGTGATCATGGGCCTATATACTTCCTCTTTGTGCATGTCGTCAAATATGGTACTACTTGATGATGAAACCAGTTAACATTATGCGATGCTTCCGGACCTGGTGAAGCACCAGTTAGGTTGACTACACTATCAAGACGCGATCGACTGCTGTACCTGAAGGTCTGTCTCTAGCATGTATGTGAGTATATCTGCTCATCTCCGCAGTGACACTGCAGTATGCACGTTGAGCACATCTGCTTGCTCTGTGAGTCAGGGCCCTACACTGGCACAAAGTAGGTGAAATCTGGCGAAAAAAACAATTTATTGCGATTCAAACAACTATGAGGCTCCAGGCCACAGGAGAAAACAGGGAGAGACATTGACCTGGGACACGGTGCAAGTGTCTGGTTTCTGGGACATTAACCATACACAACGGGACACTTGCGCCATGTCCCACCTTGGGACAGGTGGTTTTTTCTTGTGCTCTCTATCACGAGAGTACTTCCAGAAACTGTTGACGAGTAGCATCTTAAGCATGACGCTGGTCCTCTCCTGTAATGGCTTCACCATAAGCTCTGCCCTTACAGAGTTCCAAATGTAATGTATCGCTGTTACTTACCACATTACCATTCAGTGACAACCGCACTGTGGTCTGTGACAACTCACCACAAGTCTGTCGCTTTGCAGTGGCACGATGGTTTTGCGTCTGATGGCTAGTATCTGACCTCATCCCTTGTTGAAAATGGGATTGACGGAAATCGTGGATTAGTCGGACTGCTAGGTGGTCACCTAAGACATTTACCATTCAAGAACCCGCAAAGCCTCCAGCATTTCTTCATCAGAAATGTTTCTTGGCTCAACAGGGCCCGCGGGAAGCATATAAGGGTTCCAGACTCAACCCCCACCAAACTTTGGAGCATGCTATCCTGCACGTACGATGTAATCTAACTTCAATCAGCTATGGCAGAATGTTGCCTAAAACCTGCTAACCAAAGAAGTTCCTAGATTACCTGAATCCTATAGTTCCAATAGTTTAAACTTTCTACATGACATTAGTATGAAGTTCAGTTCATAGCTATTTACGGATCAGAAATGGATGGTACTCCTGGGTCTGCAAGATTTACAATGCCTTCACCTTACCAAGCAGGCACTGCCCCTGTAAATCTTGCAAATCCAGGAGTACCATCCATTTCTGATCCGTAAATCTAGTATGCAGCACTGCAGTATGCCAGTATGTACGTGGTATTGAATTCTTAAAGTCTGATATCACAACCTCGTCAGATCTCTATAAGCGACTTGGAATTGTGCACCCGAAATGAATTAAGCTCCTTTATCCGGCTTACATATTCGGCTTTTATATCGAAGTTTACAGGTACCCGGGGATGCAATCTATAATGACTTGGAGTCAAACTTGGGACAGTGGAATACCTCCTTGTTATAGTACCTACATAGTGTATGTGTTTATTCGTCTCTATTAGCCCTTTAACGCGCCTGTACTGTACAGTACATTGCAACCTTTCTCAATACTACATCCTCTACAGATTTTCATCCATCCAAATTTCTTTTGGTTCTTGTGTTATTTGACTATCATTTATACAATATGAATTTTCAAAATAAGATATTGTGATTTTTTGAAAAACAACACAATTGGTTTATGTCAGGTTTCATTCTTAGTTCAAAAAGTGAGAACTTAAACATGATTTTCCAAAATAAGTAGAATCAAATAATGAAAACCATACCATATCGTAGTGTGTGTTATTCCAATTTCATTACAATATTTTTATTTTTATTTTGTTAATTTGGGATTTTTAATTGAATTTCAAAAGAAAACCTTGCAAAATTCATTAAAATTTATTAATAAAAATTATGATGAACCCAACTGTACAGATGTGATTTTCATATTGACATTTACAACTTTTTTTTACATCAACTCATTTTTTTCATCAAACATTTTATAACGAATCTTTGAAACAGTGTTAAATCGGGATGTTAGAGGGTTAAAAACCTTCAAAGAAATGCGAGATGATAGTAGAGATGTAACAACCTTCTGTGTCGATGTTAGCGGTAACGCATGAAGTCGTAAAACCTGTCACAATGAGAAATAAATTCTTGAGGCCATCGCTGCAGTGGTATTCAATTCGCAAGAGGGATTGATAGATATCAGAAAGGCGGTCCGTCAAATACCAAGAAAGGTGTGCATTGACATAAGCAGCCACTCCCGGTTCCTATCTGTGTTAATGTTGAAAAGATCTATGACAGATATGCCCGAAGAAATGTTTGAGAGGGGATTTCGTAGCAGGGACCTACAGATTTGAGCTGTGCGGCAGTGATCAGTTTGATGTCACAATATGGTTGCACGAATTTTCCTTTCCCATCGGTCAGATGGTTTAAAACTTTCATGTACTCCTCCAGAGTAATGGTTGCAAGTTTGGCTCGTTTAGAGGACCTGGAAGATTTGGTCGTCCTCTTGAACAGCTGCTGCTCCGCACCGGCTCCGTGCTGCATCGGAACTCGAAGCGGGAATTCAGCTCCCTGCTGCATCTGTTGAGAGTATTCTGCATTATAGCCTGTCTGAGCCAGAATAACGCCCGAATTCCAAGCCAGGAAGTTCTCTGTCCCAATTCAATGCGAATTCGGTTTTATTAGCTTTCATATATCGGTGCTGAGCTTCTGAACATCGGTACGACAATAATGACTTCCTCTAAAGACGGATTGATAGTCACGAATTTCTTGATCAAATATCACCAGGGTCTCATATGCGATTCCCGGTGTGCGTTTCCCTGTGAGTGTCACTTTTCCCACCGAGCCTCAAGAGTTGACACGTGTTAAACTTTCCTTTTACAAGCAGGTGAGTCAACATTAAACTGGTGAATCAGCAGCTTTCACTGGGAAAAGTGAGACTCGCAGGGAAATCACACAGGGAATCGCATATGAGACCCTGGTGTATTATATATAATCACCAATGATTTGAAACACGACAATACGAGCAAGCATTCTAAACACAGCTCATATCCGCATACAATGCCATATCTTCTTCACCAAAGTTTAATTACATCGTATATCCAAAAGATCAAAGATCGAGGACCTCCAATATTTCCCGCCGGCCGTCTCAGAAGCCTGATATATAATTTTACTCGATAGGTCGCATGCATGCGCTAATCTTGATTTTGAAATGGAGACACTTACCAGAAGGAGACGCCATGACAGTGATTGATGTTGCGTGCGCGTTTGTGTTTCACAAAGCTAAGAAGAAAGTCACGACGGGTGGTTTCGATCGAGAACCATGCGATCGAAGGACTGGAGAAATTAAAAGGCCGGATTCAATCTCTACGTACGTACTCCCGGCCGATCCCAGATTAATAGTTTCACGATCTTCTACAGTGCTTAGAAGCCCTCTGTCTCGGTGCAATGAGCAGAAATCAACCAAACCGCGCTCTCGTTTCAAACCCCAGTGACAAGAGCGCCATTCTGTCTTCCCACTCTCTTTCAGTTCCAACGATGACGACGATGAAGCAATTTTCATTCATCTCAACTGAGCCGGCACGCACCCGAATTCATCCACGATCAATCGCCGACGGAGAAATTCATCCAAATCGACGAGTAAGCGAGTATCATCCGTTCTGCAAGAAAGAGGGCTTCCGATACCCGATGGTCGCGTCGTCCGGCCGCAGCAGCAGCAGTCAAGGCGAGCCGAAGCCGATGAAGACGACAGGACAGGTTGGAAGGCCCGCCCGCCCTCCCTCCCCCGCGGCTCCCCCCCTCCTGGCTCCCGCGGCTGCGCGCTTACAAACCCCGCTTTCAAACCGAAGTCACTAAATCCCCGGTGGTCTTGAATGAATGGGGACAAAAGTGCCCCCTATTTTTGTCCTTGTCAGGGCCCACCTTAAAAAACAACCCCCTCCTCCAATGGTTTTTTATTCCCAAATAGGTGCCCCGAGGGTAATTTGGGGCCGTAGGCCTCAATTTTGCAAAAAAAATTGCCAAAAAAAGGGGTCTCGGTGCCCAAAATAGAAATTTCAGAAAAGGAGGGGGGGGCATGAACAGTGTCTCGCAGGGGTCTCGCATTCAAGACCACCGGGGGATATAGAGACGGGGCTTTCAAACCCCGCTTTCAAACCCCATTCATTCATTTCAATCACCGCGAGCGAGCGAGCCAGCCAGCCAGGGCAGTACGCGTTCGTTCTGTTAACTTAGTTTGGTTGGGAAAGGAAAGAGAAGGCCCGCAGGCACGCAGGCAGGGTCTATCCTGTTTGGAATCCTCGCCATGGCCGCCTCTACCGCAATCCTCGTACGCACCCATCTCGCCTGTTCTTCTAGCTTAGCTTCTCTCCGTTCTCTTGCTTCTGTTGTGCATGCTTGCTATGCCCTGCGTGTCCTATGCCATCGAAACCATCCAGGGGTGGTGGCCCGCGGGCTTTTGCGCATGCGCATGCTTATCTGGTGTGCCCATTCTTCCTTCTTATCTGCAGGGCAATGTTGCTTCCCAAGTGTCTTCTTCGCTGCTCAGCAGGAGCACTGGCAATGTGCGCTCTGGCTCCGTTAACAGTCCCCCTGTGGCGTTGAGTGCCCGGCGCCCCCCTGCCCCTCTGGGCTTCTCTTCCAGCACCTTCGGCTCTTCCTGCAAGCAATTGCGCATGCATTCGTTGCTGGCGTTCTCTGGGGCCCGGAAGCCGTTCCTCGTGAGGGCTTCCAAGGTGCGTTCTCTTTGTGGTTTGTGGGTTTCTTCAGGACTTCCGTCCTACTTCGTTTGAGCGCGGTACTCTCGTAGCAATGTCCTGTTTTCTAGTATGAAGATCCTGACAGGCAATGTGCTGGACAGTCCGAAGTGAAGACTCAAGCCAAGGTGACGAAGAAATGTTATTTTGATATCACGATTGATAACAAGCCCGCTGGTCGCATTGTTCTCGGACTTTTTGGTGATGAAGTCCCTAGAACCGTCGAGAACTTCCGTGCTCTTTGCACAGGTTTGTATTTACGCTCTTCATTTTCCTGACTACTGACGATACTATCTACTATTCCGCACCCTTTGTGTTCAGGGACTTGCCGCATATTCTAGATGTCTTCAGTCTGCATCAGTTGTACCCTCAATGCCATGAGGAACCCAATTCCGACGGTGTCAATGACATGCCAACATACCAATTCCTAAAGTGAATCGAATTCATTGAGTTATTCATCAAGTTTTTATACCAGTTGTTGTGCCGATATCCACTGGCACTCGTCCATGTCTTTGTTCTGATGTTCAAGTTATGCTGATACCCACTATTTCCATGCTACTTGCCAATTGTCTGTTCAGGTGAGAAAGGGTTTGGCTACAAGGGTTCGGCGTTCCACCGCATTATCAAGCAGTTCATGATCCAGGGTGGAGATTTCGACAAGGGAAATGTATGTCGTTTTTCTCGCTGATTCTATTTCCCTTTTTTCTTTTTCCGTAGTGATTTGGACTTGTCTCTACTGGAAGTGTATCAGGGTTGAAACAATGATGTCCTGATTTTTTACCCGTGGTAATTTAGTCAGGAATCAGTTAGGTAGAAAGTGCAAATTAAGACAGGTCTCCCTTACTCCTCTGAGACCTTGTTGGGTATTTGTGTGCAGGGCACGGGTGGATACAGTATCTATGGCAATAAGTTTAAAGATGAGAACTTTAAGTGTAAGTTGTTTTGGCTTTTATATCGCTTTTGGTTTGCCTTATATTCTTAACCGTTGACCTCTGTTGAAGCAGAACTGACCTCATTTGACCGACCTCATTGCGGATTTGATGTACAGTGAGGCATACCGGTGAAGGAATTTTGAGTATGGCAAATGCTGGGCCTAACACCAACGGAAGCCAATTTTTCCTTTGCACCGTAGAGGTACGCGAAGGGATAATCACTTTTACACTTTATTTTGCAACTCGGTAACTTCTGTTGGGTTTGTTGCTGAAGAAGAAGAAGAAGAAATGTTGTTCTAAGCGAATCCTCATTCTGTATTTGTTGAATTGGATGTTCGATGGATTTGGAGTCAGTGGGGATGAGTGATCAGAGTTTGGGTAGTCTGTTTTGACAATGGAATGATCCCTTCATTTGTCTTAAAGAATTAAAGTTATGTTTCCCTTGCAGACCCCATGGCTCGATGGGCGACATGTTGTATTCGGTCAAGTGATTGAAGGTATGGAAGTGGTGAAGGCACTCGAGGGTCAAGATACTGACCGAAAGGACTGCCCCAAGAAGAAGTGTGTCATTGCTGCCTGTGGCGAGTTGTAGGTTTTCTAGAGGTACTTTTAGGAGCTTGTTTCAGTGCAATTTCAGTTAAAGTGAACCTGCTTCTGCGGATGTTCTTAGTTGAGGTTGAGGGTGTTATAAGCAGAAAGTTTCACCATTACTCTGTTAGGACACTTTTCTGTGCACTATCCAACATAGATTGGCTTCAATACTTTCTTGGATCGACACAAGTCTGCTTTACAACTAAGGTTTGTAAGACCAATTTTGCGCATACGTCGAAAGAGACATTCAAGGTGTTTGTTCAACGAGTTGTAAGCTTAGATGTGTTGATAAATTGGCACTTTCTTTTGCCAAACAGAGGATTCGATGAATAAATTACTTTGTGGATTTAGACTGAATAAGATATGATCCCTGCTTGTAGCCATATGCAGGTACAGCAAGAGAATGCTTCCAAGCACGCCATAGATTTGTACAAAGCTCAATATTATTATGTCTCCCGACCCCACACAAGTACGCCGGCTACAGAAATACAGAAAGAATTAAAGTAACAGTGGGCGCTTGAACTTCTAAGTTATTCATCATATGGAGGGTTGCTTGGCATTGTGGAGTTTGAAGGTCCTCGGAGGCACTGCCCGTTGCAGAGGACCTCGTCACTAAATCCCAGCCTTATCTGGTATTGTCAGCGGTATGCATCATTTTTTAACCCTTTGACGTGCCAGCGTCCAGCGTCCATATTCTGATGCTGGACGCTGGATGATGTCTGATGCGTCCCTTTACCACATACGGTGATGTTTTTCATCCATCCGAAATTCTCTTGATTCTTGTGCTAGTTGACTACCATTAGGATGGTAAGAATCTTCAAGATAAGATAATGTGAATTTTTGAAAAATAATGAAAGTGGTTTATGTCAAGTTTCATTCCTAATTCAAAATTTGAGACCTTAAACATGATTTTCCATAATAAGCAGAATCAAATAATGGAAACCATACCATCTTGTAGTGCATGTAATTCTATTTTCATTACAATTTTATTTTTAATATTTTTTGTTAATTTTGGATTTTTAATTGAATTGAAAGAAAAGACCTTCCAAAATTAATTAAAAAATATTGATAATATGATGAATCCAATTGTATAGATATTATCTTCACATTGACATTTACAACTTTGCTTTGTACATCAACTCCAAACATTTTATAACGAATCTTTAAAAACTTGTTAAAGGGTTAGACTCGATCTTTAGTTAGGGCTGTAAGGTTGATTGTCCTAAAACCACCAACTTAAGCAATCTAGCCTATTTTTAGCAGTTCTAAATTCGAATAAAAAATATGACCGCATTTGCAACATCTAATTCATATTTGTCAATTTCATACGAAATTCCAAAGTGGAAAGTAATCTGTGGCCCAAATCAAACCTCTAGGTTTCCCCATGTCCACACCATGTGGTACTAACTTTCAAATAGATAGATAGAAACTCCGACCCTATAGAAAGGGCCGGCGTGAATAAAGTGTCCATTCGTAATGTCAATGACCCGATGCCCACGGGACAAAGGGACATTGGAACAATACTACTCTCCCCTTTCGGGAATGGACTACTAACTTTCACTCATAATGATACCCAAAACCACCAACTATTTCTTTGCAATGCTTGGCATGCCATTGGTTTAATGTGAATAGTGAAATTGGTGGTTTTGAGTCTCAACTGTGGTGGCCCCAAGAAAGGTCTACATGTCATAATTGAAAGAGGTGGTGGTTTTAGGACATTCTACCTTAATTGCAAAAAATTGGATATCAAGAGCACAATTTTTAAGACAATGTTCAACAAGATGACTGGTTTTAACCCTTTAGTGCCCAGGTAACCACTAAGTGGTCACTAGATCACTAGAAAATGAAATGCTGGAAAATCTATGAATCATCTCAGTCTGATGTTTGAAGTTCAGATGTGCAACTTTTGATTTTGCAAATGATGCAAAAAGAAAATTTGAAATCCGACTTTCTTGGCTATGCAAATACCTATGTACAAAACACCGAAACACTGCAAATATCTCAAAATACAGCAAATACTTACAAATACATTTCATGTATTTGGAAGTTTGTTTTGTTGTATTTTTTGGGATTGTGTTTCCTTGTTCATGTTCCATCAATGTATGTATTCCGATCTTGATCAATGTACCAACTCCTTTCTTACTTTAATGTATAAATTTTGTCTTAAATTGTATATGGATAAGTCACTATCACTTATAAAATTCACAATAATTATGTATGAGTGCATTCTTGACATGAAAGATTGCATTGAAGAGGTGTTGACACAGGCCATTGCTAAACATCTTCACTTTTGTTTTTGAAATTTTAACCCAAATTCTGTTTAACCTTGAAGTCACACACCCCCCAAAATCTCATTTTTGAGTGTGCATTATTCGGTTCAAAGACATACTACCGGTATAATCTTCCAATCCAACGGTCCGATCTTACAAAGTTTTAATTAACAATTGTTGCATTAGGTTATGCTTCCATTCATACGGTTGGATACTATTAATAGTATTACTAAATTCAGCAGAGAGAGTTTTGAAGAAACATCACCCAAAAAACTGTGGTTTCTGCAGAACCAACCTGGGCACTACAGGGTTAAGATTGAACCTTGAGAATAGTCGGGGAATTTAAGAGAAAAGGTGAAGTGCTTCAAAACTCAGGATGTAAGAACACATTGATAGGTGTACAAGCGGGGCACGAGAGTTAGGGTTGAGGATTAAAATTCGATGTAAAAGCATGTATCAATCACCCTTTTAAGATAGTTATAAAGAAAGTGATAGATTTTACCCCATACACGATTCAATATCATACATGACAAACTTTGAAGTGAACATGACAATCAGCAGTTACAAGTATTTTCGTTCTCACTGTCGTTTCAAATGTTTGGAATGACAAGAAATAGACCCAGAGCTCAAAATGAATTGCTAGTCACTCCACTAGTTGGTCACAAGAAAGCAGGTTATGCACGAGTTTGACAGTACAATTGACATGCATAGCTGCACATGTCACACTAGCAGTGGTACTTCAGGAGGGGACATCTAGAAAACCCCAGAACATTATTAGTGGCATGGTCTTTCAAATCATGGTCGGAGGAACTGGCAATCATCTACATACCGATACACATTGTCATAACTGAAAACAGGTTATTAATCACCCAAGATTGGAAATCTATGTGAATATTCTAAGCTGTTGCCTGTTTCTTGTCCTCCTTCCGATAACATGCTCGCCTGGCAGCCCGAATCACATCGTCAATCTGCAGGAATAATATCCAAAGAAGATGAGTTCGACCTCACACTTGGCAACATCCATGCAAGTGGGAAATAGAAATCGTACGCATGTACGTTCAATCACCTTCGTAAACTAACAGAATGCAGAATGTTCAGAATCCAAACATATCCACAATACAGGCTTACTGTTCAAGGTAAGACGAACACATGAATTAGACCAAAAATTCACACCTGCCTACAGAATTTTCACCCTGTATCATAGATCTAGGTATTCCAAAAGCATACCTGAGGCACTGCAAGACGCTCTAAATTAGCTGCGTAGGGCATGGGCACATCGGCACCACAAATCCGCTCGACTGGAGCATCCAAATAATAGAAACTCTCCTCAACAACGCTTGCGCTGTGCAACAATGGACCAACTAACACTGTTATAAGCTGCAAAGCGTAAAGAAACCTCACCTCACCACACCACACAATCAGCGTAAAAATGAGAAGAACAAGCGTACATAAGCAAGTACAAGTTATTGAGCATAGATCCTCCATAAACCATCATTCGGGTCTGAGTTGAACAAATTCCCATATCTGTAAGAAATACCTGATTGACCTTTACCCTAAAAATAGGGTATACATGATGAAATCTAATAAAATCTAAGCTTAGTCCAGGTAAACCTGCTGCAAAACCATACCAAATCTCAGCACCAACTCCATGCTGGGGCCAGCCCTCCTCAAGTGTCAACAACCTTGAAGTTTTGCGCACTGATGCATTGATGGTCTCCCTATCAAGTGGTCGAATTGACCTCAAATTAACCACCTACAGAAATAACATTTATGACCATCAGAAATTCAGAATAGATTAAGAAGTCTAGCATGTGTTTTAACAATCAAATGCTACATTAGAGATAATTGAAAGGTTCCAAACCTCCACGCTGATGCCTTCCTTCGCAAGTTCATCTGCAGCCTGCACAAAATAAAAAACGTAAATGGTAAATTATCTTACATCCACGTTCTACAAGAACGAGGTTGGAAACAACTTTCCCAAGCAGAAATCATTTCGTGAGTGAATTAGAGGTGACGCTACAAAACATTAAAAGAAAGAATTTTAAAAATAGAAATTAAAAAATATAATAATTCATTGGCACACAGCTGTCAATGACGCACCTTCAATGCATAGCCCACCATCTTCGAGAATGTCACGATAGTTAGATCACTCCCTTCTTTCATGATCTGTAAGTCAGGAAAGGAACAAACTGTTGAAAATACAAATTTCTTATTGAACACCCTGCAAACTAGGACAGTTCTAATGTCAAGTTCACGCCATACTACTTCACATTGTACTTAATTGCAATTTGTATAAACATCATTTAAGTTGGATTCTTAAACTTGACAATATAAGTGAAAACTACAAATCATGTTTCATACAACATGATTTCATGCTTACCTTTGCCTTTCCAATTGGGAGAGTGAAGCTGGGATCAAGCACCTCCTTCGAGACTGGAAATGATTCTCCGTACCTTATGAATCCAACCAATGATGAAGTGACTCAATAACCGTTACATTATTTCAGATCAAAAGTACAATCTTCACGAGAAAATGTAGAAATGAGGAGAGCATATAGCTGCCACCAACATTAACAAAATGCTTCCGAACATAACCATACACAGCAGAGAAAGACCAACGTCATAGAATTGAAGGAGCTGGGAAAGACAACCGATAGACTGAGACGCTAGGTGGCACACATACAATAGTTCGTTTTCCAGAAAAACGACTGGGTCTGGGTCCCGGATGGCAGCCTTCATGAGTCCGCGGGCATCTTCAGCATCGTAAGGAGTCAACACCTTAAGCCCTGGAACTTGACCATACCATGCAGCAAAGCACTGCAAAATTGAACAGAAAATATCGAACACAAAGCAGAGCATGAAGTCAAGGAGACAGAAGGTTGCACCAGATTCTCAGATCATCAGCTGCAAAAAAATCAGGGCGAAGGAGATCAACCAGACCTTAACATTACTACATCTCCAAGAAGATAGTGAGAACCGAGCTAGAAAACACTACAAACAGTGACACGAAAATTACCTGAGAGTGTTGTGCGGCAACCCCAGCGGCAGCTCCATTAGGGCCCCTGAAAACGATGGGAACATTGATTGTGCCACCAGACATGTAGTTTGTCTTTGCAGCTGAATTGATTAGATGGTCAATGGCCTGTGGACAAAAATTCAGGATAAAACATTGTTAATAACGAACACTGAGATTCTTGCAATTCGTGTATCAACAACTGAAATCTACTTACACATGTATGGAATAAAGATGAGAAGCATCTATTGATCATACCTGTGCATAACAAATCATTCTCATAGCTCTGCTTCTGCCTTAGTACATTGCCATTAAATTCATATACAAGGGGAGATAAGAAATTGCAGCTGACCTGCATAGCAAAGTTAAAGGTCATAAATTCCACGATCGGCTTCAGTCCGTACATTGCTGCTCCAACACCAAGACCCGTGAATCCCGCCTGAAAGCATATCAACATACACTTAGAATCAACACAAATTGTCAAACAAGATCAATCAGCCCCTTTATCAGACTAAGCAAACAACATCCAACCATGTAAAAGGAAGGCACATACCAGACAAGAGAAGACAGACACACTCAATGAATACTTACCTCCGTGATGGGGGTATCCAAAACGCGGTCTGGTCCAAACTTCTGCAGGAGACCCTTTGTGACCTGCCAATTAAGATGTCACATATAACGTTAATTCTAATAGAAAACCAGTAATGTCATGGCAGAACACAAAAGTACGCATATTACACTCTCACTTGTATCTCTTTGAAGCAAGGGTAGATAACTAAACACAAAAATCGGCAATTTGTAAAGGTGAATGATTTTACCTTGTAAGCACCTTGGTACTCTCCAACCTGCAGGAGATAGAAGAGAAAAACAAGAAAATGCTCTTTAAACATGAAGATAATGAAGTACAGAGAAACTGCATCTCAATTGGACCCAATTTGCCATGCTATACTATCAAAGCATTTGCAAGGTTAATTGTGACATAGCGTGGAAATATGGCCCTCATCTTAATTCAGGGTCAAGGTCTAGACCTTTTCAAGATATCCACTATTCATCCTACCTCTACTCTCAACTCAAATGAAGTTCACAGAACATATTCCTGCTGCCACTGAAAATGTAGAAAGGACGATGTAGTCGAGTGATTCCCAGTAGCAAGTTGCAACAATGTGAGCTATACAATGGTGAGAAATGCTTACCTCCTCGCCCATAACAAAGACTTTAGAGTCGGCTGACATCTCCTCGTCGATGGCAGAATTTAGAGCCTCTCGAACCGTAATCTGAGAACAAATGAGTTACCTCAACATCAATTAAAAATTAAATGAATAATTTAAACAGACTATGGAGTCAAGATTTCGCAATAGAGCATCAGCAATAAATCTCGCTCCCATGCCCCCGATCCTAAGCCCGGGATGGAACCTGATGAGCTAGCAATTATCAGCTCATCCCCAAGAAATTAGGTCCAGCGTTGTGCAAAGACGCAATCCCCAATTCAGCAAACGAATTCTATTTGCTGCGTACGAGACTGCGTCCCTGGGGGATTGATGATCCAATCAAACCATTAATCTCCCATCCCTCCCTAACAATAGATTAACTACTGTTCAAGAGCGTTGAAATAGTCCCACAAGGAGTGGAAAACAGGCCAGCCGCCTCCAGGGATTACGGGAATTAAAAAATTGTCATGGATGAAACTCAGGAGATGGTAAGTTGGAACTACGCCAGCTTCAGCCTACTAAGACAGCAAGCATGGACGGACTATTGGAAAAGGCGACGCCGACTCAAGAATTGCCCAGAAATCTGCCTCGGTCAAACTGGATCCTATACAAGCCGACATGGAGATGAAGATCCTGGAACGACTACTGACCGTATTCTCCGCCGAAGACATGAACCTCTTGGAGACCGCCCAGAGCGCTGCCGCGGAGGCCTTTTCGCCGCCATTGGCGACTCTCTGCACACAACGCACAGCAAGAGCCAAAAAAGAAATACGATCAGCGAATCCATGGTGAAACCCTGGGGCAAAGTAGAAGACGAAGATGATCCAGCGCGACAAGCAGCAGGCATGGAAGGCGGACGTAGATCGCAGAGGCGTGGATCGAAAGGGAAGACCAAAGTGAGCGAAATGGGGCAGGGGTGCCCAACCTAAAACAAGCAAGAAGCAAGCAGAGAAAAGAGAGAAGGGCAAGGAGGGGAACGGACCAAGCGAGGGAGGAGAGAGCGGTTCTTCCCCAAGGCGGCCAACATGGTGGCGGAGAAGGGAGGGGTAGGCAGGCAGGCAAACGAAGCGAGAAAGCAAAGCAAACAAGGAGCAGGAGCAGGAGCAGGGAGGGAGGGAGGGAGAAGCGAGGAGGGAGGAGGGAGGGGAGGAGCAGCGGCACAAGGGAGCAGGGCTGCTCCTTCACAAGAGAAGAAGAGACACAAGATGGACTCTCACTAAGCTTAACTTACGCTAAGTTAGTCGAGAGGAACAACTCACGTTAGTTAACTAAGCTTAGGGACGAGCCTGCCCTGCCTGCCCTGCCCTCCGATGGGAACGGAGCCCGCCCTGCCCCGCCAACAGAAGCCTCGCTCGCCTCGCCTCGCCTGACCTGGCCTGCCTCTCGACGAGCAGGAGCAGCCAGCTCGGCCGGGGCTGTGCACCCACCGTCGATCCACATCCACGGCCCGGCCTCTTCCATCCTCTTTCAGATGCTGCCCGGGGCTGCCCTGCCTCACTGACCACCCAGCGACTCAACGTCGCCAACTCAAACCTCGTATTCCATTATTTGATTCTACTTATTATGGAAAATCATGTTTAAGGTCTCACTTTTTGAATTAAGAATGAAACTTGACATAATCCACTTTTGATCTTTTTCAAAAATTCATATTATTTTATTATGAAGATCCATACCATACAAATGGTAGTCAACTAGTACAAGAATCAAGAGATTTTTGGATGGATGAAAAACATCACAAAATGTTTCGAAGGGATGCAGCAGAAATCATCCAGCGTTCTGAATATGGACGCTGGAGCGTCAAAGGGTTAACGCGGCCTTAGAAAAAAACATGCTCCACCCCTCTCTATAAATGCGGCCTTGATTGCCATGGCTCTTCAAACTTTCCTTTGCACTCACTATCCTCGCGGGTAAGCATAGCTCTTAGTGCGCCCGTATTCCGGGTTTTTTTGCCCTCATCCACTTGAGATTCCGTGGATCGAGGCGCTTTTGGGAATTGGGAGCCAACAGCAAAAATAGTGACCAATCACGAATTGATGAAGAGCCCTAGATTCATGGACTTGCCTCCTCAACCGTCCCCGGATTTATCAACTTGCAATATGGAGAGCCAGGATGCAAACAAGGGTGGAGGACTGCCGCATTCAATTTCTTCAACGTATATTTGGAGCTTGTAAAAGCCCTTTCCCAGAGCCTTGGTTTTTGCACAAGGGTGGAGATGCTCTTAACCAACTCACTCCGGAAGCTGAATGGATGTTTACAGTTGGGTACCTGGAACTGCACGGCCCTCCAGCTTCACCACGGGCAGCTCCCCCAAGTAAGGTCGGATGTCTTAAAACCACCAACTTATGAAATATAGCCTCATTTTCACAAGGATATTTATAATAAATATTTTTTGTCATTTGGAAGTATATTTCTCACGGTTGCACAATTTTTTGCAATTTAATTTCTAATATTCAAATTGGTACAAATTTTCGAAGTGAAAAGAACTCTGTCACTCAAATCAGAACTCTAGGTTTCTCCATGTCCACACCATACGGTACTAATATTCAGTCATAATGATACCCAAAAACCACCAACTATTTCTTCACAATGCTTGGCATGTCATTGGTTTACTTGAATAGAGAAATTAGTAGTTTTGAGTCTCAAATGTGGTGGCCCTTAGAAAGGTCTACCTGTCATAATTGAGACAACTGGTGGTTTCAGGACATCCTAGATAGATAGATAGATAGAAACACCGACCCTATAGAAAGGGCCGGCGTGAATAAAGTGTCCGTTCGTAATGTCCATGACCCGATGCCCACGGGACAAAGGGACATTGGAACAATACTACTCTCCCCTTTCGAGGATGGACACTATAGTAACTAAAACAAAGAAACAGTAACAACAGTAACAAAAATAGCAGATTAATGATGGTTGGGTGCGAGAGAGTATAAAGGTATGTTTTGGGTTAATTTCTATCGTCAAGTCATGAGTTCTTTGGTTGGTTGGTGAAGGGCGTTGTATCACAATTATGTGGTCCGGGTTCGAAACCTATTGGGCTCGTTTGAGCAGTGGTGTGATACACATGGCTTGGTGCTGCTAGTGTGTTGTCATGGCAGGAAAGTTGTACCAACCAACCGGCCCTACCTATCCCTGAGACAAGATGAGCTAGTTGTTTGAAAAGAGTGGCTAGCAGTGGTTTTCACCACTACCCCCCCTCTTTTAATGTACTACGTCCGTTAGTATTGTTTGATTATTCTCTATACGTCTTTTATGTAAAAGGATAGATCCGGCATATTCTATGGCAATGGTATTTATTGCTTTGAATGTGTGTTTTATGGAGGTTTCGCAAATGTTGAATTTTGTTTCTAGTTGTTTCATTGAGGGGACATGTGTGTGGTTCCTCTAGCTCCAGTTGTAATGACTATGATAGGATCTACTTTCTAACTTTGTTGCATGATGTTATTAATTAGAGGTTGGTATTTTTAAAAAAATCTGCCAATTGTTTCTGGTGAAAATCTGTCGTTTGTGTATGTGAATTCTATGAATTGTATGGTTAGGTTATCAGCGGGGTTTAGAGGAGGTGGGCTTTGGTATGGGAGGCCTTTAATGCATAGTATATCTGGTTTGAATCTGACATTACATTGACATCTTTGTTGATTACAAGTACATGATAATAACCATGGAGGAACTGTGTTTTCTTCTGCGTTATTGTTGAATGTGCCCGCATTCATGAGAGTGTAGCATCTTGATTTATTTGAGGATAGTATTAATTTTCTTAATTCCCATACCGCTTTATTGTGTCTTTTGGTTCTTAGTGCGTGTATATGGTGTTGTTTGCATATTAAAAGTACGTGTAGCCATGTATCTGCATTTTCTGAATTACAAATGGGACATGTTTTTGAGGGAAATCTTTGTACGCCGAAAATTAATTGCTTTCTGGCATTACCCATGTATTGACCGGTTCTAAATTTTAGTATGTTTGTTTTTTGTGAGTCTGTTATTGCTGGGTTATTCCAAAAGTCATTGGACATTTCGTTATCTATGATGGAGTTTGTTGTCCATTTGTTAATGTTGGGAAAGTCTTTTGCCAGTAATTCTAGGTTATTTTCTTGGTCATGTTTCTTTATGTATTCTTCCAAACATCTAACTGGTCCTTTGTCTAGTCGTTTGATACGACCGGGCCATGTGTCTTTTTGGAAGTAGTAAGGTGTGGTATGTGCAAATTCGTGTGGATTTGCTGCAAATTGATAACCTCTTTTCATGGTTCCTTCTTTTGCGAGTTGGTCTGCGTGTTCATTTCCGTTAATTTTAGCGTGTGCTTTAACTTTGTATATTGTGGTTAGTTGTGTTCGCTTTTTTAGCATTTTTACCATTTCTTCTAATATGGTTTTATCGGCGTGGTTGTTTTGTTGGGTTGGGTGTTTTAGTTGTGTGTTTAGAACATGTATACAATTGAGACAATCAGTAAAAATATGTGCAGGTTCGTTTAGGTATTTCGTGGTGATTAGTAAAAGTGTTTCATGTATGGCCATTAGTTCTGCTGTGAAGCATGTTTGTAGTCCAGTCAGTCTTTTGATATTTGTACATCTGGTTTAGATGAGTTGTAGATTCCATATCCAGCTTTTTCTTTTTTCCAATGGCCGTCATTAGCTTCTTTAGGTGGTAAAAAGGATCGATCTGTGTAATAGCTGTATTGTGGTAGAAATTTTAGTGTAGTGTTTATTTCGAAATTTGGAAGGGGATTTACCCACATGTTTTGTAGATTGTTATAGGGTGGGTATATGAGTTTGTTCCATTTTGTGCTTTTGTTAACTTTTGAGTTTGGTGGTGTGGGTGGTGTTGTTTGTGTATGGTATTGTGAAATTTGTAGATTTTCTATTGTTTTGTTTATGGTGTCTATTTGGTTTATTGTGCCAATGCACTAGTAGAAATCTTGTCTTATGTGACAAGTCTTTAATGACTCAATGTCCGGAAAGACAAGTCCATATTGACACAAAGTGGTCTTTGCGTCATTATGGACTTGTCTTTCCGGACATTTAGTCACTAAAGACTTGTCACATAAGACAAGATTTCTACTAGTGATGTTTTTGTTTTGATGGTGGATACACCATATGTGCATTGCAAGTGGTTTGTTTCGGGTTTTGTTGGGTTCTAGTGGTATTGTAGGTTCGTCATATGTAATGGTGTCCGCGGCAAAATGTATAATGGCATGCGTATCCGGGAAGGGTCCGTTGTATGGGGATAGATTTTGGTACCAGTTGGTGTCTGGGATTGCTAAAATGGTGACAGTTTCAGGGTCTTGTTTTGCTGCTAGTCTTGCCTAATGTATTGCTTGTTGTATTGTTTCGGCGTCATTTGGGTGTGCATATCCGATACCTTTCCATTTGTATTGAAAGGCTGTCCCTAGTGATCCAAAAATCTTGTCTCTATTGAATGTTGAGTAAAATTCGGTAGATTTCATGGAACATGTAATTGGTGAGGAGAAGTATGAGTGTGTTATATTAAATGTTGTTATTAGTGTGTCTAGAAACACACAATTCGCTATTTACGCACTTGGCTATATAATCATGCACTTCGTCCCCGAGCGCATGATTTTATTTGTCTAACTTTTATTTTTAAAAAACCAACGATTATTGTCTTTCTTCAATCCCTTACATTGTAAACAAATAATTATTTTAATAAATTTTTATTCTCATCTTTATCTTTTCTTTTATCTTTTGTCTTTTATCTTGATTTCTTTCTTGTCTTCTTTTTGTCTTTCTTCTTGTCTTCCTTTTTGTCTTTGTTGTCTTTTTTTTCTTCTATTTTTTCTTCAGTTGTGGTTGCTGAACCCTAAACAATGGGAGCAAACCAAAAAAAAAAAAAAAAAAAAAAAAAAAAAAAAAAAAAAAAAAAAAAAAAAAAAAAAAAAAACTTTTTTTTTTAAATTTATTATTATTATTATTATTATTATTTCGTTTTTCGGGTTGGCCGTGGGTGCTGTTGAACCCTGAATGGCAGCCGCCAAAAAAAAATAAAAAAAAATAAAAAATCTATTTGTAGACTACTGACGGCTGAGGGTGCGCGGCGCGCACTTTATGTCTCTTTTATCCTCTCCCTCACTCCCTTTCCCTCTCCCTCCTCTCTCTCTCCCTCCTCTCTCTCTCCCTCTCTCCTCTCCTCTCTCTCTCCCTCTCTCCTCTCCTCTCTCTCTCCTCTCCCTCTCTCTCCCCCTCACCCTTATATATATGAGGAGAGGGGGGAGAGAGAGGGAGAGGAGAGAAGAGGAAAGGGAATGAGTGAGAGGATAAAAGAGGCTTAGGGTGCGCGGCCGCGCACCCTCAGCCGTCAGTAGTCTAAAAATAGATTATTTTTTTTTAAAAAAATTATTTTTTGGTCCGGCCGTTTAGGGTTCAACCGCCGGCGGCTGAACCCTAAATTTTGTTTAGGGTTCATGAGCCCTAAACAAGAAAGAAGACGAAAAAAAAAAAAAAAAAATTGGTTTTTTTTCCCTCCACCGCCGTTTAGGTTCAGCCGCCGCTGGCTGAACCCTAATTTTTAAAATTTTAAAATTTTTATTTTTAGGGTTCATGAACCCTAAGTAAAAAAGAAGTCGAAAACCAAAAGAGAAAAAAAAAAAAAAAAAAATTGTTTTTTTTTCCTCGGTGCGGGTGTAGGGTTTGCGGCTGCCACAAGAGGTATGAAGAAAAAAATAGAAAAAGAAGAAGAAGACAAGAAGGAAGACAAGAAGGAAAAGAAAAAGAAGACAAGAAAGAAGACAAGATAAAAGAAACAAGATAAAGAAAAGATAAAAGAAACAAGATAAAGAAAAGATAAAAGATAAGATAAAGATAAGAATAATAAATAAATAAAAGAATTGTTTGTTTACAATGTAAGTGATTTGTAGAAAGACAAAATCGCTGTTTTTTAGAGAGCTTTTTACACAAATTTTTTAAGCACGATTTGCTCATGAAATGAACGCACTTGGCCAAGTGCATAAATAGCGAATTGCGTGTTTAGAATGTTGGATGGAATGGTATGGTGTGGTGTTTTTATTGTATTCTTGTTGTGGTTTTTGTGTTCGTATCTTTGGTATAACCAGACTACTTCTGTTTCAAATGTTTGTATAGCAGGTATTAGTCTGTGGATGTTGTATTTGTTGTTGTTATATTGTTCCATAACCATTTTATTCTTGTAGTTGGAATGGTGGTGATATATTTACCGGGGTCGTTATATATGTGGGTTTTATCATTTTGTGTTTGAATGGTGGACTTGTTTGTGTCTATGCCTCTTTCTGGGTTACATTCAATTGTGGATGTTTTAATGTAAGGGATTATTGTTGGAGGTGGGATGTATCTTGTGTCTCTATTTTGTTCAGGTATAAATTGTGTATTTATGATATTTTGATAGTGTTTGTTTTTAAGATATGTATAGTATTTTGTAAGTAGATTTAGATTATGGTGTATTAATGTTGGTAGATTTAGTGGAAATAGTTTGCGTGGTTGTAACCATTTATTGTATGTTATGTGGTTTGAGTCTATCCATTGACATAGATAGGTGTTGTATTTTATAAATATTTTAGATTTGTCTTTTGTTGTAATTATTTTGTGGTTTAATATTGTGCTAATGGGGAATCTTATGGGGTCATTATTTATGTTTTGTGGTGGGGCTCGTTGTTGTGGTTGAGGTGGTTGAGGGATTTGTACGGGGTTTATGGTGTTCTGGGAATTCTGTAGGGGTTATATATTTTATATTTATCTTTGAGTGTGCGTGGAGGGAAATGTATTCGGCATGTGTTTGGGCACTCTTCATTGAATGTTGGTTCACAGAAGAGTTGTGCTGCTAAGTTTAGTGCACTTTTTTCTAGTTTTGTGGGGTTTTGATAGTATATTTTAAATTCTTCTGGTGACATTAGTTTGTTCCGTTGGGAAGGGTGATTTGTTCTATATTATAAATTTTGTGTGCCATTAATTTATATAATAATTTTATGGAGAGTTTTGGGTCTAAGTGTGGAAGTTCGTTTATAACTATAGATCGCCATTCTTTTTCTAGTTCGGTCATGTGGAGTTGGAAGTTTTCTTCTGTGCTTTTTAGGTGTATACCACCTGCTGTTTTCTGAAGGAATAATGTACGTGTTGTAGGTGATGTAATGCAATCTTGGTGTTTAATTCGTGGGATGTCTTCGGCACCGCCGGCTTTAACAAGTATGTGTTGTATTAGTCCTTTATATATTATTCCTATTCTCCCTTTGTCGTTAAGTGCATTTCAAAGTTGTTCCCCAATGCATCTAAGGTAGGCATTTTTTAGAGAGAAGGCTTCTAGTTTAAATAAATCATGGGGTAGTTGTGTTATTATGTTTGCACTGCTTTTAGGTAGTCCGCATATTGTTTTTTGGATTGCAATAATTTTCTTATCAAGTTTTTTAATAGTTGGTAGTGAATATAGGACTGCAAAGAAGCTGTAGGCTATGCCTGCTCTGATTACTGTGTCCACCATACTGATTCTCTGTTTGATATTGGCAGGGCATTTTGATAGTTGTTTACATTGGTCTATTATTCTAGTAGTGGTGATATGTGTTTGGAGTTTCCATTTTAGTGATGGAACTAATTGTATGCCCAAGTAGACATAAGGTTCATTTTGATAGAGTACTGGTAGTGTTTGGTTTCTGTCACTGATTTTTTGGTTTGTCATGTGGGTTTTGAATTTGTTTGGTGGCATTTTGGATTTATTTGGGCAACCGATGACGGCACATTTTGTGACTCCCAAGTCCATGCCTGCCCATTCACAGAATTTGTCAATTTTGTTTAATTGTATTTGTAGTGATTTTGTATTATTTGATATAGCTACGAGATCGTCCGCGTATGCTGCGGAGCTGATTTTAATTTTTGATGTACCAAATGTATATCCATTTTCTCCTCTTTGTAACCATCTTAAGAGTGGTTCTAGAAAAATTAAAAAGAGATATGGGCTAAGTGTGTCTCCATGTATGGTTCCTCATTGAATCGGTATTGGTTTTGTTTTTCCAAAGTGTTCTCCAGTAAATATAGTGTTTGAGTGGGAGTAGATGTTTCCGACTAGCATTATTGCATCTGCCGGGTATCCAGGGTCTTTCATTATAGTTAGGAGTCTTGCGTGATCTCATGAGCCATATGCGTTTTTGAAGTCTATATAAAGTAGATATATGTCTTGATTTGTAAATTTTGCATCTTCTAGTCCTGCTATGAGTAGTTGTAGTTGTCTTGCTGTACTTCTTTCTCCTCTGAATCTTTCTTGATTATCGTGTAGAATTTAGTATTCTTCACCGTACGCTGACAATATGTATGTTAGTGTATTAGTGAAGAATTTGTATATTGTGTTTGCAAGTGCTATTGGTCTGTGGTTTGGCAGTTGTGTGGGATTTCCTTTTTTATAAAGTAGTATGGTTAGACTTATTTTCCATGAGACTGGGATTTGTTTTTGTTTGTAGCAGTGAGTAAAAAATATAAAGAGTAGTTTGTGAAAACTTTCAGGCATATTTTTCAGTATAGAATTCGGAATTTTGTCTGGGCCTGGTGTTTTGTTTGTTAGATAGATGTCTTCGTATATTTCTTTGTCAAAGAGTGTGTGTAGTGGGATTTGTGGGTTTCTTCTTTTTTCTATTACGAATCCATCAAGGTCGTGCCATGGGTATTGTCTAACTCCACAAGTACATTGTGATGAGTGTTCGGGTTGATAGTAGCATGTAGGTACTGTAGGTCTATTGCTAATTGATTGTTGTATGTGGATTTCGTTTGCTATGTCTTCTGGACTGGTTAGTATGTTGTTGTTTCTATCCAGTATGCAATCTAATGGTGGTGTCTCTTGAGTTTTGAAAACTTTCTTGTTTATTTTCTTTGGGCTTTTGTCGTATAATTGTCTGTATTTTAGTATTGCCTTTTTTATACAACTTTGGGTATATTTTGTGGTGATTTTACGGGCTTGTATTTTTGTTGTCTTGGCTATTTCTACTAGTGATTGGGTCCATTCTTGTTGATCATGTTCTTCGGTTGGGAGTGGTGGTATGGTTACATTTGTATGGGTTTGTAATTTTTTGATTATTGGATGCGTTTGCCAATTTTTTGTATTTTTTGTTATGTAAATTGTTTTTCTAATTAGATGGTAGGTAGATAGGTGTTTTTTCCATGCTTTTTGTAGTTTTCTTGGTAAGAAGCCTCCTTGTTGGGAAGTGCGATTTGTTAATGTTGGGAGTGGTGGTGCGCTACAAATTTCTTGAATTTTATCTGAAATTTTTTGTATCATGTGATCTAATTTTGAACATGAGGTTTGTCATTGCTCGTCTGTTAATTGGTCATTTGATAGTATTGTGATGAGTTCATTTATTTGCATCGCATTTTCTTCAAAGTATTCTATTTTGAAATTTTCAATGTTTTCTTGTGGTATGGGGTTTAGTATTCACGTTGTTTTGTTTGTTATTGGTATGGGTCTCGCTAGTAAGGTGTTTGTTGGTATGTATAATGTTATTGGTGAGTTGTCAGAGTTGAGGTTGTGGTTATTGTCTGTAGTTGATATGTATAAAGTATTATCAGGTGATTTGATGTAGTATCCATCTATTAAGCTGGTTTGGTTATAGTTTTGTCCCCCTTGTGTTGAGTATGGGCAGTTTGTTGGGATGTATTCTAAGTGTAGATTGTTAGTAAATGTTCTCCATTTTATGTCTTCCGCTTGTGGTGGGGTTGTGTCGGTTCTATTTTGTCTTCCGATGAGTGCTATGTCTCTGTTAAAATCACTACATCGTATGTGTGTGGTATTCGGGTGTGCATTGATTTGTTGTGTTATATTTTGTTGGATCATTTGTATATATTGTATGTCCTCTGCATGTGACGGCATATACATGTGAATAATTAGCCATGTTTGTAATGGTTTGTTGTCTATTTTTATTATTTGTAGATAAGGTGATATTTCTCTAGGGGTTGGGATTTTAGTACCAGCCGTGGTATGCATATTTTTGATGTATTAGTGTGAGGAGACCTCCTCTTGCGGGTATGTATGGTATTCTTTATTGCATGCATCTTGTTAGGGCGTTATTTTAGTTTCTTGTATTGTGATGATGGCAGGTTCGTCTGGTGTGTTGGTAATTAGTTCATGTAGGTTTGGAAGGGCCGTATTTAGTGATGAGGCATTCCATGTCATAAATCTTGTATTATAATTTTTTGTTTGTATTTCTTGTGGTTGAATTGTAGGTATATTTGGGAGTGGTGGGGGATGATTATATTCGTGTAGTGGTTCACATATTTTTAAAGTTTCTTCTAATAAGTTGATAGGGAGAAATGAGAATTTATCAATCATGTTTTAGAGGGTTATAGAATCATTGTGTTGATGAATAAAATCGTAAATTTCTTTGTGAATGGTATTTGGTGGGTTTATTAGGTTTTGGTTATTTTTTGTGAATTCTGTGTATGGGTGTTTAGTTGAAATGTGTCTTTCAGGTGGGATTTGTAGTAAGGACATCTTTTCTAGTAGTAGAGTTGTCTATTCAGGGTTTGGAATTTGTATTAGGAGTTGATCACATGTTTCTTTTGATGGACTAATTGTAATGATAAGAGCGTATAGTATTCTTGGTGATAGATGATGTTGATTTTGATAAATATAATTTGATAAGTATGGATAGTCGTTACTAGTTTCCGCATGATTTGGATGTGTTATATTTAGAACTGTTTTGCTAAATGTTGGTATTCTGGTTGTAATTTAATCGTACTTGGTATAAAGTATGTTTTGGATCTTCTTTTATGTGTGGGTGGGTGTGTTTTCAGTAAGTCGGGCATGGGCCCAGGGTTGGTTTCGATGTTCCCACATAATATTAATATTTTGTGCAAAAAGTTTCTTTTTAGTGGGGATTTTTGGGTCATTATTTGTTTTTGTTTTGTTTCCTTGTCTATTTTGGTCGAGGCCGGTAGGCCGAGTCCTTTGGTGTTTTTTTTGGGCGAGGCCGTTAGGCCGAGTCCAGTTATTTTGTTTGTTGGTTTTTTTATTATTGTTGGGGTATTTATTTTTGGGGTTTTTGGTATTTCTTTTTGTTTTGTGTATTATGTTTTTGTATGTTGTAGAATATTGGACATCGGTCCCGGGTTGGTTTCAATATCTCCGCTAAGTAAAAGTTAACGGTGTACGAAAAATATTATATTTTTAAAAGGTGAGTTTACTTTATACTTTGTGCTATTAATATTTTATTTTACTTTTATGTTAGAGTTTATATAAAGTTGGTGATTTGTTTGTCTTGTGTTCTTTTTTGTCCCAAGTTCAAACTTGGAGTCCCCAAGTAGTCCAAATTTGAACTTGGGGTTCCCAAGTATCCCAAGTTCGAACTTGGGGTACTGAAGTAGCCCAAGTTCGAGGTTAGGGTTCCTAAATTTTCCGAGTTTAAACTTGGGGTCAATGTCTCCAAGGAGTAGTAGTAGTAGTTATATTAGAAATAGTATTTGTGTGTATTTTCTTTTTCTTTTTGAAAAGAGTTTTTTTTTTGCGTGTTCTTGTATTATTTTGGGTGTTGTTCTTATTATTTCTTTGGACGAGGCCGGTAGGCCGAGTCCAATTTTGTTGTTTTTGAGTTATTGGATCTACTATGGTAGTTTTGAATGATAGTATGTTTTTGTTTATGTTGTGTTTTAGGTGGTTTTTGTCTACAGTTTTGGGTCTCGAGTTAGTTTCAATATCTCCACTAAGTAGTAGTAAAAGGTGGGGATAGAAAGTGTTATTTTTGACGAGGTGGGTTTTTACTTTTTATTTTGTGCTATTGGGTTTTATTTTATAGTTGGTATTAAGTTGATGGTTTGATTGGGAGGAAATTTGATTTTTTATAATTTTCTTGATATATTTGTTTGAGTTGTTTTTTGGGAGTGTGATATTGGAGTTTTGTGAGGTATACACATGGTAGATAGATGGTATGATCATAAAATAGCAATAGAGTTGTTTATTATATTTTCCTAAAGGAGAGTGGTACAATAGAGATGGAGATGACACAATGTAGTGAGATGGGGGTTTTCTAAGGTATATGTCTAGAACACTCTGTTTTTGGTCGCCGGCGTTGTGGGTCAAAACTATTTTATGGGCGGGTAGGATCGGTTGCGGTGATGGCGGGGCGGACTAACTTGCTCACTACTTGGGTGCTGTGACTTAGAATTGCTTCCAAGTTAGAGAGAGCGACTCTTAGTTCGGCGTCTATGTGATCCGCATAACTGTTAGCTTCAACTATCAGTTCTTCTTTGAGAGCAGTCATGTCTGACTTGAACTCTACTCGCAGTTTCGAGTTTTCCTTCGACACGACGTCGCCGACGAGCGAGGTCAGTTCTTTGCGGCTGATCGGTTTCTCCTTCGATGCGGCGGCTGTCTCTGCGGTGTTTTGGAGGGCCGCGACTGTCTCTGCCAGCGCGTTGTTGATGTCGAGAAAACCGAGCTCCTTCAGCTTCTCTTCGCTGGGTCGAGCACTGCCGTCCAAGGAGTTGGGGTGAGGCAGAAATTCTACCCACTTGTGATAGAGCCGCGTCGATTTCTTGACGAACTGCTTGTATACTGCTGCGTTTAAGCACTCCACGTTTGCAATACCGCTGTGGGCAAATCCTTTGGAGCGCGGGTAGAAAATGGAAACAATATTCTTCTGCCCTAGGTGAGCGTGCAAGCTTTCTGTAACTTGTCCTGTAGATTTGGTGAGGTTTAGTCCTTTAACGATAATCATGAGACAGTTGCGTTTGATTACCTCTTCTCGCGTCAGTTGATCGGGGTTGGTGGTGACAGGCAGGAGGAGCTCTCCTAGAACTGCAATCTTGTGCAGGTTGATCTTCGTGACTTGTTCCGGCGAGGTTGTCGTAATCCAACCGTAAGTGTCGCTTTTTGATTTCTGGACTTGCGTAAGCTCGAATTTGTAACCTCTGTAGAAGCTGTCTTCGACGATGGTCTTGAGTAGTTGGTGTGAGTCCATGTGTCGGAATGTTTCGCTGTTGAGCTTGATTGATAGGAGATTGCTGGCAGCAAGGGGATCGAAGGTTTTGGCGATTTTGGCGATGGTGAGAGAGTCGTTGTCGAGGGTAATGGCAGAAATTTGTTCTCCATGTAGCAAAGCTTTGACATCGGTCTCCGGGTCTTTGAAGTGAACTTTAGCCATCCCGGACCAAACACGCTCGGTTTTGGGCCCGTGACAAAGGATGGCTATAGGTTCAGCTATTTGGTCTCCAATTTGAATGTCCATTTCTTGGAAGCGAAGTAGGATTTTCTGCATGGCTTGGTCTTGAGTTTGGGGTATGATGGGTTTTTCAAAGTGAAGCATGATATGGTAATCAAGAGAGAGGTGGGTGATAGGATCTACCTTAATGTCAAACGGGAGTTGCGTGATGTTAAAATGTTGCCCCACCGTGTTGTCCGGTCTCACGGTTGGCCATAGCTTCTGTTGGATGCGGGGGAAGGACATTCTGGCCGTTTTGAGCTCGACTGCCTCTTTGTCGTTGTAGCCAAGTGCAATTAGTTCTGCAATAGAGGCGGTGATGGTGAGTGGTGGCATGCTAGCCTCATATGCCAAGGCTTCCATGGCTGGATAGCCGTACCAAAATTCTTGGTGTACAGTAACGGCATCGTCGCTGGAGCTTCCTTTTGCTTAATTCGGTGTGGTGTCTTGCTGGTCCGGAGTTGTACGCTTGTTGTTGATGTGTGTATCGTCTTGCTCGTTTCCATTTCCGTTGTCTATGAAGAGTTGGACATTGTGCCTGTGGATTTCAATGGGGCATGAACAAGGGTTAGGGTATTGATTCCGTGTTTGATTATTTTGACATGTTTGTGGGAAGTGTAAGTGACGTGTTTGTTTTGTTTCAATCGTTTGAGTTTACGTATTTTTTCTGTGTATTTCTTGGGGGTTATTACAAGGGCCCTCCTGGAAACATAAAGCTTCCAGGCATCGTCGGGTTTGTAATACAATATCAATGAAATGTGCAAAAATTTTGACAGAAAAATGAGGAGGTAAGGGAACTTACCTGATTTTGGTGTCAGGGATGCTGTGCAGGCAATGTCGATGGAGACTGGGCCTGGTGGTGGGCGTTGGGCTGGTGTCTAGAACTCGTGCCTGGCGCTGAGCTTGTGTAGTGTGGGCTTCTGAGAGCTGGTGTGGCGGCTACTGCTGCGGCGAGCAGGTGACCCGGTCTGCTGTTTCTTTGATGAAGTTCGAGTAGATCTAGCTGATCTCGGTGTTGAGGTCCGGTCACCGGTACTGATTGGCGTGTGGGGCTATGCATCTGTTGAGCCAGGGGATGAGATCTTGCGACTTCTGGGAGTAGTCTTGGGCTGTGGCTGCTTTGGTGTCGGAGTGGCCTCGGCTCGAGCTGGACCGGTTTGCTTGTTTCGGGGCTGAGATACCCTATCAGGCTTCTTTACTACTATCTTGGCTTTTAACGCAGCTTGTGCATTGCTTGGGGTGGGTGTAGTGAGGCAGAGGTTCTGCTTCATCTGTCGGGATTGGAGTCTATGGGGTGAGGGATGGAGAGTAAGCAAGGTTATGATACTGTCAGTGGTGCTAGTTCTATGCTGAGGTTTGTGAACTAGAGCAACTAAGAAATGATGGGTACCGTTGTGCACAACAACAATTGTGAGCACTTTGACCGTGAGGATGGTCAACGCGTCACACAAGATGGGCCGAGGTGTGGTTGTGACCCCTAAGTGCTTCCAAGCAACGGACTCCTAACGTACGTGTATCATAGGCATAGACAAAGGTGGTATAGACCACAAACACAAAGATCATAGACATAAATGAATGCAAAGAACACCTTGACCACACTTACAAATTAGAAATCAACATTGAAAGCAGGAACAGCAGACCCCCTGGCACTAAAACAAACGCCATTCCCTACTGATTACTCCAAATCTTACACAATAAGCTTCTAATAGAAGCTAGCTTAATTATCTATTAGCTTACGAAAGAATTAATAGAAAATCGTTTACGAATTGGAAGCTATGTGCTTCGAAAGTCGGTGCTCTTCAATCCTCATGGCCGTAGACATCCTGGTGCTTCATCAGCTGCTGCGTTCTTGTCTTCCTTCCAAAGATCACGAAAATTTACTGGCGCCTAGAAGACTTCATTTCACCCCAGCACGCGCAAATTTCATTGAAAAAAGTCTCACCAGTCAAAAGTTACAAGGCTCCAACCGGCCGACCTTCAAATCCTCCGGCAGCCAACCTCCTCGCACTTGATCGGGTCTCCCTCCTTTGTTATAACTCCAAATCCAGCGTATGAGGTGTCCCTAGAAAGCTAACATACTGATTTACCTTGTGCTAAAGTTTCATTTCGTTCCTTGCTAGGATCAAAGAGTTATCGACGATTTTCCTCTACTGTCTTTTTCCCATGCTCTCTCCCACACCCTCTATGCCTACTACCATAATGAGAGAGAGAGAGGGAGAAAGAGGTACGGCCCCTTTCCCAAGCTCCCTCTAACCTAACATCCAACTAATCTACATCCAACTACCCTTTCATCCGGTTGGGCATTGATCAACCGGTTCCTCTTCCTAGTCTCATCACTTTTTTCAAATTAACCCTTTTACCATCAACCATGTTAGTCGCACATTGCCTAATAACTTACAAAACATCATGAGGAATCCATCTACTTTCTACAAACACACACCAATCACACCAAAAATTCATCTCATAATAAAATTATGACCTCAAGCTAATCATTCTGCGAAAATATCACCAATAATCCAAATCTATTAAAATACATAGAGCAAATAATGGGAATGGCTATAAAACATCAAATACCACGGTAAATGCTTTACTGTGGTTCGTGAGCCGTTTGAAGGGTTCACGACAATGAAAGTAGAATGCAAGATTGTGAACGGGACAAACAGAGTGGAGATTACGAGGGGTGAACCTGGGAGTGGAAGTGCCACTGTTTTGGATTCTAGAATGCTAGTTGTGTGTGGGTGCGATTTGAGCTGGATCTCGGGATCTTGTCTCCTTCATTCGGACTTGTGGGAATATCGATGCTGTCTGGTTGTGGATCTGAGCTGCGGCTGGAGCGTGCAGCTCGTGCTTGGCCTCCTCCTAGCTGCTTCAGATTCAGGGGCTGTATACCAACACTCTTGCACGGGCTGCTAAACTGCTCTTTGGTACAGATCCGCTAAAACCGGATCTCATATCTACGCACAAAAAACACTAATACACACACTCATCCTCAAGCACTCATGCAACCACATCGATTCCACTTCGATGCAGCAACAGCAGTGTCAATGCAGGTGTCCCAGCGCACTCACCTGCAAGGCAGACAAGAAATCCCGAGCTCACTCTCTCCGTTGCGGCAGCGCTACACTCTCATCTCTCCGGCAGTCTACCACAATTGAGACTCAAAACCATCAATTTCACTATTCAAGTAGACTAATGGCATGCGAAGCATTGCCAAGAAATAGTTGGTGGTTTTGGGGTATCATTATGAGTGAATATTAGTACTACATGGTGTAGACATGGAAAAATCTAGAGGTCTAGTTTAGGTCACGAAGTTCATTTTACTTTGAAAATTTGTATCAATTTGAATATTGGGAATTAAATTGCAAAAATTTGTGCATTCCGTAAGAAATCTTCTTCCAAATGATTAGAAAGTATTTCTCATAAATAACCTTGTTAAAACGAGGCAATATTTTTTTAAGTTGGTGGTTTTAGGACATCCTACCTTAGTTGGAGTTAGCCGTAGTTGAAGCCTAGAGGTTCAAGTTGGATCCCTTTGTGAACTATTGAACCGGTCCACAAATCGCGATAAACCTTTACAGTGATGTTTGGTACTTTTTTCTCACAATTCCGTGTTTAATTGCAGCATTTTAGGCTGATAAAACTTATTGGTGTTTTGTGAGTACTTTCCATGCAGTGTTATGTGCTCCTTTCCATTGTTCCTAATTTTTTTGGGTAATTTTAGCTGAGTATCAATTTTTGACCTTTTACTTGTGGGCTTTTGAGTGTTTGTACTATTTTGTACTATTTTTGACCTTTTACTTGTGGGCTTTTGAGTGTTTGTACTATTATTTTAGGAGGAGTGATTTTTATAACAACTTTGTGGGAGTAATATTGCAACTTGCAAATTATGTTTTTTTCTTTTAATTCATGGAAAATTCAATATGAATGAATGAGTTGTGATATTTAAAAAATGAAAACATGTGAAATTGCAGGGAGGTAAATGTTTTTAAAAGTGCAAATTTTGCATCGTCTTGGCTATTGGACAATGCGCTTAGCTAAGTGCAAAAATTGTTAATTTGGTGTTCTATGTGGAACTTTCTTTCTTAACACCTTAACTACCTCTGCTTTCCCTACTTTGATCTTCTTTATGTGCAGATCAATACATCTACATCTTGTTATAATATGCATACTCATAAGGTTGGACCGATTTATTAAAAGAGAAACTCATAACCTTAGTTAGGACATTAATACCTTCCTTTTCTCCACATTCCCATGGCCTTGGCCTAAGTTTTCTTGACGTGCGTATAACGCCACCTTATATCTATAGCACAAGTTTTTTTGAAGGGATAACGTAGAACAATTTTTTTCTAAAGGCCAAATATATTTTTCTTTTCTTTTTTCTTAAGATAAACAATCCTACGTCTTTTCAATGCCATATTCTTACATGGTTTAGATTGAAGATTGGAATTTTTTTTTGACTAGTGAGGAATTGGACGTTACAAAGCCTTTTATTGTTCCAAAGCATTTACAAGTATCGTGGTAACACAACAAGTATTATAGTTTTGCGATGTGCAATCAAGTTTTGATTGTTGATGTATCTCTTTTTAACCTAAACATGTACAACTAACAAAAATTAGTAAACTTAGTGCTACATCCTTTAATTTTTCATTGAATTTTGAAGTTTAAAGAGCCCTTATATACGCAATAAATTGAAAATAAATAAACAAATAAATTCATTTTTGAGCACACAGATGATTTTGAAAATGACAAAGAATGAATATGAAAAACTTTTATAATTATTCTACATCAAGGTAAGAAGAAGATCTATTGTTACATTTTCACTCTAGACATATTTTTGTTCAAATTTGCAACCCCTAGTGCAACCATTTCATCAACTTTTTAGCTCAAAATTTTAGAGGAACTTTTAGATTTAAGTATCCACCAATTTTATTTTGAAAATTAATGTACTTTATTTTTGCAAAGCATTTAATTTTTTCAATTAGTTATAAACAAGGAAAATAACCAAAATACTAGAAATTAATGGATTGTTGATTGAGTAGCTCGACACTTTCTTCAAGCCATGTTAATGGAAGGTAAAACACATGAATAGTCACAGAGAGTGGATTTCTATATAAAAACTTTGATGCCAATTTTTTTTTTAAATCTAATTATTATAATATGACTAAATATATTCTCAACAACCACAAAGTAAAGACAATTTTTCTTAAACTGATCTTTTGACAAAGCTTGAACACAGTTATATACAATTCTATACGGATATCAATGAATTTGGTAACAAGGACTGTGATTAAATGATAGTATCCTCAATTTTATCTTCATAATGAACTATACAAATCAATTTGATTAGTGTGAGGGTTTGAATAGTGTGAGATCCCTATACACTAATTTAGATGAATTTTGGATGAATTTGGTCAGATTGGTGTAAACCCCTTAATAGAAATGGATGAAATTTTGATCTAATGAAGTTGAGATTTGAATGAAGGTGGATTGAAAGTGAATGAAGGTAGAGAGAAAGCTAGACTATAATCACACTATTTGCTATATTGAAATTAACGTGGACACGTGCATTAACAAGGTAATTAAACGAGGCTATCACATAATTGGAATATTCTATGTATATTTTCACATTATTCTTTATTTAAATTTAAAGCATCCTATATTACATATAATTTTTTTCCAAATTTTACTGCTCATAAATAAAACACACCTTATATTGTAAACACAATATGTTTACTAATTTTCTTAAGTGATCCCCTGAGACTATTTGAAAGAGTATGAAGATAGTACGAATCACATTATATATTAATTACCTAAACTATTGTGAATTTTCACATTAGTGCACTTTTCAAATTCTCATAATTTAGAAAATAGTGTGATTTGTTGTAATTGATTTAAGTAAGTTAAATATTAAACTTATTGTTTGTAATTGATTATATGAGAGACAAAAAACCAAGTATAAAAAGTAACCCCCTTATTTGTAGTTACTGTCCGGGTTACTGTCGAAGCAAGTGGAATGATATTGAGAAACCAACTACATTCAATAACCAACTACATTCAAGGTCAATTTATGACTAATAAACAAAGCACTGAAGCTATACACACTAGCGCTATTAAATATCTACAACACAATATACTCACTAAAAGATGTATAGAAATCTAACAACCACTTCCAATGAGTCCTTAAAAAAAACACTACGAATTATCACACATTCATTTAGCTCAAATGAGAGACAATGCCAAATGTTATCTTCCTTAGTTTTCATCAGTGCTCAGTAACTTCAAGGTTGAGGGGCAGTTTACACTACGGACCTAGAAATGGTCTTATGTAGCTTTAAAATTGGCTCCATCAACTTGTCTCGGGATGACTTGGGTTTACACTACAAGGAAAAAGGAGAAGTGACCAAAGGAGTTGAGGTCCTCAAAAGACCTAGAAATAGCCCTAGTGAATAATGTTGAAGGGTCCCCGGATTTTATGATGAGAGAGGAAAAAGGGTTCTCTCATTGCCAAACGAGAAAACCATGAGCTTGAAATGCCGTTTTATTATTATTGTAAGTCCCGGTCCAAGTTCGGTTTACACTTCGGGAGAGACCCAAGGGCTTTAAAAATTACATTTTGTTGAAGTATGACCATGGAAGTGTGACCATGGAATCAATCCATTTTCCTTATCACGGCTCTTGGTCCGTAGTGTAACTTAAACCGGCCCTGAGGTTGTTGACGGATACCGGAGGGAGGGCTGCCGCATCGTGGAGTAACTAAGTTAGCCAGGCTTTGCATGAGGCACGTGTCAACCCGGGGATTCCAAAAGCTAGAACTATATGTTCCATTTGTCAAAATCTGACAGGTCAACAAAAGACAGAAAGAGCACATGGTCCATGATCGTTGACCCTTCTGCTTGACCAACTGAACTTTCCCAAACTACTTTGCTCTGAAGGCCCATTCACACCAAGCCACTGCCGCACTTGCATCTGCATTTCCGAAATGGAGGAAGTTAAAATCAAGAAACAAAAAGATATTCAAAGTTTTGTCTTTTCTTATTGCAACTACTGTGCAACTGCATTACAGTGCCGCAAGTAGAGCCGTGCTCTTTTTTTGCGTTGCGTTCCTTCTTGTCATGCATTGACGCATCAGCATGGTCCTGGTGACCATGCCGATAGCCCTACCCCCAACAGACTCTTCATTCACGGTGGCCCTCCGGGCCAGAGTTTCTCTCTCTCTCTCTCTCATGCATTGGAGTGATTTCTAATTTCTAATTTTATGTTTCTTGGTTGCCAACAAATACCCTCAAAGTTACCATATGCACGAATGCAAGCGGCAACATTGGTGTATGTGAATGGGCCATGAGACTCTTAGGCGGAGAAGTTTAAATCCTATGTAGCATCTTTGGATTTGGTGACGTCGCAGGCGGCGCCATCGTATTATCGTGTTGCTCACAATTGTTACCAATCGGAACGCACCCGGGTGTAACACCAACCAATGTTACATGAGATCCTAGAATTCCAGATCTTGACAACAATATCACATCCACTCTACAAAACAATCATCCATGTTCATGGGCCTACGCACCTTCGGATGTACCCATGGCCCCGTGCACCATCGTGTGCCATGCAATCTAATCACACCATCGCCATTGAACCTATTTGTCGGTTGTATTACGCGCTTTTCCAATTTTTTTCATTTTTGGGGTTCTCTATGTGATTTCGTGTGCGCCTCAACGGTGTTAGAATTGCATGCTTTGCAGCTTCAACTATTGTTTACGTTAAAAATGTACTAATTGCATCATTTTCAAGTTGTGGTGTTTGGACAGTTGTAGATTCAAGGATTTTAGAACACAGTGAAAATATTATTTTAGGGTTTATGTGCAATTGCTTATAAGCATCAACGGCTTCTAAAGTTTTGTTGTGTGTGTTGTTTGTACTAAGTTGAAGAGGACATCACTTTTGTATTACAACCGTCTCAATGAAAATCTTCTTAAAAAAGCTTCAAATTTAGAGTTCAAACAAATTAGGATTCAGGACTACGGGTCAAGGTTTACATTTGTGTTGTAAACAATTTAGGAGCTTACATTCATTTTGTGCCATGAAAACAGTAAAGTAAATGCTTCGTAAGGTGAATGTTTGAGTGTCAAAGGTTTACAATGCAGTCAAAGCAAGGGGTTGCGAATATGGAGGTTGAATTCAAGTACAACGAAGAAAAAATGTAGCCTCCCTAATGACATTGAAAAAAATGAGGAGTTTAGAGTTTTACCACATAATGTGCAACACAAGGATATTCAAACTTGGCTAGAATGGATCTGCAATAATGTTCAAAATCCACAACCATGGCATTTTGGGTACAAATCACTGCAATAGAATCTAAGGGTACGAGTTGCACGTAAGTTTCATAAGACCGTTTTCACCATGGAATAGTGTTACATCTCCATATCCATGGTAAAAAATTTCATTGTAGGGTTACAAAATGGAAGAGAGTCTATGACCTGTAAGTATTAGGTGACGGAGCAGTAGGTGCAAAAATCAATACTGCGTTGAATCTCCTACGACTCATACAACATCTTCCACAGCTAAGTTATGTTCTTAATAATATATGTAACATTGTCATTATAAACATCCCTATCTTCACTAAATATGAACGATGCAATATGCAATCATGGTAATAGGAGCGAATGTAATTGTAACTAATGCTTATTCTTATGAACTATTAAGCCATAATTTTATCATTTGGATTGATAATGCAATATAAATTATTTCATATGTATATTATATGTCATTCTAATATATACTAAATTTTGACGATGTTTGAGTAATTATTCATACTCCAAAAGGACTAAAATATGGTTCTAACCAAACCTTAACCCCTAAAGGACCATAACTATGTTTCTCTCCAAACACTCTCATAAAAAGACAAATAGCTTTTGATCTAAAACCTTTTTGACCAATCCAACCTTAGGATATTTCAACCAACTTGAATTTATTGCAACCTAAAATATTTCAACCGTTCAGGGTTCTTCAATAGTAAGATTATAAGCTTCAAAGTTGGTAGCATTTTTTTTTGGGCATGCTGCCTAAGTTTGAAACTTTCTGAAAATGCTCAAAATGCAAAGTTTAGTCTCAGATTTGGTAAAATGAATTTGGCAGTTGTGTATATAGGGGCGTTAGCTCATTGTGTAAAAAAATTCAGATGCATAGTTCATTGTATGAAAATTTTCAAGAGGTGCCCGCAATTAGGTTTTTCACCTTTACATGATTGTATCTTTTGATCTATACATCATCTATGTACGCAAATTACCATCCCATCTTTGTTACAAAGAGTAGAATCACCACCCAAAATCTCAATAATTGATGATCAATACTCATTCCATACTAAGCTGACCGAACTTGGAAAATTAGCCCTGGTCCTTTAGGGGTTAATAAGTATTAATATGTACTTGATATTTTTTCAAGGACATTTAAATAGGACCTAATAAACCAAAGCCTACACATTCTTTACCGGATTTAAACGTTATAACATGAAAGTAAACTATTGTGCTAACCAAACAAAACCTAGAGGGAGGCCCCGAAAGCCACGACAATTAAATGTTAGATCATCCTTTTCGGAAACAATTGATGACATTTTAGTGTTACCGAGTCCTAGTATTTGTAACAATGGAGTTTTCACTATATGGAGTCATAAGATTCTATGTCCGATAGAGGTGTCGATGCTCCCAACGGACAACGGGCTTGCTAGAATGAAAGGTAAACTAAAAGGGAGGCTACGGACTGTGAAAAAAGGTATATATTGTGGATCTGACAACACTTAAAAGACATAGATGTCCAAAAAAAACGGTGGAGACAAATGATGCTATAGTAGACTATAAATGCGATAAATGCAATAAATTAGGAGAAATTTTTGTTTCTTTTAGTGTAAATGGGGTTTTAAGCACTTTTGAAATTAGTTATAGTATGAACTCTTTTGAAGTTTGTCATGTCGAATCTCTCAATAGCTTAAAGTAAAACATACGGCTGTATATCCAAAGCCGCTGACGCTGGTGAGGCCAATCCCTCAGGCACCAAAGAAGCTTCGAAAGCAAAAAAGTTAAGAAGTTTAGGCGGTTAGACCAGTGTTGATTTGAAACGTTGCCTTGGAGTTTGGATGATGGTACTTAAGGTGCTATGTTTTGTTTTGTTTTGTTTTTTCTTTCTCTCGCTCGTTTTTTTTGGAGCTTGGAGTAATAGCAGATGTGAGATCTAGCTCCAATTTTTACTGCAAATATACTTTGTTTGAATTTTTGTAATTTTTGTAATTATAAATAGAATGTTTAAAGCCTTTAATTTGATAAAGTGTGTGTGAGTGTGGAGTCCGTAGGTCCCTATGATTGGGCATTTGAAAGTGTATGATTTCCTAAATTTTTGGTGATCGAAGCTTAAAGCAAAGTGTCTGTATTATTTTTGTGCTTAAGCTATTCTTTGTTTATTTTCTTAAAGCAATTGTAATAAGCTTTGAGGCAACGTTTGTTGATATACGTGCTTTAAGCAATCATTTAATTTTTTAGGAATTCCGTGTATACAGTCATTAGTTGAACATGTGAGACGAATTGATTAAGCTGTGAAGCAATTAATGATGTTGTAAGAGTAGAGTAAAGATTGCAGATATTTACAAGTACCAGAGTTGTGATAAATTAAGAATGTGAGATCACTGCCTTTTGTAGAGCGCAAAATTTCCTAGCTCCGCACAAGGGAGACTTTTTTGCTGTTAGCGTGCAATTTCGAGAGCCTTGCGGTGCCGATGACCTCAGTAGGTTGTGGATCCCGCCGATCTTCACTTTCACTCTTCTGTCTTAATTTAACTGAACTGAATGATGGCCCATTCACACCAAGAGGGTTCAACACTTGCGTTGTGTTCCTGGGATGCTACAAGGTAAATTTTGAAAATAATATAAAATTTCTTGCAGCGTTAGAACGTTGTCTCTTCCTGCTTTTAACCAACACAACGCAAAAGTGTTGGAGCGCAAGTTTCTTGCACCACACAAAATGCGTTGGAGTAGCTTCTTGCATGCTTCTAGAGCACATTGTAACATTGTAACTAGTTACGAAAAACTTACTTGATAAACGTAGATTCTCGGCCGCACTCGTTTTTGGTGACTGGTGTGAATGGGCCACCGATCACTCCGCCCGTCCGTCCGGATTTGGCTTGTGACAGAGCCGGCGTGGCGCCCCGAGTCCCAGACGGACGGACGGACGGACGGGCCCTGGGATGCTTCTTTCCGTCAGGCAGCCGGCCAGCACTCAACTTAAGTTACTTGAGGTGTCTCTCTCTCCCCTGCGTGGTGCCATCCATCACTTCACCGACATGAACGAAACGAATCCAAGTTTTCGCGGAACTGAAGCTCCTTCGTTTCACAACTGAGCTGATGAATCTTCTCAGAATCTCACTTCTTCTTGCCCAACGCCCCCAACTGAAGCTCTGCTCTCACTCCCCCCCCCCCGCCCGCCTACTACTTTACCTTCACCCTTTTGGCTTTCCCTTATTTCCTCCAGACAGATTTTAGGTTTTGCTACCACAGTTTGCTTGCTCGCTCGCGGGAGGAGTGCGTGGGTTTTTCAGGTCGGAGCTCGTCAGTTCTGTGAGGGTTCCGCGAAAGCGAGCGATTTTGAAACCCCTTCTTAGTTTGCTCAAGGTTTTGGAGAGCTTCAGCAGGGATTAGGGTTCAGGTACGGTGTGCCGACTGGAAGGATTGGTGGGTGGCAACGCTGTACTGTACAGTAGAAGTTGGTAGAGTCAGAGTGTTGGGTCTAGAAACGGAAATTATGGCAGTCTTGCACTGGCTGCCATAAGCTGAAGCTGCTGCTGTTTATGGTGCAGCTGCAGAACTCTCTCTGTGAAGTATAATTAGTGGTGCGGAAGTGGCACTTGAGAAGGGAGGAGTTGCGCACGACGAAGAAGAAGAAGAAGAAGAAGAAGAAGAAGAAGAAGACGATCAACGATGAGTAGAGACTGGAGTTCGCGCGCCTGTGTGCTGATTTTTCTGTTGCTGGCTTTGTCTTCAAGCGTTTTCGTAGCATCTGCAGTAAGTCCCATGCACGAAAAATACGTTATGTAACAAATATTCTTTACGCCTTCGTTTCAATCTTAAAGAGAATTGCCCCTTGTGGTAGGACCAATTCTTTCATACTCTGCAGTTTTGCAGATAGATCATCCTCTTACATATGGCATGGAGTTTGTTAGGCAGGCAGGGAGGCAAAGTCGTATATACATATATTTACGTTGAATCTCCAACTTATTGGCCCAATGACAACTAGTAGGTCTGTACTTGAAGGCTAATTTAAATTCTGTGTTGGCGATGCAGGGGAATTACAGGGTTACAGAAGAAAGGTGCATTTCCGTGCAGTGATTTTTACCAGAAGTTTCTTTTGAAGAAGCGTTGTTTTGCTAGTAGGATATGCATGCTACTCTGAGTACGATGACATGATGGGAGAGTTGTTATGTAATGTTGGGAACTTTGGTGAAGTAACTGACGAGCTGCTTGGCATGTTAGGCAGCGGCGATTGCAGGAAGAGAAGGGCCGAGTTCATTGTTCTAGGTCACGGAGTAGGACAGTCCGAGCTATCGTTTCTGAGGTATGCCCATCTTCCTCTGGGTTCTTCTGCGGTTTGTGATTGAACTCAAAGTTACAGAGAAATTTCTGATTTTATTGGCTTGTTAGCATATGAAGTAGCCCTGACTTGTCTAATTTGAGTTATCTTGAGATGTTGGGTTCAAGACGACATCTAATGAGTTCAAAAAGTACACATGGATATATTCTCGAGAGATAGTACACTCTATGTATGTAATAAAAGATTGTCCTCGTTAAGATAGATCAACAAATTCTTGTGAAATTACAATATTGCTCAGAGGTGGTATGTCTTGTAGGGCTGGATATGAGTAGGCAGTTTGGTTGATTAATTGCAGAAATTGGTTGGCCTGGAACTTGCGACAGTACTTAATGCCATTTGTGGAGTCTCAAAAGTATACGCTACCTCAAAACTGTCGTCTTCACCCCGACAATGATGTTTTCCGTGAGCAAGAGGAGAATGTCGATGAACTGCGGCCGATGCAATGGCAGTGTCGGTATTGCAAGAAAGTTTTCCGATCTCGAGATTTCTTGGATACGCATTTTGATAATCGCCACTCCGAGAAGCTTGAGACGGTGAAGTTCTCCACTCTTCATAATGTGTTTTCGCATTTTTGCGTGGATTTTCGAAACTTTCTCTTAGAGTGGGGATTCTTGAAGCTTTCCGACGACCTAATTTGCGAAAGAAGCAAGTTTGTGGTTAGAGAGTTTTAGCGTTTCTTGTTATTTAATAATAATTTTTTTATCCTTTAACGATTCTCACAGGATGAGCTTCGCATAAGGACGAGAACCCGAACGAGATTATGAGACTGACTATCTGGAATTTAAAATATTTTCTTAAAGCTGAAAAAAATCTCTTGTAGAATAAATTTATATCTACAAGGAAAGTTTTGATTCATTCCGTTTCCATTGATGAGGTGAAAATTATGAGGAGTTTGAGTTTTCGGGTAACTAAAGAATTCTAAAGAAAATAATGTATGAAATTCGTTTTTGAACTTGATATTAACGATTCTCAAATAAGAAGTCTATAGGTTTTTAGATGGCTTGGTACAGCGCTCTCACCATTAGGATTGGTATGTTTCAATTTCATGTTAGATTTATTAGCAATATGGTTTTCTTTTCATCTTGTACCTTCTTCTATGGAATGATTTTTTAATGAACGAAAATCAACTTTTCTATTCTTTGATTTTTTTTCATAGATTCTCAAACAAAATTCTTCAACATAATATCAAATTCCTCACTTTGTAGGACTTACACATTTTTTCTTTAAAAGTTTCAAAGTTGACACTTCACCTTTTAGAAAGGATTGAGAATATGTCGCACCACTTTGAACATTTTGGTCTTGGAAAAGTTAAAGAATTAGTAGAAAATTAGGTTTTTGAGAATTATTAAGAAGTAGTCATGCAAGTTAGGTACAAGATGATCCTATGGTTTAAAAGTGACAAGAAAAGTTTCAAATTTATCCAATCCACCTTGTTTTCAACATGTGCTGTGTGGGGGTAATTTTGCTCGAAAGAACTGTAAGGGTTAATAATGTGCTTCAGAGTCTTATATTTGTGAGCTTCGTATCTGATGCTCTTGGGATGCTTTGTATAATTGTGAGGATCGTTGTCTTGTTTAGTAACGTGACTGCTTGCTTCGACACTTGTGCGGACTATTTGTCTGGAATCCAGGTTGTTCTGACTTTGGAAATATTTCTTGGGAACATGGTTTGCATTGCAGAGCTCAAATAGGTGTTTAGCAGATGCTTGTGGAGCTTTGCATTGTGACTATTTTAACAGTTTATCATCAGAGCCGAAGACGCAAGCTACAACATGCAAACCAGCTGTTGTCGAAAAGAATCGTCATTTTTGTGAGGTGGGTAGCGTCTCCTACAAGCTAGAGTTCTGCATATTGTACGTGTAGTGGAGTTTACCTGACCTTCACATTTGAATTTGTATATGTGATGTGCTTGGTGAATGGAGTACCCTCATAAATGAATGAAGGAAGGAGTAAAACAAGTGATTGAAATGAAGTAAAACTGCTCATTATGATTTAAAATAAGGCATCTTGCATGTTAATACGTAGAAAGTTTTCTGTAACTGCAACTGTGGCTGAGGACTTGAGATGTTGAGACCTGCTCAAAGTGAAAATGAAAATCTCGATGAAAATGGAGTTGCATACTGAAAACGTGGCTGTATGAACAAGGTCTCGGTAGATACCAAGGTCCTAGTAGTATTATTATTATTTTTTTCCTCACAATTTTCTTTTCTCCAAACTCAAAAAAGATTATTCCAAAAAAATCAATAGTTTGTAAATGAGACGGCTGAAACATGTAGAACACTGAAACCCGAAGTCCAAATATCCCAAACAAGAACCTAGTACCGTAAATAGGATTATACTAGCAGAAGTGTCGTTTTTTGAAAACGATGGATAGTCTGTGCCTAAAAGGCAGGGCCCAATACAGTAGTACTATATGTGGGTTGGTTTCGTCACAGAGGTGGATGCTTATGTTTACAAATATCTGGCTTGTTTTGAATGTATGTGGGACACAGGTCTTGGCAAACACTTGCTTTCCTGCTGAGCAAAGTCAAGTTGCTCAGAGATTAAACGGTATGAATCCTCTGATGCTTGTGCTTTCGATTGTGAAGACTCTTGTCAGTCGCTGTCCATGTGCTAGCATGGCAGCGAGTTATTGTAAAACAAAGAAGATCCCTATTTTGCCGTTTTTCTCACATCGATTTTGCGATTGGGTAATCTATCTCAGATTTCTTCAAGCGGCAATTTTGTGATGCCCATACTTGTAAGAAGAAGCTGAAGATTTTCCCAAGGGGAAGCGGGGTATGTTATCTTAACACTCTTTTCCTATCACTTACTGTTTGAGGTGATTGCAGAGCCATATTTTCTCCTTGCAAAAAACGCAGCATATTTACTGTTAACATATATACGATTGTTGCCCCTTTATGTCAAAATTATACTGATTTTATGATGCTGTGACCAAACTTAATAGATGTGCCACATTCCTGAATTACTTTTCTTGAGTAATGCCTCCAGGGAAAGGTAAATGCAGTAGCTTGATTTCACGAAAGTGTTTGATTTGCTGTCTGTATGATGTTTTATATGATCATGCAAGGATGCTCAGTATTGCCACTTGTGTGTAAATTGGTGCAGATAAACAGGAACAAATCACTGTTCTTTGCGTTATCATTGTTTATCCTTGTGGTACTAGCAATCTTTTATTTTGTGGTATATTTACATAAACGGTATGTGATATTTATGTCACCGTTTGTCGGATTTAATTATTTTCAGTTCTATGAGAAAGTGGAGGGCATTTCTGATCTTGCTAAGCACGCTTCGGTTAGGTGTGACTTTGGGTACTGTAATTAGGACCTTAGTAGTACTTTTCATTTAGTACAGAGATGAGAGTGCTGCACTTCAAATTTCAGATGGCTGGAGCTCTCTTCTCAACTGACCTTTATCAGGAACCGAGCTGAATCCTACACTGATACATCTTTGGTACGTGATCAGGGAAAGTAGCCTGTTGACAAAGGGCTTGCGGCGAGCATCAAGCAGACCTGCCGCTAAAGTTCAGAAGGATTGATGAGGGGAAAAAGCTTATGATTGGACGAGGGGTGGTGGCCAGCAGAAAGCAAGCGAAGCCTAAGGTACTTTTTGAGTGCAGAAGAGCCATCCATCCGTTTCAGGTCTCGGCCAGTTTGGTTTGTCATACATACAGTACATGCGACAGTCCCAGTTTCGTCGTCAGTTGGGATAGGATGAGCTGCAAATGAAGAGTCAATCAAATGTGGTAAATCTGCACTCATCTGGCAAAGGCAACACTGCCTCTGCACGCCGACATGCTAGCCATTATTTTAATCCAGGTTCTGTGGTGTGGATCTGTTTACTGTCTTGTCTATCTGCTGCGACGTAGGTGTCCGGTCATGGCATGGCATGGCTTGGCTTGTACCTACCTATGGTAGCGGTGCTTCTAAATGGCTTCAACCGAGGTTTTATCCTATTCAACATGATTGAAATGTACGCCACCCCCCATGCAAGGTAGTGACTTTGATAAGCGTGACTGTCCCAAAAGCACTACAACGCTCAAAATAGGCTTGGCAAATGTCAATGTCTCCACAACACTGAATGGCGTATTTGGTGTTCTCAAATCCGGACACTATTTAATTTTATGGAGGGAGATGTAGTGTCCTTGTAAGAGTTTTAATGACATATGGCAACTTTATAATAAATATGGCGTGTCACCTCATGTCACTCATTACTTTGAAAGAACATGACACTCTCAAGGAAAGTAAGAATGACAACTGGTAAACTCCTATGTAAGGAAAGTAAGAATGACAACTAGCAAACTCCCATGTAGTGTCAAGAGACACTATTTCTCTTCACCTTTGAACAAATAGTGATGAAAGACATCAATTATCTTTAGACACAAAAGCCGTTTAGTGTAGTGCAATGCGTCAACACATAGTCCATATAGCCCTACACAACTCAAGTGAAGTTTTCTTCAACTAAGGCCATTGCAATCATCGAGGTTTTCCAGTTCATAGAGCCCCTGTTTAATGCATCGTAGCTGCAAAGTAGAGGATCATGGCTCATCGTCTAGAATTATATCAGAAGGTGCATACAATACACGAAGGCTAACCCAAGGCACTAAAACTAGGTTGACTGGTTGCTATGGAGGAATCACGATGGTATCGTGAAGAAGATGTTGAAATCGGTGTTTACAATCGGCGATCAAGTTGCATTACAAGAGAGGAAGAGTAGAGTAATAGAGATTTGATATTACAATCAGGCATGCATGACAGTGCCCTGTTATATTATTCGCTGTTTGAGTCAACATCCTGTTTCCTCCGCCTCTTCTTTTTATTGTAAGCAAGTGCATATGTTGAGTACAAATATGGCGAATTCATAAGCTCACGAGGAATGGCGGTCCCAGAGGTTCGCAGTAGTGCCACAAGCTCCTTAAATAATGCTTTACTCTCATTATCAAGAAACACCATAGCAGACCCTGGATTCCCAAGCCGTGAGGCCCTTCCAATCATGTGAATATATTCCTGGATTGACAAAGGGAAGTCAAATACTATCACCTGTGACACCCTCAAGAGATCCAAGCCCCGTCCTAACACACCTGTGGCCACAATCACTGAGATTTCGCCTGTGAGGAATCTCTTCAATGTCTCCCGACGGTCCTGTAAGGCGCACAAATTGAGAAGAATATGTGAGAAGAGAAGAAACATCATGGTTGCAGAAGATCCAAGACGCTGGTCAATCTACTCATCTTACCAACGACAAGCACGTCGGAATGTATCAAGCATGAGCTCTCTGAGCAGCTACACCTCACATTTTGTCACAATCTCTTACGGCCCTGGGTAACTAACTGCAAGATGAGGCGAGAAGAGAAATTTGTTCTCACCTTCATAGATTTCTCCCCGTGTAAAGACATGGCCGTAATACCAGTTACAGTACGTATTGCTTCAGCTAGAAGATCAGACCCCATTCTTGAGCTCACAAACACCACCACTGGAGGTCGATAATGAAGTCGACTCTTCAAGATCTCAAACAGCTTCCGCTTCTTGTTCTTCGACTCCACCCATAACACTGTTTGTTGTACAGCGCGACTAGGCTGGCTTGGCGTCCCGACCGACACCAATAGCGGGTTCTTCAAGAGTGACGATGAAAATCTCTCGATGCCAGGTGGAATTGTTGCTGAATACATGAGAATTTGTGGACTAGACAGGGCTTGGACGATCTGCATTACTTGGTCTCGAAAGCCGCTTTCCAACATACAGTCCACCTCATCGAGTACCAATACGCACACATCCTGCAAGAAATCAGATACATTCATCAAAAAATTGTTTGCTCCTTCACGATGATAGCATCAATCAACCACCCAATCTGCTGCTGAGGAATTCTCGAAACCCTAATCCCAACCTAAAGATCACGTTGTACAGCAATGTGTCTGGATGTGGAGATGGAAAGAGAGACAGCAATCGAGTGAAGGGCTTTCGTGAGGATCAACAGAAGCAAAGTCCTGCATAACACAGGCCCGTGTACCTGTAAATTAAGATAATCATGCTTCGAAAGGAGATCGATGAGCCGTCCTGGGGTGCCTATGATCAATTCCACGCCATGCTTGATACGGTGAAGTTGTTGAGGCAATGCATCGCCACCAACGACTAGGGCAGTCTTAAATGGTAACCCTTTCGCGAGCACCTTGGCTTGCTCTTCCACCTGCTCGCGTGACACAAATCCACGACGGTAAATTGCGCGATTCAAACAACGAAGGCAGCTGCATTGGACATCTGCACAAAACTCATTCTCTGCTGCACAATCAAGCGACAAAAGTAACTGACCTGCGCACAAAGCTCTCGCGTTGGCGCCAACACCATAGCTAAGGGTTTATCGCTTTCCGACAAGCCATGGATGCGCACAAGACAACACCGCATAATGATGGGAAGCAAAAAGGAGGCAGTCTTCCCAGAACCCGTCTCTGCTGACACCAAGGCATCGCGTCCTCTGAGGGCTACAGGGATTGCTTGCATTTGCACAGGGGTGGGGGTATCGTAGCCCGCCGCTTCAAGATTTTCCTGAAGTATGGGTAAAAATTTACAATCCAGAAACTGCAAGATCGGTCGAGGAGCGTTCTCGCCCTTGACGGAGACTTCAAGCCCCTGGAGTAGGGCATCCACTTGCATCTGCGAAAGCTTTGCAATAGATTCGTCGGGAATCCAGTCAGGCAATTTATTCCCCGTGTCCGTGACGACGACACATTCATCGTGCAGCAACTCCGAAGACACGGCGACCGGCCCCCTGGGATGGAACAACGTCGTCGCATGTGTTGGGGGGGAAGCAGAAGTGGTACGAGCTAGAATGACAGCTTTACATTGTAAGCTACAAACGTCATAATCAGTGGCAGCGCAGATGTATTCACCATAGCGACCACAGACGGCACAGACGGGCTCGCCAGGCTCCGGCTGCCGCTGTTGAACACTCGTCGCCTTCACGGTGGCTGGGGGGTCCGAGGACTGAGCAGCAGCAGCTCCGCCCGCATCGGAGGTCGCCAGAGAGCTCATCGCTGTGCCGCTCCAACCCGACGTGAGAATTGGGAAACCCTCCTCCGAAACCACCACACAAGCACACTCTCGCGAGGGAGGGAGGGAGGGGAGGAGCGTGCTCCGCAATGGTCAAACACGCACCGTCGGTCGGAAATTCACCAGCTCAAACACACAAGGATACTGACACTGAGTAAGTATTACACACAAGGATGATCTCCCTCCAGCAGGGTCAACAACTGCGTCGACCCGACGAACCCCCGACAAACGCCCGACGAACCCTTCCCCGATGAACACCCCCCCCCCCCCCGACTCCCCGTCGCTACCTCCGTCCACCCTCCGGCATCATCAGTCGTCCTTCGTGGAGCTCCCTCATCAGTCGGGCCTCGGGAGTCCGTCGGGACTCATCTGACTTGAACATGTGGATGAATATCATCCATTTTCGTAAGCCTACTTCGCCAGATGAATGTTCTGGAGTGTGCAACCGCACATGGCAAATTAGGGTTCCAATGATCGATTCATTGCCAAACCGATTACCAACAGCATTCAACGAACGGATCCATCTTCGCTAGCATTGCATTCGTGTTGCCTTCGATTCGCTTGAATTGCGTTGCATTCCTTCTCACTCGCGCTGAACTGGATTGCTACTCTTGAGGAAGACGTGAGTTGACACTACGCTTCTTAGTGATGGGGTTGCTGACTATCATCCGGAAAGTGAAGCGCAAGGAGAAGGAGATGCGGATCTTCATGGTGTATGCGTCCCACCCTGCTCCCCCCCTCGTTGTGCATCTCTACTCTACTCTACTCTAATTCCTTGGCGCGTCGGTCTCACACTCTCTTGTGATCCTGATTGAGTATTTCCGCCCGCTTCATGTTTTTCTTTTTTCTGGGTGACCATTCATAGAATCTCTCCTCTGATGATGAAAACATTGTTTCATGGCGTGTTGCAGAGGGTTGGACAACGCTGGTAAAACGACGATTGTGAAGCGAATCAATGGAGAAGACACGAGTAAAATCAGCCCCACTCTTGGTTTCAACATCAAAACTATGCAGTACAATAGGTTCGTTTGTTGGCCCTCCCTTGTATTGTTTTGCTCCAATTACACTCCACTGTCCCTCTTTACTCTCGAAAGATTCGAGTCGGCTGATTGCTGTTGCTGCTTTCCATTCACGTGCTCATTCCCTTGCTGATGCTCCCATTGTTATTTGTTCCAGGTAAAGTGGTCTGGGTTTCACCCGTATGTCTTCCCTGTACTCTAGAATTTGGTGTGCTTAATTATTACAGACACCGAGCTGTGTTTTTCCCAACCTGTTTGAGGTTCCTAGCCAGGCTGATTGCAGAAGGGGAATCATAGGATTGTCAGAACTACTACTACTACCACTACTACTATATGTGGATTAGGAGTTGGCGACATTGCTGCATTTGTAGTTACGACTTCCTTTTAGATACTCATGTTCTTAGATGCGCTTGTCAATGGCCTGCACACACTCATTAATGTGTTTCCAATTGAAACAGTTTCCGCCTCAACATTTGGGATATCGGGGGTCAAAAGACTTTGCGGTCTTACTGGAGAAATTACTATGAGCAAACAGATGGCATGGTTTGGGTAGTTGATTGCTCCGACTTTCGACGATTGGATGACTGTCGACAGGAGCTTCATGGACTTCTTAAAGAGGAAGTACTGTTTCCAACTTTATTATGCGGAGTGCTGCGTCTTTTAAGCTGTCTGTAATCCCAAATAATGTTTCCTGACACATCATTATGGGCGTCAATTTCTCGCCGTTCTGGATATGCAGTAGATATTGTTGTAAGTGAAACCTTATGTGATGTTGATTTGGTGCGGACTTTTTGAAATGACTTAGGTCTTTGTCATTGCAACGCTTTCTGCATCGGAAGGCTATCTACGTGTATGTGGTTCTTGGAGTTGTACATTGATGAGACCTTTGTGTTGCCGTGGTTCAGAAACTGATGGGAGCCTCCCTATTGATCTTGGCTAACAAGCAAGACATCAAAGGTGCAATACAGCCAGAGGAGCTAGCCAAGGTAGGTTTCATTTTTATCAGTTAGACGTAAGCACTTGCTGCGTTCACTTTTCATCAGCTCTGTTTTGGGACTATGACCTTGATGCCTTGCTCAAATTTCTGTATGTACGGTAGTGGTGTAACCCTCCCTTTGTTCATCGTTTGTAATAGGTTCTACAGCTAGAGGTTATGGACGCAAGCCGGCACTGGAAAATCGTTGCTTGTAGTGCAGTTACGGGAGAGGGCTTGCTGGCTGGTTTCGACTGGCTCGTGTCGGATATTGCTTCTCGCATTTACATGCTAGATTAAGTTTATGACATAACGGTACTGCAGATCGTGGCAATGCACCAGTGGCTTTAGTGTCATGTGTTGATCTCTCTCATTTTAGAGATACTGATATCATCCATGGCATAGCTAGTTACTGTTTGCAGTCTAGATTAGGTAGGGAGACCATTTTTGCGATAGAAAAAACCGTTTCTGCTAATCCTTGCGTGGGACTTGAGCGATTACGCTATTGATGCGCTGTAGATTATTCTGTGATGGAGAAGTTACTGAAGCCACATATATATACAAACTGGGCAAGAAGTAACAATGGCATCATGGAGAAACTTTACCTCTTAAAAGAAGTAACAATGGCATTGAGAAATTTTCTGGTCGTCGCCCGAAAAAAACGGGCTGCCCGGAGAAAAAAATATTTTTTTGAAAAATAAAAAGATATTTTAAAATACTACATCAAGTGTACTTTCCAACCCAATTTGAATTATGGCAATCCGAGTTAAACTCCACCTGGGAGAATTTTTCAAAGTAGATCACCTCAACATTGTCTTAGTGTTGCAAAATTTTCTATTTGGGGAAAGTAATGACGATCCCTCCATCGTTTCTCTTGCTTTTTTAAAGTTTTTGATAGATAGCCCAACTTTAACCAATCGTACTAAATTTTGAACTCTAACATTGAAAATTATAATTTATACAAATTTTCAAAGGTTAATGCTTGGAGGTCTCTCCAATATCAACAACAGCTCCCCATCATGAGAGATTTTTTGTAATTGGTAGAGAATCTAATAGGCTTACAAGGATGACTTGGATGAAAGTCATTCGAGGTTGTATGAGAAAGTTGCAAGGCTTTGAATATGTTCGTGATCCAGTTTCTGGACGCTGGGACGTTTACGGGTTAAAGCACCCACGATGTGACTGCATTGTAATGTACGCACTTCGAAGATGAAAGTTAGCAATCAGGTTCATGACATGATGAAGTAGAAAGATTTTAGCAAGCATGTACTCAAATAAAACACGCCCACAACCTACTACTGAAAATAAATCCCACAAACCTCACCCAAAATCCCAGGACTCTGGGAATCAAACAAAGCCCAAAACAAGATCACAAATGTTACACATCCAAACAAATGTGCCAACAGCAGAACTGAGAAAATACATAGACGTGTTGCAACAAGAAATCTCCAGAACCAAAGTGAAATTCCAACGCGCATCCGTGAAGCATGAAACTTGGAATGTGTACTACCATAACCAGTTGTTGACTTTTCAATGCCAACGTGGCTCCATCCCGTTGGCAACCCGTCACCACCGCCATCACAAGTTGAAACTCATAACCTTCTCTCCTTTCAACTTCACAAGTTGAAACTCAAAACCTTCTCTCCTTTCAACTTGCATCCTGCGTCCTTGGATCATGAAGATCAAGGTTTGTGATTGAAAAAGTGAACAACCGGTTATGCATGATGACTTACTTGCCGCTACCGCGGCTCATCGGTTATCTAATACATACCCGTCACCAGGGCACATTCCAATCTGCTGGACCCTTTTCCCTGCAATGTGCATCATTACCTTACCACACAAGTGATGATGGATGGGTACACCAAACATCCACCATGTGCTGTACATTCTACGTTCCGTTTCTGCCATCCAGAAAGCATCTTCGTCCTGAACGTGCAATCTGCCGGGACGACACAATTCTACCACAGTAAGTGGGGACGGGTGACATCCACAACAGAGCATTACCGAATGGATAGAAACGTACTCACGCCAGCACTCGTAAACATTGCAAATCCTCCCCTACACCCGGTGGACCTGTCCCACTCCAGCCGTGAGGCTGCTGCAGCCAAAGTTCATTAGTAATGGCCCATTCCTCGCTCTCACTCGCATTCACCGGCACCTCACTCAGACCCACAACCAAAACTCTATCAGCCCAAACAGAACATCAAAACGCTTTCAGTTGGAGGAAGCTCCCGGCAACTTTATTGTACAGATTATAGTACTGTGCAAGATCCAGAAAATGCTTCGGCTGCTGCAGTAAAGGGGAGGGAACAAAACCAAGGGAAGAAGCCCACGCTCAAGGCAAAGCAAGGCACGTACAGGATTAAATAATATAATATCACCTCCTAAGCAGCAGCAGCAGCAACACCAACACATCGAAAGCTTAGCTTCACATCGAAATACTGCTTGTCACAGGTACCCAACCCCCCGAACGTGGCAGGCTAAAACGTAGAAGAGCGGCTGCTGCTGCGACATATTATGACGTGGGCATCCCCAGGAATTCGTTAAAAAAATTATTATAAAGGAAAAAAAAAGAAAAAAGAAAAAACTAATGACATGGTGGGTGGGTGGGTACCACATGATTCCCCACGCAGTGCGGTCCTCAAATTACTTTGCTGGATTTGAGCACGGGGATGATGATGATTACGAGCAAGATAATGAGCAGAATGATCCCTATGCACGTCCACTTCCGCTTACTTCTTTGGTGTTGCTTGGCCACCCGCAAATGCGTGCTCCCCCTCTCCACGTACGAGGCCGACCGATTCACTTGGGCCTCGATGTTGTTCAGCTGCTCGCCCTGTGCCTCCACCAGCACAGCCATGTCCATGAAGATCTGGTGCAATTCCAGCAGGTTCTTCTCGATCTCCTTCACGGAGTCGTGCCTTTCCTGGATCTCTCGGATGGTTTCCATCACGTGCCCTCGCCCCTGTTCCTGAATCGCCTTCTGCAGAAAACTCTCGCTCTGCCCAGTCTCGATGATGGTCTCTATGGTATCCTCGTCGGCTTGTTGCCCCGTCACAGTGTAATATCTGCACACCAGTCGCCAACATCGACGACAACATTGCATCAGCCCCCACCCTCTCGCTCTCTCGCTCTCTCTGGGGCCCAGCTCACCAAGTGTACTTTCACATCGTAAGTTTACTCAGCAATCGCAATGGCAATCGCAACCGTGTCGGGCGCAGCTAGCAAAGATGCAAAGACCAACGTCACTCACTCATGCATCTAGGGTTTGGTTCCGCGACTCCGCTTAACGTGGTTGCATGCTGGACACTCTTCTAGTGCCCAGGGGAACAACCATCGCTTGCATATGGCTTCTGCCGCAGATTCCCAAACAAGAACCAACATGCAGACCTAGTGGACGCGCCACAGGTCAACGGCCACGACTCATCCTCCGCATTATTATTCCGCAGATGCTCGTCATGCATGTGAACAACGCTGCTGCATACTCTGACCCACTTGGCTGGATACTCGGCGTTCTAGGGTTCCACAACCCTCGGCGGAGTCGCGGACAGACTATCGACCACATACCGCTCACTTCGAAGCTGCCGCATCAAGACGACGACAGCGACAATAGTAGATACGAACGAATGAATGAATGAATGCGGGTGGCTGACACACAAGTCCCACGCGAGCCTGAATTCCGCGACGCCAGACAGCCCTCGGCGATTTCGTCCCTCCAAAATAGGCCCTTGGGCTCACCAACGCCAGAGAGGGGGAGTGTCTTTGGTGGCCCAACGTCACAATTTCATCTTTGGCGGATTTGCAATTTCACCGCCCAGCCAGCATCTCCATGCCCAATCCAATTCAATTCACTCAAACCCCAAGGAAGGCAAGCATTCTTCCCGTGACACTCCTCTCTGCACAACGAAGGTGAGGAAAACGAAGAAGCAAAGGCAGGAAGGTGGTGCAGATTGTGGCATACCTGCGCTCGATGGTCTCCCTGTACTCGTTCATCATCCTCTCCCGGAGGGCCTGGAATTCGCCCATGAGATCCTTGAGCTTCTTGCGCTGATTGTTGGTGATGCTCATGCGCGTGCGGTCAGTGGGAGTGCCCTCCTCGCAGCCCTTGGTCCTGCGGCTCTCGAGATTGCCCCGGTCGAGATCCTCGAGCTTGGCCTTGATACTCCTGGCCAGCTTGCTGACCTGCGCAATGTCGGCATCCATGCGACCGCGCAGAGCCTTCATGGCGGGCGCGCGGTGCACGCCCTTGCTCTCTTCGTTGGCCTCCTGCAGCTTCATGAGGAGCTGCTTAATCCTGTCCATGTCGCCCTTGATTTTCTCCACCTCCGCGAAGAAGCGCTCCAACCGCTGGTCGCCTCCGCCCATTTCGGCCATCTGGGTGCCGCTCGGCCCCCCTCCGCTCTCCAAATCATCGTCCTCGTAGGGGCCGCGGCCGGCCTTCCGCGCCGAGAAAGTCTGCGACAGCAGGTCATTCATGGTGGCGGAACTCCAACCCTAGGAGCGCCAACCTAACCCCTCCCTCCCTCGCTGCCTCACGCACAGCCCCGCCGTGACGAGCGCCGGTGCTACAAGAAACCGGCTCACACAAGCAACGCAAGACCCGAGTGCCGCATACCTTACCGGAATATCCGTCCACGAATTCAACACAAAGAGCAAAACAGATCCCAACGCAGACGCGGACGTAGCAGCAGTGGATAGCAGGCCGATCCCACGACGATCGGCAGTCAGAAGCGTGGCGAGGAGCCTCCGAGACTCGCAGGGCAGGCAACAACAAACTTGCGAACGATAATAAGTTAACGCTCGCTGCTGCGTGAGCGACTCCAGTGCAAGCAATGCTGAATCTGTGAGATTGCAGATGCCCACATGGCCAGCTCCGCAAAGGGAGGCAGTCAAACACAACACAACTGAAGCACCCGCAGGCAACGGGCGGGCCTGCCTGCCTGCCTGCCTGGAAGCCTTGAAGCCCCGGCCGCCACGGTGACGAACTTCAAGCAAGGAAGGATGGAAGGAAGGAAGGAAGGAACGAAGGCGCCGACGCAAAATCCCCACATGTCCCCGCCGCGCACATTGGCCCTGCCTTCCGTAGATGCCTGCCTTGCTGCCTGGTAGATTCCGGCGTTCGCGACAACAGTCATTCCTGGTGCTCGTCTTTCCGATGTACCGAGCCTGGCCACCTGGCCTGCGGGGGCTTCAGCTATGGATGAACAAACAACGGGGTTTTGGGATGAGTCGGCGGCTAAGGTGTTTGTGAACCGTCGAGATGGTCCACTTTCACAGTAAACCTTTATCGTGAGATTTATTTTTTATTTTTTATCATTTATTTGTTTAAGTGCATCGTTTCTGCTGATTAGACATTTTGGCGTGTTGTGTGTATTTTGCTTTTGATTTTAGTTAGCCTTTTTAGTACTCCTATTTGTCTGAGTAATTTTAGCTGCATAGCATTTTCTAACTATTTAACTGTGGGATTTTAGCGTTGGTAATGTATTGTCTATTATTTTAATGGTGTATTTCTCAATTTTTCATTGTAAGAATTTGAACAATTCGTTGTAATTAAAAGTCCAAGTTCTAGTGTTGAAAGTTAAATCCAAGCATGAACTTTTTTTTCGTTACCCTGAACACTATGTAAGCGCATCCATGCGGTGTACATTGCCCTCCACTGATATGAAGTAAGGCCATTGCACCACGAAGAGCCTTTCTTCCTCATGTTCTCAATCTAACTAAGGACGCATTCTAGCAAAGCGGGAGTCCTTACCTCACGCAATTACCAGAAAATTATTGAAATTTCTATCAATGAATTCACAGCAGTGACAATCTCCGTACGCATGCGATCCTAGGTAGGGCACTCATACATGTATTTAACTATTCCTAACTCTATTTTAGATTAAAATAATTTTATAAATTGATGCATTATATGGTACCCTTATTTTTTTTATACACACAACTTTGTAATTGAAGAGGCCCTTCATTATATCAAAGAATTGTATAAATTTTATCACAAATGAATAAAAAGTACCCTACGTTTTTTCTCACGTGGTTTAATAAATTTATGCGAGTGCCCTACCCGGGTGTAGGATGTCTCTGGAATGAAGAAGTTACGCAAGCACGGTGGAGGATTGGTAGTCTCGAGTCCTCGCGAAAAGCAAGTTCACCAACAGTGAGGATTACATAAAGAAGAGTGAGAAAACGGAAAACATGTGCAAAAACATAGAAAGATGAGCAAAACGCAGAAAGAAGAGTGATATCTGGAAAAATATGGTAAAAAGAAAAATTGAAAGTTGAATAAAGATGGAGTAAACTACGAAAAGAGGAACCACAAAGAAATTGGTTATACACCGTAGCTTAGCTAGGCTTTTCCCTAGCTTAGCCGGGCTTTTTGCTAGCTTAGCCGAGCTCTTCACTAGTTTAGCCGGGCTCGACCCCGGCATAGCTGATAAGCCATATTTCTGGCCCTTTTGGTATTCCGTACATTATCTATGCCCTGCTTATGCTGCACAACCGGAAGTCATCTTTCTTAGTGATGGTGGACTCTTTGGTTGTGTTTGGCTCACTAATCTATCATTGTAAGGTTTTCAACTTTGAGTGACCATCATTTGTATTTCTAGAATCTTTTGGGCTTTCATATTTGCGCTTATGTTTGGCTAACATATCTATCCTTTTACACTTTGAACCTTAAGTTTGAGTGATGATGGCCTATATTTATGGAATTTTATAACTATTTTTTACTTTTGGATTACAAAAATTTGCTTGATGGACCAACAATGATTTGGTTTTCTAAAGCTTATGGTTTGGATGAGTGTGCCAACTTTAAAAGTAGAATTTTTCCAAAAAATATGCTTGTAGAAATAGAATATAAAGATCCCAATGTTGATCCTCTAGGAATTTTATTTCAATGTATTTTGTAAATCCATGTCGTTAACCTCTAAAGGTCCAACCATGCATTTTTTGCACAATGTACAAAAAGGTACTCCATATTCTCATCCATCATGCACTTTTTGCATTGTGAATTTATTACTATAGATTTTGTCGAAAACCAACTTCAAATGAACTAAGGCTGATTTTCCAATTTTGGCCAATTCAGTGTGGAATGGATATTGATCCTCACTTTTTGAGAGTTTTCGTAGTGATTCTACTCTTTGTAATGAAGATGTGATGGTAATTTGCATACGTAGGTGATGTATAGATTAAAAGATACATTCATGCAAAGGTGAAAAACCTAACCACGGGCAACTTCTTAATTTTTTTCATACAGTGAGCTATGCATCTAAATGTTTGTACACAATAAGCTAACACCCCTATATACACAACTGCCAAATTCATTTTATGAGATTTGAGACTAAAATTTACATTTTGGGCATTTTCAAAAAGTTTTGAACTCGGGGCAACGGGTCAAATAACAAAGTGCAACCAACCTTAAGGAGGTCACTTCCAAATATTACGGAACAACGTGCGAACAAAGATAGGGTCCCAAAACATTCTTTGAAGATAATTTTTATAAATGATTTACATTAATATAGGATGCTCACAATTCATTACAAGAATAAAAATGAGAATATTCTTGAAAATATTACTAATTATAGTAAGAATTAGTTTTAATTTTTAGAATACTTTTAATTACCCTTTGTTCACACGTGATACTCAAAAGATAGAAATAGTGACCTCCCCGAGCAACCAACTTTGTAGTTATAATCTTACTATTGAGGAACCCTGAAGGGTTGAAAATTTGTAAGTGCTAATGAATCCAAGTTGGTTGAAATATCCTACAGCTGAATTGGTCAAAAAGGTTTTAGATAAAAAACTATTTGTTTTTTTATGAAAAAAAGTACTTTTAGGCAGTTTTGGAGGGCTTGAAAAGAAACGTAGTTGTGGTTCTTTAGGGGTTAACTTCATACATGCATGAACCGATTAGAAAAGGGACGATTTGTGATTTTTTATGCCCCTTTCTTGTAGGGGTTAACTTTGAAATTGCAAATTCTCACGTTTCATCATTTCAAAATCAAACTCCGCTAGTGTTGAAGTGGGATGATTGCGTCGGCTGAAGTTGCTCATAACCAATGCGTATGAGCTAGTTTAGATAATGTCGATAGGCTGAAGTTGCATCTAGTGCAGTAGAAGTAGTTAGATGTGATGCGAATTGGTAGTCCTAAGTGATATGGGCTGACCTTACTGTAGTAGGGGTTGAGTATGGGCTGATGTCCCATATGGTTTGCCAAGGAGAGTCCCTTGGGTGTGCTACTAAAGAGGGGCAGCCCATGAGTAAAGGCTACCTCCTTCCTATGCATTCCTTGTGTTTGTGTGTGGCATTGGCATTATAATCTAACCTTCAATAGGTTATGGGCCCACTCATGTGTATTGCGTGAGTGATAGATTAGATTGCTCATTGTGTGGTGGTCGTGCGTTGGAGCGCTCATTTTGGAGTTTTGGTGCGCTGATTTGGAGCTCTGGAGGGCTGATTTGGAGCTTTGGTGCGCTGACTTCGACATTGGGAGGTATTACAATCTTCTTATCTTTGTTATTAGTGTTAGAGGGCTGAATTGGCACTTTGGTGTAATCATTTCGTGAATTGGAGCTTTTGGAGCACTTTGGGGCATTGTTGGAGTTTATACACGTCCACAAGGGCTGATTTAAAGTTTGGGAGCAAAGGAGTGCGCAATTCACTTAGTTAGGGTGTTGTGGTAACATCTTGGGCATATTCATTGAGAACCATCACGATTGAGTGTCGTGAGGTTGATGTGTAGCACAAAGGTGCTGATTTAGTGTTTGGAATTAGTTTGGAGGCATTGGAAGCACATACGTGTGCAATTTGCTTCACAATTCACAAAATTGTCAAAAAATCATAAAAACAATTTTTTCTTAGCTTTGTAGGGGCTGATTTTTGTGAGGGTACGTACTTAAGATATGGCTTCATTTGAGGGTGAGGGTCCCAAGGTTGTAGACAAATTCGATGGCGTCAACTTCCACTTGTGGAAATTCAAGATGGAAATGGTCATGGCCGAAAAGGAATTGTGGGAGATAGTTGAGGGTAGTGAGGAACCGCCTGCGTCCACTGCCGAGGCTAGGCTGCGAATTGCATACACTCGGCGAGAGAAGAAGGCCTTTGCGATTCTGGCTCTCAATCTTTCTGATTCCCAGCTCTCTCATATTCGGTCGTGCAAGACTCCCACCGAGGCATGGGCCAAGCTTTGCAATATTCATGAGGCAAAGAGCTTGGTCAATATCTTGTTCTTGAGGCGCAAGTTTTTCACCATCAAGATGGAAGAAAACGACGACATGTTGGCGCACATCAACAAGCACTACTAGAATCAGGGGGTCTTTGCAACACTCTGAACGTTGCTCAATACACTAGCCAGGGCTCGCTTGGGGGGACTCTGAAAACGTTGGTAGGACAACGTTCAGAACATTGCTCAAAATAAGCAACGTTTTGGTACATGAATATGCAACGTTTTAAAGGGCTCACGTCAGGATTGGGATCTTCTATACATCAGCGTTCCCTTGACCGGTGACGTGGACACAACGTGCTATATTAAGCCATGTTTTCACTTTACGGTTGTTTTCCATGGCTACTTGGATTTACGGAGTACAAACACACGGTGGGTAATTTCATCGATTTATACACTTTGAATTCACGGTCACCTGGTAAAATTCTAAGATAAATATGAATGGTAAGTTGGGTCGTCCATACTTTTCGGTGAGAATCTGATGTGGGATTCTCATTGTGTATTCAATGTGAAAATAAGTTACTTCAGTAACTTATATTACTTCTACATTCGACTGCTTTGCCACTTGGCAATTTAAAGTTGTGTCAACTGACCACACAGTTGCTAATTTTACCTAACAAACGTGTTGTTAACTAATTTTTCATTTTGTAATTAGGTGACTCTCTTCAATGCTCGAATTGCTTATTATGGTGTACTTCTTAAATTAGCCAGGTGTGCTTGCCTATTAGTAGACTCAGCCGTAACCTAAGTATAGGGTTAGGGTACACAGGTGGCGACTATGATTTGGTGGCATCATTCAGACTTGGTGGCATCATTCAGAATTTTCATACTTTGGCTTTTTGCTCCACAAAGCCAATTTTATAGAAAAGATTATCATCCATCATGGACAAATGCAGCCATAGCAATAGTGAGTTTTGGCCTCATAGTCATAGTGTCAAAATGTGCTAAATTGTGGTGTTTAATTTTTTTATACTTGAACTGATTAATTAAAATTGCCAGAGTTCAAGCAAATGGGGTCCACATCAGCAAATCAGTGCACATTTCGCATATAATTCAAGCAAATGGGGTTCACATCAGCAAATCAGTGCACATTTCGCATAATTATAAGCAAAAATAAAAATACATTTGGAAAACTGACCCAACTCCAATACCATTAACAATACAGTAATCTCGAAAATCTCAAAAGAGATTCAAACAAATTTATCAACAAGTTTGAGCCTCAAACCACCAAAGTTCCAGTCACTGGCGACCTCGTGAAATCTTGAAAGTACATAGTTTCACTGCAAAAAATAAAATAAGGGTTTCAATCCTTCTTCCTACATAGGCGGTCCGCACGCAGACCGGCATGGCAATGATTTCGGCGATGTCTCCTCCCCTTCCCACAGCCGCACTCTATCTTTCCTCCTCCTCTGTCTTCACGTCCTTGTCACTGTGAACCGCATGAAGAGCACAAACTCCAACAGCACCGGAATTCAAACAGCACCGGAATTCGAAGAAGACGAAGAAAAAAACTCCGATCTCGCCACTCCGATCGTACACTCACCTCGCAAACCCGCAGAGAAAGTACAGAGAAACAAACCTAGAGAAACACTCCAGATCGCCAGAGAAACAAACCCGCAGAGAAACAAACCCACCAGATCGCCACAAACCCTCAAACCATCGCCACGCCGATTTCGGCTCACTCCGATCTGAAACTCACGGATGCAAAACAGGTCTGATCTCCGGGAGAGAGAGAACCCGGTCACGGAGAGAGAACCCGATCGAAACTCGAAAGAGAGGACAGAACCACGGAGACAGACTCACGGTGAGTACAGGAAGGCCCATCCGGCAGGGTAAATGCTGGCCCTCCGATCTAGCCACATGATCCAACGTTTACTATTGAGGCACGTGGCAGAGGACTCACGGAGTGGGGCAAATTCAGTGGCTGCCTCGAAACGGACCCATATTGCTGCAACAGATGCTGGGCTGCGCCGAATTTCAAGTGCGGGCGGGGCGGGCAGGGCGGGCGGGCTCAGAAAAAATCAAGCCAGCCAAACAACCACAACCCTTAACCCCTAAATGACAGAGGGGGTAAGGGCCAAATCTAAATGTGCTATAAAATGTTGCTTCTACAACTTCGATGAACTTTGGTTCAAAAGAGAAAATAAGAAGCACAATGTTTAGTAATTATCCATACAGTCAAACTTTCAAAAAATGTTTTCGATACTCATTAAACAAATTTAGAAGCATTTATCGTTGAATATTCACCAAAATTACAAATTTTATTTTTAGAATTTGAAATTTGGTATGATTGGTTGAAACTAGACATTCTATTCTAAAGTTCAAAAAAGCAAAAAATTCCAAAGAGGGAACATCATTACTTTCCCGAAATAGTAAGTTTTGTAACACTAGGACAATGTTGAGGTGTTTGTCTTTGAAAATTTCTCCTTGATGGAGTTTAACTCGGATTGACATAATTCAAATTGGGTTGGAAAGTAGACTTGATTTCCTATTTGAAAATATTTTTTATTTTTCAAAAAAGTTTTTTTTCATCTCGGGCAGCCCGTAAAAAAGGGCAGCGACCATAAAATGGTCGTTCGGTCACTTAGGGGTTAAAAGGATTTAGGGCATAGTAGATACGTTGCCGTATATTTAATATTTGTTGTAAGTAGAAAGTTTCAAATTGAGATCCCAGTAGCTTTTAAGACGATGTAGACATGAATTTTAACTTAACTTTTGATATAAAATTCATAGGAGGTGTAGAACCATTCCAAATACAATGAAATAAGGCCGGATAATACTAGCCGGAATCTAGACCTTTAACCCCTAAGCTCCCAAGAGACCATTTTTTGGTCGCTACCCGTTTTTTAACGGGCTTCCCAAAACCAAAATATAATTTTTTGAAAAAATAAAAAATATTTTTAAAAACTTCATCAAGTCTACTTTTCAACCGAAGTTGAATTATGTCACTCTGAGTTAAACTCCACCCGAGAGAAGTTTTCAAAGTAAATCACTTTAACATTGTCTTAGTGTTACAAAATTTGTTGATTGGGGAAAGTAATGATGTTCCCTCCATCATTTTTTTTGTTTTTTTTGAAGTTTACAATAGATAAACCAAATTTAACCAATCACTCTAAATTTCAAACCCTAAAAGTGAAAATTAGAATTTATACAAATTTTCAGCGGTTAATGCTTTTAAATTCATCAAAAAATGATCTAAAGTTATTTTTGGAAGTTTGGCCGAACAAATAATTTGTAGAGATGATGCCCTACATTTTGTCTATTGAACCAAACTTCATCAAACATATGGAAGGCACATATTATAACACAACTATGTTTTCTCTAATACGGGATTAAGGGTTGAGCTTATGCCCCCACTTCAGTTTGCCCCCACACGCACTCGCTCAAGTGTACACACTCCAATACATAAAAGCCCATCCCAAAACTCAAGTGTATTTCCTCGCTCACAACTCAAACATTGGAGCTTGTTATGACAACAAATTTTGTGCAATGTATTGGAGTTTATTATGACTACAAATTTATTAATGATGGAATATAGGCACATTGCATCTTAACTCCTAAACGTCCACGGGAATAGTATATACAATGTCGTATGATTGGGATTTGCTACCAACAAGAAACTCTATATTAGGATCTCAATGACTCACTAGAGCCGCATTGATCTAAATTCCAACTTCTTTTTTGAACTGAAACCCATTAAAAGTGTGTATCCATTCCAAATACAACCAAAATACACCGTATTCTACTGGCCGCAAAAACACATTCAGACGTTTAGGGGTTAACTCGAGGCTTTTGTTACGGTGATGGATATGGAGTTTATTTTTATTGAAACGAATGATTGATATATATATATATATATATATATATATATATATATATATATATATATATATATATATATATATATATATATATATATATATATATATATATATATATATATATATATATATATATATATATATATATATACGAAAGTTTGTTCTTCGAGGATTTATGATTGGTACGTATTCATCTAGACTTTTGGTGATATTTAGATGTAATACCGTTTATTTTAGTATTGTTTTATGTTTACTGAATGTAGTGTTTTTTTAAATTTTCCTTTTATTATAAGCATCAAAGGACTAAGGATTCATAGTTTTAAAATGAAAAATTCAATTGATTGTATTGCCAATTTTTTTTTAAAAAAGGAGCACATTTTATATCATTAGATTTATTAAAGATCATTGCATGTATTGATGAAAAGAAAAATATGTTTGAATAAAAGAAAGTCTACATAGGACCTATTCATGAATGTTGTAAATAACACAAGGCAGAATTTGGGCTTCTTGGTCTTTCAAGGGTTGGAGGTAACCTCTAAAGGACCGCGGGGTGTTGAACTTAGATCTTGTTTTCTTGACTAGCTCTTGTAGCAAGCTCAATTTCTCATTGGTGTGGGGTAATTTTGACAATCAGCACTGTTGAAATTTAAAAAAGACTTACGTATATTTTTTATGAAAAAAAATTCGACAAAAACGCATAATTTTTGAGAAAATGCCAGCATTAAGAAGATTACCGGAATAGAACTTGTTTGGGGTATTTTTTACACATGCTGAAATCGGATTGTTCAAAATGCTCTTGAAATTCTGAAATTTTTATTGTGAGTATTGAGTAAAAATCATCATTCTAAACATTTGCAAAAAAATTCAAGTAATTTGGAGTTGTGAGGAGGAAGATATAAAGGTCTGAAGTGACACCTAGATGCCCTTCGTGCAACTCAAAAAGGTCACCAAAAAAGTCATTAGGGGTTAAGTTATTAGGCATGTTGGGATCAGGGTAATATTATTTTGTTTTATAGTCTCATGATTGTAAATAAAATTAATCATATAAAGAGTAAACGAATCATTGTTAGTATTTACTGTATGTTGTATATATGTTTTAAGGACAGTACAACCACGTTATGCATGGAAATCCAATCTACATATGCATCCTAATTTTATGAGGATTCTTAGAATATCTCGTAGCTCTGTAATTGGCACAAATTTGACCTTAAGTGCAGCTTAATTTGACGACATTTTGGTTTCTTTTTTGCACAGTTGGCTGCCTAATATCAGTAGGGACACCACTGGCAATATTTGGAAAATTAAACCATAAGTCCAAATACCCCATTATCGAAATTGTTTTACCAATTTGGATGCATAACATCATTGGGACCACCCTCCTCTCCATATTTTTATTATTTAATTTAATTTTGGATTTTGATTTATTATGAAAAATATGTTCCATATGTTATTGGGAGTTTGTAAACTCCATGGTTTTTCACTAGGAATTCGAAGTACTAATAAATGTAGCCATGAGTGCAGGGACTAAGATTAGAAAATTAGTTTTCATGGTTGGGTGCAAAATATGTATGGGAACACCCTCAATTAACCCCTAAAGGCCCAAGGTGTTTTGGGACCTCCAAAACCAAAAACTGCGATTTTTGAGCACCTTGTGGAAGTTGATGTATGTTTCAATATGTTTTAACTTTTTTTGTACTTCCAACCGTAAGATCTTCAACCCAACTACTTGCACTAACACCATGTTAAATTTTAACCGTTGGATCTTTACCATTTGTGAGTTTATAACATTCAAAGTTGATTCAAAAGTTTTTTTGGGCTTTACCCAAAAGGCATAGTCTAAATAGTGCAAAGGGGGACTTGATGATTATTACCCCAAACATTTTGCTCATATTTTTTTCCATGTAGGTAACTAAGTTAGGCATCTCCATGCAAAATTTTAGAGACTCATTATGCTTTTTTGGCCTTCATGCAAATTATTTTCCAGAAGAAGGTTCAAAAACCACAATATGGTAAAACTTGAATAACGTTAAAGGTTTTTGGTTTAGTAAAAAAGTGAACGGTGAAAAGTTACATCTATGAGTTTGTGAATTTTAGAAAAAAAAAAAAACGAAAAATTCCTAAATCTCAAATTTTGACAATTTTTGAAAGAAAAAAAATGTAAAATTACAAAAAACTTTGAAGCTTGCTCTTGTAAATTTTGAAGGCTGCCCATGTAAAATTGTTAAAACTTTCAACTTGGATTATTTTTAAATGTGTGTAGTAGTATTATTATAAACATATTTCCAAATTTTTTTTTCAAAAAAACACTAATTTTTATTTTTATTTTGCTGCCCCAGTTGGGCTTGAAAACAAAATTTTGCATAATAAAATTCTAAAACTTGAATTTGGCTGCCCAAATTTTACCACATATAGTATGTATGTATTACCACACCCACACCAAAGTTTAACCCAAAATACTAAAGTTAAACCCAAAATACTAAAGTTAAACCCGTCATTTAGGATGCTCGAAACAGCAAAAAGCCATTTTGGCTTTTAAGGGCCTTTAGGGGTTAAAAATAAATAAAAAATACAATTGCCCATATGTTATTGGGATGTTGCTAAATGTACGTTTTCGATTGGCAATTGCAAATTTAGGAAAATGCAGCCACCATGCTCAAGTGGCTTTTCAGGAGTATATTATTTGCACAGTTGGGTTCTGAATCTATTATGTTTAAAGTGAAACTAAAAGCACATATAATAAATTAGAAATCTACACAGTTATTGCAAACAAGGAAGTGTCGTTTCAACTGGCAAGTTACTTCAGTTATTATTCTGGCCCTACCATGCTCAAAACTGCCAGTCCTACCGTGCAAAAGCAAATTTATTCCCTATTTTAAGAACTGCTGTGGAGCGGTGCATTCAAGCGTAGCACCACCGGAACTGTGGGAACGGTGACAGGAAATGGGAACTCGCAAACGTTGTTAAAAAACTGTAGAGCCCACCCGAGCCCCGCGACAGCAACGTTTCTTCAATCCAGCGGGGCTCTTCCACGAACGTTGCTAGAAAACGCTGCTGTACCCCCCTGATTCTAGTAGTGAAGGTGAAGGCTCTTGCGGATCAACTCAACGGCGCGGACGTGAACATTACCGACGGTGATATTGTTATGACGCTCCTCGAGATTTTGCCGCCGTCGTACGAGTATCTAATTGTTGCTATGGAGAGTAGGTCCATTGCTGAGCTCACTCTTGATTATGTGACATCACGGTTGTTGCATGAACTCTCGCGGCGCAAAGAGAACGAGACTCGTGGCGATAGCGCGGCACTTATGGCGAAGCAATCGAAGACCGGTGCGAGTGGGAGCTCTACGGAGAAGGTATGCTACTATTGCTGAAAGAAGGGCCACTTGGCAAAATTTTGCTACAAGCGCAAGAGAGAGGAAAGTGCCAACAACACAAAAGTCAACGATGCGGGCGATGAGTATGCATTCATAACTAGCCTTTCATGTTGTAGTCATGATATTAGTGATGGCGAGGACGAGTATGCAATGATGGCAAGTGACGTGTCATGCAATGGTAGTGTGATCGATTGGATTGTTGATTCGGGAGCCTCGAGTCACATGGCACCCAATAGGACTTGTTTCCAATCATATCACGTCATATCTACAAAGAATGTCATTTTGGGTGATGATACGGTTCTTCAAGCCGTGGGTAAAGGATCCATCGTTGTAGACACCGAGGTGAAGGGTCGTGTGAAGACAATCACCATCCATGATGTCCTCCACGTTCCCAAGTTGAAGGCAAATCTTCTATCGGTGCAGCATTTGGTGATGAAGCATTTGCAAGTGGAATTTAGCGACGAAGGGTGTTTTGTGTTGTCTCCAAGTCGTGAGGAGGTGGCTATTATACACAAAGTCAACGGCTTGTATCAAATCAAGTTTTCGAAGATGCATAGGGTTGAATCGGCGACGTTGGTGCAAACGAGTTCAAACGAGGACAAGTTGGCGTTGTGGCATCGTCGACTCGGGCATTTGAAAGTCAAGACTGTCAAAGCACTCCGCGGAATGGTAAGTGGCATGGATCTTCCTCAATCACACGGCGGGCCTAGTTCATTCACATGTGAGGGTTGTATTGAAGGCAAACAACAACGCTCACCGTTTCCAGTTGATGGGGCAACTCGTGCAACCAAGGTACTTGAGATTGGGCATTCCGACGTGTGCGGCCCCATGAAGACCACTTCTATGGGGGGTTGCAAGTATTTTGTGACGTTCATTGATGATTTTTCGAGGAAGATATGGTTGTATCCGATCAAAGCAAAGAACGAGTGTTTTGAGAAGTGTCAAACCTCGTTCGACCTAGAGGTAGAGAGTTAGGGTTTTAGAGTAGCTAGGAGCAGTCCGAATCTCCATAAATGAGTGTGGGAGTGACCATAATGGCACATTTAGTTATTTATGTAGAGGAGGCACTCGCGCGCGCTGTAGAGTTATTGCTAGGGTCCGGTTTTGACAATAGGTGTCCGGGTTGGTCACGGGACCCGGATTGGAAACCGGGTAGGAGATGGACGGGTCAGGAATGGACCCGGCCACGTTTCACGCCTTGAAATGGGTTGCTTTAATTAGGGCGGTTCACTATTCATTTTCGCATAGTGTTTCCAGTCCAACCCTGCACCAGATTTTTGTGTTTCCGGATATTGTGAGAGAGCAGGGAGAGCGACCGGGTGGCGAGCAAGTATTCCGGGAGCTTAGGCGGAGCGCGCGCAATTGAGGGAAGGAGGTTTTGGAGCCAGCAGCGATGGGACGGAAGGAAGATTGGAGGCTCGGACTGCCGGTTCCGGATAAGTTGGTGCGCCCGATTGCTCCGGCCGATGCGGGACATAGGGAACAGCTGCGGAAGGATTTGCGCGAAATGGGTTGTGAAGAATTTCTGTACCTACCATGGGATCTCCACAGTGATACTATGTTGCAGGAGTTAGGTGGAAAACCTGTACTGGCGGAATTCCGGGACAGCGAAGTCCGGGGACAGTGGAAGGAGTGGACCTCGGAACACTGGCGCGTGACGTACAACTTCCCCGACAGCCCGTTTGGATACGACAAGACCAAGTAAGAATACGGATGGGTGAAGGAAAGGTTTTCTCAACCGGTCTCAGAGAAACACGGATTCCGGGTGCAGGACTGCATAGACGACCTGGAGAGGCGCCTGCTGCGGTTTCTGGTGCCTATTCTGAGCCCGGACAAACCCACCACCTGCACGATCAAGCTGACGAAGACCATTTACGAGGCTCACTTCAACACCCGGAAGACCGGATGGGGACTCATTGTGGACGAGTTGGTGGTCCGGGAAGCGCGCAAACTCGGAAACAAGAAGGGATGTCCTCTAACCCCTTTTCTGTTTCATTTGTATGACAAGCACGGGTGTCTCAAGACCAAGGAGAGAGAGCAATGGAAGAACTGCCGGAGGATCATGAACCGGGAGCCGCCAAGGGCCCGGGAGGGGAATCCGGATGAGAGCGAGGACGAGGACAGCCCGGACGAGGAAGAACGGGAAGAGCAGGAAGAACGAAGAGCGGACGAAGCAGCGGTCAATCCGGATATAGAGGAAGGCCAACCGGAGCCCTCGGATACCCGAGCAGAAGGGGAAGAACCGGGTCAGAAGACACCGGTGAGGGCGGGCCACTTCAGGGTGCGCACCCGAGGCCAACTCAAGAAACTCCAAGAGACTCCAGACGAATCGGAACCCGAGGAGGAACCGGACCAGGAGACACCACCCCGAGGGCAGGTGAAGAGGCACCTGAGGATTCCGGAAGAAGAGGAGGAGGAAGAGGAAGAGGACCAGGACCAGGACACGATTGTGACTGGGGTTAGGGTTCCTCCGAGGAAGAGACACAGGAAGACGACACCGGTGGATAGCCGGAGAAAGAGGGGACGGGCACCGGAGTCGAGCGGACGTCAGAATAACGTCAAGGTGAAAACCAAGAGGGCGCAAGAATCGAAAGCGGTGCGGGACGAAGAGGAGTATCCGGAGGAGATCCGGACTTATGAGCAAGCTCCCCGGAATACAGGACCGGAACTGGAGGACATCCCCCTACGAGAATCGGAGGAGGACTTCCTCAAACCAGTCAGGGAGGCATTAGAGACGATGGAAGGTAAGTACCGCCCCATCTGTACTTTGATGAAGGAAGTTGGGCGTGTCATCCTGAGTACACAGGTGGAGAGGTACCCGGAGATCGTCCGGAGAATGAGGAAGGAAGTAGACAAGCTCCGGAGGGAAGCTTTGGAAAGGAGCTTGGCACTGATAAGGCAACAAGATGAGATCCGGGCTCTGAAGGAGCAGAAGTCGCCCACTTACCGGCTCCTCGCGTCGCTGTTCAAACCGGATGGGGAGGCCCAGACGGAGGCCCGGTTGTACTGGGAGAGGATGGTCGAAGCCGGATTGGACGGTGCCGCCCGAGTGACGAATGTGGCAAAGAAGTACGCCGCAAGGGTCGAGGCAGGATTGGTGGAATTCCGGAAACTGCTGGCGGAGCATCAAGCAAGATTCTCATCCGGGTCCGAACCGGATGAGAGGGTAGCAAATCAGAGAGGTATGAATGCACCCTTAGCCAGTAGTGAATTGTTGGCCGCATTCCATGTATCGCAGGATGCACCTAGAATGGGGGAGATGGATAGGATGATGGCCGGAGGCCAATCCACTCCGGAACAGACTTCAAGACCAGCTGCGAGTCCGGTGGTGAGTATGCCGCAGAGAAATCCGGTTGCCAGTATCGGAGGGGACCAATCGGAGGCCAGTCTGGCTAATTTGGCAGACCAGGCTGCTGATCTGGCGGAAATCGGAACCACCCCGGGTAGGAAGTTAGGACCCGGGGAAGACCAGGAGGTAGACGGCCAACCTGATGTAGGTGGCCAGGAAGACAGGATGGATGCCGGTGAGCCAGAGGAGTGCGAAGTAGATGCGGGCAAACCGGAGGAACACGAGACCTAGGAGGACGAGCCGGATGGGAGTCAACCGGAGTCCGAGGGGGAAAGTGACCAGGGGGAAGTTTGGGAGCGCAGGTCCAAGAAGAAGGAGGATACTTCTCCGAAATCCAACCAGGAAGAGGACGGGGGCTCTGAGGGCGACAGGGTCAGTGGCCCGGAGGGGCAGGAAGATCAGTAGGATCCGGATTGCAATGTGAACCGGATCAGGCTAGGGAGTAGGCTTTAGGCTAGGTAGACTAACCCGCTTGTGAATAGGACCATTTCGTGGTAGGATAGGAGCTTTTGCCAGTAGGGTAGGATTGGGATCTCTTGGATGTGATTTCCCTTGAATTCCGGATCACGGGTTTGTAGGATCTGGGCGGGAAATCCGGTCCGGTGGTTGAGGGCCACTACTTGCCCAGGAATGCTTGGCATTCTTGGGGTCTTCTTGTATTACTGTTTCCTTGAAAGCAAACTGCTTTAGAGCATTATCCGAAATTTGTGTATGTGCTGTGGGGTTGTTTGTGGAAGGATACAGCAGTCAAGAGTCCCTTGGTAAACGGGTAGGTAGTCCGGGTTCTCAAGTGATTCGGGTTTGAAGTCTGAATATGGTTTTGGGTGATTTGAGGACTGTTTGACAGAGTGGTTTCTAAGTCTCGTACGCTAGGTAATCCGGGTTAGTGGCTGGGCAGGTAGGAGGGGGTACTCCGGGTTGCTCAGAACTCCTGGACGGGTAGTCCGGTTGAGGTGTTAGCACTCGGAAGGTCCAAGCGAGGGGAAATACGGGATCACGGGAGTAAAACAGGGCGCTAGGGTTCCTGAATACTAGTTTCAGATTCCCCGGATCCTGTCTATTCCGGTTAGTATATCGTTGTAGTAATTGGGAGAAAGGGGAAACCGGATTGCGCTTGCGTGACACGGCTGCCGGTTGGATAAAACTAGTAGTTGAAAGGATAGTACGGTAAGTACCCGGGATTAGGAGTTTTTGTGAGTATAACCGGAAGGTAGTGAATTTCCCATCACTTGAATCAGTAGGGAGGGGTGTGTCTTTCAATCCAGCACCACTAATGTGAATGGAGAACCCTCTGAAGGGAAACAGAGGTTAAACGAAACCGGATCAGGTCAAAACGGTGGACCGGAGGAGAGGAAGATTAGTAAGAAGTCCTCCCCGGAGAGATACCGGATCTAGTCGTAACCGGGTCAGTCAGTAGGAGAAGGCCCGGTTCAGTAGGAAAGAGGGATTCAGCTGGTGACAGAGAGAGAGAGTAGTCACCAATCCGGGACCATCTCCGGAAACTTCCCACTTCACAGAGTCCCCGCGGAACGATAACCCGGAAATCACCTCTACGAGCGTTCTTAATACGAAAAAGTGCGTTCTAGGGGAATATTCGGTATCACGTGCTACGACATGCACAAAAAATTTGGCGTCGCTGCCAGGGATTCTAAAGCTGGGAAGCAAAAGAGATATACCGGATCTGAAGTGCGGAAGGCGTGAAGGCCGATTTGTGAACCGATTTTACTAAGAAGAGATCCTACCTGTGGAAGTCGCAAGTTTGAGTCCAGAGGAAAGAGGAGAAGCAGCCGAGGGATACCGGATTTGCTTCATGACTCAAGGACAATCTGGTGAAACGGACACGAGGAGAGTTACAAGATCCGCACGGAAGAAGGCGAGTGCCAGTGGTGGGCCATCAGCGTTAGCAAGAGAATTCAGCCCTCCGGAGGAAGAAACTTACTACGCCGCTCAACCGGAAGAAGTTGTGGTTCCGATTGTGGAGCGGTACGGTAGAGAATTTCAACCGGAAGGAGACGCCCACCCAGATTCAGAAGAAGAAGAAGAAGATCCCATGGAGGTGGTACGGAGAGGTCCACTCACACGGTTGAAGTATAACCGGTTTAAGGGAGATGGGGAGAATGACGTGGATGATTGGCTGGATGAGTTTGTGGCCACTGCCTGTGCTAACCAAGAAGATCCAAAATCTAGACTCCGGGTGTTTGCCGGGTTGCTGAAGGGAGAGGCCCTGAACTGGTACTTGGATGTTCCGATAGACATCCGGGAAGACTGGGACAGGCTGACCAACGCCTTTGTCCGGACCTTCCGGGAAGCTGGAGGAGTGTTGAAGTAGGATGATTGCGTGGGCTGAAGTTGCTCATAGCCAATGCGCATTAGCTAGTATGGATGATGCGAATGAGCTAGAGTTGCAACTAGTGAAGTAGTACTAGTTAGAAGTAATGAGAATTGGGTCTCCCAAGTGATATGGGCTGATCCTAGTGTATTAGGAGTTGAGTATGGGCTGATGTCCCATATGGTTTGCCAAGGGGACTCCCTTGGGTGTGCTACTTAAGAGGGGCAGCCCGTGCGTAAAGATCATCTCTTTCCTATGCATTCCAAGTGTTTGTGTGAGGCTTTGGCATTCTAATCTAACCTTCAAAAGGTTATGGGCCCACTCATGTGTTTTGCGTGAGTCAAAGATTAGATTGCTCATTGTGTGGAGGTCGTGCGTTGGAGCGCTGATTTTGGAGTATTGGAGCGTTGATTTGGAGCTTTGGAGGGCTGAATTCGAGCTTTGGTGGGCTGATTTCGTCATTGGCAGGTATTACAATCTTCCTACCTTTGATCTACATGTTGGAGGGCTGAATTGGCACTTTGGAGCATTCAATTGGTGATTTGGAGCTTTTGGAGCACTTTGGAGCACTTTTGGAGTTTATGCACGTCTACAAGGGCTGAATTGGAGCTTTGGAGCTTATTGGTGCTTGTTGGAGTATATTGGAGCTGATTGGAGCTTATTGGAGCTTATTGGAGTTTATTGGCTCAATCTGTGCTCAATTTGTGCACTTGTGTTGTTGCAAGGCACATTTATGGTTTGAGGCTCTTGGGGTGAGTCTACAGTCTGATTTTAGTATTGCAATTCTTGCACAAGGGTTTTGAATGTGATTAATGCCCTTGAAGTGCTCAAAATTAGAGTTTGTGTTAGTGAATGCACAAGAGGGTGCATTAAATGTTGTGAGGCACTAGGGTGCTGATTTGACAAGTTAGACAATGTGACGTTGTAAACTTTCTGATCTGGCTCCACTCCAGACTGCATTGTGATGACTGCACCAAGTCCAGGATATGGAATGATCTTCACCGCTTGGATAATAGCCTTGACGTTCCTTGCACTCTCCCATTGGTTGCGATGGGCCTCACACGGAGCTTTAGGACTTCGCCGAACGGTCTTGCCGCCTCGGATAGAAGGAACTTTATCTGCATGAGCCAGTTGAGGATAATTCCAGACCACGGGTTCAAATATCTTGGAGGTCGTAAAGAGGCGACGAGGTGACATGGCGGTTTTAGCTTGCAATCGAAATCCTGCCTCTTCTAATTCCATAATTTCTGAACGTGTGAGGTCCGTCCCCACGAGAACGGGCCAAATGTCAGGGATGCTGGGTCGCGTTAGTACGTGTCCACGCTTGGGTCCCATGACACATCGAGCAATTTGATGAGGACAAAACCAGAAATCTTCGGTTTTGTGTCAAGCTCCTCTGAACGTTGGAACTTGCCTCTCACCTTTGTACGTGGGAGCAGCGGTAGCCTTACCACCCTTGGCAATGACCATCTTGCACCTGATGTTTGTTTGGGCTTGAATAGCGTGGCACTTGTTCTTCGCCTTGTGCGAAATTCTTGCAATGTGCCACTCGTGAATGTTGCAGTCGGTTTCTTGCACGTGCGTGACTTGTGGCATTGGAGAAGTAACCTCAGGAATCGGTTGAAGTTGCACTCTTGCAATAGCGGATCTTGTTTGGACTCGAGGATGTGAGAAGTTTACTTTGTCTGGGCGATGCAAATCACCCTCCGATCCTATCGGGAGGTCGAGCTTCCTTTTCACCGATCCAAAGAGCTCCTCCCCTTCTCAATGAGGGACTCGTGTACAAACGTCCTCTGCTCCCGGCATTTCGCTGAGGGCTTGGGCAATCTTCTTTCCATCAAGCGATGCCATTGCCCGCTTAAGTTTTAGGTCATGCTTTGAGGGGCCCTTCCCAGAAGCGCCTCCACATAGATAAGAGCGGTAGTTTGTCATTTGCATAAAGGCACGGATCCAGTTGTCACAAGTAGCCACAAACAAGTCCGTGCCTCGTTTCCCAGAGGCTTGAAGCCACTTATTGTGAACTGTCTCCGAGAGGTTGCAGGTCGGAATCTCAGCAAGTTCGTCAGGGGTAAGGTCCTGTAACACATTTCAACAAGGGAGAATGGTAAGTGAATGGGGTAGAAATAGAATAGCGATAAATAAGTGCAAATGAAATGAGAGTTCAGCATTAGTCTCACCGTCTCCATGAACCCTCCCCATTGGCGATAACGAAAGTGCCAAAATGCTAACCAATCTTCGAGTTCTCTAATAGAATCTTCATCAGCTGCACCAGACGAATACCACCAGGCCTTCAATTGCAAGTACATTTGATCTGCTTCTGCCATGGTTATAGCATCCTTGTACTGTCGACAAAGCCGAATATGTTGTGCTTGGAACGCCTTAGCAATGTGCTTCTCTGTATGCTTGTGCATGGAGGTAGCCCAATGGAAAAGGCAGGTTCGTTCGCGGTCTCGGGTAGAGAGGAGCGCGCTCTGAGAATTCGCGGGGAATCTGGCTGCGACACGATGACCAGATAGCTTGGGAGATCGGTCTTGTCTTCAATTCTTGTACTCTTCAAATCTTCAAATCTCTTCCCAGTCCTATCCTGCAATGGCTCTAAAAGGTTTAAGGGTAAGGGTGGGGTAATAAGAAACCACGGGCCTCGGACGGGTAAAACGGGACGGCCAGACCACGAGCTGAAACCGTCCGAAAGATGGCTCCTAAATTTCAAACCCACGGTGACCAGCAAACGTGCCTCACCGGTGGGAACAACATAAACACGACCGTGTGGGTGATCAATCCCACTTCGCCGCAACAAAGTTTACAAAACAAAATTGAAAACAACTAGCCTCCAAAACCGGCTGGGAATAACAATAAAAAACAACGAGCCTCCAAAACCGGCTATGAACAACAATAAAAGACAACGAGCCACAAGCCACAACACACAAATGTTCTCGTCTTCTTGTCTTGAAGTCTTCAAATCTTCTTCCTTTAAAGTCTCAAAGTGTTTAAAAACACAAAGAAACCTTCAAGGCAATCTTCTATTGTGGCTGCGAGCTTCTAATTGATGCTACAGATGGCTCAAGTCTCCAAAAGCTAAGTATAATAACTTTTTGAAAAGCTAAAACAACAAACTAACACTCCTCAAAATTTCAATTGAATCTAAGTTACTGTCCAAAAGTTATAAGAGAGCAAAGTGGAAGCTTTATTTTTCTTTTGACAACCAACCTCCGCCTCTTTATATCTTCATAACTTTTGAAAAGCTAATGCAAACTACTACAATATGTTAAATTTTTATATAAACCCTAAACTCTGTCCATAAGTTATGGCTAATCAAAGTTTCGGTCTCTTTATTTTTAGAGAGTTTCAATCTCCCAACTTCAACACACAACAACTCCTTCAATAAAACTCCAAATAGATTGAGTGATAGCAATCTGGAGAGCTAATCTCATAGGCTATCAGTCCTGTAGATTTCAAAAGAAATTATCACAGTGACCAAAAGTTATGGTCCTCGAAGTCTTAGCTTCCTTCTTTCCAAAGGCAGTCAACCTCCAAGCCTTCATACCTTCATAACTTCCTCTTCGGAACTCCAAATCATAAAAGTAATAACTTTTTGGAAAGCTATTACAATGATTCATACACTCTCAAAATTGCAAAGCAAGTTGATACACACAACAAAAGTTGTGGCTCGTCGAAACCTCTGCCCTCTCAATGGACGGCCAAGGGTTTCCACAAACTTCCAACCTTCACAACTTTTGCAATACAATTCCAAATTCAACTTATAAGATCAATTCGGATAGGTCTCATTACAAGGAACAATCTCTCAAAATTTCAATTTTAACAAAGTCTTGCTCAATGAGCTACATCAAGTCGAAATTCTGCCTCCAAAGCTCTCACTATTCACCCCTACCAAAAAACTCCCGACAATCTTCAAAACCCCAAGACCTCACTAAATCTCATCCAATCAAAGGTGGCGGTGGGGCACATATGCCCATGCTCCCCTTTGAAGCTTCAAAGAAGGTACTTTTTCCCCCCCTTCCTATTCACACCTTTCAAACCACCTAATCCTTTGATGATTTAATTAAAACGAAAGACAAACTATATGTACTATTTTCATTCCGCTACTCCATTCATTGAAAATACAAAGCTTAGAGCATATATGTATACGATGGAAGCATTTCCATCACGACAGCGGTCCTACATAGGAACTTTGGGGTCACCCGAACCATACACAATTCGTACAGCATTGAAATTGGTTTGAGCGCTGTCGCACATGAATCCTTTGAAATTTGGATTGGGCACACCATTGTCTTTCATGACGTTATTCAAGCAATTCCAAAATATCATCTGGCCTTCCGTGCCCTCGGTTTGCATATCACACACTGCAATAGTCATCACTTTGCAGTATTTTGAATCATATACATGGCATGCTAGAGTTGTCCACGGCTTCACCCTCTTCACGTGATCAAACATCACAAAGCAATGTTCGAGATCGCCTCCGGGTTGCATCCGTCGCACAAGATCAACGCCACTGCTAGGACCGTCAAAGAGCATTTTGAATAAGTATACTTTGTCTTTTCCTTGTCTAGGGAACACGCTGTCGTGAATGAACTCGATCTTTGCATGACTCTTCATGGTAAGAATTCGGTCTATCTCGCCAGCACCTTTCAGCTTATCGCGATATGTGGCAATGATGTTGCGAACACTGGGGGAACTGAGGAGCTGGAATTTATCCATAACTTTTCCTAGAGCCTCTTCGCGGAACATCTCCTTGGGGCCGTTCCCGTCGTGAATGAGGAACGTCTCCAAAAATTCTTTGCTTGCAGCCAGTGCAATGGCAGAGTTCTTTGCCGAAGGAGTCTTCGCCACCTCTTGAGCGATCAACTCCGCCACAGTCTCCAAAGTCTCCCTGCGTTGTCCTTCAGCTACAGGGTGTTTGTGATTTCCTAAATGGATGCATGCTCGAGCCATGTCGCCAGCGCTGACCACGTAATAGATACGAGCTGGACAAAAATCAATGCAGGTAGGGGGCTTCTTGCAAACTTTGCAAACTAGAGAAGAATCAGCAGGGGGGTCTTGACATACACCAAAAAGAAGTGTAGTGGTTCCAGACCACTTTGTCTCGTTCACCTTTGAAGTCCTCGCAAAGTAATCACACTCCTTGTTTTTGCAAACCAAATGCCCTGCGCAACTAGACCTTTTGAACTTCAAACCTAGGTTGTTGTGGATATTAGACGTCAATGTGCGACACCATGCGTGACCGTCATAGTGTTCGTCCATTCCCTCCATAGACGAATTAGCACTTCCACGACAAGGTGGCAATTCAAACACCACGTTTCCATCGAACTTGGTGGGAAGGAATTTGACTTTGTGATACTCGATAGCATCAAAATCTATTTGAGCTAATTCGTTACGACAACGTGGAACACTGGACAGCTTTCTAAGGCACTGCATCACGCTTAAACACTCTAAAGATACTGGAAGTACTGGAGGAAGAGACCAAGATGACGAGGTAGGAGTATTGGCTGGAGTGCGAGTTCCAGAGGGAGTATTAGATGAAGAGGGAAATGAGACTAATTTACTTGGATGTTGACATGCACGTGAGGTCGAGCGAGTATCTCCATCACACTCTGAAGTCAAATCAATTAATGGTTCGACTGGCTCCTGCTTGACATTGCGAAGTTTGAGCATGATGTCAGTCACAGAACGTCCTTGGTCTGAAGATTGATGACTATCGGTACGTGAAAGGGGAAGTTGAACAGTAGAACCATCTGACATGGGTGCAAGGATCTCAGTGGAGGCAGCTACTGTCTCTGGAGCTAAACCATATGCTCTATATTGCCCAGGATGGAGAAGCCAGTAGAAACCTTCCTTATCACTACACTTTGACTGCAAGACTGCCTCCTTGATGAATCCATAGTTGGCTAAGACCTCTTCTTCCAACATGATAGAAGACTCACAAAAACCAAAACGAATATGCAAGAGATGGGCAGGCACTCGGACAAAACCTTCTTCACCAATCGGCACCTTCAAAGGGACATCGTGACCTGCAGCAAGGATGTTGGCCATGAAAAGTAGGCAGTGGAATGATGTGAATCTAATAGAACTAATATGCGTAATACCTAGAGGACAATATGAATGGGGAAGTGAGATGCATATGAACCCAAATGCATTGAAGATATATACACCAGTACAGGGAAATAGGAATCACAATAATTCAAGGTACAACAAGGCTCCATGGGTCTTTGACGGCGCTTTAGTCTGAACTTGACGCACAACGTGGCTGTCAAGAGGAAATGAAAAAAACAAGGTGGAAAGACTGACAAGAGCGTTATTAGTGTACAATAAATAATTAGTACGTAATTGATTGGCATTGGTATATGCTATTCCAATTGCATTATTGGCTAAGCGCTGATGTTTGTCATCGACGACTAAACAAATAATATGAAGTGTCATTCAAAACATTCATAATACGAAAATGACCTCATGATGACGGTAGTTCACAATCAATCATCTCGGAAGTAGTCTTTATTCCATACATCCATTGTTTTACATATATGACTGGATGAAGGCACAATTCGTGCAAATCGACACGAAACGATTATAACATGGATGCATATGATATTCCTCTGCACGACCTAGTGTTGATCCATTACGTCCTAAAATGGAGGTTTTGCTTCATCGTCAAAAAAATCCTCTACTGCATCTGCGACCTCTTTTTGTTGAAGTAGGATGATTGCGTGGGCTGAAGTTGCTCATAGCCAATGCGCATTAGCTAGTGTAGATGATGCGAATGAGCTAGAGTTGCAGCTAGTGAAGTAATACTAGTTAGAAGTAATGAGAATTGGGTCTCCCAAGTGATATGGGTGATTCTAGTGTAATAGGGGTTGAGTATGGGCTGATGTCCCATATGGTTTGCCAAGGGGACTCCCTTGGGTGTGCTACTTAAGAGGGGCAGCCCATGAGTAAAGATCATCTCTTTCCTATGCATTCCAAGTGTTTGTGTGAGGCTTTGGCATCCTAATCTAACCTTCAATAGGTTATGGGCCCACTCATGTGTTTTGCATGAGTGAAAGATTAGATTGCTCATTGTGTGGAGGTCGTACGTTGGAGCGCTGATCTTGGAGTATTGGAGCGCTGATTTGGAGCTTTGGAGGGCTGAATTCGAGCTTTGGTGGGCTGATTTCGACATTGGGAGGTATTACAATCTTCCTACCTTTGATCTACGTGTTGGAGGGCTGAATTGGCACTTTGAAGCAATCAATTTATGATTTGGAGCTTTTGGAGCACTTTGGAGCACTTTTGGAGTTTATACACGTCCACAAGGGCTGAATTGGAGCTTTGGAGCTTATTGGTGCTTGTTGGAGTATATTGGAGCTTATTGGAGCTTATTGGAGCTTATTGGAGCTTATTGGATTTTATAGGCTCAATTTGTGCTCAATTTGTGCACTTGTGTTGTTGCGAGGCACTTTTATTGTTTGAGGCTCTTGGGGTGAGTCTACAATCTGATTTTAGTATTGCAATTCTTGCACAAGGGTTTTGAATGTGATTTATGCCCTTGGAGTGCTCAAAATTAGAGTTTGGGTTAGTGAATGCACAAGAGGGTGCATTACATGTTGTGAGGCACTAGGGTGCTGATTTGAGTGGATTGGAGCAAAGGACTGCGCAATTCACTTAGTTAAGGTGTTGTGGTAACATCTAGGGCATTTGTATTGGGAAGCATCACGATTGAGTGTTGTGAGGTTGATGTGTAGCACAAAGGTGCTGATTCAATGTTGGGAATAGCTTTGGGGGCAGTGGAAACACATACGTGTGCCATTTGCTTCACAATTCACAAAATTGTCAAAAAAAGAAAGAAAAAAAAGAAAAAAAGAAAAAAAAAGATTCATAAAAACAAATTTTCTTAGCTTTTTAGGGGCTGATTTTTGTGGGGGTCCGTACTTGAGTCAAGGAAATGGCTTCATTTGAGGGTGAGGGTCCTAAAGTGTTGAAGTAGGATGATTGCGTGGACTAAAGTTGCTCATAGCCAATGCGCATTAGCTAGTATGGATGATGCGAATGAGCTAGAGTTGCAACTAGTGAAGTAGTACTAGTTAGAAGTAATGAGAATTGGGTCTCCCAAGTGATATGGGCTGATCCTAGTGTAATAGGAGTTGAGTATGGGCTGATGTCCCATATGGTTTGCCAAGGAGAGTCCCTTGGGTGTGCTACTTAAGAGGGGCAGCCCGTGAGTAAAGATTATCTCTTTCCTATGCATTCCAAGTGTTTGTGTGAGGCTTTGGCATTCTAATCTAACCTTCAAATGGTTATGGGCCCACTCATGTGTATTGCGTGAGTGAGAGGTTAGATTGCTCATTGTGTGGAGGTCGTGCGTTTGAGCACTGATTTTGGAGTATTGGAGCGCTGATTTGGAGCTTTGGAGGGCTGAATTCAAGCATTGGTGGGCTGATTTCGACATTGGGAGGTCGTACGTTGGAGCGCTGATCTTGGAGTATTGGAGCGCTGATTTGGAGCTTTGGAGGGCTGAATTCGAGCTTTGGTGGGCTGATTTCGACATTGGGAGGTATTACAATCTTCCTACCTTTGATCTACGTGTTGGAGGGCTGAATTCGCACTTTGGAGCATTCAATTGGTGATTTGGAGCTTTTGGAGCACTTTGGTGCACTTTTGGAGTTTATGCACGTCTACAAGGGCTGAATTGGAGCTTTGGAGCTTATTGGTGCTTGTTGGAGTATATTGGAGCTGATTGGAGCTTATTGGAGCATATTGGAGCTTATTGGAGCTTATTGGAGTTTATTGGCTCAATTTGTGCTCAATTTGTGCACTTGTGTTGTTGCAAGGCACTTTTCTGGTTTGAGGCTCTTGGGGTGAGTCTACAATCTGATTTTAGTATTGCAATTCTTGCACAAGGGTTTTGAATGTGTGTTATGCCCTTGGAGTGCTCAAAATTAGAGTTTGGGTTAGTGAATGCACAAGAGGGTGCATTACATGTTGTGAGGCACTAGGGTGCTGATTTGAGTGGATTGGAGCAAAGGAGTGTGCAATTCACTTAGTTAAGGTGTTGTGGTAACATCTAAGGCATTTGTATTGGGAAGCATCACGATTGAGTGTTGTGAGGTTGATGTGTAGCACAAAGGTGCTGATTTAGTGTTTGGAATAGCTTTGGGGGCATTGGAAGCACATACGTGTGCAATTTGCTTCACAATTCACAAAATTGTCAAAAATTCATAAAAACAAATTTTCTTAGCTTTTTAGGGGCTGATTTTTGTGGGGGTCCGTACTTGAGTCAAGGAAATGGCTTCATTTGAGGGTGAGGGTCCCAAAGTTGTAGACAAGTTCGATGGCGTCAACTTCCACTTGTGGAAATTCAAGATGGAAATGGTCATGGCCGAAAAGGAATTGTGGGAGATAGTCGAGGGTAGCGAGGAACCCCCTTCGTCCGATGCCGAGGCTAGGGTGAAAACTGCATACACTCGGCGCGAAAAGAAGGCGTTCGCGATTCTTGCGCCCAATCTTTCTGATTCCCAGCTCTCTCATATTCGGTCGTGCAAGACTCCCGCCGAGGCATGGGCCAAGCTTTGCAATATTCATGAGGCAAAGAGCTTGGTCAATATTTTGTTCTTGAGGCGCAAGTTTTTCACCATCAAGATGGAAGAAAACGACGACATGTTGGCGCACATCAACAAAGTGAAGGCTCTTGCGGATCAGCTCAACGGCGCAGACGTCAACATTACCGACGGTGATATTGTTATGACGCTCCTCGAGATTTTGCCGCCGTCGTACGAGTATCCTATCGTTGCTATGGAGAGTAGGCCCATTGCAGAGCTCACTCTTGATTATGTGACATCACGGTTGTTGCATGAACTCTCGCGGCGCAAAGAGAACGAGACTCGTGTTGATAGCGCGGCGCTTATGGCGAAGCAATCGAAGAGCGGTGCGAGTGGGAGCTCTACAAACAAGGTATGCTACTATTGCGGTAAGAAGGGCCATTTGGCAAAATTTTGCTACAAGCGCAAGAGAGTGGAAAGTGCCAACAATACAAAGGTCAACGATTCGGGCGATGAGTATGCATTTATGACTAGCCTTTCTTGCTGTAGTGATGACACGGACAAGTATGCAATGATGGCAAGTGACGTGTCATGCAATGGTAGTGTGATCGATTGGATTGTTGATTCGGGAGCCTCGAGTCACATGGCGCCCATTAGGACTTGTTTCCAATCATATCACGTCATATCTCCAAAGAATGTTATTTTGGGTGATGATACGGTTCTTCAAGCCGTGGGTAAAGGATCCATCGTTGTAGACACGGAGGTGAAGGGTCGTGTGAAGACAATTACCATCCATGATGTCCTCCACGTTCCCAAGTTGAAGGCAAATCTTTTATCGGTGCGACATTTGGTGATGAAGCATTTGCGAGTGGAATTTAGCGACCAAGGGTGTTTTGTGTTGTCCCCAAGTCGTGAGGAGGTGGCCATTATACACGAAGTCAACGGCTTGTATCAAATCAAGTTTTCCAAGATGCACGCGACGGAATCCGCAACGTTGGTGCAATCGAGTTCAAACGAGGACAAGTTCGCGTTGTGGCATCGTCGACTCGGGCATTTGAATGTCAAGAATGTGAAAGCACTGCGTGGAATGGTAAGTGGCATGGATCTTGCACAATCACACGTCGCACCTAGTTCATTCACATGTGAGGGTTGTATTGAAGGCAAGCAACAACGCTCACCGTTTCCAGTTGATGGGGCAACTCGTGCAACCAAGGTTCTTGAGATTGTGCATTCCGACGTGTGTGGTCCAATGAAGACCACGTCTATGGGGGGTTGCAAGTATTTTGTGACGTTCATTGATGATTTTTCGAGGAAGATATGGTTGTATCCGATCAAAGCAAAGAGCGAGTGTTTTGAGAAGTTCAAAGAGTTCAAGGCGTTGGTTGAGAAGCAATCCGAGCACAAGATCAAGGTGTTTCGATCGGATAATGGCGGCGAGTTCATGTCCAACCAATTTGGAGAGTTATTGAAGAAAGAAGGCATTGCTAGACAAACGACAACGCCATATACGCCACAACAAAACGGAGTTGCGGAGCGTGCAAATCGAACCATTGTGGAGATGGCAAGGAGTATGTTGTATGCACAAAATTTGGGTTTGGACCTTTGGGCGGAAGCGGTGGTGACTGCGGTGTACACACGCAACCGATGCCCGACGAGTGCGGTTCAAAACATGACACCAGAGCAAGCGTGGAGTGGGAGGCCACCCCGTGTGGAGCACATGCGCACATTTGGATGCATCGCATTTGCAAAGGTACCCGATTCTCAAAGAACCAAACTTGAGGCCAAGGCAACAAAATGTGTGTTTCTTGGATATTGTGAAGGTACCAAGGCGTATAGGCTCATGTCGCTCGACACCAAGAAGATCATTCGAGCTCGTGATGTGACATTTTGCGAGGATTCCAAGGTTGAAGACAATTTGGACGATGGTCCAAGTGGGAGAAGTGGTGATAAACCGGTGATTGTGGACCAATCTTCCAAATCTCCCGTTATTGATATTGTTGATGAAGACGAAGATGATGAAGATGGTGGTGATGAGGAGCATATTGAGGAGCGACCTTTGAAGACGAAGAATGGCGAGAAAAAGGCACAAGTAACGGCGGTTGAAGACAATGCATCCTCGAGCGATCGTCGTTATCCAGAGAGAAATCGTAGACCACTTGGCGAGTGGTGGAAGAATCATATTCTCTCTCAAGGTGAGGAGGAGCACGCAAACGTTGCACTTTTAGATGCTCCTTTGACGATTGGTGAAGCTATGAGTTGTGATGATGCAAACAAGTGGGAGCAAGCCATGCAAGAGGAGTACAAATCGTTGATGGACAATGGCACTTGGGAATTGACTCCCCTCCCCAAGAATCGCAACGCTATCGGTTGTAAGTGGGTATTTCGTGCCAAGAGAGATGCAACGGGCGATGTGGTTCGTTATAAGGCAAGATTGGTGGCAAAGGGCTTTTCACAAATCAAAGGTGTTGATTTTCATGAGACCTTTGCACCAGTGGCGAAATTCACCACAATTTGGTGCATTTTGGCCATCGGGGCTGCCATGGATTTAGAAATGCATCAAATGGATGTGAAGACGGCGTTCTTGAACGGCGAGTTGGAGGGGATCATCTACATGGTGTAACCCGAAGGATTTGTGCAACGAGGTAATGAGAACCTTGTTTGCAAGTTGAACAAGTCATTGTATGGGTTGAAGCAATCTCCACGCGCATGGTATCAAAAGATTGACACGTTTCTTGTTCATATCGGGTTCACAAGGAGCATTGCTGATCATAGCTTGTATTTCATGCGAGAGGGACAACATGTGGTCATCGTGATCATATATGTGGATGATTTGATCATCCTTACAAGTTGTATGAGCTCTTTGAAGGCATTGAAGGCAATGCTTGAGAACGAGTACGAGATGAGTGATCTCGGTGAGTTGCACTTTTGTCTAGGAGTTGAGTTTGTGCGAGATAGAGCAACACGTACCATAACTATGAATCAAAGCAAGTATGCTGTGGATGTGCTCAAACGCTTTGGAGGATTGCAAGCCGGTTGGCACTCCATTAGATGTGAATTCCAAGCTTGTGAAGCTCACGGATAAGGAGTATGCATTAGAGGCTCAATCTATGGTGGATGTGCCGTACAAGCAAGCTGTAGGGTCATTGATGTATGCAATGATTGCAACAAGGCTTGACCTTGCGTATCCAATCGGCGTTGTGAGTCAACACATGGCAAGACCGGGTTCAAGTCATTGGGTTGCGGTCAAGAGGATCATGCGGTACTTGAAAGGCACAAGTGATGTGAGGTTGTGTCTTGGAGGTGACAACATTGTGTTGAGTGGGTATTGTGATGCGGATTATGCGGGTGATACCAATGATCGTAGATCCACCACGGGGTACATGTTCAAAGTTGGATCGGGGGCCGTTTCATGGAATAGCAAGCGCCAACAAACCACGGCCACGTCAACGGTTGAGGCGGAGTACATGGCGACGAGCCACGGTACGAAGGAGGCCATTTGGTTGAGGCAACTAATGGCGGATGTGAGATGCACTCAAGAGGAGGCTACAACAATTATGTGTGACAACCAAGGGAGTATGTCATTGGCAAAGAATCCAATGCATCATTCACGCACAAAGCAAATAGATGTGCAATATCACTTCATTAGAGAGAAGTTAGAGATGATGGTGATAGAGTTGAAGTATTGTCCAACGGAGCACATGGTGGCGGACGTGCTCACGAAGGCTCTTGCGAGGGATCAACATCAAAGACTAGTAGTGACATTTGGACCCCAAGGCTTTGGCTATTCGCAAAGTGGGAGTGTTGAAGTAGGATGATTGCGTGGGCTGAAGTTGCTCATAGCCAATGTGTATGAGCTAGTGTAGATGATGTCGATGGGCTGAAGTTGCATCTAGTGAAGTAGAAGTAGTTAGATGTAATGCAAATTTGTAGTCCTAAGTGATATGGGCTGACCTTAGTGTAGTAGGGGTTGAGTATGGGCTGATGTCCCATATGGTTTGCCAAGGGGAGTCCCTTGGGTGTGCTACTAAAGAGGGGCAGCCCACGAGTAAAGGCTACCTCCTTCCTATGCATTCTTTGTGTTTGTGTGTGGCATTGGCATTTTAATCTAACCTTCAATAGCTAGGCCTAGAGATATAAAGCGACTTTTGTACTAAGTTCTTATGGTAAATTCATACCCTTTGGTATCCTACGCTATTGTCAATTTTGACTTAAAATAATTTTAAAAATGAGGTGTTGAGAATATTCTACGATTTAGAAAGTGAAATGTTGAATGTTAAGGAAATTCCCAACACATGGACTATTAAAAATCCCGTTAAATTTTCGTTATTTTTAATACGATCCACTCAAAATTTAGTAAAAATGTTGAATTCCCAAAAAATTTGAAACTAGGCGACTAAAGCTCCATAGCTCTAAAACTAATTTAGTTCATCATTTGCTTGCTAAATTTGTCAATGTTTTGGCATAAATTGTTTGGTTTCTTCTTGCCCAAGCTATGTTGGCTTTGAAAACAATATCAATTGTATTACTGTACTTTCCAAACAGCTTTGTCTTTAAATAATTCAAAATAACCAAAAAGTATTTTTTTTGAAATTATAAGTAAATTTTGCTGAATTTCATGTAATTTTTTTTTGAAATTATAGCCAAACTGTTGAAATATTGCCATTTTTCACATTTCTTAATAATACTTGGAGAATCAAGCATGGGTTGTTGGAAAAGAAAGAGCTGAAATTGTAATCAAATTCATTCCAAGTCACTCTCAAATGATATGAGATACGAACGTGCAAGCCCATGTGAATTCTCACCACACGACATTTTCAATAGATTTTGGTGCACAATTGAACATAGCAAGTGATCTTGTTTTGAAACGTCTTCAATTGAGAAAAGTTAGAAGGCCAAGTTTTCTTTCATCCCCAAAAAGAAATATGCAATGTAAAGTTTTTGTGCATAAGATGTAGACAAAATTATTTAGGAAGATTTGTGATAAATGTGCATAATTTGAATGAGAAGAAAATTTGCTCTAATCAAAATTTTGAGGGTTGTTTGTGCATAGTAGACTAACTTATTTTAAATATCATTCAACCAAGAGACCTGAATTTTCAAGTATCTTTCCACCTAGTGTTGCTACAATGTAAAGTTTACTAAAATTTAATGTAAACTTTATATTTGTAATCTTTAATACAAAAGTGGTAATAAAATAATTCAACCCTCCAACCCACTTCGCTTGATCCAACTCAAGTTAGAGAAAATTCTTTGTGATCCTTCGATCCCTTAACAAATTTTGAGATTCGGAGGTTAGCATTATTGGTGCTCAAGAACCTTATGCAGAATAGCTTCAATTTTTTTTTTAGAATTTTCAAGAAAATCATAATGTATCAAATGTATATAGCTTGACAAATTCAATGAATTGGTCTTTTGAGTTACTATAACCCTAAAATATGTAGTGTGTGTCCCGAGAAATGCAGAGGCCCTAGAAATGTGGAAATGGGAAATTGTAAGTGCTCCTCGTATATTAATGCAAAAATGGGAAATTATGAAAAGGAGTCCACACTGGAGTCCGGGAGAGGCGCTGGAAGACACGGGGATCTATGTGTCACAAATTGAGGGATCCACGTAATAAACAGATGAAGAACCAAATCAAAAGTATGAGAACTGAGCTTCTGTCTAAGCTTCAGAGCGAGAACTGAGCTTCAAAGCCGTCTGGCACATAGGCCGCGTCTCACTGGCTATTTTCAAGGAGGAGACTCCATTTCCATTTCCATCAATTGCAGAGGGTTTTTTTTTGTCTCCATCGCTATTGTTTTTCGCACTATAACCCCACAGCACCATCATAGAGGATTTCGTAAGGGTTTTGGATTGGTTTTCTGCAGCGGCACGAATATTTTAGGTTCTGTAATGATTGCAAAAGTGGAGATGATGTAGAGAGGACTGTGACAATGGCGAGCCGCGACAAGTTTAGGTTTATTCGATGTTGTGTTTGCTCAATTAGCGATGGAAATGGCGATGGAAGGCTTCGTTTTGTTCCTAGCAAAATATCTTTTGCTCAGAGAAGTGAGAAGCTTTTGCAAGCTTTAGGGTTTTAAATTTTTTTGGTTTTGATCATCTTGAGGTGAGTATTAGGAGAAGCAAGCGCAAAAAGAGGAAATTAAGAAGATGGAAGAGGAGAGCGCAGGTTAGAGTGTGGAGAAGCTCCCTAGAGTGGAAGATGACGATGGCACTGTAGCGCCGCTACTAGGAAGGGTAATTGATCTCTTTTTTTGTCGTCGCCATGTTTGTGTAATGCTTGATGTTTCTGGTCGGTTCCACATTAGTGCGCATTGGATTTGATGTGTCTACATGTAGGTTGTCTCTTTTCGAAGGGTTTCGTTTCGGCCTGATTATATGTGTCTTGGGTACACTCTTGCATTCTCAGCTACTTGATTTTGAGTTGTAATTAACCCCTAAACGTTCTCACCTTCTTCAGATTTGGCAGTTTTTCAAAGATGCATTATAAAATGCAACTAAGAAGGATATTTTCAAGCTAATGAATGAATAAAAGTTGTACATTATGCATATTAGGTTCTATTTATACGGTTAGATTTGCGATTGCTATCACCAATATTTTGTATTAAATTTCAAACTTAAAATTTAACACTGTTTTGTAATATGTTTACAAATAAGATATTGACAATCTATTAATGAAATTTGTTGTGATGGGTTGAAATGTAATGCTCTAAGTGTAGTGATTTTTGAAATTTTTTGGTTGCTTAATTTTAGTAGTTGATTTTTTTAAGAGCACTTTTAGACTAAAATCTTTGAAATTTTGGATGGAACACCACAACATAAAATGAGGCATAAAAGTTTCACAAATCATCTCCTTTCTAATCGGATCACACATGCACGGAGTTCACTTCTCATAAAAGTATCAATAAAAAAATCCATAGTGCAAAAAGTGCATGATGGATGAAAAAACGGACTTCAAATCCGTACATCATGCAAAATATGCATGGTTGGGCAGTTAGGGGTTAATTTGTGATGTACTGGTTGTATGCAGGTCCAAGTGGATGTTGCTTCCCTTACCATATCATTTGGTTCTCATTCTTTAAACATTTGTGACCGGTTATTGTTATCTCAGGCTTTCTGTATTTATTCAAGGTCTCTTTGTATTGGACTTGATACATAACATCTAAGTATGTCACTACCCCAAAGATCTGAAAACGTGATATAAATTTTGAAGCATGGGATTTTAATGGTTTAGTTTCGTTACCAAATTGTGCTTGATTTGTCTACTAGTATTCTAAATTTTAAGGGATCTCCTACGCCAATCCTACGTACATTATTTCTATGAAGCCATTGTTGGGGTAGGGCTGCCAATCTTCAGCACTTTGCTTGGACTTGTAGAAACGGGTGAGAAGATGGTGAAGGCGGAAGGTATTTTCATGTAAGTGAGAGTATGCGTGGCATTGGCATCCAATGTGTCTTATGTGGTTTGATTCTTATTATTGGTCATTATTTCAAGTTGATTTCCTCGAGATCAACGACGCTAGTTTGTGAGCCTAGAGCGGTGAGCGGTGAGCGCTGAGCGCTGATTTTGTTAGTAGTGAGCCTGAAGTTTTTTTTAAGAAAGTTTTTGATGGAATTTTTTCTATATTTAGAAATTTTACAGGAAACAACCGGAGAGGTTAAAATTAGAAATATTTTGGTACCCATTACCGTGCCCAAGAGTATCCTATTACCGTGGTATAGGATCAATATCCAGAATATTGTGCAAATGTAGCTAGTTTGGACATGATGTAGGAGGCGGTCACTGGATTTGTAAACTTCCGAACTCAGGGATATTATAAAAAGAGAGATATTTATTGACAGCCACAACAAATCAAATTCAAATCCAATACAATTCTAAATGGCCATAGGGAAATTAGAGACGTAGCGTCAATCCCTTTCTACTTGCAAAAAATCTCACAATGCCTGGGTTTCACTCGGTCATAGGAGTGCTCGTCATGATCCTAGAAGCTAACAAAAGATGCTTCACTTCGTTGAAACTGAGACTCGGGGCATGGATGAAGCTATCCTTCTCTACATCAGTCATGCAAACAAACCTGTACATGTAGTAGATGTCACGGACATAGAACCATGAGATGGGTATTGCAAAGACTAGGCGTTAAAACTAGAGATATAATTATTGTGAGAAAATTAGTTCGTGACGGGTATTGCCTTAGTGATGGATATTACCACAGTGATACAATTATTGTGTGAAAACTAGTTCGTGATGGGTATTGCCACAGTGATACAATTATTGTGAGAAAACTAGTTCGTGATGGGTATTGCCACCGACATAGAACCTTCTAGAATACTTCTAGAAGTTCTATAGTTTCTTAGACTTTTAGGACCTTCTAGATACTTCCTAGGGACTCTCATAATCTCTAGGAAGCCCCTGCAGAAGCTTCCTTAGTATTAGTATATCTAGGGGACGAGGTGAGGGACTCCTCACTCTCGTCAACACAAGTTTAGGAGCAACCTTGAGTATTGCCTTGTCTTGAATCTTGATCAACTATCGATTTAGCTCAATATACTTTCTTGAGAACCACTCTTGTGTACTATTGCACTTCTTGTTCTTGGGTCCTTGTTCATGCTCTTGTTCTTATTCTCTTGTTGTTGTTCTTGAGTTCTTGTGTCCCTGACAGTTTGACGAGAGTGACATAGACAATACTAGAGCTTGGTCTTTCTTGATAAGAGTGGATTATCCCTTTCTTGAAAGTGCTAGAGCCTTCTAGAGGTTGCGGATTACCCTCCTCTAGGCTAGTATTGTTATGTGTTGTAAAATTCTTTCTTGATCAAGAGCGGATCACCCCTTTTTCAAGATTGGGTTTTAACATTTTAAAGGTTGCGGATTACCCACCTTTAATTGTCTCTACTCTTTATAGAATTCTTTTGTTTCCTTCTCTAGAGTGGTTTCAAGATGTCGGGAGTTGTAGATACGAACCCAACAGACTTAGCTGAATCAAAACTAGACGCCGTTCTCAAAGCCATCGAATCCTTGTCGATTAGGACGAACCAAATTGAGAATTTTGTTACTAGACTTCACAATGATCTCGGGGCTGGACCTTCACAAACGAGTGTTGCGCCTCAAATTTTTCCATCCGGAGAACCATCAATTCTTCCAACTCAAGAGGAGAATCCATCTCCTCAACATATTGAGACTCTGAGGTTCAAGGAGCCCCGGATTAGCCTTCCAGAAAAGTTTAATGGCACACGCTCAAAATTTCGAGGGTTTGTTAATCAAATCCAACTTATTACCTTTCTTCAACCGCATCGCTATCCGACAGACGAATCGCGAGTAGGTCTAGTTGGAACCTTACTTACGGGGCAAGCTCTATCTTGGTTTGCTCCTCTGTTTGAAAAAAGATCACCGATCTTGAACAACTTCGAGATGTTCTTAGTTGCTTTTGGAGAGGCGTTTGGAGAGCACGACAAGATTCGTTGGGCGACAACCAAGATTCGTTCTTTGCGACAAGGATCGCGATCTGCATCTGTGTATGCATCAGATTTTCGACAATTAGCGTGCGACATCAATTGGGACGAAGAAGCACTTATGAGTCAATTTCATTGGGGACTACGAGATGACGTCAAGGACCTGTTATTGTCTTTACCTGATCAAACACTCAGTGAGGCAATAAGTCAAGCCGTGAAGTGCGACAATCGATTATTTCAGCGACGTCAAGATCAACGTTCTTGGACTTCATCAAAACCACATAGAAGTTCTTCCCACTCGGCTGCTTCGACAAATATTCCAAGCAATCATTCGGAAGTGGAAGACATGCAAATTGATGCAGTTCGATTCAAGCCACTTACGCCACAAGAGAAGAAACGACGATTTGAAGAAGGTTTATGTTTGTATTGTGGAGAACCAGGCCATAAAGCCGACAGTTGCTCCAAAAAGCAACACCGTCATACTTTCAAGACACGAAGCACGTTTGTGGGGGACCATCAACAATCAAAAAACGAAGAGACCCAGCCACAATAGAGACCGTGCGGTTGGACGAGTTCAAATCACAAGGTCTCTTCCTTTCCGGTCAACCTTCTCGTTGTTTTAACGTTCCTTTTTCTTTTGCTTGTTTGAACTTTCGAACATCCGCCTTGATAGATTCAGGAGCCTCTGTTTGTTTCATAGATGAAGATTTCGTAAAACTTCACAATATTCCTTTAGTTAAAAAACCTTATCCCGTTCCAGTAGAAGTAATAGATGGTCGTCCCTTAGCCTCAGGTCATGTCACCCACGAAACTACTCCTTTAGAAATAGAGTTAGAAGGCCATAATAGTTTTATTGTTTTCAATGTCATTAAAACCTCTACAAGCTCTATCATACTAGGACTATCATGGCTTAGAAAATACAATCCTAACATAGATTGGAGTAACCTCAAAATCAAGTCATTCCCTAGTATGATTCCCTCTACACAACCAACTAGGTCCAAACTTCGTCACCCTAAACCATTGTTCGTTGGAGCAAAGGCTTTTATGAGAGCTGCGAAACATAGCAATCCATTTGTTATTTATGCAACTCCGGCTCGTGAAGAAGCAACTATGGGCACGAGCATTCCGGATCAGTATAAGGAGTTTCAAGATGTTTTTGAAAAGAAGAATGCTGATATTTTACCGGAATATCGACCTTACGACTGCGCGATTGATCTGCAAGATGGCGCGCAACCACCGTTTGGTCCAATTTACAACCTCTCGCAAAACGAACTTGTAGCGTTGAAGGAATATATTGAAGAGAATCTTGCCAAAAACTTCATTCGACACTCGAAGTCCCCAGCTGGTGCCCCAATACTCTTTGTCAAGAAGAAGGACGGCTCTTTACAAATGTGTGTCGATTATCGCGGCTTGAACAAGATTACTGTAAAGAATCGATACCCGTTGCCATTGATATCTGGGCTTCTTGATCAACTTGGACAGGACAAGATCTATACGAAGGTTGATTTACGCGGAGCTTACAATCTAGTACGCGTTAAAGAAGGGGACGAATGGAAAACTGCATTTCAAACAAGGTATGGTCATTTTGAATACAATGTCATGCCTTTCGGACTTACGAATGCACCTGCCATATTTCAACATTTGATGAACGACGTCTTCCGCAAATTTTTGGATAAATTTGTCGTGTGCTATCTAGATGACATTTTAATCTATTCCAAAAATGTTGAAGAACATGAAGAACATGTGAAACTTGTATTACAAAAACTACGAGATGCTAGATTATACGCAAAAGCAGAAAAATGCGTATTTCATCAACCGCAAGTGGAGTTTCTTGGGTATATTATTTCAAATGAAGGCTTATCTATGGATCCAAAGAAAATTGAAGCTATCACGAATTGGTTAACTCCTCGAACGGTACGTGATGTACAATGTTTTCTCGGATTTGCTAATTTTTATCGAATTTTCATCCAGAATTATTCTCAAATCGCTGCAGCATTGACTCGATTAACATGTAAAGACAAACTCGATTGGGGACTTGAAGAGGAGACTTCTTTTCAAAATCTGAAGACTGCTTTTACAACGGCTCCAATTTTGATTCATCCAGACTTCTCAAAACCATTTTACATGGAGACTGATGCAACAGACTTTGCATTAGGTGCAGTCTTATCACAAAAGGGAGATGACGCAAAACATCATCCAGTTGCGTTCTATTTTAGAAAATTCTCTGCTGCAGAAATCAACTACGAGATCCATGACAAATAACTACTTGCTATAGTGGACTCGTTTCAAGTATGGCGTCATTTCCTTGAAGGCGCTTCGCACCAAGTGACTGTATATACAGATCACAAAAATCTTGAGTATTTTATGTCAGCTCGTGTATTAAATCGACGACAAGCTCGTTGGAACATGTCATTATCTCGTTTTGACTTTGTCATCACATATCGGCCTGGAAAACAACAAGGATTATCAGATGCTTTATCTCGAAGATCCTATCTTGCGCCTAAAGAAGGAGCTGCAGCATATGATCAACAACGAACAATTTCGAGTTCATGGAGCGACTATGGCCAGGGTTGTCACTTCGGACGTCTTTGGAGGAAATCGCGTCCGGTTTGACGTCGGGACGTCCGGACGTCGCGTCCGCTGGGTAAACTGTGATTTACTTTATCCGGTGCCGTTTTTACCCTGCGGACGGCTTAGCGGACAGCCTGGCAGACGGCCTGGAGCCCGTCCGTCCGGACGGCTCGACGGACAGAGTTTGATGGCGGACGGCAGAGCGGACGGCCTGGCGGACGGCGGGACGGACGACCGGGCGGGCGGACGGCACGCGGACAACTAGAGGACGGCCAGGCCGGTTTAGGGGTTCTCAAGGACTAAACTCTGAACACTTCAGGCCGTTCTAGGGTGATTTTAATGGTGGAAAATATAAATTAAAATCTCATTAAGTCACTGGAGCCTCATTGTAATAAAAATATAGCGACCTTGTTTAGGGTTATAGCCACTCTCCTTCCAACAACATAAAACATAAAAATAGTGTCATATATTATATTTCGCAGGTAAACAAACATTCAATAAAGGGAACGTCAACAAAATATTGCCATCTATTCATGTACGTCATACATATCACTACAGAAATATATACTTTTAAAATCTATCTCCTGTCCAAACAACTACAATTACTGAATACTAGAATATCTTATAAAAAAAACTCTACGAAAATACATAAATGCTATTGAGTTTTCAATCTGCCTTGTAATCAGAATCTCCTTTCACCACTGCTCCGCTACTGTCCTCTGCATCATATGACTCGTCGTCACTGTGAGAGTAATACTCGTTTTCCTTTCTCTCCTTCTTTACTGGTTGGATACTCTTCATTTTCCATGTGGATCCACTTGCGTCAAGGGGTGTTTTAACTCGTCCTGGCTTTGGCGGAGAAGCAGCAAATGGTTGCATGAGCCTTTTTCGTTTAGCGCTGCCGTTTCCTGTTGCGCCAAATTTCTCTCCACTCGATGATATATGTTTCGGGCCTACAAGTGTCTCCTTCACCGTCATCTTCTGCATTGGCCGTTGATTGTGCCTTGGGGGCACACCTGATGGCTTCTTTATTATAGCTACTGATAAAGGCAAATTTCCGTCGCTTTCCGAATCTCCATCCGATTCTCTCACACGTTTATTCACCGCTTTGGAAAGGGATACCAATCCCGTTGAAGATGCAAGTGGAACTCGGGGTGTTGGTGTTTTAGAATTATCAAATAAGGCTCTAGATGCAAGGGCGGTCCTCTGCATTTGGTCCTCAAGACGCGGTCCACGAGGAGAATCTCTCTCTCCAAACTTCAACGGACTCTTACTGATTGGACCAAAATCTTCCTCTATGCCTTTCCATTTGGAGTGGCCATTGTTCACCATTGTGGCCTTTCGTCCAGGAGAAAGCTCCAACTCAGAATCTTTGGGGTCCTTCAAAACACCCTCCTGCACGGTGTCAATCCTTGTGCCACCATCTTCACCACGTTTGTCCCCCTCTTCTTCACCCAACGCCGGAATTGAATTGTCCTCTTCTCTGACATTCACACCGGTATCGTCGGCATTTGATGCTTGCACATGATTGCCCTCCTCTCCATCCTCAGCAAACTTGTATACATCGTGGCTTGATCGACCAGATCTTGCTGGAGACGAATCCGGCCTTCGTGGAGAGAGTTGATCACTCCAATCGTCAAGAGGCACATCAGCCCATCGATCATCGTCTGATGCATGATTACCCACCCAATCACCTTCATCATCTCCATCCGATTCTTCTGAAGCGGAATCCGAATCCTCTGATGATACATTTTCGTCGTACCACTTCTTCTCATCCTTTCTCTTAGCCTTTGCGAGGAGCTTTGAATTTGTGTACACGTACACTAAATCTTCAGCCCTCTTTTGTTGGAGGCGATTCCGAGACCTGTTGTGCACGAAAGAATAACTACTCCAATTGCGTTCGCATGATGACGATGACACGGTTTGGGCTAGGATTCTCCGTGCTATTGGTGCGATGAGCTTTCCGCATGCCCCTTTAAAATCCCACCATGCATGAGGTGAACACTTCTGTTGTTTCGGATCCAACATATTGTGGAATGGCGGTTCCTTGTGACGGAATGCCAAAAACTCTAGCACCACATCCGGATATGTTTCTGGAGAACATAATTTCCCAAGCACACGCTTGCATGCTGTGATGGCATCTAAATCGTCTGCGAGTTCCTTATCGTGTAGCAAATACGGATTCAAAAGTGCACCCGCATCGTGTAAATCCGTTCTGACCAATGCCCATCGGTCGCGGAAGTGCTTCTCCACATCAATGCTTTCTCCACCGTCCAATGGAAAGAACTCATCCTTCACCCTTTCAATGTGTTTCTCCACATTGTGAAAGATGTGTCGAATTTTGCCCATACCAGGTTCCCCACTGTCAAAATCCCGCAGTGCATACATCAACGGTGCAACCACCTCCTGAAAGTTAGTGCATCTTTGCCAAAAGTGATCATCCAGTATATACCTTCTCACATCTCAAGAGATAGTGCGCGCTTTGATCCCCCCCCGCTTGTCTCGGAGTGTGACGACATAGGACGTCCACTGTTCGTCCACAACTGACTGCTCTAAGGCCTGTCTGACCTCGAGTAATCGATCCACCATCATGAAATTTGATCCAAATCTAGTTTTCCCTGCCAATACTAGGCTGAACTTCTTCTCGTGCTTTCGAAATACTGCAAGAGGCATGTGTCTCTTCTTTATAAACGTCACGATCGTCCGGGCCTTCTTCAACACGTGAGCTATCCAGTTTGCCTTCGCGATGTCCCCCAATAACAGGTTCATTGCGTGAACAGCACATCCTTGGAAGTATATGTGGTCATATTTGTTCGTCACGAGATCCGCTGCTGCCTTCATGACAGATGCGTTGTCCGTTGCAATTTGCACCACGTTCTGCGATCCAACGCCTTCAATGAACTTCTCTATGATGGTCGCTTGGTACGTTGCTGTCTTTGAATGTCCCGAAGTGTCTACCGATCCAAGAAAGTGTTCTCCTACCGCAGACCCTATCATGCAATTGAATAATGGTTGGTTTGTGCACGAGCTCCATCCATCAAATGTCAACGTGGCTCCAAACTTGCGAATGCTATCTGCCATTTTACCTTCCAAGACCACCCCTAGCTCATTCTTGGCCTGCATCAAGAGTTTCTTCCGTAAGTCATTGTAAGAGGGTGGTGTGTATGGTCCCCGAAAACCAGAAGTCCTCCGTACGGCCTCTTTGAAAGTTGAATTCCGTGCTATCGCAAAAGGGATATTCGCCTCGTAAAAGAACCTTGCCCACATCTTGTCTAACTCCCTTTGTTTGTCTTCCTGAAAACCCTCTGGTATTCCTGCTTGTCGCAATGGACGGGCGGCCTTGCCAGCTGCACTGTCACGTTCCGTGGATGGTGGTCTGCTCGCGGTAGTTTCATTTGTATTAGAACTTGACCTCTGATTTGGAATCTCTTGTGGTTCATCGCGTGACTCTCGATCTAGCGATTGCGGTGTGCAAAGCTCCATCATGTCCATATTTCCCGCTCTTGGAGTGCGACATTCATCGGATAGATCTCGATTTGGAAGCTTAGGAGGATCTCCTCTGCAATTAAGAAAGAACCCTTTAATCTACGGTGTGAGTCTCTTGCATATACCGACGCCAGTGTCACGGTTTCCTGATGCGTTCCGGTATCCAAGGTGACTCAACATCCTCGCCGCCTTCCTTGCAAAAAGTGCTGCACATAGTAAGCACTTCACTTTTCCAGGGGCTATATCCACATACCAATCTTCCCAATCGCTGGGCATCTTGAAAGGTTCAAGCGGGTTTAGGTTCCGCTACCCAATAGTTTTAAGTGACGGCGTGCAGTACCCCGTGATCGCGCGACGAAAAAATGTATCCTGTATGTAAATTACAGTAGTTGTCAAATTCCGAACGGAATTTGACAACCGCGCATTCAAACTCGGTAATGGTCAAGCAAGGGATACCAAAAGGTTGCCCACAGCCCTTGACAACTGGTGAGTTCGAATGAACTCACCAAAACAAAACCTTCATGCTTTATACTACCATCTGCCGCACTAGCCGTTGGACAGCCTGGCTGGTCCGTTCTGCCGTCCGCTGTGCCGTCCGATATGCCGTCCGATCGATTCGGGCTGGATCGGACGCACTGGAGGGACGGTCCGGATCGGCCAGGGTGGATCGGACGGGCTGCACCGGACGCGCTGGATCGGACGGCCTGGATCGGACGGCAGAATCGGACGGCAGGATCGGACGCGATGCATCGGACGCACCAAGTCAGCGGACGCCTTAGGGTTTTGCTTTAGGGTTTACGGTCCGCCACCGCCACCCCATCGGACGACGATGATCGGACGGGCAGTACGCTCCGAACGACAGATCGGACGGCAGGCCCGGTTCGGACGGGCGGACGGGCTGGTTCGGGCGGACGGCAGTATAGAAGGCCCATCCGGCCCCATTTCCTCTCACTTCTCACTCTTAAATCAGGTTGCTGGCAATTCCCTTTGTGGACTTCCTAGCCTTATTTACTACAGGGGTGAGAGGTCATATGCTTATTGTGACCAATCACCGGTTGGTCACAATAAGCATCTTACACACTTTATTCATATCTTCGCGGTATTTTCACACGGACGGGTCACTTACATTATCGCGGTTTTCTTACACAGACGGTTCTTACACATTTTCGCGGGGTCTTACGCAAACGGTTGATTCACATTATCGCGGGATTACCTCACGGTTTAGGGTACACGATCGATTCACCTCGTCGCGGCATTCTGTCTCGGTAATTGCACACGGTGCATTCACACATCGCTAAGCAATGGCCGATGACCAACGTGAGAGTCACGTTCCGAATGCTAATGCTGGGCCTAGGAGGAATAAGCCTAAAGGGGCCCCGCATGCGATCGACTACGCCGTATTGGACGACCCAACTATTCTAGCCGCACCACGATGGGAAGAAGTTAAGGACGAATATTGGTCTGCCACGGATTGCAGAAATTATGTCAAACTGTCCCACATTGGTAAACTGTGGCCGAGGGATCAATTACCAATGATGGCAAGAACCTTTACTGCCAAACCAAACTTGTGCAAAGATGATCATTTCCTTCACCGAGCGGAAGAGGTATGGAGGGCATTGTTTGGAGGTCGTTCGAAGTCAAAGGGAACATTCAACTACAACACACTGGCAATGGTCTATGTCGAATTAAGGTTGGAGCGCAAGGTGGATTGGAGTACATACCCTGCAATTAAATCGAGCCCAATTCAGTTGGCAGACGGGCAGCGAGATATTCCTGATTTGTATGATCCAGCATCTACAAGCACAAAAGAGATGTTGGTCTCTTTAAAGAAACCGGGCACGTCGACTACAAGCAGCTCAGGTCGAGACACTCGAGTGGAAGTCAAACCAAAGACCGCTAAATTACCAGTACTGCCTATGGCCGCTTTGGACAATTTGGATGCAAGTGTGGAAACCGAAGTCAATGCTGAACGGGAGGAAATAGAAGTCAAAGTTGAATGGGACTAAGAAGACAAAGTCGAAGATATTGCAACTTCTCCGTCTTGATCGGTACCGTGCAAGGAGGGCGAGGAACTGTTGCCGCATAACCCATCCACGCTAATTCAGGGAACTACGGAATCAAAGGGGAAACAGAAGTTGAGGTCCGATACAATTACCACGGAGGACCGCCAAGAAAAATATAACTTTGGAACGGACTGGGCGGTTCGGGTGGAAAAGGGCGGTCCAAGCAATCCAAATTCCTCAACTCCGAGCGAGAAACGCTTATGTCTGGATGACACGGATACACTAATTCGGGATCCAAATGGACGTTGGGGAAATTGCGGGACTTGTGAGGCAAAGAGAATGCCTATTGAGGATCTAATGATTTCGTACGGGCAGTTGGCGGAGAAAGTTCCCAAGGTGGGTGAAATTGCAGAAGCAGAGCAGTGGGAACTGTCCGACGAGTTCCCCGACTTGAAAAGTGACCTAGGTTCATTGAAACTTCTTTCGAAGAACGTGTACGTGAACTTGGTAAAAGCCATGGACGTAACAACTTTCCTTCGTACAATTGCACCACAGCTCGCTAGAGATGTCCAATCAATTGAGAAAAAATTGGGCCGTTGGGGGCCAGTCATCGAAAAGGCGAAGCGTGTTGATGAGCTCACGAAGAGACTAAAAGAAACAACGGAATGTGCAAGGGGATTTGAGCGCTTGGCGAGAGAAACCATAAAGCAACTGCAGTCGACCATCATAAAGAACCATTTGAAGACCCTGCATCTCCAGATGATGAATTGGCAGTTGATAGAAGAAGTAGAGAAGCTGCAAGAAGAAACTACAAAGAAAGAAGCATTACCTCAAGAATCTCACGTCCCTTCGGAGCAGCTCGCTATTCCGTTGAATGCCAACACTTCGAACGCAACAGTACTTGAAGAAACTCTTGCCCCATCGGACCAGTTGTCTCTTCCATTGGATGCGCAGGTTTTGGACGGAGTAGTACTTGAAGAAACTCTTTCCCCATCAGACCAATTGTCTCTTCCATTTGATGCCCATACTTCGGACGAGACAGTGGTTGAAGATACTCTCGCTCCATCGCACCAGTTGCCCTTTCCTTTGGATGTCCAAACTTCAGACGAAACAGTGGTTAAAGATATTGTACCGCCATCGGAGCAGTTGCCCCTTCCTTTGGATGCCCAAACCTCCGACGGTGACCTCCACGATGAACAGAATCTTTCGAATTCGCTAGAGCGGCCAGGTGTAGCGGAGGTATTCGTGGCGGTTGATAGGATGTAGGAAGAACCTTGGAAAAGGCCACCAACTGAAGCCGGTGAAGCCAGTAACCGTGAGATCGAGACGTTGAGACAACGATTGCATCAAGCAGAGATTGACAGGGATATAGCGAGGTGTGAATTACTTTTCTGGAAAAGTGACAAGGAGATGCCCATACCACCTCGTGAGCAAAGCCTGCCTTGGTTGAGTTATGTCCACCAATTAAAGGATGTGGATGAATTGGTCGCGCGTGAGTTGTATTTGATGTTCCAGTACGAGGAGAAAAAAAGTGGGAATCTCTCTTGTATGCTAGGAAGTTTGAGGAGGGTGCAAGAATTATTTGATCGACAAGCCGCGTTGCCTGGAGCACGTACAATGACTACGTTTACCATGTGGGGTGATGTTGACGTGATGATGACACGGGCACATGGGATTTGTGGTTCTCTGGAAACAAACAACATGGATTGGGCTTCGGCGATCGAAGAAGGGTGGATGCCATATAACGTGTTTTCCTTGCATTTGTTGGAGAAGGAGAAGACGGTGGTTCATACATGTAATCCAGCTCCCGACTTTCTGAAAGAGACATGTTGCTTGTGTCAATATGGGTTTGGTCCAGAAGGAGCGATCCAACTAGGACAATGTCAACATACCTTTCATATTAAGTGCGTTGCGGAACATTGCTTACGACGCTGTTGGTGTCCCCTGTGCAATGCTCCTATACATGTCAGATTCTACAAAATGATGGGCCTTCGCGCCTTTATGCCATCTGGTCATGAATACAACCAGTGGAACCTTCCTCTGGACCAAAAACCGAAGAAGTTTCTAAATTACAAAAACTGGGGTCAACCATTGGTATGGGATGTTAACTTCGACTGCCATGACTTGTACCATTTGCACGCAGAAGGGTCTGAGGTAGAAGATTTTATGGACAAGGACGAACTTTTCTGGATGACCCGAGATTACGAGATCGAAGTGCGAGCACGTGCAATTGTGAACGAGGCGGACCGGGAGGTGTTTTGCCGCAACTTTGGGGGACATTGGAGCGTACATCACAAAAAGTTCTTCCGATTCCCAAAGAATGAAGTAAAAAAGAGAGATGATAACACGTGGTACGAGGCGTCCGGTCCCGTCTTAGGAGAACAACACGGAACGTATGACCGTATGTTGATTGGCAGAGCTCTGGTCCTTTCAAAGTTGGAGGAGGCGACTAGGCTTCGTGCCACAACGACCGAGGACATGTTCATTGATGAGGAGAATTCCTATGCGGATGTTGCAGGTGCATTTGATAGGAGGATCAATGACGTCATCGAAATGCGGCGACGTCATATGTTGACATCGAACTGGTCAACGACATTTGGAGAAACTGAGCAAACTGTAACTCTTGTTGTCGGTCGTGTGGAGAAGTACATGGAGGTTTTTAAGGCAAGAGAGGTGGATATGGATCGTTCTCGCAAGGGGATACGAAAGGCCGACGAGGATGACAATTGGGAACCATCTCAAGACAACGTTGAAAAGAAGCTTGCGATAGATTCAGAGGTTGAGGCAGGCGGTACAATCACTCATGACAGTCAGCGTAGACGTACTCGTTCGATGAATATTGATATTGCATGACTGTTTTTTAGCCATTTGGCTACTATATGAATATATATAACTCTATTCACGTTTCCATTCTTGTTGACTTCCATGTAGAATACTTTTTCCACACTCGGTTTTCTTTCACTTCTCTATTTATACTTTTTACAAAACTCATAATAAAAGAGAATTCGCATGATAATTTTTTTATTTCAAGGACTCCCACAAATGCAATTTATTTTTTATCGTGTTATAATTTGAAAAAAGAAACTGGGACAACAGTGTAGGCATTTAGACGTTTACCTAGTCAAAGTAGCTGATCAGAAGACGTAATGAAGGAAGGACTCTTCCTCCAAGCCAATTTTTTTTTTCCACTGCCGCCGTTTGATGCCTGCCGTCCGCTTCTGGCCGTCCGCTCCGGGGCCCAAAATGCCGTCCGCTTGACGGTGTCCGATCCGCCGTGCGATACAGCCGTCCGATTCGTCCGTTCGGACCGCCGATAGTCAGATTTCATGACGTTGTTCAACTCAACTACTTCCCAGAACGGATTAAATGCCATGAGGAATCCAATGATTGTGATTAAGTGAGCCAAAGACTCCTATTAACCCCTAAACGTTCGAACCCTTTTCAGATTTGGCCGTTTTTCAGAAATGCATTATAAAATGCAACTAAGAGGGATATTTTCAACTGGATGAATGAATAAAAGTTGTACATCATGAATGTTAGATTCTATCCATACGGTTGGATTTGCAATGGCTATCACCAATTTTTGTGTATTAATTTTCAAACTTCAAATTTAGAGCTCTTTTGGAATATGATTACGAATAAGATATTGGCAATCTAATAATGAAATTTTTGTGATGGGTTGAAATGTAATGCTTTAAGTGTAGTGATTTTTGGAGATTTTTGGGTTACTTAATTTCAGTACTTCACTTTCTCAAGAGCACTTTTAGACTAAAATCTTCGAAATTTTGGGTGCAACACTACAACATGACATGAGGCATAAAAATTTCACAAATCATCCCCTCTCTAATCGGATCACACATGCACAAAGCTAACTTCCCATAAAAGTTTAAGTAAAAGATCCACACTGCAAAAAGTGCATGATGGATGAAAAATCGGAGTTCAAATCCATACATCATGCAAATTATGCATGATTGGGCCGTTAGGGGTTAACCCTTTGAGGACAACGCAACATGTTGGTATGGTGAAATCGATCACAGGATTTGCATATTTGAAATATCACATTGGGTGATTTATAATTTTGCATTCCTAGTCATTAGCAATATGAAGGTATAATAAAAGTTTCAACATGATTGGAAGATATTTTGAATATTTACAAATTTTATTATGTAAATACGACAAAATTTCAAAATAAATATACTTTTGTCAAATTTAATATCAAGTTTTTTATTTAAGGTAGATAAAAGTTACATTTACATATAGTAAAGGTATGAAAGCAAAAGATATAAAAGAGTCCTATGATTCGAGCATTATTAGAAAGCCCTTTGTATTTAGGACACTCCAATTTCAGATTTCTCAACGTTGGAATAACTTCAATAGATTTTCTACTTTCCAATCCCAACGGTCAAAAGATGTATCATAACTTAACTTAAACTTCTAACGAAAACTCCAACTACATAAAAGCTAAAACGCTAGATTTTAAGGACGTTGGACCAAAAATCAAGCATAATATGATTGATTGGGCACTTAGGTTACACATATGAGTTTTAGATTCAATCCATACTTTAAGATCAACGGTTACGAATACCAATTTAGTTGTATGAATATAAAATGACTTGGGATTCAAAAAGAAGTGAATTTCAATGGTTGAGATCATATATGAATAGTCACTAAGTGAAGTCATTTTAACAAATGTTGCCACACAACAATCACTTCTTGTTAGAAGTCCCAAAATGTAAATCCACCAACCTTTTACACAATAAACAATAACATGGCACCAAGATCGTTCCATTTTGGAACTATTTCATTTTTGCTGATAACAAATTTCAGAGGATATTACGGGCTCCATTATTCAAAGAAGATGATTCATACATTCGCACATGCGTACACAATATATTTATATTCTGTTCATATAAATTTATGTATACATAAAAATACATGTGCATATATACGTATATATATATATATATATAGATGGATGTGTCGACCATTTATAGATGTACATATTAATATAAACCCTAAACATGCATGCACATACGCATACAATAAGATTTATTTATATGTATGTAAATATAAAGGTACATACATGTGTATTCAATATGTTCAACTATAATTTAATTTCATATATACTATTCATATGAACATGCATACAATAGGTTCAAATCTAATTTAATTTCAAGTTTTCCCCTCTAACTGGGTTTGTAAAATATAAATTGTTACATATATTGTGTGATAATTTGTTTATGAAAATTGACGTGGTCTTTCCCTCTTAAATTATGTTTGTGAATTCATTGAATGAAGTCACTCTAGTAGGTTCGAAGTAATGTATGCATAAAAAATTGCTAACTCTTATGGAATTCAAATTGGAACGCAATGCTTCATTGTATTGCCTTTACATTTGAATATTTTGCCTATTTATTCAATTGGAAAGTAATTACAAGTCAAGTCATGAAATTGACCAAAAGTGAGAGGGAGAATGAACAAAGGAAGAAAGGGAGAAGGGTAAGGTGGGGGGGAGGGGGCGGAGTTAGTTAACAATGGAGAGGTAAGAGACATCATGAAAGAGGTGGTCCGGACCGCTCTCCTAGAAGTGAAGCACTACAAGAATTCAATGCGAAGGACATTAAATGTTGGAACATTCTTTGACCGTACTCAAAATAGTCCTCGAAGTCCGCGAGGATTCTTGAAGTGCGTGTAGACCCAAGGAGTTGGGCTGGAGGAGGAGGAAGGGAGAGCAATGAAACACCAAAACTCAATACTTTGGAGAACTGCTCGCGCACGCCGTCCGATGCCTGCCGTCCGCACTGCCGTCCGATCCGGCGTCCTCTCTGCCGTCTGATCAGGCGTCCGCTCTGTCGTCCGATCCGAGGGTTTCGTCGGATGGATCTTGTCCGTCCGATCAGCGCGCTCCATTTCATTCAGTTCGTCCGATCTCGTCCTCTAAAACCGCCGTCCGAGGTGCTTCTGCAGATGACCCTTAACCCCTAAAGGACCATATTATGCTTGTATTTTTGTCAAACGCCCCAAGAATCAAGTGTTTTAACTTTATTGTAGTTGGTGATTTCATTAGATGTTTAAGTTAAGTTATGATACATCTTTTCACCGTTGGGATTGGAGAATAGACTTCATTTGTAGATTTTCCACCGTCGAGAAATTAGAATTTTGAGTGTCCAAAATACAAAGGGATTTCTAAACATGCTCATATCATAGGTCTCTTTTAATTTCTTCATTTTCAGTATTTTACTCCTTGTAAATATGACTTTTATGTACCTTAAATACAATTTTTGATATTAAATTTGACAAAACTATATGTATTTTGAATTTTTCCCTTGTTTACATAATAAAATTTGTAAATATTCAAAATATTTTCAAATCATTTTGAAAATTTTGCCATACCTTCATAATTTTAATGACTCTCTATGAAAAATCATAAATCATACAATTTGATATTTCAAGTATGCAAATTATAGTGCTTTGACTTTATCAAAAGAGGTGAGGACCTTTAGCGATTAACCCTTTGACGCTCGCCTTCATATTCTAAATATTGGATGGTTGCTCATGCGTACATCCATCACATACGGCGACTTCGTACAATAATTAAAATTTGTGATTGTCCATGGTCCATTAAAATATGAATTCCTTCAACTATTTAACCTGCATAATTTCAAAAAGTTCATTTTCTATTAGAAAATACATAACACTTTAGGACTAATTAGATACATACAAATTCGTGCGTGTGTAAACTTTAATTAAAAAAATAAACCAATCCGAAAGGTAAAATTTATATAAAAGTGTATATTGATTGTTGTGAAAGGCAACTTTAAACCAACATTAACCCCAAAATGCCGAATCAACCATATTATGCTTGTTTTTTGATCAAACGCCCCAAAAATCAAGTGTTTTAACTTTATTGTAGTTGGTCATATCATTAGATGTTTAAGTTAAGTTATGATACATCTTTTGACCGTTGGGATTGGAGAATAGACTTCATTTGAAGATATTTCACTGTCGTGAAATTTGAATTTTGAGTGTTCAAAATGCAAAGGGATTACTAAAGATGCTTCTATCATATGTCTATTAATTTCTTCACTTTCAGTCTTTTACTCCTTGTAAATATAACTTTTATGTACCTTAAATATAATTTTTGATATTAAATTTGACAAAACTATATTTATTTTGAATTTTTCCCTTCTTTACATAATAAAATTTGTAAATATTCAAAATATTTTCGAATCATGTTGAAAATTTTGCCATACCTTTATATTGTTAATGACTGTTTATGAAAAAATATAAATCAAACAATGTGATATTTGAAGTATGCAAATTATAGTGCTTCGACTTTTAGAAAAGAGGTGAGGACCTTTAGGGGTTAAGATAGATAGAAGTAGTTTGATCGATCACAGGATTTCTCCGCCAATGCCTAACGTTTACAATTTCCTTGATAACAAATAAGATCCTATTTTGTGATTTTGTCCATAGCATATTATTCATCCAATCGCACATGTGTACACAATATATTTATATCGTGGATATGTAAATCTATATAAACATAGAAATACACGAGCATAAATATATACATATACACATATGTATGTATGGATATATGTATGTATGTATATGTAAATATGTGGGTGGATATTTGTATGTACATATACATGGAAGCACTTACGAATATACATGCACTACAAACATGTCTTCCACGATATTGCACCATCATGAAAATGGCATGCCACATGTGTTTTATATTACCAATTGGTATATATTATTATTCCAAGCTTACTAGAGATGATAATATGCCTTGCACGACATTCTACCATCATGTTTACTTGCATGCACATACGCACACACATACACGGTAACTTATGGAATTCGAAGTGGAATTCATATTTTGAAAATTTCGCTTCTTTATTCAATTGGTAAGTAATTACAAGTCAAGTCATGAAATTGACCAAAAGTGGGAGGGAGAATGAACAAAGGAGGAAAGGGAGAAGGGCAAGGTGGGGGGGGGGGGGAGTTAGCTAACAATGGAGAGGTAAGAGCCATCATGAAAGAGGTAGGACGGACCGCTCTCCTAGAAGTGAAGCACTACAAGAATTCAATGCGAAGGACATTAAATGTTGGAACATTCTTTGACCGTACTCAAAATAGTCCTCGAAGTCCGCGAGGATTCTTGAAGTGCGTGTAGACCCAAGGAGTTGGGCTGGACGAGGAGGAAGGGAGAGAAACACCAAAACTCAATACTTTGGAGAAACCCCCTGGGCTGCTCGCGCACGCCGTCCGATCCTGCCGTTCGATGCCTGCCGTCCGCACTGCCGTCCAATCCAGCGTCCGCTCCGCCGTCCGATGCGGCGTCCGCTCTGCCGTCCGATGGATCGAGCGCGCTTGTCCGTCCGATCAATCCGTCGGGCCGGCGTGGTCCGTCCGATTTGGCCACGCGATCGTGCGCCCCTGCCCGTCCGATTCGAGGGTCGAAACGTACGCGCGGACAGCGGCCGTCGGATGAGAATGTCCGCACGCAAGCCGTCCGATGGATCTGGTACGGTCCGATCGAGGCCGTCCGATCGGGCAGGCGTCCGCTGTACGCTTCGTCCGCCCTAGGCGGACAGTATAAATGGCGGACGGCTTTCTTCGTCCGCTCAGAGAGGCGGTGGGCATGGTGAACGTCCGCGTGCACCTGCATCGACTCTGTCACGTGTTTTTTGAGTCACTGCGTCACGCTGTACGCACGTTTGACTTTATTTGAGGACGTCTGCACCACGTTGCGCTTCTACCTTCCACGCGGTTTCTTGGCGTTGCTTTGACTTACCACGATGTCCCAGCGAAGCAGCAGTAGTAGGAGATCTTCACAAGGGACTCCTCAAGTTATAAACTCGGATCAAGTCGCTGACCCCAATTGTGTTGCGAAGCCGGGATGGGACACGGAGCCGGCGAGAACGTGGACTTTAAAAATATGCAAAGAGTACGTGAAGATGACGCATTTAGCCAAGATTTGGCCACGAGATCAAATGCTAGTGTCTGGCCCTCGTTGGGAAGGCCCAACTAGGACGTGCCAAAGCAACCATTTTCGACAACGGTATTGGGAGGTGCACGATTTCGTTGGGTTGCCTAACTCCAAACCAACCATCATGAAATATGGCCTAATGTCAATGGTTTGGGCTGAGATTGTACTGCACAAGGATGTGGATTGGAGTACGGTGAATGGAAAAAACGTTGAACGTTTGAATCGTTCACAAAACTTTATTGCCACCAATTGGACTGGACTGAGTGATTGTGTGCCGCAATGGTCTAATCGTACAGCGCATGCGACAAACGATGATGTTCCTGATGACGACACCTCGCAATGGGAAGTACGTCCACGCAATACATATCGGGAACGCGACGTTGAGAACTATCCCGTGACGTTCGGAACTGCTCCTCAACATGGCTATGAAAATTATCATGGAACTTCAGATCCAGTAGGCAGGGGATATCAGAGGGGAGCTAGCCATGGCTACGATGATAATGCATACGCGGTACACCATGATGAACGGGTTCCATATCCGGACAGATACAGTACTCCACGAGCATATTCTCCTGAGAGGACCCACAACGATTTTGGACATCATGGGTTTCAAAGCCATACTCCTATTTATTCTGGCCCCGGCGAAAGCTCAGGAAGCGGTGCACCCGTGAGTTTTGGTAGGGATATGTATAGTGCTGCAGACGGCCCCCCTGACGGATATGCTTCTGGGCCATCGAGTCAGTACCATCGAGATGATGAGTATGAAAGAGATCTTCAAGAAGCAATAAGACGGAGCGAAGAAGAAGAGAATGAAAGGCGGCTGATAGAGCAACGCTTTTATGAGCAACAGTGGGACGCGGAACGTGGAACATTTCGGGGACATCCGCGATATTAGGCGGATTTAACAGGACTATCCATGCTCAAGTGGAAGTTGAAACCTAGCCTAGACCGTAGAATCCAATGTCTTGAATTTTTCTTTGTATAGACCAAGTCATGTCCTTAGTTTGAATTTTGTTTGGATGCTACAAACTTTGGATATATTGTAGGCTGCTAGCGCTAATGCTCTAGGCTTATAAAGTATGTATGGCTCATTGTGTGAACATTATTGGCATATATATTTATATATATATAATATTTAATCTAATCGCGAAGAGTGAACTGGTCATGAGTACATAACGCACCGTTATTTCCATTAACAAGAGATCGAGTTCATGACTTACAAAAAGATATATAAATTGGTTTGGTGTCGCCTTGACTTTTATTGCAGACGTTACATACGTGATTGAAAACAATATGAGTTTAGTTCAAATGCAATGGAGGGGCTAGAAGCTTATCTTAGAACTTGGTTGTGCACAGCACAGTTGACTTTCCAAGAAGGACTCCCATCACATTCTCATTTCCTACTCCTTTTATAATTACCTTGTGCAAGGAAAACCTCCTTCACGAATGAAGTTATTCATGAAAAACATCTTGTCTCACTATCTTGAGAAGTCCATGGCGGCGAACGAACCACCAAAAGTGCACTTTATTGAACCCCTCTTTATGCTAGGTCCTTGCTACACACTTTCCACTTGAATTAAGTGGCTTCCCATATTTACTTTTGGCCGAGTACTTTCTTTGAACCGTCTTCATCATCGAACAACCTCATGAGCTTCTGTGCTTCAAGAGCAGTTCGGCAACATCAGATCTCACAGAAACGCAATCGTGAAGATCGTAACGAACACCTTTGAAGTGCATACTCTTGCAACTTGAGATCCAGCCAGTCTAAACCCTAAACTTTAGTCCCGATTGAAACACTTGAGATGATATTGCCTATTCGCCCCCTGCTTTGTGGATGCATGCTTAGCTTTTTCTACAAAAAGATGAGCATGCAATTTATTAAGTCACTCATAAGCAAGATAAACACACTTAGTTTGCGAAGAGGTAAGCTAGTCTCGCACACACTCACCTTCGAAAGGCTCTACTAGAAAAATATAAGCATTCTAGGGTTTCTAAGGCTTTTGTAGCATGCGGCGTTAAGATGAGGTGACAACCAAACTCCAAGAGCCATGCCGCAAGATTGACAGTTGAATACCTTCCTCATAGAGTTCATCCAAGTCTTAGTGGTGCCTAGTCCTCCCTCATGCGCTATGATTGTATCATAGTACTACATTCTAATCTGACTTTAGACACCGTGTCCGTGACACCCTAAACCCTACTAGTGTTAGTATCATATTGAGAATTTGGAACGATACATAGAACATTGCCCTATGTAGTCAAAGGCTGTAGTCCTATGGTAGGGTGTCGTACTGTAGGACTATCATGGTCCATGAGGGAGGACTAGGCACCAGTAAGGCTTGGATGAAGTCTACGAGGAAGGTATTCAAGTGTCGATCTTGCGGCATGGCACTTGGAATGAGGTTGTCACAAGGGCAACAAGACAATACCCTCTCCTGCGTTTCAATCGAGATTAGAGTTGACGTTAGGCAAAGTGGATCTCAAGCTACGATAGCATGCACTTCAAAGGTGTGCGTTCCGATCTTCACGATTGTGGTTTTGTGAGATCTCGTATTGCTGAACAACACTTAAGCAGAGAAGCTCGTGAGGTTGTTTGATGATGAAGAGGGTTTGAAGAAAGTGCTGGGCCAAAGGTATGTATGGGAAGCCACATGATTCAAGTGGGGAGTATGTAACGTGGAACTAAAATGAAGAGGGGTTGAAGAATGTGCACTTTCGGTAGTTCGATTGTCCTATTGAACTTCTTACTATAGCGAAGCAAGATTCTTTTTCAGAAATAACCCTATTCGTGATGGACGTTTTCATTGTACAAGGTAGTTATGGAAGGGGAGGAAATGAGAATGCGGTGGGAGTCCTTCTTGGAAAGGCCTTTGTGCTATGCACCACCAAGTCATAGGATCAGCTCAGACCCTCCAAATTGCATTAAAGGTAAAGTGAACTCATTTTGTAGTCAACCATGTATAGAAGGTCCGATAAAAGAATGGAGAGAACACCAACGAAATTGATATATCTTTTAATGAGATACGAACTTAATCAATGACCAATGGAAATAACGCTTGATTAGGTCCTTAACGAGGTTTACAATTTGCGAGACGGATTTTTCAATATTACCTTGAGTTATTGCAGGGTGCGGATCTTTCAAAACAAAGGGCATGGTCGTTAAATATTTAGTACCTATGGTCACTTAGTGGCGGACCAGGCCGTGTATCACATCAGTGATCACACGTGCTCGAGTAATCTCGAACTTTGGTCTCAAAGTCCTGACATATAGTCATAATTTACCCCTAAGTGCCGAACCATGCATATTGTGCAAGATGTGCAGATTTCATCCGTATTTTCTCATCCGTCATACACTTTTTGTGGTGAGATTTTTGTACTGATTTATATATGGGAAGTTAGCTTCATGTATGTGTGATTCGATTGAAAAGGAACTAATGTTTGAAAAAATTATGCCTCATTTTGTGTTGCAGTGTGTCACTGAAAATGTTCAAGATCTTGGTCCAAAAGTGATATTGGAAAAAAAAAACTATGAAAATGAAGCATCCGAAAAAACTTCAAAAATCACTACACCTAAAGTACTACATTATAACCCATCACAAAAAATTTCATCCACATATTGTCTATATCGTATTCGTAATTGAATTACAAAATAATTTTGTATTTTATGTTTCAAATTTTATAGAAAAAGATTATTGATAGCAATCATAGATCTAACCGTATAGATAGAATCTACAAAAAAAAATGTATAACTTTTATTCATACATCAAGTTCCAAATATTCGTGTTAGTTGCATTTTATAATGCATCTTTGCGAAACTGTGTAAACCGGACATAGGTGAGGATTCTAGGGGTTAACCAACAAGACCGTGGGATTTGATGATCATGCGCATTGAATATTTGATAGTACTTATTCTAAAACAAAGATAATTTGGTTAATGTGTCCGGTCCGGTCTGCCGTCCGATCTGCGGGCCGTCCGATCTGCGGTCCGTCTCGCCGTCCGATCTGCAGGCCGTCCGATCTGGCGGACTGCGCGACCCGTCCGATCGCCGACAGCCGGTCGATCGGACGACGTGTGTCCGATCGGGTGGCGGACGGTGCGGGCCGTCCGATCGGTTGGCGGACGGCGCGGGCCGTCCGATCGGGTGTCCGACCTAATCGGACAGCACGTCCGCCTATAAAGCCGTCCGACCAGAGCGGACGGCTCACTTTTTCCTCCCTACTCACATTATTGTGAGAGTAGTTACGGGTTGCTGTTGGCAGGGTTATCCCATCCTCTGGCTCGTCACTCGGGGAGGAAGAAGTCAACGTTGCAGGGGGGTATATTTTGCCAATTTTTTAAACGATTCCGGAGCTCCGTCACCATGCCGAAGGGAAAAAAGCATAAGATAGGTAAGACGACGGAACAAAAATCTCTTGAAGACAGCCCTTACATGCCGTCGAATGCGTGTAAGAAGTTTTTCCAGCAGTTCACGGTGGATTTTTACCGAAACAACACGCTTATGGCGTTGGAGAGTAAGTTTGTTCGGTACAAAGAGCAGAGTGTGCAAAAATTTCAAGACGACATGGCGAATAATATGTTGCAGGCTCTTCGGGATGGAATTTGGTACCGGGAGATGGAAAAGCGTGATTTCTCAAAGTGGTTGGAGTGGAGGGTGAAAGATTCTTTGTGGAATATCGAGGGAGTATTAACCAAGTATGGGAAGGACCACAAGCTGCTTGAGGACAATACGTATATTGAGGAAGTGATGAAGAAAGCAGACACCTTTGCGAAGTTGATAAAACCATGGAGCTTTGGACGCCAGCGCAATCAAAATATCGGTTGGTGGAGACACGTTGCTGGTGGATCCGAGGAGTTAATGAAGAATAAGTTGGTCCACGCATTGCCTGCTACGGCCAATGTCATTGAAGTGGAGCACACATCACTCAAGGGTGCATATGCTACGGTGAAGAGGGTTCGAATTGAAGGAGCCCCAGGGTTTGAACCTTATTGGGAGTTTGCGGCGAAGCTTTCCAAACAGTGGAAGACAAGACCGGATCTTGCAAAATTGGAACACCAAAATGAAACGATGGCCGTTCGAATTGACCATCCAGGTATTATACGGTATGTGGCTATTAATCCTTCGAAATACGAGGGTTATGCATATTGGTGGAATGGTGGGACATTGCGACAGATGCTGAATTTAGACAACACGTACGGAGACGATATCTACGTGCGTACGTTGCATACAACTATGTCAGCAGACGATGTCGTCAAAGCAAGTTATCTGAGGCGGTTCCGTAAAAAAAGAACGGAGTTGGCGTGGGCATTGGTGATTATCATGATGGAGGTACACATGACCGACAACCTGCACAATGATTTATCTCCTGATAATATCCTTTTTCATTTCCCTGCGGACGAGACGTGTGTATACATCGGGGTATGTGACTGGGGCATGTTATCCTTTGCGAGTGAGCCGATGAAGTCACTATATGGGTTCAACAGTACAGAGGAAATGGAGAAGGATCTTGCAGATCGGTACTGGGTGGATCCTACGATTGCTTATGTACGTAAGCCAGATGCAGATGTGGAGATATGCCCGCTAGTGACGAAGGCAACTGAGGCATATGGAGTTGCAAAACTTGCGTTGCGCATTAACAAGGGCAACATGTCGGAGGATTACTGGAAGTTGCAGACGCCTGGGGAAACTTCAGTTGTTTATAGACAACAGGAGTTGGCAGATGTGTTCGAGAGCTATTTGAATCGATTGTGCAGTCCGGATCGAGGAAATATTGGAGGTTTAACTCATTTAGTGACACGTTTTAGGATGACGTACCGTTGGCCAGTACCGTTCGAGCATTTTAGACATGTGCATTAGGCAAAACATAGTGATATAGTTCTTCTTGTTTTAGAGTAGTAGTAACGGTATTGAATTGTTCTATGGCTATTGTTGTGTGCTTATGTATAGAACACGTGGACTTCTGTCCGACTATCAGTAAAACATTTTCCTTGTGACATTTACGGAAAAAATAATTCCACATGTTTTATTGTTTTTGGGATTTTGCTATCTCTATATTCATTGATATTTGTGGGTTTTGCAGCCATGAGTCACGAGACTTCAATTTGGAATTTGTTTGCACACATGGGTACCTAACGTTATTAGAATTTAGAAACACCCTCGATTTTCTTTAATATTTTGGAAAATAGTTCTTCCATGTGTTATTGGAATTTTGCTAACTCTATGGTTTTTGACTATGATTTGCAATTGGTGGATTTGTGTTCACCGTTGGGATTGGAGAATAGACTTAATTTGAAGATTTTCCACCGTCGACAAATTTGAATGTTGAGTGTCCATTGTCCAAAATACAGAAGTATTTCTAAAGATGCTCGTATCATAGGTCTCTTTTAATTTCTTCACTTTCAGGTTTTTACTCCTTGTAAATATAACGTTGCCGTAAACCTTAAATATAAGTTTTGATAAACTCATTGACAAAAATATATTTAACCCTTTAGCGCGCTGGCGTCCAGATTCTGGACGCCGGATGAATTTCAGCAGCTCAATTTCTGTGGTACCAGATGTTTTTTCATCCATTTTTTATTTTTTTTCATTCTTTTGCTAGTTGAATACCATTTGTACGGTATGGATCTTCCAAATAGGATAATGTGAATTTTTGAATATTTACAAAAGTGATTAATGTCAAGTTTCAAACTTTCAATCTTAGTTCAAAAAAAAGAGTGATCTTAAATATGATTTTCCATAGTAAGTAGAATCAAATAATGGAAACCATACCTTCTTGTAGTGCATGTCATTCTAATTTCATTACAATATTTTTAAATTTTTTTGTGTTAATTTTGGATTTTTAATTGAATTTCAAGAGAAAACCTTGCAAAATTACTTTAAAAATATTAATAATAAATATGATGAATCCAACCGTACGGATGTTATCTACACATTGACATTTACAACTTTGTTTTGTACATCAACTCCATTTCCGTTTTTCATCAACCATTTTATAACAAATGTTTGAAAACAATGTTGAATCGGGACGTTAAAGGGTTAATTTGAATATTTCCCTTATTTGAATAATAAAATCTGTAAATATTCAAAATATCTTCAAATCATGTTGAAAACTGTGATCGGACGTGCACTGCACCGTCCGATCGGGCACGTTCTCAGTCGTCCGATCTTGCAGCCGTCCGATCGCGCCGTCCTGCCGTCCGACCCAATCATCCGTCCGATCCCGCCGTCCGCCATTCAAATCCCACTCGCCCGTCCGATTGGGCACATTCTCAATCGTCCGATCGGGCAACCGCTCGCCCGTCCGATCGAGCACCCAATCCCTCGTCCGACCCGTAGATGGAGATACCAAATTCATAGATTTCTCCGATTTCAGTGAATTATAATCTGCCCAGCACGAGGATGGGACTAAAGATCTCGTAGATTGCCTCGTAAACCTTAAACAACCGTCCGCCGTCCGCATAAACATTGCAAAGGGATTTTTACCTCGCCGTCGGACATGGGCGTCCGACCTGTCCGCCGTCCGACCTGCCCGCCGTCCGACCTAGGAAAAACCGCTGTCCGACCTGTCCAGTCGTCCGATCGCGCCGTCCGCCGTTCGAACGCCGTCCGCTGAGGTAAAACCCCCGTCCGCTGTAGTAAAACCGCCGTCCGCTGTGGGTTTTTCAAAGTCACCGGACGCTGGGATGGGAACGTCTACGTCCAGCGGACGTCCGGACGCGAACGTCCGCGTCCCAGCGTCCGAACAACCCTGACTATGGCTATGCCAGTTGACTCATCATTTCTTGACCAAGTTCGTGCAATATCAGCAACGGACCCTCTTGTTCTTGACATTCAGCATCGCTCTGAGATTGATCGCGACAATTTCAAGTTTGTGGATGACCTCTTGTATTTTGAGGAGCGCTTGTATATTCCAGAAGGTTCTGCACGCCTTCAAATTCTTCAAGCCCGTCATGATTTTCCTGCAGCCGGACATTTTGGGTTCAACAAGACGTTAGAACTCATTTCTCGAGATTTTTGGTGGCCTCAGATGTGGAAGGCTGTCAAAGACTACGTTCTTTCTTGTGACATTTGTTCTAGATCGAAGAATCCACGACATCGTCCGTATGGACTTTTGCAGCCGTTGCCTATTCCAAAGCAGCCATAGTCTTCTGTTTCTATGGATTTCATCACCGATTTACCTCCATCAAAGTCATTTGACACCATATTCGTGGTTGTTGACCGATTGACAAAAATGGCACATTTTATTCTTTACAAGAAGACAATCACCGGAGAAGAGACAGCAAGATTATTTTTGGACAACATTTATCGATATCATGGATTACCGAATGACATCGTTTCAGATCGTGGACCCCAATTTGTCTCTAAATTTTGGAGATCTCTCTTTGAAATCTTGAAGGTGCAAATCAAACTCTTTTCAGCTTTTCATCCTCAAACTGATGGCCAAACGGAGCGGGTAAACCAAGTATTGGAGCAGTATTTGCGTTGCAACATCAACTATCAACAAGACGATTGGACGGTGCACTTGCCATTGGCTGAGTTTGCGTATAATAATACCGTTCATGCATCGACTCAACAAACGCCATTCTATGCCAACTATGGATATCATTCAAAGTTTGACATGTTAAATCAGTCAAAGAATGAGAATCCAACAGCTGTCGATTTTGCAACAAGATTATCAGAACTCCATGCGTTGATGAAGATTCATTTAGGAGAAGCCCAAGATCGCTACAAAGCCACCGCAGATAAACTTAGAAAGGAATCACCGTCATTCCTAGTCGGCGACAAAGTATGGCTTATTCGGCGCAATATCAAGACTACAAGACCATGTGATAAGTTGGACTATCGTCGATTAGGACCATTCCCTATTCAGCAACAAGTCAATCTGGTGGCTTTTCGGTTGGACCTACCAGCATCTATGAAGGTACATCCTGTTTTTCATGTATTACTGTTAGAACCATACAAAGAGTCGAATATACCAGGAAGAAAGCAACCACCACCGCCCAGCATTGAAGTTGATACCCACGAGGAATATGAAGTTGAAAAAGTACTTGATTCGCGGCGAAGACGAGGCAAATTAGAATATCTTATACACTAGCGTGGTTACGACATCAATGAACGGACGTGGGAACCAGCAATAAATGTCGTTGGCGCGCCTCAAAAGGTACAGGAATTTCATCGACGCTATCTTGATAAGCCACGACCTATTCGATGATAACTTCAACAAGAAGCTCTTCCGTTGAGAGCTGTATATAAAGAGTGGAGAGCAGTCAAAGAGCAACACAGCTCTCAACCTCAGAAACATCTTCTCTTGTACTTCTTTTCTTCTCAGTATGTCTAATTGGAAGGTATTTCAAGATTCTTCAGATTCTGAATCGCAACCGAAGTCTGAGCGTGAGCTCTCTTTATCACAATTGCCGAACCAGCCTGCAGATCCTTTGCCACCACACGAGCCTCGAAATAAAGCTGGACCTTCTCAACAACGAAGACGGCCTCGAGATGAAGAACCTCTTGAACCACGGCAACGTCGAAAAATACCTAGTAGCAGATCGTTGGTGATTGTCATCGAAGTAGAGCCTGCTTTTGAAGGTCGCCCGGAAGGTGTATTTGAAAGACTTTTTTGCAACGAAGATACAGAGGTCCAAGCATGGTCTCAAGTAGTGGGCGTCGCTCACTATCGCTGGTTGCAAGGGCCCTTAAACCACTTGACTCGCGCTAGACAACTTGAGTATGTCGGAGAAACCATGAGACATATTTTTGAGTTTCTTTGTCTCTGATCGAGAGTCCACAACAACACTCCTCGTGAAGACTCGTCGCTAGAGAGGGAGGTGATGTCACGGACATAGAACCATGAGATGGGTATTGCAAAGACTAGGCGTTAAAACTAGAGATATAATTATTGTGAGAAAACTAGTTCGTGACGGGTATTGCCTTAGTGATGGATATTACCACAGTGATACAATTATTGTGTGAAAACTAGTTCGTGATGGGTATTGCCACAGTGATACAATTATTGTGAGAAAACTAATTCGTGATGGGTATTGCCACCGACATAGAACCTTCTAGAATACTTCTAGAAGTTCTATAGATTCTTAGACTTTTAGGACCTTCTAGATACTTCCTAGGGACTCTCATAATCTCTAGGAAGCCCCTGCAGAAGCTTCCTTAGTACTAGTATATCTAGGGGACGAGGTGAGGGACTCCTCACTCTCGTCAACACAAGTTTAGGAGCAACCTTGAGTATTGCCTTGTCTTGAATCTTGATCAACTATCGATTTAGCTCAATATACTTTCTTGAGAACCACTCTTGTGTACTATTGCACTTCTTGTTCTTGGGTCCTTGTTCATGCTCTTGTTCTTATTCTCTTGTTGTTGTTCTTGAGTTCTTGTGTCTCTGAGAGTAGAGATGCTTACAGTTCACATACTGCCCTCTTTTGCCAATGGAGGTGACAGCCATTGTCTTGAAGTCCAAGCAGGTACACTCTGGGTAGTTACTAATTGTGATTCGGTAAACGTTGTGGTTAGGGTCTACACCAGATTGTAGGGAGATGATAGCCCCGAATCCGGGGTGTGGAAGTACAGTGACATCCATGATTGTCCCTTGTACGTTTCTTGCACTCTCCCACTTGTTGCGTTGATCGGTGGATGGAACTTTTGCAACGCGGCGGATCTTCTTTCCATTTCGAGTGGTTGGAAACACCTCTGGCTGAGCTACACCGGGGTGGTCAAATTCAACAGGTTGGAAACCACGCACATGCGAAAACAGTCGACGGGGAGAGAACCCAGTGCGCTGTTGGAGATGGAAACCGGCTTCTTCCAAACCTAAGACTTCTTGACGAGTGAGTTTGGTTCCAATGAGGATAGGCCATACTTGTAGAACATCAGGCCAAGAATGTACCCAAGATCTTTTGCTACCCATGACACACCGGTTGATGTCATCAGCGCAAAACCAAAAATCTGCTCTAACTTCTCGTTTAGTGAGATATTTTGACTTTTTTCCCCTATATGTTGGAGCTGGAGTGCCCGTAGCTCCCTTTGCGATTTTTCCTGAACAACGCCTTCATGTAACCGCTTGGTTTGCAGAACACTTTGTGCTTGACTTGTGAGAAATTCGAGCGATGTGCCATTCGCTCGTATTGCAATCCGATTCTAATACACTTGTGACATGGAGCACTTCGAGAGGAACCTCCGCTGTTGGCATAGCCGTGCTGTCCTCAACTCTCGCCTTCGTAGAGCACGTTTGCACTCTTGGTTGAGAGTAGTTTACTTTATCGGGGCGATGAGAATCACCTTCAGACCCAATAGGAAGGTCAAGTTTTCGTTTGGTTGAACCAAAAACTTCTTCCCCTTCTAAGTGTGGAATGCGCGTACATAGCTCCTCCGCACCAGGCATCATACTAAGGGCGGTTGCAATCTTTGCAGGATCACCTGAATGACAGGCTGCTTGCAATCGCAATTCAGACTTTGAAGGACCCATTCCGGTGGCACGGCCCTTCAAGTATGCCCGGTAGTTCGTGGCTTGCATGAATGCTCGAATGAAGTCATCCACGGTGGCGACATATAGATCATCACCCCTATTTCCGGATTGTTGTTTCCACTTGTTGTGGATAGTTTCTGCAAGGTTGCACGATGGCATGTCTGCCATCTCCTCCAGACTCAATCCCTACATAGAAGAACAAACCATGAGAGACACATTAATTACTGCTTCATAATGATACAATGATACAATTTCAAGAGAGAGTAGCAGAGGACATACCATTTGCATGAAGCCGCCCCATTGTCTATAACGGAAATGCCAAAAAGCAAGCCACAAGTCCAACTCACGAATGGCATCCTCCGATGCAGCTCCAGATGATAGCCACCAAGCTCTAATTGCCAAATAACGAGTCTCGGCCTCTTCCATACACTTCGAATTTTTGTATTGCTTGCATAAGACGTTGTGTTGGAACTGCATGTCGGGTTTAATAAACTTCTGAGTGTGTCGATTCAAAGAAGTAGTCCAATGCAACAAACAAGTGCGCTCCCGATTCTCCATTGGCTGTTTGGGGTCCCCTGTACCATAAATAGTACGAACGGCATTCCAATTGGCTTGGGCGCTGTCGGCCATGAAGCCCTTGAAGTTCACGTTTGCAACTCCATTAGCAGCCATGACCTCATTTAAGGATCTCCACATAATGCATTGCGCGGCCGTATCTTCCGATTGCATGTCACAGACAGCAATTGTCATCACTTTGCAATATGCACTGTCGTACACGTGGCACGCCATGGTAGTCCAATTCTTCACACGCTTGACGTGATCAAACATGATCCAGGAATTTTCCAAATTGCCGCCGGGTTGCATTCTCTTGATCAGGTCGACTCCACTCCCGTCACCCTCTGTGAGCATCTTAAAGAGGAACACCTTCTCCTTGCCTTGCCCTGGGAAGATGTTGCCGTGGATGAAGTCTATTTTGCTGGAGTCCTTTAAGGCCATGATTGAATCGATGACTCCAGTCTTACCGGGAGTGTGCTTCAAGGAGACAATGTTTTTGCGCACACTAGGAGAGGCTAGCAACTCGTACTTGTCCATCACGGCCTCCAACAACTGCCCTGTTAGTTTTTCCTTTGGCCCTTCACCATTGTGAACAAGCTCGGAGTCTAACATTTCTTTGCTACAAGAGAGTGTTATAGCAGAGATCTTAGCCTGGGGGGTTCGGGCTACTTCTCTTTGAAGCATAGATGATATTTTATCTAACGTCTCACGACATATTCCATCTGACACAGGATGTTCATGATGTCCTAAATGCACGCATACTCGACTCCTATCCCCTCTACTAAAAATGTAGTACATACGAGCGTTACAAGTTGCCAAACACACAGGAGGAGAATTGCAAATTTTGCAAGTAATAGTAGAGTGAAGGGGGGGATCCATACCAATAGAGAAAGGAGTCACAGTATTCCCTTCCCACTCTGTCTCGTTCATTCTGGAAGACCTTGAAAGGAAGTCGCAATCCTTGTTTTGGCATTGTAAGTGACCAACGCACGTAGCTCGCCTGAATGTCAGTCCCCAATCATTTTGAATGTTGGACGTCTTCGTGCGACACCAAGTGTGGCCGTCGTATTTTTTGTCCATCCCGTCCATGTGTTTCCCGATGGAAGATGTCGAAGATGTTGATGGAGGTGGTAACTCGAAGACGACTTCCCCATCGAACGTGGGAGGAATGTACTTCACTTTCTCATACCGGATCTTATCGAAGTTAACAAGCTTCAACTCTTGGAGCCCCGAATAGTGACTAAGTTTCTAAGACATTGCATTATACTTGGACACTCTTTCGGGGAAGGATAGAAAGGGGGCTTTGAGAGAGAAGACTGTCGAAGACTACTAGCAGGGGATGCAAAGGGTTCGGGGGTGGAGGACATTGGAATTAGTGATCCCGTGGAACCAAATTCATCCAAAGAAATTGACGATTTGTGAGGGGTGGATCGAGGGGGGTCGTTGCCATGAAGTAATGTATCTTTTACCGAAGAATCTTCATCAGAAGAATCACTCAATAAATCTACTACATTCTCAGGACTCTCTATCTTCATTGTACGAAGCTAAACGGACGATGTACATGAATTAGGATTAAATAGCTCCGTTGTGGCAACCATTTCAACTGGGTTGAGACCAAAGCATCTATAGCGACCAGGATTGAGATTCCAGTACACGCCACCATCGTTGAGTAGCGACACCTGATATATCGTCTTTTCAATCGCTCCAGACTGGGAGATGACTTTTTCAACAATGTGCATGGAGAGGAGAGCAAAACCAAAATTCAGATTCAAGACATTCTCTGTTACAATGGCAGAGCCACTGTTCGACAATGGAAAAACCATAGGGACATCAAAGCCTATCGCACGAATGTAAGCCATCTAGGTAACGTACAAAGAAGCATGAATGTGGTAGAAGGAAATGCCGTGAGACAGGGTGTAGAGCAAATGACAACGAAGTACTTGGGAGAAGCACCAAGAGTATAGATGGACTAATATTTGAGTATGATTCATCAGTATTGTGAAGCGGTTTGTTTAATTGCTATCATTAGCTCGGACTTATTTACAAGTGGTAGAGGTGGTTGAGCGATTCTAGGATCGGACCCCATCTGACACATACATTATCATGCCAGCGTTATTTCGCTATTGTCGACGGAAAGTATGTTTGGCAGACTGCTCCAGATTATAAATTGATGGTGTTCAATATTTAAGACAAAGGCTAAGAAATTCAAAATATGAAATTATGGCTTTCTAGGAATGGTATATGACGATGATGTAGTAATAAAAGACTAACTTTTACTTTCGGCAATGCCAGAGAAGCCCTAAAACGTCTAGGACAGCTGTTTATGGAGTCTTCCTTGGCGTCCATAACTCCCAGTCATTCAGAGAGGACTTTAACTTCGTCGTTCTGATGCTGAGTAGAGGAGTGCTAAGAGGACCATGCGTCACAGTGCTCTCCTTGTTGCAGGATTTAGCTAATGTTGCTTCGATCGCAAACCGATACGGCTACCACAGCGCCCGTTCGAAAGAAGAAACGGCGACGGTCCACTTGTACAACAAAGGAGGTAAAGGAGTGCATAGTTTAGGGTATTTTGCCGCCTCGTACTTTGTGTGATTAAAGTGGAGCAGCGAGAGAACTTCATTATCAGAGTTCAACAGCAAAAAAAATATTTTACTATTGGGAATTTTACCTTTTCTCCAGGTCGTTCTTGAAGCAAGTGTAGTTTGTGATAATACAATGGCGTCGACGGGACACGAAGATGATGAAGAAATATGTGAAGACTCAAAGGTACTTTTCAGTTTCTTTTTTCTCATTGCCTCGTCTAAGGTTTGCGAACTCTAAACAACTTCGATTGCAAACTGAAGTCCAGAGTTTCAATCTATCCATTTAGCTCTGCAGCGTATTTCTGGTTTCCTACTGCAAAAGAAAACACATTTCTGGTTTTCTAGTGTCCTTTCTTAGTTTACGGTATTCGTCACTGATGTACTGGTCAGTAGGGCGAGGGTTTAGAACATCGAGGAATGCAGAAATAGGCTTTAGGTTTTAGGAGCTATGCCCTCCACCACGTCGCCAGTCCTAAACCCTAAACAATGCGATCCCTCCCCCTCACTTCCCCCTCGCAGCCCCTCACTTCCCCCTTGCTCCCCCTCACTTCCCCCTCGCAGCCCCTCACTTCCCCCTCGCAGCCCCTCACTTCCCCCTGCGCTACCTCGCACGCCACTCCGCCGCACGCCACTCCCTCGCACGCCACTCCGCCGCGCTCTGCCACGCTCAACTGTCTGCCATTGTCCACACTCCGCCACGCTTCGGCAGAAGTCTCTGGGACGTTGTCAATGCAGACAATGCAGGCGCATATGGAAAACACGATCCAAGAATGAGTATTGGCTGTTGTTTAAAATTTCATGATTGTTGAACTTAAGCAGTGATGATGCGCTTGTATCAATGGCTGACACTATATGTTGTTTGAGAGGGGTTCAGGAAGAGACGGCGTCCGCTGACGACGCTGGGGGAGAAATCGGGGCGGAAAGCATCCAGACTGCGAGAGAGGTATGAAACCCTAACATTTTTTTGCATAGTCCCGTTCCATTCAGGGAATCAAAAACACGTATTTATCCGGTTTCAATAATCTTTTTTCAGGTACACAGTATGTTGCAATCAGCTAGTGTTAGTCAAATAGTAGTAATTCAGTAATGGCGAGTATGAATCCCATGGCGCGTGACGAGTCCATGTTGACTGTTATGACGAACAGAAGCTCTTGAAATAGAGAGCAATGGTCCGGTCTCCCAGTGGCGCGTGACGAGTGCGCAGGCATGTGACGAGTTCGGGACGAGTCCCACAGTGGTTTCTCAGTGCATGGCGAGCTGGGGACGTGTCCATGGCAGGTGACGAGTCCATGGCATGTGACGAGTCCAAGGCGTGTGACGAGTGCCCAACTCGCCATGCACTGAAAAATAACTGTGGGACTCGTCACGCACTGAATCCCCCACTGGGGACTCGCTAGGGTAGCACACTGGAGCTCGCAATAGGCGCAAACTCGCCAGACCCTCTCGGCGACGAGAAGGTCCCTCCTGCATCAAAATTTTCCTGTCCAATACTTCCCACTGCAAGTCCTGGCCCCACAGAAAGTCCTCGCGCCACTACTGAGTCCCACCGCCACTCCACTACCGCCACTCCACGCGACACTGCAAGTCCTCTGGCGCTTTTAATTTTTGGTTTCCTGACCCTCTCGGCGCCGAGAGGGTCCCATGACGTGTCCATGGCGAGTCCGGCCACAGGGATTACCATGACGTGTCCATGGCGAGTCCGGCCACAGGGATTACCATGACGTGTCCATGGCGAGTTCCATGGCGCGTGAGGAGTCCACGGCATGTCCAAAGCGTTTTCTGCCATTCCAAACCTGACCCTCTCGGCGCCGAGAGGGTCTTTAGAGGTTTAGGGCACTGAATCCCCCACTGTGGGACTCGTCACGCACTGAATCCCCCACTGGGGACTCGTCTGCAGTACTCCAGCAGTAGTGGAGTCCCACCACGTTTTCAAATTTCCCCAACCTGACCATCTCGGCGCCGAGAGGGTTCCCAGAACTAGCTATATTCAATCCCAACATAACTCTAGCTCTTATTTGCCATATATTGTACTTCTAAGCTATCACAATGGCATCTTTTGTGATGTTCTGAAGTGCTAGGCCCAGTATCATACTCACCTTTTGATGCTTCACTTTCCAACTCGTTCTTTCGTATACTTTCACTCGCTTTGTTAAGCTCATCCTCTTCTTTCTTAGCATCACAACTTGACCCTCTCGGCACCGAGAGCATGGACCGAATGTTGTCTAGAAGAATTAGGAAAAGGAGCTACCCTAAACCATAAGCTCAGCCTGACCCTCTCGGCGCCGAGAGGGTTCCCCAGTGGTCGATACATTAGCGCATTTTGAGTTCTTAAAACCTATTTTTTTCGCGACGTGGGTTTCAAGCTGACACTCCAGAAGTATTGTGTGCGCTCCACTTGACCCTCTCGGCGCCGAGAGGGTGTAGGGTGGCGCGTTGTGCGCACGTGATACGACTGGCGCACGATTTTCTTCGCTCCAAATAGCACCCTCTCGGCGCCGAGAGGGTCAAGTGGAGTGGTGATCTTTATGCTTTCCATATTCACTTTACGTCATCAGGATCTTGGGAGTCGTGTTGAGACATGTATGCCAAAATTCACCTCATTCCAATTACATTCATTTTGTTCTAGTACTTACACTCGTAAGATTTTCATAGTAGACTCACGTATGCAGTAGTATCGATATATACTAAATCACTTGATTTTTGCAGGGCAATACCCAATTCATTGAAGATGATGGTTGCGACGATAGAGTTGAAGATATTGCGGCTGTTGATTTTGGCAACCAGACCATGCAGGAGACGGAGGAGGTTTTTCGTGTGAAGAACAAATTGGATTCTATCTCTTATATCAACAGCCTCTGCTTCCTAGAAGACGAGGAGGCAGCCTTACGCATTCCCTTATGTCGAATGCGTGCAATGCCATTAGTTCGTCCGGTTCTAAGGACGGACATACTGCGTTTGCAGGCGGAGTTCAGTTTCGGTTATCGATCTGGAGATAGGGTTTTCTATGTGTCAACCACTGATGACAAGGGAGACTCAGAACTTGTCAATGACACAGTTATGTCTACTTGGAATTCACATTGGCTTGCAAAGCACAATGAGTTTGAGGAGTTTCTAAAGAATGATCCCTACCTTGCTCCCCTTTCTGGAAAGATGTTTTTTGTTTGGGATGGAAACCATAGACAGATTGCATGGTCGGAGGCCATTGACACACTACATCCTGACGAGCGTAAATGGCATTACACCGTCAAGGCTATTGTGTTGGTGACAGTTGGTCATACGAGTATGCTCATCAATGCTATGAACGACATCAACAGGTATGATATTCATTCTCGTTGATTCCTTCTTATCATTTCATTCTAAGACATTTCAATTTAAAGTACTCATCTGAGCACGTGTTTTACAGGTCCACTGAGCATGGCCATGTGAAAACAATTCTTCCTCACACTCTCCACAGAATCAACAAGTTTGGCACTTTGAAGTTAGAAGATTTCAAGGGTCTTATCTCAGATGAAGAGTATGATAAATGTATCAGTACCATGAACAAGCGAAAATTTTGCTGGTTTCCACTTGTGAAGGACATCTTTGTCAACTTCCTCTTCCAGGTATTGTTTGAGCACCTTCAGCTTCTATTTTTGTGTTTGGTTACTGTTTTTTAATGCCTCTTCCTTTTATTTTGTAGTTCACTGTAAACAATTCAAAGTGTTATTGTGCAGCATGAAATTGCAGGCGCTCGTCTTTACTATGAAAAGACATTTCCAGAGAAGCAGAGTTCTGAAGGACTGCACACTGCCATGACTGTTGCGAAAGAGGAAAAGTTCAGTAAATTGAAATCCTTGTTTGACAAGCAAGTCAACGTTGCAGATCCGGCGAACGGACCGGAGTTTCTTGAAGAGGTGAGGCTCTTTTGTAACGCCGTTTGCTTGTTTTATAACATTTATATCTTTAGATTTTGCAATTTGCTTTATTCTCAATTTGTGGTATGGCAGATAAACAAGCACTACAGCTCTAACCTCAAGCCGGAGATGACTTTGGAGCGGCTTCAACTAGTAGCCACTGCCAAGGTCCAGCCTATCTATCGAATTAGGTGGCTAAAAATGTGGAACAGCAGCGCTGGTTCCCGTGTAGCACTCCGCTTTCCGGTTGCTACGAGTACTGACAAGGAATTCGAGGCTTGGCTTCACAGAGCTTGCTTTTGGGCTGAGGTATGTCATATATCTCGTAAACTCAATTTGATATTCATTTTTATTTTATTACTTCTTCAATTAGTGATTTAATTAACTTCTTTGGTCACTGCCAGTTGGAGGACTGGACTGTTAAGGAGTATGAAAAGATTGCAACAGACCAAGGCATCACCATTAATTGGGCAACTGTTGAGGATGCGGATAGTTTGCCTGATTACATTGAGAAGTGGCATTGCCTTCTCTGGGATCATGCATTCTATTCACACTTTCGTGGTACGAAGCAATATTCAAAGAAGTACACTTTTTTAGCACAAGACGGGACACTGGGAACCGTGAATTCCGGAAAACGTTTGCTTTACAGGTACTTATTTGTTTGCATTTAGAGCTCACTTGTATCATTTTTCTGTCTATTTGACTTTCCTACTCATTCTCTGCATTTGAGTCCTTTTTGATAATTCTATGATTAATTTTGCAGGTACCTCAAACGTGAGCTAGCAGCGAAGAAGATCATCGAACGCAAGCTTCTTCCAAAGTACTTGGATGCATGGGTTGACAAGTCCTCCGAGACTTGCATGTATACGCAACAACAAGTGAGAACTTTTCGACTTTTGCACTTGCAAACTGGATGTTGGTACTTGGAGTGTAAGGCTAACTTCTGCCCATCCGAAGAAGAAGAAGAGAAGGTAAGGTGTGGAGGTGAATTACCGACCCAGGACTTGGATGCTGAAGCCACTGCCAGCGGCAAAGAGGCGACCGCCATCACCGTGGCTTCCGGTAAAGGGAAGAGACAGCGCAATTCCGTTGGGGTTGAAGACTCGGGGTCCAAGCCTAAGAAATCTAGGGCTAAGAAAGACTCATCGGATGTTCCACACGTATCATCTGCTACAGTGAATCCTCCTTTTCAATCTTCGCAGGTTCGGGCAAGATCCGCCATTACTTCGAACCCTTTTGCTCCCTCTGTGCGGTCGTTGGTGTTGAATGATTGTCTTCAGCGATTTATGGAGGAGTTCGTGAAAGTCAATGCTTTTCCAGCAGCTTATAAGGAGGTGGTCAAATTCATTTCTGAGGTGAGTATCTGCAAACTCCTATATTGCATGGTGCTTTAAATAGTTCGTAGAATTCTTAATTATTTTACTCATCCGTTCTGGTGCTGCTTCTTTGACAGGTGAGAGTAGGACGATCGGAGCGTGTTAATGGTGCGCTCCAGACTAGAGACTTCATTGATTTGTTGGTTGCAGATGTTCCTGATGGACTGCCCGTTCCAAATATATCTTCGCCCCCTACAGCGGTTCCTTCATGGAACGTATATACTCCACAGTTTTTTGGGCGACTCTTGGAGTTTGCAGGGAAGTATGTACGTGACCACGGCGCAGTCCTCATCTTTCACCCTGAGAATCATCTTATACGGAAGACTATTGTTGCAAACGCAAAGCAGTCGGGCTTTGTGGTGTATAAAGATTGGTGGGGAATCAATGACTTACGGTTAACATCGTCGTTTGATCATTCTAGAACAGTAAGCTTCATCAAAACACCACCTTTTCACATCTTCCTTAAATTAATATTACAGTATTGATTTATGCTTAAGCAATCTACATGTTGTAGAATTTTAATTATTGGTTTTTTCCCTGCAGACTAAACGGTTCTGGATACTCCTTCTTGTGAAGGCAGCCTCTTCAAATTTCCAACTACAGAAGAATGCAAATGCCTTCAACTCCGATTTAGATCTTCAGTGTGATGATTTGCTCCATAACTTCACCACCAAAGATTCCCAGCTCATGAAAGGCAGCATTCCATGGAGGGGCGCTCGGGAGAAAGACCCGAAGTTCGTACAGATCTTATTGGAGGCTTGTACTCGACCTGGCGATCTTGTCATGGATTATAATGCCTCTACAGGTGTTTTTTGACATGATCATTCTCACTCTAATTTTGGATTCAATTGTTAGACTTTGGCATCAATTGTTCTTACTATTATAAAATCTAACTACGTTGTGTATGACAAACCAGGTGCTGTCATTCACGCATGCAAGGCAAGTGGGCGCCATGTTATTGCGTTGAAGCCGGACAGAGAAATTTTTGAAGCACTCTTGAAACCACTGCAAGAGCTTCCAAAAGTGACTCCAGTGGTTACTATTCCATTCTCAACTGAGGGAGACAGCGCCTCAGACAATGAGGATTTGATTGTCGTTCATCAACAGTCTCGATTCTGTACGTAAGTTTAAGCTTATGTTTTTTAATTTTTGATTGGGTCCTTTTCATTTGCCTTATCTAGATTTCTAACTTCAAATTGCTTTTATGTAGAGTTCCGACATCAGAGACACGAGACCGGCCCTTCTTTGCAAGGCCAGATTTTTTTCCAAGTCCGGAGAAGTCTTACGCCTTGCCTCCTTATGCTGAGGGGGTTGCAACAACCTTAGCTTCAGCTAGTGCTTCATCGCCGTCCTATCCATTTGTTACTCGTAGGAAAGCATGTCCGATTTACATTGATGATATGGCTTCCGAATCTAGCGAAGATTCGTAGCAGTAGTCTATATTATTCTACTAGTGTTGATTGGGAGGTCCTCACCTCCATATGTTATTTTGTCTTATTGGGTTCAGTGTGGAATTGATTTTGTTTGTGGCAATAGTAACTTCCATTTGTACTTCAGCATCATCCATCACTCTGTTTCAACCCTTTTTTCTGAATTAAATTTCATCAATTCGTTCTGAATTTAGTTTCATCACTTCTTTCTGAATTCAATTTTGTTGCAAGTTATATGTTCACATTTGTTCTTCATCACTATAAATCCACGGGTATAGGATCTTCATTCCACGGTAATAGGTAAATTCCCAAAAAATTCGCGTTTCAGGAAACCTGCTCACCGCTCACCGCTCTACGCTCACAAAATAGCGCACCTGCCTCGAGATTGCAGCTTTTTGATTACAATTTGTTTGTTCATGAGTCGCCAGTTTACAAGATTGATACAAAACTCGGCAAGGGAGGCTTTGGACAAGTTTATGCTGCTTACTATTTGAGTGGGGGCTCCGATCGGACCAGTCCAAAGGCTATTGAGGTATTTTTTACTATACCTATTTGCTTGTGTTGTATTGCATGAATAATTTGCGTAGATATTTGAAACAGAACTACATAAGTCGGTCATGGTTGGGGAGAATTTTGCGCTCTCAATATGACACAAATTGAAGCTCTGTCGGAGAGTTCCATTATGGACCACCAGGTAATTTGCAATATCATCCATGTTTAAAGACATCACTGACCGCTCTATGTGGTTAGAAGGGTTCGAATTCTTTGGGACAAAACACTTGTTTTGTTTAATAATGCTTGAACTAAATTGTTTCATTTGTAGTTTTTGTAATGTTTCGTTTGTTTTGAAAATACATCTTTTTTGGAAAATTTCAAAATAATGTTTTGGTATAAAATTTAGTTTTGACACGTGGCACCCCCAGAAGGGGATCTATGTGGCACCTTTAAATTACAATGAGGAGATTAATTAATAAATACTCCAAAGTGCGCACTTTGACACCTATGACCCTGTAGAAAAGAAAAAAAATTGACACATAGCAGCCTTCCAAAGGGGTCCCGTGGCACCAAATTAAATTAAATGAAATGAAAAAACTTAATTGTAAATGAGAGAATTCACATCTAATGAGCCCAAAATTGACATCGTGACACTATAAGCCCAATATTACTCGTGAGTTACACCATGAGTTACTGGTGGATGTAAGTAGTGGTCGACTAAACACGGTTTGACCATGGATGCAAAGAAAGTCCAGGCGTTTAGGTATTGGATCAAATTCTTAATTCATGCCAATCTCAAAGGATGACAGACACCCTCTTCTTCTTTCAATGTTCAAAACCTTACACTATTGAATACATAGAAGTCAATCTCTAATTACCTTTTTCAACCAAAGTGTTTGTTTTTATATTTACAAGACTTTAGACGAATAATTTAGAAGCTTTTAGGAAGGGACATTTTGTATACGGATAGAAAGAGGAAAGTTTGTTCTATAATTGAATTAACCGAAAAGAGGATATAACTCATGTTAGGTGAGCTAAGTTGAAGTGGAGTCAAACACAGCCAATGTGACTGGCACCATTGCCATGAAATCTGAATATAAATAACATGTTGAACTGGTTTTGCCGTCACAAAAGACGACAAAACTAGTTCAATACGTATCTTAGTTGTCATAGTAGCGTTGTCGCAATCGGAAGATATTTGCAAAGTGGTTCAGCAAAGAAAACCGAAAGAGAAGTGGCTTGCAAGCTGCTTCTAAGTGATCGTTCATCCAACCGCTCTCTCACAAAGGCGCTGGTCTCCCTCTCGAACCTCTCTTCATTCACCTCCCTCCGCGTGCATAGGTTTCAACAAGCATAGGTATAAATACAAGGACTTTGAGCAAAGACTTCAGTTTGAGTTGGAGTTCACACGACACTGATAATTTTCGGAAGATGCACTATTTTCCTTTCCCATCATTTTATTTTTTTGTTAGTGATTTTAGGCGCTGGTGATTGTAGACGTTGCTGCCGTTTTGGATGACTTGCGATTAACTCTTGTGCATTACTACATCGCTCTATTTAGAATCGCAAGGGTTTTGGTGTTCAAGTAATCGTGGCCTAAAGGAGACCAGTAACTATGATCATAGCGTGAAGGAACGGTGTTATTGGCCTGATGGTGTTTGTGAGCATGCCTACTCCATGTTCCGATTGCTTTACTGCATGTTCATTGCAATCTCCATATTCATTGCCATCTCTATTGTTATTGTCCATCGCCGGAACGCCTGGCTCATCGCCATCTCCATGTCTGTCGCCATCTTTACTGCTTCGTCGCCATCCTTGTTGTTGTTGTTCATTACTGCGATGGATAGCCAACTATAGAGACAAAGAGAGGTAGCTTCAGTTGTGGGGGAGCAAGGGAACTTCAATGCTAGGATTTTTAGTACCAGGACTTTTAGTGCACGGGACCTTAAGTGTCGAGGAACACGCGAGCTTCGACTCCGGGGAGCAGAGCCGCGAGAGATGGGAGCAGAGCCGCGAGAGATGGGAGCAGCAGCACAAAACTTTTATGCTGGGAGTTGAAACAGTAGAGATGGGGACCAACAACACAATAGACCTTCAATTCTCGACAAAGAGAGTATCAACAACCATCCAACTTCAACAATTTGAGACTGAATCAGGTAAAAAACATTACCCTTCTTCATGCACTTCTATCTTTTTTTCTAGATATGTTTGCTATTTGTTTGGTGTTGTTTATTTTTTTCTAGATCTACATGCAAATTCTTTATGATTGATTGTTAAGGTAGATCGTCATTGTGTGAGTGAGTGTTATAGTGAATGTTATTGTTCATTTTCATTGTGTATGAGATCCGGTTTTAGGATTGAGATTTAGGGAATTTTTTTTCCTTTTTGGTGTGGAGTTGTATTTTCTATATATTGTTGTTTGATTTCGTGTTCTGTTGCTTTCTACAGGGATGTAGGACTTCCTAACTACTATTAAAGTCACTAAGGGACATGCAAAAAGGAACAGCCTTAACCTAAGAGCAGGAATTGTGGTGGGATTGAGTTCAAGTAGCCAAGCAAGCAATAGCTCCATAGTTAAAGACCCAAGCGCAACAACAAATGCTGCAATTCCAAGGCTCGGTGAAAAGATAAAGAAAAACCCAAATCTAAGAGAAATTTTGCAAGAAATGGCCAAAGGTATTACAAGCCTTGCAAACACCTATGCGGGGGGAGAGGCAAACCGCAATGGATTGATTGAGCTAAAAATGAAGAATGAAAAAAAACGATGCTGCATGTTTAGTACCAAGTATAAGAGCATGCCTATGAATGATCTCATTAAGCTTAGAAATGAGGGATTTTACACACTCGAGCAATTTAGAAGAGAGATGCAAGAGATTTTAGATTCTACATAACAAACTTGTATCTTCATTCATCTATATCAACAATGAGTTCCTTCCAAAGGAACTCACAATAAATGGATTCAATATATTTCAATACCTTTGAACTATACTTAAATATGCTTATAAGGCCTTCCAAAAAACAAATTAAACTCATAGAATTTAATACTCAAAAATTTGGAAAAAATCATTATCCTTAGAGTATTACATTTTCAACCAATCACATCAAATTTCACGTACAAAATTTGAATATCTTATTTGTAATCATATAAGTTGGCATAAGTGTTCTTTCACCCAAACGCATGTTTATTTAATTTTATGTAATTTTTACAATGGATTGAATTACGTTTTTAATAAAAGTGACATTTTTTTATTCATTGAGTATATTCTAAGTTATTTCACATTTCGTCTTTAAGAACCAATTAATATCAAATTAAAAAGTAAAAGAGTGTTGAGGTAGGTTTGAAGTACACCTCAAGCCTACATCAACACGCTTTTACTTTGAGAACACAATGTATATCAAATTCAAAAGTAAAAGCGTGTTGAGGTAGGCTTGAGGTACACCTCAAGGTACCTCAAAACGCTTTTTTTTTAAAACACAATTTATATCAAATTAAAAAATAAAAGCGTGTTGAGGTAGGTTTGAGGTACACCTCAAGCCTACCTCAACACGCTTTTTTAAAAACACGTTTTAGATCAAATCACTTTAAGCTAAACTAAGATACCAATAATGGTGAATTTAAAAATATATATATATATAATGGATTCATTTGAAGGAGTTACATGGCTGAACAATATAAAGAAGCTATAAAAGTAAATCTACCCTTAATACTAAGACAAAGACTACGCGACTAGCATCTTATTTTCATCAATAATAAATCTTCCTTTTAAAATATTTAGCTAATTTTGTGTGATTCGTAGAAATGTAATACTCTAAGTGTTTGGAATTTTTTTATTGCTTAATTATTTGAATTGAATTTTGTAAAAACACTTTTATAATGAAGTCTTTGAAATTTTGGATGAATCGTTACAATATGAAATGAGGCATAAAAAGGGAACAAATCATTCATTTTCTAATCGAATGACACATGCATGAAGCTAAATTCCTATAAAATATATATATTAATAATAGATTACCCACAAAAAAAATTCAAAAAAATAACTAGCTAATGGGTTTGGATATAAAGGGCACCTGCATGTGTAGGTTTTAATTCTACGTGGTAATTTTTGTCAAAGGCCCTAAAGATGCTCCAATCTTGGGTTTATTTTAATTTCTTCACTTTATTTTTATACTACTTATACACATAACTTTTATCTTCTTTAAACATAATTTTTTATTTCAAAGTTGTCAAAACATATATCTCACTTGAATTTTTATCTTGTAATATTATAAATTTGCAATAGTTAGTGATGAATTAGTTAAAGGTTTATATTTAGAAAATACTAAATTTTAGTTCAATTTGGGGTTAGTCACATTTCTAACAGATGATATTTGATTTAAAGTAAAATTATTGACATTCAAGTAAAATCCCTTAGGTCTGATGAATTTTAACAACGATTTTAACTCTAGCTTTTATGAGAAGTTAGATTTACGCATGTCTTAACCAATTAGAATGGAGATGATTTGTGAAATTTTTAGCCTAAGAGCATTTTTATTGTTAAAATTGATAAAATAGCATTTTTCACAACACTTTAAAATTCAAAACCCAAAATTCCAATTTAATATTTTTTTCTATCAAATTTTCTCTATGTAAGCCTAAGAAGCATGCCACCTACACTTTGTTGTTCATCACTATTATTTACACTTTTCTTAAAATAAGTTTACACCATTTGAAACATTTTTGTAATTACTATAGTTTTTACAAGAATTTTATACTTAAATTTTTTTAAATCATTGTTATTGACATAATTTCAAAAAATTCAAGGTTTGCGAACAAGGTTTAAATTTCAAAATAAATCTACGTTTGCTTAGATTAATATAAAATTTATCTTCAAGGTAGATAAAAGTTATATTTACTGACAGTTTAAAAATAAAAGTGAAAAATTAAAAGAAACTAATTATTGAAGCATCCTTGATTGAAGCATCCTTGAGACATTTAGAAAAATACCATTTAAAGTAAATACCTTTTGCTTCAAAATGAATATTGTGTGTGACCTAACGTCACTAACCTCAAAATAGACGTTAGTGATGTTAGTGACATGTAAGGGATTGAAATAGTAGGAGTTTTTGGAGAGCATGGTAAAATTTGAATAGGATTTGCAAAAATGAGGTCATAAATTCAAAGAACACAAAAAGTTCAAAAAATCACCACGTTTAACCCTTTCAGGCGCTATTTGGACGCTCAACAGATTTTGACTGTTCAAATTCCATCCAAACTCAACAGTTTTCATCCACCAAAATTTCTCATGATTCTTGTGCAAGTTGACTATCCTTTGTACGGTTTTGATTCTCAAAATAGGTTATTATGATTTTTGGAAAAACAACACAAGTGGTTTATGTCAAGTTTCATTCTTAGTTCAAAAAGTGAGACCTTAAAGATGATTTTTCAAAATAAGTAGGATCAAATAATAGAAACCATGCAATCTCGTAGTGCATGTTACTCCAATTTCATCACAATTTAAAAAAAAATTATTCCGTTAATTTATGATTTTAAAATGATTTTCAAGAGAAAACCTTGCAAAATCAATAAAAACATATTAAAGAAATATATGATAAATCCAACCGTACAGATGTGATCTTCACATTGACATGTACAACTTTTCTTTGTACATCAACTCCATTTTCGGCTTTCGTCAAACATTTTATAACGAATTTTTGAAAACAGTGTTGAACTGGGACGTTAAAGGGTTAAGAGCATCACATTTCAAACTCATTTCAAAAAAATTAACTCAGAAAATATTAAAATTTTGTTTGTAATTGAATTTAGAAGGAATTTTTAATTTTAATTTTCAAAATTGATAATTAAATATTGGCAATGATATTAGTGAACCGAACCATACGGATGGAATCTAAAATTCAAAATCAAAACTTTCATTTGTATATTAATTCCAAAATATTCTTTCAAATAGTAATTTATGATGATTTTTCTCAAATTGTCAATTCCAGGGACATTCTGGTACGTTTAGGGGTTAAACGCATTAACCTAATTTTTTTTAATAAATTGAAATTTTCTCTTTTAGAGTTTAAATTTTAGAATGATTGGTTAAAGTTGGTTCATCCGTTGTAAACTTCAAAAAAGTAAAAGAAATGATGAAGGGAACATCATTACTTTTCTCAAATAGCAAAATTTTACAACACTGAGACATGTTGAGGTGATCCACTATGAAAAATTCTCCTGAGTAGAGTTAAACTCAAATTGACATAATTCAAATTGCGTTAGAAAGTAAACTTGATTTAGTATTTAAAAATTAAAGTAAAAAAAAAATTCAGTTTTTTTTTTAATAATGTTAAATTCGGGTAATGACCAAGAAATAATCATTTGGGTGTTAAGGGGTTAACCCTTAAACGTCAAGGTAAGCCCCATGGGCTTATTTAAAAGAGAACAATGAAGAAAAAAGTTGATTTTCTCAACCAAATAAGATTTTTTCACTTGTTGCGTTGGAAAGCTACTGAAAAAGCGCTCTAGATTCCAAATTTTCGCCCCATTTGAGAGATTGTAGAATCGTTGGTAAGCAATCAAAGTTATCAAATTGAACAAGTTTTGAGGTTGGGCAGTTGAAGTTCAGCAGTGCTGCAACGCTACAGTGCTAGCCAGCAGTGCACTGCAGAGCCGTTTTTGCAAAAAAAAAAAAAAAAACTTTTTTTTTTTCCCCAAAAAAATTTAGATGCCTTCCGGGCTGCCCCGTTCAGGTCCTTTTGACGTTTAAGGGTTAAGTTATAACGAACCCATTTCAGAAAAACAATTTCATGCGAATACATACCATGCCGGGCCGGGTATGAAGTGGGGGCTATGTATGAGGATGGGCCAGGTACTCAGGTGGGCCGGGTATCAAGTGGGGTAGCATGTGAAGTGGGTAGCATGTGGGGCGGCTGCTCCTCTGCCAGCTTGTCTCATCCAACTGTCCCTCCTCACTTTTTGTGATCCTTCCTATTTCTTCAAATTTCAAGAGCCTGACAACCCGAACTCCATGGAAACCATGAGTTTTCAACATGGATTTTGACTTTGGTTACACTAGAACATAGCTTGATTTTTCATTTCCACGAATTTCTGGGGTCAGAACTCATGTTTTGATTTCGGTTAACTCTAATGTTGAATGGTTTAGAACTACCTAAAAGACGAAGGCATGCTCAAAGACCATGCAACCAAGCTCCAGGAAAATCAGAAATAGGCAAGAGTGAAGACGAACGGTGGGAACACTGGAAAGGAAAGAATGACGAGTAACACGATCTAGATTGTATAAAGAACCATTGAGGGTGGATACACTTGTTCAGTCAAATTTTGAGCGGCGCTTTCAGTTGGAAAGCCCCGAATTGCCCCTACCGTCCACTGTGATACAATACCAGCACAAATTGCGAATCTCAATGCCTTGTCTAACTTCTCTTGGTCAAGAAGAAGCTGTGGCTGGGTCGTCAATTTTCGGATAATAGCTGCAAATACCACAAGGACCGTGCGTGAGAAATCCCCTAAAGAAAAGAGCACTGTACACTCTCATTCCATGCTAACTGTAACTGACTGCTACTGTTATTGGCCGGGATTCCTACTAGCGTACAACATTTCACCCCTGAAGGAACATTCATGAACCAATCCGATGGATCTGTGAGAAACACAGTTCAGATGGGGCCGAAATTTATATCCACAGAATTAAGGAGGAACATTGCATGTGTAAGTCAGAAATTAAATAAAAAAAATAAGACAGAAGAAAGTCTTCCTATGGCCTACTCAAACATGAAGCGCAATTGGGGAATCTTGGTCCTAGAAGGAAGGGTTACGAGCAGCGTGACCAAATCAATCCAGGACTGACTGCCTTGCGTGCTGATATTCAGTTGGGGCCATGAAGTGAAGAGAAGAGGGAATGGAAGAGGTTGGTTCAGTACCAGCAATGACGGCGTCTCCAGAGCCAGTTCTATCACAACTGAACGGGGTGACCAGCACATCCTCCGTTCCCGCCACAGAGCCGTGGAAAAAGGGCGTGTAATAATGAATTCGCCACGTGCCGTCCGTGACAAAGAGAATGCGTAAATTCTTATGCCACACTTGCGCCAGCTCCTCGGGCATGTAGTGATACTCCTCCCTTCCCGAGGTCGTTTGCTTCATCTCATCCACGGACTTGGAGAAGTACACAGACTGCCGTAATCGTTTCTTCTCATAGATGTCCTCGCCTAGCAGAAACTCCAGCTCCTGCTTCGTGACTTCGATCATGGTCGACTTCTTCCACGCTTTCTCGATCGTGCTCCACGTGGTCTCCCGGGACTGCCAGTACGGGAGCGGCAGGTTCACGTCGAAGAAGATCTCCGCGCCTCCTTTCCTCGCCGTTTCCAAGCTGGTCATCAGCGTCGACCGCAGTGGCTCGTACATGAGGCTGATGGACGTGAAATGGAACATGCGAGCCTGCATTCCAAACATGGAGCAGCCCGTTAACCTCTCCGAACTAGTCTTTTACAAATGACCAATTCGATTGATGAAAATCATCCATTCCGATGGGGCCAAATTTTACATCACCAGACACCCAGTGGAGAACATTGGTCAGATAAATACACTTCAACGAGAAAACAGTCCTCATATGAACCATCATCATCATAATAATAATAATAAAAACACAAAAGATGAGACCCAAATTGGGCTTCCTGGTCCTTGAGAGGCTCACGAAGCTGGCCCTCATGCACAGTTGGTGTACCTCCTTGAGGATGTCAAGATCGACGTCCTCCGATTGTAGTGTAGATTCCACACTGGGCGATTCGCATGTCATTTGAACTCCTGACCCGGTGCCGCAAGTGAGCCGCATCTGCGAGACGGCAGTGCCATAGCAGTCGGCTATTTTGACACCCCGTGTTTGAACCCCATTTTCGTTGAGAGTCATCAGCAATTCGTTTCCAAAAACATCGTTGGCCACCTTTCCCACGAACACGACGCGTCCACCCAGCCGTGCCAAGGCGATCGCTACATTGGAAGGCGAGGTTCCAGGTGCACGGGCGAATTCGGGAGGGCTCCATTGAAGGCCTTTCCACGAGGAGTAGATGTCCTCGTCCATCTGTCTCTCAAAGGGTCTCACTGTCGGAAGAAACTCGTAATGCGCCTCTCCGAAACAACACACCAACGGTGGCCAGTCGAATTCCTCTCCCTCTTCATCCTCATCCCCGGGCCCTTCTTCTTCAACGACTTTCTTCTCCTTCGTAGTCCGCTTGGTCGTTGACGCGCTTGCCTTGCCTGCGCGCATTTAGCCTAAGGTAAGTACACCGTCCGAAATGCACAACTAGAATTAGCACTACAATGGAAGTACACAGTCTACAAATCTGTCCAGAACTAAACAATAGAAGCTGGAGAGTTCTTTGAAGCAACCGATGGAAGTTGAAGCTTCAAGGGTGTCCAACCAAGGGGTAGTTTAGTGTCAACGTTAGGTTCGGAACGATGCAACTGTAGATAATTATTGGAGTCTGGGAAAGATAAAACTGTAGACTATTATTAGAGTCTCGGAACGATACAAAACGACTTGCGTTATGACTCTCTTGCGTTGATCTAAATTTCTTGCCCACACCCTCAGTCAAATGGTGGTATCACGAAAGGTGTGGCTTCTAAGATAGGTTGCCTTCCATGGTGTAAATAGAAAGAAACCTTGTGTACAAAATCCAATGGCGGTGAGAAGAAAATGCTCCCATTACGCACTTTGTAAGTTTCGAAAATCTAGTGCGCTGGGAAGGAGAGGAATCGACAGCTGACCTTTGGACGCGTTCGTAACAGCGGCAGGTTCGCTCTTTCTCTTCATCGCCGAAACTAGTACCTCTCTCCGTGTTCTCGGAATCCTGAATGACAGTCCTCTGCTGCATTCACACAATCACTCGTCACGAAGGGACTCAAGTTGGGCCCTTAAGAACACACATTCAAACCCTACCACTTGGTCACCCTAAAGCCCTAAACCCTCTCCATCGACAACGACTGATTTACATCTGCGAGGGCGAGTTGTGAACATAACAGCTGATCTCCATCACATTTTCCTCCATAGAATCTGTAAATCAAAATCTCGTTTCTGTCCTCTGAATTATCGAGTAAGTAGAAAGAATATTAACCACGTACTCACTCTGAGTGCCACCAGCGGTCATCACAAGCTCTCCATTGCACGTCACCCTTGACTCACCCCGGCACACCTTCAACAAAAACCACACCGTGACAAACCTCGTTCAGACGACCAGCATCACGACCTAACAATTGGGCAATAATGCAATGTCGGAAAAAGAAACTCGTTTTCTACCAATCAAGCAGTTATAAATTGGGCCTTCAACGTAAGAATCTTGAAACCTATGAGATGGCTGTCGAAGCTTGTGTGGCAAGAAAGAATGAATTTGCGAAGCGACAGGCGAGGAGCAATCAATTGGCAAGTGCTGTAATAACACCTGAAGAGAGGTGGAACCGAAGAGAACAGTGAAGGGGCACACAGCCAGCGAGCTGACGGAGAGCGCCATAGCCAGCGAGCTAGGACAGGAGGTGGGTAGCGAGGAGCCGAGGACTTGGTGTTGCAAACAGAAGCAATGTTGTCGTTCCGCAGGTAGGCGAAGCTCCAGCAACGTGAATCCACAGTTGCAAAATCTGCAGGGATGGCTAAGCGGGATGGCTATGGTAGCAGTGTCACACCACCAGAGAAGGACATTCCCCTGTTCCCCTATCGCGTTCCCTGTTCTCCTATCTCGTTCCTTGCTCCCGTTCCCTTCTCTGCTGGTTCCCACTGAACTGTACAGTATCCACCAATAAGTTTTCGTTCATTTCAGCTTTTCAAAGAATTGAATCAAATAATTAATTTATCAATATTAATATCTATTATTCAATACAGCATGGTTTGTCTCACTCGACCGTTCCGCACTGGAATCCGTCGAGGAGACAACTCAAGCTCAATGTGCTCAACCGCACGGGTCCCACTAGTTAAGATATATTAAACCATTTGAAGTGTGAAAGATTACTTCTTTGAACAAATTTTGGATCAAATATTATAAAAATGTATAATTTATACTTAGATTGAACATTTCTAAACTAAAAACTTCAAACATTGATATTTTAGTAAATATGACCTCAAAACTCATGATTTTTTTTCCACATGATTCTACAGAGGATTTGCATTCTTTTCATTGAAAGTTTTATAAACCAGAAGTAACAAAATTTGTATTCATAGTTGTTTGAAATAAGAGTAAAAAATGAAGGTTTTAATTTCAAATAAAAATAGATATAAAAAACACTTTTTATTATCAAAAATCAGTTGTATGTATTGTTCATCTTATGCACTACAACTTGTCCAAATTAGGCTCAAAACTAATAATTTTTGTAATTTGTATTGGTAATTCTTTGAAAAGTTGAATGAACGTAAACTTGTTGGTGGGTACTATACAGTGGTGTACCAATCAAAATGTCGTTTTCGAATCCGTAGTGAGAAAAATTTCAGTACTGTCAACTTTGAAAGCCTTCCGAGAGCTCAAAAATGTAGGAACTCGACATTGTAGACCACTTCAACAAAATCCTTAGCAAAACGTCTATCTTTGGGCATAAAAACAAGTTGTGATTTTTGCCCTCCAGCAAATGCAACCCAAATCATCAAAGAAGTTCTCCCACTCTTAAAAGTTGGAACTATACAACTTTATGAATAGCGCTCACATGGATTTCTCCAAACATGAACTTGTCTAGAATATTTTCCAACTTCAAAGGTAGACTCATCCACTACAAGGAAATCTGTGGCATAATTGACAGAGATTTAACAAAAATTTGTCACATGTCTTGTCAATTAGGACACCTCGATTCAGTCACTTTGTTGACACATTTTAGTCACTGTTGAAGTAGGATGATTGTGTAGACTGAAGTTGCTCGTAGCCAATGTGTATGAGCTTATTGAAGGTTAGATTAGAATGCCAAAGCCTCACACAAACACTTGGAATGCATAGGAAAGAGATGATCTTTACTCATGGGCTGCCCCTCTTAAGTAGCACACCCAAGAGAGTCCCCTTGGCAAACCATATGGGACATCAGCCCATACTCCACTCCTAGTACACTAGGATCAGCCCATATCACTTGGGAGACCCAATTCTCATTACTTCTAACTAGTACCACTTCTCTAGTTGCAAGTCTAGCTCATTCGCATCATCTACTCTAGCTAATGCGCATGGCTATGAGCAACTTCAGCCCACGCAATCATCCTACTTCAACACTCCCACTTTGCGAATAGCCAAAGCCTTGGAGCCCAAATGCCACCACTAGTCTTTGATGTCGATCTCTCGCAAGAGCCTTTGTCAGCACGTCCGCCACCATGTGCTCCGTTGGACAATACTTCAACTCTATCACCTTCATCTCTAACTTCTCTCGAATGAAGTGATATTGCACATCAATGTGCTTTGTACGTGAGTGATGCGTTGGATTCTTCGCCAATGACATACTCCCTTGGTTGTCACACATGATTGTTGTAGCCTCCTCTTGAGTGCATCTCACATCCGCCATTAGTTGCCTCAACCAAATGGCCTCCTTCGTACCGTGGCTCGTCGCCATGTACTCCGCCTCAACCGTTGACGTGGCCGTGGTTTGTTGGCGCTTGCTATTCCATGAAACGGCCCCCGATCCAACTTTGAACATGTACCCCGTGGTGGATCTACGATCATTGGTATCACCCGCATAATCCGCATCACAATACCCACTCAACACAATGTTGTCACCTCCAAGACACAACCTCACATCACTTGTGCCTTTCAAGTACCGCATGATCCTCTTGACCGCAACCCAATGACTTGAACCCGGTCTTGCCATGTGTTGACTCACAACGCTGATTGGATACGCAAGGTCCGGCCTTGTTGCAATCATAGCATACATCAATGACCCTACAGCTTGCTTGTATGGCACATCCACCATAGATTGAGCCTCTAATGCATACTCCTCATCGGTGAGTTTCACGAGTTTGGAATTCACATCCAATGGAGTGCCAACCGGTTTGCAATCCTCCATGCCAAAGCGTTTGAGAACATCCATAACATACTTGCTTTGATTCATTGTTATGGTGCGTGTTGCTCTATCTCGCACAAACTCAACTCCTAGACAAAAGTGCAACTCACCCAAATCACTCATCTCGTACTCGTTCTCAAGCATTGCCTTCAATGCCTTCAAAGAGCTCATACAACTTGCAAGGATGATCAAATCATCCACATATATGATCACGATGACCACATGTTGCCCCTTTTGCATGAAATACAAGCTGTGATCAGCGATGCTCCTTGTGAACCCGATATGAACAAGAAACGTGTCAATCTTTTGATACCATGCGCGTGGAGATTGCTTCAACCCATACAATGACTTGTTCAACTTGCAAACAAGGTTCTCATTACCTCGTTGCACAAATCCTTCGGGTTGTACCATGTAGATGTCCTCGTCCAACTCGCCGTTCAAGAACGCCGTCTTCACATCCATTTGATGCATTTCCAAATCCATGGCAGCCCCGATGGCCAAAATGCATCGAATAGTGGTGAATTTCGCCACCGGTGCAAAGGTCTCATGAAAATCAACACCTTCGATTTGTGAAAAGCCCTTTGCCACCAATCTTGCCTTATAACGAACCACATCACCCGTTGCATCTCTCTTTGCACGAAATACCCACTTGCAACCGATAGCGTTGCGATTCTTGGGGAGGGGAGTCAATTCCCAAGTGCCATTGTCCATCAACGATTTGTACTCCTCTTGCATGGCTTGCTCCCACTTGTTTGCATCATCACAACTCAACGCTTCACGAATCGTCAATGGAGCATCTAAAAGTGCAACGTTTGCATGCTCCTCCTCACCTTGAGGGAGAATATGATTCTTCCACCACTCGCCAAGTGGTCTACGATTTCTCTCTGGATAACGACGATCGCTCGAGGATGCATTGTCTTCAACCGCCGTTGCTTGTGCCTTCTTCTCGCCATTCTTCGTCTTCAAAGGTCGCTCCTCAATATGTTCCTCATCACCACCATCTTCGTCATCTTCGTCTTCATCAACAATATCGATAACGGGAGATTTGGAAGATTGGTCCACAATCGCCGGTTTATCGCCACTTCTCCCACTTGGACCATCGTCCAAATTGTCTTCAACCTTGGAATTCTCGCAAAATGTCACATCACGAGCTCGAATGATCTTCTTGGTCTCGAGCGACATGAGCCTGTACGCCTTGGTACCTTCACAATATCCAAGAAACACACATTTTGTTGCCTTGGCCTCAAGTTTGGTTCTTTGAGAATCGGGTACCTTTGCAAATGCGATGCATCCAAATGTGCGCATGTGCTCCACGCGGGGTGGCCTCCCACTCCACGCTTGCTCTGGTGTCATGTTTTGAACCGCACTCGTCGGGCATCGGTTGCGTGTGTACACCGCAGTCACCACCGCTTCCGCCCAAAGGTCCAAACCCAAATTTTGTGCATGCAACATACTCCTTGCCATTTCCACAATTGTTCGATTTGCACGCTCTGCAACTCCGTTTTGTTGTGGTGTATATGGCGTTGTGGTTTGTCTAGCAATGCCTTCTTTCTTCAATAACTCTCCAAATTGGTTGGACATGAACTCGCCGCCATTATCCGATCGAAACACCTTGATCTTGTGCTCGGATTGCTTCTCAACCAACGCCTTGAACTCTTTGAACTTCTCAAAACACTCGCTCTTTGCTTTGATCGGATACAACCATATCTTCCTCGAAAAATCATCAATGAACGTCACAAAATACTTGCAACCCCCCATAGACGTGGTCTTCATCGGACCACACACGTCGGAATGCACAATCTCAAGTACCTTGGTTGCACGAGTTGCCCCATCAACTGGAAACGGTGAGCGTTGTTGCTTGCCTTCAATACAACCCTCACATGTGAATGAACTAGGTGCGATGTGTGATTGTGCAAGATCCATGCCACTTACCATTCCACGCAGTGCTTTCACACTCTTGACATTCAAATGCCCGAGACGACGATGCCACAACGCCAACTTGTCGTCGTTTGAACTCGATTGCACCAACGTTGCGGATTCCGCCGCGTGCATCTTGGAAAACTTGATTTGGTACAAGCCGTTGACTTCGTGTATAATGGCCACCTCCTCACGACTTGGAGACAACACAAAACACCCTTGGTCGCTAAATTCCACTCGCAAATGCTTCATCACCAAATGTCGCACCGATAAAAGATTTGCCTTCAACTTGGGAACGTGGAGGACATCATGGATGGTAATTGTCTTCACACGACCCTTCACCTCGGTGTCTACGACGATGGATCCTTTACCCACGGCTTGAAGAACCGTATCATCACCCAAAATGACATTCTTTGGAGATATGACGTGATATGATTGGAAACAAGTCCTAATGGGCGCCATGTGACTCGAGGCTCCCGAATCAACAATCCAATCGATCACACTACCATTGCATGACACGTCACTTGCCATCATTGCATACTCGTCCCCGTCATCACTACAAGAAGAGACGCTAGTCATAAATGCGTACTCATCACCTGCATCGTTGACCTTTGTATTGTTGGCACTTTCCTCTCTCTTGCGTTTGTAGCAAAATTTTGCCAAGTGGCCCTTCTTACCGCAATAGTAGCATACCTTGTCTGTAGAGCTCCCACTGGCACCGCTCTTGGATTGCTTCGCCATAAGCGCCGCGCTATCGCCACGAGTCTCGTTCTCTTTGCGCCGCGAGAGTTCATGCAACAACCGTGATGTCACATAATCAAGAGTGAGCTCGCTAATGGGCCTACTCTCCATAGCAACGATAAGATACTCGTACGACGGCGGCAAACTCTCGAGGAGCGTCATAACGATATCACCGTCGGTAATGTTGACGTCTGCGCCGTTGAGCTGATCCGCAAGAGCCTTGACTTTGTTGATGTGCGCCAACATGTCGTCGTTTTCTTCCATCTTGATGGTGAAAAACTTGCGCCTCAAAAACAAGATATTGACCAAGCTCTTTGCCTCATGAATATTGCAAAGCTTGGCCCATGCCTCGGCGGGAGTCTTGCACGACCGAATATGAGAAAGCTGGGAATCAGAAAGATTAAGAGCCAAAATGGCAAAGGCCTTTTTCTCTCGCCGAGTGTACGCAGTTCGTACCCTAGCCTCGGCGTCGGACGAAGGCGGTTCCTCACTACCCTCAACTATCTCCCACAATTCTTTTTCGGCCATGACCATTTCCATCTTGAATTTCCACAAGTGGAAGTTGACGCCATCGAACTTGTCTACAACCTTAGCACCTTCACCCTCAAATGTAGCCATATCCTTGATTGAAGGACGTACGCTCACAAAATTCAGCCCCTAGAAAGCTAAGAAAAATTGTTTTTATGATTTTATTTTTTTTGACAATTTTGTGATTTGTGAGGCAAATTGCACACGTACGTGCTTCTAATGCCTCCAAACTAATTCCAAACACTAAATCAGCACCTTTGTGCTACACATCAACCTCACAACACTCAATCGTGATGGTTCTTAGTGAATTTGCACAAGATCATACCACAACACCCTAACTAGGAGAATTGCGCACTCGTTGGCTCAAATCCACTCAAATCAGCACCCTTGTGCTTCACAACACGTAACGCACCCTATGGACACCCTTGTGCCTTCCAAGGACTCTAAATCAATGCAAATTCAGCCCCTTCAAGTCCTAATTGCATTGAAATTCATCAAATCAGCCCCGTTGTGCATTCACTAACCCAAACTCTAATTTTGAGCACTCCAAGGGCATAACTCACATTCCAAACCCTTGTGCAAGAATTGCAATACCAAAATCAGATTGTAGACTCACCCCAAGAGCCTCAAAGCATAAAAGTGCCTTGCAACAACACAAGTGCACAAATTGAGCACAAATTGAGCCAATAAGCTCCAATAAGCTCCAATAAGCTCCGATAAAGCTCCTATCAGCTCCAATATACTCCAACAAGCACCAATAAGCTCCAAAGCTCCAATTCAGCCCTTGTAGACGTGTATAAACTCCAAAAGTGCTCCAAAGTGCTCCAAAAGCTCCAAATCAACAAATGATAGCTCCAAAGTGCGAATTCAGCCCTCCAACACGTAGATCAAAGGTAGGAAGATTGTAATACCTCCCAATGTCGAAATCAGCCCACCAAAGCTCGAATTCAGCCCTCCAAAGTTCCAAATCAGCGCTCCAATACTCCAAAATCAGCGCTCCAACGCACGACCTCCACACAATGAGCAATCTAATCTTTGACTCACGCAAAACACATGAGTGGGCCCATAACCTATTGAAGGTTAGATTAGAATGCCAAAGCCTCACACAAACACTTGGAATGCATAGGAAAGAGACGATCTTTACTCATGGGCTGCCCCTCTTAAGTAGCACACCCAAGGGAGTCCCCTTGGCAAACCATATGGGACATCAGCCCATACTCCACTCCTAGTACACTAGGATCAGCCCATATCACTTGGGAGACCCAATTCTCATTACTTCTAACTAGTACCACTTCTCTAGTTGCAAGTCTAGCTCATTCGCATCATCTACTCTAGCTAATGCGTATGGCTAAGAGCAACTTCAGCCCACGCAATCATCCTACTTCAACATGGGAGACCCAATTCTCATTACTTCTAACTAGTATCACAACTCTAGTTGCAAGTTTAGCTCATTCGCATCATCTACTCTAGCTAATGCGCATGGCTATGAGCAACTTCAGCCCACGCAATCATCCTACTTCAACACTCCCACTTTGCGAATAGCCAAAGCCTTCGAGCCCAAATGCCACCACTAGTCTTTGATGTTGATCTCTCGCAAGAGCCTTTGTGAGCACGTCCGCCACCATGTGCTCTGTTGGACAATACTTCAACTCTATCACCTTCATCTCTAACTTCTCTCGAATGAAGTGATATTGCACATCAATGTGCTTTGTACGTGAGTGATGCGTTGGATTCTTCGCCAATGACATACTCCCTTGGTTGTCACACATGATTGTTGTAGCCTCCTCTTGAGTGCATCTCACATCCGCCATTAGTTGCCTCAACCAAATGGCCTCCTTCGTACCGTGGCTCGTCGCCATGTACTCCGCCTCAACCGTTGACGTGGCCGTGGTTTGTTGGCGCTTGCTATTCCATGAAACGGCCCCCGATCCAACTTTGAACATGTACCCCGTGGTGGATCTACGATCATTGGTATCACCCGCATAATCCGCATCACAATACCCACTCAACACAATGTTGTCACCTCCAAGACACAACCTCACATCACTTGTGCCTTTCAAGTACCGCATGATCCTCTTGACCGCAACCCAATGACTTGAACCCGGTCTTGCCATGTGTTGACTCACAACGCTGATTGGATACGCAAGGTCCGGCCTTGTTGCAATCATAGCATACATCAATGACCCTACAGCTTGCTTGTATGGCACATCCACCATAGATTGAGCCTCTAATGCATACTCCTCATCGGTGAGTTTCACGAGTTTGGAATTCACATCCAATGGAGTGCCAACCGGTTTGCAATCCTCCATGCCAAAGCGTTTGAGCACATCCATAACGTACTTGCTTTGATTCATTGTTATGGTGCGTGTTGCTCTATCTCGCACAAACTCAACTCCTAAACAAAAGTGCAACTCACCCAAATCACTCATCTCGTACTCGTTCTCAAGCATTGCCTTCAATGCCTTCAAAGAGCTCATACAACTTGCAAGGATGATCAAATCATCCACATATATGATCACGATGACCACATGTTGCCCCTTTTGCATGAAATACAAGCTGTGATCAGCGATGCTCCTTGTGAACCCGATATGAACAAGAAACGTGTCAATCTTTTGATACCATGCGCGTGGAGATTGCTTCAACCCATACAATGACTTGTTCAACTTGCAAACAAGGTTCTCATTACCTCGTTGCACAAATCCTTCGGGTTGTACCATGTAGATGTCCTCGTCCAACTCGCCGTTCAAGAACGCCGTCTTCACATCCATTTGATGCATTTCCAAATCCATGGCAGCCCCGATGGCCAAAATGCATCGAATAGTGGTGAATTTCGCCACCGGTGCAAAGGTCTCATGAAAATCAACACTTTCGATTTGTGAAAAGCCCTTTGCCACCAATCTTGCCTTATAACGAACCACATCACCCGTTGCATCTCTCTTTGCACGAAATACCCACTTACAACCGATAGCGTTGCGATTCTTGGGGAGGGGAGTCAATTCCCAAGTGCCATTGTCCATCAACGATTTGTACTCCTCTTGCATAGCTTGCTCCCACTTGTTTGCATCATCACAACCCAACGCTTCACGAATCGTCAATGGAGCATCTAAAAGTGCAACGTTTGCATGCTCCTCCTCACCTTGAGGGAGAATATGATTCTTCCACCACTCGCCAAGTGGTCTACGATTTCTCTCTGGATAACGACGATCGCTCGAGGATGCATTGTCTTCAACCGCCGTTGCTTGTGCCTTCTTCTCGCCATTCTTCGTCTTCAAAGGTCGCTCCTCAATATGTTCCTCATCACCACCATCTTCGTCATCTTCGTCTTCATCAACAATATTAATAACGGGAGATTTGGAAGATTGGTCCACAATCGCTGGTTTATCGCCACTTCACCCACTTGGACCATCGTCCAAATTGTCTTCAACCTTGGAATTCTCGCAAAATGTCACATCACGAGCTCGAATGATCTTCTTGGTCTCGAGCGACATGAGCCTGTACGCCTTGGTACCTTCACAATATCCAAGAAACACACATTTTGTTGCCTTGGCCTCAAGTTTGGTTCTTTGAGAATCGGGTACCTTTGCAAATGCGATGCATCCAAATGTGCGCATGTGCTCCACGCGGGGTGGCCTCCCACTCCACGCTTGCTCTGGTGTCATGTTTTGAACCGCACTCGTCGGGCATCGGTTGCGTGTGTACACCGCAGTCACCACCGCTTCCGCCCAAAGGTCCAAACCCAAATTTTGTGCATGCAACATACTCCTTGCCATTTCCACAATTGTTCGATTTGCACGCTCTGCAACTCCGTTTTGTTGTGGTGTATATGGCGTTGTGGTTTGTCTAGCAATGCCTTCTTTCTTCAATAACTCTCCAAATTGGTTGGACAAGAACTCGCCGCCATTATCCGATCGAAACACCTTGATCTTGTGCTCGGATTGCTTCTCAACCAACGCCTTGAACTCTTTGAACTTCTCAAAACACTCGCTCTTTGCTTTGATCGGATACAACCATATCTTCCTCGAAAAATCATCAATGAACGTCACAAAATACTTGCAACCCCCCATAGACGTGGTCTTCATCGGACCACACACGTCGGAGTGCACAATCTCAAGAACCTTGGTTGCACGAGTTGCCCCATCAACTGGAAACGGTGAGCGTTGTTGCTTGCCTTCAATACAACCCTCACACGTGAATGAACTAGGTGCGACGTGTGATTGTGCAAGATCCATGCCACTTACCATTCCACGCAGTGCTTTCACACTCTTGACATTCAAATGCCCGAGACGACGATGCCACAACGCCAACTTGTCTTCGTTTGAACTCGATTGCACCAACGTTGCGGATTCCGCCGCGTGCATCTTGGAAAACTTGATTTGGTACAAGCCGTTGACTTCGTGTATAATGGCCACCTCCTCACGACTTGGAGACAACACAAAACACCCTTGGTCGCTAAATTCCACTCGCAAATGCTTCATCACCAAATGTCGCACCGATAAAAGATTTGCCTTCAACTTGGGAACGTGGAGGACATCATGGATGGTAATTGTCTTCACACGACCCTTCACCTCGGTGTCTACGACGATGGATCCTTTACCCACGGCTTGAAGAACCGTATCATCACCCAAAATGACATTCTTTGGAGATATGACGTGATATGATTGGAAACAAGTCCTAATGGGCGCCATGTGACTCGAGGCTCCCGAATCAACAATCCAATCGATCACACTACCATTGCATGACACGTCACTTGCCATCATTGCATACTCGTCCCCGTCATCACTACAAGAAGAGACGCTAGTCATAAATGCGTACTCATCACCTGCATCGTTGACCTTTGTATTGTTGGCACTTTCCTCTCTCTTGCGTTTGTAGCAAAATTTTGCCAAGTGGCCCTTCTTACCGCAATAGTAGCATACCTTGTCTGTAGAGCTCCCACTGGCACCGCTCTTGGATTGCTTCGCCATAAGCGCCGCGCTATCGCCACGAGTCTCGTTCTCTTTGCGCCGCGAGAGTTCATGCAACAACCGTGATGTCACATAATCAAGAGTGAGCTCGCTAATGGGCCTACTCTCCATAGCAACGATAAGATACTCGTACGACGGCGGCAAACTCTCGAGGAGCGTCATAACGATATCACCGTCGGTAATGTTGACGTCTGCGCCGTTGAGCTGATCCGCAAGAGCCTTGACTTTGTTGATGTGCGCCAACATGTCGTCGTTTTCTTCCATCTTGATGGTGAAAAACTTGCGCCTCAAAAACAAGATATTGACCAAGCTCTTTGCCTCATGAATATTGCAAAGCTTGGCCCATGCCTCGGCGGGAGTCTTGCACGACCGAATATGAGAAAGCTGGGAATCAGAAAGATTAAGAGCCAAAATGGCAAAGGCCTTTTTCTCTCGCCGAGTGTACGCAGTTCGTACCCTAGCCTCGGCGTCGGACGAAGGCGGTTCCTCACTACCCTCAACTATCTCCCACAATTCTTTTTCGGCCATGACCATTTCCATCTTGAATTTCCACAAGTGGAAGTTGACGCCATCGAACTTGTCTACAACCTTAGCACCTTCACCCTCAAATGTAGCCATATCCTTGATTGAAGGACGTACGCTCACAAAATTCAGCCCCTAGAAAGCTAAGAAAAATTGTTTTTATGATTTTATTTTTTTTGACAATTTTGTGATTTGTGAGGCAAATTGCACACGTACGTGCTTCTAATGCCTCCAAACTAATTCCAAACACTAAATCAGCACCTTTGTGCTACACATCAACCTCACAACACTCAATCGTGATGGTTCTTAGTGAATTTTGTTGAAGTAGGATGATTGCGTGGGCTGAAGTTGCTCATAGCCATGCGCATTAGCTAGAGTAGATGATGCGAATGAGCTAGACTTGCAACTAGAGAAGTGGTACTAGTTAGAAGTAATGAGAATTGGGTCTCCCAAGTGATATGGGCTGATCCTAGTGTACTAGGAGTGGAGTATGGGCTGATGTCCCATATGGTTTGCCAAGGGGACTCCCTTGGGTGTGCTACTTAAGAGGGGCAGCCCATGAGTAAAGATCATCTCTTTCCTATGCATTCCAAGTGTTTGTGTGAGGCTTTGGCATTCTAATCTACCTTTCAATAGGTTATGGGCCCACTCATGTGTTTTGCGTGAGTCAAAGATTAGATTGCTCATTGTGTGGAGGTCGTGCGTTGGAGCGCTGATTTTGGAGTATTGGAGCGCTGATTTGGAACTTTGGAGGGCTGAATTCGAGCTTTGGTGGGCTGATTTCGACATTGGGAGGTATTACAATCTTCCTACCTTGATCTACATGTTGGAGGGCTGAATTCGCACTTTGGAGCTATCATTTGTTGATTTGGAGCTTTTGGAGCACTTTGGAGCACTTTTGGAGTTTATACACGTCTACAAGGGCTGAATTGAAGCTTTGGAGCTTATTGGTGCTTGTTGGAGTATATTGGAGCTGATTGGAGCTTATTGGAGCTTATTGGAGCTTATTGGAGCTTATTGTAGCTTATTGGAGCTTATTGGCTCAATTTGTGCACTTGTGTTGTTGCAAGGCACTTTTTTTTTGCTTTGAGGCTCTTGGGGTGAGTCTACAATCTGATTTTGGTATTGCAATTCTTGCACAAGGGTTTGGAATGTGAGTTATGCCCTTGGAGTGCTCAAAATTAGAGTTTGGGTTAGTGAATGCACAACGGGGCTGATTTGATGAATTTCAATGCAATTAGGACTTGAAGGGGCTAAGTTTGCATTGATTTAGAGTCCTTGGAAGGCACAAGGGTGTCCATAGGGTGCATTACGTGTTGTGAAGCACAAGGGTGCTGATTTGAGTGGATTTGAGCCAACGAGTGCGCAATTCTCCTAGTTAGGGTGTTGTGGTATGATCTTGTGCAAATTCACTAAGAACCATCACGATTGAGTGTTGTGAGGTTGATGTGTAGCACAAAGGTGCTGATTTAGTGTTTGGAATTAGTTTGGAGGCATTAGAAGCACGTACGTGTGCAATTTGCCTCACAGATCACAAAATTGTCAAAAAATCATAAAACAATTTTTCTTAGCTTTCTAGGGGCTGAATTTTGTGAGCGTACGTCCTTCAATCAAGGATATGGCTACATTTGAGGGTGAAGGTGCTAAGGTTGTAGACAAGTTCGATGGCGTCAACTTCCACTTGTGGAAATTCAAGATGGAAATGGTCATGGCCGAAAAAGAATTGTGGGAGATAGTTGAGGGTAGTGAGGAACCGCCTTCGTCCGACGCCGAGGCTAGGGTACGAACTGCGTACACTCGGCGAGAGAAAAAGGCCTTTGCGATTTTGGCTCTTAATCTTTCTGATTCCCAGCTTTCTCATATTCGGTCGTGCAAGACTCCCGCCGAGGCATGGGCCAAGCTTTGCAATATTCATGAGGCAAAGAGCTTGGTCAATATCTTGTTTTTGAGGCGCAAGTTTTTCACCATCAAGATGGAAGAAAACGACGACATGTTGGCGCACATCAACAAAGTCAAGGCTCTTGCGGATCAGCTCAACGGCGCAGACGTCAACATTACCGACGGTGATATCGTTATGACGCTCCTCGAGAGTTTGCCGCCGTCGTACGAGTATCTTATCGTTGCTATGGAGAGTAGGCCCATTAGCGAGCTCACTCTTGATTATGTGACATCACGGTTGTTGCATGAACTCTCGCGGCGCAAAGAGAACGAGACTCGTGGCGATAGCGCGGCGCTTATGGCGAAGCAATCCAAGAGCGGTGCCAGTGGGAGCTCTACAGACAAGGTATGCTACTATTGCGGTAAGAAGGGCCACTTGGCAAAATTTTGCTACAAACGCAAGAGAGAGGAAAGTGCCAACAATACAAAGGTCAACGATGCAGGTGATGAGTACGCATTTATGACTAGCGTCTCTTCTTGTAGTGATGACGGGGACGAGTATGCAATGATGGCAAGTGACGTGTCATGCAATGGTAGTGTGATCGATTGGATTGTTGATTCGGGAGCCTCGAGTCACATGGCGCCCATTAGGACTTGTTTCCAATCATATCACGTCATATCTCCAAAGAATGTCATTTTGGGTGATGATACGGTTCTTCAAGCCGTGGGTAAAGGATCCATCGTCGTAGACACCGAGGTGAAGGGTCGTGTGAAGACAATTACCATCCATGATGTCCTCCACGTTCCCAAGTTGAAGGCAAATCTTTTATCGGTGCGACATTTGGTGATGAAGCATTTGCGAGTGGAATTTAGCGACCAAGGGTGTTTTGTGTTGTCCCCAAGTCGTGAGGAGGTGGCCATTATACACGAAGTCAACGGCTTGTACCAAATCAAGTTTTCCAAGATGCACGCGGCGGAATCCGCAACATTGGTGCAATCGAGTTCAAACGACGACAAGTTGGCGTTGTGGCATCGTCGTCTCGGGCATTTGAATGTCAAGAGTGTGAAAGCACTGCGTGGAATGGTAAGTGGCATGGATCTTGCACAATCACACGTCGCACCTAGTTCATTCACATGTGAGGGTTGTATTGAAGGCAAGCAACAACGCTCACCGTTTCCAGTTGATGGGGCAACTCGTGCAACCAAGGTACTTGAGATTGTGCATTCCGACGTGTGTGGTCCGATGAAGACCACGTCTATGGGGGGTTGCAAGTATTTTGTGACGTTCATTGATGATTTTTCGAGGAAGATATGGTTGTATCCGATCAAAGCAAAGAGCGAGTGTTTTGAGAAGTTCAAAGAGTTCAAGGCGTTGGTTGAGAAGCAATCCGAGCACAAGATCAAGGTGTTTCGATCGGATAATGGCGGCGAGTTCTTGTCCAACCAATTTGCAGAGTTATTGAAGAAAGAAGGCATTGCTAGACAAACGACAACGCCATATACACCACAACAAAACGGAGTTGCAGAGTGTTGAAGTAGGATGATTGCGTGGGCTGAAGTTGCTCATAGCCATGCGCATTAGTTAGAGTAGATGATGCGAATGAGCTAGACTAGCAACTAGAGAAGTGGTACTAGTTAGAGATAATGAGAATTGGGTCTCCTATTGAAGGTTAGATTAGAATGCCAAAGCCTCACACAAACACTTGGAATGCATAGGAAAGAGATGATCTTTACTCATGGGCTGCCCCTCTTAAGTAGCACACCCAAGGGAGTCCCCTTCGCAAACCATATGGGACATCAGCCCATACTCCACTCCTAGTACACTAGGATCAGCCCATATCACTTGGGAGACCCAATTCTCATTATCTCTAACTAGTACCACTTCTCTAGTTGCTAGTCTAGCTCATTCGCATCATCTACTCTAGCTAATGCGCATGGCTATGAGCAACTTCAGCCCACGCAATCATCCTACTTCAACACTCCCACTTTGCGAATAGCCAAAGCCTTGGAGCCCAAATGCCACCACTAGTCTTTGATGTCGATCTCTCGCAAGAGCCTTTGTCAGCACGTCCGCCACCATGTGCTCCGTTGGACAATACTTCAACTCTATCACCTTCATCTCTAACTTCTCTCGAATGAAGTGATATTGCACATCAATGTGCTTTGTACGTGAGTGATGCGTTGGATTCTTCGCCAATGACATACTCCCTTGGTTGTCACACATGATTGTTGTAGCCTCCTCTTGAGTGCATCTCACATCCGCCATTAGTTGCCTCAACCAAATGGCCTCCTTCGTACCGTGGCTCGTCGCCATGTACTCCGCCTCAACCGTTGACGTGGCCGTGGTTTGTTGGCGCTTGCTATTCCATGAAACGGCCCCCGATCCAACTTTGAACATGTACCCCGTGGTGGATCTACGATCATTGGTATCACCCGCATAATCCGCATCACAATACCCACTCAACACAATGTTGTCACCTCCAAGACACAACCTCACATCACTTGTGCCTTTCAAGTACCGCATGATCCTCTTGACCGCAACCCAATGACTTGAACCCGGTCTTGCCATGTGTTGACTCACAACGCTGATTGGATACGCAAGGTCCGGCCTTGTTGCAATCATAGCATACATCAATGACCCTACAGCTTGCTTGTATGGCACATCCACCATAGATTGAGCCTCTAATGCATACTCCTCATCCGTGAGTTTCACGAGTTTGGAATTCACATCCAATGGAGTGCCAACCGGTTTGCAATCCTCCATGCCAAAGCGTTTGAGAACATCCATAACATACTTGCTTTGATTCATTGTTATGGTGCGTGTTGCTCTATCTCGCACAAACTCAACTCCTAAACAAAAGTGCAACTCACCCAGATCACTCATCTCGTACTCGTTCTCAAGCATTGCCTTCAATGCCTTCAAAGAGCTCATACAACTTGCAAGGATGATCAAATCATCCACATATATGATCACGATGACCACATGTTGCCCCTTTTGCATGAAATACAAGCTGTGATCAGCGATGCTCCTTGTGAACCCGATATGAACAAGAAACGTGTCAATCTTTTGATACCATGCGCGTGGAGATTGCTTCAACCCATACAATGACTTGTTCAACTTGCAAACAAGGTTCTCATTACCTCGTTGCACAAATCCTTCGGGTTGTACCATGTAGATGTCCTCGTCCAACTCGCCGTTCAAGAACGCCGTCTTCACATCCATTTGATGCATTTCCAAATCCATGGCAGCCCCGATGGCCAAAATGCATCGAATAGTGGTGAATTTCGCCACCGGTGCAAAGGTCTCATGAAAATCAACACCTTCGATTTGTGAAAAGCCCTTTGCCACCAATCTTGCCTTATAACGAACCACATCACCCGTTGCATCTCTCTTTGCACGAAATACCCACTTACAACCGATAGCGTTGCGATTCTTGGGGAGGGGAGTCAATTCCCAAGTGCCATTGTCCATCAACGATTTGTACTCCTCTTGCATGGCTTGCTCCCACTTGTTTGCATCATCACAACTCAACGCTTCACGAATCGTCAATGGAGCATCTAAAAGTGCAACGTTTGCATGCTCCTCCTCACCTTGAGGGAGAATATGATTCTTCCACCACTCGCCAAGTGGTCTACGATTTCTCTCTGGATAACGACGATCGCTCGAGGATGCATTGTCTTCAACCGCCGTTGCTTGTGCCTTTTTCTCGCCATTCTTCGTCTTCAAAGGTCGCTCCTCAATATGTTCGTCATCACCACCATCTTCGTCATCTTCGTCTTCATCAACAATATCAATAACGGGAGATTTGGAAGATTGGTCCACAATCGCCGGTTTATCGCCACTTCTCCCACTTGGACCATCGTCCAAATTGTCTTCAACCTTGGAATTCTCGCAAAATGTCACATCACGAGCTCGAATGATCTTCTTGGTCTCGAGCGACATGAGCCTGTACGCCTTGGTACCTTCACAATATCCAAGAAACACACATTTTGTTGCCTTGGCCTCAAGTTTGGTTCTTTGAGAATCGGGTACCTTTGCAAATGCGATGCATCCAAATGTGCGCATGTGCTCCACGCGGGGAGGCCTCCCACTCCACGCTTGCTCTGGTGTCATGTTTTGAACCGCACTCGTCGGGCATCGGTTGCGTGTGTACACCGCAGTCACCACCGCTTCCGCCCAAAGGTCCAAACCCAAATTTTGTGCATGCAACATACTCCTTGCCATTTCCACAATTGTTCGATTTGCACGCTCTGCAACTCCGTTTTGTTGTGGTGTATATGGCGTTGTGGTTTGTCTAGCAATGCCTTCTTTCTTCAATAACTCTCCAAATTGGTTGGACAAGAACTCGCCGCCATTATCCGATCGAAACACCTTGATCTTGTGCTCGGATTGCTTCTCAACCAACGCCTTGAACTCTTTGAACTTCTCAAAACACTCGCTCTTTGCTTTGATCGGATACAACCATATCTTCCTCGAAAAATCATCAATGAACGTCACAAAATACTTGCAACCCCCCATAGACGTGGTCTTCATTGGACCACACACGTCGGAATGCACAATCTCAAGAACCTTGGTTGCACGAGTTGCCCCATCAACTGGAAACGGTGAGCGTTGTTGCTTGCCTTCAATACAACCCTCACACGTGAATGAACTAGGTGCGACGTGTGATTGTGCAAGATCCATGCCACTTACCATTCCACGCAGTGCTTTCACACTCTTGACATTCAAATGCCCGAGACGACGATGCCACAACGCCAACTTGTCTTCGTTTGAACTCGATTGCACCAACGTTGCGGATTCCGCCGCGTGCATCTTGGAAAACTTGATTTGGTACAAGCCGTTGACTTCGTGTATAATGGCCACCTCCTCACGACTTGGAGACAACACAAAACACCCTTGGTCGCTAAATTCCACTCGCAAATGCTTCATCACCAAATGTCGCACCGATAAAAGATTTGCCTTCAACTTGGGAACGTGGAGGACATCATGGATGGTAATTGTCTTCACACGACCCTTCACCTCGGTGTCTACGACGATGGATCCTTTACCCACGGCTTGAAGAACCGTATCATCACCCAAAATGACATTCTTTGGAGATATGACGTGATATGATTGGAAACAAGTCCTAATGGGCGCCATGTGACTCGAGGCTCCCGAATCAACAATCCAATCGATCACACTACCATTGCATGACACGTCACTTGCCATCATTGCATACTCGTCCCCGTCATCACTACAAGAAGAGACGCTAGTCATAAATGCGTACTCATCACCTGCATCGTTGACCTTTGTATTGTTGGCACTTTCCTCTCTCTTGCGTTTGTAGCAAAATTTTGCCAAGTGGCCCTTCTTACCGCAATAGTAGCATACCTTGTCTGTAGAGCTCCCACTGGCACCGCTCTTGGATTGCTTCGCCATAAGCGCCGCGCTATCGCCACGAGTCTCGTTCTCTTTGCGCCGCGAGAGTTCATGCAACAACCGTGATGTCACATAATCAAGAGTGAGCTCGCTAATGGGCCTACTCTCCATAGCAACGATAAGATACTCGTACGACGGCGGCAAACTCTCGAGGAGCGTCATAACGATATCACCGTCGGTAATGTTGACGTCTGCGCCGTTGAGCTGATCCGCAAGAGCCTTGACTTTGTTGATGTGCGCCAACATGTCGTCGTTTTCTTCCATCTTGATGGTGAAAAACTTGCGCCTCAAAAACAAGATATTGACCAAGCTCTTTGCCTCATGAATATTGCAAAGCTTGGCCCATGCCTCGGCGGGAGTCTTGCACGACCGAATATGAGAAAGCTGGGAATCAGAAAGATTAAGAGCCAAAATCGCAAAGGCCTTTTTCTCTCGCCGAGTGTACGCAGTTCGTACCCTAGCCTCGGCGTCGGACGAAGGCGGTTCCTCACTACCCTCAACTATCTCCCACAATTCTTTTTCGGCCATGACCATTTCCATCTTGAATTTCCACAAGTGGAAGTTGACGCCATCGAACTTGTCTACAACCTTAGCACCTTCACCCTCAAATGTAGCCATATCCTTGATTGAAGGACGTACGCTCACAAAATTCAGCCCCTAGAAAGCTAAGAAAAATTGTTTTTATGATTTTTTTGACAATTTTGTGATTTGTGAGGCAAATTGCACACGTACGTGCTTCTAATGCCTCCAAACTAATTCCAAACACTAAATCAGCACCTTTGTGCTACACATCAACCTCACAACACTCAATCGTGATGGTTCTTAGTGAATTTGCACAAGATCATACCACAACACCCTAACTAGGAGAATTGCGCACTCGTTGGCTCAAATCCACTCAAATCAGCACCCTTGTGCTTCACAACACGTAACGCACCCTATGGACACCCTTGTGCCTTCCAAGGACTCTAAATCAATGCAAATTCAGCCCCTTCAAGTCCTAATTGCATTGAAATTCATCAAATCAGCCCCGTTGTGCATTCACTAACCCAAACTCTAATTTTGAGCACTCCAAGGGCATAACTCACATTCCAAACCCTTGTGCAAGAATTGCAATACCAAAATCAGATTGTAGACTCACCCCAAGAGCCTCAAAGCATAAAAGTGCCTTGCAACAACACAAGTGCACAAATTGAGCACAAATTGAGCCAATAAGCTCCAATAAGCTCCAATAAGCTCCAATAAGCTCCAATCAGCTCCAATATACTCCAACAAGCACCAATAAGCTCCAAAGCTCCAATTCAGCCCTTGTAGACGTGTATAAACTCCAAAAGTGCTCCAAAGTGCTCCAAAAGCTCCAAATCAACAAATGATAGCTCCAAAGTGCGAATTCAGCCCTCTATTGAAGGTTAGATTAGAATGCCAAAGCCTCACACAAACACTTGGAATGCATAGGAAAGAGATGATCTTTACTCATGGGCTGCCCCTCTTAAGTAGCACACCCAAGGGAGTCCCCTTGGCAAACCATATGGGACATCAGCCCATACTCCACTCCTAGTACACTAGGATCAGCCCATATCACTTGGGAGACCCAATTCTCATTACTTCTAACTAGTACCACTTCTCTAGTTGCAAGTCTAGCTCATTCGCATCATCTACTCTAGTTAATGCGCATGGCTATGAGCAACTTCAGCCCACGCAATCATCCTACTTCAACACTCCCACTTTGCAAATAGCCAAAGCCTTCGAGCCCAAATGCCACCACTAGTCTTTGATGTCGATCTCTCGCAAGAGCCTTTGTCAGCACGTCCGCCACCATGTGCTCCGTTGGACAATACTTCAACTCTATCACCTTCATCTCTAACTTCTCTCGAATGAAGTGATATTGCACATCAATGTGCTTTGTACGTGAGTGATGCGTTGGATTCTTCGCCAATGACATACTCCCTTGGTTGTCACACATGATTGTTGTAGCCTCCTCTTGAGTGCATCTCACATCCGCCATTAGTTGCCTCAACCAAATGGCCTCCTTCGTACCGTGGCTCGTCGCCATGTACTCCGCCTCAACCGTTGACGTGGCCGTGGTTTGTTGGCGCTTGCTATTCCATGAAACGGCCCCCGATCCAACTTTGAACATGTACCCCGTGGTGGATCTACGATCATTGGTATCACCCGCATAATCCGCATCACAATACCCACTCAACACAATGTTGTCACCTCCAAGACACAACCTCACATCACTTGTGCCTTTCAAGTACCGCATGATCCTCTTGACCGCAACCCAATGACTTGAACCCGGTCTTGCCATGTGTTGACTCACAACGCTGATTGGATACGCAAGGTCCGGCCTTGTTGCAATCATAGCATACATCAATGACCCTACAGCTTGCTTGTATGGCACATCCACCATAGATTGAGCCTCTAATGCATACTCCTCATCCGTGAGTTTCACGAGTTTGGAATTCACATCCAATGGAGTGCCAACCGGTTTGCAATCCTCCATGCCAAAGCGTTTGAGCACATCCATAACATACTTGCTTTGATTCATTGTTATGGTGCGTGTTGCTCTATCTCGCACAAACTCAACTCCTAAACAAAAGTGCAACTCACCCAGATCACTCATCTCGTACTCGTTCTCAAGCATTGCCTTCAATGCCTTCAAAGAGCTCATACAACTTGCAAGGATGATCAAATCATCCACATATATGATCACGATGACCACATGTTGCCCCTTTTGCATGAAATACAAGCTGTGATCAGCGATGCTCCTTGTGAACCCGATATGAACAAGAAACGTGTCAATCTTTTGATACCATGCGCGTGGAGATTGCTTCAACCCATACAATGACTTGTTCAACTTGCAAACAAGGTTCTCATTACCTCGTTGCACAAATCCTTCGGGTTGCACCATGTAGATGTCCTCGTCCAACTCGCCGTTCAAGAACGCCGTCTTCACATCCATTTGATGCATTTCCAAATCCATGGCAGCCCCGATGGCCAAAATGCATCGAATAGTGGTGAATTTCGCCACCGGTGCAAAGGTCTCATGAAAATCAACACCTTCGATTTGTGAAAAGCCCTTTGCCACCAATCTTGCCTTATAACGAACCACATCACCCGTTGCATCTCTCTTTGCACGAAATACCCACTTACAACCGATAGCGTTGCGATTCTTGGGGAGGGGAGTCAATTCCCAAGTGCCATTGTCCATCAACGATTTGTACTCCTCTTGCATGGCTTGCTCCCACTTGTTTGCATCATCACAACTCAACGCTTCACGAATCGTCAATGGAGCATCTAAAAGTGCAACGTTTGCATGCTCCTCCTCACCTTGAGGGAGAATATGATTCTTCCACCACTCGCCAAGTGGTCTACGATTTCTCTCTGGATAACGACGATCGCTCGAGGATGCATTGTCTTCAACCGCCGTTGCTTGTGCCTTTTTCTCGCCATTCTTCGTCTTCAAAGGTCGCTCCTCAATATGTTCCTCATCACCACCATCTTCGTCATCTTCGTCTTCATCAACAATATCAATAACGGGAGATTTGGAAGATTGGTCCACAATCGCTGGTTTATCGCCACTTCTCCCACTTGGACCATCGTCCAAATTGTCTTCAACCTTGGAATTCTCGCAAAATGTCACATCACGAGCTCGAATGATCTTCTTGGTCTCGAGCGACATGAGCCTGTACGCCTTGGTACCTTCACAATATCCAAGAAACACACATTTTGTTGCCTTGGCCTCAAGTTTGGTTCTTTGGGAATCGGGTACCTTTGCAAATGCGATGCATTCAAATGTGCGCATGTGCTCCACGCGGGGTGGCCTCCCACTCCACGCTTGCTCTGGTGTCATGTTTTGAACCGCACTCGTCGGGCATCGGTTGCGTGTGTACACCGCAGTCACCACCGCTTCCGCCCAAAGGTCCAAACCCAAATTTTGTGCATGCAACATACTCCTTGCCATTTCCACAATTGTTCGATTTGCACGCTCTGCAACTCCGTTTTGTTGTGGTGTATATGGCGTTGTGGTTTGTCTAGCAATGCCTTCTTTCTTCAATAACTCTCCAAATTGGTTGGACATGAACTCGCCGCCATTATCCGATCGAAACACCTTGATCTTGTGCTCGGATTGCTTCTCAACCAACGCCTTGAACTCTTTGAACTTCTCAAAACACTCGCTCTTTGCTTTGATCGGATACAACCATATCTTCCTCGAAAAATCATCAATGAACGTCACAAAATACTTGCAACCCCCCATAGACGTGGTCTTCATTGGACCACACACGTCGGAATGCACAATCTCAAGAACCTTGGTTGCACGAGTTGCCCCATCAACTGGAAACGGTGAGCGTTGTTGCTTGCCTTCAATACAACCCTCACATGTGAATGAACTAGGCGCGACGTGTGATTGTGCAAGATCCATGCCACTTACCATTCCACGCAGTGCTTTCACACTCTTGACATTCAAATGCCCGAGACGACGATGCCACAACGCCAACTTGTCTTCGTTTGAACTCGATTGCACCAACGTTGCGGATTCCGCCGCGTGCATCTTGGAAAACTTGATTTGGTACAAGCCGTTGACTTCGTGTATAATGGCCACCTCCTCACGACTTGGGGATATTGAAGGTTAGATTAGAATGCCAAAGCCTCACACAAACACTTGGAATGCATAGGAAAGAGATGATCTTTACTCATGGGCTGCCCCTCTTAAGTAGCACACCCAAGGGAGTCCCCTTGGCAAACCATATGGGACATCAGCCCATACTCCACTCCTAGTACACTAGGATCAGCCCATATCACTTGGGAGACCCAATTCTCATTACTTCTAACTAGTAGCACTTCTCTAGTTGCAAGTCTAGCTCATTCGCATCATCTACTCTAGCTAATGCGCATGGCTAAGAGCAACTTCAGCCCACGCAATCATCCTACTTCAACACTCCCACTTTGCGAATAGCCAAAGCCTTGGAGCCCAAATGCCACCACTAGTCTTTGATGTCGATCTCTCGCAAGAGCCTTTGTCAGCACGTCCGCCACCATGTGCTCCGTTGGACAATACTTCAACTCTATCACCTTCATCTCTAACTTCTCTCGAATGAAGTGATATTGCACATCAATGTGCTTTGTACGTGAGTGATGCGTTGGATTCTTCGCCAATGACATACTCCCTTGGTTGTCACACATGATTGTTGTAGCCTCCTCTTGAGTGCATCTCACATCCGCCATTAGTTGCCTCAACCAAATGGCCTCCTTCGTACCGTGGCTCGTCGCCATGTACTCCGCCTCAACCGTTGACGTGGCCGTGGTTTGTTGGCGCTTGCTATTCCATGAAACGGCCCCCGATCCAACTTTGAACATGTACCCCGTGGTGGATCTACGATCATTGGTATCACCCGCATAATCCGCATCACAATACCCACTCAACACAATGTTGTCACCTCCAAGACACAACCTCACATCACTTGTGCCTTTCAAGTACCGCATGATCCTCTTGACCGCAACCCAATGACTTGAACCCGGTCTTGCCATGTGTTGACTCACAACGCTGATTGGATACGCAAGGTCCGGCCTTGTTGCAATCATAGCATACATCAATGACCCTACAGCTTGCTTGTATGGCACATCCACCATAGATTGAGCCTCTAATGCATACTCCTCATCCGTGAGTTTCACGAGTTTGGAATTCACATCCAATGGAGTGCCAACCGGTTTGCAATCCTCCATGCCAAAGCGTTTGAGCACATCCATAACATACTTGCTTTGATTCATTGTTATGGTGCGTGTTGCTCTATCTCGCACAAACTCAACTCCTAGACAAAAGTGCAACTCACCGAGATCACTCATCTCGTACTCGTTCTCAAGCATTGCCTTCAATGCCTTCAAAGAGCTCATACAACTTGCAAGGATGATCAAATCATCCACATATATGATCACGATGACCACATGTTGCCCCTTTTGCATGAAATACAAGCTGTGATCAGCGATGCTCCTTGTGAACCCGATATGAACAAGAAACGTGTCAATCTTTTGATACCATGCGCGTGGAGATTGCTTCAACCCATACAATGACTTGTTCAACTTGCAAACAAGGTTCTCATTACCTCGTTGCACAAATCCTTCGGGTTGCACCATGTAGATGTCCTCGTCCAACTCGCCGTTCAAGAACGCCGTCTTCACATCCATTTGATGCATTTCCAAATCCATGGCAGCCCCGATGGCCAAAATGCATCGAATAGTGGTGAATTTCGCCACCGGTGCAAAGGTCTCATGAAAATCAACACCTTCGATTTGTGAAAAGCCCTTTGCCACCAATCTTGCCTTATAACGAACCACATCACCCGTTGCATCTCTCTTTGCACGAAATACCCACTTACAACCGATAGCGTTGCGATTCTTGGGGAGGGGAGTCAATTCCCAAGTGCCATTGTCCATCAACGATTTGTACTCCTCTTGCATGGCTTGCTCCCACTTGTTTGCATCATCACAACTCATCGCTTCACGAATCGTCAATGGAGCATCTAAAAGTGCAACGTTTGCATGCTCCTCCTCACCTTGAGGGAGAATATGATTCTTCCACCACTCGCCAAGTGGTCTACGATTTCTCTCTGGATAACGACGATCGCTCGAGGATGCATTGTCTTCAACCGCCGTTGCTTGTGCCTTTTTCTCGCCATTCTTCGTCTTCAAAGGTGGCTCCTCAATATGTTCCTCATCACCACCATCTTCGACATCTTCGTCTTCATCAACAATATCAATAACTGGAGATTTGGAAGATTGGTCCACAATGGCCGGTTTATCGCCACTTCTCCCACTTGGACCATCGTCCAAATTGTCTTCAACCTTGGAATTCTCGCAAAATGTCACATCACGAGCTCGAATGATCTTCTTGGTCTCGAGGGACATGAGCCTGTACGCCTTGGTACCTTCACAATATCCAAGAAACACACATTTTGTTGCCTTGGCCTCAAGTTTGGTTCTTTGAGAATCGGGTACCTTTGCAAATGCGATGCATCCAAATGTACGCATGTGCTCCACGCGGGGTGGCCTCCCACTCCACGCTTGCTCTGGTGTCATGTTTTGAACCGCACTCGTCGGGCATCGGTTGCGTGTGTACACCGCAGTCACCACCGCTTCCGCCCAAAGGTCCAAACCCAAATTTTGTGCATGCAACATACTCCTTGCCATTTCCACAATTGTTCGATATTGAAGGTTAGATTAGAATGCCAAAGCCTCACACAAACACTTGGAATGCATAGGAAAGAGATGATCTTTACTCATGGGCTGCCCCTCTTAAGTAGCACACCCAAGGAAGTCCCCTTCGCAAACCATATGGGACATCAGCCCATACTCCACTCCTAGTACACTAGGATCAGCCCATATCACTTGGGAGACCCAATTCTCATTATCTCTAACTAGTACCACTTCTCTAGTTGCTAGTCTAGCTCATTCGCATCATCTACTCTAGCTAATGCGCATGGCTATGAGCAACTTCAGCCCACGCAATCATCCTACTTCAACACTCCCACTTTGCGAATAGCCAAAGCCTTGGAGCCCAAATGCCACCACTAGTCTTTGATGTCGATCTCTCGCAAGAGCCTTTGTCAGCACGTCCGCCACCATGTGCTCCGTTGGACAATACTTCAACTCTATCACCTTCATCTCTAACTTCTCTCGAATGAAGTGATATTGCACATCAATGTGCTTTGTACGTGAGTGATGCGTTGGATTCTTCGCCAATGACATACTCCCTTGGTTGTCACACATGATTGTTGTAGCCTCCTCTTGAGTGCATCTCACATCCGCCATTAGTTGCCTCAACCAAATGGCCTCCTTCGTACCGTGGCTCGTCGCCATGTACTCCGCCTCAACCGTTGACGTGGCCGTGGTTTGTTGGCGCTTGCTATTCCATGAAACGGCCCCCGATCCAACTTTGAACATGTACCCCGTGGTGGATCTACGATCATTGGTATCACCCGCATAATCCGCATCACAATACCCACTCAACACAATGTTGTCACCTCCAAGACACAACCTCACATCACTTGTGCCTTTCAAGTACCGCATGATCCTCTTGACCGCAACCCAATGACTTGAACCCGGTCTTGCCATGTGTTGACTCACAACGCTGATTGGATACGCAAGGTCCGGCCTTGTTGCAATCATAGCATACATCAATGACCCTACAGCTTGCTTGTATGGCACATCCACCATAGATTGAGCCTCTAATGCATACTCCTCATCCGTGAGTTTCACGAGTTTGGAATTCACATCCAATGGAGTGCCAACCGGTTTGCAATCCTCCATGCCAAAGCGTTTGAGCACATCCATAACATACTTGCTTTGATTCATTGTTATGGTGCGTGTTGCTCTATCTCGCACAAACTCAACTCCTAAACAAAAGTGCAACTCACCGAGGTCACTCATCTCGTATTCGTTCTCAAGCATTGCCTTCAATGCCTTCAAAGAGCTCATACAACTTGCAAGGATGATCAAATCATCCACATATATGATCACGATGACCACATGTTGCCCCTTTTGCATGAAATACAAGCTGTGATCAGCGATGCTCCTTGTGAACCCGATATGAACAAGAAACGTGTCAATCTTTTGATACCATGCGCGTGGAGATTGCTTCAACCCATACAATGACTTGTTCAACTTGCAAACAAGGTTCTCATTACCTCGTTGCACAAATCCTTCGGGTTGTACCATGTAGATGTCCTCGTCCAACTCGCCGTTCAAGAACGCCGTCTTCACATCCATTTGATGCATTTCCAAATCCATGGCAGCCCCTGTTGAAGTAGGATGATTGCGTGGGCTGAAGTTGCTCATAGCCATGCGCATTAGCTAGAGTAGATGATGCGAATGAGCTAGACTAGCAACTAGAGAAGTGGTACTAGTTAGAAGTAATGAGAATTGGGTCTCCCAAGTGATATGGGCTGATCCTAGTGTACTAGGAGTGGAGTATGGGCTGATGTCCCATATGGTTTGCCAAGGGGACTCCCTTGGGTGTGCTACTTAAGAGGGGCAGCCCATGAGTAAAGATCATCTCTTTCCTATGCATTCCAAGTGTTTGTGTGAGGCTTTGGCATTCTAATCTAACCTTCAATAGGTTATGGGCCCACTCATGTGTTTTGCGTGAGTCAAAGATTAGATTGCTCATTGTGTGGAGGTCGTGCTTTGGAGCGCTGATTTTGGAGTATTGGAGCGCTGATTTGGAACTTTGGAGGGCTGAATTCGAGCTTTGGAGGGCTGAATTCGCACTTTGGAGCTATCATTTGTTGATTTGGAGCTTTTGGAGCACTTTGGAGCACTTTTGGAGTTTATACACGTCTACAAGGGCTGAATTGAAGCTTTGGAGCTTATTGGTGCTTGTTGGAGTATATTGGAGCTGATTGGAGCTTATTGGAGCTTATTGGAGCTTATTGGAGCTTATTGGCTCAATTTGTGCTCAATTTGTGCACTTGTGTTGTTGCAAGGCACTTTTATGCTTTGAGGCTCTTGGGGTGAGTCTACAATCTGATTTTGGTATTGCAATTCTTGCACAAGGGTTTGGAATGTGAGTTATGCCCTTGGAGTGCTCAAAATTAGAGTTTGGGTTAGTGAATGCACAACGGGGCTGATTTGATGAATTTCAATGCAATTAGGACTTGAAGGGGCTGAATTTGCATTGATTTAGAGTCCTTGGAAGGCACAAGGGTGTCCATAGGGTGCGTTACGTGTTGTGAAGCACAAGGGTGCTGATTTGAGTGGATTTGAGCCAACGAGTGCGCAATTCTCCTAGTTAGGGTGTTGTGCTATGATCTTGTGCAAATTCACTAAGAACCATCACGATTGAGTGTTGTGAGGTTGATGTGTAGCACAAAGGTGCTGATTTAGTGTTTGGAATTAGTTTGGAGGCATTAGAAGCACGTACGTGTGCAATTTGCCTCACAAATCACAAAATTGTCAAAAATCATAAAAACAATTTTTCTTAGCTTTCTAGGGGCTGAATTTTGTGAGCGTACGTCCTTCAATCAAGGATATGGCTACATTTGAGGGTGAAGGTGCTAAGGTTGTAGACAAGTTCGATGGCATCAACTTCCACTTGTGGAAATTCAAGATGGAAATGGTCATGGCCGAAAAAGAATTGTGGGAGATAGTTGAGGGTAGTGAGGAACCGCCTTCGTCCGACGCCGAGGCTAGGGTACGAACTGCGTACACTCGGCGAGAGAAAAAGGCCTTTGCGATTTTGGCTCTTAATCTTTCTGATTCCCAGCTTTCTCATATTCGGTCGTGCAAGACTCCCGCCGAGGCATGGGCCAAGCTTTGCAATATTCATGAGGCAAAGAGCTTGGTCAATATCTTGTTTTTGAGGCGCAAGTTTTTCACCATCAAGATGGAAGAAAACGACGACATGTTGGCGCACATCAACAAAGTCAAGGCTCTTGCGGATCAGCTCAACGGCGCAGACGTCAACATTACCGACGGTGATATCGTTATGACGCTCCTCGAGAGTTTGCCGCCGTCGTACGAGTATCTTATCGTTGCTATGGAGAGTAGGCCCATTAGCGAGCTCACTCTTGATTATGTGACATCACGGTTGTTGCATGAACTCTCGCGGCGCAAAGAGAACGAGACTCGTGGCCATAGCGCGGCGCTTATGGCGAAGCAATCCAAGAGCGGTGCCAGTGGGAGCTCTACAGACAAGGTATGCTACTATTGCGGTAAGAAGGGCCACTTGGCAAAATTTTGCTACAAACGCAAGAGAGAGGAAAGTGCCAACAATACAAAGGTCAACGATGCAGGTGATGAGTACGCATTTATGACTAGGGTCTCTTCTTGTAGTGATGACGGGGACGAGTATGCAATGATGGCAAGTGACGTGTCATGCAATGGTAGTGTGATCGATTGGATTGTTGATTCGGGAGCCTCGAGTCACATGGCGCCCATTAGGACTTGTTTCCAATCATATCACGTCATATCTCCAAAGAATGTCATTTTGGGTGATGATACGGTTCTTCAAGCCGTGGGTAAAGGATCCATCGTCGTAGACACCGAGGTGAAGGGTCGTGTGAAGACAATTACCATCCATGATGTCCTCCACGTTCCCAAGTTGAAGGCAAATCTTTTATCGGTGCGACATTTGGTGATGAAGCATTTGCGAGTGGAATTTAGCGACCAAGGGTGTTTTGTGTTGTCCCCAAGTCGTGAGGAGGTGGCCATTATACACGAAGTCAACGGCTTGTACCAAATCAAGTTTTCCAAGATGCACGCGGCGGAATCCGCAACGTTGGTGCAATCGAGTTCAAACGAAGACAAGTTGGCGTTGTGGCATCGTCGTCTCGGGCATTTGAATGTCAAGAGTGTGAAAGCACTCCGTGGAATGGTAAGTGGCATGGATCTTGCACAATCACACGTCGCACCTAGTTCATTCACATGTGAGGGTTGTATTGAAGGCAAACAACAACGCTCACCGTTTCCAGTTGATGGGGCAACTCGTGCAACCAAGGTTCTTGAGATTGTGCATTCCGACGTGTGTGGTCCAATGAAGACCACGTCTATGGGGGGTTGCAAGTATTTTGTGACGTTCATTGATGATTTTTCGAGGAAGATATGGTTGTATCCGATCAAAGCAAAGAGCGAGTGTTTTGAGAAGTTCAAAGAGTTCAAGGCGTTGGTTGAGAAGCAATCCGAGCACAAGATCAAGGTGTTTCGATCGGATAATGGCGGCGAGTTCATGTCCAACCAATTTGGAGAGTTATTGAAGAAAGAAGGCATTGCTAGACAAACCACAACGCCATATACACCACAACAAAACGGAGTTGCAGAGCGTGCAAATCGAACAATTGTGGAAATGGCAAGGAGTATGTTGCATGCACAAAATTTGGGTTTGGACCTTTGGGCGGAAGCGGTGGTGACTGCGGTGTACACACGCAACCGATGCCCGACGAGTGCGGTTCAAAACATGACACCAGAGCAAGCGTGGAGTGGGAGGCCTCCCCGCGTGGAGCACATGCGCACATTTGGATGCATCGCATTTGCAAAGGTACCCGATTCTCAAAGAACCAAACTTGAGGCCAAGGCAACAAAATGTGTGTTTCTTGGATATTGTGAAGGTACCAAGGCGTACAGGCTCATGTCGCTCGAGACCAAGAAGATCATTCGAGCTCGTGATGTGACATTTTGCGAGAATTCCAAGGTTGAAGACAATTTGGACGATGGTCCAAGTGGGAGAAGTGGCGATAAACCAGCGATTGTGGACCAATCTTCCAAATCTCCCGTTATTGATATTGTTGATGAAGACGAAGATGACGAAGATGGTGGTGATAAGGAACATATTGAGGAGCGACCTTTGAAGACGAAGAATGGCGAGAAGAAGGCACAAGCAACGGCGGTTGAAGACAATGCATCCTCGAGCGATCGTCGTTATCCAGAGAGAAATCGTAGACCACTTGGCGAGTGGTGGAAGAATCATATTCTCCCTCAAGGTGAGGAGGAGCATGCAAACGTTGCACTTTTAGATGCTCCATTGACGATTCGTGAAGCGTTGAGTTGTGATGATGCAAACAAGTGGGAGCAAGCCATGCAAGAGGAGTACAAATCGTTGATGGACAATGGCACTTGGGAATTGACTCCCCTCCCCAAGAATCGCAACGCTATCGGTTGTAAGTGGGTATTTCGTGCAAAGAGAGATGCAACGGGTGATGTGGTTCGTTATAAGGCAAGATTGGTGGCAAAGGGCTTTTCACAAATCGAAGGTGTTGATTTTCATGAGACCTTTGCACCGGTGGCGAAATTCACCACTATTCGATGCATTTTGGCCATCGGGGCTGCCATGGATTTGGAAATGCATCAAATGGATGTGAAGACGGCGTTCTTGAACGGCGAGTTGGACGAGGACATCTACATGGTCCAACCCGAAGGATTTGTGCAACGAGGTAATGAGAACCTTGTTTGCAAGTTGAACAAGTCATTGTATGGGTTGAAGCAATCTCCACGCGCATGGTATCAAAAGATTGACACGTTTCTTGTTCATATCGGGTTCACAAGGAGCATCGCTGATCACAGCTTGTATTTCATGCAAAAGGGGCAACATGTGGTCATCGTGATCATATATGTGGATGATTTGATCATCCTTGCAAGTTGTATGAGCTCTTTGAAGGCATTGAAGGCAATGCTTGAGAACGAGTACGAGATGAGTGATCTGGGTGAGTTGCACTTTTGTTTAGGAGTTGAGTTTGTGCGAGATAGAGCAACACGCACCATAACAATGAATCAAAGCAAGTATGTTATGGATGTGCTCAAACGCTTTGGCATGGAGGATTGCAAACCGGTTGGCACTCCATTGGATGTGAATTCCAAACTCGTGAAACTCACCGATGAGGAGTATGCATTAGAGGCTCAATCTATGGTGGATGTGCCATACAAGCAAGCTGTAGGGTCATTGATGTATGCTATGATTGCAACAAGGCCGGACCTTGCGTATCCAATCAGCGTTGTGAGTCAACACATGGCAAGACCGGGTTCAAGTCATTGGGTTGCGGTCAAGAGGATCATGCGGTACTTGAAAGGCACAAGTGATGTGAGGTTGTGTCTTGGAGGTGACAACATTGTGTTGAGTGGGTATTGTGATGCGGATTATGCGGGTGATACCAATGATCGTAGATCCACCACGGGGTACATGTTCAAAGTTGGATCGGGGGCCGTTTCATGGAATAGCAAGCGCCAACAAACCACGGCCACGTCAACGGTTGAGGCGGAGTACATGGCGACGAGCCACGGTACGAAGGAGGCCATTTGGTTGAGGCTACTAATGGCGGATGTGAGATGCACTCAAGAGGAGGCTACAACAATCATGTGTGACAACCAAGGGAGTATGTCATTGGCGAAGAATCCAACGCATCACTCACGTACAAAGCACATTGATGTGCAATATCACTTCATTCGAGAGAAGTTAGAGATGAAGGTGATAGAGTTGAAGTATTGTCCAACGGAGCACATGGTGGCGGACGTGCTGACAAAGGCTCTTGCGAGAGATCGACATCAAAGACTAGTGGTGGCATTTGGGCTCCAAGGCTTTGGCTATTCGCAAAGTGGGAGTGTTGAAGTAGGATGATTGCGTGGGCTGAAGTTGCTCATAGCCATGCGCATTAGCTAGAGTAGATGATGCGAATGAGCTAGACTAGCAACTAGAGAAGTGGTACTAGTTAGAAGTAATGAGAATTGGGTCTCCCAAGTGATATGGGCTGATCCTAGTGTACTAGGAGTGGAGTATGGGCTGATGTCCCATATGGTTTGCCAAGGGGACTCCCTTGGGTGTGCTACTTAAGAGGGGCAGCCCATGAGTAAAGATCATCTCTTTCCTATGCATTCCAAGTGTTTGTGTGAGGCTTTGGCATTCTAATCTAACCTTCAATAGCCCCGATGGCCAAAATGCATCGAATAGTGGTGAATTTCGCCACCGGTGCAAAGGTCTCATGAAAATCAACACCTTCGATTTGTGAAAAGCCCTTTGCCACCAATCTTGCCTTATAACGAACCACATCACCCGTTGCATCTCTCTTTGCACGAAATACCCACTTACAACCGATAGCGTTGCGATTCTTGGGGAGGGGAGTCAATTCCCAAGTGCCATTGTCCATCAACGATTTGTACTCCTCTTGCATGGCTTGCTCCCACTTGTTTGCATCATCACAACTCAACGCTTCACGAATCGTCAATGGAGCATCTAAAAGTGCAACGTTTGCATGCTCCTCCTCACCTTGAGGGAGAATATGATTCTTCCACCACTCGCCAAGTGGTCTACGATTTCTCTCTGGATAACGACGATCGCTCGAGGATGCATTGTCTTCAACCGCCGTTGCTTGTGCCTTTTTCTCGCCATTCTTCGTTTTCAAAGGTCGCTCCTCAATATGTTCCTCATCACCACCATCTTCGTCATCTTCGTCTTCATCAACAATATCAATAACGGGAGATTTGGAAGATTGGTCCACAATCGCTGGTTTATCGCCACTTCTCCCACTTGGACCATCGTCCAAATTGTCTTCAACCTTGGAATTCTCGCAAAATGTCACATCACGAGCTCGAATGATCTTCTTGGTCTCGAGCGACATGAGCCTGTACGCCTTGGTACCTTCACAATATCCAAGAAACACACATTTTGTTGCCTTGGCCTCAAGTTTGGTTCTTTGAGAATCGGGTACCTTTGCAAATGCGATGCATCCAAATGTGCGCATGTGCTCCACGCGGGGAGGCCTCCCACTCCACGCTTGCTCTGGTGTCATGTTTTGAACCGCACTCGTCGGGCATCGGTTGCGTGTGTACACCGCAGTCACCACCGCTTCCGCCCAAAGGTCCAAACTCAAATTTTGTGCATGCAACATACTCCTTGCCATTTCCACAATTGTTCGATTTGCACGCTCTGCAACTCCGTTTTGTTGTGGTGTATATGGCGTTGTGGTTTGTCTAGCAATGCCTTCTTTCTTCAATAACTCTCCAAATTGGTTGGACATGAACTCGCCGCCATTATCCGATCGAAACACCTTGATCTTGTGCTCGGATTGCTTCTCAACCAACGCCTTGAACTCTTTGAACTTCTCAAAACACTCGCTCTTTGCTTTGATCGGATACAACCATATCTTCCTCGAAAAATCATCAATGAACGTCACAAAATACTTGCAACCCCCCATAGACGTGGTCTTCATTGGACCACACACGTCGGAATGCACAATCTCAAGAACCTTGGTTGCACGAGTTGCCCCATCAACTGGAAACGGTGAGCGTTGTTGTTTGCCTTCAATACAACCCTCACATGTGAATGAACTAGGTGCGACGTGTGATTGTGCAAGATCCATGCCACTTACCATTCCACGCAGTGCTTTCACACTCTTGACATTCAAATGCCCGAGACGACGATGCCACAACGCCAACTTGTCTTCGTTTGAACTCGATTGCACCAACGTTGCGGATTCCGCCGCGTGCATCTTGGAAAACTTGATTTGGTACAAGCCGTTGACTTCGTGTATAATGGCCACCTCCTCACGACTTGGAGACAACACAAAACACCCTTGGTCGCTAAATTCCACTCGCAAATGCTTCATCACCAAATGTCGCACCGATAAAAGATTTGCCTTCAACTTGGGAACGTGGAGTATTGAAGGTTAGATTAGAATGCCAAAGCCTCACACAAACACTTGGAATGCATAGGAAAGAGATGATCTTTACTCTGTTGAAGTAGGATGATTGCGTGGGCTGAAGTTGCTCATAGCCATGCGCATTAGCTAGAGTAGATGATGCGAATGAGCTAGACTAGCAACTAGAGAAGTGGTACTAGTTAGAGATAATGAGAATTGGGTCTCCCAAGTGATATGGGCTGATCCTAGTGTACTAGGAGTGGAGTATGGGCTGATGTCCCATATGGTTTGCCAAGGGGACTCCCTTGGGTGTACTACTTAAGAGGGGCAGCCCATGAGTAAAGATCATCTCTTTCCTATGCATTCCAAGTGTTTGTGTGAGGCTTTGGCATTCTAATCTAACCTTCAATAGGTTATGGGCCCACTCATGTGTTTTGCGTGAGTCAAAGATTAGATTGCTCATTGTGTGGAGGTCGTGCGTTGGAGCGCTGATTTTGGATTATTGGAGCGCTGATTTGGAACTTTGGAGGGCTGAATTCGAGCTTTGGTGGGCTGATTTCGACATTGGGAGGTATTACAATCTTCCTACCTTTGATCTACGTGTTGGAGGGCTGAATTCGCACTTTGGAGCTATCATTTGTTGATTTGGAGCTTTTGGAGCACTTTGGAGCACTTTTGGAGTTTATACACGTCTACAAGGGCTGAATTGGAGCTTTGGAGCTTATTGGTGCTTGTTGGAGTATATTGGAGCTGATTGGAGCTTATTGGAGCTTATTGGAGCTTATTGGAGATTATTGGAGCTTATTGGCTCAATTTGTGCTCAATTTGTGCACTTGTGTTGTTGCAAGGCACTTTTATGCTTTGAGGCTCTTGGGGTGAGTCTACAATCTGATTTTGGTATTGCAATTCTTGCACAAGGGTTTGGAATGTGAGTTATGCCCTTGGAGTGCTCAAAATTAGAGTTTGGGTTAGTGAATGCACAACGGGGCTGATTTGATGAATTTCAATGCAATTAGGACTTGAAGGGGCTGAATTTGCATTGATTTAGAGTCCTTGGAAGGCACAAGGGTGTCCATAGGGTGCATTACGTGTTGTGAAGCACAAGGGTGCTGATTTGAGTGGATTTGAGCCAACGAGTGCGCAATTCTCCTAGTTAGGGTGTTGTGGTATGATCTTGTGCAAATTCACTAAGAACCATCACGATTGAGTGTTGTGAGGTTGATGTGTAGCACAAAGGTGCTGATTTAGTGTTTGGAATTAGTTTGGAGGCATTAGAAGCACGTACGTGTGCAATTTGCCTCACAAATCACAAAATTGTCAAAAAAATCATAAAAACAATTTTTCTTAGCTTTCTAGGGGCTGAATTTTGTGAGCGTACGTCCTTCAATCAAGGATATGGCTACATTTGAGGGTGAAGGTGCTAAGGTTGTAGACAAGTTCGATGGCGTCAACTTCCACTTGTGGAAATTCAAGATGGAAATGGTCATGGCCGAAAAAGAATTGTGGGAGATAGTTGAGGGTAGTGAGGAACCGCCTTCGTCCGACGCCGAGGCTAGGGTACGAACTGCGTACACTCGGCGAGAGAAAAAGGCCTTTGCGATTTTGGCTCTTAATCTTTCTGATTCGCAGCTTTCTCATATTCGGTCGTGCAAGACTCCCGCCGAGGCATGGGCCAAGCTTTGCAATATTCATGAGGCAAAGAGCTTGGTCAATATCTTGTTTTTGAGGCGCAAGTTTTTCACCATCAAGATGGAAGAAAACGACGACATGTTGGGGCACATCAACAAAGTCAAGGCTCTTGCGGATCAGCTCAACGGCGCAGACGTCAACATTACCGACGGTGATATCGTTATGACGCTCCTCGAGAGTTTGCCGCCGTCGTACGAGTATCTTATCGTTGCTATGGAGAGTAGGCCCATTAGCGAGCTCACTCTTGATTATGTGACATCACGGTTGTTGCATGAACTCTCGCGGCGCAAAGAGAACGAGACTCGTGGCGATAGCGCGGCGCTTATGGCGAAGCAATCCAAGAGCGGTGCCAGTGGGAGCTCTACAGACAAGGTATGCTACTATTGCGGTAAGAAGGGCCACTTGGCAAAATTTTGCTACAAACGCAAGAGAGAGGAAAGTGCCAACAATACAAAGGTCAACGATGCAGGTGATGAGTACGCATTTATGACTAGCGTCTCTTTTTGTAGTGATGACGGGGACGAGTATGCAATGATGGCAAGTGACGTGTCATGCAATGGTAGTGTGATCGATTGGATTGTTGATTCGGGAGCCTCGAGTCACATGGCGCCCATTAGGACTTGTTTCCAATCATATCACGTCATATCTCCAAAGAATGTCATTTTGGGTGATGATACGGTTCTTCAAGCCGTGGGTAAAGGATCCATCGTCGTAGACACCGAGGTGAAGGGTCGTGTGAAGACAATTACCATCCATGATGTCCTCCACGTTCCCAAGTTGAAGGCAAATCTTTTATCGGTGCGACATTTGGTGATGAAGCATTTGCGAGTGGAATTTAGCGACCAAGGGTGTTTTGTGTTGTCCCCAAGTCGTGAGGAGGTGGCCATTATACACGAAGTCAACGGCTTGTACCAAATCAAGTTTTCCAAGATGCACGCGGCGGAATCCGCAACGTTGGTGCAATCGAGTTCAAACGAAGACAAGTTGGCGTTGTGGCATCGTCGTCTCGGGCATTTGAATGTCAAGAGTGTGAAAGCACTGCGTGGAATGGTAAGTGGCATGGATCTTGCACAATCACACGTCGCACCTAGTTCATTCACATGTGAGGGTTGTATTGAAGGCAAGCAACAACGCTCACCGTTTCCAGTTGATGGGGCAACTCGTGCAACCAAGGTTCTTGAGATTGTGCATTCCGACGTGTGTGGTCCAATGAAGACCACGTCTATGGGGGGTTGCAAGTATTTTGTGACGTTCATTGATGATTTTTCGAGGAAGATATGGTTGTATCCGATCAAAGCAAAGAGCGAGTGTTTTGAGAAGTTCAAAGAGTTCAAGGCGTTGGTTGAGAAGCAATCCGAGCACAAGATCAAGGTGTTTCGATCGGATAATGGCGGCGAGTTCATATCCAACCAATTTGGAGAGTTATTGAAGAAAGAAGGCATTGCTAGACAAACCACAACGCCATATACACCACAACAAAACGGAGTTGCAGAGCGTGCAAATCGAACAATTGTGGAAATGGCAAGGAGTATGTTGCATGCACAAAATTTGGGTTTGGACCTTTGGGCGGAAGCGGTGGTGACTGCGGTGTACACACGCAACCGATGCCCGACGAGTGCGGTTCAAAACATGACACCAGAGCAAGCGTGGAGTGGGAGGCCACCCCGCGTGGAGCACATGCGCACATTTGGATGCATCGCATTTGCAAAGGTACCCGATTCTCAAAGAACCAAACTTGAGGCCAAGGCAACAAAATGTGTGTTTCTTGGATATTGTGAAGGTACCAAGGCGTACAGGCTCATGTCCCTCGAGACCAAGAAGATCATTCGAGCTCGTGATGTGACATTTTGCGAGAATTCCAAGGTTGAAGACAATTTGGACGATGGTCCAAGTGGGAGAAGTGGCGATAAACCGGCCATTGTGGACCAATCTTCCAAATCTCCCGTTATTGATATTGTTGATGAAGACGAAGATGACGAAGATGGTGGTGATGAGGAACATATTGAGGAGCGACCTTTGAAGACGAAGAATGGCGAGAAAAAGGCACAAGCAACGGCGGTTGAAGACAATGCATCCTCGAGCGATCGTCGTTATCCAGAGAGAAATCGTAGACCACTTGGCGAGTGGTGGAAGAATCATATTCTCCCTCAAGGTGAGGAGGAGCATGCAAACGTTGCACTTTTGTTTAGGAGTTGAGTTTGTGCGAGATAGAGCAACACGCACCATAACAATGAATCAAAGCAAGTATGTTATGGATGTGCTCAAACGCTTTGGCATGGAGGATTGCAAACCGGTTGGCACTCCGTTGGATGTGAATTCCAAACTCGTGAAACTTACCGATGAGGAGTATGCATTAGAGGCTCAATCTATGGTGGATGTGCCATACAAGCAAGCTGTAGGGTCATTGATGTATGCTATGATTGCAACAAGGCCGGACCTTGCGTATCCAATCAGCGTTGTGAGTCAACACATGGCAAGACCGGGTTCAAGTCATTGGGTTGCGGTCAAGAGGATCATGCGGTACTTGAAAGGCACAAGTGATGTGAGGTTGTGTCTTGGAGGTGACAACATTGTGTTGAGTGGGTATTGTGATGCGGATTATGCGGGTGATACCAATGATCGTAGATCCACCACGGGGTACATGTTCAAAGTTGGATCGGGGGCCGTTTCATGGAATAGCAAGCGCCAACAAACCACGGCCACGTCAACGGTTGAGGCGGAGTACATGGCGACGAGCCACGGTACGAAGGAGGCCATTTGGTTGAGGCAACTAATGGCGGATGTGAGATGCACTCAAGAGGAGGCTACAACAATCATGTGTGACAACCAAGGGAGTATGTCATTGGCGAAAAATCCAACGCATCACTCACGTACAAAGCACATTGATGTGCAATATCACTTCATTCGAGAGAAGTTAGAGATGAAGGTGATAGAGTTGAAGTATTGTCCAACGGAGCACATGGTGGCGGACGTGCTGACAAAGGCTCTTGCGAGAGATCGACATCAAAGACTAGTGATAGCATTTGGGCTCGAAGGCTTTGGCTATTTGCAAAGTGGGAGTGTTGAAGTCGGATGATTGCGTGGGCTGAAGTTGCTCATAGCCATGCGCATTAGCTAGAGTAGATGATGCGAATGAGCTAGACATGCAACTAGAGAAGTGGTACTAGTTAGAGATAATGAGAATTGGGTCTCCCAAGTGATATGGGCTGATCCTAGTGTACTAGGAGTGGAGTATGGGCTGATGTCCCATATGGTTTGCCAAGGGGACTCCCTTGGGTGTGCTACTTAAGAGGGGCAGCCCATGAGTAAAGATCATCTCTTTCCTATGCATTCCAAGTGTTTGTGTGAGGCTTTGGCATTCTAATCTAACCTTCAATATCATATTCTCCCTCAAGGTGAGGAGGAGCATGCAAACGTTGCACTTTTAGATGCTCCATTGACGATTCGTGAAGCGTTGAGTTGTGATGATGCAAACAAGTGGGAGCAAGCCATGCAAGAGGAGTACAAATCGTTGATGGACAATGGCACTTGGGAATTGACTCCCCTCCCCAAGAATCGCAACGCTATCGGTTGTAAGTGGGTATTTCGTGCAAAGAGAGATGCAACGGGTGATGTGGTTCGTTATAAGGCAAGATTGGTGGCAAAGGGCTTTTCACAAATCGAAGGTGTTGATTTTCATGAGACCTTTGCACCGGTGGCAAAATTCACCACTATTCGATGCATTTTGGCCATCGGGGCTGCCATGGATTTGGAAATGCATCAAATGGATGTGAAGACGGCGTTCTTGAACGGCGAGTTGGACGAGGACATCTACATGGTACAACCCGAAGGATTTGTGCAACGAGGTAATGAGAACCTTGTTTGCAAGTTGAACAAGTCATTGTATGGGTTGAAGCAATCTCCACGCGCATGGTATCAAAAGATTGACACGTTTCTTGTTCATATCGGGTTCACAAGGAGCATCGCTGATCACAGCTTGTATTTCATGCAAAAGGGGCAACATGTGGTCATCGTGATCATATATGTGGATGATTTGATCATCCTTGCAAGTTGTATGAGCTCTTTGAAGGCATTGAAGGCAATGCTTGAGAACGAGTACGAGATGAGTGATCTGGGTGAGTTGCACTTTTGTTTAGGAGTTGAGTTTGTGCGAGATAGAGCAACACGCACCATAACAATGAATCAAAGCAAGTATGTTATGGATGTTCTCAAACGCTTTGGCATGGAGGATTGCAAACCGGTTGGCACTCCATTGGATGTGAATTCCAAACTCGTGAAACTCACGGATGAGGAGTATGCATTAGAGGCTCAATCTATGGTGGATGTGCCATACAAGCAAGCTGTAGGGTCATTGATGTATGCTATGATTGCAACAAGGCCGGACCTTGCGTATCCAATCAGCGTTGTGAGTCAACACATGGCAAGACCGGGTTCAAGTCATTGGGTTGCGGTCAAGAGGATCATGCGGTACTTGAAAGGCACAAGTGATGTGAGGTTGTGTCTTGGAGGTGACAACATTGTGTTGAGTGGGTATTGTGATGCGGATTATGCGGGTGATACCAATGATCGTAGATCCACCACGGGGTACATGTTCAAAGTTGGATCGGGGGCCGTTTCATGGAATAGCAAGCGCCAACAAACCACGGCCACGTCAACGGTTGAGGCGGAGTACATGGCGACGAGCCACGGTACGAAGGAGGCCATTTGGTTGAGGCAACTAATGGCGGATGTGAGATGCACTCAAGAGGAGGCTACAACAATCATGTGTGACAACCAAGGGAGTATGTCATTGGCGAAGAATCCAACGCATCACTCACGTACAAAGCACATTGATGTGCAATATCACTTCATTCGAGAGAAGTTAGAGATGAAGGTGATAGAGTTGAAGTATTGTCCAACGGAGCACATGGTGGCGGACGTGCTGACAAAGGCTCTTGCGAGAGATCGACATCAAGGACTAGTGGTGGCATTTGGGCTCCAAGGCTTTGGCTATTCGCAAAGTGGGAGTGTTGAAGTAGGATGATTGCGTGGGCTGAAGTTGCTCATAGCCATGCGCATTAGCTAGAGTAGATGATGCGAATGAGCTAGACTAGCAACTAGAGAAGTGGTACTAGTTAGAGATAATGAGAATTGGGTCTCCCAAGTGATATGGGCTGATCCTAGTGTACTAGGAGTGGAGTATGGGCTGATGTCCCATATGGTTTGCCAAGGGGACTCCCTTGGGTGTACTACTTAAGAGGGGCAGCCCATGAGTAAAGATCATCTCTTTCCTATGCATTCCAAGTGTTTGTGTGAGGCTTTGGCATTCTAATCTAACCTTCAATATACTCATGGGCTGCCCCTCTTAAGTAGCACACCCAAGGGAGTCCCCTTGGCAAACCATATGGGACATCAGCCCATACTCCACTCCTAGTACACTAGGATCAGCCCATATCACTTGGGAGACCCAATTCTCATTATCTCTAACTAGTACCACTTCTCTAGTTGCTAGTCTAGCTCATTCGCATCATCTACTCTAGCTAATGCGCATGGCTATGAGCAACTTCAGCCCACGCAATCATCCTACTTCAACACTCCCACTTTGCGAATAGCCAAAGCCTTCGAGCCCAAATGCCACCACTAGTCTTTGATGGCGATCTCTCGCAAGAGCCTTTGTCAGCACGTCCGCCACCATGTGCTCCGTTGGACAATACTTCAACTCTATCACCTTCATCTCTAACTTCTCTCGAATGAAGTGATATTGCACATCAATGTGCTTTGTACGTGAGTGATGCGTTGGATTCTTCGCCAATGACATACTCCCTTGGTTGTCACACATGATTGTTGTAGCCTCCTCTTGAGTGCATCTCACATCCGCCATTAGTTGCCTCAACCAAATGGCCTCCTTCGTACCGTGGCTCGTCGCCATGTACTCCGCCTCAACCGTTGACGTGGCCGTGGTTTGTTGGCGCTTGCTATTCCATGAAACGGCCCCCGATCCAACTTTGAACATGTACCCCGTGGTGGATCTACGATCATTGGTATCACCCGCATAATCCGCATCACAATACCCACTCAACACAATGTTGTCACCTCCAAGACACAACCTCACATCACTTGTGCCTTTCAAGTACCGCATGATCCTCTTGACCGCAACCCAATGACTTGAACCCGGTCTTGCCATGTGTTGACTCACAACGCTGATTGGATACGCAAGGTCCGGCCTTGTTGCAATCATAGCATACATCAATGACCCTACAGCTTGCTTGTATGGCACATCCACCATAGATTGAGCCTCTAATGCATACTCCTCATCCGTGAGTTTCACGAGTTTGGAATTCACATCCAATGGAGTGCCAACCGGTTTGCAATCCTCCATGCCAAAGCGTTTGAGAACATCCATAACATACTTGCTTTGATTCATTGTTATGGTGCGTGTTGCTCTATCTCGCACAAACTCAACTCCTAAACAAAAGTGCAACTCACCCAGATCACTCATCTCGTACTCGTTCTCAAGCATTGCCTTCAATGCCTTCAAAGAGCTCATACCACTTGCAAGGATGATCAAATCATCCACATATATGATCACGATGACCACATGTTGCCCCTTTTGCATGAAATACAAGCTGTGATCAGCGATGCTCCTTGTGAACCCGATATGAACAAGAAACGTGTCAATCTTTTGATACCATGCGCGTGGAGATTGCTTCAACCCATACAATGACTTGTTCAACTTGCAAACAAGGTTCTCATTACCTCGTTGCACAAATCCTTCGGGTTGTACCATGTAGATGTCCTCGTCCAACTCGCCATTCAAGAACGCCGTCTTCACATCCATTTGATGCATTTCCAAATCCATGGCAGCCCCGATGGCCAAAATGCATCGAATAGTGGTGAATTTCGCCACCGGTGCAAAGGTCTCATGAAAATCAACACCTTCGATTTGTGAAAAGCCCTTTGCCACTAATCTTGCCTTATAACGAACCACATCACCCGTTGCATCTCTCTTTGCACGAAATACCCACTTACAACCGATAGCGTTGCGATTCTTGGGGAGGGGAGTCAATTCCCAAGTGCCATTGTCCATCAACGATTTGTACTCCTCTTGCATGGCTTGCTCCCACTTGTTTGCATCATCACAACTCAACGCTTCACGAATCGTCAATGGAGCATCTAAAAGTGCAACGTTTGCATGCTCCTCCTCACCTTGAGGGAGAATATGATTCTTCCACCACTCGCCAAGTGGTCTACGATTTCTCTCTGGATAACGACGATCGCTCGAGGATGCATTGTCTTCAACCGCCGTTGCTTGTGCCTTTTTCTCGCCATTCTTCGTCTTCAAAGGTCGCTCCTCAATATGTTCCTCATCACCACCATCTTCGTCATCTTCGTCTTCATCAACAATATCAATAACGGGAGATTTGGAAGATTGGTCCACAATCGCCGGTTTATCGCCACTTCTCCCACTTGGACCATCGTCCAAATTGTCTTCAACCTTGGAATTCTCGCAAAATGTCACATCACGAGCTCGAATGATCTTCTTGGTCTCGAGCGACATGAGCCTGTACGCCTTGGTACCTTCACAATATCCAAGAAACACACATTTTGTTGCCTTGGCCTCAAGTTTGGTTCTTTGAGAATCGGGTACCTTTGCAAATGCGATGCATCCAAATGTGCGCATGTGCTCCACGCGGGGTGGCCTCCCACTCCACGCTTGCTCTGGTGTCATGTTTTGAACCGCACTCGTCGGGCATCGGTTGCGTGTGTACACCGCAGTCACCACCGCTTCCGCCCAAAGGTCCAAACCCAAATTTTGTGCATGCAACATACTCCTTGCCATTTCCACAATTGTTCGATTTGCACGCTCTGCAACTCCGTTTTGTTGTGGTGTATATGGCGTTGTGGTTTGTCTAGCAATGCCTTCTTTCTTCAATAACTCTCCAAATTGGTTGGATATGAACTCGCCGCCATTATCCGATCGAAACACCTTGATCTTGTGCTCGGATTGCTTCTCAACCAACGCCTTGAACTCTTTGAACTTCTCAAAACACTCGCTCTTTGCTTTGATCGGATACAACCATATCTTCCTCGAAAAATCATCAATGAACGTCACAAAATACTTGCAACCCCCCATAGACGTGGTCTTCATTGGACCACACACGTCGGAATGCACAATCTCAAGAACCTTGGTTGCACGAGTTGCCCCATCAACTGGAAACGGTGAGCGTTGTTGCTTGCCTTCAATACAACCCTCACATGTGAATGAACTAGGTGCGACGTGTGATTGTGCAAGATCCATGCCACTTACCATTCCACGCAGTGCTTTCACACTCTTGACATTCAAATGCCCGAGACGACGATGCCACAACGCCAACTTGTCTTCGTTTGAACTCGATTGCACCAACGTTGCGGATTCCGCCGCGTGCATCTTGGAAAACTTGATTTGGTACAAGCCGTTGACTTCGTGTATAATGGCCACCTCCTCACGACTTGGAGACAACACAAAACACCCTTGGTCGCTAAATTCCACTCGCAAATGCTTCATCACCAAATGTCGCACCGATAAAAGATTTGCCTTCAACTTGGGAACGTGGAGGACATCATGGATGGTAATTGTCTTCACACGACCCTTCACCTCGGTGTCTACGACGATGGATCCTTTACCCACGGCTTGAAGAACCGTATCATCACCCAAAATGACATTCTTTGGAGATATGACGTGATATGATTGGAAACAAGTCCTAATGGGCGCCATGTGACTCGAGGCTCCCGAATCAACAATCCAATCGATCACACTACCATTGCATGACACGTCACTTGCCATCATTGCATACTCGTCCCCGTCATCACTACAAGAAGAGACGCTAGTCATAAATGCGTACTCATCACCTGCATCGTTGACCTTTGTATTGTTGGCACTTTCCTCTCTCTTGCGTTTGTAGCAAAATTTTGCCAAGTGGCCCTTCTTACCGCAATAGTAGCATACCTTGTCTGTAGAGCTCCCACTGGCACCGCTCTTGGATTGCTTCGCCATAAGCGCCGCGCTATCGCCACGAGTCTCGTTCTCTTTGCGCCGCGAGAGTTCATGCAACAACCGTGATGTCACATAATCAAGAGTGAGCTCGCTAATGGGCCTACTCTCCATAGCAACGATAAGATACTCGTACGACGGCGGCAAACTCTCGAGGAGCGTCATAACGATATCACCGTCGGTAATGTTGACGTCTGCGCCGTTGAGCTGATCCGCAAGAGCCTTGACTTTGTTGATGTGCGCCAACATGTCGTCGTTTTCTTCCATCTTGATGGTGAAAAACTTGCGCCTCAAAAACAAGATATTGACCAAGCTCTTTGCCTCATGAATATTGCAAAGCTTGGCCCATGCCTCGGCGGGAGTCTTGCACGACCGAATATGAGAAAGCTGGGAATCAGAAAGATTAAGAGCCAAAATCGCAAAGGCCTTTTTCTCTCGCCGAGTGTACGCAGTTCGTACCCTAGCCTCGGCGTCGGACGAAGGCGGTTCCTCACTACCCTCAACTATCTCCCACAATTCTTTTTCGGCCATGACCATTTCCATCTTGAATTTCCACAAGTGGAAGTTGACGCCATCGAACTTGTCTACAACCTTAACACCTTCACCCTCAAATGTAGCCATATCCTTGATTGAAGGACGTACGCTCACAAAATTCAGCCCCTAGAAAGCTAAGAAAAATTGTTTTTATGATTTTTTTGACAATTTTGTGATTTGTGAGGCAAATTGCACACGTACGTGCTTCTAATGCCTCCAAACTAATTCCAAACACTAAATCAGCACCTTTGTGCTACACATCAACCTCACAACACTCAATCGTGATGGTTCTTAGTGAATTTGCACAAGATCATACCACAACACCCTAACTAGGAGAATTGCGCACTCGTTGGCTCAAATCCACTCAAATCAGCACCCTTGTGCTTCACAACACGTAATGCACCCTATGGACACCCTTGTGCCTTCCAAGGACTCTAAATCAATGCAAACTCAGCCCCTTCAAGTCCTAATTGCATTGAAATTCATCAAATCAGCCCCGTTGTGCATTCACTAACCCAAACTCTAATTTTGAGCACTCCAAGGGCATAACTCACATTCCAAACCCTTGTGCAAGAATTGCAATACCAAAATCAGATTGTAGACTCACCCCAAGAGCCTCAAAGCATAAAAAGTGCCTTGCAACAACACAAGTGCACAAATTGAGCACAAATTGAGCCAATAAGCTCCAATAAGCTCCAATAAGCTCCAATAAGCTCCAATCAGCTCCAATATACTCCAACAAGCACGAATAAGCTCCAAAGCTCCAATTCAGCCCTTGTAGACGTGTATAAACTCCAAAAGTGCTCCAAAGTGCTCCAAAAGCTCCAAATCAACAAATGATAGCTCCAAAGTGCGAATTCAGCCCTCCAACACGTAGATCAAAGGTAGGAAGATTGTAATACCTCCTAATGCCGAAATCAGCCCACCAAAGCTCGAATTCAGCCCTCCAAAGTTCCAAATCAGCGCTCCAATACTCCAAAATCAGCGCTCCAACACACGACCTCCACACAATGAGCAATCTAATCTTTGACTCACGCAAAACACATGAGTGGGCCCATAACCTATTGAAGGTTAGATTAGAATGCCAAAGCCTCACACAAACACTTGGAATGCATAGGAAAGAGATGATCTTTACTCATGGGCTGCCCCTCTTAAGTAGCACACCCAAGGGAGTCCCCTTGGCAAACCATATGGGACATCAGCCCATACTCCACTCCTAGTACACTAGGATCAGCCCATATCACTTGGGAGACCCAATTCTCATTATCTCTAACTAGTACCACTTCTCTAGTTGCTAGTCTAGCTCATTCGCATCATCTACTCTAGCTAATGCGCATGGCTATGAGCAACTTCAGCCCACGCAATCATCCTACTTCAACATGGAGGACATCATGGATGGTAATTGTCTTCACACGATCCTTCACCTCGGTGTCTACGACGATGGATCCTTTACCCACGGCTTGAAGAACCGTATCATCACCCAAAATGACATTCTTTGGAGATATGACGTGATATGATTGCAAACAACTCCTAATGGGCGCCATGTGACTCGAGGCTCCCGAATCAACAATCCAATCGATCACACTACCATTGCATGACACGTCACTTGCCATCATTGCATACTCGTCCCCGTCATCACACCAAGAAGAGACGCTAGTCATAAATGCGTACTCATCACCTGCATCGTTGACCTTTGTATTGTTGGCACTTTCCTCTCTCTTGCGTTTGTAGCAAAATTTTGCCAAGTGGCCCTTCTTACCGCAATAGTAGCATACCTTGTCTGTAGAGCTCCCACTGGCACCGCTCTTGGATTGCTTCGCCATAAGCGCCGCGCTATCGCCACGAGTCTCGTTCTCTTTGCGCCGCGAGAGTTCATGCAACAACCGTGATGTCACATAATCAAGAGTGAGCTCGCTAATGGGCCTACTCTCCATAGCAACGATAAGATACTCATACGACGGCGGCAAACTCTCGAGGAGCGTCATAACGATATCACCGTCGGTAATGTTGACGTCTGCGCCGTTGAGCTGATCCGCAAGAGCCTTGACTTTGTTGATGTGCGCCAACATGTCGTCGTTTTCTTCCATCTTGATGGTGAAAAACTTGCGCCTCAAAAACAAGATATTGACCAAGCTCTTTGCCTCATGAATATTGCAAAGCTTGGCCCATGCCTCGGCGGGAGTCTTGCACGACCGAATATGAGAAAGCTGGGAATCAGAAAGATTAAGAGCCAAAATGGCAAAGGCCTTTTTCTCTCGCCGAGTGTACGCAGTTCGTACCCTAGCCTCGGCGTCGGACGAAGGCGGTTCCTCACTACCCTCAACTTGTTGAAGTAGGATGATTGCGTGGGCTGAAGTTGCTCATAGCCATGCGCATTAGCTAGAGTAGATGATGCGAATGAGCTAGAGTTGCAACTAGAGAAGTGGTACTAGTTAGAAGTAATGAGAATTGGGTCTCCCAAGTGATATGGGCTGATCCTAGTGTACTAGGAGTGGAGTATGGGCTGATGTCCCATATGGTTTGCCAAGGGGACTCCCTTGGGTGTGCTACTTAAGAGGGGCAGCCCATGAGTAAAGATCATCTCTTTCCTATGCATTCCAAGTGTTTGTGTGAGGCTTTGGCATTCTAATCTAACCTTCAATAGGTTATGGGCCCACTCATGTGTTTTGCGTGAGTCAAAGATTAGATTGCTCATTGTGTGGAGGTCGTGCGTTGGAGCGCTGATTTTGGAGTATTGGAGCGCTCATTTGGAGCTTTGGAGGGCTGAATTCGAGCTTTGGTGGGCTGATTTCGACATTGGGAGGTATTACAATCTTCCTACCTTTGATCTACGTGTTGGAGGGCTGAATTCGCACTTTGGAGCTATCATTTGTTGATTTGGAGCTTTTGGAGCACTTTGGAGCACCTTTGGAGTTTATACACGTCTACAAGGGCTGAATTGGAGCTTTGGAGCTTATTGGTGCTTTTTGGAGTATATTGGAGCTTATTGGAGCTTATTGGAGCTTATTGGAGCGTATTTGAGCTTATTGAAGCTTATTGGCTCAATTTGTGCTCAATTTGTGCACTTGTGTTGTTGCAAGGCACTTTTATGCTTTGAGGCTCTTGGGGTGAGTCTACAATCTGATTTTGGTATTGCAATTCTTGCACAAGGGTTTGGAATGTGAGTTATGCCCTTGGAGTGCTCAAAATTAGAGTTTGGGTTAGTGAATGCACAACGGGGCTGATTTGATGAATTTCAATGCAATTAGGACTTGAAGGGGCTGAATTTGCATTGATTTAGAGTCCTTGGAAGGCACAAGGGTGTCCATAGGGTGCATTACGTGTTGTGAAGCACAAGGGTGCTGATTTGAGTGGATTTGAGCCAACGAGTGCGCAATTCTCCTAGTTAGGGTGTTGTGGTATGATCTTGTGCAAATTCACTAAGAACCATCACGATTGAGTGTTGTGAGGTTGATGTGTAGCACAAAGGTGCTGATTTAGTGTTTGGAATTAGTTTGGAGGCATTAGAAGCACGTACGTGTGCAATTTGCCTCACAAATCACAAAATTGTCAAAAATCATAAAAACAATTTTTCTTAGCTTTCTAGGGGCTGAATTTTGTGAGCGTACGTCCTTCAATCAAGGATATGGCTACATTTGAGGGTGAAGGTGCTAAGGTTGTAGACAAGTTCGATGGCGTCAACTTCCACTTGTGGAAATTCAAGATGGAAATGGTCATGGCCGAAAAAGAATTGTGGGAGATAGTTGAGGGTAGTGAGGAACCGCCTTCGTCCGACGCCGAGGCTAGGGTACGAACTGCGTACACTCGGCGAGAGAAAAAGGCCTTTGCCATTTTGGCTCTTAATCTTTCTGATTCCCAGCTTTCTCATATTCGGTCGTGCAAGACTCCCGCCGAGGCATGGGCCAAGCTTTGCAATATTCATGAGGCAAAGAGCTTGGTCAATATCTTATTGAAAGTTAGATTAGAATGCCAAAGCCTCACACAAACACTTGGAATGCATAGGAAAGAGATGATCTTTACTCATGGGCTGCCCCTCTTAAGTAGCACACCCAAGGGAGTCCCCTTGGCAAACCATATGGGACATCAGCCCATACTCCACTCCTAGTACACTAGGATCAGCCCATATCACTTGGGAGACCCAATTCTCTTTACTTCTAACTAGTACCACTTCTCTAGTTGCATGTCTAGCTCATTCGCATCATCTACTCTAGCTAATGCGCATGGCTATGAGCAACTTCAGCCCACGCAATCATCCTACTTCAACACTCCCACTTTGCGAATAGCCAAAGCCTTGGAGCCCAAATGCCACCACTAGTCTTTGATGTCGATCTCTCGCAAGAGCCTTTGTGAGCACGTCCGCCACCATGTGCTCCGTTGGACAATACTTCAACTCTATCACCTTCATCTCTAACTTCTCTCGAATGAAGTGATATTGCACATCAATGTGCTTTGTACGTGAGTGATGCGTTGGATTCTTCGCCAATGACATACTCCCTTGGTTGTCACACATGATTGTTGTAGCCTCCTCTTGAGTGCATCTCACATCCGCCATTAGTTGCCTCAACCAAATGGCCTCCTTCGTACCGTGGCTCGTCGCCATGTACTCCGCCTCAACCGTTGACGTGGCCGTGGTTTGTTGGCGCTTGCTATTCCATGAAACGGCCCCCGATCCAACTTTGAACATGTACCCCGTGGTGGATCTACGATCATTGGTATCACCCGCATAATCCGCATCACAATACCCACTCAACACAATGTTGTCACCTCCAAGACACAACCTCATATCACTTGTGCCTTTCAAGTACCGCATGATCCTCTTGACCGCAACCCAATGACTTGAACCCGGTCTTGCCATATGTTGACTCACAACGCTGATTGGATACGCAAGGTCCGGCCTTGTTGCAATCATAGCATACATCAATGACCCTACAGCTTGCTTGTATGGCACATCCACCATAGATTGAGCCTCTAATGCATACTCCTCATCGGTGAGTTTCACGAGTTTGGAATTCACATCCAATGGAGTGCCAACCGGTTTGCAATCCTCCATGCCAAAGCGTTTGAGAACATCCATAACATACTTGCTTTGATTCATTGTTATGGTGCGTGTTGCTCTATCTCGCACAAACTCAACTCCTAAACAAAAGTGCAACTCACCCAGATCACTCATCTCGTACTCGTTCTCAAGCATTGCCTTCAATGCCTTCAAAGAGCTCATACAACTTGCAAGGATGATCAAATCATCCACATATATGATCACGATGACCACATGTTGCCCCTTTTGCATGAAATACAAGCTGTGATCAGCGATGCTCCTTGTGAACCCGATATGAACAAGAAACGTGTCAATCTTTTGATACCATGCGCGTGGAGATTGCTTCAACCCATACAATGACTTGTTTAACTTGCAAACAAGGTTCTCATTACCTCGTTGCACAAATCCTTCGGGTTGTACCATGTAGATGTCCTCGTCCAACTCGCCGTTCAAGAACGCCGTCTTCACATCCATTTGATGCATTTCCAAATCCATGGCAGCCCCGATGGCCAAAATGCATCGAATAGTGGTGAATTTCGCCACCGGTGCAAAGGTCTCATGAAAATCAACACCTTCGATTTGTGAAAAGCCCTTTGCCACCAATCTTGCCTTATAACGAACCACATCACCCGTTGCATCTCTCTTTGCACGAAATACCCACTTACAACCGATAGCGTTGCGATTCTTGGGGAGGGGAGTCAATTCCCAAGTGCCATTGTCCATCAACGATTTGTACTCCTCTTGCATGGCTTGCTCCCACTTGTTTGCATCATCACAACTCAACGCTTCACGAATCGTCAATGGAGCATCTAAAAGTGCAACGTTTGCATGCTCCTCCTCACCTTGAGGGAGAATATGATTCTTCCACCACTCGCCAAGTGGTCTACGATTTCTCTCTGGATAACGACGATCGCTCGAGGATGCATTGTCTTCAACCGCCGTTGCTTGTGCCTTTTTCTCGCCATTCTTCGTCTTCAAAGGTCGCTCCTCAATATGTTCCTCATCACCACCATCTTCGTCATCTTCGTCTTCATCAACAATATCAATAACGGGAGATTTGGAAGATTGGTCCACAATCGCTGGTTTATCGCCACTTCTCCCACTTGGACCATCGTCCAAATTGTCTTCAACCTTGGAATTCTCGCAAAATGTCACATCACGAGCTCGAATGATCTTCTTGGTCTCGAGCGACATGAGCCTATACGCCTTGGTACCTTCACAATATCCAAGAAACACACATTTTGTTGCCTTGGCCTCAAGTTTGGTTCTTTGAGAATCGGGTACCTTTGCAAATGCGATGCATCCAAATGTGCGCATGTGCTCCACGCGGGGTGGCCTCCCACTCCACGCTTGCTCCGGTGTCATGTTTTGAACCGCACTCGTCGGGCATCGGTTGCGTGTGTACACCGCAGTCACCACCGCTTCCGCCCAAAGGTCCAAACCCAAATTTTGTGCATGCAACATACTCCTTGCCATTTCCACAATTGTTCGATTTGCACGCTCTGCAACTCCGTTTTGTTGTGGTGTATATGGCGTTGTGGTTTGTCTAGCAATGCCTTCTTTCTTCAATAACTCTCCAAATTGGTTGGACATGAACTCGCCGCCATTATCCGATCGAAACACCTTGATCTTGTGCTCGGATTGCTTCTCAACCAACGCCTTGAACTCTTTGAACTTCTCAAAACACTCGCTCTTTGCTTTGATCGGATACAACCATATCTTCCTCGAAAAATCATCAATGAACGTCACAAAATACTTGCAACCCCCCATAGACGTGGTCTTCATTGGACCACACACGTCGGAATGCACAATCTCAAGAACCTTGGTTGCACGAGTTGCCCCATCAACTGGAAACGGTGAGCGTTGTTGCTTGCCTTCAATACAACCCTCACATGTGAACGAACTAGGCGCGACGTGTGATTGTGCAAGATCCATGCCACTTACCATTCCACGCAGTGCTTTCACACTCTTGACATTCAAATGCCCGAGACGACGATGCCACAATGCCAACTTGTCTTCGTTTGAACTCGATTGCACCAACGTTGCGGATTCCGCCGCGTGCATCTTGGAAAACTTGATTTGGTACAAGCCGTTGACTTCGTGTATAATGGCCACCTCCTCACGACTTGGAGACAACACAAAACACCCTTGGTCGCTAAATTCCACTCGCAAATGCTTCATCACCAAATGTCGCACCGATAAAAGATTTGCCTTCAACTTGGGAACGTGGAGGACATCATGGATGGTGATTGTCTTCACACGACCCTTCACCTCGGTGTCTACGACGATGGATCCTTTACCCACGGCTTGAAGAACCGTATCATCACCCAAAATGACATTCTTTGGAGATATGACGTGATATGATTGGAAACAAGTCCTAATGGGCGCCATGTGACTCGAGGCTCCCGAATCAACAATCCAATCGATCACACTACCATTGCATGACACGTCACTTGCCATCATTGCATACTCGTCCCCGTCATCACTACAAGAAGAGACGCTAGTCATAAATGCGTACTCATCACCTGCATCGTTGACCTTTGTATTGTTGGCACTTTCCTCTCTCTTGCGTTTGTAGCAAAATTTTGCCAAGTGGCCCTTCTTACCGCAATAGTAGCATACCTTGTCTGTAGAGCTCCCACTGGCACCGCTCTTGGATTGCTTCGCCATAAGCGCCGCGCTATCGCCACGAGTCTCGTTCTCTTTGCGCCGCGAGAGTTCATGCAACAACCGTGATGTCACATAATCAAGAGTGAGCTCGCTAATGGGCCTACTCTCCATAGCAACGATAAGATACTCGTACGACGGCGGCAAACTCTCGAGGAGCGTCATAACGATATCACCGTCGGTAATGTTGACGTCTGCGCCGTTGAGCTGATCCGCAAGAGCCTTGACTTTGTTGATGTGCGCCAACATGTCGTCGTTTTCTTCCATCTTGATGGTGAAAAACTTGCGCCTCAAAAACAAGATATTGACCAAGCTCTTTGCCTCATGAATATTGCAAAGCTTGGCCCATGCCTCGGCGGGAGTCTTGCACGACCGAATATGAGAAAGCTGGGAATCAGAAAGATTAAGAGCCAAAATCGCAAAGGCCTTTTTCTCTCGCCGAGTGTACGCAGTTCGTACCCTAGCCTCGGCGTCGGACGAAGGCGGTTCCTCACTACCCTCAACTATCTCCCACAATTCTTTTTCGGCCATGACCATTTCCATCTTGAATTTCCACAAGTGGAAGTTGACGCCATCGAACTTGTCTACAACCTTAGCACCTTCACCCTCAAATGTAGCCATATCCTTGATTGAAGGACGTACGCTCACAAAATTCAGCCCCTAGAAAGCTAAGAAAAATTGTTTTTATGATTTTTGACAATTTTGTGATTTGTGAAGCAAATTGCACACGTACGTGCTTCTAATGCCTCCAAACTAATTCCAAACACTAAATCAGCACCTTTGTGCTACACATCAACCTCACAACACTCAATCGTGATGGTTCTTAGTGAATTTGCACAAGATCATACCACAACACCCTAACTAGGAGAATTGCGCACTCGTTGGCTCAAATCCACTCAAATCAGCACCCTTGTGCTTCACAACACGTAACGCACCCTATGGACACCCTTGTGCCTTCCAAGGACTCTAAATCAATGCAAATTCAGCCCCTTCAAGTCCTAATTGCATTGAAATTCATCAAATCAGCCCCGTTGTGCATTCACTAACCCAAACTCTAATTTTGAGCACTCCAAGGGCATAACTCACATTCCAAACCCTTGTGCAAGAATTGCAATACCAAAATCAGATTGTAGACTCACCCCAAGAGCCTCAAAGCATAAAAGTGCCTTGCAACAACACAAGTGCACAAATTGAGCACAAATTGAGCCAATAAGCTCCAATAAGCTCCAATAAGCTCCAATAAGCTCCAATCAGCTCCAATATACTCCAACAAGCACCAATAAGCTCCAAAGCTCCAATTCAGCCCTTGTAGACGTGTATAAACTCCAAAAGTGCTCCAAAGTGCTCCAAAAGCTCCAAATCAACAAATGATAGCTCCAAAGTGCGAATTCAGCCCTCCAACACGTAGATCAAAGGTAGGAAGATTGTAATACCTCCCAATGTCGAAATCAGCCCACCAAAGCTCGAATTCAGCCCTCCAAAGTTCCAAATCAGCGCTCCAATACTCCAAAATCAGCGCTCCAAAGCACGACCTCCACACAATGAGCAATCTAATCTTTGACTCACGCAAAACACATGAGTGGGCCCATAACCTATTGAAAGTTAGATTAGAATGCCAAAGCCTCACACAAACACTTGGAATGCATAGGAAAGAGATGATCTTTACTCATGGGCTGCCCCTCTTAAGTAGCACACCCAAGGGAGTCCCCTTGGCAAACCATATGGGACATCAGCCCATACTCCACTCCTAGTACACTAGGATCAGCCCATATCACTTGGGAGACCCAATTCTCTTTACTTCTAACTAGTACCACTTCTCTAGTTGCATGTCTAGCTCATTCGCATCATCTACTCTAGCTAATGCGCATGGCTATGAGCAACTTCAGCCCACGCAATCATCCTACTTCAACATATCTTGTTTTTGAGGCGCAAGTTTTTCACCATCAAGATGGAAGAAAACGACGACATGTTGGCGCACATCAACAAAGTCAAGGCTCTTGCGGATCAGCTCAACGGCGCAGACGTCAACATTACCGACGGTGATATCGTTATGACGCTCCTCGAGAGTTTGCCGCCGTCGTACGAGTATCTTATCGTTGCTATGGAGAGTAGGCCCATTAGCGAGCTCACTCTTGATTATGTGACATCACGGTTGTTGCATGAACTCTCGCGGCGCAAAGAGAACGAGACTCGTGGCGATAGCGCGGCGCTTATGGCGAAGCAATCCAAGAGCGGTGCCAGTGGGAGCTCTACAGACAAGGTATGCTACTATTGCGGTAAGAAGGGCCACTTGGCAAAATTTTGCTACAAACGCAAGAGAGAGGAAAGTGCCAACAATACAAAGGTCAACGATGCAGGTGATGAGTACGCATTTATGACTAGCGTCTCTTCTTGTAGTGATGACGGGGACGAGTATGCAATGATGGCAAGTGACGTGTCATGCAATGGTAGTGTGATCGATTGGATTGTTGATTCGGGAGCCTCGAGTCACATGGCGCCCATTAGGACTTGTTTCCAATCATATCACGTCATATCTCCAAAGAATGTCATTTTGGGTGATGATACGGTTCTTCAAGCCGTGGGTAAAGGATCCATCGTCGTAGACACCGAGGTGAAGGGTCGTGTGAAGACAATTACCATCCATGATGTCCTCCACGTTCCCAAGTTGAAGGCAAATCTTTTATCGGTGCGACATTTGGTGATGAAGCATTTGCGAGTGGAATTTAGCGACCAAGGGTGTTTTGTGTTGTCTCCAAGTCGTGAGGAGGTGGCCATTATACACGAAGTCAACGGCTTGTACCAAATCAAGTTTTCCAAGATGCACGCGGCGGAATCCGCAACGTTGGTGCAATCGAGTTCAAACGAAGACAAGTTGGCGTTGTGGCATCGTCGTCTCGGGCATTTGAATGTCAAGAGTGTGAAAGCACTCCGTGGAATGGTAAGTGGCATGGATCTTGCACAATCACACGTCGCACCTAGTTCATTCACATGTGAGGGTTGTATTGAAGGCAAGCAACAACGCTCACCGTTTCCAGTTGATGGGGCAACTCGTGCAACCAAGGTTCTTGAGATTGTGCATTCCGACGTGTGTGGTCCGATGAAGACCACGTCTATGGGGGGTTGCAAGTATTTTGTGACGTTCATTGATGATTTTTCGAGGAAGATATGGTTGTATCCGATCAAAGCAAAGAGCGAGTGTTTTGAGAAGTTCAAAGAGTTCAAGGCGTTGGTTGAGAAGCAATCCGAGCACAAGATCAAGGTGTTTCGATCGGATAATGGCGGCGAGTTCTTGTCCAACCAATTTGGAGAGTTATTGAAGAAAGAAGGCATTGCTAGACAAACCACAACGCCATATACACCACAACAAAACGGAGTTGCAGAGCGTGCAAATCGAACAATTGTGGAAATGGCAAGGAGTATGTTGCATGCACAAAATTTGGGTTTGGACCTTTGGGCGGAAGCGGTGGTGACTGCGGTGTACACACGCAACCGATGCCCGACGAGTGCGGTTCAAAACATGACACCAGAGCAAGCGTGGAGTGGGAGGCCACCCCGCGTGGAGCACATGCGCACATTTGGATGCATCGCATTTGCAAAGGTACCCGATTCTCAAAGAACCAAACTTGAGGCCAAGGCAACAAAATGTGTGTTTCTTGGATATTGTGAAGGTACCAAGGCGTACAGGCTTATTGAAGGTTAGATTAGAATGCCAAAGCCTCACACAAACACTTGGAATGCATAGGAAAGAGATGATCTTTACTCATGGGCTGCCCCTCTTAAGTAGCACACCCAAGGGAGTCTCCTTGGCAAACCATATGGGACATCAGCCCATACTCCACTCCTAGTACACTAGGATCAGCCCATATCACTTGGGAGACCCAATTCTCATTACTTCTAACTAGTACCACTTCTCTAGTTGCAAGTCTAGCTCATTCGCATCATCTACTCTAGCTAATGCGCATGGCTAAGAGCAACTTCAGCCCACGCAATCATCCTACTTCAACACTCCCACTTTGCGAATAGCCAAAGCCTTGGAGCCCAAATGCCACCACTAGTCTTTGATGTCGATCTCTCGCAAGAGCCTTTGTCAGCACGTCCGCCACCATGTGCTCCGTTGGACAATACTTCAACTCTATCACCTTCATCTCTAACTTCTCTCGAATGAAGTGATATTGCACATCAATGTGCTTTGTACGTGAGTGATGCGTTGGATTCTTCGCCAATGACATACTCCCTTGGTTGTCACACATGATTGTTGTAGCCTCCTCTTGAGTGCATCTCACATCCGCCATTAGTTGCCTCAACCAAATGGCCTCCTTCGTACCGTGGCTCGTCGCCATGTACTCCGCCTCAACCGTTGACGTGGCCGTGGTTTGTTGGCGCTTGCTATTCCATGAAACGGCCCCCGATCCAACTTTGAACATGTACCCCGTGGTGGATCTACGATCATTGGTATCACCCGCATAATCCGCATCACAATACCCACTCAACACAATGTTGTCACCTCCAAGACACAACCTCACATCACTTGTGCCTTTCAAGTACCGCATGATCCTCTTGACCGCAACCCAATGACTTGAACCCGGTCTTGCCATGTGTTGACTCACAACGCTGATTGGATACGCAAGGTCCGGCCTTGTTGCAATCATAGCATACATCAATGACCCTACAGCTTGCTTGTATGGCACATCCACCATAGATTGAGCCTCTAATGCATACTCCTCATCGGTGAGTTTCACGAGTTTGGAATTCACATCCAACGGAGTGCCAACCGGTTTGCAATCCTCCATGCCAAAGCGTTTGAGCACATCCATAACATACTTGCTTTGATTCATTGTTATGGTGCGTGTTGCTCTATCTCGCACAAACTCAACTCCTAAACAAAAGTGCAACTCACCGAGATCACTCATCTCGTACTCGTTCTCAAGCATTGCCTTCAATGCCTTCAAGGAGCTCATACAACTTGCAAGGATGATCAAATCATCCACATATATGATCACGATGACCACATGTTGCCCCTTTTGCATGAAATACAAGCTGTGATCAGCGATGCTCCTTGTGAACCCGATATGAACAAGAAACGTGTCAATCTTTTGATACCATGCGCGTGGAGATTGCTTCAACCCATACAATGACTTGTTCAACTTGCAAACAAGGTTCTCATTACCTCGTTGCACAAATCCTTCGGGTTGCACCATGTAGATGTCCTCCTCCAACTCGCCGTTCAAGAACGCCGTCTTCACATCCATTTGATGCATTTCCAAATCCATGGCAGCCCCGATGGCCAAAATGCATCGAATAGTGGTGAATTTCGCCACCGGTGCAAAGGTCTCATGAAAATCAACACCTTCGATTTGTGAAAAGCCCTTTGCCACCAATCTTGCCTTATAACGAACCACATCACCCGTTGCATCTCTCTTTGCACGAAATACCCACTTACAACCGATAGCGTTGCGATTCTTGGGGAGGGGAGTCAATTCCCAAGTGCCATTGTCCATCAACGATTTGTACTCCTCTTGCATGGCTTGCTCCCACTTGTTTGCATCATCACAACTCATCGCTTCACGAATCGTCAATGGAGCATCTAAAAGTGCAACGTTTGCATGCTCGTCCTCACCTTGAGGGAGAATATGATTCTTCCACCACTCGCCAAGTGGTCTACGATTTCTCTCTGGATAACGACGATCGCTCGAGGATGCATTGTCTTCAACCGCCGTTGCTTGTGCCTTTTTCTCGCCATTCTTCGTCTTCAAAGGTGGCTCCTCAATATGTTCCTCATCACCACCATCTTCGTCATCTTCGTCTTCATCAACAATATCAATAACGGGAGATTTGGAAGATTGGTCCACAATGGCCGGTTTATCGCCACTTCTCCCACTTGGACCATCGTCCAAATTGTCTTCAACCTTGGAATTCTCGCAAAATGTCACATCACGAGCTCGAATGATCTTCTTGGTCTCGAGGGACATGAGCCTGTACGCCTTGGTACCTTCACAATATCCAAGAAACACACATTTTGTTGCCTTGGCCTCAAGTTTGGTTCTTTGAGAATCGGGTACCTTTGCAAATGCGATGCATCCAAATGTACGCATGTGCTCCACGCGGGGTGGCCTCCCACTCCACGCTTGCTCTGGTGTCATGTTTTGAACCGCACTCGTCGGGCATCGGTTGCGTGTGTACACCGCAGTCACCACCGCTTCCGCCCAAAGGTCCAAACCCAAATTTTGTGCATGCAACATACTCCTTGCCATTTCCACAATTGTTCGATTTGCACGCTCTGCAACTCCGTTTTGTTGTGGTGTATATGGCGTTGTGGTTTGTCTAGCAATGCCTTCTTTCTTCAATAACTCTCCAAATTGGTTGGACAAGAACTCGCCGCCATTATCCGATCGAAACACCTTGATCTTGTGCTCGGATTGCTTCTCAACCAACGCCTTGAACTCTTTGAACTTCTCAAAACACTCGCTCTTTGCTTTGATCGGATACAACCATATCTTCCTCGAAAAATCATCAATGAACGTCACAAAATACTTGCAACCCCCCATAGACGTGGTCTTCATCGGACCACACACGTCGGAATGCACAATCTCAAGAACCTTGGTTGCACGAGTTGCCCCATCAACTGGAAACGGTGAGCGTTGTTGCTTGCCTTCAATACAACCCTCACATGTGAATGAAGTAGGTGCGACGTGTGATTGTGCAAGATCCATGCCACTTACCATTCCACGCAGTGCTTTCACACTCTTGACATTCAAATGCCCGAGACGACGATGCCACAACGCCAACTTGTCTTCGTTTGAACTCGATTGCACCAACGTTGCGGATTCCGCCGCGTGCATCTTGGAAAACTTGATTTGGTACAAGCCGTTGACTTCGTGTATAATGGCCACCTCCTCACGACTTGGAGACAACACAAAACACCCTTGGTCGCTAAATTCCACTCGCAAATGCTTCATCACCAAATGTCGCACCGATAAAAGATTTGCCTTCAACTTGGGAACGTGGAGGACATCATGGATGGTAATTGTCTTCACACGACCCTTCACCTCGGTGTCTACGACGATGGATCCTTTACCCACGGCTTGAAGAACCGTATCATCACCCAAAATGACATTCTTTGGAGATATGACGTGATATGATTGGAAACAAGTCCTAATGGGCGCCATGTGACTCGAGGCTCCCGAATCGACAATCCAATCGATCACACTACCATTGCATGACACGTCACTTGCCATCATTGCATACTCGTCCCCGTCATCACTACAAGAAGAGACGCTAGTCATAAATGCGTACTCATCACCTGCATCGTTGACCTTTGTATTGTTGGCACTTTCCTCTCTCTTGCGTTTGTAGCAAAATTTTGCCAAGTGGCCCTTCTTACCGCAATAGTAGCATACCTTGTCTGTAGAGCTCCCACTGGCACCGCTCTTGGATTGCTTCGCCATAAGCGCCGCGCTATCGCCACGAGTCTCGTTCTCTTTGCGCCGCGAGAGTTCATGCAACAACCGTGATGTCACATAATCAAGAGTGAGCTCGCTAATGGGCCTACTCTCCATAGCAACGATAAGATACTCGTACGACGGCGGCAAACTCTCGAGGAGCGTCATAACGATATCACCGTCGGTAATGTTGACGTCTGCGCCGTTGAGCTGATCCGCAAGAGCCTTGACTTTGTTGATGTGCGCCAACATGTCGTCGTTTTCTTCCATCTTGATGGTGAAAAACTTGCGCCTCAAAAACAAGATATTGACCAAGCTCTTTGCCTCATGAATATTGCAAAGCTTGGCCCATGCCTCGGCGGGAGTCTTGCACGACCGAATATGAGAAAGCTGGGAATCAGAAAGATTAAGAGCCAAAATCGCAAAGGCCTTTTTCTCTCGCCGAGTGTACGCAGTTCGTACCCTAGCCTCGGCGTCGGACGAAGGCGGTTCCTCACTACCCTCAACTATCTCCCACAATTCTTTTTCGGCCATGACCATTTCCATCTTGAATTTCCACAAGTGGAAGTTGACGCCATCGAACTTGTCTACAACCTTAGCACCTTCACCCTCAAATGTAGCCATATCCTTGATTGAAGGACGTACGCTCACAAAATTCAGCCCCTAGAAAGCTAAGAAAAATTGTTTTTATGATTTTTTGACAATTTTGTGATTTGTGAAGCAAATTGCACACGTACGTGCTTCTAATGCCTCCAAACTAATTCCAAACACTAAATCAGCACCTTTGTGCTACACATCAACCTCACAACACTCAATCGTGATGGTTCTTAGTGAATTTGCACAAGATCATACCACAACACCCTAACTAGGAGAATTGCGCACTCGTTGGCTCAAATCCACTCAAATCAGCACCCTTGTGCTTCACAACACGTAATGCACCCTATGGACACCCTTGTGCCTTCCAAGGACTCTAAATCAATGCAAATTCAGCCCCTTCAAGTCCTAATTGCATTGAAATTCATCAAATCAGCCCCGTTGTGCATTCACTAACCCAAACTCTAATTTTGAGCACTCCAAGGGCATAACTCACATTCCAAACCCTTGTGCAAGAATTGCAATACCAAAATCAGATTGTAGACTCACCCCAAGAGCCTCAAAGCATAAAAGTGCCTTGCAACAACACAAGTGCACAAATTGAGCACAAATTGAGCCAATAAGCTCCAATAAGCTCGAATAAGCTCCAATAAGCTCCAATAAGCTCCAATCAGCTCCAATATACTCCAACAAGCACCAATAAGCTTCAAAGCTCCAATTCAGCCCTTGTAGACGTGTATAAACTCCAAAGGTGCTCCAAAGTGCTCCAAAAGCTCCAAATCAACAAATGATAGCTCCAAAGTGCGAATTCAGCCCTCCAACACGTAGATCAAAGGTAGGAAGATTGTAATACCTCCCAATGTCGAAATCAGCCCACCAAAGCTCGAATTCAGCCCTCCAAAGTTCCAAATGAGCGCTCCAATACTCCAAAATCAGCGCTCCAACGCACGACCTCCACACAATGAGCAATCTAATCTTTGACTCACGCAAAACACATGAGTGGGCCCATAACCTATTGAAGGTTAGATTAGAATGCCAAAGCCTCACACAAACACTTGGAATGCATAGGAAAGAGATGATCTTTACTCATGGGCTGCCCCTCTTAAGTAGCACACCCAAGGGAGTCTCCTTGGCAAACCATATGGGACATCAGCCCATACTCCACTCCTAGTACACTAGGATCAGCCCATATCACTTGGGAGACCCAATTCTCATTACTTCTAACTAGTACCACTTCTCTAGTTGCAAGTCTAGCTCATTCGCATCATCTACTCTAGCTAATGCGCATGGCTAAGAGCAACTTCAGCCCACGCAATCATCCTACTTCAACACAAACAAGGTTCTCATTACCTCGTTGCACAAATCCTTCGGGTTGTACCATGTAGATGTCCTCGTCCAACTCGCCGTTCAAGAACGCCGTCTTCACATCCATTTGATGCATTTCCAAATCCATGGCAGCCCCGATGGCCAAAATGCATCGAATAGTGGTGAATTTCGCCACCGGTGCAAAGGTCTCATGAAAATCAACACCTTCGATTTGTGAAAAGCCCTTTGCCACCAATCTTGCCTTATAACGAACCACATCACCCGTTGCATCTCTCTTTGCACGAAATACCCACTTACAACCGATAGCGTTGCGATTCTTGGGGAGGGGAGTCAATTCCCAAGTGCCATTGTCCATCAATGATTTGTACTCCTCTTGCATGGCTTGCTCCCACTTGTTTGCATCATCACAACTCAACGCTTCACGAATCGTCAATGGAGCATCTAAAAGTGCAACGTTTGCATGCTCCTCCTCACCTTGAGGGAGAATATGATTCTTCCACCACTCGCCAAGTGGTCTACGATTTCTCTCTGGATAACGACGATCGCTCGAGGATGCATTGTCTTCAACCGCCGTTGCTTGTGCCTTTTTCTCGCCATTCTTCGTCTTCAAAGGTCGCTCCTCAATATGTTCCTCATCACCACCATCTTCGTCATCTTCGTCTTCATCAACAATATCAATAACGGGAGATTTGGAAGATTGGTCCACAATGGCCGGTTTATCGCCACTTCTCCCACTTGGACCATCGTCCAAATTGTCTTCAACCTTGGAATTCTCGCAAAATGTCACATCACGAGCTCGAATGATCTTCTTGGTCTCGAGCGACATGAGCCTGTATGCCTTGGTACCTTCACAATATCCAAGAAACACACATTTTGTTGCCTTGGCCTCAAGTTTGGTTCTTTGAGAATCGGGTACCTTTGCAAATGCGATGCATCCAAATGTGCGCATGTGCTCCACGCGGGGTGGCCTCCCACTCCACGCTTGCTCTGGTGTCATGTTTTGAACCGCACTCGTCGGGCATCGGTTGCGTGTGTACACCGCAGTCACCACCGCTTCCGCCCAAAGGTCCAAACCCAAATTTTGTGCATGCAACATACTCCTTGCCATTTCCACAATTGTTCGATTTGCACGCTCTGCAACTCCGTTTTGTTGTGGTGTATATGGCGTTGTGGTTTGTCTAGCAATGCCTTCTTTCTTCAATAACTCTCCAAATTGGTTGGACATGAACTCGCCGCCATTATCCGATCGAAACACCTTGATCTTGTGCTCGGATTGCTTCTCAACCAACGCCTTGAACTCTTTGAACTTCTCAAAACACTCGCTCTTTGCTTTGATCGGATACAACCATATCTTCCTCGAAAAATCATCAATGAACGTCACAAAATACTTGCAACCCCCCATAGACGTGGTCTTCATCGGACCACACACGTCGGAATGCACAATCTCAAGAACCTTGGTTGCACGAGTTGCCCCATCAACTGGAAACGGTGAGCGTTGTTGCTTGCCTTCAATACAACCCTCACATGTGAATGAACTAGGTGCGACGTGTGATTGTGCAAGATCCATGCCACTTACCATTCCACGCAGTGCTTTCACACTCTTGACATTCAAATGCCCGAGACGACGATGCCACAACGCCAACTTGTCTTCGTTTGAACTCGATTGCACCAACGTTGCGGATTCCGCCGCGTGCATCTTGGAAAACTTGATTTGGTACAAGCCGTTGACTTCGTGTATAATGGCCACCTCCTCACGACTTGGGGACAACACAAAACACCCTTGGTCGCTAAATTCCACTCGCAAATGCTTCATCACCAAATGTCGCACCGATAAAAGATTTGCCTTCAACTTGGGAACGTGGAGGACATCATGGATGGTAATTGTCTTCACACGACCCTTCACCTCGGTGTCTACGACGATGGATCCTTTACCCACGGCTTGAAGAACCGTATCATCACCCAAAATGACATTCTTTGGAGATATGACGTGATATGATTGGAAACAAGTCCTAATGGGCGCCATGTGACTCGAGGCTCCCGAATCAACAATCCAATCGATCACACTACCATTGCATGACACGTCACTTGCCATCATTGCATACTCGTCCCCGTCATCACTACAAGAAGAGACGCTAGTCATAAATGCGTACTCATCACCTGCATCGTTGACCTTTGTATTGTTGGCACTTTCCTCTCTCTTGCGTTTGTAGCAAAATTTTGCCAAGTGGCCCTTCTTACCGCAATAGTAGCATACCTTGTCTGTAGAGCTCCCACTGGCACCGCTCTTGGATTGCTTCGCCATAAGCGCCGCGCTATCGCCACGAGTCTCGTTCTCTTTGCGCCGCGAGAGTTCATGCAACAACCGTGATGTCACATAATCAAGAGTGAGCTCGCTAATGGGCCTACTCTCCATAGCAACGATAAGATACTCGTACGACGGCGGCAAACTCTCGAGGAGCGTCATAACGATATCACCGTCGGTGATGTCGACGTGTGCGCCGTTGAGCTGATCCGCAAGAGCCTTGACTTTGTTGATGTGCGCCAACATGTCGTCGTTTTCTTCCATCTTGATGGTGAAAAACTTGCGCCTCAAAAACAAGATATTGACCAAGCTCTTTGCCTCATGAATATTGCAAAGCTTGGCCCATGCCTCGGCGGGAGTCTTGCACGACCGAATATGAGAAAGCTGGGAATCAGAAAGATTAAGAGCCAAAATCGCAAAGGCCTTTTTCTCTCGCCGAGTGTACGCAGTTCGTACCCTAGCCTCGGCGTCGGACGAAGGCGGTTCCTCACTACCCTCAACTATCTCCCACAATTCTTTTTCGGCCATGACCATTTCCATCTTGAATTTCCACAAGTGGAAGTTGACGCCATCGAACTTGTCTACAACCTTAGCACCTTCACCCTCAAATGTAGCCATATCCTTGATTGAAGGACGTACGCTCACAAAATTCAGCCCCTAGAAACCTAAGAAAAATTGTTTTTATGATTTTTTTTGACAATTTTGTGATTTGTGAGGCAAATTGCACACGTACGTGCTTCTAATGCCTCCAAACTAATTCCAAACACTAAATCAGCACCTTTGTGCTACACATCAACCTCACAACACTCAATCGTGATGGTTCTTAGTGAATTTGCACAAGATCATACCACAACACCCTGACTAGGAGAATTGCGCACTCGTTGGCTCAAATCCACTCAAATCAGCACCCTTGTGCTTCACAACACGTAATGCACCCTATGGACACCCTTGTGCCTTCCAAGGACTCTAAATCAATGCAAATTCAGCCCCTTCAAGTCCTAATTGCATTGAAATTCATCAAATCAGCCCCGTTGTGCATTCACTAACCCAAACTCTAATTTTGAGCACTCCAAGGGCATAACTCACATTCCAAACCCTTGTGCAAGAATTGCAATACCAAAATCAGATTGTAGACTCACCCCAAGAGCCTCAAAGCAAAAAAAAATGCCTTGCAACAACACAAGTGCACAAATTGAGCACAAATTGAGCCAATAAGCTCCAATAAGCTACAATAAGCTCCAATAAGCTCCAATAAGCTCCAATAAGCTCCAATCAGCTCCAATATACTCCAACAAGCACCAATAAGCTCCAAAGCTTCAATTCAGCCCTTGTAGACGTGTATAAACTCCAAAAGTGCTCCAAAGTGCTCCAAAAGCTCCAAATCAACAAATGATAGCTCCAAAGTGCGAATTCAGCCCTCCAACATGTAGATCAAGGTAGGAAGATTGTAATACCTCCCAATGTCGAAATCAGCCCACCAAAGCTCGAATTCAGCCCTCCAAAGTTCCAAATCAGCGCTCCAATACTCCAAAATCAGCGCTCCAACGCACGACCTCCACACAATGAGCAATCTAATCTTTGACTCACGCAAAACACATGAGTGGGCCCATAACCTATTGAAGGTTAGATTAGAATGCCAAAGCCTCACACAAACACTTGGAATGCATAGGAAAGAGATGATCTTTACTCATGGGCTGCCCCTCTTAAGTAGCACACCCAAGGGAGTCCCCTTGGCAAACCATATGGGACATCAGCCCATACTCCACTCCTAGTACACTAGGATCAGCCCATATCACTTGGGAGACCCAATTCTCATTATCTCTAACTAGTACCACTTCTCTAGTTGCATGTCTAGCTCATTCGCATCATCTACTCTACCTAATGCGCATGGCTATGAGCAACTTCAGCCCACGCAATCATCCGACTTCAACAGGCATGGATCTTGCACAATCACACGTCGCACCTAGTTCATTCACATGTGAGGGTTGTATTGAAGGCAAGCAACAACGCTCACCGTTTCCAGTTGATGGGGCAACTCGTGCAACCAAGGTTCTTGAGATTGTGCATTCCGACGTGTGTGGTCCAATGAAGACCACGTCTATGGGGGGTTGCAAGTATTTTGTGACGTTCATTGATGATTTTTCGAGGAAGATATGGTTGTATCCGATCAAAGCAAAGAGCGAGTGTTTTGAGAAGTTCAAAGAGTTCAAGGCGTTGGTTGAGAAGCAATCCGAGCACAAGATCAAGGTGTTTCGATCGGATAATGGCGGCGAGTTCATGTCCAACCAATTTGGAGAGTTATTGAAGAAAGAAGGCATTGCTAGACAAACCACAACGCCATATACACCACAACAAAACGGAGTTGCAGAGCGTGCAAATCGAACAATTGTGGAAATGGCAAGGAGTATGTTGCATGCACAAAATTTGGGTTTGGACCTTTGGGCGGAAGCGGTGGTGACTGCGGTGTACACACGCAACCGATGCCCGACGAGTGCGGTTCAAAACATGACACCAGAGCAAGCGTGGAGTGGGAGACTTCCCCCGTTGAGCACATGCGCACATTTGGATGCATCGCATTTGCAAAGATACCCGATTCTCAAAGAACCAAACTTGAGGCCAAGGCAACAAAATGTGTGTTTCTTGGATATTGTGAAGGTACCAAGGCGTACAGGCTCATGTCGCTCGAGACCAAGAAGATCATTCGAGCTCGTAATGTGACATTTTGCGAGAATTCCAAGGTTGAAGACAATTTGGACGATGGTCCAAGTGGGAGAAGTGGCGATAAACCGGCGATTGTGGACCAATCTTCCAAATCTCCCGTTATTGATATTGTTGATGAAGACGAAGATGACGAAGATGGTGGTGATGAGGAACATATTGAGGAGCGACCTTTGAAAACGAAGAATGGCGAGAAGAAGGCACAAGCAACGGCGGTTGAAGACAATGCATCCTCGAGCGATCGTCGTTATCCAGAGAGAAATCGTAGACCACTTGGCGAGTGGTGGAAGAATCATATTCTCCCTCAAGGTGAGGACGAGCATGCAAACGTTGCACTTTTAGATGCTCCATTGACGATTCGTGAAGCGTTGGGTTGTGATGATGCAAACAAGTGGGAGCAAGCTATGCAAGAGGAGTACAAATCGTTGATGGACAATGGCACTTGGGAATTGACTCCCCTCCCCAAGAATGGCAATGCTATCGGTTGTAAGTGGGTATTTCGTGCAAAGAGAGATGCAACGGGTGATGTGGTTCGTTATAAGGCAAGATTGGTGGCAAAGGGCTTTTCACAAATCGAAGGTGTTGATTTTCATGAGACCTTTGCACCGGTGGCGAAATTCACCACTATTCGATGCATTTTGGCCATCGGGGCTGCCATGGATTTGGAAATGCATCAAATGGATGTGAAGACGGCGTTCTTGAACGGCGAGTTGGACGAGGACATCTACATGGTGCAACCCGAAGGATTTGTGCAACGAGGTAATGAGAACCTTGTTTGCAAGTTGAACAAGTCATTGTATGGGTTGAAGCAATCTCCACGCGCATGGTATCAAAAGATTGACACGTTTCTTGTTCATATCGGGTTCACAAGGAGCATCGCTGATCACAGCTTGTATTTCATGCAAAAGGGGCAACATGTGGTCATCGTGATCATATATGTGGATGATTTGATCATCCTTGCAAGTTGTATGAGCTCTTTGAAGGCATTGAAGGCAATGCTTGAGAACGAGTACGAGATGAGTGATCTGGGTGAGTTGCACTTTTGTTTAGGAGTTGAGTTTGTGCGAGATAGAGCAACACGCACCATAACAATGAATCAAAGCAAGTATGTTATGGATGTGCTCAAACGCTTTGGCATGGAGGATTGCAAACCGGTTGGCACTCCATTGGATGTGAATTCCAAACTCGTGAAACTCACGGATGAGGAGTATGCATTAGAGGCTCAATCTATGGTGGATGTGCCATACAAGCAAGCTGTAGGGTCATTGATGTATGCTATGATTGCAACAAGGCCGGACCTTGCGTATCCAATCAGCGTTGTGAGTCAACACATGGCAAGACCGGGTTCAAGTCATTGGGTTGCGGTCAAGAGGATCATGCGGTACTTGAAAGGCACAAGTGATGTGAGGTTGTGTCTTGGAGGTGACAACATTGTGTTGAGTGGGTATTGTGATGCGGATTATGCGGGTGATACCAATGATCGTAGATCCACCACGGGGTACATGTTCAAAGTTGGATCGGGGGCCGTTTCATGGAATAGCAAGCGCCAACAAACCACGGCCACGTCAACGGTTGAGGCGGAGTACATGGCGACGAGCCAGGGTACGAAGGAGGCCATTTGGTTGAGGCAACTAATGGCGGATGTGAGATGCACTCAAGAGGAGGCTACAACAATCATGTGTGACAACCAAGGGAGTATGTCATTGGCGAAGAATCCAACGCATCACTCACGTACAAAGCACATTGATGTGCAATATCACTTCATTCGAGAGAAGTTAGAGATGAAGGTGATAGAGTTGAAGTATTGTCCAACGGAGCACATGGTGGCGGACGTGCTGACAAAGGCTCTTGCGAGAGATCGACATCAAAGACTAGTGGTGGCATTTGGGCTCCAAGGCTTTGGCTATTCGCAAAGTGGGAGTGTTGAAGTAGGATGATTGCGTGGGCTGAAGTTGCTCATAGCCATGCGCATTAGCTAGAGTAGATGATGCGAATGAGCTAGACTAGCAACTAGAGAAGTGGTACTAGTTAGAGATAATGAGAATTGGGTCTCCCAAGTGATATGGGCTGATCCTAGTGTACTAGGAGTGGAGTATGGGCTGATGTCCCATATGGTTTGCCAAGGGGACTCCCTTGGGTGTACTACTTAAGAGGGGCAGCCCATGAGTAAAGATCATCTCTTTCCTATGCATTCCAAGTGTTTGTGTGAGGCTTTGGCATTCTAATCTAACCTTCAATACAGAGCGTGCAAATCGAACAATTGTGGAAATGGCAAGGAGTATGTTGCATGCACAAAATTTGGGTTTGGACCTTTGGGCGGAAGCGGTGGTGACTGCGGTGTACACACGCAACCGATGCCCGACGAGTGCGGTTCAAAACATGACACCAGAGCAAGCGTGGAGTGGGAGGCCACCCCGCGTGGAGCACATGCGCACATTTGGATGCATCGCATTTGCAAAGGTACCCGATTCTCAAAGAACCAAACTTGAGGCCAAGGCAACAAAATGTGTGTTTCTTGGATATTGTGAAGGTACCAAGGCGTATAGGCTTATGTCGCTCGAGACCAAGAAGATCATTCGAGCTCGTGATGTGACATTTTGCGAGAATTCCAAGGTTGAAGACAATTTGGACGATGGTCCAAGTGGGAGAAGTGGCGATAAACTGGCGATTGTGGACCAATCTTCCAAATCTCCCGTTATTGATATTGTTGATGAAGACGAAGATGACGAAGATGGAGGTGATGAGGAACATATTGAGGAGCGACCTTTGAAGACGAAGAATGGCGAGAAAAAGGCACAAGCAACGGCGGTTGAAGACAATGCATCCTCGAGCGATCGTCGTTATCCAGAGAGAAATCGTAGACCACTTGGCGAGTGGTGGAAGAATCATATTCTCCCTCAAGGTGAGGAGGAGCATGCAAACGTTGCACTTTTAGATGCTCCATTGACGATTCGTGAAGCGTTGAGTTGTGATGATGCAAACAAGTGGGAGCAAGCCATGCAAGAGGAGTACAAATCGTTGATGGACAATGGCACTTGGGAATTGACTCCCCTCCCCAAGAATCGCAACGCTATCGGTTGTAAGTGGGTATTTCGTGCAAAGAGAGATGCAACGGGTGATGTGGTTCGTTATAAGGCAAGATTGGTGGCAAAGGGCTTTTCACAAATCGAAGGTGTTGATTTTCATGAGACCTTTGCACCGGTGGCGAAATTCACCACTATTCGATGCATTTTGGCCATCGGGGCTGCCATGGATTTGGAAATGCATCAAATGGATGTGAAGACGGCGTTCTTGAACGGCGAGTTGGACGAGGACATCTACATGGTACAACCCGAAGGATTTGTGCAACGAGGTAATGAGAACCTTGTTTGCAAGTTGAACAAGTCATTGTATGGGTTGAAGCAATCTCCACGCGCATGGTATCAAAAGATTGACACGTTTCTTGTTCATATCGGGTTCACAAGGAGCATCGCTGATCACAGCTTGTATTTCATGCAAAAGGGGCAACATGTGGTCATCGTGATCATATATGTGGATGATTTGATCATCCTTGCAAGTTGTATGAGCTCTTTGAAGGCATTGAAGGCAATGCTTGAGAACGAGTACGAGATGAGTGATTTTGGTGAGTTGCACTTTTGCTTAGGAGTTGAGTTTGTGCGAGATAGAGCAACACGCACCATAACAATGAATCAAAGCAAGTATGTTATGGATGTGCTCAAACGCTTTGGCATGGAGGATTGCAAACCGGTTGGCACTCCATTGGATGTGAATTCCAAACTCGTGAAACTCACGGATGAGGAGTATGCATTAGAGGCTCAATCTATGGTGGATGTGCCATACAAGCAAGCTGTAGGGTCATTGATGTATGCTATGATTGCAACAAGGCCGGACCTTGCGTATCCAATCAGCGTTGTGAGTCAACACATGGCAAGACCGGGTTCAAGTCATTGGGTTGCGGTCAAGAGGATCATGCGGTACTTGAAAGGCACAAGTGATGTGAGGTTGTGTCTTGGAGGTGACAACATTGTGTTGAGTGGGTATTGTGATGCGGATTATGCGGGTGATACCAATGATCGTAGATCCACCACGGGGTACATGTTCAAAGTTGGATCGGGGGCCGTTTCATGGAATAGCAAGCGCCAACAAACCACGGCCACGTCAACGGTTGAGGCGGAGTACATGGCGACGAGCCACGGTACGAAGGAGGCCATTTGGTTGAGGCAACTAATGGCGGATGTGAGATGCACTCAAGAGGAGGCTACAACAATCATGTGTGACAACCAAGGGAGTATGTCATTGGCGAAGAATCCAACGCATCACTCACGTACAAAGCACATTGATGTGCAATATCACTTCATTCGAGAGAAGTTAGAGATGAAGGTGATAGAGTTGAAGTATTGTCCAACGGAGCACATGGTGGCGGACGTGCTGACAAAGGCTCTTGCGAGAGATCGACATCAAAGACTAGTGGTGGCATTTGGGCTCCAAGGCTTTGGCTATTCGCAAAGTGGGAGTGTTGAAGTAGGATGATTGCGTGGGCTGAAGTTGCTCATAGCCATGCGCATTAGCTAGAGTAGATGATGCGAATGAGCTAGACTAGCAACTAGAGAAGTGGTACTAGTTAGAGATAATGAGAATTGGGTCTCCCAAGTGATATGGGCTGATCCTAGTGTACTAGGAGTGGAGTATGGGCTGATGTCCCATATGGTTTGCCAAGGGGACTCCCTTGGGTGTACTACTTAAGAGGGGCAGCCCATGAGTAAAGATCATCTCTTTCCTATGCATTCCAAGTGTTTGTGTGAGGCTTTGGCATTCTAATCTAACCTTCAATACAGAGCGTGCAAATCGAACAATTGTGGAAATGGCAAGGAGTATGTTGCATGCACAAAATTTGGGTTTGGACCTTTGGGCGGAAGCGGTGGTGACTGCGGTGTACACACGCAACCGATGCCCGACGAGTGCGGTTCAAAACATGACACCAGAGCAAGCGTGGAGTGGGAGGCCACCCCGCGTGGAGCACATGCGCACATTTGGATGCATCGCATTTGCAAAGGTACCCGATTCTCAAAGAACCAAACTTGAGGCCAAGGCAACAAAATGTGTGTTTCTTGGATATTGTGAAGGTACCAAGGCGTATAGGCTTATGTCGCTCGAGACCAAGAAGATCATTCGAGCTCGTGATGTGACATTTTGCGAGAATTCCAAGGTTGAAGACAATTTGGACGATGGTCCAAGTGGGAGAAGTGGCGATAAACTGGCGATTGTGGACCAATCTTCCAAATCTCCCGTTATTGATATTGTTGATGAAGACGAAGATGACGAAGATGGAGGTGATGAGGAACATATTGAGGAGCGACCTTTGAAGACGAAGAATGGCGAGAAAAAGGCACAAGCAACGGCGGTTGAAGACAATGCATCCTCGAGCGATCGTCGTTATCCAGAGAGAAATCGTAGACCACTTGGCGAGTGGTGGAAGAATCATATTCTCCCTCAAGGTGAGGAGGAGCATGCAAACGTTGCACTTTTAGATGCTCCATTGACGATTCGTGAAGCGTTGAGTTGTGATGATGCAAACAAGTGGGAGCAAGCCATGCAAGAGGAGTACAAATCGTTGATGGACAATGGCACTTGGGAATTGACTCCCCTCCCCAAGAATCGCAACGCTATCGGTTGTAAGTGGGTAAACCATATGGGACATCAGCCCATACTCCACTCCTAGTACACTAGGATCAGCCCATATCACTTGGGAGACCCAATTCTCATTACTTCTAACTAGTACCACTTCTCTAGTTGCAAGTCTAGCTCATTCGCATCATCTACTCTAGCTAATGCGCATGGCTATGAGCAACTTCAGCCCACGCAATCATCCTACTTCAACACAAAGTGCGAATTCAGCCCTCCAACACGTAGATCAAAGGTAGGAAGATTGTAATACCTCCCAATGTCGAAATCAGCCCACCAAAGCTCGAATTCAGCCCTCCAAAGTTCCAAATCAGCGCTCCAATACTCCAAAATCAGCGCTCCAACGCACGACCTCCACACAATGAGCAATCTAATCTTTGACTCACGCAAAACACATGAGTGGGCCCATAACCTATTGAAGGTTAGATTAGAATGCCAAAGCCTCACACAAACACTTCGAATGCATAGGAAAGAGATGATCTTTACTCATGGGCTGCCCCTCTTAAGTAGCACACCCAAGGGAGTCCCCTTGGCAAATCATATGGGACATCAGCCCATACTCCACTCCTAGTACACTAGGATCAGCCCATATCACTTGGGAGACCCAATTCTCATTACTTCTAACTAGTACCACTTCTCTAGTTGCAAGTCTAGCTCATTCGCATCATCTACTCTAGCTAATGCGCATGGCTATGAGCAACTTCAGCCCACGCAATCATCCTACTTCAACACAAAGTGCGAATTCAGCCCTCCAACACGTAGATCAAAGGTAGGAAGATTGTAATACCTCCCAATGTCGAAATCAGCCCACCAAAGCTCGAATTCAGCCCTCCAAAGTTCCAAATCAGCCCTCCAATACTCCAAAATCAGCGCTCCAACGCACTATTGAAGGTTAGATTAGAATGCCAAAGCCTCACACAAACACTTGGAATGCATAGGAAAGAGATGATCTTTACTCATGGGCTGCCCCTCTTAAGTAGCACACCCAAGGGAGTCCCCTTGGCAAACCATATGGGACATCAGCCCATACTCCACTCCTAGTACACTAGGATCAGCCCATATCACTTGGGAGACCCAATTCTCATTACTTCTAACTAGTACCACTTCTCTAATTGCAACTCTAGCTCATTCGCATCATCTACTCTAGCTAATGCGCATGGCTATGAGCAACTTCAGCCCACGCAATCATCCTACTTCAACACTCCCACTTTGCGAATAGCCAAAGCCTTGGAGCTCAAATGCCACCACTAGTCTTTGATGTCGATCTCTCGCAAGAGCCTTTGTGAGCACGTCCGCCACCATGTGCTCCGTTGGACAATACTTCAACTCTATCACCTTCATCTCTAACTTCTCTCGAATGAAGTGATATTGCACATCAATGTGCTTTGTACGTGAGTGATGCGTTGGATTCTTCGCCAATGACATACTCCCTTGGTTGTCACACATGATTGTTGTAGCCTCCTCTTGAGTGCATCTCACATCCGCCATTAGTTGCCTCAACCAAATGGCCTCCTTCGTACCGTGGCTCGTCGCCATGTACTCCGCCTCAACCGTTGACGTGGCCGTGGTTTGTTGGCGCTTGCTATTCCATGAAACGGCCCCCGATCCAACTTTGAACATGTACCCCGTGGTGGATCTACGATCATTGGTATCACCCGCATAATCCGCATCACAATACCCACTCAACACAATGTTGTCACCTCCAAGACACAACCTCACATCACTTGTGCCTTTCAAGTACCGCATGATCCTCTTGACCGCAACCCAATGACTTGAACCCGGTCTTGCCATGTGTTGACTCACAACGCTGATTGGATACGCAAGGTCCGGCCTTGTTGCAATCATAGCATACATCAATGACCCTACAACTTGCTTGTATGGCACATCCACCATAGATTGAGCCTCTAATGCATACTCCTCATCGGTGAGTTTCACGAGTTTGGAATTCACATCCAATGGAGTGCCAACCGGTTTGCAATCCTCCATGCCAAAGCGTTTGAGAACATCCATAACATACTTGCTTTGATTCATTGTTATGGTGCGTGTTGCTCTATCTCGCACAAACTCAACTCCTAAACAAAAGTGCAACTCACCCAGATCACTCATCTCGTACTCGTTCTCAAGCATTGCCTTCAATGCCTTCAAAGAGCTCATACAACTTGCAAGGATGATCAAATCATCCACATATATGATCACGATGACCACATGTTGCCCCTTTTGCATGAAATACAAGCTGTGATCAGCGATGCTCCTTGTGAACCCGATATGAACAAGAAACGTGTCAATCTTTTGATACCATGCGCGTGGAGATTGCTTCAACCCATACAATGATTTGTTCAACTTGCAAACAAGGTTCTCATTACCTCGTTGCACAAATCCTTCGGGTTGTACCATGTAGATGTCCTCGTCCAACTCGCCGTTCAAGAACGCCGTCTTCACATCCATTTGATGCATTTCCAAATCCATGGCAGCCCCGATGGCCAAAATGCATCGAATAGTGGTGAATTTCGCCACCGGTGCAAAGGTCTCATGAAAATCAACACCTTCGATTTGTGAAAAGCCCTTTGCCACCAATCTTGCCTTATAACGAACCACATCACCCGTTGCATCTCTCTTTGCACGAAATACCCACTTACAACCGATAGCGTTGCGATTCTTGGGGAGGGGAGTCAATTCCCAAGTGCCATTGTCCATCAACGATTTGTACTCCTCTTGCATGGCTTGCTCCCACTTGTTTGCATCATCACAACTCAACGCTTCACGAATCGTCAATGGAGCATCTAAAAGTGCAACGTTTGCATGCTCCTCCTCACCTTGAGGGAGAATATGATTCTTCCACCACTCGCCAAGTGGTCTACGATTTCTCTCTGGATAACGACGATCGCTCGAGGATGCATTGTCTTCAACCGCCGTTGCTTGTGCCTTTTTCTCGCCATTCTTCGTCTTCAAAGGTCGCTCCTCAATATGTTCGTCATCACCACCATCTTCGTCATCCTCGTCTTGATCAACAATATCAATAACGGGAGATTTGGAAGATTGGTCCACAATGGCCGGTTTATCGCCACTTCTCCCACTTGGACCATCGTCCAAATTGTCTTCAACCTTGGAATTCTCGCAAAATGTCACATCACGAGCTCGAATGATCTTCTTGGTCTCGAGCGACATGAGCCTGTACGCCTTGGTACCTTCACAATATCCAAGAAACACACATTTTGTTGCCTTGGCCTCAAGTTTGGTTCTTTGAGAATCGGGTACCTTTGCAAATGCGATGCATCCAAATGTGCGCATGTGCTCCACGCGGGGTGGCCTCCCACTCCACGCTTGCTCTGGTGTCATGTTTTGAACCGCACTCGTCGGGCATCGGTTGCGTGTGTACACCGCAGTCACCACCGCTTCCGCCCAAAGGTCCAAACCCAAATTTTGTGCATGCAACATACTCCTTGCCATTTCCACAATTGTTCGATTTGCACGCTCTGCAACTCCGTTTTGTTGTGGTGTATATGGCGTTGTGGTTTGTCTAGCAATGCCTTCTTTCTTCAATAACTCTCCAAATTGGTTGGACATGAACTCGCCGCCATTATCCGATCGAAACACCTTGATCTTGTGCTCGGATTGCTTCTCAACCAACGCCTTGAACTCTTTGAACTTCTCAAAACACTCGCTCTTTGCTTTGATCGGATACAACCATATCTTCCTCGAAAAATCATCAATGAACGTCACAAAATACTTGCAACCCCCTATAGACGTGGTCTTCATCGGACCACACACGTCGGAATGCACAATCTCAAGAACCTTGGTTGCAGGAGTTGCCCCATCAACTGGAAACGGTGAGCGTTGTTGCTTGCCTTCAATACAACCCTCACATGTGAATGAACTAGGCGCGACGTGTGATTGTGCAAGATCCATGCCACTTACCATTCCACGCAGTGCTTTCACACTCTTGACATTCAAATGCCCGAGACGACGATGCCACAACGCCAACTTGTCTTCGTTTGAACTCGATTGCACCAACGTTGCGGATTCCGCCGCGTGCATCTTGGAAAACTTGATTTGGTACAAGCCGTTGACTTCGTGTATAATGGCCACCTCCTCACGACTTGGAGACAACACAAAACACCCTTGGTCGCTAAATTCCACTCGCAAATGCTTCATCACCAAATGTCGCACCGATAAAAGATTTGCCTTCAACTTGGGAACGTGGAGGACATCATGGATGGTAATTGTCTTCACACGACCCTTCACCTCGGTGTCTACGACGATGGATCCTTTACCCACGGCTTGAAGAACCGTATCATCACCCAAAATGACATTCTTTGGAGATATGACGTGATATGATTGGAAACAAGTCCTAATGGGCGCCATGTGACTCGAGGCTCCCGAATCAACAATCCAATCGATCACACTACCATTGCATGACACGTCACTTGCCATCATTGCATACTCGTCCCCGTCATCACTACAAGAAGAGACGCTAGTCATAAATGCGTACTCATCACCTGCATCGTTGACCTTTGTATTGTTGGCACTTTCCTCTCTCTTGCGTTTGTAGCAAAATTTTGCCAAGTGGCCCTTCTTACCGCAATAGTAGCATACCTTGTCTGTAGAGCTCCCACTGGCACCGCTCTTGGATTGCTTCGCCATAAGCGCCGCGCTATCGCCACGAGTCTCGTTCTCTTTGCGCCGCGAGAGTTCATGCAACAACCGTGATGTCACATAATCAAGAGTGAGCTCGCTAATGGGCCTACTCTCCATAGCAACGATAAGATACTCGTACGACGGCGGCAAACTCTCGAGGAGCGTCATAACGATATCACCGTCGGTAATGTTGACGTCTGCGCCGTTGAGCTGATCCGCAAGAGCCTTCACTTTGTTGATGTGCGCCAACATGTCGTCGTTTTCTTCCATCTTGATGGTGAAAAACTTGCGCCTCAAAAACAAGATATTGACCAAGCTCTTTGCCTCATGAATATTGCAAAGCTTGGCCCATGCCTCGGCGGGAGTCTTGCACGACCGAATATGAGAAAGCTGGGAATCAGAAAGATTAAGAGCCAAAATCGCAAAGGCCTTTTTCTCTCGCCGAGTGTACGCAGTTCGTACCCTAGCCTCGGCGTCGGACGAAGGCGGTTCCTCACTACCCTCAACTATCTCCCACAATTCTTTTTCGGCCATGACCATTTCCATCTTGAATTTCCACAAGTGGAAGTTGACGCCATCGAACTTGTCTACAACCTTAGCACCTTCACCCTCAAATGTAGCCATATCCTTGATTGAAAGACGTACGCTCACAAAATTCAGCCCCTAGAAAGCTAAGAAAAATTGTTTTTATGATTTTTGACAATTTTGTGATTTGTGAAGCAAATTGCACACGTGCGTGCTTCTTATGCCTCCAAACTAATTCCAAACACTAAATCAGCACCTTTGTGCTACACATCAACCTCACAACCGTCAATCGTGATGGTTCTTAGTGAATTTGCACAAGATCATACCACAACACCCTAACTAGGAGAATTGCGCACTCGTTGGCTCAAATCCACTCAAATCAGCACCCTTGTGCTTCACAACACGTAATGCACCCTATGGACACCCTTGTGCCTTCCAAGGACTCTAAATCAATGCAAATTCAGCCCCTTCAAGTCCTAATTGCATTGAAATTCATCAAATCAGCCCCGTTGTGCATTCACTAACCCAAACTCTAATTTTGAGCACTCCAAGGGCATAACTCACATTCCAAACCCTTGTGCAAGAATTGCAATACCAAAATCAGATTGTAGACTCACCCCAAGAGCCTCAAAGCATAAAAGTGCCTTGCAACAACACAAGTGCACAAATTGAGCACAAATTGAGCCAATAAGCTCCAATAAGCTCCAATAAGCTCCAATAAGCTCCAATAAGCTCCAATCAGCTCCAATATACTCCAACAAGCACCAATAAGCTCCAAAGCTCCAATTCAGCCCTTGTAGACGTGTATAAACTCCAAAAGTGCTCCAAAGTGCTCCAAAAGCTCCAAATCAACAAATGATAGCTCCAAAGTGCGAATTCAGCCCTCCAACACGTAGATCAAAGGTAGGAAGATTGTAATACCTCCCAATGTCGAAATCAGCCCACCAAAGCTCGAATTCAGCCCTCCAAAGTTCCAAATCAGCGCTCCAATAATCCAAAATCAGCGCTCCAACGCACGACCTCCACACAATGAGCAATCTAATCTTTGACTCACGCAAAACACATGAGTGGGCCCATAACCTATTGAAGGTTAGATTAAAATGCCAAAGCCTCACACAAACACTTGGAATGCATAGGAAAGAGATGATCTTTACTCATGGGCTGCCCCTCTTAAGTAGCACACCCAAGGGAGTCCCCTTGGCAAACCATATGGGACATCAGCCCATACTCCACTCCTAGTACACTAGGATCAGCCCATATCACTTGGGAGACCCAATTCTCATTACTTCTAACTAGTATCACTTCTCTAGTTGCAAGTCTAGCTCATTCGCATCATCTACTCTAGCTAATACGCATGGCTAAGAGCAACTTCAGCCCACGCAATCATCCTACTTCAACAACGTGATATGATTGGAAACAAGTCCTAATGGGCGCCATGTGACTCGAGGCTCCCGAATCAACAATCCAATCGATCACACTACCATTGCATGACACGTCACTTGCCATCATTGCATACTCGTCCCCGTCATCACTACAAGACGAGACGCTAGTCATAAATGCGTACTCATCACCTGCATCGTTGACCTTTGTATTGTTGGCACTTTCCTCTCTCTTGCGTTTGTAGCAAAATTTTGCCAAGTGGCCCTTCTTACCGCAATAGTAGCATACCTTGTCTGTAGAGCTCCCACTGGCACCGCTCTTGGATTGCTTCGCCATAAGCGCCGCGCTATCGCCACGAGTCTCGTTCTCTTTGTGCCGCGAGAGTTCATGCAACAACCGTGATGTCACATAATCAAGAGTGAGCTCGCTAATGGGCCTACTCTCCATAGCAACGATAAGATACTCGTACGACGGCGGCAAACTCTCGAGGAGCGTCATAACGATATCACCGTCGGTAATGTTGACGTCTGCGCCGTTGAGCTGATCCGCAAGAGCCTTCACTTTGTTGATGTGCGCCAACATGTCGTCGTTTTCTTCCATCTTGATGGTGAAAAACTTGCGCCTCAAAAACAAGATATTGACCAAGCTCTTTGCCTCATGAATATTGCAAAGCTTGGCCCATGCCTCGGCGGGAGTCTTGCACGACCGAATATGAGAAAGCTGGGAATCAGAAAGATTAAGAGCCAAAATCGCAAAGGCCTTTTTCTCTCGCCGAGTGTACGCAGTTCGTACCCTAGCCTCGGCGTCGGACGAAGGCGGTTCCTCACTACCCTCAACTATCTCCCACAATTCTTTTTCGGCCATGACCATTTCCATCTTGAATTTCCACAAGTGGAAGTTGACGCCATCGAACTTGTCTACAACCTTAGCACCTTCACCCTCAAATGTAGCCATATCCTTGATTGAAGGACGTACGCTCACAAAATTCAGCCCCTAGAAAGCTAAGAAAAATTGTTTTTATGATTTTTTGACAATTTTGTGATTTGTGAGGCAAATTGCACACGTACGTGCTTCTAATGCCTCCAAACTAATTCCAAACACTAAATCAGCACCTTTGTGCTACACATCAACCTCACAACACTCAATCGTGATGGTTCTTAGTGAATTTGCACAAGATCATACCACAACACCCTAACTAGGAGAATTGCGCACTCGTTGGCTCAAATCCACTCAAATCAGCACCCTTGTGCTTCACAACACGTAATGCACCCTATGGACACCCTTGTGCCTTCCAAGGACTCTAAATCAATGCAAATTCAGCCCCTTCAAGTCCTAATTGCATTGAAATTCATCAAATCAGCCCCGTTGTGCATTCACTAACCCAAACTCTAATTTTGAGCACTCCAAGAGCATAACTCACATTCCAAACCCTTGTGCAAGAATTGCAATACCAAAATCAGATTGTAGACTCACCCCAAGAGCCTCAAAGCATAAAAGTGCCTTGCAACAACACAAGTGCACAAATTGAGCACAAATTGAGCCAATAAGATCCAATAAGCTCCAATAAGCTCCAATCAGCTCCAATATACTCCAACAAGCACCAATAAGCTCCAAAGCTCCAATTCAGCCCTTGTAGACGTGTATAAACTCCAAAGGTGCTCCAAAGTGCTCCAAAAGCTCCAAATCAACAAATGATAGCTCCAAAGTGCGAATTCAGCCCTCCAACACGTAGATCAAAGGTAGGAAGATTGTAATACCTCCCAATGTCGAAATCAGCCCACCAAAGCTCGAATTCAGCCCTCCAAAGTTCCAAATCAGCGCTCCAATACTCCAAAATCAGCGCTCCAACGCACGACCTCCACACAATGAGCAATCTAATCTTTGACTCACGCAAAACACATGAGTGGGCCCATAACCTATTGAAGGTTAGATTAGAATGCCAAAGCCTCACACAAACACTTGGAATGCATAGGAAAGAGATGATCTTTACTCATGGGCTGCCCCTCTTAAGTAGCACACCCAAGGGAGTCCCCTTGGCAAATCATATGGGACATCAGCCCATACTCCACTCCTAGTACACTAGGATCAGCCCATATCACTTGGGAGACCCAATTCTCATTACTTCTAACTAGTACCACTTCTCTAGTTGCAAGTCTAGCTCATTCGCATCATCTACTCTAGCTAATGCGCATGGCTATGAGCAACTTCAGCCCACGCAATCATCCTACTTCAACACTCCCACTTTGCGAATAGCCAAAGCCTTGGAGCCCAAATGCCACCACTAGTCTTTGATGTCGATCTCTTGCAAGAGCCTTTGTGAGCACGTCCGCCACCATGTGCTCCGTCGGACAATACTTCAACTCTATCACCTTTATCTCTAACTTCTCTCGAATGAAGTGATATTGCACATCAATGTGCTTTGTACGTGAGTGATGCGTTGGATTCTTCGCCAATGACATACTCCCTTGGTTGTCACACATGATTGTTGTAGCCTCCTCTTGAGTGCATCTCACATCCGCCATTAGTTGCCTCAACCAAATGGCCTCCTTCGTACCGTGGCTCGTCGCCATGTACTCCGCCTCAACCGTTGACGTGGCCGTGGTTTGTTGGCGCTTGCTATTCCATGAAACGGCCCCCGATCCCACTTTGAACATGTACCCCGTGGTGGATCTACGATCATTGGTATCACCCGCATAATCCGCATCACAATACCCACTCAACACAATGTTGTCACCTCCAAGACACAACCTCACATCACTTGTGCCTTTCAAGTACCGCATGATCCTCTTGACCGCAACCCAATGACTTGAACCCAGTCTTGCCATGTGTTGACTCACAACGCTGATTGGATACGCAAGGTCCGGCCTTGTTGCAATCATAGCATACATCTATTGAAGGTTAGATTAGAATGCCAAAGCCTCACACAAACACTTGGAATGCATAGGAAAGAGATGATCTTTACTCATGGGCTGCCCCTCTTAAGTAGCACACCCAAGGGAGTCCCCTTGGCAAACCATATGGGACATCAGCCCATACTCCACTCCTAGTACACTAGGATCAGCCCATATCACTTGGGAGACCCAATTCTCATTACTTCTAACTAGTATCACTTCTCTAGTTGCAAGTCTAGCTCATTCGCATCACCTACTCTAGCTAATGCGCATGGCTATGAGCAACTTCAGCCCACGCAATCATCCTACTTCAACACTCCCACTTTGCGAATAGCCAAAGCCTTGGAGCCCAAATGCCACCACTAGTCTTTGATGTCGATCTCTTGCAAGAGCCTTTGTGAGCACGTCCGCCACCATGTGCTCCGTTGGACAATACTTCAACTCTATCACCTTCATCTCTAACTTCTCTCGAATGAAGTGATATTGCACATCAATGTGCTTTGTACGTGAGTGATGCGTTGGATTCTTCGCCAATGACATACTCCCTTGGTTGTCACACATGATTGTTGTAGCCTCCTCTTGAGTGCATCTCACATCTGTTGAAGTCGGATGATTGCGTGGGCTGAAGTTGCTCATAGCCATGCGCATTAGGTAGAGTAGATGATGCGAATGAGCTAGACATGCAACTAGAGAAGTGGTACTAGTTAGAGATAATGAGAATTGGGTCTCCCAAGTGATATGGGCTGATCCTAGTGTACTAGGAGTGGAGTATGGGCTGATGTCCCATATGGTTTGCCAAGGGGACTCCCTTGGGTGTGCTACTTAAGAGGGGCAGCCCATGAGTAAAGATCATCTCTTTCCTATGCATTCCAAGTGTTTGTGTGAGGCTTTGGCATTCTAATCTAACCTTCAATAGGTTATGGGCCCACTCATGTGTTTTGCGTGAGTCAAAGATTAGATTGCTCATTGTGTGGAGGTCGTGCGTTGGAGCGCTGATTTTGGAGTATTGGAGCGCTGATTTGGAACTTTGGAGGGCTGAATTCGAGCTTTGGTGGGCTGATTTCGACATTGGGAGGTATTACAATCTTCCTACCTTTGATCTACGTGTTGGAGGGCTGAATTCGCACTTTGGAGCTATCATTTGTTGATTTGGAGCTTTTGGAGCACTTTGGAGCACCTTTGGAGTTTATACACGTCTACAAGGGCTGAATTGGAGCTTTGGAGCTTATTGGTGCTTGTTGGAGTATATTGGAGCTGATTGGAGCTTATTGGAGCTTATTGGAGCTTATTGGCTCAATTTGTGCTCAATTTGTGCACTTGTGTTGTTGCAAGGCACTTTTATGCTTTGAGGCTCTTGGGGTGAGTCTACAATCTGATTTTGGTATTGCAATTCTTGCACAAGGGTTTGGAATGTGAGTTATGCCCTTGGAGTGCTCAAAATTAGAGTTTGGGTTAGTGAATGCACAACGGGGCTGATTTGATGAATTTCAATGCAATTAGGACTTGAAGGGGCTGAATTTGCGTTGATTTAGAGTCCTTGGAAGGCACAAGGGTGTCCATAGGGTGCATTACGTGTTGTGAAGCACAAGGGTGCTGATTTGAGTGGATTTGAGCCAACGAGTGCGCAATTCTCCTAGTTAGGGTGTTGTGGTATGATCTTGTGGAAATTCACTAAGAACCATCACGATTGAGTGTTGTGAGGTTGATGTGTAGCACAAAGGTGCTGATTTAGTGTTTGGAATTAGTTTGGAGGCATTAGAAGCACGTACGTGTGCAATTTGCCTCACAAATCACAAAATTGTCAAAAATCATAAAAACAATTTTTCTTAGCTTTCTAGGGGCTGAATTTTGTGAGCGTACGTCCTTCAATCAAGGATATGGCTACATTTGAGGGTGAAGGTGCTAAGGTTGTAGACAAGTTCGATGGCGTCAACTTCCACTTGTGGAAATTCAAGATGGAAATGGTCATGGCCGAAAAAGAATTGTGGGAGATAGTTGAGGGTAGTGAGGAACCGCCTTCGTCCGACGCCGAGGCTAGGGTACGAACTGCGTACACTCGGCGAGAGAAAAAGGCCTTTGCGATTTTGGCTCTTAATCTTTCTGATTCCCAGCTTTCTCATATTCGGTCGTGCAAGACTCCCGCCGAGGCATGGGCCAAGCTTTGCAATATTCATGAGGCAAAGAGTGTTGAAGTAGGATGATTGCGTGGGCTGAAGTTGCTCATAGCCATGCGCATTAGCTAGAGTAGATGATGCGAATGAGCTAGACTTGCAACTAGAGAAGTGATACTAGTTAGAAGTAATGAGAATTGGGTCTCCCAAGTGATATGGGCTGATCCTAGTGTACTAGGAGTGGAGTATGGGCTGATGTCCCATATGGTTTGCCAAGGGGCCTCCCTTGGGTGTGCTACTTAAGAGGGGCAGCCCATGAGTAAAGATCATCTCTTTCCTATGCATTCCAAGTGTTTGTGTGAGGCTTTGGCATTCTAATCTAACCTTCAATAGGTTATGGGCCCACTCATGTGTTTTGCGTGAGTCAAAGATTAGATTGCTCATTGTGTGGAGGTCGTGCGTTGGAGCGCTGATTTTGGATTATTGGAGCGCTGATTTGGAACTTTGGAGGGCTGAATTCGAGCTTTGGTGGGCTGATTTCGACATTGGGAGGTATTACAATCTTCCTACCTTTGATCTACGTGTTGGAGGGCTGAATTCGCACTTTGGAGCTATCATTTGTTGATTTGGAGCTTTTGGAGCACTTTGGAGCACCTTTGGAGTTTATACACGTCTACAAGGGCTGAATTGGAGCTTTGGAGCTTATTGGTGCTTGTTGGAGTATATTGGAGCTGATTGGAGCTTATTGGAGCTTATTGGAGCTTATTGGAGCTTATTGGAGCTTATTGGCTCAATTTGTGCTCAATTTGTGCACCTGTGTTGTTGCAAGGCACTTTTATGCTTTGAGGCTCTTGGGGTGAGTCTACAATCTGATTTTGGTATTGCAATTCTTGCACAAGGGTTTGGAATGTGAGTTATGCCCTTGGAGTGCTCAAAATTAGAGTTTGGGTTAGTGAATGCACAACGGGGCTGATTTGATGAATTTCAATGCAATTAGGACTTGAAGGGGCTGAATTTGCATTGATTTAGAGTCCTTGGAAGGCACAAGGGTGTCCATAGGGTGCATTACGTGTTGTGAAGCACAAGGGTGCTGATTTGAGTGGATTTGAGCCAACGAGTGCGCAATTCTCCTAGTTAGGGTGTTGTGGTATGATCTTGTGCAAATTCACTAAGAACCATCACGATTGAGTGTTGTGAGGTTGATGTGTAGCACAAAGGTGCTGATTTAGTGTTTGGAATTAGTTTGGAGGCATTAGAAGCACGTACGTGTGCAATTTGCCTCACAAATCACAAAATTGTCAAAAAAAATCATAAAAACAATTATTCTTAGCTTTCTAGGGGCTGAATTTGGTGAGCGTACGTCCTTCAATCAAGGATATGGCTACATTTGAGGGTGAAGGTGCTAAGGTTGTAGACAAGTTCGATGGCGTCAACTTCCACTTGTGGAAATTCAAGATGGAAATGGTCATGGCCGAAAAAGAATTGTGGGAGATAGTTGAGGGTAGTGAGGAACCGCCTTCGTCCGACGCCGAGGCTAGGGTACGAACTGCGTACACTCGGCGAGAGAAAAAGGCCTTTGCCATTTTGGCTCTTAATCTTTCTGATTCCCAGCTTTCTCATATTCGGTCGTGCAAGACTCCCGCCGAGGCATGGGCCAAGCTTTGCAATATTCATGAGGCAAAGAGCTTGGTCAATATCTTGTTTTTGAGGCGCAAGTTTTTCACCATCAAGATGGAAGAAAACGACGACATGTTGGCGCACATCAACAAAGTCAAGGCTCTTGCGGATCAGCTCAACGGCGCAGACGTCAACATTACCGACGGTGATATCGTTATGACGCTCCTCGAGAGTTTGCCGCCGTCGTACGAGTATCTTATCGTTGCTATGGAGAGTAGGCCCATTAGCGAGCTCACTCTTGATTATGTGACATCACGGTTGTTGCATGAACTCTCGCGGCGCAAAGAGAACGAGACTCGTGGCGATAGCGCGGCGCTTATGGCGAAGCAATCCAAGAGCGGTGCCAGTGGGAGCTCTACAGACAAGGTATGCTACTATTGCGGTAAGAAGGGCCACTTGGCAAAATTTTGCTACAAACGCAAGAGAGAGGAAAGTGCCAACAATACAAAGGTCAACGATGCAGGTGATGAGTACGCATTTATGACTAGCGTCTCTTCTTGTAGTGATGACGGGGACGAGTATGCAATGATGGCAAGTGACGTGTCATGCAATGGTAGTGTGATCGATTGGATTGTTGATTCGGGAGCCTCGAGTCACATGGCGCCCATTAGGACTTGTTTCCAATCATATCACGTCATATCTCCAAAGAATGTCATTTTGGGTGATGATACGGTTCTTCAAGCCGTGGGTAAAGGATCCATCGTCGTAGACACCGAGGTGAAGGGTCGTGTGAAGACAATTACCATCCATGATGTCCTCCACGTTCCCAAGTTGAAGGCAAATCTTTTATCGGTGCGACATTTGGTGATGAAGCATTTGCGAGTGGAATTTAGCGACCAAGGGTGTTTTGTGTTGTCTCCAAGTCGTGAGGAGGTGGCCATTATACACGAAGTCAACGGCTTGTACCAAATCAAGTTTTCCAAGATGCACGCGGCGGAATCCGCAACGTTGGTGCAATCGAGTTCAAACGAAGACAAGTTGGCGTTGTGGCATCGTCGTCTCGGGCATTTGAATGTCAAGAGTGTGAAAGCACTGCGAGGAATGGTAAGTGGCATGGATCTTGCACAATCACACGTCGCGCCTAGTTCATTCACATGTGAGGGTTGTATTGAAGGCAAGCAACAACGCTCACCGTTTCCAGTTGATGGGGCAACTCGTGCAACCAAGGTTCTTGAGATTGTGCATTCCGACGTGTGTGGTCCAATGAAGACCACGTCTATGGGGGGTTGCAAGTATTTTGTGACGTTCATTGATGATTTTTCGAGGAAGATATGGTTGTATCCGATCAAAGCAAAGAGCGAGTGTTTTGAGAAGTTCAAAGAGTTCAAGGCGTTGGTTGAGAAGCAATCCGAGCACAAGATCAAGGTGTTTCGATCGGATAATGGCGGCGAGTTCATGTCCAACCAATTTGGAGAGTTATTGAAGAAAGAAGGCATTGCTAGACAAACCACAACGCCATATACACCACAACAAAACGGAGTTGCAGAGCGTGCAAATCGAACAATTGTGGAAATGGCAAGGAGTATGTTGCATGCACAAAATTTGGGTTTGGACCTTTGGGCGGAAGCGGTGGTGACTGCGGTGTACACACGCAACCGATGCCCGACGAGTGCGGTTCAAAACATGACACCAGAGCAAGCGTGGAGTGGGAGGCCACCCCGCGTGGAGCACATGCGCACATTTGGATGCATCGCATTTGCAAAGGTACCCGATTCTCAAAGAACCAAACTTGAGGCCAAGGCAACAAAATGTGTGTTTCTTGGATATTGTGAAGGTACCAAGGCGTACAGGCTCATGTCGCTCGAGACCAAGAAGATCATTCGAGCTCGTGATGTGACATTTTGCGAGCATTCCAAGGTTGAAGACAATTTGGACGATGGTCCAAGTGGGAGAAGTGGCGATAAACCGGCCATTGTGGACCAATCTTCCAAATCTCCCGTTATTGATATTGTTGATGAAGACGAAGATGACGAAGATGGTGGTGATGAGGAACATATTGAGGAGCGACCTTTGAAGACGAAGAATGGCGAGAAAAAGGCACAAGCAACGACGGTTGAAGACAATGCATCCTCGAGCGATCGTCGTTATCCAGAGAGAAATCGTAGACCACTTGGCGAGTGGTGGAAGAATCATATTCTCCCTCAAGGTGAGGAGGAGCATGCAAACGTTGCACTTTTAGATGCTCCATTGATGATTCGTGAAGCGTTGAGTTGTGATGATGCAAACAAGTGGGAGCAAGCCATGCAAGAGGAGTACAAATCGTTGATGGACAATGGCACTTGGGAATTGACTCCCCTCCCCAAGAATCGCAACGCTATCGGTTGTAAGTGGGTATTTCGTGCAAAGAGAGATGCAACGGGTGATGTGGTTCGTTATAAGGCAAGATTGGTGGCAAAGGGGTTTTCACAAATCGAAGGTGTTGATTTTCATGAGACCTTTGCACCGGTGGCGAAATTCACCACTATTCGATGCATTTTGGCCATCGGGGCTGCCATGGATTTGGAAATGCATCAAATGGATGTGAAGACGGCGTTCTTGAACGGCGAGTTGGACGAGGACATCTACATGGTGCAACCCGAAGGATTTGTGCAACGAGGTAATGAGAACCTTGTTTGCAAGTTGAACAAGTCATTGTATGGGTTGAAGCAATCTCCACGCGCATGGTATCAAAAGATTGACACGTTTCTTGTTCATATCGGGTTCACAAGGAGCATCGCTGATCACAGCTTGTATTTCATGCAAAAGGGGCAACATGTGGTCATCGTGATCATATATGTGGATGATTTGATCATCCTTGCAAGTTGTATGAGCTCTTTGAAGGCATTGAAGGCAATGCTTGAGAACGAGTACGAGATGAGTGATCTCGGTGAGTTGCACTTTTGTCTAGGAGTTGAGTTTGTGCGAGATAGAGCAACACGCACCATAACAATGAATCAAAGCAAGTATGTTATGGATGTTCTCAAACGCTTTGGCATGGAGGATTGCAAACCGGTTGGCACTCCATTGGATGTGAATTCCAAACTCGTGAAACTCACCGATGAGGAGTATGCATCAGAGGCTCAATCTATGGTGGATGTGCCATACAAGCAAGCTGTAGGGTCATTGATGTATGCTATGATTGCAACAAGGCCGGACCTTGCGTATCCAATCAGCGTTGTGAGTCAACACATGGCAAGACCGGGTTCAAGTCATTGGGTTGCGGTCAAGAGGATCATGCGGTACTTGAAAGGCACAAGTGATGTGAGGTTGTGTCTTGGAGGTGACAACATTGTGTTGAGTGGGTATTGTGATGCGGATTATGCGGGTGATACCAATGATCGTAGATCCACCACGGGGTACATGTTCAAAGTTGGATCGGGGGCCGTTTCATGGAATAGCAAGCGCCAACAAACCACGGCCACGTCAACGGTTGAGGCGGAGTACATGGCGACGAGCCACGGTACGAAGGAGGCCATTTGGTTGAGGCAACTAATGGCGGATGTGAGATGCACTCAGGAGGAGGCTACAACAATCATGTGTGACAACCAAGGGAGTATGTCATTGGCGAAGAATCCAACGCATCACTCACGTACAAAGCACATTGATGTGCAATATCACTTCATTCGAGAGAAGTTAGAGATGAAGGTGATAAAGTTGAAGTATTGTCCAACGGAGCACATGGTAGCGGACGTGTTGACAAAGGCTCTTGCGAGAGATCAACATCAAAGACTAGTGGTGGCATTTGGGCTCCAAGGCTTTGGCTATTCGCAAAGTGGGAGTGTTGAAGTAGGATGATTGCGTGGGCTGAAGTTGCTCATAGCCATGCGCATTAGCTAGAGTAGATGATGCGAATGAGCTAGACTTGCAACTAGAGAAGTGATACTAGTTAGAAGTAATGAGAATTGGGTCTCCCAAGTGATATGGGCTGATCCTAGTGTACTAGGAGTGGAGTATGGGCTGATGTCCCATATGGTTTGCCAAGGGGCCTCCCTTGGGTGTGCTACTTAAGAGGGGCAGCCCATGAGTAAAGATCATCTCTTTCCTATGCATTCCAAGTGTTTGTGTGAGGCTTTGGCATTCTAATCTAACCTTCAATAAAGAGCTTGGTCAATATCTTGTTTTTGAGGCGCAAGTTTTTCACCATCAAGATGGAAGAAAACGACGACATGTTGGCGCACATCAACAAAGTCAAGGCTCTTGCGGATCAGCTCAACGGCGCAGACGTCAACATTACCGACGGTGATATCGTTATGACGCTCCTCGAGAGTTTGCCGCCGTCGTACGAGTATCTTATCGTTGCTATGGAGAGTAGGCCCATTAGCGAGCTCACTCTTGACTATGTGACATCACGGTTGTTGCATGAACTCTCGCGGCGCAAAGAGAACGAGACTCGTGGCGATAGCGCGGCGCTTATGGCGAAGCAATCCAAGAGCGGTGCCAGTGGGAGCTCTACAGACAAGGTATGCTACTATTGCGGTAAGAAGGGCCACTTGGCAAAATTTTGCTACAAACGCAAGAGAGAGGAAAGTGCCAACAATACAAAGGTCAACGATGCAGGTGATGAGTACGCATTTATGACTAGCGTCTCTTCTTGTAGTGATGACGGGGACGAGTATGCAATGATGGCAAGTGACGTGTCATGCAATGGTAGTGTGATCGATTGGATTGTTGATTCGGGAGCCTCGAGTCACATGGCGCCCATTAGGACTTGTTTCCAATCATATCACGTCATATCTCCAAAGAATGTCATTTTGGGTGATGATACGGTTCTTCAAGCCGTGGGTAAAGGATCCATCGTCGTAGACACCGAGGTGAAGGGTCGTGTGAAGACAATTACCATCCATGATGTCCTCCACGTTCCCAAGTTGAAGGCAAATCTTTTATCGGTGCGACATTTGGTGATGAAGCATTTGCGAGTGGAATTTAGCGACCAAGGGTGTTTTGTGTTGTCTCCAAGTCGTGAGGAGGTGGCCATTATACACGAAGTCAACGGCTTGTACCAAATCAAGTTTTCCAAGATGCACGCGGCGGAATCCGCAACGTTGGTGCAATCGAGTTCAAACGAAGACAAGTTGGCGTTGTGGCATCGTCGTCTCGGGCATTTGAATGTCAAGAGTGTGAAAGCACTCCGTGGAATGGTAAGTGGCATGGATCTTGCACAATCACACGTCGCACCTAGTTCATTCACATGTGAGGGTTGTATTGAAGGCAAGCAACAACGCTCACCGTTTCCAGTTGATGGGGCAACTCGTGCAACCAAGGTTCTTGAGATTGTGCATTCCGACGTGTGTGGTCCAATGAAGACCACGTCTATGGGGGGTTGCAAGTATTTTGTGACGTTCATTGATGATTTTTCGAGGAAGATATGGTTGTATCCGATCAAAGCAAAGAGCGAGTGTTTTGAGAAGTTCAAAGAGTTCAAGGCGTTGGTTGAGAAGCAATCCGAGCACAAGATCAAGGTGTTTCGATCGGATAATGGCGGCGAGTTCATGTCCAACCAATTTGGAGAGTTATTGAAGAAAGAAGGCATTGCTAGACAAACCACAACGCCATATACACCACAACAAAACGGAGTTGCAGAGCGTGCAAATCGAACAATTGTGGAAATGGCAAGGAGTATGTTGCATGCACAAAATTTGGGTTTGGACCTTTGGGCGGAAGCGGTGGTGACTGCGGTGTACACACGCAACCGATGCCCGACGAGTGCGGTTCAAAACATGACACCAGAGCAAGCGTGGAGTGGGAGGCCACCCCGCGTGGAGCACATGCGCACATTTGGATGCATCGCATTTGCAAAGGTACCCGATTCTCAAAGAACCAAACTTGAGGCCAAGGCAACAAAATGTGTGTTTCTTGGATATTGTGAAGGTACCAAGGCATACAGGCTCATGTCGCTCGAGACCAAGAAGATCATTCGAGCTCGTGATGTGACATTTTGCGAGAATTCCAAGGTTGAAGACAATTTGGACGATGGTCCAAGTGGGAGAAGTGGCGATAAACCGGCCATTGTGGACCAATCTTCCAAATCTCCCGTTATTGATATTGTTGATGAAGACGAAGATGACGAAGATGGTGGTGATGAGGAACATATTGAGGAGCGACCTTTGAAGACGAAGAATGGCGAGAAAAAGGCACAAGCAACGGCGGTTGAAGACAATGCATCCTCGAGCGATCGTCGTTATCCAGAGAGAAATCGTAGACCACTTGGCGAGTGGTGGAAGAATCATATTCTCCCTCAAGGTGAGGAGGAGCATGCAAACGTTGCACTTTTAGATGCTCCATTGACGATTCGTGAAGCGTTGAGTTGTGATGATGCAAACAAGTGGGAGCAAGCCATGCAAGAGGAGTACAAATCATTGATGGACAATGGCACTTGGGAATTGACTCCCCTCCCCAAGAATCGCAACGCTATCGGTTGTAAGTGGGTATTTCGTGCAAAGAGAGATGCAACGGGTGATGTGGTTCGTTATAAGGCAAGATTGGTGGCAAAGGGCTTTTCACAAATCGAAGGTGTTGATTTTCATGAGACCTTTGCACCGGTGGCGAAATTCACCACTATTCGATGCATTTTGGCCATCGGGGCTGCCATGGATTTGGAAATGCATCAAATGGATGTGAAGACGGCGTTCTTGAACGGCGAGTTGGACGAGGACATCTACATGGTACAACCCGAAGGATTTGTGCAACGAGGTAATGAGAACCTTGTTTGCAAGTTGAACAAGTCATTGTATGGGTTGAAGCAATCTCCACGCGCATGGTATCAAAAGATTGACACGTTTCTTGTTCATATCGGGTTCACAAGGAGCATCGCTGATCACAGCTTGTATTTCATGCAAAAGGGGCAACATGTGGTCATCGTGATCATATATGTGGATGATTTGATCATCCTTGCAAGTTGCATGAGCTCTTTGAAGGCATTGAAGGCAATGCTTGAGAACGAGTACGAGATGAGTGATCTGGGTGAGTTGCACTTTTGTTTAGGAGTTGAGTTTGTGCGAGATAGAGCAACACGCACCATAACAATGAATCAAAGCAAGTATGTTATGGATGTTCTCAAACGCTTTGGCATGGAGGATTGCAAACCGGTTGGCACTCCATTGGATGTGAATTCCAAACTCGTGAAACTCACCGATGAGGAGTATGCATTAGAGGCTCAATCTATGGTGGATGTGCCATACAAGCAAGCTGTAGGGTCATTGATGTATGCTATGATTGCAACAAGGCCGGACCTTGCGTATCCAATCAGCGTTGTGAGTCAACACATGGCAAGACCGGGTTCAAGTCATTGGGTTGCGGTCAAGAGGATCATGCGGTACTTGAAAGGCACAAGTGATGTGAGGTTGTGTCTTGGAGGTGACAACATTGTGTTGAGTGGGTATTGTGATGCGGATTATGCGGGTGATACCAATGATCGTAGATCCACCACGGGGTACATGTTCAAAGTTGGATCGGGGGCCGTTTCATGGAATAGCAAGCGCCAACAAACCACGGCCACGTCAACGGTTGAGGCGGAGTACATGGCGACGAGCCACGGTACGAAGGAGGCCATTTGGTTGAGGCAACTAATGGCGGATGTGAGATGCACTCAAGAGGAGGCTACAACAATCATGTGTGACAACCAAGGGAGTATGTCATTGGCGAAGAATCCAACGCATCACTCACGTACAAAGCACATTGATGTGCAATATCACTTCATTCGAGAGAAGTTAGAGATGAAGGTGATAGAGTTGAAGTATTGTCCAACGGAGCACATGGTGGCGGACGTGCTGACAAAGGCTCTTGCGAGAGATCGACATCAAAGACTAGTGATAGCATTTGGGCTCGAAGGCTTTGGCTATTTGCAAAGTGGGAGTGTTGAAGTCGGATGATTGCGTGGGCTGAAGTTGCTCATAGCCATGCGCATTAGGTAGAGTAGATGATGCGAATGAGCTAGACATGCAACTAGAGAAGTGGTACTAGTTAGAGATAATGAGAATTGGGTCTCCCAAGTGATATGGGCTGATCCTAGTGTACTAGGAGTGGAGTATGGGCTGATGTCCCATATGGTTTGCCAAGGGGACTCCCTTGGGTGTGCTACTTAAGAGGGGCAGCCCATGAGTAAAGATCATCTCTTTCCTATGCATTCCAAGTGTTTGTGTGAGGCTTTGGCATTCTAATCTAACCTTCAATAACATCCGCCATTAGTTGCCTCAACCAAATGGCCTCCTTCGTACCGTGGCTCGTCGCCATGTACTCCGCCTCAACCGTTGACGTGGCCGTGGTTTGTTGGCGCTTGCTATTCCATGAAACGGCCCCCGATCCAACTTTGAACATGTACCCCGTGGTGGATCTACGATCATTGGTATCACCCGCATAATCCGCATCACAATACCCACTCAACACAATGTTGTCACCTCCAAGACACAACCTCACATCACTTGTGCCTTTCAAGTACCGCATGATCCTCTTGACCGCAACCCAATGACTTGAACCCGGTCTTGCCATGTGTTGACTCACAACGCTGATTGGATACGCAAGGTCCGGCCTTGTTGCAATCATAGCATACATCAATGACCCTACAGCTTGCTTGTATGGCACATCCACCATAGATTGAGCCTCTAATGCATACTCCTCATCGGTGAGTTTCACGAGTTTGGAATTCACATCCAATGGAGTGCCAACCGGTTTGCAATCCTCCATGCCAAAGCGTTTGAGCACATCCATAACATACTTGCTTTGATTCATTGTTATGGTGCGTGTTGCTCTATCTCGCACAAACTCAACTCCTAAACAAAAGTGCAACTCACCGAGGTCACTCATCTCGTATTCGTTCTCAAGCATTGCCTTCAATGCCTTCAAAGAGCTCATACAACTTGCAAGGATGATCAAATCATCCACATATATGATCACGATGACCACATGTTGCCCCTTTTGCATGAAATACAAGCTGTGATCAGCGATGCTCCTTGTGAACCCGATATGAACAAGAAACGTGTCAATCTTTTGATACCATGCGCGTGGAGATTGCTTCAACCCATACAATGATTTGTTCAACTTGCAAACAAGGTTCTCATTACCTCGTTGCACAAATCCTTCGGGTTGTACCATGTAGATGTCCTCGTCCAACTCGCCGTTCAAGAACGCCGTCTTCACATCCATTTGATGCATTTCCAAATCCATGGCAGCCCCGATGGCCAAAATGCATCGAATAGTGGTGAATTTCGCCACCGGTGCAAAGGTCTCATGAAAATCAACACCTTCGATTTGTGAAAAGCCCTTTGCCACCAATCTTGCCTTATAACGAACCACATCACCCGTTGCATCTCTCTTTGCACGAAATACCCACTTACAACCGATAGCGTTGCGATTCTTGGGGAGGGGAGTCAATTCCCAAGTGCCATTGTCCATCAACGATTTGTACTCCTCTTGCATGGCTTGCTCCCACTTGTTTGCATCATCACAACTCAACGCTTCACGAATCGTCAATGGAGCATCTAAAAGTGCAACGTTTGCATGCTCCTCCTCACCTTGAGGGAGAATATGATTCTTCCACCACTCGCCAAGTGGTCTACGATTTCTCTCTGGATAACGACGATCGCTCGAGGATGCATTGTCTTCAACCGCCGTTGCTTGTGCCTTTTTCTCGCCATTCTTCGTTTTCAAAGGTCGCTCCTCAATATGTTCCTCATCACCACCATCTTCGTCATCTTCGTCTTCATCAACAATATCAATAACGGGAGATTTGGAAGATTGGTCCACAATCGCCGGTTTATCGCCACTTCTCCCACTTGGACCATCGTCCAAATTGTCTTCAACCTTGGAATTCTCGCAAAATGTCACATCACGAGCTCGAATGATCTTCTTGGTCTCGAGCGACATGAGCCTGTACGCCTTGGTACCTTCACAATATCCAAGAAACACACATTTTGTTGCCTTGGCCTCAAGTTTGGTTCTTTGAGAATCGGGTACCTTTGCAAATGCGATGCATCCAAATGTGCGCATGTGCTCCACGCGGGGTGGCCTCCCACTCCACGCTTGCTCTGGTGTCATGTTTTGAACCGCACTCGTCGGGCATCGGTTGCGTGTGTACACCGCAGTCACCACCGCTTCCGCCCAAAGGTCCAAACCCAAATTTTGTGCATGCAACATACTCCTTGCCATTTCCACAATTGTTCGATTTGCACGCTCTGTTGAAGTAGGATGATTGCGTGGGCTGAAGTTGCTCATAGCCATGTGCATTAGCTAGAGTAGATGATGCGAATGAGCTAGACTTGCAACTAGAGAAGTGGTACTAGTTAGAAGTAATGAGAATTGGGTCTTCCAAGTGATAGTAATGAGAATTGGGTCTTCCAAGTAATGAGAATTGGGTCTTACGCAAGAGCCTTTGTCAGCACGTCCGCCACCATGTGCTCTGTTGGACAATACTTCAACTCTATCACCTTCATCTCTAACTTCTCTCGAATGAAGTGATATTGCACATCAATGTGCTTTGTACGTGAGTGATGCGTTGGATTCTTCGCCAATGACATACTCCCTTGGTTGTCACACATGATTGTTGTAGCCTCCTCTTGAGTGCATCTCACATTCGCCATTAGTTGCCTCAACCAAATGGCCTCCTTCGTACCGTGGCTCGTCGCCATGTACTCCGCCTCAACCGTTGACGTGGCCGTGGTTTGTTGGCGCTTGCTATTCCATGAAACGGCCCCCGATCCAACTTTGAACATGTACCCCGTGGTGGATCTACGATCATTGGTATCACCCGCATAATCCGCATCACAATACCCACTCAACACAATGTTGTCACCTCCAAGACACAACCTCACATCACTTGTGCCTTTCAAGTACCGCATGATCCTCTTGACCGCAACCCAATGACTTGAACCCGGTCTTGCCATGTGTTGACTCACAACGCTGATTGGATACGCAAGGTCCGGCCTTGTTGCAATCATAGCATACATCAATGACCCTACAGCTTGCTTGTATGGCACATCCACCATAGATTGAGCCTCTAATGCATACTCCTCATCGGTGAGTTTCACGAGTTTGGAATTCACATCCAATGGAGTGCCAACCGGTTTGCAATCCTCCATGCCAAAGCGTTTGAGAACATCCATAACATACTTGCTTTGATTCATTGTTATGGTGCGTGTTGCTCTATCTCGCACAAACTCAACTCCTACACAAAAGTGCAACTCACCCAGATCACTCATCTCGTACTCGTTCTCAAGCATTGCCTTCAATGTTGAAGTAGGATGATTGCGTGGGCTGAAGTTGCTCATAGCCATGCGCATTAGCTAGAGTAGATGATGCGAATGAGCTAGACTTGCAACTAGAGAAGTGGTACTAGTTAGAAGTAAAGAGAATTGGGTCTCCCAAGTGATATGGGCTGATCCTAGTGTACTAGGAGTGGAGTATGGGCTGATGTCCCATATGGATTGCCAAGGGGACTCCCTTGGGTGTGCTACTTAAGAGGGGCAGCCCATGAGTAAAGATCATCTCTTTCCTATGCATTCCAAGTGTTTGTGTGAGGCTTTGGCATTCTAATCTAACCTTCAATAGGTTATGGGCCCACTCATGTGTTTTGCGTGAGTCAAAGATTAGATTGCTCATTGTGTGGAGGTCGTGCGTTGGAGCGCTGATTTTGGAGTATTGGAGCGCTGATTTGGAACTTTGGAGGGCTGAATTCGAGCTTTGGTGGGCTGATTTCGACATTGGGAGGTATTACAATCTTCCTACCTTTGATCTACGTGTTGGAGGGCTGAATTCGCACTTTGGAGCTATCATTTGTTGATTTGGAGCTTTTGGAGCACTTTGGAGCACTTTTGGAGTTTATACACGTCTACAAGGGCTGAATTGGAGCTTTGGAGCTTATTGGTGCTTGTTGGAGTATATTGGAGCTTATTGGAGCTTATTGGAGCTTATTGTAGCTCATTGGAGCTTATTGGCTCAATTTGTGCTCAATTTGTGCACTTGTGTTGTTGCAAGGCACTTTTATGCTTTGAGGCTCTTGGGGTGAGTCTACAATCTGATTTTGGTATTGCAATTCTTGCACAAGGGTTTGGAATGTGAGTTATGCCCTTGGAGTGCTCAAAATTAGAGTTTGGGTTAGTGAATGCACAACGGGGCTGATTTAGAGTCCTTGGAAGGCACAAGGGTGTGCATAGGGTGCATTACGTGTTGTGAAGCACAAGGGTGCTGATTTGAGTGGATTTGAGCCAACGAGTGCGCAATTCTCCTAGTTAGGGTGTTGTGGTATGATCTTGTGCAAATTCACTAAGAACCATCACGATTGAGTGTTGTGAGGTTGATGTGTAGCACAAAGGTGCTGATTTAGTGTTTGGAATTAGTTTGGAGGCATTAGAAGCACATACGTGTGCAATTTGCTTCACAAATCACAAAATTGTCAAAAAATCATAAAAACAATTTTTCTTAGCTTTCTAGGGGCTGAATTTTGTGAGCGTACGTCCTTCAATCAAGGATATGGCTACATTTGAGGGTGAAGGTGCTAAGGTTGTAGACAAGTTCGATGGCGTCAACTTCCACTTGTGGAAATTCAAGATGGAAATGGTCATAGCCGAAAAAGAATTGTGGGAGATAGTTGAGGGTAGTGAGGAACCGCCTTCGTCCGACGCCGAGGCTAGGGTACGAACTGCGTACACTCGGCGAGAGAAAAAGGCCTTTGCGATTTTGGCTCTTAATCTTTCTGATTCCCAGCTTTCTCATATTCGGTCGTGCAAGACTCCCGCCGAGGCATGGGCCAAGCTTTGCAATATTCATGAGGCAAAGAGCTTGGTCAATATCTTGTTTTTGAGGCGCAAGTTTTTCACCATCAAGATGGAAGAAAACGACGACATGTTGGCGCACATCAACAAAGTCAAGGCTCTTGCGGATCAGCTCAACGGCGCAGACGTCAACATTACCGACGGTGATATCGTTATGACGCTCCTCGAGAGTTTGCCGCCGTTATTGAAGGTTAGATTAGAATGCCAAAGCCTCACACAAACACTTGGAATGCATAGGAAAGAGATGATCTTTACTCATGGGCTGCCCCTCTTAAGTAGCACACCCAAGGGAGTCCCCTTGGCAAACCATATGGGACATCAGCCCATACTCCACTCCTAGTACACTAGGATCAGCCCATATCACTTGGGAGACCCAATTCTCATTACTTCTAACTAGTACCACTTCTCTAGTTGCAAGTCTAGCTCATTCGCATCATCTACTCTAGCTAATGCGCATGGCTATGAGCAACTTCAGCCCACGCAATCATCCTACTTCAACACTCCCACTTTGCAAATAGCCAAAGCCTTGGAGCCCAAATGCCACCACTAGTCTTTGATGTCGATCTCTCGCAAGAGCCTTTGTCAGCACGTCCGCCACCATGTGCTCCGTTGGACAATACTTCAACTCTATCACCTTCATCTCTAACTTCTCTCGAATGAAGTGATATTGCACATCAATGTGCTTTGTACGTGAGTGATGCGTTGGATTCTTCGCCAATGACATACTCCCTTGGTTGTCACACATGATTGTTGTAGCCTCCTCTTGAGTGCATCTCACATCCGCCATTAGTTGCCTCAACCAAATGGCCTCCTTCGTACCGTGGCTCGTCGCCATGTACTCCGCCTCAACCGTTGACGTGGCCGTGGTTTGTTGGCGCTTGCTATTCCATGAAACGGCCCCCGATCCAACTTTGAACATGTACCCCGTGGTGGATCTACGATCATTGGTATCACCCGCATAATCCGCATCACAATACCCACTCAACACAATGTTGTCACCTCCAAGACACAACCTCACATCACTTGTGCCTTTCAAGTACCGCATGATCCTCTTGACCGCAACCCAATGACTTGAACCCGGTCTTGCCATGTGTTGACTCACAACGCTGATTGGATACGCAAGGTCCGGCCTTGTTGCAATCATAGCATACATCAATGACCCTACAGCTTGCTTGTATGGCACATCCACCATAGATTGAGCCTCTAATGCATACTCCTCATCGGTGAGTTTCACGAGTTTGGAATTCACATCCAATGGAGTGCCAACCGGTTTGCAATCCTCCATGCCAAAGCGTTTGAGCACATCCATAACATACTTGCTTTGATTCATTGTTATGGTGCGTGTTGCTCTATCTCGCACAAACTCAACTCCTAAACAAAAGTGCAACTCACCCAGATCACTCATCTCGTACTCGTTCTCAAGCATTGCCTTCAATGCCTTCAAAGAGCTCATACAACTTGCAAGGATGATCAAATCATCCACATATATGATCACGATGACCACATATTGCCCCTTTTGCATGAAATACAAGCTGTGATCAGCGATGCTCCTTGTGAACCCGATATGAACAAGAAACGTGTCAATCTTTTGATACCATGCGCGTGGAGATTGCTTCAACCCATACAATGACTTGTTCAACTTGCAAACAAGGTTCTCATTACCTCGTTGCACAAATCCTTCGGGTTGCACCATGTAGATGTCCTCGTCCAACTCGCCGTTCAAGAACGCCGTCTTCACATCCATTTGATGCATTTCCAAATCCATGGCAGCCCCGATGGCCAAAATGCATCGAATAGTGGTGAATTTCGCCACCGGTGCAAAGGTCTCATGAAAATCAACACCTTCGATTTGTGAAAAGCCCTTTGCCACCAATCTTGCCTTATAACGAACCACATCACCCGTTGCATCTCTCTTTGCACGAAATACCCACTTACAACCGATAGCGTTGCGATTCTTGGGGAGGGGAGTCAATTCCCAAGTGCCATTGTCCATCAACGATTTGTACTCCTCTTGCATGGCTTGCTCCCACTTGTTTGCATCATCACAACTCAACGCTTCACGAATCGTCAATGGAGCATCTAAAAGTGCAACGTTTGCATGCTCCTCCTCACCTTGAGGGAGAATATGATTCTTCCACCACTCGCCAAGTGGTCTACGATTTCTCTCTGGATAACGACGATCGCTCGAGGATGCATTGTCTTCAACCGCCGTTGCTTGTGCCTTTTTCTCGCCATTCTTCGTCTTCAAAGGTCGCTCCTCAATATGTTCCTCATCACCACCATCTTCGTCATCTTCGTCTTCATCAACAATATCAATAACGGGAGATTTGGAAGATTGGTCCACAATCGCCGGTTTATCGCCACTTCTCCCACTTGGACCATCGTCCAAATTGTCTTCAACTTTGGAATTCTCGCAAAATGTCACATCACGAGCTCGAATGATCTTCTTGGTCTCGAGCGACATGAGCCTGTACGCCTTGGTACCTTCACAATATCCAAGAAACACACATTTTGTTGCCTTGGCCTCAAGTTTGGTTCTTTGAGAATCGGGTACCTTTGCAAATGCGATGCATCCAAATGTGCGCATGTGCTCCACGCGGGGTGGCCTCCCACTCCACGCTTGCTCCGGTGTCATGTTTTGAACCGCACTCGTCGGGCATCGGTTGCGTGTGTACACCGCAGTCACCACCGCTTCCGCCCAAAGGTCCAAACCCAAATTTTGTGCATGCAACATACTCCTTGCCATCTCCACAATTGTTCGATTTGCACGCTCTGCAACTCCGTTTTGTTGTGGTGTATATGGCGTTGTGGTTTGTCTAGCAATGCCTTCTTTCTTCAATAACTCTCCAAATTGGTTGGACATGAAATCGCCGCCATTATCCGATCGAAACACCTTGATCTTGTGCTCGGATTGCTTCTCAACCAACGCCTTGAAGTCTTTGAACTTCTCAAAACACTCGCTCTTTGCTTTGATCGGATACAACCATATCTTCCTCGAAAATCATCAATGAACGTCCACAAAATACTTGCAACCCCCCATAGACGTGGTCTTCATTGGACCACACACGTCGGAATGCACAATCTCAAGAACCTTGGTTGCTCGAGTTGCCCCATCAACTGGAAACGGTGAGCGTTGTTGCTTGCCTTCAATACAACCCTCACATGTGAATGAACTAGGTGCGACGTGTGATTGTGCAAGATCCATGCCACTTACCATTCCACGCAGTGCTTTCACACTCTTGACATTCAAATGCCCGAGACGACGATGCCACAACGCCAACTTGTCCTTCGTTTGAAACCTCGATTGCACCAACGTTGCCGATTCCGCCGGTGCATCTTGGGAAAACTTGATTTGGTACAAGCCCGTTGACTTCGTGTATAATGGCCACCTCCTCACGACTTGGAGACAACACAAAACACCCTGGTCGCTAAATTCCACTCGCAAATGCTTCATCACAAATGTCGCACCGATAAAAGATTTGCCTTCAACTTGGGAACGTGGAGGACATCATGGATGGTAATTGTCTTCACACGACCCTTCACCTCGGTGTCTACGACGATGGATCCTTTACCCACCGGCTTGAAGAACCGTATCATCACCCAAAATGACATTCTTTGGAGATATGACGTGATATGCATTGGAAACAAGTCCCTAATGGCGCCATGTGACTCGAGGCTCCCGAATCAACAATCCAATCGATCACACTACCATTGCATGACACGTCACTTGCCATCATTGCATACTCGTCCCCGTCATCACTACAAGAAGAGACGCTAGTCATAAATGCGTACTCATCACCTGCACGTTGACCTTTGTATTGTTGGCACTTTCCTCTCTCTTGCGTTTGTAGCAAAATTTGCCAAGTGGCCCTTCTTACCGCAATAGTAGCATAACCTTGTCTGTAGAGCTCCCACTTGGCACGCTCTTGGATTGCTTCGCCATAAGCGCCGCGCTATCGCCACGAGTCTCGTTCTCTTTGCGCCGCGAGAGTTCATGCAACAACCGTGATGTCACATAATCAAGAGTGAGCTCGCTAATGGGGCCTACTCTCCATAGCAACGATAAGATACTCGTACGACGGCGGCAAACTCTCGAGGAGCGTCATAACGATATCACCGTCGGTAATGTTGACGTCTGCGCCGTTGAGCTGATCCGCAAGAGCCTTGACTTGTTGATGTGCGCCAACATGTCGTCGTTTTCTTCCATCTTGATGGTGAAAAACTTGCGCCTCAAAAACCAGATATTGACCAAGCTCTTTGCCTCATGAATATTGCAAAGCTTGGCCCATGCCTCGGCGGGAGTCTTGCACGACCGAATATGAGAAAGCTGGAATCAGAAAGATTAAGAGCCAAATCGCAAAGGCCTTTTTTTCTCGCCGAGTGTACGCAGTTCGTACCCTAGCTCGGCGTCGGACGAAGGCGGTGTTGAAGTAGGATGATTGCGTGGGCTGAAGTTGCTCATAGCCATGCGCATTAGCTAGAGTAGATGATGCGAATGAGCTAGACATGCAACTAGAGAAGTGGTACTAGTTAGAAGTAAAGAGAATTGGGTCTCCCAAGTGATATGGGCTGATCCTAGTGTACTAGGAGTGGAGTATGGGCTGATGTCCCATATGGTTTGCCAAGGGGACTCTCCTTGGGTGTGCTACTTAAGAGGGGCAGCCCATGAGTAAAGATCATCTCTTTCCTATGCATTCCAAGTGTTTGTGTGAGGCTTTGGCATTCTAATCTAACTTTCAATAGGTTATGGGCCCACTCATGTGTTTTGCGTGAGTCAAAGATTAGATTGCTCATTGTGTGGAGGTCGTGCCTTTGGAGCGCTGTTTTGGAGTATTGGAGCGCTGATTTGGAACTTTGGAGGGCTGAATTCGAGCTTGGTGGGCTGATTTCGACATTGGGAGGTATTACAATCGTCCTACCTTTGATCTACGTGTTGGAGGGCTGAATTCGCACTTTGGAGCTATCATTTGTTGATTTGGAGCTTTTGGAGCACTTTGGAGCACTTTTGGAGTTTATACACGTCTACAAGGGCTGAATTGGAGCTTTGGAGCTTATTGGTGCTTGTTGGAGTATATTGGAGCTGATTGGAGCTTATTGGAGCTTATTGGAGCTTATTGGAGCTTATTGGCTCAATTTGTGCTCAATTTGTGCACTTGTGTTGTTGCAAGGCACTTTTATGCTTTGAGGCTCTTGGGGTGAGTCTACAATCTGATTTTGGTATTGCAATTCTTGCACAAGGGTTTGGAATGTGAGTTATGCCCTTGGAGTGCTCAAAATTAGAGTTTGGGTTAGTGAATGCACAACGGGGCTGATTTGATGAATTTCAATGCAATTAGGACTTGAAGGGGCTGAATTTGCATTGATTTAGAGTCCTTGGAAGGCACAAGGGTGTCCATAGGGTGCGTTACGTGTTGTGAAGCACAAGGGTGCTGATTTGAGTGGATTTGAGCCAACGAGTGCGCAATTCTCCTAGTTAGGGTGTTGTGGTATGATCTTGTGCAAATTCACTAAGAACCATCACGATTGAGTGTTGTGAGGTTGATGTGTAGCACAAAGGTGCTGATTTAGTGTTTGGAATTAGTTTGGAGGCATTAGAAGCACGTACGTGTGCAATTTGCTTCACAAATCACAAAATTGTCAAAAATCATAAAAACAATTTTTCTTAGCTTTCTAGGGGCTGAATTTTGTGAGCGTACGTCCTTCAATCAAGGATATGGCTACATTTGAGGGTGAAGGTGCTAAGGTTGTAGACAAGTTCGATGGCGTCAACTTCCACTTGTGGAAATTCAAGATGGAAATGGTCATGGCCGAAAAAGAATTGTGGGAGATAGTTGAGGGTAGTGAGGAACCGCCTTCGTCCGACGCCGAGGCTAGGGTACGAACTGCGTACACTCGGCGAGAGAAAAAGGCCTTTGCGATTTTGGCTCTTAATCTTTCTGATTCCCAGCTTTCTCATATTCGGTCGTGCAAGACTCCCGCCGAGGCATGGGCCAAGCTTTGCAATATTCATGAGGCAAAGAGCTTGGTCAATATCTTGTTTTTGAGGCGCAAGTTTTTCACCATCAAGATGGAAGAAAACGACGACATGTTGGCGCACATCAACAAAGTCAAGGCTCTTGCGGATCAGCTCAACGGCGCAGACGTCAACATTACCGACGGTGATATCGTTATGACGCTCCTCGAGAGTTTGCCGCCGTCGTACGAGTATCTTATCGTTGCTATGGAGAGTAGGCCCATTAGCGAGCTCACTCTTGATTATGTGACATCACGGTTGTTGCATGAACTCTCGCGGCGCAAAGAGAACGAGACTCGTGGCGATAGCGCGGCGCTTATGGCGAAGCAATCCAAGAGCGGTGCCAGTGGGAGCTCTACAGACAAGGTATGCTACTATTGCGGTAAGAAGGGCCACTTGGCAAAATTTTGCTACAAACGCAAGAGAGAGGAAAGTGCCAACAATACAAAGGTCAACGATGCAGGTGATGAGTACGCATTTATGACTAGCGTCTCTTCTTGTAGTGATGACGGGGACGAGTATGCAATGATGGCAAGTGACGTGTCATGCAATGGTAGTGTGATCGATTGGATTGTTGATTCGGGAGCCTCGAGTCACATGGCGCCCATTAGGACTTGTTTCCAATCATATCACGTCATATCTCCAAAGAATGTCATTTTGGGTGATGATACGGTTCTTCAAGCCGTGGGTAAAGGATCCATCGTCGTAGACACCGAGGTGAAGGGTCGTGTGAAGACAATCACCATCCATGATGTCCTCCACGTTCCCAAGTTGAAGGCAAATCTTTTATCGGTGCGACATTTGGTGATGAAGCATTTGCGAGTGGAATTTAGCGACCAAGGGTGTTTTGTGTTGTCTCCAAGTCGTGAGGAGGTGGCCATTATACACGAAGTCAACGGCTTGTACCAAATCAAGTTTTCCAAGATGCACGCGGCGGAATCCGCAACGTTGGTGCAATCGAGTTCAAACGAAGACAAGTTGGCATTGTGGCATCGTCGTCTCGGGCATTTGAATGTCAAGAGTGTGAAAGCACTGCGTGGAATGGTAAGTGGCATGGATCTTGCACAATCACACGTCGCGCCTAGTTCGTTCACATGTGAGGGTTGTATTGAAGGCAAGCAACAACGCTCACCGTTTCCAGTTGATGGGGCAACTCGTGCAACCAAGGTTCTTGAGATTGTGCATTCCGACGTGTGTGGTCCAATGAAGACCACGTCTATGGGGGGTTGCAAGTATTTTGTGACGTTCATTGATGATTTTTCGAGGAAGATATGGTTGTATCCGATCAAAGCAAAGAGCGAGTGTTTTGAGAAGTTCAAAGAGTTCAAGGCGTTGGTTGAGAAGCAATCCGAGCACAAGATCAAGGTGTTTCGATCGGATAATGGCGGCGAGTTCATGTCCAACCAATTTGGAGAGTTATTGAAGAAAGAAGGCATTGCTAGACAAACCACAACGCCATATACACCACAACAAAACGGAGTTGCAGAGCGTGCAAATCGAACAATTGTGGAAATGGCAAGGAGTATGTTGCATGCACAAAATTTGGGTTTGGACCTTTGGGCGGAAGCGGTGGTGACTGCGGTGTACACACGCAACCGATGCCCGACGAGTGCGGTTCAAAACATGACACCGGAGCAAGCGTGGAGTGGGAGGCCACCCCGCGTGGAGCACATGCGCACATTTGGATGCATCGCATTTGCAAAGGTACCCGATTCTCAAAGAACCAAACTTGAGGCCAAGGCAACAAAATGTGTGTTTCTTGGATATTGTGAAGGTACCAAGGCGTATAGGCTCATGTCGCTCGAGACCAAGAAGATCATTCGAGCTCGTGATGTGACATTTTGCGAGAATTCCAAGGTTGAAGACAATTTGGACGATGGTCCAAGTGGGAGAAGTGGCGATAAACCAGCGATTGTGGACCAATCTTCCAAATCTCCCGTTATTGATATTGTTGATGAAGACGAAGATGACGAAGATGGTGGTGATGAGGAACATATTGAGGAGCGACCTTTGAAGACGAAGAATGGCGAGAAAAAGGCACAAGCAACGGCGGTTGAAGACAATGCATCCTCGAGCGATCGTCGTTATCCAGAGAGAAATCGTAGACCACTTGGCGAGTGGTGGAAGAATCATATTCTCCCTCAAGGTGAGGAGGAGCATGCAAACGTTGCACTTTTAGATGCTCCATTGACGATTCGTGAAGCGTTGAGTTGTGATGATGCAAACAAGTGGGAGCAAGCCATGCAAGAGGAGTACAAATCGTTGATGGACAATGGCACTTGGGAATTGACTCCCCTCCCCAAGAATCGCAACGCTATCGGTTGTAAGTGGGTATTTCGTGCAAAGAGAGATGCAACGGGTGATGTGGTTCGTTATAAGGCAAGATTGGTGGCAAAGGGCTTTTCACAAATCGAAGGTGTTGATTTTCATGAGACCTTTGCACCGGTGGCGAAATTCACCACTATTCGATGCATTTTGGCCATCGGGGCTGCCATGGATTTGGAAATGCATCAAATGGATGTGAAGACGGCGTTCTTGAACGGCGAGTTGGACGAGGACATCTACATGGTACAACCCGAAGGATTTGTGCAACGAGGTAATGAGAACCTTGTTTGCAAGTTAAACAAGTCATTGTATGGGTTGAAGCAATCTCCACGCGCATGGTATCAAAAGATTGACACGTTTCTTGTTCATATCGGGTTCACAAGGAGCATCGCTGATCACAGCTTGTATTTCATGCAAAAGGGGCAACATGTGGTCATCGTGATCATATATGTGGATGATTTGATCATCCTTGCAAGTTGTATGAGCTCTTTGAAGGCATTGAAGGCAATGCTTGAGAACGAGTACGAGATGAGTGATCTGGGTGAGTTGCACTTTTGTTTAGGAGTTGAGTTTGTGCGAGATAGAGCAACACGCACCATAACAATGAATCAAAGCAAGTATGTTATGGATGTTCTCAAACGCTTTGGCATGGAGGATTGCAAACCGGTTGGCACTCCATTGGATGTGAATTCCAAACTCGTGAAACTCACCGATGAGGAGTATGCATTAGAGGCTCAATCTATGGTGGATGTGCCATACAAGCAAGCTGTAGGGTCATTGATGTATGCTATGATTGCAACAAGGCCGGACCTTGCGTATCCAATCAGCGTTGTGAGTCAACATATGGCAAGACCGGGTTCAAGTCATTGGGTTGCGGTCAAGAGGATCATGCGGTACTTGAAAGGCACAAGTGATATGAGGTTGTGTCTTGGAGGTGACAACATTGTGTTGAGTGGGTATTGTGATGCGGATTATGCGGGTGATACCAATGATCGTAGATCCACCACGGGGTACATGTTCAAAGTTGGATCGGGGGCCGTTTCATGGAATAGCAAGCGCCAACAAACCACGGCCACGTCAACGGTTGAGGCGGAGTACATGGCGACGAGCCACGGTACGAAGGAGGCCATTTGGTTGAGGCAACTAATGGCGGATGTGAGATGCACTCAAGAGGAGGCTACAACAATCATGTGTGACAACCAAGGGAGTATGTCATTGGCGAAGAATCCAACGCATCACTCACGTACAAAGCACATTGATGTGCAATATCACTTCATTCGAGAGAAGTTAGAGATGAAGGTGATAGAGTTGAAGTATTGTCCAACGGAGCACATGGTGGCGGACGTGCTCACAAAGGCTCTTGCGAGAGATCGACATCAAAGACTAGTGGTGGCATTTGGGCTCCAAGGCTTTGGCTATTCGCAAAGTGGGAGTGTTGAAGTAGGATGATTGCGTGGGCTGAAGTTGCTCATAGCCATGCGCATTAGCTAGAGTAGATGATGCGAATGAGCTAGACATGCAACTAGAGAAGTGGTACTAGTTAGAAGTAAAGAGAATTGGGTCTCCCAAGTGATATGGGCTGATCCTAGTGTACTAGGAGTGGAGTATGGGCTGATGTCCCATATGGTTTGCCAAGGGGACTCCCTTGGGTGTGCTACTTAAGAGGGGCAGCCCATGAGTAAAGATCATCTCTTTCCTATGCATTCCAAGTGTTTGTGTGAGGCTTTGGCATTCTAATCTAACTTTCAATAGGCGGTTCCTCACTACCCTCAACTATCTCCCACAATTCTTTTTCGGCCATGACCATTTCCATCTTGAATTTCCACAAGTGGAAGTTGACGCCATCGAACTTGTCTACAACCTTAGCACCTTCACCCTCAAATGTAGCCATATCCTTGATTGAAGGACGTACGCTCACAAAATTCAGCCCCTAGAAAGCTAAGAAAAATTGTTTTTATGATTTTTTGACAATTTTGTGATTTGTGAGGCAAATTGCACACGTACGTGCTTCTAATGCCTCCAAACTAATTCCAAACACTAAATCAGCACCTTTGTGCTACACATCAACCTCACAACACTCAATCGTGATGGTTCTTAGTGAATTTGCACAAGATCATACCACAACACCCTAACTAGGAGAATTGCGCACTCGTTGGCTCAAATCCACTCAAATCAGCACCCTTGTGCTTCACAACACGTAACGCACCCTATGGACACCCTTGTGCCTTCCAAGGACTCTAAATCAACGCAAATTCAGCCCCTTCAAGTCCTAATTGCATTGAAATTCATCAAATCAGCCCCGTTGTGCATTCACTAACCCAAACTCTAATTTTGAGCACTCCAAGGGCATAACTCACATTCCAAACCCTTGTGCAAGAATTGCAATACCAAAATCAGATTGTAGACTCACCCCAAGAGCCTCAAAGCATAAAAGTGCCTTGCAACAACACAAGTGCACAAATTGAGCACAAATTGAGCCAATAAGCTCCAATGAGCTACAATAAGCTCCAATAAGCTCCAATCAGCTCCAATATACTCCAACAAGCACCAATAAGCTCCAAAGCTCCAATTCAGCCCTTGTAGACGTGTATAAACTCCAAAGGTGCTCCAAAGTGCTCCAAAAGCTCCAAATCAACAAATGATAGCTCCAAAGTGCGAATTCAGCCCTCCAACACGTAGATCAAAGGTAGGAAGATTGTAATACCTCCCAATGTCGAAATCAGCCCACCAAAGCTCGAATTCAGCCCTCCAAAGTTCCAAATCAGCGCTCCAATACTCCAAAATCAGCGCTCCAACGCACGACCTCCACACAATGAGCAATCTAATCTTTGACTCACGCAAAACACATGAGTGGGCCCATAACCTATTGAAGGTTAGATTAGAATGCCAAAGCCTCACACAAACACTTGGAATGCATAGGAAAGAGATGATCTTTACTCATGGGCTGCCCCTCTTAAGTAGCACACCCAAGGGAGTCCCCTTGGCAAACCATATGGGACATCAGCCCATACTCCACTCCTAGTACACTAGGATCAGCCCATATCACTTGGGAGACCCAATTCTCATTACTTCTAACTAGTACCACTTCTCTAGTTGCAAGTCTAGCTCATTCGCATCATCTACTCTAGCTAATGCGCATGGCTATTACAACTTCAGCCCACGCAATCATCCTACTTCAACAGCCGTCGTACGAGTATCTTATCGTTGCTATGGAGAGTAGGCCCATTAGCGAGCTCACTCTTGATTATGTGACATCACGGTTGTTGCATGAACTCTCGCGGCGCAAAGAGAACGAGACTCGTGGCGATAGCGCGGCGCTTATGGCGAAGCAATCCAAGAGCGGTGCCAGTGGGAGCTCTACCGACAAGGTATGCTACTATTGCGGTAAGAAGGGCCACTTGGCAAAATTTTGCTACAAACGCAAGAGAGAGGAAAGTGCCAACAATACAAAGGTCAACGATGCAGGTGATGAGTACGCATTTATGACTAGCGTCTCTTCTTGTAGTGATGACGGGGACGAGTATGCAATGATGGCAAGTGACGTGTCATGCAATGGTAGTGTGATCGATTGGATTGTTGATTCGGGAGCCTCGAGTCACATGGCGCCCATTAGGACTTGTTTCCAATCATATCACGTCATATCTCCAAAGAATGTCATTTTGGGTGATGATACGGTTCTTCAAGCCGTGGGTAAAGGATCCATCGTCGTAGACACCGAGGTGAAGGGTCGTGTGAAGACAATTACCATCCATGATGTCCTCCACGTTCCCAAGTTGAAGGCAAATCTTTTATCGGTGCGACATTTGGTGATGAAGCATTTGCGAGTGGAATTTAGCGACCAAGGGTGTTTTGTATTGTCTCCAAGTCGTGAGGAGGTGGCCATTATACACGAAGTCAACGGCTTGTATCAAATCAAGTTTTCCAAGATGCACGCGGCGGAATCCGCAACGTTGGTGCAATCGAGTTCAAACGAAGACAAGTTGGCGTTGTGGCATCGTCGTCTCGGGCATTTGAATGTCAAGAGTGTGAAAGCACTGCGTGGAATGGTAAGTGGCATGGATCTTGCACAATCACACGTCGCACCTAGTTCATTCACATGTGAGGGTTGTATTGAAGGCAAGCAACAACGCTCACCGTTTCCAGTTGATGGGGCAACTCGTGCAACCAAGGTTCTTGAGATTGTGCATTCCGACGTGTGTGGTCCGATGAAGACCACGTCTATGGGGGGTTGCAAGTATTTTGTTACGTTCATTGATGATTTTTCGAGGAAGATATGGTTGTATCCGATCAAAGCAAAGAGCGAGTGTTTTGAGAAGTTCAAAGAGTTCAAGGCGTTGGTTGAGAAGCAATCCGAGCACAAGATCAAGGTGTTTCGATCGGATAATGGCGGCGAGTTCATGTCCAACCAATTTGGAGAGTTATTGAAGAAAGAAGGCATTGCTAGACAAACCACAACGCCATATACACCACAACAAAACGGAGTTGCAGAGCGTGCAAATCGAACAATTGTGGAAATGGCAAGGAGTATGTTGCATGCACAAAATTTGGGTTTGGACCTTTGGGCGGAAGCGGTGGTGACTGCGGTGTACACACGCAACCGATGCCCGACGAGTGCGGTTCAAAACATGACACCAGAGCAAGCGTGGAGTGGGAGGCCACCCCGCGTGGAGCACATGCGCACATTTGGATGCATCGCATTTGCAAAGGTACCCGATTCTCAAAGAACCAAACTTGAGGCCAAGGCAACAAAATGTGTGTTTATTGGATATTGTGAAGGTACCAAGGCGTACAGGCTCATGTCGCTCGAGACCAAGAAGATCATTCTATTGAAGGTTAGATTAGAATGCCAAAGCCTCACACAAACACTTGGAATGCATAGGAAAGAGATGATCTTTACTCATGGGCTGCCCCTCTTATGTAGCACACCCAAGGGAGTCCCCTTGGCAAACCATATGGGACATCAGCCCATACTCCACTCCTAGTACACTAGGATCAGCCCATATCACTTGGGAGACCCAATTCTCATTACTTCTAACTAGTACCACTTCTCTAGTTGCAAGTCTAGCTCATTCGCATCATCTACTCTACCTAATGCGCATGGCTAAGAGCAACTTCAGCCCACGCAATCATCCTACTTCAACACTCCCACTTTGCGAATAGCCAAAGCCTTTGAGCCCAAATGCCACCACTAGTCTTTGATGTCGATCTCTCGCAAGAGCCTTTGTCAGCACGTCCGCCACCATGTGCTCCGTTGGACAATACTTCAACTCTATCACCTTCATCTCTAACTTCTCTCGAATGAAGTGATATTGCACATCAATGTGCTTTGTACGTGAGTGATGCGTTGGATTCTTCGCCAATGACATACTCCCTTGGTTGTCACACATGATTGTTGTAGCCTCCTCTTGAGTGCATCTCACATCCGCCATTAGTTGCCTCAACCAAATGGCCTCCTTCGTACCGTGGCTCGTCGCCATGTACTCCGCCTCAACCGTTGACGTGGCCGTGGTTTGTTGGCGCTTGCTGTTCCATGAAACGGCCCCCGATCCAACTTTGAACATGTACCCCGTGGTGGATCTACGATCATTGGTATCACCCGCATAATCCGCATCACAATACCCACTCAACACAATGTTGTCACCTCCAAGACACAACCTCACATCACTTGTGCCTTTCAAGTACCGCATGATCCTCTTGACCGCAACCCAATGACTTGAACCCGGTCTTGCCATGTGTTGACTCACAACGCTGATTGGATACGCAAGGTCCGGCCTTGTTGCAATCATAGCATACATCAATGACCCTACAGCTTGCTTGTATGGCACATCCACCATAGATTGAGCCTCTAATGCATACTCCTCATCGGTGAGTTTCACGAATTTGGAATTCACATCCAATGGAGTGCCAACCGGTTTGCAATCCTCCATGCCAAAGCGTTTGAGAACATCCATAACATACTTGCTTTGATTCATTGTTATGGTGCGTGTTGCTCTATCTCGCACAAACTCAACTCCTAAACAAAAGTGCAACTCACCCAGATCACTCATCTCGTACTCGTTCTCAAGCATTGCCTTCAATGCCTTCAAAGAGCTCATACAACTTGCAAGGATGATCAAATCATCCACATATATGATCACGATGACCACATGTTGCCCCTTTTGCATGAAATACAAGCTGTGATCAGCGATGCTCCTTGTGAACCCGATATGAACAAGAAACGTGTCAATCTTTTGATACCATGCGCGTGGAGATTGCTTCAACCCATACAATGACTTGTTCAACTTGCAAACAAGGTTCTCATTACCTCGTTGCACAAATCCTTCGGGTTGTACCATGTAGATGTCCTCGTCCAACTCGCCGTTCAAGAACGCCGTCTTCACATCCATTTGATGCATTTCCAAATCCATGGCAGCCCCGATGGCCAAAATGCATCGAATAGTGGTGAATTTCGCCACCGGTGCAAAGGTCTCATGAAAATCAACACCTTCGATTTGTGAAAAGCCCTTTGCCACCAATCTTGCCTTATAACGAACCACATCACCCGTTGCATCTCTCTTTGCACGAAATACCCACTTACAACCGATAGCGTTGCGATTCTTGGGGAGGGGAGTCAATTCCCAAGTGCCATTGTCCATCAACGATTTGTACTCCTCTTGCATGGCTTGCTCCCACTTGTTTGCATCATCACAACTCAACGCTTCACGAATCGTCAATGGAGCATCTAAAAGTGCAACGTTTGCATGCTCCTCCTCACCTTGAGGGAGAATATGATTCTTCCACCACTCGCCAAGTGGTCTACGATTTCTCTCTGGATAACGACGATCGCTCGAGGATGCATTGTCTTCAACCGCCGTTGCTTGTGCCTTCTTCTCGCCATTCTTCGTCTTCAAAGGTGGCTCCTCAATATGTTCCTCATCACCTCCATCTTCGTCATCTTCGTCTTCATCAACAATATCAATAACGGGAGATTTGGAAGATTGGTCCACAATGGCCGGTTTATCGCCACTTCTCCCACTTGGACCATCGTCCAAATTGTCTTCAACCTTGGAATTCTCGCAAAATGTCACATCACGAGCTCGAATGATCTTCTTGGTCTCGAGCGACATGAGCCTGTACGCCTTGGTACCTTCACAATATCCAAGAAACACACATTTTGTTGCCTTGGCCTCAAGTTTGGTTCTTTGAGAATCGGGTACCTTTGCAAATGCGATGCATCCAAATGTGCGCATGTGCTCCACGCGGGGTGGCCTCCCACTCCACGCTTGCTCTGGTGTCATGTTTTGAACCGCACTCGTCGGGCATCGGTTGCGTGTGTACACCGCAGTCACCACCGCTTCCGCCCAAAGGTCCAAACCCAAATTTTGTGCATGCAACATACTCCTTGCCATTTCCACAATTGTTCGATTTGCACGCTCTGCAACTCCGTTTTGTTGTGGTGTATATGGCGTTGTGGTTTGTCTAGCAATGCCTTCTTTCTTCAATAACTCTCCAAATTGGTTGGACAAGAACTCGCCGCCATTATCCGATCGAAACACCTTGATCTTGTGCTCGGATTGCTTCTCAACCAACGCCTTGAACTCTTTGAACTTCTCAAAACACTCGCTCTTTGCTTTGATCGGATACAACCATATCTTCCTCGAAAAATCATCAATGAACGTCACAAAATACTTGCAACCCCCCATAGACGTGGTCTTCATTGGACCACACACGTCGGAATGCACAATCTCAAGAACCTTGGTTGCACGAGTTGCCCCATCAACTGGAAACGGTGAGCGTTGTTGCTTGCCTTCAATACAACCCTCACATGTGAATGAACTAGGTGCGACGTGTGATTGTGCAAGATCCATGCCACTTACCATTCCACGCAGTGCTTTCACACTCTTGACATTCAAATGCCCGAGACGACGATGCCACAACGCCAACTTGTCTTCGTTTGAACTCGATTGCACCAACGTTGCGGATTCCGCCGCGTGCATCTTGGAAAACTTGATTTGGTACAAGCCGTTGACTTCGTGTATAATGGCCACCTCCTCACGACTTGGAGACAACACAAAACACCCTTGGTCGCTAAATTCCACTCGCAAATGCTTCATCACCAAATGTCGCACCGATAAAAGATTTGCCTTCAACTTGGGAACGTGGAGGACATCATGGATGGTAATTGTCTTCACACGACCCTTCACCTCGGTGTCTACGACGATGGATCCTTTACCCACGGCTTGAAGAACCGTATCATCACCCAAAATGACATTCTTTGGAGATATGACGTGATATGATTGGAAACAAGTCCTAATGGGCGCCATGTGACTCGAGGCTCCCGAATCAACAATCCAATCGATCACACTACCATTGCATGACACGTCACTTGCCATCATTGCATACTCGTCCCCGTCATCACTACAAGAAGAGACGCTAGTCATAAATGCGTACTCATCACCTGCATCGTTGACCTTTGTATTGTTGGCACTTTCCTCTCTCTTGCGTTTGTAGCAAAATTTTGCCAAGTGGCCCTTCTTACCGCAATAGTAGCATACCTTGTCTGTAGAGCTCCCACTGGCACCGCTCTTGGATTGCTTCGCCATAAGCGCCGCGCTATCGCCACGAGTCTCGTTCTCTTTGCGCCGCGAGAGTTCATGCAACAACCGTGATGTCACATAATCAAGAGTGAGCTCGCTAATGGGCCTACTCTCCATAGCAACGATAAGATACTCGTACGACGGCGGCAAACTCTCGAGGAGCGTCATAACGATATCACCGTCGGTAATGTTGACGTCTGCGCCGTTGAGCTGATCCGCAAGAGCCTTGACTTTGTTGATGTGCGCCAACATGTCGTCGTTTTCTTCCATCTTGATGGTGAAAAACTTGCGCCTCAAAAACAAGATATTGACCAAGCTCTTTGCCTCATGAATATTGCAAAGCTTGGCCCATGCCTCGGCGGGAGTCTTGCACGACCGAATATGAGAAAGCTGGGAATCAGAAAGATTAAGAGCCAAAATCGCAAAGGCCTTTTTCTCTCGCCGAGTGTACGCAGTTCGTACCCTAGCCTCGGCGTCGGACGAAGGCGGTTCCTCACTACCCTCAACTATCTCCCACAATTCTTTTTCGGCCATGACCATTTCCATCTTGAATTTCCACAAGTGGAAGTTGACGCCATCGAACTTGTCTACAACCTTAGCACCTTCACCCTCAAATGTAGCCATATCCTTGATTGAAGGACTTACGCTCACAAAATTCAGCCCCTAGAAAGCTAAGAAAAATTGTTTTTATGATTTTTTGACAATTTTGTGATTTGAGAGGCAAATTGCACACGTACGTGCTTCTAATGCCTCCAAACTAATTCCAAACACTAAATCAGCACCTTTGTGCTACACATCAACCTCACAACACTCAATCGTGATGGTTCTTAGTGAATTTGCACAAGATCATACCACAACACCCTAACTAGGAGAATTGCGCACTCGTTGGCTCAAATCCACTCAAATCAGCACCCTTGTGCTTCACAACACGTAATGCACCCTATGGACACCCTTGTGCCTTCCAAGGACTCTAAATCAATGCAAATTCAGCCCCTTCAAGTCCTAATTGCATTGAAATTCATCAAATCAGCCCCGTTGTGCATTCACTAACCCAAACTCTAATTTTGAGCACTCCAAGGGCATAACTCACATTCCAAACCCTTGTGCAAGAATTGCAATACCAAAATCAGATTGTAGACTCACCCCAAGAGCCTCAAAGCATAAAAGTGCCTTGCAACAACACAAGTGCACAAATTGAGCACAAATTGAGCCAATAAGCTACAATAAGCTCCAATAAGCTCCAATAAGCTCCAATAAGCTCCAATAAGCTCCAATATACTCCAACAAGCACCAATAAGCTCCAAAGCTCCAATTCAGCCCTTGTAGACGTGTATAAACTCCAAAGGTGCTCCAAAGTGCTCCAAAAGCTCCAAATCAACAAATGATAGCTCCAAAGTGCGAATTCAGCCCTCCAACACGTAGATCAAAGGTAGGAAGATTGTAATACCTCCCAATGTCGAAATCAGCCCACCAAAGCTCGAATTCAGCCCTCCAAAGTTCCAAATCAGCGCTCCAATACTCCAAAATCAGCGCTCCAACGCACGACCTCCACACAATGAGCAATCTAATCTTTGACTCACGCAAAACACATGAGTGGGCCCATAACCTATTGAAGGTTAGATTAGAATGCCAAAGCCTCACACAAACACTTGGAATGCATAGGAAAGAGATGATCTTTACTCATGGGCTGCCCCTCTTATGTAGCACACCCAAGGGAGTCCCCTTGGCAAACCATATGGGACATCAGCCCATACTCCACTCCTAGTACACTAGGATCAGCCCATATCACTTGGGAGACCCAATTCTCATTACTTCTAACTAGTACCACTTCTCTAGTTGCAAGTCTAGCTCATTCGCATCATCTACTCTACCTAATGCGCATGGCTAAGAGCAACTTCAGCCCACGCAATCATCCTACTTCAACACATTCGAGCTCGTGATGTGACATTTTGCGAGAATTCCAAGGTTGAAGACAATTTGGACGATGGTCCAAGTGGGAGAAGTGGCGATAAACCAGCGATTGTGGACCAATCTTCCAAATCTCCCGTTATTGATATTGTTGATGAAGACGAAGATGACGACGATGGTGGTGATGAGGAACATATTGAGGAGCGACCTTTGAAGACGAAGAATGGCGAGAAAAAGGCACAAGCAACGGCGGTTGAAGACAATGCATCCTCGAGCGATCGTCGTTATCCAGAGAGAAATCGTAGACCACTTGGCGAGTGGTGGAAGAATCATATTCTCCCTCAAGGTGAGGAGGAGCATGCAAACGTTGCACTTTTAGATGCTCCATTGACGATTCGTGAAGCGTTGAGTTGTGATGATGCAAACAAGTGGGAGCAAGCCATGCAAGAGGAGTACAAATCGTTGATGGACAATGGCACTTGGGAATTGACTCCCCTCCCCAAGAATCGCAACGCTATCGGTTGTAAGTGGGTATTTCGTGCAAAGAGAGATGCAACGGGTGATGTGGTTCGTTATAAGGCAAGATTGGTGGCAAAGGGCTTTTCACAAATCGAAGGTGTTGATTTTCATGAGACCTTTGCACCGGTGGCGAAATTCACCACTATTCGATGCATTTTGGCCATCGGGGCTGCCATGGATTTGGAAATGCATCAAATGGATGTGAAGACGGCGTTCTTGAACGGCGAGTTGGACGAGGACATCTACATGGTACAACCCGAAGGATTTGTGCAACGAGGTAATGAGAACCTTGTTTGCAAGTTGAACAAGTCATTGTATGGGTTGAAGCAATCTCCACGCGCATGGTATCAAAAGATTGACACGTTTCTTGTTCATATCGGGTTCACAAGGAGCATCGCTGATCACAGCTTGTATTTCATGCAAAAGGGGCAACATGTGGTCATCGTGATCATATATGTGGATGATTTGATCATCCTTGCAAGTTGTATGAGCTCTTTGAAGGCATTGAAGGCAATGCTTGAGAACGAGTACCAGATGAGTGATCTGGGTGAGTTGCACTTTTGTTTAGGAGTTGAGTTTGTGCGAGATAGAGCAACACGCACCATAACAATGAATCAAAGCAAGTATGTTATGGATGTGCTCAAACGCTTTGGCATGGAGGATTGCAAACCGGTTGGCACTCCATTGGATGTGAATTCCAAACTCGTGAAACTCACCGATGAGGAGTATGCATTAGAGGCTCAATCTATGGTGGATGTGCCATACAAGCAAGCTGTAGGGTCATTGATGTATGCTATGATTGCAACAAGGCCGGACCTTGCGTATCCAATCAGCGTTGTGAGTCAACACATGGCAAGACCGGGTTCAAGTCATTGGGTTGCGGTCAAGAGGATCATGCGGTACTTGAAAGGCACAAGTGATGTGAGGTTGTGTCTTGGAGGTGACAACATTGTGTTGAGTGGGTATTGTGATGCGGATTATGCGGGTGATACCAATGATCGTAGATCCACCACGGGGTACATGTTCAAAGTTGGATCGGGGGCCGTTTCATGGAATAGCAAGCGCCAACAAACCACGGCCACGTCAACGGTTGAGGCGGAGTACATGGCGACGAGCCACGGTACGAAGGAGGCCATTTGGTTGAGGCAACTAATGGCGGATGTGAGATGCACTCAAGAGGAGGCTACAACAATCATGTGTGACAACCAAGGGAGTATGTCATTGGCGAAGAATCCAACGCATCACTCACGTACAAAGCACATTGATGTGCAATATCACTTCATTCGAGAGAAGTTAGAGATGAAGGTGATAGAGTTGAAGTATTGTCCAACGGAGCACATGGTGGCGGACGTGCTCACAAAGGCTCTTGCGAGAGATCGACATCAAAGACTAGTGGTGGCATTTGGGCTCGAAGGCTTTGGCTATTTGCAAAGTGGGAGTGTTGAAGTAGGATGATTGCGTGGGCTGAAGTTGCTCATAGCCATGCGCATTAGCTAGAGTAGATGATGCGAATGAGCTAGAGTTGCAACTAGAGAAGTGGTACTAGTTAGAAGTAATGAGAATTGGGTCTCCCAAGTGATATGGGCTGATCCTAGTGTACTAGGAGTGGAGTATGGGCTGATGTCCCATATGGTTTGCCAAGGGGACTCCCTTGGGTGTGCTACTTAAGAGGGGCAGCCCATGAGTAAAGATCATCTCTTTCCTATGCATTCCAAGTGTTTGTGTGAGGCTTTGGCATTCTAATCTAACCTTCAATAAAGGGGACTCCCTTGGGTGTGCTACTTAAGAGGGGCAGCCCATGAGTAAAGATCATCTCTTTCCTATGCATTCCAAGTGTTTGTGTGAGGCTTTGGCATTCTAATCTAACCTTCAATATTCAATGCCTTCAAAGAGCTCATACAACTTGCAAGGATGATCAAATCATCCACATATATGATCACGATGACCACATGTTGCCCCTTTTGCATGAAATACAAGCTGTGATCAGCGATGCTCCTTGTGAACCCGATATGAACAAGAAACGTGTCAATCTTTTGATACCATGCGCGTGGAGATTGCTTCAACCCATACAATGACTTGTTCAACTTGCAAACAAGGTTCTCATTACCTCGTTGCACAAATCCTTCGGGTTGTACCATGTAGATGTCCTCGTCCAACTCGCCGTTCAAGAACGCCGTCTTCACATCCATTTGATGCATTTCCAAATCCATGGCAGCCCCGATGGCCAAAATGCATCGAATAGTGGTGAATTTCGCCACCGGTGCAAAGGTCTCATGAAAATCAACACCTTCCATTTGTGAAAAGCCCTTTGCCACCAATCTTGCCTTATAACGAACCACATCACCCGTTGCATCTCTCTTTGCACGAAATACCCACTTACAACCGATAGCGTTGCGTTTTTTGGGGAGGGGAGTCAATTCCCAAGTGCCATTGTCCATCAACGATTTGTACTCCTCTTGCATGGCTTGCTCCCACTTGTTTGCATCATCACAACTCAACGCTTCACGAATCGTCAATGGAGCATCTAAAAGTGCAACGTTTGCATGCTCCTCCTCACCTTGAGGGAGAATATGATTCTTCCACCACTCGCCAAGTGGTCTACGATTTCTCTCTGGATAACGACGATCGCTCGAGGATGCATTGTCTTCAACCGCCGTTGCTGTTGAAGTAGGATGATTGCGTGGGCTGAAGTTGCTCATAGCCATGCGCATTAGCTAGAGTAGATGATGTGAATGAGCTAGACTAGCAACTAGAGAAGTGGTACTAGTTAGAAGTAATGAGAATTGGGTCTCCCAAGTGATATGGGCTGATCCTAGTGTACTAGGAGTGGAGTATGGGCTGATGTCCCATATGGTTTGCCAAGGGGACTCCCTTGGGTGTGCTACTTAAGAGGGGCAGCCCATGAGTAAAGATCATCTCTTTCCTATGCATTCCAAGTGTTTGTGTGAGGCTTTGGCATTCTAATCTAACCTTCAATAGGTTATGGGCCCACTCATGTGTTTTGTGTGAGTCAAAGATTAGATTGCTCATTGTGTGGAGGTCGTGCGTTGGAGCGCTGATTTTGGAGTATTGGAGCGCTGATTTGGAACTTTCGAGGGCTGAATTCGAGCTTTGGTGGGCTGATTTCGACATTGGGAGGTATTACAATCTTCCTACCTTTGATCTACGTGTTGGAGGCCTGAATTCGCACTTTGGAGCTATCATTTGTTGATTTTATTGAAGGTTGGATTAGAATGCCAAAGCCTCACACAAACACTTGGAATGCATAGGAAAGAGATGATCTTTACTCATGGGCTGCCCCTCTTAAGTAGCACACCCAAGGGAGTCCCCTTGGCAAACCATATGGGACATCAGCCCATACTCCACTCCTAGTACACTAGGATCAGCCCATATCACTTGGGAGACCCAATTCTCATTATCTCTAACTAGTACCACTTCTCTAGTTGCTAGTCTAGCTCATTCGCATCATCTACTCTAGCTAATGCGCATGGCTATGAGCAACTTCAGCCGACGCAATCATCCTACTTCAACACTCCCACTTTGCGAATAGCCAAAGCCTTCGAGCCCAAATGCCACCACTAGTCTTTGATGTCGATCTCTCGCTAGAGCCTTTGTGAGCACGTCCGCCACCATGTGCTCCGTTGGACAATACTTCAACTCTATCACCTTCATCTCTAACTTCTCTCGAATGAAGTGATATTGCACATCAATGTGCTTTGTACGTGAGTGATGCGTTGGATTCTTCGCCAATGACATACTCCCTTGGTTGTCACACATGATTGTTGTAGCCTCCTCTTGAGTGCATCTCACATCCGCCATTAGTTGCCTCAACCAAATGGCCTCCTTCGTACCGTGGCTCGTCGCCATGTACTCCGCCTCAACCGTTGACGTGGCCGTGGTTTGTTGGCGCTTGCTATTCCATGAAACGGCCCCCGATCCAACTTTGAACATGTACCCCGTGGTGGATCTACGATCATTGGTATCACCCGCATAATCCGCATCACAATACCCACTCAACACAATGTTGTCACCTCCAAGACACAACCTCACATCACTTGTGCCTTTCAAGTACCGCATGATCCTCTTGACCGCAACCCAATGACTTGAACCCGGTCTTGCCATGTGTTGACTCACAACGCTGATTGGATACGCAAGGTCCGGCCTTGTTGCAATCATAGCATACATCAATGACCCTACAGCTTGCTTGTATGGCACATCCACCATAGATTGAGCCTCTAATGCATACTCCTCATCGGTGAGTTTCACGAGTTTGGAATTCACATCCAATGGAGTGCCAACCGGTTTGCAATCCTCCATGCCAAAGCGTTTGAGAACATCCATAACATACTTGCTTTGATTCATTGTTATGGTGCGTGTTGCTCTATCTCGCACAAACTCAACTCCTAGACAAAAGTGCAACTCACCCAGATCACTCATCTCGTACTCGTTCTCAAGCATTGCCTTCAATGCCTTCAAAGAGCTCATACAACTTGCAAGGATGATCAAATCATCCACATATATGATCACGATGACCACATGTTGCCCCTTTTGCATGAAATACAAGCTGTGATCAGCGATGCTCCTTGTGAACCCGATATGAACAAGAAACGTGTCAATCTTTTGATACCATGCGCGTGGAGATTGCTTCAACCCATACAATGACTTGTTCAACTTGCAAACAAGGTTCTCATTACCTCGTTGCACAAATCCTTCGGGTTGTACCATGTAGATGTCCTCGTCCAACTCGCCGTTCAAGAACGCCGTCTTCACATCCATTTGATGCATTTCCAAATCCATGGCAGCCCCGATGGCCAAAATGCATCGAATAGTGGTGAATTTCGCCACCGGTGCAAAGGTCTCATGAAAATCAACACCTTCGATTTGTGAAAAGCCCTTTGCCACCAATCTTGCCTTATAACGAACCACATCACCCGTTGCATCTCTCTTTGCACGAAATACCCACTTACAACCGATAGCGTTGCGATTCTTGGGGAGGGGAGTCAATTCCCAAGTGCCATTGTCCATCAACGATTTGTACTCCTCTTGCATGGCTTGCTCCCACTTGTTTGCATCATCACAACTCAACGCTTCACGAATCGTCAATGGAGCATCTAAAAGTGCAACGTTTGCATGCTCCTCCTCACCTTGAGGGAGAATATGATTCTTCCACCACTCGCCAAGTGGTCTACGATTTCTCTCTGGATAACGACGATCGCTCGAGGATGCATTGTCTTCAACCGCCGTTGCTTGTGCCTTTTTCTCGCCATTCTTCGTTTTCAAAGGTCGCTCCTCAATATGTTCCTCATCACCACCATCTTCGTCATCTTCGTCTTCATCAACAATATCAATAACGGGAGATTTGGAAGATTGGTCCACAATCGCTGGTTTATCGCCACTTCTCCCACTTGGACCATCGTCCAAATTGTCTTCAACCTTGGAATTCTCGCAAAATGTCACATCACGAGCTCGAATGATCTTCTTGGTCTCGAGCGACATGAGCCTGTACGCCTTGGTACCTTCACAATATCCAAGAAACACACATTTTGTTGCCTTGGCCTCAAGTTTGGTTCTTTGAGAATCGGGTACCTTTGCAAATGCGATGCATCCAAATGTGCGCACGTGCTCCACGCGGGGTGGCCTCCCACTCCACGCTTGCTCTGGTGTCATGTTTTGAACCGCACTCGTCGGGCATCGGTTGCGTGTGTACACCGCAGTCACCACCGCTTCCGCCCAAAGGTCCAAACCCAAATTTTGTGCATGCAACATACTCCTTGCCATTTCCACAATTGTTCGATTTGCACGCTCTGCAACTCCGTTTTGTTGTGGTGTATATGGCGTTGTGGTTTGTCTAGCAATGCCTTCTTTCTTCAATAACTCTGCAAATTGGTTGGACATGAACTCGCCGCCATTATCCGATCGAAACACCTTGATCTTGTGCTCGGATTGCTTCTCAACCAACGCCTTGAAGTCTTTGAACTTCTCAAAACACTCGCTCTTTGCTTTGATCGGATACAACCATATCTTCCTCGAAAAATCATCAATGAACGTCACAAAATACTTGCAACCCCCCATAGACGTGGTCTTCATTGGACCACACACGTCGGAATGCACAATCTCAAGAACCTTGGTTGCACGAGTTGCCCCATCAACTGGAAACGGTGAGCGTTGTTGCTTGCCTTCAATACAACCCTCACATGTGAATGAACTAGGCGCGACGTGTGATTGTGCAAGATCCATGCCACTTACCATTCCACGCAGTGCTTTCACACTCTTGACATTCAAATGCCCGAGACGACGATGCCACAACGCCAACTTGTCTTCGTTTGAACTCGATTGCACCAACGTTGCGGATTCCGCCGCGTGCATCTTGGAAAACTTGATTTGGTACAAGCCGTTGACTTCGTGTATAATGGCCACCTCCTCACGACTTGGGGACAACACAAAACACCCTTGGTCGCTAAATTCCACTCGCAAATGCTTCATCACCAAATGTCGCACCGATAAAAGATTTGCCTTCAACTTGGGAACGTGGAGGACATCATGGATGGTAATTGTCTTCACACGACCCTTCACCTCGGTGTCTACGACGATGGATCCTTTACCCACGGCTTGAAGAACCGTATCATCACCCAAAATGACATTCTTTGGAGATATGACGTGATATGATTGGAAACAAGTCCTAATGGGCGCCATGTGACTCGAGGCTCCCGAATCAACAATCCAATCGATCACACTACCATTGCATGACACGTCACTTGCCATCATTGCATACTCGTCCCCGTCATCACTACAAGAAGAGACGCTAGTCATAAATGCGTACTCATCACCTGCATCGTTGACCTTTGTATTGTTGGCACTTTCCTCTCTCTTGCGTTTGTAGCAAAATTTTGCCAAGTGGCCCTTCTTACCGCAATAGTAGCATACCTTGTCTGTAGAGCTCCCACTGGCACCGCTCTTGGATTGCTTCGCCATAAGCGCCGCGCTATCGCCACGAGTCTCGTTCTCTTTGCGCCGCGAGAGTTCATGCAACAACCGTGATGTCACATAATCAAGAGTGAGCTCGCTAATGGGCCTACTCTCCATAGCAACGATAAGATACTCGTACGACGGCGGCAAACTCTCGAGGAGCGTCATAACGATATCACCGTCGGTAATGTTGACGTCTGCGCCGTTGAGCTGATCCGCAAGAGCCTTGACTTTGTTGATGTGCGCCAACATGTCGTCGTTTTCTTCCATCTTGATGGTGAAAAACTTGCGCCTCAAAAACAAGATATTGACCAAGCTCTTTGCCTCATGAATATTGCAAAGCTTGGCCCATGCCTCGGCGGGAGTCTTGCACGACCGAATATGAGAAAGCTGGGAATCAGAAAGATTAAGAGCCAAAATCGCAAAGGCCTTTTTCTCTCGCCGAGTGTACGCAGTTCGTACCCTAGCCTCGGCGTCGGACGAAGGCGGTTCCTCACTACCCTCAACTATCTCCCACAATTCTTTTTCGGCCATGACCATTTCCATCTTGAATTTCCACAAGTGGAAGTTGACGCCATCGAACTTGTCTACAACCTTAGCACCTTCACCCTCAAATGTAGCCATATCCTTGATTGAAGGACGTACGCTCACAAAATTCAGCCCCTAAAAAGCTAAGAAAAATTGTTTTTATGATTTTTGACAATTTTGTGATTTGTGAGGCAAATTGCACACGTATGTGCTTCTAATGCCTCCAAACTAATTCCAAACACTAAATCAGCACCTTTGTGCTACACATCAACCTCACAACACTCAATCGTGATGGTTCTTAGTGAATTTGCACAAGATCATACCACAACACCCTAACTAGGAGAATTGCGCACTCGTTGGCTCAAATCCACTCAAATCAGCACCCTTGTGCTTCACAACATGTAATGCACCCTATGCACACCCTTGTGCCTTCCAAGGACTCTAAATCAATGCAAATTCAGCCCCTTCAAGTCCTAATTGCATTGAAATTCATCAAATCAGCCCCGTTGTGCATTCACTAACCCAAACTCTAATTTTGAGCACTCCAAGGGCATAACTCACATTCCAAACCCTTGTGCAAGAATTGCAATACCAAAATCAGATTGTAGACTCACCCCAAGAGCCTCAAAGCATAAGAGTGCCTTGCAACAACACAAGTGCACAAATTGAGCACAAATTGAGCCAATAAGCTCCAATAAGCTCCAATAAGCTCCAATAAGCTCCAATAAGCTCCAATCAGCTCCAATATACTCCAACAAGCACCAATAAGCTCCAAAGCTCCAATTCAGCCCTTGTAGACGTGTATAAACTCCAAAGGTGCTCCAAAGTGCTCCAAAAGCTCCAAATCAATAAATGATAGCTCCAAAGTGCGAATTCAGCCCTCCAACACGTAGATCAAAGGTAGGAAGATTGTAATACCTTCCAATGTCGAAATCAGCCCACCAAAGCTCGAATTCAGCCCTCCAAAGTTCCAAATCAGCGCTCCAATACTCCAAAATCAGCGCTCCAACACACGACCTCCACACAATGAGCAATCTAATCTTTGACTCACGCAAAACACATGAGTGGGCCCATAACCTATTGAAGGTTAGATTAGAATGCCAAAGCCTCACACAAACACTTGGAATGCATAGGAAAGAGATGATCTTTACTCATGGGCTGCCCCTCTTAAGTAGCACACCCAAGGGAGTCCCCTTGGCAAACCATATGGGACATCAGCCCATACTCCACTCCTAGTACACTAGGATCAGCCCATATCACTTGGGAGACCCAATTCTCATTATCTCTAACTAGTACCACTTCTCTAGTTGCTAGTCTAGCTCATTCGCATCATCTACTCTAGCTAATGCGCATGGCTATGAGCAACTTCAGCCCACGCAATCATCCTACTTCAACAGATTTGGTGCTTTTGGAGCACTTTGGAGCACTTTTGGAGTTTATACACGTCTACAAGGGCTGAATTGGAGCTTTGGAGCTTATTGGTGCTTGTTGGAGTATATTGGAGCTGATTGGAGCTTATTGGAGCTTATTGGCTCAATTTGTGCTCAATTTGTATTGAAGGTTAGATTAGAATGCCAAAGCCTCACACAAACACTTGGAATGCATAGGAAAGAGATGATCTTTACTCATGGGCTGCCCCTCTTAAGTAGCACACCCAAGGGAGTCCCCTTGGCAAACCTTATGGGACATCAGCCCATACTCCACTCCTAGTACACTAGGATCAGCCCATATCACTTGGGTGACCCAATTCTCATTACTTCTAACTAGTACCACTTCTCTAGTTGCTAGTCTAGTTCATTCGCATCATCTACTCTAGCTAATGCGCATGGCTATGAGCAACTTCAGCCCACGCAATCATCCTACTTCAACACTCCCACTTTGCGAATAGCGAAAGCCTTGGAGCCCATATGCCACCACTAGTCTTTGATGTCGATCTCTCGCAAGAGCCTTTGTCAGCACGTCCGCCACCATGTGCTCCGTTGGACAATACTTCAACTCTATCACCTTCATCTCTAACTTCTCTCGAATGAAGTGATATTGCACATCAATGTGCTTTGTACGTGAGTGATGCGTTGGATTCTTCGCCAATGACATACTCCCTTGGTTGTCACACATGATTGTTGTAGCCTCCTCTTGAGTGCATCTCACATCCGCCATTAGTTGCCTCAACCAAATGGCCTCCTTCGTACCGTGGCTCGTCGCCATGTATATTGAAGGTTAGATTAGAATGCCAAAGCCTCACACAAACACTTGGAATGCATAGGAAAGAGATGATCTTTACTCATGGGCTGCCCCTCTTAAGTAGTACACCCAAGGGAGTCCCCTTGGCAAACCATATGGGACATCAGCCCATACTCCACTCCTAGTACACTAGGATCAGCCCATATCACTTGGGAGACCCAATTCTCATTATCTCTAACTAGTGCCACTTCTCTAGTTGCTAGTCTAGCTCATTCGCATCATCTACTCTAGCTAATGCGCATGGCTATGAGCAACTTCAGCCCACGCAATCATCCTACTTCAACACTCCCACTTTGCGAATAGCCAATGCCTTCAAGCCCAAATGCCACCACTAGTCTTTGATGTCGATCTCTCGCAAGAGCCTTTGTCAGCACGTCCGCCACCATGTGCTCCGTTGGACAATACTTCAACTCTATCACCTTCATCTCTAACTTCTCTCGAATGAAGTGATATTGCACATCAATGTGCTTTGTACGTGAGTGATGCGTTGGATTCTTCGCCAATGACATACTCCCTTGGTTGTCACACATGATTGTTGTAGCCTCCTCTTGAGTGCATCTCACATCCGCCATTAGTTGCCTCAACCAAATGGCCTCCTTCGTACCGTGGCTCGTCGCCATGTACTCCGCCTCAACCGTTGACGTGGCCGTGGTTTGTTGGCGCTTGCTATTCCATGAAACGGCCCCCGATCCAACTTTGAACATGTACCCCGTGGTGGATCTACGATCATTGGTATCACCCGCATAATCCGCATCACAATACCCACTCAACACAATGTTGTCACCTCCAAGACACAACCTCACATCACTTGTGCCTTTCAAGTACCGCATGATCCTCTTGACCGCAACCCAATGACTTGAACCCGGTCTTGCCATGTGTTGACTCACAACGCTGATTGGATACGCAAGGTCCGGCCTTGTTGCAATCATAGCATACATCAATGACCCTACAGCTTGCTTGTATGGCACATCCACCATAGATTGAGCCTCTAATGCATACTCCTCATCAGTGAGTTTCACGAGTTTGGAATTCACATCCAATGGAGTGCCAACCGGTTTGCAATCCTCCATGCCAAAGCGTTTGAGCACATCCATAACATACTTGCTTTGATTCATTGTTATGGTGCGTGTTGCTCTATCTCGCACAAACTCAACTCCTAAACAAAAGTGCAACTCACCCAGATCACTCATCTCGTACTCGTTCTCAAGCATTGCCTTCAATGCCTTCAAAGAGCTCATACAACTTGCAAGGATGATCAAATCATCCACATATATGATCACGATGACCACATGTTGCCCCTTTTGCATGAAATACAAGCTGTGATCAGCGATGCTCCTTGTGAACCCGATATGAACAAGAAACGTGTCAATCTTTTGATACCATGCGCGTGGAGATTGCTTCAACCCATACAATGACTTGTTCAACTTGCAAACAAGGTTCTCATTACCTCGTTGCACAAATCCTTCGGGTTGCACCATGTAGATGTCCTCGTCCAACTCGCCGTTCAAGAACGCCGTCTTCACATCCATTTGATGCATTTCCAAATCCATGGCAGCCCCGATGGCCAAAATGCATCGAATAGTGGTGAATTTCGCCACCGGTGCAAAGGTCTCATGAAAATCAACACCTTCGATTTGTGAAAAGCCCTTTGCCACCAATCTTGCCTTATAACGAACCACATCACCCGTTGCATCTCTCTTTGCACGAAATACCCACTTACAACCGATAGCGTTGCGATTCTTGGGGAGGGGAGTCAATTCCCAAGTGCCATTGTCCATCAACGATTTGTACTCCTCTTGCATGGCTTGCTCCCACTTGTTTGCATCATCACAACTCAACGCTTCACGAATCGTCAATGGAGCATCTAAAAGTGCAACGTTTGCATGCTCCTCCTCACCTTGAGGGAGAATATGATTCTTCCACCACTCGCCAAGTGGTCTACGATTTCTCTCTGGATAACGACGATCGCTCGAGGATGCATTGTCTTCAACCGCCGTTGCTTGTGCCTTCTTCTCGCCATTCTTCGTCTTCAAAGGTGGCTCCTCAATATGTTCCTCATCACCACCATCTTCGTCATCTTCGTCTTCATCAACAATATCAATAACGGGAGATTTGGAAGATTGGTCCACAATCGCTGGTTTATCGCCACTTCTCCCACTTGGACCATCGTCCAAATTGTCTTCAACCTTGGAATTCTCGCAAAATGTCACATCACGAGCTCGAATGATCTTCTTGGTCTCGAGCGACATGAGCCTGTACGCCTTGGTACCTTCACAATATCCAAGAAACACACATTTTGTTGCCTTGGCCTCAAGTTTGGTTCTTTGAGAATCGGGTACCTTTGCAAATGCGATGCATCCAAATGTGCGCATGTGCTCCACGCGGGGAGGCCTCCCACTCCACGCTTGCTCTGGTGTCATGTTTTGAACCGCACTCGTCGGGCATCGGTTGCGTGTGTACACCGCAGTCACCACCGCTTCCGCCCAAAGGTCCAAACCCAAATTTTGTGCATGCAACATACTCCTTGCCATTTCCACAATTGTTCGATTTGCACGCTCTGCAACTCCGTTTTGTTGTGGTGTATATGGCGTTGTGGTTTGTCTAACAATGCCATCTTTCTTCAATAACTCTCCAAATTGGTTGGACATGAACTCGCCGCCATTATCCGATCGAAACACCTTGATCTTGTGCTCGGATTGCTTCTCAACCAACGCCTTGAACTCTTTGAACTTCTCAAAACACTCGCTCTTTGCTTTGATCGGATACAACCATATCTTCCTCGAAAAATCATCAATGAACGTCACAAAATACTTGCAACCCCCCATAGACGTGGTCTTCATTGGACCACACACGTCGGAATGCACAATCTCAAGAACCTTGGTTGCACGAGTTGCCCCATCAACTGGAAACGGTGAGCGTTGTTGCTTGCCTTCAATACAACCCTCACATGTGAATGAACTAGGTGCGACGTGTGATTGTGCAAGATCCATGCCACTTACCATTCCACGGAGTGCTTTCACACTCTTGACATTCAAATGCCCGAGACGACGATGCCACAACGCCAACTTGTCTTCGTTTGAACTCGATTGCACCAACGTTGCGGATTCCGCCGCGTGCATCTTGGAAAACTTGATTTGGTACAAGCCGTTGACTTCGTGTATAATGGCCACCTCCTCACGACTTGGAGACAACACAAAACACCCTTGGTCGCTAAATTCCACTCGCAAATGCTTCATCACCAAATGTCGCACCGATAAAAGATTTGCCTTCAACTTGGGAACGTGGAGGACATCATGGATGGTAATTGTCTTCACACGACCCTTCACCTCGGTGTCTACGACGATGGATCCTTTACCCACGGCTTGAAGAACCGTATCATCACCCAAAATGACATTCTTTGGAGATATGACGTGATATGATTGGAAACAAGTCCTAATGGGCGCCATGTGACTCGAGGCTCCCGAATCAACAATCCAATCGATCACACTACCATTGCATGACACGTCACTTGCCATCATTGCATACTCGTCCCCGTCATCACTACAAGAAGAGACGCTAGTCATAAATGCGTACTCATCACCTGCATCGTTGACCTTTGTATTGTTGGCACTTTCCTCTCTCTTGCGTTTGTAGCAAAATTTTGCCAAGTGGCCCTTCTTACCGCAATAGTAGCATACCTTGTCTGTAGAGCTCCCACTGGCACCGCTCTTGGATTGCTTCGCCATAAGCGCCGCGCTATCGCCACGAGTCTCGTTCTCTTTGCGCCGCGAGAGTTCATGCAACAACCGTGATGTCACATAATCAAGAGTGAGCTCGCTAATGGGCCTACTCTCCATAGCAACGATAAGATACTCGTACGACGGCGGCAAACTCTCGAGGAGCGTCATAACGATATCACCGTCGGTAATGTTGACGTCCGCGCCGTTGAGCTGATCCGCAAGAGCCTTGACTTTGTTGATGTGCGCCAACATGTCGTCGTTTTCTTCCATCTTGATGGTGAAAAACTTGCGCCTCAAAAACAAGATATTGACCAAGCTCTTTGCCTCATGAATATTGCAAAGCTTGGCCCATGCCTCGGCGGGAGTCTTGCACGACCGAATATGAGAAAGCTGGGAATCAGAAAGATTAAGAGCCAAAATCGCAAAGGCCTTTTTCTCTCGCCGAGTGTACGCAGTTCGTACCCTAGCCTCGGCGTCGGACGAAGGCGGTTCCTCACTACCCTCAACTATCTCCCACAATTCTTTTTCGGCCATGACCATTTCCATCTTGAATTTCCACAAGTGGAAGTTGACGCCATCGAACTTGTCTACAACCTTAGCACCTTCACCCTCAAATGTAGCCATATCCTTGATTGAAGGACGTACGCTCACAAAATTCAGCCCCTAGAAAGCTAAGAAAAATTGTTTTTATGATTTTTGACAATTTTGTGATTTGTGAAGCAAATTGCACACGTACGTGCTTCTAATGCCTCCAAACTAATTCCAAACACTAAATCAGCACCTTTGTGCTACACATCAACCTCACAACCCTCAATCGTGATGGTTCTTAGTGAATTTGCACAAGATCATACCACAACACCCTAACTAGGAGAATTGCGCACTCGTTGGCTCAAATCCACTCAAATCAGCACCCTTGTGCTTCACAACACGTAATGCACCCTATGGACACCCTTGTGCCTTCCAAGGACTCTAAATCAATGCAAATTCAGCCCCTTCAAGTCCTAATTGCATTGAAATTCATCAAATCAGCCCCGTTGTGCATTCACTAACCCAAACTCTAATTTTGAGCACTCCAAGGGCATAACTCACATTCCAAACCCTTGTGCAAGAATTGCAATACCAAAATCAGATTGTAGACTCACCCCAAGAGCCTCAAAGCATGAAAGTGCCTTGCAACAACACAAGTGCACAAATTGAGCACAAATTGAGCCAATAAGCTCCAATAAGCTCCAATAAGCTCCAATCAGCTCCAATATACTCCAACAAGCACCAATAAGCTCCAAAGCTCCAATTCAGCCCTTGTAGACGTGTATAAACTCCAAAAGTGCTCCAAAGTGCTCCAAAAGCTCCAAATCAACAAATGATAGCTCCAAAGTGCGAATTCAGCCCTCCAACACGTAGATCAAAGGTAGGAAGATTGTAATACCTCCCAATGTCGAAATCAGCCCACCAAAGCTCGAATTCAGCCCTCCAAAGTTCCAAATCAGCGCTCCAATACTCCAAAATCAGCGCTCCAAAGCACGACCTCCACACAATGAGCAATCTAATCTTTGACTCACGCAAAACACATGAGTGGGCCCATAACCTATTGAAGGTTCGATTAGAATGCCAAAGCCTCACACAAACACTTGGAATGCATAGGAAAGAGATGATCTTTACTCATGGGCTGCCCCTCTTAAGTAGTACACCCAAGGGAGTCCCCTTGGCAAACCATATGGGACATCAGCCCATACTCCACTCCTAGTACACTAGGATCAGCCCATATCACTTGGGAGACCCAATTCTCATTATCTCTAACTAGTGCCACTTCTCTAGTTGCTAGTCTAGCTCATTCGCATCATCTACTCTAGCTAATGCGCATGGCTATGAGCAACTTCAGCCCACGCAATCATCCTACTTCAACAATGTACTCCGCCTCAACCGTTGACGTGGCCGTGGTTTGTTGGCGCTTGCTATTCCATGAAACGGCCCCCGATCCAACTTTGAACATGTACCCCGTGGTGGATCTACGATCATTGGTATCACCCGCATAATCGGCATCACAATACCCACTCAACACAATGTTGTCACCTCCAAGACACAACCTCACATCACTTGTGCCTTTCAAGTACCGCATGATCCTCTTGACCGCAACCCAATGACTTGAACCCGGTCTTGCCATGTGTTGACTCACAACGCTGATTGGATACGCAAGGTCCGGCCTTGTTGCAATCATAGCATACATCAATGACCCTACAGCTTGCTTGTATGGCACATCCACCATAGATTGAGCCTCTAATGCATACTCCTCATCGGTGAGTTTCACGAGTTTGGAATTCACATCCAATGGAGTGCCAACCGGTTTGCAATCCTCCATGCCAAAGCGTTTGAGCACATCCATAACATACTTGCTTTGATTCATTGTTATGGTGCGTGTTGCTCTATCTCGCACAAACTCAACTCCTAAGCAAAAGTGCAACTCACCAAAATCACTCATCTCGTACTCGTTCTCAAGCATTGCCTTCAATGCCTTCAAAGAGCTCATACAACTTGCAAGGATGATCAAATCATCCACATATATGATCACGATGACCACATGTTGCCCCTTTTGCATGAAATACAAGCTGTGATCAGCGATGCTCCTTGTGAACCCGATATGAACAAGAAACGTGTCAATCTTTTGATACCATGCGCGTGGAGATTGCTTCAACCCATACAATGACTTGTTCAACTTGCAAACAAGGTTCTCATTACCTCGTTGCACAAATCCTTCGGGTTGTACCATGTAGATGTCCTCGTCCAACTCGCCGTTCAAGAACGCCGTCTTCACATCCATTTGATGCATTTCCAAATCCATGGCAGCCCCGATGGCCAAAATGCATCGAATAGTGGTGAATTTCGCCACCGGTGCAAAGGTCTCATGAAAATCAACACCTTCGATTTGTGAAAAGCCCTTTGCCACCAATCTTGCCTTATAACGAACCACATCACCCGTTGCATCTCTCTTTGCACGAAATACCCACTTACAACCGATAGCGTTGCGATTCTTGGGGAGGGGAGTCAATTCCCAAGTGCCATTGTCCATCAACGATTTGTACTCCTCTTGCATGGCTTGCTCCCACTTGTTTGCATCATCACAACTCAACGCTTCACGAATCATCAATGGAGCATCTAAAAGTGCAACGTTTGCATGCTCCTCCTCACCTTGAGGGAGAATATGATTCTTCCACCACTCGCCAAGTGGTCTACGATTTCTCTCTGGATAACGACGATCGCTCGAGGATGCATTGTTTTCAACCGCCGTTGCTTGTGCCTTTTTCTCGCCATTCTTCGTCTTCAAAGGTCGCTCCTCAATATGTTCCTCATCACCACCATCTTCGTCATCTTCGTCTTCATCAACAATATCAATAACGGGAGATTTGGAAGATTGGTCCACAATGGCCGGTTTATCGCCACTTCTCCCACTTGGACCATCGTCCAAATTGTCTTCAACCTTGGAGTTCTCGCAAAATGTCACATCACGAGCTCGAATGTGTTGAAGTAGGATGATTGCGTGGGCTGAAGTTGCTCATAGCCATGCGCATTAGCTAGAGTAGATGATGCGAATGAGCTAGACTAGCAACTAGAGAAGTGGTACTAGTTAGAGATAATGAGAATTGGGTCTCCCAAGTGATATGGGCTGATCCTAGTGTACTAGGAGTGGAGTATGGGCTGATGTCCCATATGGTTTGCCAAGTGTTGAAGTAGGATGATTGCGTGGGCTGAAGTTGCTCATAGCCATGCGTATTAGCTAGAGTAGATGATGCGAATGAGCTAGACTAGCAACTAGAGAAGTGGTACTAGTTAGAGATAATGAGAATTGGGTCTCCCAAGTGATATGGGCTGATCCTAGTGTACTAGGAGTGGAGTATGGGCTGATGTCCCATATGGTTTGCCAAGGGGACTCCCTTGGGTGTACTACTTAAGAGGGGCAGCCCATGAGTAAAGATCATCTCTTTCCTATGCATTCCAAGTGTTTGTGTGAGGCTTTGGCATTCTAATCTAACCTTCAATAGGTTATGGGCCCACTCATGTGTTTTGCGTGAGTCAAAGATTAGATTGCTCATTGTGTGGAGGTCGTGCTTTGGAGCGCTGATTTTGGAGTATTGGAGCGCTGATTTGGAACTTTGGAGGGCTGAATTCGAGCTTTGGTGGGCTGATTTCGACATTGGGAGGTATTACAATCTTCCTACCTTTGATCTACGTGTTGGAGGGCTGAATTCGCACTTTGGAGCTATCATTTGTTGATTTGGAGCTTTTGGAGCACTTTGGAGCACTTTTGGAGTTTATACACGTCTACAAGGGCTGAATTGGAGCTTTGGAGCTTATTGGTGCTTGTTGGAGTATATTGGAGCTGATTGGAGCTTATTGGAGCTTATTGGAGCTTATTGGAGCTTATTGGCTCAATTTGTGCTCAATTTGTGCACTTGTGTTGTTGCAAGGCACTTTTATGCTTTGAGGCTCTTGGGGTGAGTCTACAATCTGATTTTGGTATTGCAATTCTTGCACAAGGGTTTGGAATGTGAGTTATGCCCTTGGAGTGCTCAAAATTAGAGTTTGGGTTAGTGAATGCACAACGGGGCTGATTTGATGAATTTCAATGCAATTAGGACTTGAAGGGGCTGAATTTGCATTGATTTAGAGTCCTTGGAAGGCACAAGGGTGTCCATAGGGTGCGTTACGTGTTGTGAAGCACAAGGGTGCTGATTTGAGTGGATTTGAGCCAACGAGTGCGCAATTCTCCTAGTTAGGGTGTTGTGGTATGATCTTGTGCAAATTCACTAAGAACCATCACGATTGAGTGTTGTGAGGTTGATGTGTAGCACAAAGGTGCTGATTTAGTGTTTGGAATTAGTTTGGAGGCATTAGAAGCACGTACGTGTGCAATTTGCTTCACAAATCACAAAATTGTCAAAAATCATAAAAACAATTTTTCTTAGCTTTCTAGGGGCTGAATTTTGTGAGCGTACGTCCTTCAATCAAGGATATGGCTACATTTGAGGGTGAAGGTGCTAAGGTTGTAGACAAGTTCGATGGCGTCAACTTCCACTTGTGGAAATTCAAGATGGAAATGGTCATGGCCGAAAAAGAATTGTGGGAGATAGTTGAGGGTAGTGAGGAACCGCCTTCGTCCGACGCCGAGGCTAGGGTACGAACTGCGTACACTCGGCGAGAGAAAAAGGCCTTTGCGATTTTGGCTCTTAATCTTTCTGATTCCCAGCTTTCTCATATTCGGTCGTGCAAGACTCCCGCCGAGGCATGGGCCAAGCTTTGCAATATTCATGAGGCAAAGAGCTTGGTCAATATCTTGTTTTTGAGGCGCAAGTTTTTCACCATCAAGATGGAAGAAAACGACGACATGTTGGCGCACATCAACAAAGTCAAGGCTCTTGCGGATCAGCTCAACGGCGCAGACGTCAACATTACCGACGGTGATATCGTTATGACGCTCCTCGAGAGTTTGCCGCCGTCGTATGAGTATCTTATCGTTGCTATGGAGAGTAGGCCCATTAGCGAGCTCACTCTTGATTATGTGACATCACGGTTGTTGCATGAACTCTCGCGGCGCAAAGAGAACGAGACTCGTGGCGATAGCGCGGCGCTTATGGCGAAGCAATCCAAGAGCGGTGCCAGTGGGAGCTCTACAGACAAGGTATGCTACTATTGCGGTAAGAAGGGCCACTTGGCAAAATTTTGCTACAAACGCAAGAGAGAGGAAAGTGCCAACAATACAAAGGTCAACGATGCAGGTGATGAGTACGCATTTATGACTAGCGTCTCTTCTTGGTGTGATGACGGGGACGAGTATGCAATGATGGCAAGTGACGTGTCATGCAATGGTAGTGTGATCGATTGGATTGTTGATTCGGGAGCCTCGAGTCACATGGCGCCCATTAGGACTTGTTTCCAATCATATCACGTCATATCTCCAAAGAATGTCATTTTGGGTGATGATACGGTTCTTCAAGCCGTGGGTAAAGGATCCATCGTCGTAGACACCGAGGTGAAGGGTCGTGTGAAGACAATTACCATCCATGATGTCCTCCACGTTCCCAAGTTGAAGGCAAATCTTTTATCGGTGCGACATTTGGTGATGAAGCATTTGCGAGTGGAATTTAGCGACCAAGGGTGTTTTGTGTTGTCTCCAAGTCGTGAGGAGGTGGCTGTTGAAGTAGGATGATTGCGTGGGCTGAAGTTGCTCATAGCCATGCGCATTAGCTAGAGTAGATGATGCGAATGAGCTAGAGTTGTATTGAGGTAATTGATGCAACGTAGTATTGCTAGAAGCCAAAGACGTACGGGTGCTAAATAATGGTGTGTGGGAGGAGGGGTTAGGCATGGGCTGATCTCTAGAGTGTCCTTGTGATGAGTTATCCCATATGGTTTGTCCATGGTGACCTCCTAGTGTACACTACTTAAGGTGGAAGGCCTTTGAGTAAAGATCATCTCTTTCTACGCATTCCTTGTGTTTGTGTGTGTGCCTTGTGCAATCTTCTCTACCTTCAATAGGTTATGGGCCCACTCATGTGTGTTTCATGAGTATTAGATTGCATTTGTGCAAGTATTTTGAGGTCGGTGCGCAACGGGCGGTTTTGGAGCATTGTTAGAGGTTTTGGAGCTTGTTGAAGCGTTGGTGTTTCTTGGAGGTGTGCATGGGCTGAAGTTACATGTTGGAGCACTCTCTTTGGTCAATTTCTTCCCTTGATCTCCTTCTTTTCTTTCTTCTATCTCTTCGTTGCGAGTGGAACTTCGTTTGGTTCAATTGTGAGCATTTGAGTAAATGCAAGTGATTTGTGAGGTGTGAAGACTCTCGTGGAGGGTCTACCATCTGATCCTAGTGATTAGGCACTTGCTTTGAGGTGTTGCATGTGTTTCATGCTCTTGGGGTGCTCAAATTTTCATTTGGAGCTAGTTTGTGCACAAAGGTGCGGTTTTGAGCAATTTCAATGCGATTGGGGTTTTGAGGGACTTGTGTGAGTTCATGTGCATTGAGTGAGTGCTCTTGAAGGACACAAAGGTGTCATTGACGTGCATTGAGTGTTTGGGGACACTAAGGCGTCGTATTGAAGCATTTGGAGTTGTTTTGAGCTCCATTGAGTGATTTGAGGGGTTTTGGTGAGCCTCTTTGCATTTTTGGGTGAGGGTTCTCACATTTGAGTGTTGGGAGGCGTGTGTGGAGCACAAAAGTGCTGATCTAGTGTTTGGGGTTGTTTTAAACCCATTGGGTGCACAAAGGTGCAATATCAAAGCAAAAAAAAAAATCACAAAAACAAAGTTGTGTGTTTGAGTTTGAGGTTTCATTTGTGTGGGGAGGCATACGTAAGTGAGGATCATGGCATCTTTTGAGGGTGAGGGTCCCAAGGTCGTGGACAAGTTCGATGGGGTGAATTTCCACTTGTGGAAATTCAAAATGGAGATGGTGATGGCCGAGAAGGAGTTGTGGGAGATTGTCGAGGGTAGTGAGGAACCTCCTTTCTCTTCTACGGATCCTAGGATCATGCAAGCGTACACGAGGAGGGAGAAGAAGGCATTTGCCATTTTGGCACTCAACCTCGCGGATTCGCAACTTGCGCACATTCGTTCGTGCAAGACACCCGCGGAAGCATGGTCCAAGCTTTGCAACATTCACGAAGCGAAAACATTGGCCAACATTTTGTTTTTGAGGCGCAAGTTCTTCACCATCAAGATGGGCGAGGAAGATGACATGTTGGCGCACATCAACAAGGTCAAAGCTCTCGCGGATCAACTCAACGGTTGCGACGTGTCGGTTACGGATGGTGACATCGTGATGACACTTTTGGAGAGCCTTCCATCATCATACGAGTACCTCATCGTGGCGATGGAGTCAAGACCCATTACGGAGCTCACATTGGACTATGTGACCTCACGGTTGTTGCACGAGCTTTCGCGGCGAAAGGAGAACGAGTCTCGAGAAGATGGAGCGGCACTCGTGGCGAAGCAATTCAAGAATGGAGGCGGTGGGAGCTCAAGCGACAAGGTGTGCTTCTATTGTGGTAAGAAGGGCCACATTGCCAAATTTTGCTTCAAACGCAAGAGGGATGAGAAAGGGGAGAGTGCAAACAACACTAAAACTCGTGACGATGATGAGTACGCATTTACGGCTAGATATGAGGCAAGCATGAGCGATGGCATCGAGGGTGATGGAAGCATGAGTGATGGTATCGAGGGTGATGCAAGCATGAGTGATTGGATTGAGGTTGGTGATGAGTATGCAAACATGGCAAGCAATGTATCGTGCAATGGTAGTACGAGTGATTGGATTGTTGATTCGGGGGCTACAAGCCACATGTCACCACATAAAACTTGTTTTCATTCGTATGCTCTCATTAATCCAAGGAGAGTGATTTTGGGAGATGATACGGTGCTTGAGGCCGTTGGCAAGGGCCAAATTGTTGTAGACACCGAGGTGAGGGGTCGTGTGAAGACAATCACTATCCAAGATGTCCTCCACGTTCCCAAATTAACGGCAAATTTACTATCGGTGAGGCAATTAGTGGCAAAGCACTTGAGGGTTGAGTTTAGTGATAAGGGGTGTTATGTGTTGTCACCGAGTCGAGATGAGGTGGCCATCATTGAAGAACACGAGGGCTTGTACCACATCAAGTTCTCCAAGGTGCATTCGAAGGAATCGGCGGCGTTGGCGCATTCAAACTTGAAGGACGACAAGTTGGCGTTGTGGCATCGTCGACTTGGCCATTTGAACATCAAGAGTGTGAAGACACTACGCGGCATGGTAAGCGGTATGGACCTTCATCAATTGAAAGTGGATGCTTCTACATTCACGTGTGAAGGTTGCATTGAAGGCAAGCAACAACGGTTGCCATTTGCGGGTGAAGGGGCGACACGGGCCACAAAAGTTTTGGAGATCGTGCATTCGGATGTGTGTGGCCCCATGAAGACCACATCGATGGGAGGTTGCAAGTACTTTGTGACCTTCATCGATGATTTTTCAAGGAAGATATGGCTCTACCCTATCAAAGCCAAGAGTGAGTGCTTTGAGAAGTTCAAGGAGTTCAAGACATTGGTGGAGAACCAATCCGAGTTGAAGATCAAGGTGTTTCGGTCGGACAATGGCGGCGAGTACATGTCCAAGAAATTTGACGAGCTTTTGAAGAATGAAGGCATCGCACGCCAAACTTCGGCCCCGTACACGCCTCAACAAAATGGAGTTGCGGAGCGCGCAAATCGCACCATTGTAGAGATGGCGAGGAGCATGTTGCACGCTCAAAACTTGAAGTTGGACCTTTGGGCGGAAGCGGTGGTGAATGCGGTATACACACGCAATCGGTGTCCAACAAGCGCGGTTGAAGGCATGACGCCGGAGCAAGCGTGGAGTGGGAGGCAACCATGTGTTGCACACATGCGCATCTTCGGATGCATTGCATATGCGAAGGTTCCTGACGAACGGAGGACGAAACTCGAGGCTAAGGCCTTGAAATGTGTGTTTCTTGGGTATTGTGAAGGTACCAAGGCGTATAGACTCATGTCGGTGGACACGAGGAAGATCATTCGGTCACGTGATGTGACATTTTGTGAGGAGTCTACGATGGAGGCTCCTTTGGAGGTTGGTCCAAGTGGGAGTAGTGGAGACGTTTTGGTGGACACACCCTCCAAGTCTCCTAGTGTTGTTGATGTAGGTGATGATGACGGTGATGACGAAGCTGGCGACACGGAGGTTGTTGAAGCGCCATCGAGCTCAAAGGCCAAGAATGGCGCAAAGGGCACGCAAGAGGAGCAAGTTTCTTCAAGCGAGCGGCGGTACCCCGAGAGATCGCGCAAGCCACCTGGAGAATGGTGGAAGAACCACATCTTCCCTCAAGTGGAGGACGAGCATGCGAATGTGGCATTATCGGATGGTCCATTGACCATTCGAGAAGCCATGCAAGGTGAGGATGCGGTCAAGTGGGAGCGCGCCATGCAAGAGGAGTACGACTCTCTAATTGCTAACGGTACGTGGCAATTAACTCCCATTCCAAAGGATCGCAACCCCATTGGTTGCAAATGGGTGTTTCGGACAAAGAGGGATGTTTCGGGTATTGTTGTGCGTCACAAGGCAAGATTAGTAGCCAAGGGGTTCGCGCAAGTGCATGGGATGGACTTTCATGAAACATTTGCTCCCGTGGCCAAGTTCACCACCATTCGATGCATTCTTGCCATTGGAGCGGCCTTGGACTTGGAGATGCATCAAATGGATGTGAAGACCGCATTTTTGAATGGCGATTTGGAGGAGGATATCTACATGGTGCAACCTGAGGGGTTTGTGCAACAAGGTAATGAGCACCTTGTTTGTAAGTTGCAAAAATCATTGTATGGGTTGAAACAATCTCCAAGAGCGTGGTACCAAAAGATTGACACGTTCTTGGTTGCACACGGGTTTACTAGGAGCATTGCGGATCATAGTCTCTACTTCATGCAAGAGGGGCAACATGTGGTGATTGTGATCATATATGTTGATGATTTGATCATTCTTGCAAGCCTCATGAGTTTAATGAATGCATTAAAAGGCATGCTTGAGAGAGAGTACGAGATGAGTGATCTTGGAGAATTGCACTTTTGTCTTGGTGTTGAGTTTGTGCGAGACAGGGCTACACGCACTATCACCATGAGTCAAGGCAAGTATGTGATGGACGTGCTCAAGAGATTCGGGATGGAGGATTGTAAGCCCGTGGCAACACCATTGGATGCAAACTCCAAGCTCGTCAAGCTTTCGGAGGAGGAGTATGCGATGGAGGCTAAATCGATGGCGGAGGTGCCATACAAGCAAGCGGTGGGGTCATTGATGTATGCGATGATTGCGACACGGCCCGACCTTGCGTATCCAATTAGCGTGGTGAGTCAACACATGGCGAGACCGGGCTCGATGCATTGGATGACGGTCAAAAGGATCATGCGTTATTTGAGGGGCACAAGCGATGTGAAGTTGTGTCTTGGAGGCAAAGACATTGTGTTGAGCGGCTATTGTGACGCGGACTACGCGGGAGACACGAGTGATCGAAGATCGACAACGGGCTACATGTTCAAGGTCGGATCGGGAGCGGTGTCGTGGAATAGCAAGCGGCAACAAACCACGGCGACATCAACGGTGGAGGCCGAGTACATGGCTACGAGCCATGCCACGAAGGAGGCCATTTGGTTGAGGCAACTAATGGTGGATGTGGGTTGCACACAAGGTGAGGCTACAACGATTATGTGTGACAACCAAGGGTGCATTTCACTTGCAAAGAACCCTACACATCATTCACGCACGAAGCACATTGATGTGCAATACCACTTCATTCGGGAGAAGTTGGAATTGGGAGTTATACATTTGGAGTATTGCCCAACGGAGCACATGGTGGCGGATGTGCTCACAAAGGGTCTTTGTAGAGACCGACACCAACGATTAGTAATAGCATTTGGACTTAGAGGCTTTGGCTCTACGCAAAGTGGGAGTATTGAGGTAATTGATGCAACGTAGTATTGCTAGAAGCCAAAGACGTACGGGTGCTAAATAATGGTGTGTGGGAGGAGGGGTTAGGCATGGGCTGATCTCTAGAGTGTCCTTGTGATGAGTTATCCCATATGGTTTGTCCATGGTGACCTCCTAGTGTACACTACTTAAGGTGGAAGGCCTTTGAGTAAAGATCATCTCTTTCTACGCATTCCTTGTGTTTGTGTGTGTGCCTTGTGCAATCTTCTCTACCTTCAATAAGTTGCAACTAGAGAAGTGGTACTAGTTAGAGATAATGAGAATTGGGTCTCCCAAGTGATATGGGCTGATCCTAGTGTACTAGGAGTGGAGTATGGGCTGATGTCCCATATGGTTTGCCAAGGGGACTCCCTTGGGTGTGCTACTTAAGAGGGGCAGCCCATGAGTAAAGATCATCTCTTTCCTATGCATTCCAAGTGTTTGTGTGAGGCTTTGGCATTCTAATCTAACCTTCAATAGGTTATGGGCCCACTCATGTGTTTTGCGTGAGTCAAAGATTAGATTGCTCATTGTGTGGAGGTCGTGCGTTGGAGCGCTGATTTTGGATTATTGGAGCGCTGATTTGGAACTTTGGAGGGCTGAATTCGAGCTTTGGTGGGCTGATTTCGACATTGGGAGGTATTACAATCTTCCTACCTTTGATCTACGTGTTGGAGGGCTGAATTCGCACTTTGGAGCTATCATTTGTTGATTTGGAGCTTTTGGAGCACTTTGGAGCACCTTTGGAGTTTATACACGTCTACAAGGGCTGAATTGGAGCTTTGGAGCTTATTGGTGCTTGTTGGAGTATATTGGAGCTGATTGGAGCTTATTGGAGCTTATTGGAGCTTATTGGAGCTTATTGGAGCTTATTGGCTCAATTTGTGCTCAATTTGTGCACTTGTGTTGTTGCAAGGCACTTTTATGCTTTGAGGCTCTTGGGGTGAGTCTACAATCTGATTTTGGTATTGCAATTCTTGCACAAGGGTTTGGAATGTGAGTTATGCCCTTGGAGTGCTCAAAATTAGAGTTTGGGTTAGTGAATGCACAACGGGGCTGATTTGATGAATTTCAATGCAATTAGGACTTGAAGGGGCTGAATTTGCATTGATTTAGAGTCCTTGGAAGGCACAAGGGTGTCCATAGGGTGCATTACGTGTTGTGAAGCACAAGGGTGCTGATTTGAGTGGATTTGAGCCAACGAGTGCGCAATTCTCCTAGTTAGGGTGTTGTGGTATGATCTTGTGCAAATTCACTAAGAACCATCACGATTGAGTGTTGTGAGGTTGATGTGTAGTGTTGAAGTCGGATGATTGCGTGGGCTGAAGTTGCTCATAGCCATGCGCATTAGGTAGAGTAGATGATGCGAATGAGCTAGACATGCAACTAGAGAAGTGGTACTAGTTAGAGATAATGAGAATTGGGTCTCCCAAGTGATATGGGCTGATCCTAGTGTACTAGGAGTGGAGTATGGGCTGATGTCCCATATGGTTTGCCAAGGGGACTCCCTTGGGTGTGCTACTTAAGAGGGGCAGCCCATGAGTAAAGATCATCTCTTTCCTATGCATTCCAAGTGTTTGTGTGAGGCTTTGGCATTCTAATCTAACCTTCAATAGGTTATGGGCCCACTCATGTGTTTTGCGTGAGTCAAAGATTAGATTGCTCATTGTGTGGAGGTCGTGCGTTGGAGCGCTGATTTTGGAGTATTGGAGCGCTGATTTGGAACTTTGGAGGGCTGAATTCGAGCTTTGGTGGGCTGATTTCGACATTGGGAGGTATTACAATCTTCCTACCTTTGATCTACGTGTTGGAGGGCTGAATTCGCACTTTGGAGCTATCATTTGTTGATTTGGAGCTTTTGGAGCACTTTGGAGCACCTTTGGAGTTTATACACGTCTACAAGGGCTGAATTGGAGCTTTGGAGCTTATTGGTGCTTGTTGGAGTATATTGGAGCTGATTGGAGCTTATTGGAGCTTATTGGAGCTTATTGGCTCAATTTGTGCTCAATTTGTGCACTTGTGTTGTTGCAAGGCACTTTTATGCTTTGAGGCTCTTGGGGTGAGTCTACAATCTGATTTTGGTATTGCAATTCTTGCACAAGGGTTTGGAATGTGAGTTATGCCCTTGGAGTGCTCAAAATTAGAGTTTGGGTTAGTGAATGCACAACGGGGCTGATTTGATGAATTTCAATGCAATTAGGACTTGAAGGGGCTGAATTTGCGTTGATTTAGAGTCCTTGGAAGGCACAAGGGTGTCCATAGGGTGCATTACGTGTTGTGAAGCACAAGGGTGCTGATTTGAGTGGATTTGAGCCAACGAGTGCGCAATTCTCCTAGTTAGGGTGTTGTGGTATGATCTTGTGCAAATTCACTAAGAACCATCACGATTGAGTGTTGTGAGGTTGATGTGTAGCACAAAGGTGCTGATTTAGTGTTTGGAATTAGTTTGGAGGCATTAGAAGCACGTACGTGTGCAATTTGCCTCACAAATCACAAAATTGTCAAAAATCATAAAAACAATTTTTCTTAGCTTTCTAGGGGCTGAATTTTGTGAGCGTACGTCCTTCAATCAAGGATATGGCTACATTTGAGGGTGAAGGTGCTAAGGTTGTAGACAAGTTCGATGGCGTCAACTTCCACTTGTGGAAATTCAAGATGGAAATGGTCATGGCCGAAAAAGAATTGTGGGAGATAGTTGAGGGTAGTGAGGAACCGCCTTCGTCCGACGCCGAGGCTAGGGTACGAACTGCGTACACTCGGCGAGAGAAAAAGGCCTTTGCGATTTTGGCTCTTAATCTTTCTGATTCCCAGCTTTCTCATATTCGGTCGTGCAAGACTCCCGCCGAGGCATGGGCCAAGCTTTGCAATATTCATGAGGCAAAGAGCTTGGTCAATATCTTGTTTTTGAGGCGCAAGTTTTTCACCATCAAGATGGAAGAAAACGACGACATGTTGGCGCACATCAACAAAGTCAAGGCTCTTGCGGATCAGCTCAACGGCGCAGACGTCAACATTACCGACGGTGATATCGTTATGACGCTCCTCGAGAGTTTGCCGCCGTCGTACGAGTATCTTATCGTTGCTATGGAGAGTAGGCCCATTAGCGAGCTCACTCTTGACTATGTGACATCACGGTTGTTGCATGAACTCTCGCGGCGCAAAGAGAACGAGACTCGTGGCGATAGCGCGGCGCTTATGGCGAAGCAATCCAAGAGCGGTGCCAGTGGGAGCTCTACAGACAAGGTATGCTACTATTGCGGTAAGAAGGGCCACTTGGCAAAATTTTGCTACAAACGCAAGAGAGAGGAAAGTGCCAACAATACAAAGGTCAACGATGCAGGTGATGAGTACGCATTTATGACTAGCGTCTCTTCTTGTAGTGATGACGGGGACGAGTATGCAATGATGGCAAGTGACGTGTCATGCAATGGTAGTGTGATCGATTGGATTGTTGATTCGGGAGCCTCGAGTCACATGGCGCCCATTAGGACTTGTTTCCAATCATATCACGTCATATCTCCAAAGAATGTCATTTTGGGTGATGATACGGTTCTTCAAGCCGTGGGTAAAGGATCCATCGTCGTAGACACCGAGGTGAAGGGTCGTGTGAAGACAATTACCATCCATGATGTCCTCCACGTTCCCAAGTTGAAGGCAAATCTTTTATCGGTGCGACATTTGGTGATGAAGCATTTGCGAGTGGAATTTAGCGACCAAGGGTGTTTTGTGTTGTCTCCAAGTCGTGAGGAGGTGGCCATTATACACGAAGTCAACGGCTTGTACCAAATCAAGTTTTCCAAGATGCACGCGGCGGAATCCGCAACGTTGGTGCAATCGAGTTCAAACGAAGACAAGTTGGCGTTGTGGCATCGTCGTCTCGGGCATTTGAATGTCAAGAGTGTGAAAGCACTCCGTGGAATGGTAAGTGGCATGGATCTTGCACAATCACACGTCGCACCTAGTTCATTCACATGTGAGGGTTGTATTGAAGGCAAGCAACAACGCTCACCGTTTCCAGTTGATGGGGCAACTCGTGCAACCAAGGTTCTTGAGATTGTGCATTCCGACGTGTGTGGTCCAATGAAGACCACGTCTATGGGGGGTTGCAAGTATTTTGTGACGTTCATTGATGATTTTTCGAGGAAGATATGGTTGTATCCGATCAAAGCAAAGAGCGAGTGTTTTGAGAAGTTCAAAGAGTTCAAGGCGTTGGTTGAGAAGCAATCCGAGCACAAGATCAAGGTGTTTCGATCGGATAATGGCGGCGAGTTCATGTCCAACCAATTTGGAGAGTTATTGAAGAAAGAAGGCATTGCTAGACAAACCACAACGCCATATACACCACAACAAAACGGAGTTGCAGAGCGTGCAAATCGAACAATTGTGGAAATGGCAAGGAGTATGTTGCATGCACAAAATTTGGGTTTGGACCTTTGGGCGGAAGCGGTGGTGACTGCGGTGTACACACGCAACCGATGCCCGACGAGTGCGGTTCAAAACATGACACCAGAGCAAGCGTGGAGTGGGAGGCCACCCCGCGTGGAGCACATGCGCACATTTGGATGCATCGCATTTGCAAAGGTACCCGATTCTCAAAGAACCAAACTTGAGGCCAAGGCAACAAAATGTGTGTTTCTTGGATATTGTGAAGGTACCAAGGCGTACAGGCTCATGTCGCTCGAGACCAAGAAGATCATTCGAGCTCGTGATGTGACATTTTGCGAGAATTCCAAGGTTGAAGACAATATGGACGATGGTCCAAGTGGGAGAAGTGGCGATAAACCGGCGATTGTGGACCAATCTTCCAAATCTCCCGTTATTGATATTGTTGATGAAGACGAAGATGACGAAGATGGTGGTGATGAGGAACATATTGAGGAGCGACCTTTGAAGACGAAGAATGGCGAGAAAAAGGCACAAGCAACGGCGGTTGAAGACAATGCATCCTCGAGCGATCGTCGTTATCCAGAGAGAAATCGTAGACCACTTGGCGAGTGGTGGAAGAATCATATTCTCCCTCAAGGTGAGGAGGAGCATGCAAACGTTGCACTTTTAGATGCTCCATTGACGATTCGTGAAGCGTTGAGTTGTGATGATGCAAACAAGTGGGAGCAAGCCATGCAAGAGGAGTACAAATCATTGATGGACAATGGCACTTGGGAATTGACTCCCCTCCCCAAGAATCGCAACGCTATCGGTTGTAAGTGGGTATTTCGTGCAAAGAGAGATGCAACGGGTGATGTGGTTCGTTATAAGGCAAGATTGGTGGCAAAGGGCTTTTCACAAATCGAAGGTGTTGATTTTCATGAGACCTTTGCACCGGTGGCGAAATTCACCACTATTCGATGCATTTTGGCCATCGGGGCTGCCATGGATTTGGAAATGCATCAAATGGATGTGAAGACGGCGTTCTTGAACGGCGAGTTGGACGAGGACATCTACATGGTACAACCCGAAGGATTTGTGCAACGAGGTAATGAGAACCTTGTTTGCAAGTTGAACAAGTCATTGTATGGGTTGAAGCAATCTCCACGCGCATGGTATCAAAAGATTGACACGTTTCTTGTTCATATCGGGTTCACAAGGAGCATCGCTGATCACAGCTTGTATTTCATGCAAAAGGGGCAACATGTGGTCATCGTGATCATATATGTGGATGATTTGATCATCCTTGCAAGTTGCATGAGCTCTTTGAAGGCATTGAAGGCAATGCTTGAGAACGAGTACGAGATGAGTGATCTGGGTGAGTTGCACTTTTGTTTAGGAGTTGAGTTTGTGCGAGATAGAGCAACACGCACCATAGCAATGAATCAAAGCAAGTATGTTATGGATGTTCTCAAACGCTTTGGCATGGAGGATTGCAAACCGGTTGGCACTCCATTGGATGTGAATTCCAAACTCGTGAAACTCACCGATGAGGAGTATGCATTAGAGGCTCAATCTATGGTGGATGTGCCATACAAGCAAGCTGTAGGGTCATTGATGTATGCTATGATTGCAACAAGGCCGGACCTTGCGTATCCAATCAGCGTTGTGAGTCAACACATGGCAAGACCGGGTTCAAGTCATTGGGTTGCGGTCAAGAGGATCATGCGGTACTTGAAAGGCACAAGTGATGTGAGGTTGTGTCTTGGAGGTGACAACATTGTGTTGAGTGGGTATTGTGATGCGGATTATGCGGGTGATACCAATGATCGTAGATCCACCACGGGGTACATGTTCAAAGTTGGATCGGGGGCCGTTTCATGGAATAGCAAGCGCCAACAAACCACGGCCACGTCAACGGTTGAGGCGGAGTACATGGCGACGAGCCACGGTACGAAGGAGGCCATTTGGTTGAGGCAACTAATGGCGGATGTGAGATGCACTCAAGAGGAGGCTACAACAATCATGTGTGACAACCAAGGGAGTATGTCATTGGCGAAGAATCCAACGCATCACTCACGTACAAAGCACATTGATGTGCAATATCACTTCATTCGAGAGAAGTTAGAGATGAAGGTGATAGAGTTGAAGTATTGTCCAACGGAGCACATGGTGGCGGACGTGCTGACAAAGGCTCTTGCGAGAGATCGACATCAAAGACTAGTGATAGCATTTGGGCTCGAAGGCTTTGGCTATTTGCAAAGTGGGAGTGTTGAAGTCGGATGATTGCGTGGGCTGAAGTTGCTCATAGCCATGCGCATTAGGTAGAGTAGATGATGCGAATGAGCTAGACATGCAACTAGAGAAGTGGTACTAGTTAGAGATAATGAGAATTGGGTCTCCCAAGTGATATGGGCTGATCCTAGTGTACTAGGAGTGGAGTATGGGCTGATGTCCCATATGGTTTGCCAAGGGGACTCCCTTGGGTGTGCTACTTAAGAGGGGCAGCCCATGAGTAAAGATCATCTCTTTCCTATGCATTCCAAGTGTTTGTGTGAGGCTTTGGCATTCTAATCTAACCTTCAATATGTAGCACAAAGGTGCTGATTTAGTGTTTGGAATTAGTTTGGAGGCATTAGAAGCACGTACGTGTGCAATTTGCCTCACAAATCACAAAATTGTCAAAAATCATAAAAACAATTTTTCTTAGCTTTCTAGGGGCTGAATTTTGTGAGCGTACGTCCTTCAATCAAGGATATGGCTACATTTGAGGGTGAAGGTGCTAAGGTTGTAGACAAGTTCGATGGCGTCAACTTCCACTTGTGGAAATTCAAGATGGAAATGGTCATGGCCGAAAAAGAATTGTGGGAGATAGTTGAGGGTAGTGAGGAACCGCCCTCGTCCGACGCCGAGGCTAGGGTACGAACTGCGTACACTCGGCGAGAGAAAAAGGCCTTTGCGATTTTGGCTCTTAATCTTTCTGATTCCCAGCTTTCTCATATTCGGTCGTGCAAGACTCCCGCCGAGGCATGGGCCAAGCTTTGCAATATTCATGAGGCAAAGAGCTTGGTCAATATCTTGTTTTTGAGGCGCAAGTTTTTCACCATCAAGATGGAAGAAAACGACGACATGTTGGCGCACATCAACAAAGTCAAGGCTCTTGCGGATCAGCTCAACGGCGCAGACGTCAACATTACCGACGGTGATATCGTTATGACGCTCCTCGAGAGTTTGCCGCCGTCGTACGAGTATCTTATCGTTGCTATGGAGAGTAGGCCCATTAGCGAGCTCACTCTTGATTATGTGACATCACGGTTGTTGCATGAACTCTCGCGGCGCAAAGAGAACGAGACTCGTGGCGATAGCGCGGCGCTTATGGCGAAGCAATCCAAGAGCGGTGCCAGTGGGAGCTCTACAGACAAGGTATGCTACTATTGCGGTAAGAAGGGCCACTTGGCAAAATTTTGCTACAAACGCAAGAGAGAGGAAAGTGCCAACAATACAAAGGTCAACGATGCAGGTGATGAGTACGCATTTATGACTAGCGTCTCTTCTTGGTGTGATGACGGGGACGAGTATGCAATGATGGCAAGTGACGTGTCATGCAATGGTAGTGTGATCGATTGGATTGTTGATTCGGGAGCCTCGAGTCACATGGCGCCCATTAGGAGTTGTTTCCAATCATATCACGTCATATCTCCAAAGAATGTCATTTTGGGTGATGATACGGTTCTTCAAGCCGTGGGTAAAGGATCCATCGTCGTAGACACCGAGGTGAAGGGTCGTGTGAAGACAATTACCATCCATGATGTCCTCCACGTTCCCAAGTTGAAGGCAAATCTTTTATCGGTGCGACATTTGGTGATGAAGCATTTGCGAGTGGAATTTAGCGACCAAGGGTGTTTTGTGTTGTCTCCAAGTCGTGAGGAGGTGGCCATTATACACGAAGTCAACGGCTTGTACCAAATCAAGTTTTCCAAGATGCACGCGGCGGAATCCGCAACGTTGGTGCAATCGAGTTCAAACGAAGACAAGTTGGCGTTGTGGCATCGTCATCTCGGGCATTTGAATGTCAAGAGTGTGAAAGCACTGCGTGGAATGGTAAGTGGCATGGATCTTGCACAATCACACGTCGCGCCTAGTTCATTCACATGTGAGGGTTGTATTGAAGGCAAGCAACAACGCTCACCGTTTCCAGTTGATGGGGCAACTCGTGCAACCAAGGTTCTTGAGATTGTGCATTCCGACGTGTGTGGTCCAATGAAGACCACGTCTATGGGGGGTTGCAAGTATTTTGTGACGTTCATTGATGATTTTTCGAGGAAGATATGGTTGTATCCGATCAAAGCAAAGAGCGAGTGTTTTGAGAAGTTCAAAGAGTTCAAGGCGTTGGTTGAGAAGCAATCCGAGCACAAGATCAAGGTGTTTCGATCGGATAATGGCGGCGAGTTCTTGTCCAACCAATTTGGAGAGTTATTGAAGAAAGAAGGCATTGCTAGACAAACCACAACGCCATATACACCACAACAAAACGGAGTTGCAGAGCGTGCAAATCGAACAATTGTGGAAATGGCAAGGAGTATGTTGCATGCACAAAATTTGGGTTTGGACCTTTGGGCGGAAGCGGTGGTGACTGCGGTGTACACACGCAACCGATGCCCGACGAGTGCGGTTCAAAACATGACACCAGAGCAAGCGTGGAGTGGGAGGCCACCCCGCGTGGAGCACATGCGCACATTTGGATGCATCGCATTTGCAAAGGTACCCGATTCTCAAAGAACCAAACTTGAGGCCAAGGCAACAAAATGTGTGTTTCTTGGATATTGTGAAGGTACCAAGGCGTACAGGCTCATGTCGCTCGAGACCAAGAAGATCATTCGAGCTCGTGATGTGACATTTTGCGAGAATTCCAAGGTTGAAGACAATTTGGACGATGGTCCAAGTGGGAGAAGTGGCGATAAACCGGCCATTGTGGACCAATCTTCCAAATCTCCCGTTATTGATGTTCTTGATGAAGACGAAGATGACGAAGATGGAGGTCGTGACGAACATATTGAGGAGCCACCTTTGAAGACGAAGAATGGCGAGAAAAAGGCACAAGCAACGGCGGTTGAAGACAATGCATCCTCGAGCGATCGTCGTTATCCAGAGAGAAATCGTAGACCACTTGGCGAGTGGTGGAAGAATCATATTCTCCCTCAAGGTGAGGAGGAGCATGCAAACGTTGCACTTTTAGATGCTCCATTGACGATTCGTGAAGCGTTGAGTTGTGATGATGCAAACAAGTGGGAGCAAGCCATGCAAGAGGAGTACAAATCGTTGATGGACAATGGCACTTGGGAATTGACTCCCCTCCCCAAGAATCGCAACGCTATCGGTTGTAAGTGGGTATTTCGTGCAAAGAGAGATGCAACGGGTGATGTGGTTCGTTATAAGGCAAGATTGGTGGCAAAGGGCTTTTCACAAATCGAAGGTGTTGATTTTCATGAGACCTTTGCACCGGTGGCGAAATTCACCACTATTCGATGCATTTTGGCCATCGGGGCTGCCATGGATTTGGAAATGCATCAAATGGATGTGAAGACGGCGTTCTTGAACGGCGAGTTGGAGGAGGACATCTACATGGTACAACCCGAAGGATTTGTGCAACGAGGTAATGAGAACCTTGTTTGCAAGTTGAACAAGTCATTGTATGGGTTGAAGCAATCTCCACGCGCATGGTATCAAAAGATTGACACGTTTCTTGTTCATATCGGGTTCACAAGGAGCATCGCTGATCACAGCTTGTATTTCATGCAAAAGGGGCAACATGTGGTCATCGTGATCATATATGTGGATGATTTGATCATCCTTGCAAGTTGTATGAGCTCTTTGAAGGCATTGAAGGCAATGCTTGAGAACGAGTACGAGATGAGTGATCTGGGTGAGTTGCACTTTTGTTTAGGAGTTGAGTTTGTGCGAGATAGAGCAACACGCACCATAACAATGAATCAAAGCAAGTATGTTATGGATGTTCTCAAACGCTTTGGCATGGAGGATTGCAAACCGGTTGGCACTCCATTGGATGTGAATTCCAAACTCGTGAAACTCACCGATGAGGAGTATGCATTAGAGGCTCAATCTATGGTGGATGTGCCATACAAGCAAGCTGTAGGGTCATTGATGTATGCTATGATTGCAACAAGGCCGGACCTTGCGTATCCAATCAGCGTTGTGAGTCAACACATGGCAAGACCGGGTTCAAGTCATTGGGTTGCGGTCAAGAGGATCATGCGGTACTTGAAAGGCACAAGTGATGTGAGGTTGTGTCTTGGAGGTGACAACATTGTGTTGAGTGGGTATTGTGATGCGGATTATGCGGGTGATACCAATGATCGTAGATCCACCACGGGGTACATGTTCAAAGTTGGATCGGGGGCCGTTTCATGGAATAGCAAGCGCCAACAAACCACGGCCACGTCAACGGTTGAGGCGGAGTACATGGCGACGAGCCACGGTACGAAGGAGGCCATTTGGTTGAGGCAACTAATGGCGGATGTGAGATGCACTCAAGAGGAGGCTACAACAATCATGTGTGACAACCAAGGGAGTATGTCATTGGCGAAGAATCCAACGCATCACTCACGTACAAAGCACATTGATGTGCAATATCACTTCATTCGAGAGAAGTTAGAGATGAAGGTGATAGAGTTGAAGTATTGTCCAACGGAGCACATGGTGGCGGACGTGCTGACAAAGGCTCTTGCGAGAGATCGACATCAAAGACTAGTGGCGGCATTTGGGCTCCAAGGCTTTGGCTATTCGCAAAGTGGGAGTGTTGAAGTAGGATGATTGCGTGGGCTGAAGTTGCTCATAGCCATGCGCATTAGCTAGAGTAGATGATGCGAATAAGCTAGACTAGCAACTAGAGAAGTGGTACTAGTTAGAGATAATGAGAATTGGGTCTCCCAAGTGATATGGGCTGATCCTAGTGTACTAGGAGTGGAGTATGGGCTGATGTCCCATATGGTTTGCCAAGGGCACTCCCTTGGGTGTACTACTTAAGAGGGGCAGCCCATGAGTAAAGATCATCTATTTCCTATGCATTCCAAGTGTTTGTGTGAGGCTTTGGCATTCTAATCTAACCTTCAATAGACTAGCAACTAGAGAAGTGGTACTAGTTAGAAGTAATGAGAATTGGGTCTCCCAAGTGATATGGGCTGATCCTAGTGTACTAGGAGTGGAGTATGGGCTGATGTCCCATATGGTTTGCCAAGGGGACTTTCTTGGGTGTGCTACTTAAGAGGGGCAGCCCATGAGTAAAGATCATCTCTTTCCTATGCATTCCAAGTGTTTGTGTGAGGCTTTGGCATTCTAATCTAACCTTCAATAAGGAGTCCCCTTGGCAAATCAGCGCTCCAATACTCCAAAATCAGCGCTCCAACGCACGACCTCCACACAATGAGCAATCTAATCTTTGACTCACGCAAAACACATGAGTGGGCCCATAACCTTTTGAAGGTTAGATTAGAATGCCAAAGCCTCACACAAACACTATTGAAGGTTAGATTAGAATGCCAAAGCCTCACACAAACACTTGGAATGCATAGGAAAGAGATGATCTTTACTCATGGGCTGCCCCTCTTAAGTAGCACACCCAAGGGAGTCCCCTTGGCAAACCATATGGGACATCAGCCCATACTCCACTCCTAGTACACTAGGATCAGCCCATATCACTTGGGAGACCCAATTCTCATTACTTCTAACTAGTACCACTTCTCTAGTTGCTAGTCTAGCTCATTCGCATCATCTACTCTACCTAATGCGCATGGCTATGAGCAACTTCAGCCCACGCAATCATCCTACTTCAACACTCCCACTTTGCAAATAGCCAAAGCCTTCGAGCCCAAATGCCACCACTAGTCTTTGATGTCGATCTCTCGCAAGAGCCTTTGTCAGCACGTCCGCCACCATGTGCTCCGTCGGACAATACTTCAACTCTATCACCTTCATCTCTAACTTCTCTCGAATGAAGTGATATTGCACATCAATGTGCTTTGTACGTGAGTGATGCGTTGGATTCTTCGCCAATGACATACTCCCTTGGTTGTCACACATGATTGTTGTAGCCTCCTCTTGAGTGCATCTCACATCCGCCATTAGTTGCCTCAACCAAATGGCCTCCTTCGTACCGTGGCTCGTCGCCATGTACTCCGCCTCAACCGTTGACGTGGCCGTGGTTTGTTGGCGCTTGCTATTCCATGAAACGGCCCCCGATCCAACTTTGAACATGTACCCCGTGGTGGATCTACGATCATTGGTATCACCCGCATAATCCGCATCACAATACCCACTCAACACAATGTTGTCACCTCCAAGACACAACCTCACATCACTTGTGCCTTTCAAGTACCGCATGATCCTCTTGACCGCAACCCAATGACTTGAACCCGGTCTTGCCATGTGTTGACTCACAACGCTGATTGGATACGCAAGGTCCGGCCTTGTTGCAATCATAGCATACATCAATGACCCTACAGCTTGCTTGTATGGCACATCCACCATAGATTGAGCCTCTAATGCATACTCCTCATCGGTGAGTTTCACGAGTTTGGAATTCACATCCAATGGAGTGCCAACCGGTTTGCAATCCTCCATGCCAAAGCGTTTGAGCACATCCATAACATACTTGCTTTGATTCATTGTTATGGTGCGTGTTGCTCTATCTCGCACAAACTCAACTCCTAAACAAAAGTGCAACTCACCCAGATCACTCATCTCGTACTCGTTCTCAAGCATTGCCTTCAATGCCTTCAAAGAGCTCATACAACTTGCAAGGATGATCAAATCATCCACATATATGATCACGATGACCACATGTTGCCCCTTTTGCATGAAATACAAGCTGTGATCAGCGATGCTCCTTGTGAACCCGATATGAACAAGAAACGTGTCAATCTTTTGATACCATGCGCGTGGAGATTGCTTCAACCCATACAATGACTTGTTCAACTTGCAAACAAGGTTCTCATTACCTCGTTGCACAAATCCTTCGGGTTGCACCATGTAGATGTCCTCGTCCAACTCGCCGTTCAAGAACGCCGTCTTCACATCCATTTGATGCATTTCCAAATCCATGGCAGCCCCGATGGCCAAAATGCATCGAATAGTGGTGAATTTCGCCACCGGTGCAAAGGTCTCATGAAAATCAACACCTTCGATTTGTGAAAAGCCCTTTGCCACCAATCTTGCCTTATAACGAACCACATCACCCGTTGCATCTCTCTTTGCACGAAATACCCACTTACAACCGATAGCGTTGCGATTCTTGGGGAGGGGAGTCAATTCCCAAGTGCCATTGTCCATCAACGATTTGTACTCCTCTTGCATGGCTTGCTCCCACTTGTTTGCATCATCACAACTCAACGCTTCACGAATCGTCAATGGAGCATCTAAAAGTGCAACGTTTGCATGCTCCTCCTCACCTTGAGGGAGAATATGATTCTTCCACCACTCGCCAAGTGGTCTACGATTTCTCTCTGGATAACGACGATCGCTCGAGGATGCATTGTCTTCAACCGCCGTTGCTTGTGCCTTTTTCTCGCCATTCTTCGTCTTCAAAGGTCGCTCCTCAATATGTTCCTCATCACCACCATCTTCGTCATCTTCGTCTTCATCAACAATATCAATAACGGGAGATTTGGAAGATTGGTCCACAATCGCCGGTTTATCGCCACTTCTCCCACTTGGACCATCGTCCAAATTGTCTTCAACCTTGGAATTCTCGCAAAATGTCACATCACGAGCTCGAATGATCTTCTTGGTCTCGAGGGACATGAGCCTGTACGCCTTGGTACCTTCACAATATCCAAGAAACACACATTTTGTTGCCTTGGCCTCAAGTTTGGTTCTTTGAGAATCGGGTACCTTTGCAAATGCGATGCATCCAAATGTGCGCATGTGCTCCACGCGGGGTGGCCTCCCACTCCACGCTTGCTCTGGTGTCATGTTTTGAACCGCACTCGTCGGGCATCGGTTGCGTGTGTACACCGCAGTCACTATTGAAAGTTAGATTAGAATGCCAAAGCCTCACACAAACACTTGGAATGCATAGGAAAGAGATGATCTTTACTCATGGGCTGCCCCTCTTAAGTAGCACACCCAAGGGAGTCCCCTTGGCAAACCATATGGGACATCAGCCCATACTCCACTCCTAGTACACTAGGATCAGCCCATATCACTTGGGAGACCCAATTCTCTTTACTTCTAACTAGTACCACTTCTCTAGTTGCATGTCTAGCTCATTCGCATCATCTACTCTAGCTAATGCGCATGGCTATGAGCAACTTCAGCCCACGCAATCATCCTACTTCAACACTCCCACTTTGCGAATAGCCAAAGCCTTGGAGCCCAAATGCCACCACTAGTCTTTGATGTCGATCTCTCGCAAGAGCCTTTGTGAGCACGTCCGCCACCATGTGCTCCGTTGGACAATACTTCAACTCTATCACCTTCATCTCTAACTTCTCTCGAATGAAGTGATATTGCACATCAATGTGCTTTGTACGTGAGTGATGCGTTGGATTCTTCGCCAATGACATACTCCCTTGGTTGTCACACATGATTGTTGTAGCCTCCTCTTGAGTGCATCTCACATCCGCCATTAGTTGCCTCAACCAAATGGCCTCCTTCGTACCGTGGCTCGTCGCCATGTACTCCGCCTCAACCGTTGACGTGGCCGTGGTTTGTTGGCGCTTGCTATTCCATGAAACGGCCCCCGATCCAACTTTGAACATGTACCCCGTGGTGGATCTACGATCATTGGTATCACCCGCATAATCCGCATCACAATACCCACTCAACACAATGTTGTCACCTCCAAGACACAACCTCATATCACTTGTGCCTTTCAAGTACCGCATGATCCTCTTGACCGCAACCCAATGACTTGAACCCGGTCTTGCCATATGTTGACTCACAACGCTGATTGGATACGCAAGGTCCGGCCTTGTTGCAATCATAGCATACATCAATGACCCTACAGCTTGCTTGTATGGCACATCCACCATAGATTGAGCCTCTAATGCATACTCCTCATCGGTGAGTTTCACGAGTTTGGAATTCACATCCAATGGAGTGCCAACCGGTTTGCAATCCTCCATGCCAAAGCGTTTGAGAACATCCATAACATACTTGCTTTGATTCATTGTTATGGTGCGTGTTGCTCTATCTCGCACAAACTCAACTCCTAAACAAAAGTGCAACTCACCCAGATCACTCATCTCGTACTCGTTCTCAAGCATTGCCTTCAATGCCTTCAAAGAGCTCATACAACTTGCAAGGATGATCAAATCATCCACATATATGATCACGATGACCACATGTTGCCCCTTTTGCATGAAATACAAGCTGTGATCAGCGATGCTCCTTGTGAACCCGATATGAACAAGAAACGTGTCAATCTTTTGATACCATGCGCGTGGAGATTGCTTCAACCCATACAATGACTTGTTTAACTTGCAAACAAGGTTCTCATTACCTCGTTGCACAAATCCTTCGGGTTGTACCATGTAGATGTCCTCGTCCAACTCGCCGTTCAAGAACGCCGTCTTCACATCCATTTGATGCATTTCCAAATCCATGGCAGCCCCGATGGCCAAAATGCATCGAATAGTGGTGAATTTCGCCACCGGTGCAAAGGTCTCATGAAAATCAACACCTTCGATTTGTGAAAAGCCCTTTGCCACCAATCTTGCCTTATAACGAACCACATCACCCGTTGCATCTCTCTTTGCACGAAATACCCACTTACAACCGATAGCGTTGCGATTCTTGGGGAGGGGAGTCAATTCCCAAGTGCCATTGTCCATCAACGATTTGTACTCCTCTTGCATGGCTTGCTCCCACTTGTTTGCATCATCACAACTCAACGCTTCACGAATCGTCAATGGAGCATCTAAAAGTGCAACGTTTGCATGCTCCTCCTCACCTTGAGGGAGAATATGATTCTTCCACCACTCGCCAAGTGGTCTACGATTTCTCTCTGGATAACGACGATCGCTCGAGGATGCATTGTCTTCAACCGCCGTTGCTTGTGCCTTTTTCTCGCCATTCTTCGTCTTCAAAGGTCGCTCCTCAATATGTTCCTCATCACCACCATCTTCGTCATCTTCGTCTTCATCAACAATATCAATAACGGGAGATTTGGAAGATTGGTCCACAATCGCTGGTTTATCGCCACTTCTCCCACTTGGACCATCGTCCAAATTGTCTTCAACCTTGGAATTCTCGCAAAATGTCACATCACGAGCTCGAATGATCTTCTTGGTCTCGAGCGACATGAGCCTATACGCCTTGGTACCTTCACAATATCCAAGAAACACACATTTTGTTGCCTTGGCCTCAAGTTTGGTTCTTTGAGAATCGGGTACCTTTGCAAATGCGATGCATCCAAATGTGCGCATGTGCTCCACGCGGGGTGGCCTCCCACTCCACGCTTGCTCCGGTGTCATGTTTTGAACCGCACTCGTCGGGCATCGGTTGCGTGTGTACACCGCAGTCACCACCGCTTCCGCCCAAAGGTCCAAACCCAAATTTTGTGCATGCAACATACTCCTTGCCATTTCCACAATTGTTCGATTTGCACGCTCTGCAACTCCGTTTTGTTGTGGTGTATATGGCGTTGTGGTTTGTCTAGCAATGCCTTCTTTCTTCAATAACTCTCCAAATTGGTTGGACATGAACTCGCCGCCATTATCCGATCGAAACACCTTGATCTTGTGCTCGGATTGCTTCTCAACCAACGCCTTGAACTCTTTGAACTTCTCAAAACACTCGCTCTTTGCTTTGATCGGATACAACCATATCTTCCTCGAAAAATCATCAATGAACGTCACAAAATACTTGCAACCCCCCATAGACGTGGTCTTCATTGGACCACACACGTCGGAATGCACAATCTCAAGAACCTTGGTTGCACGAGTTGCCCCATCAACTGGAAACGGTGAGCGTTGTTGCTTGCCTTCAATACAACCCTCACATGTGAACGAACTAGGCGCGACGTGTGATTGTGCAAGATCCATGCCACTTACCATTCCACGCAGTGCTTTCACACTCTTGACATTCAAATGCCCGAGACGACGATGCCACAATGCCAACTTGTCTTCGTTTGAACTCGATTGCACCAACGTTGCGGATTCCGCCGCGTGCATCTTGGAAAACTTGATTTGGTACAAGCCGTTGACTTCGTGTATAATGGCCACCTCCTCACGACTTGGAGACAACACAAAACACCCTTGGTCGCTAAATTCCACTCGCAAATGCTTCATCACCAAATGTCGCACCGATAAAAGATTTGCCTTCAACTTGGGAACGTGGAGGACATCATGGATGGTGATTGTCTTCACACGACCCTTCACCTCGGTGTCTACGACGATGGATCCTTTACCCACGGCTTGAAGAACCGTATCATCACCCAAAATGACATTCTTTGGAGATATGACGTGATATGATTGGAAACAAGTCCTAATGGGCGCCATGTGACTCGAGGCTCCCGAATCAACAATCCAATCGATCACACTACCATTGCATGACACGTCACTTGCCATCATTGCATACTCGTCCCCGTCATCACTACAAGAAGAGACGCTAGTCATAAATGCGTACTCATCACCTGCATCGTTGACCTTTGTATTGTTGGCACTTTCCTCTCTCTTGCGTTTGTAGCAAAATTTTGCCAAGTGGCCCTTCTTACCGCAATAGTAGCATACCTTGTCTGTAGAGCTCCCACTGGCACCGCTCTTGGATTGCTTCGCCATAAGCGCCGCGCTATCGCCACGAGTCTCGTTCTCTTTGCGCCGCGAGAGTTCATGCAACAACCGTGATGTCACATAATCAAGAGTGAGCTCGCTAATGGGCCTACTCTCCATAGCAACGATAAGATACTCGTACGACGGCGGCAAACTCTCGAGGAGCGTCATAACGATATCACCGTCGGTAATGTTGACGTCTGCGCCGTTGAGCTGATCCGCAAGAGCCTTGACTTTGTTGATGTGCGCCAACATGTCGTCGTTTTCTTCCATCTTGATGGTGAAAAACTTGCGCCTCAAAAACAAGATATTGACCAAGCTCTTTGCCTCATGAATATTGCAAAGCTTGGCCCATGCCTCGGCGGGAGTCTTGCACGACCGAATATGAGAAAGCTGGGAATCAGAAAGATTAAGAGCCAAAATCGCAAAGGCCTTTTTCTCTCGCCGAGTGTACGCAGTTCGTACCCTAGCCTCGGCGTCGGACGAAGGCGGTTCCTCACTACCCTCAACTATCTCCCACAATTCTTTTTCGGCCATGACCATTTCCATCTTGAATTTCCACAAGTGGAAGTTGACGCCATCGAACTTGTCTACAACCTTAGCACCTTCACCCTCAAATGTAGCCATATCCTTGATTGAAGGACGTACGCTCACAAAATTCAGCCCCTAGAAAGCTAAGAAAAATTGTTTTTATGATTTTTGACAATTTTGTGATTTGTGAAGCAAATTGCACACGTACGTGCTTCTAATGCCTCCAAACTAATTCCAAACACTAAATCAGCACCTTTGTGCTACACATCAACCTCACAACACTCAATCGTGATGGTTCTTAGTGAATTTGCACAAGATCATACCACAACACCCTAACTAGGAGAATTGCGCACTCGTTGGCTCAAATCCACTCAAATCAGCACCCTTGTGCTTCACAACACGTAACGCACCCTATGGACACCCTTGTGCCTTCCAAGGACTCTAAATCAATGCAAATTCAGCCCCTTCAAGTCCTAATTGCATTGAAATTCATCAAATCAGCCCCGTTGTGCATTCACTAACCCAAACTCTAATTTTGAGCACTCCAAGGGCATAACTCACATTCCAAACCCTTGTGCAAGAATTGCAATACCAAAATCAGATTGTAGACTCACCCCAAGAGCCTCAAAGCATAAAAGTGCCTTGCAACAACACAAGTGCACAAATTGAGCACAAATTGAGCCAATAAGCTCCAATAAGCTCCAATAAGCTCCAATAAGCTCCAATCAGCTCCAATATACTCCAACAAGCACCAATAAGCTCCAAAGCTCCAATTCAGCCCTTGTAGACGTGTATAAACTCCAAAAGTGCTCCAAAGTGCTCCAAAAGCTCCAAATCAACAAATGATAGCTCCAAAGTGCGAATTCAGCCCTCCAACACGTAGATCAAAGGTAGGAAGATTGTAATACCTCCCAATGTCGAAATCAGCCCACCAAAGCTCGAATTCAGCCCTCCAAAGTTCCAAATCAGCGCTCCAATACTCCAAAATCAGCGCTCCAAAGCACGACCTCCACACAATGAGCAATCTAATCTTTGACTCACGCAAAACACATGAGTGGGCCCATAACCGATTGAAAGTTAGATTAGAATGCCAAAGCCTCACACAAACACTTGGAATGCATAGGAAAGAGATGATCTTTACTCATGGGCTGCCCCTCTTAAGTAGCACACCCAAGGGAGTCCCCTTGGCAAACCATATGGGACATCAGCCCATACTCCACTCCTAGTACACTAGGATCAGCCCATATCACTTGGGAGACCCAATTCTCTTTACTTCTAACTAGTACCACTTCTCTAGTTGCATGTCTAGCTCATTCGCATCATCTACTCTAGCTAATGCGCATGGCTATGAGCAACTTCAGCCCACGCAATCATCCTACTTCAACAGTCACCACCGCTTCCGCCCAAAGGTCCAAACCCAAATTTTGTGCATGCAACATACTCCTTGCCATTTCCACAATTGTTCGATTTGCACGCTCTGCAACTCCGTTTTGTTGTGGTGTATATGGCGTTGTGGTTTGTCTAGCAATGCCTTCTTTCTTCAATAACTCTCCAAATTGGTTGGACATGAACTCGCCGCCATTATCCGATCGAAACACCTTGATCTTGTGCTCGGATTGCTTCTCAACCAACGCCTTGAACTCTTTGAACTTCTCAAAACACTCGCTCTTTGCTTTGATCGGATACAACCATATCTTCCTCGAAAAATCATCAATGAACGTCACAAAATACTTGCAACCCCCCATAGACGTGGTCTTCATCGGACCACACACGTCGGAATGCACAATCTCAAGAACCTTGGTTGCACGAGTTGCCCCATCAACTGGAAACGGTGAGCGTTGTTGCTTGCCTTCAATACAACCCTCACATGTGAATGAACTAGGTGCGACGTGTGATTGTGCAAGATCCATGCCACTTACCATTCCACGGAGTGCTTTCACACTCTTGACATTCAAATGCCCGAGACGACGATGCCACAACGCCAACTTGTCTTCGTTTGAACTCGATTGCACCAACGTTGCGGATTCCGCCGCGTGCATCTTGGAAAACTTGATTTGGTACAAGCCGTTGACTTCGTGTATAATGGCCACCTCCTCACGACTTGGAGACAACACAAAACACCCTTGGTCGCTAAATTCCACTCGCAAATGCTTCATCACCAAATGTCGCACCGATAAAAGATTTGCCTTCAACTTGGGAACGTGGAGGACATCATGGATGGTAATTGTCTTCACACGACCCTTCACCTCGGTGTCTACGACGATGGATCCTTTACCCACGGCTTGAAGAACCGTATCATCACCCAAAATGACATTCTTTGGAGATATGACGTGATATGATTGGAAACAAGTCCTAATGGGCGCCATGTGACTCGAGGCTCCCGAATCAACAATCCAATCGATCACACTACCATTGCATGACACGTCACTTGCCATCATTGCATACTCGTCCCCGTCATCACTACAAGAAGAGACGCTAGTCATAAATGCGTACTCATCACCTGCATCGTTGACCTTTGTATTGTTGGCACTTTCCTCTCTCTTGCGTTTGTAGCAAAATTTTGCCAAGTGGCCCTTCTTACCGCAATAGTAGCATACCTTGTCTGTAGAGCTCCCACTGGCACCGCTCTTGGATTGCTTCGCCATAAGCGCCGCGCTATCGCCACGAGTCTCGTTCTCTTTGCGCCGCGAGAGTTCATGCAACAACCGTGATGTCACATAATCAAGAGTGAGCTCGCTAATGGGCCTACTCTCCATAGCAACGATAAGATACTCGTACGACGGCGGCAAACTCTCGAGGAGCGTCATAACGATATCACCGTCGGTAATGTTGACGTCTGCGCCGTTGAGCTGATCCGCAAGAGCCTTGACTTTGTTGATGTGCGCCAACATGTCGTCGTTTTCTTCCATCTTGATGGTGAAAAACTTGCGCCTCAAGAACAAGATATTGACCAAGCTCTTTGCCTCATGAATATTGCAAAGCTTGGCCCATGCCTCGGCGGGAGTCTTGCACGACCGAATATGAGAAAGCTGGGAATCAGAAAGATTAAGAGCCAAAATCGCAAAGGCCTTTTTCTCTCGCCGAGTGTACGCAGTTCGCACCCTAGCCTCGGCGTCGGACGAAGGCGGTTCCTCACTACCCTCAACTATCTCCCACAATTCTTTTTCGGCCATGACCATTTCCATCTTGAATTTCCACAAGTGGAAGTTGACGCCATCGAACTTGTCTACAACCTTAGCCCCTTCACCCTCAAATGTAGCCATATCCTTGATTGAAGGACGTACGCTCACAAAATTCAGCCCCTAGAAAGCTAAGAAAAATTGTTTTTATGATTTTTGACAATTTTGTGATTTGTGAGGCAAATTGCACACGTATGTGCTTCTAATGCCTCCAAACTAATTCCAAACACTAAATCAGCACCTTTGTGCTACACATCAACCTCACAACACTCAATCGTGATGGTTCTTAGTGAATTTGCACAAGATCATACCACAACACCCTAACTAGGAGAATTGCGCACTCGTTGGCTCAAATCCACTCAAATCAGCACCCTTGTGCTTCACAACACGTAATGCACCCTATGGACACCCTTGTGCCTTCCAAGGACTCTAAATCAATGCAAATTCAGCCCCTTCAAGTCCTAATTGCATTGAAATTCATCAAATCAGCCCCGTTGTGCATTCACTAACCCAAACTCTAATTTTGAGCACTCCAAGGGCATAACTCACATTCCAAACCCTTGTGCAAGAATTGCAATACCAAAATCAGATTGTAGACTCACCCCAAGAGCCTCAAAGCATAAAAGTGCCTTGCAACAACACAAGTGCACAAATTGAGCACAAATTGAGCCAATAAGCTCCAATAAGCTCCAATAAGCTCCAATCAGCTCCAATATACTCCAACAAGCACCAATAAGCTCCAAAGCTCCAATTCAGCCCTTGTAGACGTGTATAAACTCCAAAGGTGCTCCAAAGTGCTCCAAAAGCTCCAAATCAACAAATGATAGCTCCAAAGTGCGAATTCAGCCCTCCAACACGTAGATCAAAGGTAGGAAGATTGTAATACCTCCCAATGTCGAAATCAGCCCACCAAAGCTCGAATTCAGCCCTCCAAAGTTCCAAATGAGCGCTCCAATACTCCAAAATCAGCGCTCCAACGCACGACCTCCACACAATGAGCAATCTAATCTTTGACTCACGCAAAACACATGAGTGGGCCCATAACCTATTGAAGGTTAGATTAGAATGCCAAAGCCTCACACAAACACTTGGAATGCATAGGAAAGAGATGATCTTTACTCATGGGCTGCCCCTCTTAAGTAGCACACCCAAGGGAGTCCCCTTGGCAAACCATATGGGACATCAGCCCATACTCCACTCCTAGTACACTAGGATCAGCCCATATCACTTGGGAGACCCAATTCTCATTACTTCTAACTAGTACCACTTCTCTAGTTGCTAGTCTAGCTCATTCGCATCATCTACTCTACCTAATGCGCATGGCTATGAGCAACTTCAGCCCACGCAATCATCCTACTTCAACAAACACTTGGAATGCATAGGAAAGAGATGATCTTTACTCATGGGCTGCCCCTCTTAAGTAGCACACCCAAGGGAGTCCCCTTGGCAAACCATATGGGACATCAGCCCATACTCCACTCCTAGTACACTAGGATCAGCCCATATCACTTGGGAGACCCAATTCTCATTACTTCTAACTAGTACCACTTCTCTAGTTGCTAGTCTAGCTCATTCGCATCATCTACTCTAGCTAATGCGCATGGCTATGAGCAACTTCAGCCCACGCAATCATCCTACTTCAACACTTCACAACACGTAACGCACCCTATGGACACCCTTGTGCCTTCCAAGGACTCTAAATCAATGCAAATTCAGCCCCTTCAAGTCCTAATTGCATTGAAATTCATCAAATCAGCCCCGTTGTGCATTCACTAACCCAAACTCAAATTTTGAGCACTCCAAGGGCATAACTCACATTCCAAACCCTTGTGCAAGAATTGCAATACCAAAATCAGATTGTAGACTCACCCCAAGAGCCTCAAAGCATAAAAGTGCCTTGCAACAACACAAGTGCACAAATTGAGCACAAATTGAGCCAATAAGCTCCAATAAGCTCCAATAAGCTCCAATAAGCTCCAATCAGCTCCAATATACTCCAACAAGCACCAATAAGCTCCAAAGCTCCAATTCAGCCCTTGTAGACGTGTATAAACTCCAAAAGTGCTCCAAAAGCTCCAAATCAACAAATGATAGCTCCAAAGTGCGAATTCAGCCCTCCAACACGTAGATCAAAGGTAGGAAGATTGTAATACCTCCCAATGTCGAAATCAGCCCACCAAAGCTCGAATTCAGCCCTCCAAAGTTCCAAATCAGCGCTCCAATACTCCAAAATCAGCGCTCCAACGCACGACCTCCACACAATGAGCAATCTAATCTTTGACTCACGCAAAACACATGAGTGGGCCCATAACCTATTGAATGTTAGATTAGAATGCCAAAGCCTCACACAAACACTTGGAATGCATAGGAAAGAGATGATCTTTACTCATTGGCTGCCCCTCTTAAGTAGTACACCCAAGGGAGTCCCCTTGGTATTGAAGGTTAGATTAGAATGCCAAAGCCTCACACAAACACTTGGAATGCATAGGAAAGAGATGATCTTTACTCATGGGCTGCCCCTCTTAAGTAGTACACCCAAGGGAGTCCCCTTGGCAAACCATATGGGACATCAGCCCATACTCCACTCCTAGTACACTAGGATCAGCCCATATCACTTGGGAGACCCAATTCTCATTATCTCTAACTAGTACCACTTCTCTAGTTGCTAGTCTAGCTCATTCGCATCATCTACTCTAGCTAATACGCATGGCTATGAGCAACTTCAGCCCACGCAATCATCCTACTTCAACACTCCCACTTTGCGAATAGCCAAAGCCTTGGAGCCCAAATGCCACCACTAGTCTTTGATGTCGATCTCTCGCAAGAGCCTTTGTCAGCACGTCCGCCACCATGTGCTCCGTTGGACAATACTTCAACTCTATCACCTTCATCTCTAACTTCTCTCGAATGAAGTGATATTGCACATCAATGTGCTTTGTACGTGAGTGATGCGTTGGATTCTTCGCCAATGACATACTCCCTTGGTTGTCACACATGATTGTTGTAGCCTCCTCTTGAGTGCATCTCACATCCGCCATTAGTTGCCTCAACCAAATGGCCTCCTTCGTACCGTGGCTCGTCGCCATGTACTCCGCCTCAACCGTTGACGTGGCCGTGGTTTGTTGGCGCTTGCTATTCCATGAAACGGCCCCCGATCCAACTTTGAACATGTACCCCGTGGTGGATCTACGATCATTGGTATCACCCGCATAATCCGCATCACAATACCCACTCAACACAATGTTGTCACCTCCAAGACACAACCTCACATCACTTGTGCCTTTCAAGTACCGCATGATCCTCTTGACCGCAACCCAATGACTTGAACCCGGTCTTGCCATGTGTTGACTCACAACGCTGATTGGATACGCAAGGTCCGGCCTTGTTGCAATCATAGCATACATCAATGACCCTACAGCTTGCTTGTATGGCACATCCACCATAGATTGAGCCTCTAATGCATACTCCTCATCGGTGAGTTTCACGAGTTTGGAATTCACATCCAATGGAGTGCCAACCGGTTTGCAATCCTCCATGCCAAAGCGTTTGAGCACATCCATAACATACTTGCTTTGATTCATTGTTATGGTGCGTGTTGCTCTATCTCGCACAAACTCAACTCCTAAACAAAAGTGCAACTCACCCAGATCACTCATCTCGTACTCGTTCTCAAGCATTGCCTTCAATGCCTTCAAAGAGCTCATACAACTTGCAAGGATGATCAAATCATCCACATATATGATCACGATGACCACATGTTGCCCCTTTTGCATGAAATACAAGCTGTGATCAGCGATGCTCCTTGTGAACCCGATATGAACAAGAAACGTGTCAATCTTTTGATACCATGCGCGTGGAGATTGCTTCAACCCATACAATGACTTGTTCAACTTGCAAACAAGGTTCTCATTACCTCGTTGCACAAATCCTTCGGGTTGTACCATGTAGATGTCCTCGTCCAACTCGCCGTTCAAGAACGCCGTCTTCACATCCATTTGATGCATTTCCAAATCCATGGCAGCCCCGATGGCCAAAATGCATCGAATAGTGGTGAATTTCGCCACCGGTGCAAAGGTCTCATGAAAATCAACACCTTCGATTTGTGAAAAGCCCTTTGCCACCAATCTTGCCTTATAACGAACCACATCACCCGTTGCATCTCTCTTTGCACGAAATACCCACTTACAACCGATAGCGTTGCGATTCTTGGGGAGGGGAGTCAATTCCCAAGTGCCATTGTCCATCAACGATTTGTACTCCTCTTGCATGGCTTGCTCCCACTTGTTTGCATCATCACAACTCAACGCTTCACGAATCGTCAATGGAGCATCTAAAAGTGCAACGTTTGCATGCTCCTCCTCACCTTGAGGGAGAATATGATTCTTCCACCACTCGCCAAGTGGTCTACGATTTCTCTCTGGATAACGACGATCGCTCGAGGATGCATTGTCTTCAACCGCCGTTGCTTGTGCCTTTTTCTCGCCATTCTTCGTTTTCAAAGGTCGCTCCTCAATATGTTCGTCACGACCTCCATCTTCGTCATCTTCGTCTTCATCAACAACATCAATAACGGGAGATTTGGAAGATTGGTCCACAATGGCCGGTTTATCGCCACTTCTCCCACTTGGACCATCGTCCAAATTGTCTTCAACCTTGGAATTCTCGCAAAATGTCACATCACGAGCTCGAATGATCTTCTTGGTCTCGAGCGACATGAGCCTGTACGCCTTGGTACCTTCACAATATCCAAGAAACACACATTTTGTTGCCTTGGCCTCAAGTTTGGTTCTTTGAGAATCGGGTACCTTTGCAAATGCGATGCATCCAAATGTGCGCATGTGCTCCACGCGGGGTGGCCTCCCACTCCACGCTTGCTCTGGTGTCATGTTTTGAACCGCACTCGTCGGGCATCGGTTGCGTGTGTACACCGCAGTCACCACCGCTTCCGCCCAAAGGTCCAAACTCAAATTTTGTGCATGCAACATACTCCTTGCCATTTCCACAATTGTTCGATTTGCACGCTCTGCAACTCCGTTTTGTTGTGGTGTATATGGCGTTGTGGTTTGTCTAGCAATGCCTTCTTTCTTCAATAACTCTCCAAATTGGTTGGACATGAACTCGCCGCCATTATCCGATCGAAACACCTTGATCTTGTGCTCGGATTGCTTCTCAACCAACGCCTTGAACTCTTTGAACTTCTCAAAACACTCGCTCTTTGCTTTGATCGGATACAACCATATCTTCCTCGAAAAATCATCAATGAACGTCACAAAATACTTGCAACCCCCCATAGACGTGGTCTTCATTGGACCACACACGTCGGAATGCACAATCTCAAGAACCTTGGTTGCACGAGTTGCCCCATCAACTGGAAACGGTGAGCGTTGTTGTTTGCCTTCAATACAACCCTCACATGTGAATGAACTAGGTGCGACGTGTGATTGTGCAAGATCCATGCCACTTACCATTCCACGCAGTGCTTTCACACTCTTGACATTCAAATGCCCGAGACGACGATGCCACAACGCCAACTTGTCTTCGTTTGAACTCGATTGCACCAACGTTGCGGATTCCGCCGCGTGCATCTTGGAAAACTTGATTTGGTACAAGCCGTTGACTTCGTGTATAATGGCCACCTCCTCACGACTTGGAGACAACACAAAACACCCTTGGTCGCTAAATTCCACTCGCAAATGCTTCATCACCAAATGTCGCACCGATAAAAGATTTGCCTTCAACTTGGGAACGTGGAGGACATCATGGATGGTAATTGTCTTCACACGACCCTTCACCTCGGTGTCTACGACGATGGATCCTTTACCCACGGCTTGAAGAACCGTATCATCACCCAAAATGACATTCTTTGGAGATATGACGTGATATGATTGGAAACAAGTCCTAATGGGCGCCATGTGACTCGAGGCTCCCGAATCGACAATCCAATCGATCACACTACCATTGCATGACACGTCACTTGCCATCATTGCATACTCGTCCCCGTCATCACTACAAGAAGAGACGCTAGTCATAAATGCGTACTCATCACCTGCATCGTTGACCTTTGTATTGTTGGCACTTTCCTCTCTCTTGCGTTTGTAGCAAAATTTTGCCAAGTGGCCCTTCTTACCGCAATAGTAGCATACCTTGTTTGTAGAGCTCCCACTCGCACCGCTATTGGATTGCTTCGCCATAAGCGCCGCGCTATCGCCACGAGTCTCGTTCTCTTTGCGCCGCGAGAGTTCATGCAACAACCGTGATGTCACATAATCAAGAGTGAGCTCGCTAATGGGCCTACTCTCCATAGCAATGATAAGATACTCGTACGACGGCGGCAAACTCTCGAGGAGCGTCATAACGATATCACCGTCGGTAATGTTGACGTCTGCGCCGTTGAGCTGATCCGCAAGAGCCTTGACTTTGTTGATGTGCGCCAACATGTCGTCGTTTTCTTCCATCTTGATGGTGAAAAACTTGCGCCTCAAAAACAAGATATTGACCAAGCTCTTTGCCTCATGAATATTGCAAAGCTTGGCCCATGCCTCGGCGGGAGTCTTGCACGACCGAATATGAGAAAGCTGCGAATCAGAAAGATTAAGAGCCAAAATCGCAAAGGCCTTTTTCTCTCGCCGAGTGTACGCAGTTCGTACCCTAGCCTCGGCGTCGGACGAGGGCGGTTCCTCACTACCCTCAACTATCTCCCACAATTCTTTTTCGGCCATGACCATTTCCATCTTGAATTTCCACAAGTGGAAGTTGACGCCATCGAACTTGTCTACAACCTTAGCACCTTCACCCTCAAATGTAGCCATATCCTTGATTGAAGGACGTACGCTCACAAAATTCAGCCCCTAGAAAGCTAAGAAAAATTGTTTTTGTGATTTTTTGACAATTTTGTGATTTGTGAGGCAAATTGCACACGTACGTGCTTCTAATGCCTCCAAACTAATTCCAAACACTAAATCAGCACCTTTGTGCTACACATCAACCTCACAACACTCAATCGTGATGGTTCTTAGTGAATTAGCACAAGATCATACCACAACACCCTAACTAGGAGAATTGCGCACTCGTTGGCTCAAATCCACTCAAATCAGCACCCTTGTGCTTCACAACACGTAATGCACCCTATGCACACCCTTGTGCCTTCCAAGGACTCTAAATCAATGCAAATTCAGCCCCTTCAAGTCCTAATTGCATTGAAATTCATCAAATCAGCCCCGTTGTGCATTCACTAACCCAAACTCAAATTTTGAGCACTCCAAGGGCATAACTCACATTCCAAACCCTTGTGCAAGAATTGCAATACCAAAATCAGATTGTAGACTCACCCCAAGAGCCTCAAAGCATAAACGTGCCTTGCAACAACACAAGTGCACAAATTGAGCTTAAATTGAGCCAATAAGCTCCAATAAGCTCCAATAAGCTCCACTAAGCTCCAATCAGCTCCAATATACTCCAACAAGCACCAATAAGCTCCAAAGCTCCAATTCAGCCCTTGTAGACGTGTATAAACTCCAAAAGTGCTCCAAAGTGCTCCAAAAGCTCCAAATCAACAAATGATAGCTCCAAAGTGCGAATTCAGCCCTCCAACACGTAGATCAAAGGTAGGAAGATTGTAATACCTCCCAATGTCGAAATCAGCCCACCAAAGCTCGAATTCAGCCCTCCAAAGTTCCAAATCAGCGCTCCAATACTCCAAAATCAGCGCTCCAAAGCACGACCTCCACACAATGAGCAATCTAATCTTTGACTCACGCAAAACACATGAGTGGGCCCATAACCTATTGAAGGTTAGATTAGAATGCCAAAGCTATTGAAGGTTAGATTAGAATGCCAAAGCCTCACACAAACACTTGGAATGCATAGGAAAGAGATGATCTTTACTCATGGGCTGCCCCTCTTAAGTAGTACACCCAAGGGAGTCCCCTTGGCAAACCATATGGGACATCAGCCCATACTCCACTCCTAGTACACTAGGATCAGCCCATATCACTTGGGAGACCCAATTCTCATTATCTCTAACTAGTACCACTTCTCTAGTTGCTAGTCTAGCTCATTCGCATCATCTACTCTAGCTAATACGCATGGCTATGAGCAACTTCAGCCCACGCAATCATCCTACTTCAACACTCCCACTTTGCGAATAGCCAAAGCCTTGGAGCCCAAATGCCACCACTAGTCTTTGATGTCGATCTCTCGCAAGAGCCTTTGTCAGCACGTCCGCCACCATGTGCTCCGTTGGACAATACTTCAACTCTATCACCTTCATCTCTAACTTCTCTCGAATGAAGTGATATTGCACATCAATGTGCTTTGTACGTGAGTGATGCGTTGGATTCTTCGCCAATGACATACTCCCTTGGTTGTCACACATGATTGTTGTAGCCTCCTCTTGAGTGCATCTCACATCCGCCATTAGTTGCCTCAACCAAATGGCCTCCTTCGTACCGTGGCTCGTCGCCATGTACTCCGCCTCAACCGTTGACGTGGCCGTGGTTTGTTGGCGCTTGCTATTCCATGAAACGGCCCCCGATCCAACTTTGAACATGTACCCCGTGGTGGATCTACGATCATTGGTATCACCCGCATAATCCGCATCACAATACCCACTCAACACAATGTTGTCACCTCCAAGACACAACCTCACATCACTTGTGCCTTTCAAGTACCGCATGATCCTCTTGACCGCAACCCAATGACTTGAACCCGGTCTTGCCATGTGTTGACTCACAACGCTGATTGGATACGCAAGGTCCGGCCTTGTTGCAATCATAGCATACATCAATGACCCTACAGCTTGCTTGTATGGCACATCCACCATAGATTGAGCCTCTAATGCATACTCCTCATCGGTGAGTTTCACGAGTTTGGAATTCACATCCAATGGAGTGCCAACCGGTTTGCAATCCTCCATGCCAAAGCGTTTGAGCACATCCATAACATACTTGCTTTGATTCATTGTTATGGTGCGTGTTGCTCTATCTCGCACAAACTCAACTCCTAAACAAAAGTGCAACTCACCGAGGTCACTCATCTCGTATTCGTTCTCAAGCATTGCCTTCAATGCCTTCAAAGAGCTCATACAACTTGCAAGGATGATCAAATCATCCACATATATGATCACGATGACCACATGTTGCCCCTTTTGCATGAAATACAAGCTGTGATCAGCGATGCTCCTTGTGAACCCGATATGAACAAGAAACGTGTCAATCTTTTGATACCATGCGCGTGGAGATTGCTTCAACCCATACAATGACTTGTTCAACTTGCAAACAAGGTTCTCATTACCTCGTTGCACAAATCCTTCGGGTTGTACCATGTAGATGTCCTCGTCCAACTCGCCGTTCAAGAACGCCGTCTTCACATCCATTTGATGCATTTCCAAATCCATGGCAGCCCCGATGGCCAAAATGCATCGAATAGTGGTGAATTTCGCCACCGGTGCAAAGGTCTCATGAAAATCAACACCTTCGATTTGTGAAAAGCCCTTTGCCACCAATCTTGCCTTATAACGAACCACATCACCCGTTGCATCTCTCTTTGCACGAAATACCCACTTACAACCGATAGCGTTGCGATTCTTGGGGAGGGGAGTCAATTCCCAAGTGCCATTGTCCATCAACGATTTGTACTCCTCTTGCATGGCTTGCTCCCACTTGTTTGCATCATCACAACTCAACGCTTCACGAATCGTCAATGGAGCATCTAAAAGTGCAACGTTTGCATGCTCCTCCTCACCTTGAGGGAGAATATGATTCTTCCACCACTCGCCAAGTGGTCTACGATTTCTCTCTGGATAACGACGATCGCTCGAGGATGCATTGTCTTCAACCGCCGTTGCTTGTGCCTTTTTCTCGCCATTCTTCGTTTTCAAAGGTCGCTCCTCAATATGTTCCTCATCACCACCATCTTCGTCATCTTCGTCTTCATCAACAATATCAATAACGGGAGATTTGGAAGATTGGTCCACAATCGCTGGTTTATCGCCACTTCTCCCACTTGGACCATCGTCCAAATTGTCTTCAACCTTGGAATTCTCGCAAAATGTCACATCACGAGCTCGAATGATCTTCTTGGTCTCGAGCGACATGAGCCTGTACGCCTTGGTACCTTCACAATATCCAAGAAACACACATTTTGTTGCCTTGGCCTCAAGTTTGGTTCTTTGAGAATCGGGTACCTTTGCAAATGCGATGCATCCAAATGTGCGCATGTGCTCCACGCGGGGAGGCCTCCCACTCCACGCTTGCTCTGGTGTCATGTTTTGAACCGCACTCGTCGGGCATCGGTTGCGTGTGTACACCGCAGTCACCACCGCTTCCGCCCAAAGGTCCAAACTCAAATTTTGTGCATGCAACATACTCCTTGCCATTTCCACAATTGTTCGATTTGCACGCTCTGCAACTCCGTTTTGTTGTGGTGTATATGGCGTTGTGGTTTGTCTAGCAATGCCTTCTTTCTTCAATAACTCTCCAAATTGGTTGGACATGAACTCGCCGCCATTATCCGATCGAAACACCTTGATCTTGTGCTCGGATTGCTTCTCAACCAACGCCTTGAACTCTTTGAACTTCTCAAAACACTCGCTCTTTGCTTTGATCGGATACAACCATATCTTCCTCGAAAAATCATCAATGAACGTCACAAAATACTTGCAACCCCCCATAGACGTGGTCTTCATTGGACCACACACGTCGGAATGCACAATCTCAAGAACCTTGGTTGCACGAGTTGCCCCATCAACTGGAAACGGTGAGCGTTGTTGTTTGCCTTCAATACAACCCTCACATGTGAATGAACTAGGTGCGACGTGTGATTGTGCAAGATCCATGCCACTTACCATTCCACGCAGTGCTTTCACACTCTTGACATTCAAATGCCCGAGACGACGATGCCACAACGCCAACTTGTCTTCGTTTGAACTCGATTGCACCAACGTTGCGGATTCCGCCGCGTGCATCTTGGAAAACTTGATTTGGTACAAGCCGTTGACTTCGTGTATAATGGCCACCTCCTCACGACTTGGAGACAACACAAAACACCCTTGGTCGCTAAATTCCACTCGCAAATGCTTCATCACCAAATGTCGCACCGATAAAAGATTTGCCTTCAACTTGGGAACGTGGAGGACATCATGGATGGTAATTGTCTTCACACGACCCTTCACCTCGGTGTCTACGACGATGGATCCTTTACCCACGGCTTGAAGAACCGTATCATCACCCAAAATGACATTCTTTGGAGATATGACGTGATATGATTGGAAACAACTCCTAATGGGCGCCATGTGACTCGAGGCTCCCGAATCAACAATCCAATCGATCATGTTGAAGTAGGATGATTGTGTGGGCTGAAGTTGCTCATAGCCATGCGCATTAGCTAGAGTAGATGATGCGAATGAGCTAGACTAGCAACTAGAGAAGTGGTACTAGTTAGAGATAATGAGAATTGGGTCTCCCAAGTGATATGGGCTGATCCTAGTGTACTAGGAGTGGAGTATGGGCTGATGTCCCATATGGTTTGCCAAGGGGACTCCCTTGGGTGTACTACTTAAGAGGGGCAGCCCATGAGTAAAGATCATCTCTTTCCTATGCATTCCAAGTGTTTGTGTGAGGCTTTGGCATTCTAATCTAACCTTCAATAGGTTATGGGCCCACTCATGTGTTTTGCGTGAGTCAAAGATTAGATTGCTCATTGTGTGGAGGTCGTGCGTTGGAGCGCTGATTTTGGAGTATTGGAGCGCTGATTTGGAGCTTTGGAGGGCTGAATTCGAGCTTTGGTGGGCTGATTTCGACATTGGGAGGTATTACAATCTTCCTACCTTTGATCTACGTGTTGGAGGGCTGAATTCGCACTTTGGAGCTATCATTTGTTGATTTGGAGCTTTTGGAGCACTTTGGAGCACTTTTGGAGTTTATACACGTCTACAAGGGCTGAATTGGAGCTTTGGAGCTTATTGGTGCTTGTTGGAGTATATTGGAGCTGATTGGAGCTTATTGGAGCTTATTGGAGCTTATTGGAGCTTATTGGCTCAATTTGTGCTCAATTTGTGCACTTGTGTTGTTGCAAGGCACTTTTATGCTTTGAGGCTCTTGGGGTGAGTCTACAATCTGATTTTGGTATTGCAATTCTTGCACAAGGGTTTGGAATGTGAGTTATGCCCTTGGAGTGCTCAAAATTAGAGTTTGGGTTAGTGAATGCACAACGGGGCTGATTTGAGGAATTTCAATGCAATTAGGACTTGAAGGGGCTAAATTTGCATTGATTTAGAGTCCTTGGAAGGCACAAGGGTGTCCATAGGGTGCATTACGTGTTGTGAAGCACAAGGGTGCTGATTTGAGTGGATTTGAGCCAACGAGTGCGCAATTCTCCTAGTTAGGGTGTTGTGGTATGATCTTGTGCAAATTCACTAAGAACCATCACGATTGAGTGTTGTGAGGTTGATGTGTAGCACAAAGGTGCTGATTTAGTGTTTGGAATTAGTTTGGAGGCATTAGAAGCACGTACGTGTGCAATTTGCCTCACAAATCACAAAATTGTCAAAAATCATAAAAACAATTTTTCTTAGCTTTCTAGGGGCTGAATTTTGTGAGCGTACGTCCTTCAATCAAGGATATGGCTACATTTGAGGGTGAAGGTGCTAAGGTTGTAGACAAGTTCGATGGCGTCAACTTCCACTTGTGGAAATTCAAGATGGAAATGGTCATGGCCGAAAAAGAATTGTGGGAGATAGTTGAGGGTAGTGAGGAACCGCCTTCGTCCGACGCCGAGGCTAGGGTACGAACTGCGTACACTCGGCGAGAGAAAAAGGCCTTTGCGATTTTGGCTCTTAATCTTTCTGATTCCCAGCTTTCTCATATTCGGTCGTGCAAGACTCCCGCCGAGGCATGGGCCAAGCTTTGCAATATTCATGAGGCAAAGAGCTTGGTCAATATCTTGTTTTTGAGGCGCAAGTTTTTCACCATCAAGATGGAAGAAAACGACGACATGTTGGCGCACATCAACAAAGTCAAGGCTCTTGCGGATCAGCTCAACGGCGCAGACGTCAACATTACCGACGGTGATATCGTTATGACGCTCCTCGAGAGTTTGCCGCCGTCGTACGAGTATCTTATCGTTGCTATGGAGAGTAGGCCCATTAGCGAGCTCACTCTTGATTATGTGACATCACGGTTGTTGCATGAACTCTCGCGGCGCAAAGAGAACGAGACTCGTGGCGATAGCGCGGCGCTTATGGCGAAGCAATCCAAGAGCGGTGCCAGTGGGAGCTCTACAGACAAGGTATGCTACTATTGCGGTAAGAAGGGCCACTTGGCAAAATTTTGCTACAAACGCAAGAGAGAGGAAAGTGCCAACAATACAAAGGTCAACGATGCAGGTGATGAGTACGCATTTATGACTAGCGTCTCTTCTTGTAGTGAGGACGGGGACGAGTATGCAATGATGGCAAGTGACGTGTCATGCAATGGTAGTGTGATCGATTGGATTGTTGATTCGGGAGCCTCGAGTCACATGGCGCCCATTAGGACTTGTTTCCAATCATATCACGTCATATCTCCAAAGAATGTCATTTTGGGTGATGATACGGTTCTTCAAGCCGTGGGTAAAGGATCCATCGTCGTAGACACCGAGGTGAAGGGTCGTGTGAAGACAATTACCATCCATGATGTCCTCCACGTTCCCAAGTTGAAGGCAAATCTTTTATCGGTGCGACATTTGGTGATGAAGCATTTGCGAGTGGAATTTAGCGACCAAGGGTGTTTTGTGTTGTCTCCAAGTCGTGAGGAGGTGGCCATTATACACGAAGTCAACGGCTTGTACCAAATCAAGTTTTCCAAGATGCACGCGGCGGAATCCGCAACGTTGGTGCAATCGAGTTCAAACGAGGACAAGTTGGCGTTGTGGCATCGTCGTCTCGGGCATTTGAATGTCAAGAGTGTGAAAGCACTGCGTGGAATGGTAAGTGGCATGGATCTTGCACAATCACACGTCGCGCCTAGTTCATTCACATGTGAGGGTTGTATTGAAGGCAAGCAACAACGCTCACCGTTTCCAGTTGATGGGGCAACTCGTGCAACCAAGGTTCTTGAGATTGTGCATTCCGACGTGTGTGGTCCGATGAAGACCACGTCTATGGGGGGTTGCAAGTATTTTGTGACGTTCATTGATGATTTTTCGAGGAAGATATGGTTGTATCCGATCAAAGCAAAGAGCGAGTGTTTTGAGAAGTTCAAAGAGTTCAAGGCGTTGGTTGAGAAGCAATCCGAGCACAAGATCAAGGTGTTTCGATCGGATAATGGCGGCGAGTTCATGTCCAACCAATTTGGAGAGTTATTGAAGAAAGAAGGCATTGCTAGACAAACCACAACGCCATATACACCACAACAAAACGGAGTTGCAGAGCGTGCAAATCGAACAATTGTGGAAATGGCAAGGAGTATGTTGCATGCACAAAATTTGGGTTTGGACCTTTGGGCGGAAGCGGTGGTGACTGCGGTGTACACACGCAACCGATGCCCGACGAGTGCGGTTCAAAACATGACACCAGAGCAAGCGTGGAGTGGGAGGCCACCCCGCGTGGAGCACATGCGCACATTTGGATGCATCGCATTTGCAAAGGTACCCGATTCTCAAAGAACCAAACTTGAGGCCAAGGCAACAAAATGTGTGTTTCTTGGATATTGTGAAGGTACCAAGGCGTACAGGCTCATGTCGCTCGAGACCAAGAAGATCATTCGAGCTCGTGATGTGACATTTTGCGAGAATTCCAAGGTTGAAGACAATTTGGACGATGGTCCAAGTGGGAGAAGTGGCGATAAACCGGCGATTGTGGACCAATCTTCCAAATCTCCCGTTATTGATATTGTTGATGAAGACGAAGATGACGAAGATGGTGGTGATGAGGAACATGTTGAGGAGCGACCTTTGAAGACGAAGAATGGCGAGAAAAAGGCACAAGCAACGGCGGTTGAAGACAATGCATCCTCGAGCGATCGTCGTTATCCGGAGAGAAATCGTAGACCACTTGGCGAGTGGTGGAAGAATCATATTCTCCCTCAAGGTGAGGAGGAGCATGCAAACGTTGCACTTTTAGATGCTCCATTGACGATTCGTGAAGCGTTGAGTTGTGATGATGCAAACAAGTGGGAGCAAGCCATGCAAGAGGAGTACAAATCGTTGATGGACAATGGCACTTGGGAATTGACTCCCCTCCCCAAGAATCGCAACGCTATCGGTTGTAAGTGGGTATTTCGTGCAAAGAGAGATGCAACGGGTGATGTGGTTCGTTATAAGGCAAGATTGGTGGCAAAGGGCTTTTCACAAATCGAAGGTGTTGATTTTCATGAGACCTTTGCACCGGTGGCGAAATTCACCACTATTCGATGCATTTTGGCCATCGGGGCTGCCATGGATTTGGAAATGCATCAAATGGATGTGAAGACGGCGTTCTTGAACGGCGAGTTGGACGAGGACATCTACATGGTACAACCCGAAGGATTTGTGCAACGAGGTAATGAGAACCTTGTTTGCAAGTTGAACAAGTCATTGTATGGGTTGAAGCAATCTCCACGCGCATGGTATCAAAAGATTGACACGTTTCTTGTTCATATCGGGTTCACAAGGAGCATCGCTGATCACAGCTTGTATTTCATGCAAAAGGGGCAACATGTGGTCATCGTGATCATATATGTGGATGATTTGATCATCCTTGCAAGTTGTATGAGCTCTTTGAAGGCATTGAAGGCAATGCTTGAGAACGAGTACGAGATGAGTGATCTGGGTGAGTTGCACTTTTGTTTAGGAGTTGAGTTTGTGCGAGATAGAGCAACACGCACCATAACAATGAATCAAAGCAAGTATGTTATGGATGTTCTCAAACGCTTTGGCATGGAGGATTGCAAACCGGTTGGCACTCCATTGGATGTGAATTCCAAACTCGTGAAACTCACGGATGAGGAGTATGCATTAGAGGCTCAATCTATGGTGGATGTGCCATACAAGCAAGCTGTAGGGTCATTGATGTATGCTATGATTGCAACAAGGCCGGACCTTGCGTATCCAATCAGCGTTGTGAGTCAACACATGGCAAGACCGGGTTCAAGTCATTGGGTTGCGGTCAAGAGGATCATGCGGTACTTGAAAGGCACAAGTGATGTGAGGTTGTGTCTTGGAGGTGACAACATTGTGTTGAGTGGGTATTGTGATGCGGATTATGCGGGTGATACCAATGATCGTAGATCCACCACGGGGTACATGTTCAAAGTTGGATCGGGGGCCGTTTCATGGAATAGCAAGCGCCAACAAACCACGGCCACGTCAACGGTTGAGGCGGAGTACATGGCGACGAGCCACGGTACGAAGGAGGCCATTTGGTTGAGGCAACTAATGGCGGATGTGAGATGCACTCAAGAGGAGGCTACAACAATCATGTGTGACAACCAAGGGAGTATGTCATTGGCGAAGAATCCAACGCATCACTCACGTACAAAGCACATTGATGTGCAATATCACTTCATTCGAGAGAAGTTAGAGATGAAGGTGATAGAGTTGAAGTATTGTCCAACGGAGCACATGGTGGCGGACGTGCTGACAAAGGCTCTTGCGAGAGATCGACATCAAAGACTAGTGGCGGCATTTGGGCTCGAAGGCTTTGGCTATTCGCAAAGTGGGAGTGTTGAAGTAGGATGATTGTGTGGGCTGAAGTTGCTCATAGCCATGCGCATTAGCTAGAGTAGATGATGCGAATGAGCTAGACTAGCAACTAGAGAAGTGGTACTAGTTAGAGATAATGAGAATTGGGTCTCCCAAGTGATATGGGCTGATCCTAGTGTACTAGGAGTGGAGTATGGGCTGATGTCCCATATGGTTTGCCAAGGGGACTCCCTTGGGTGTACTACTTAAGAGGGGCAGCCCATGAGTAAAGATCATCTCTTTCCTATGCATTCCAAGTGTTTGTGTGAGGCTTTGGCATTCTAATCTAACCTTCAATAGATCACACTACCATTGCATGACACGTCACTTGCCATCATTGCATACTCGTCCCCGTCATCACACCAAGAAGAGACGCTAGTCATAAATGCGTACTCATCACCTGCATCGTTGACCTTTGTATTGTTGGCACTTTCCTCTCTCTTGCGTTTGTAGCAAAATTTTGCCAAGTGGCCCTTCTTACCGCAATAGTAGCATACCTTGTCTGTAGAGCTCCCACTGGCACCGCTCTTGGATTGCTTCGCCATAAGCGCCGCGCTATCGCCACGAGTCTCGTTCTCTTTGCGCCGCGAGAGTTCATGCAACAACCGTGATGTCACATAATCAAGAGTGAGCTCGCTAATGGGCCTACTCTCCATAGCAACGATAAGATACTCGTACGACGGCGGCAAACTCTCGAGGAGCGTCATAACGATATCACCGTCGGTAATGTTGACGTCTGCGCCGTTGAGCTGATCCGCAAGAGCCTTGACTTTGTTGATGTGCGCCAACATGTCGTCGTTTTCTTCCATCTTGATGGTGAAAAACTTGCGCCTCAAAAACAAGATATTGACCAAGCTCTTTGCCTCATGAATATTGCAAAGCTTGGCCCATGCCTCGGCGGGAGTCTTGCACGACCGAATATGAGAAAGCTGCGAATCAGAAAGATTAAGAGCCAAAATCGCAAAGGCCTTTTTCTCTCGCCGAGTGTACGCAGTTCGTACCCTAGCCTCGGCGTCGGACGAAGGCGGTTCCTCACTACCCTCAACTATCTCCCACAATTCTTTTTCGGCCATGACCATTTCCATCTTGAATTTCCACAAGTGGAAGTTGACGCCATCGAACTTGTCTACAACCTTAGCACCTTCACCCTCAAATGTAGCCATATCCTTGATTGAAGGACGTACGCTCACAAAATTCAGCCCCTAGAAAGCTAAGAAAAATTGTTTTTATGATTTTTGACAATTTTGTGATTTGTGAAGCAAATTGCACACGTACGTGCTTCTAATGCCTCCAAACTAATTCCAAACACTAAATCAGCACCTTTGTGCTACACATCAACCTCACAACACTCAATCGTGATGGTTCTTAGTGAATTTGCACAAGATCATACCACAACACCCTAACTAGGAGAATTGCGCACTCGTTGGCTCAAATCCACTCAAATCAGCACCCTTGTGCTTCACAACACGTAACGCACCCTATGGACACCCTTGTGCCTTCCAAGGACTCTAAATCAATGCAAATTCTATTGAAGGTTAGATTAGAATGCCAAAGCCTCACACAAACACTTGGAATGCATAGGAAAGAGATGATCTTTACTCATGGGCTGCCCCTCTTAAGTAGTACACCCAAGGGAGTCCCCTTGGCAAACCATATGGGACATCAGCCCATACTCCACTCCTAGTACACTAGGATCAGCCCATATCACTTGGGAGACCCAATTCTCATTATCTCTAACTAGTACCACTTCTCTAGTTGCTAGTCTAGCTCATTCGCATCATCTACTCTAGCTAATGCGCATGGCTATGAGCAACTTCAGCCCACACAATCATCCTACTTCAACACTCCCACTTTGCGAATAGCCAAAGCCTTCGAGCCCAAATGCCGCCACTAGTCTTTGATGTCGATCTCTCGCAAGAGCCTTTGTCAGCACGTCCGCCACCATGTGCTCCGTTGGACAATACTTCAACTCTATCACCTTCATCTCTAACTTCTCTCGAATGAAGTGATATTGCACATCAATGTGCTTTGTACGTGAGTGATGCGTTGGATTCTTCGCCAATGACATACTCCCTTGGTTGTCACACATGATTGTTGTAGCCTCCTCTTGAGTGCATCTCACATCCGCCATTAGTTGCCTCAACCAAATGGCCTCCTTCGTACCGTGGCTCGTCGCCATGTACTCCGCCTCAACCGTTGACGTGGCCGTGGTTTGTTGGCGCTTGCTATTCCATGAAACGGCCCCCGATCCAACTTTGAACATGTACCCCGTGGTGGATCTACGATCATTGGTATCACCCGCATAATCCGCATCACAATACCCACTCAACACAATGTTGTCACCTCCAAGACACAACCTCACATCACTTGTGCCTTTCAAGTACCGCATGATCCTCTTGACCGCAACCCAATGACTTGAACCCGGTCTTGCCATGTGTTGACTCACAACGCTGATTGGATACGCAAGGTCCGGCCTTGTTGCAATCATAGCATACATCAATGACCCTACAGCTTGCTTGTATGGCACATCCACCATAGATTGAGCCTCTAATGCATACTCCTCATCCGTGAGTTTCACGAGTTTGGAATTCACATCCAATGGAGTGCCAACCGGTTTGCAATCCTCCATGCCAAAGCGTTTGAGAACATCCATAACATACTTGCTTTGATTCATTGTTATGGTGCGTGTTGCTCTATCTCGCACAAACTCAACTCCTAAACAAAAGTGCAACTCACCCAGATCACTCATCTCGTACTCGTTCTCAAGCATTGCCTTCAATGCCTTCAAAGAGCTCATACAACTTGCAAGGATGATCAAATCATCCACATATATGATCACGATGACCACATGTTGCCCCTTTTGCATGAAATACAAGCTGTGATCAGCGATGCTCCTTGTGAACCCGATATGAACAAGAAACGTGTCAATCTTTTGATACCATGCGCGTGGAGATTGCTTCAACCCATACAATGACTTGTTCAACTTGCAAACAAGGTTCTCATTACCTCGTTGCACAAATCCTTCGGGTTGTACCATGTAGATGTCCTCGTCCAACTCGCCGTTCAAGAACGCCGTCTTCACATCCATTTGATGCATTTCCAAATCCATGGCAGCCCCGATGGCCAAAATGCATCGAATAGTGGTGAATTTCGCCACCGGTGCAAAGGTCTCATGAAAATCAACACCTTCGATTTGTGAAAAGCCCTTTGCCACCAATCTTGCCTTATAACGAACCACATCACCCGTTGCATCTCTCTTTGCACGAAATACCCACTTACAACCGATAGCGTTGCGATTCTTGGGGAGGGGAGTCAATTCCCAAGTGCCATTGTCCATCAACGATTTGTACTCCTCTTGCATGGCTTGCTCCCACTTGTTTGCATCATCACAACTCAACGCTTCACGAATCGTCAATGGAGCATCTAAAAGTGCAACGTTTGCATGCTCCTCCTCACCTTGAGGGAGAATATGATTCTTCCACCACTCGCCAAGTGGTCTACGATTTCTCTCCGGATAACGACGATCGCTCGAGGATGCATTGTCTTCAACCGCCGTTGCTTGTGCCTTTTTCTCGCCATTCTTCGTCTTCAAAGGTCGCTCCTCAACATGTTCCTCATCACCACCATCTTCGTCATCTTCGTCTTCATCAACAATATCAATAACGGGAGATTTGGAAGATTGGTCCACAATCGCCGGTTTATCGCCACTTCTCCCACTTGGACCATCGTCCAAATTGTCTTCAACCTTGGAATTCTCGCAAAATGTCACATCACGAGCTCGAATGATCTTCTTGGTCTCGAGCGACATGAGCCTGTACGCCTTGGTACCTTCACAATATCCAAGAAACACACATTTTGTTGCCTTGGCCTCAAGTTTGGTTCTTTGAGAATCGGGTACCTTTGCAAATGCGATGCATCCAAATGTGCGCATGTGCTCCACGCGGGGTGGCCTCCCACTCCACGCTTGCTCTGGTGTCATGTTTTGAACCGCACTCGTCGGGCATCGGTTGCGTGTGTACACCGCAGTCACCACCGCTTCCGCCCAAAGGTCCAAACCCAAATTTTGTGCATGCAACATACTCCTTGCCATTTCCACAATTGTTCGATTTGCACGCTCTGCAACTCCGTTTTGTTGTGGTGTATATGGCGTTGTGGTTTGTCTAGCAATGCCTTCTTTCTTCAATAACTCTCCAAATTGGTTGGACATGAACTCGCCGCCATTATCCGATCGAAACACCTTGATCTTGTGCTCGGATTGCTTCTCAACCAACGCCTTGAACTCTTTGAACTTCTCAAAACACTCGCTCTTTGCTTTGATCGGATACAACCATATCTTCCTCGAAAAATCATCAATGAACATCACAAAATACTTACAACCCCCCATAGACGTGGTCTTCATCGGACCACACACGTCGGAGTGCACAATCTCAAGAACCTTGGTTGCACGAGTTGCCCCATCAACTGGAAACGGTGAGCGTTGTTGCTTGCCTTCAATACAACCCTCACATGTGAATGAACTAGGCGCGACGTGTGATTGTGCAAGATCCATGCCACTTACCATTCCACGCAGTGCTTTCACACTCTTGACATTCAAATGCCCGAGACGACGATGCCACAACGCCAACTTGTCCTCGTTTGAACTCGATTGCACCAACGTTGCGGATTCCGCCGCGTGCATCTTGGAAAACTTGATTTGGTACAAGCCGTTGACTTCGTGTATAATGGCCACCTCCTCACGACTTGGAGACAACACAAAACACCCTTGGTCGCTAAATTCCACTCGCAAATGCTTCATCACCAAATGTCGCACCGATAAAAGATTTGCCTTCAACTTGGGAACGTGGAGGACATCATGGATGGTAATTGTCTTCACACGACCCTTCACCTCAGTGTCTACGACGATGGATCCTTTACCCACGGCTTGAAGAACCGTATCATCACCCAAAATGACATTCTTTGGAGATATGACGTGATATGATTGGAAACAAGTCCTAATGGGCGCCATGTGACTCGAGGCTCCCGAATCAACAATCCAATCGATCACACTACCATTGCATGACACGTCACTTGCCATCATTGCATACTCGTCCCCGTCCTCACTACAAGAAGAGACGCTAGTCATAAATGCGTACTCATCACCTGCATCGTTGACCTTTGTATTGTTGGCACTTTCCTCTCTCTTGCGTTTGTAGCAAAATTTTGCCAAGTGGCCCTTCTTACCGCAATAGTAGCATACCTTGTCTGTAGAGCTCCCACTGGCACCGCTCTTGGATTGCTTCGCCATAAGCGCCGCGCTATCGCCACGAGTCTCGTTCTCTTTGCGCCGCGAGAGTTCATGCAACAACCGTGATGTCACATAATCAAGAGTGAGCTCGCTAATGGGCCTACTCTCCATAGCAACGATAAGATACTCGTACGACGGCGGCAAACTCTCGAGGAGCGTCATAACGATATCACCGTCGGTAATGTTGACGTCTGCGCCGTTGAGCTGATCCGCAAGAGCCTTGACTTTGTTGATGTGCGCCAACATGTCGTCGTTTTCTTCCATCTTGATGGTGAAAAACTTGCGCCTCAAAAACAAGATATTGACCAAGCTCTTTGCCTCATGAATATTGCAAAGCTTGGCCCATGCCTCGGCGGGAGTCTTGCACGACCGAATATGAGAAAGCTGGGAATCAGAAAGATTAAGAGCCAAAATCGCAAAGGCCTTTTTCTCTCGCCGAGTGTACGCAGTTCGTACCCTAGCCTCGGCGTCGGACGAAGGCGGTTCCTCACTACCCTCAACTATCTCCCACAATTCTTTTTCGGCCATGACCATTTCCATCTTGAATTTCCACAAGTGGAAGTTGACGCCATCGAACTTGTCTACAACCTTAGCACCTTCACCCTCAAATGTAGCCATATCCTTGATTGAAGGACGTACGCTCACAAAATTCAGCCCCTAGAAAGCTAAGAAAAATTGTTTTTATGATTTTTGACAATTTTGTGATTTGTGAGGCAAATTGCACACGTACGTGCTTCTAATGCCTCCAAACTAATTCCAAACACTAAATCAGCACCTTTGTGCTACACATCAACCTCACAACACTCAATCGTGATGGTTCTTAGTGAATTTGCACAAGATCATACCACAACACCCTAACTAGGAGAATTGCGCACTCGTTGGCTCAAATCCACTCAAATCAGCACCCTTGTGCTTCACAACACGTAATGCACCCTATGGACACCCTTGTGCCTTCCAAGGACTCTAAATCAATGCAAATTCAGCCCCTTCAAGTCCTAATTGCATTGAAATTCCTCAAATCAGCCCCGTTGTGCATTCACTAACCCAAACTCTAATTTTGAGCACTCCAAGGGCATAACTCACATTCCAAACCCTTGTGCAAGAATTGCAATACCAAAATCAGATTGTAGACTCACCCCAAGAGCCTCAAAGCATAAAAGTGCCTTGCAACAACACAAGTGCACAAATTGAGCACAAATTGAGCCAATAAGCTCCAATAAGCTCCAATCAGCTCCAATATACTCCAACAAGCACCAATAAGCTCCAAAGCTCCAATTCAGCCCTTGTAGACGTGTATAAACTCCAAAAGTGCTCCAAAGTGCTCCAAAAGCTCCAAATCAACAAATGATAGCTCCAAAGTGCGAATTCAGCCCTCCAACACGTAGATCAAAGGTAGGAAGATTGTAATACCTCCCAATGTCGAAATCAGCCCACCAAAGCTCGAATTCAGCCCTCCAAAGCTCCAAATCAGCGCTCCAATACTCCAAAATCAGCGCTCCAACGCACGACCTCCACACAATGAGCAATCTAATCTTTGACTCACGCAAAACACATGAGTGGGCCCATAACCTATTGAAGGTTAGATTAGAATGCCAAAGCCTCACACAAACACTTGGAATGCATAGGAAAGAGATGATCTTTACTCATGGGCTGCCCCTCTTAAGTAGTACACCCAAGGGAGTCCCCTTGGCAAACCATATGGGACATCAGCCCATACTCCACTCCTAGTACACTAGGATCAGCCCATATCACTTGGGAGACCCAATTCTCATTATCTCTAACTAGTACCACTTCTCTAGTTGCTAGTCTAGCTCATTCGCATCATCTACTCTAGCTAATGCGCATGGCTATGAGCAACTTCAGCCCACACAATCATCCTACTTCAACAAATTCAGCCCCTTCAAGTCCTAATTGCATTGAAATTCATCAAATCAGCCCCGTTGTGCATTCACTAACCCAAACTCTAATTTTGAGCACTCCAAGGGCATAACTCACATTCCAAACCCTTGTGCAAGAATTGCAATACCAAAATCAGATTGTAGACTCACCCCAAGAGCCTCAAAGCATAAAAGTGCCTTGCAACAACACAAGTGCACAAATTGAGCACAAATTGAGCCAATAAGCTCCAATAAGCTCCAATAAGCTCCAATAAGCTCCAATCAGCTCCAATATACTCCAACAAGCACCAATAAGCTCCAAAGCTCCAATTCAGCCCTTGTAGACGTGTATAAACTCCAAAAGTGCTCCAAAGTGCTCCAAAAGCTCCAAATCAACAAATGATAGCTCCAAAGTGCGAATTCAGCCCTCCAACACGTAGATCAAAGGTAGGAAGATTGTAATACCTCCCAATGTCGAAATCAGCCCACCAAAGCTCGAATTCAGCCCTCCAAAGTTCCAAATCAGCGCTCCAATACTCCAAAATCAGCGCTCCAAAGCACGACCTCCACACAATGAGCAATCTAATCTTTGACTCACGCAAAACACATGAGTGGGCCCATAACCTATTGAAGGTTAGATTAGAATGCCAAAGCCTCACACAAACACTTGGAATGCATAGGAAAGAGATGATCTTTACTCATGGGCTGCCCCTCTTAAGTAGTACACCCAAGGGAGTCCCCTTGGCAAACCATATGGGACATCAGCCCATACTCCACTCCTAGTACACTAGGATCAGCCCATATCACTTGGGAGACCCAATTCTCATTATCTCTAACTAGTACCACTTCTCTAGTTGCTAGTCTAGCTCATTCGCATCATCTACTCTAGCTAATACGCATGGCTATGAGCAACTTCAGCCCACGCAATCATCCTACTTCAACAAAAGCCTCACACAAACACTTGGAATGCATAGGAAAGAGATGATCTTTACTCATGGGCTGCCCCTCTTAAGTAGCACACCCAAGAAAGTCCCCTTGGCAAACCATATGGGACATCAGCCCATACTCCACTCCTAGTACACTAGGATCAGCCCATATCACTTGGGAGACCCAATTCTCATTACTTCTAACTAGTACCACTTCTCTAGTTGCTAGTCTAGCTCATTCGCATCATCTACTCTAGCTAATGCGCATGGCTATGAGCAACTTCAGCCCACGCAATCATCCTACTTCAACAGCGCATGGCTATGAGCAACTTCAGCCCACGCAATCATCCTACTTCAACACTCCTTTGGGTGTGCTACTTAAGAGGGGCAGCCCATGAGTAAAGATCATCTCTTTCCTATGCATTCCAAGTGTTTGTGTGAGGCTTTGGCATTCTAATCTAACCTTCAATTGGTTATGGGCCCACTCATGTGTTTTGCGTGAGTCAAAGATTAGATTGCTCATTGTGTGGAGGTCCTGCGTTGGAGCGCTGATGTTGGAGTATTGGAGCGCTGATTTGGAACTTTGGAGGGCTGAATTCGAGCTTTGGTGGGCTGATTTCGACATTGGGAGGTATTACAATCTTCCTACCTTTGATCTACGTGTTGGAGGGCTGAATTCGCACTTTGGAGCTATCATTTGTTGATTTGGAGCTTTTGGAGCACTTTGGAGCACCTTTGGAGTTTATACACGTCTACAAGGGCTGAATTGGAGCTTTGGAGCTTATTGGTGCTTGTTGGAGTATATTGGAGCTGATTGGAGCTTATTGGAGCTTATTGGAGCTTATTGGAGCTTATTGGAGCTTATTGGCTCTATTTGTGCTCAATTTGTGCACTTGTGTTGTTGCAAGGCACTCTTATGCTTTGAGGCTCTTGGGGTGAGTCTACAATCTGATTTTGGTATTCCAATTCTTGCACAAGGGTTTGGAATGTGAGTGATGCCCTTGGAGTGCTCAAAATTAGAGTTTGGGTTAGTGAATGCACAACGGGGCTGATTTGATGAATTTCAATGCAATTAGGACTTGAAGGGGTTGAATTTGCATTGATTTAGAGTCCTTGGAAGGCACAAGGGTTTGCATAGGGTGCATTACATGTTGTGAAGCACAAGGGTGCTGATTTGAGTGGATTTGAGCCAACGAGTGCGCAATTCTCCTAGGTAGGGTGTTGTGGTATGATCTTGTGCAAATTCACTAAGAACCATCACGATTGAGTGTTGTGAGGTTGATGTGTAGCACAAAGGTGCTGATTTAGTGTTTGGAATTAGTTTGGAGGCATTAGAAGCACGTACGTGTGCAATTTGCCCCACAAATCACAAAATTGTCAAAAAATCATAAAAACAATTTTTCTTAGCTTTCTAGGGGCTGAATTTTGTGAGCGTACGTCCTTCAATCAAGGATATGGCTACATTTGAGGGTGAAGGTGCTAAGGTTGTAGACAAGTTCGATGGCGTCAACTTCCACTTGTGGAAATTCAAGATGGAAATGGTCATGGCCGAAAAAGAATTGTGGGAGATAGTTGAGGGTAGTGAGGAACCGCCTTCGTCCGACGCCGAGGCTAGGGTACGAACTGCGTACACTCGGCGAGAGAAAAAGGCCTTTGCGATTTTGGCTCTTAATCTTTCTGATTCCCAGCTTTCTCATATTCGGTCGTGCAAGACTCCCGCCGAGGCATGGGCCAAGCTTTGCAATATTCATGAGGCAAAGAGCTTGGTCAATATCTTGTTTTTGAGGCGCAAGTTTTTCACCATCAAGATGGAAGAAAACGACGACATGTTGGCGCACATCAACAAAGTCAAGGCTCTTGCGGATCAGCTCAACGGCGCAAACGTCAACATTACCGACGGTGATATCGTTATGACGCTCCTCGAGAGTTTGCCGCCGTCGTACGAGTATCTTATCGTTGCTATGGAGAGTAGGCCCATTAGCGAGCTCACTCTTGATTATGTGACATCACAGTTGTTGCATGAACTCTCGCGGCGCAAAGAGAACGAGACTCGTGGCGATAGCGCGGCGCTTATGGCGAAGCAATCCAAGAGCGGTGCCAGTGGGAGCTCTACAGACAAGGTATGCTACTATTGCGGTAAGAAGGGCCACTTGGCAAAATTTTGCTACAAACGCAAGAGAGAGGAAAGTGCCAACAATACAAAGGTCAACGATGCAGGTGATGAGTACGCATTTATGACTAGCGTCTCTTCTTGTAGTGATGACGGGGACGAGTATGCAATGATGGCAAGTGACGTGTCATGCAATGGTAGTGTGATCGATTGGATTGTTGATTCGGGAGCCTCGAGTCACATGGCGCCCATTAGGACTTGTTTCCAATCATATCACGTCATATCTCCAAAGAATGTCATTTTGGGTGATGATACGGTTCTTCAAGCCGTGGGTAAAGGATCCATCGTCGTAGACACCGAGGTGAAGGGTCGTGTGAAGACAATTACCATCCATGATGTCCTCCACGTTCCCAAGTTGAAGGCAAATCTTTTATCGGTGCGACATTTGGTGATGAAGCATTTGCGAGTGGAATTTAGCGACCAAGGGTGTTTTGTGTTGTCTCCAAGTCGTGAGGAGGTGGCCATTATACACGAAGTCAACGGCTTGTACCAAATCAAGTTTTCCAAGATGCACGCGGCGGAATCCGCAACGTTGGTGCAATCGAGTTCAAACGAAGACAAGTTGGCGTTGTTGTTGAAGTAGGATGATTGCGTGGGCTGAAGTTGCTCATAGCCATGCGCATTAGGTAGAGTAGATGATGCGAATGAGCTAGACTAGCAACTAGAGAAGTGGTACTAGTTAGAAGTAATGAGAATTGGGTCTCCCAAGTGATATGGGCTGATCCTAGTGTACTAGGAGTGGAGTATGGGCTGATGTCCCATATGGTTTGCCAAGGGGACTCCCTTGGGTGTGCTACTTAAGAGGGGCAGCCCATGAGTAAAGATCATCTCTTTCCTATGCATTCCAAGTGTTTGTGTGAGGCTTTGGCATTCTAATCTAACCTTCAATAGGTTATGGGCCCACTCATGTGTTTTGCGTGAGTCAAAGATTAGATTGCTCATTGTGTGGAGGTCGTGCGTTGGAGCGCTGATTTTGGAGTATTGGAGCGCTCATTTGGAACTTTGGAGGGCTGAATTCGAGCTTTGGTGGGCTGATTTCGACATTGGGAGGTATTACAATCTTCCTACCTTTGATCTACGTGTTGGAGGGCTGAATTCGCACTTTGGAGCTATCATTTGTTGATTTGGAGCTTTTGGAGCACTTTGGAGCACCTTTGGAGTTTATACACGTCTACAAGGGCTGAATTGGAGCTTTGGAGCTTATTGGTGCTTGTTGGAGTATATTGGAGCTGATTGGAGCTTATTGGAGCTTATTGGAGCTTATTGGCTCAATTTGTGCTCAATTTGTGCACTTGTGTTGTTGCAAGGCACTTTTATGCTTTGAGGCTCTTGGGGTGAGTCTACAATCTGATTTTGGTATTGCAATTCTTGCACAAGGGTTTGGAATGTGAGTTATGCCCTTGGAGTGCTCAAAATTAGAGTTTGGGTTAGTGAATGCACAACGGGGCTGATTTGATGAATTTCAATGCAATTAGGACTTGAAGGGGCTGAATTTGCATTGATTTAGAGTCCTTGGAAGGCACAAGGGTGTCCATAGGGTGCATTACGTGTTGTGAAGCACAAGGGTGCTGATTTGAGTGGATTTGAGCCAACGAGTGCGCAATTCTCCTAGTTAGGGTGTTGTGGTATGATCTTGTGCAAATTCACTAAGAACCATCACGATTGAGTGTTGTGAGGTTGATGTGTAGCACAAAGGTGCTGATTTAGTGTTTGGAATTAGTTTGGAGGCATTAGAAGCACATACGTGTGCAATTTGCCTCACAAATCACAAAATTGTCAAAAATCATAAAAACAATTTTTCTTAGCTTTCTAGGGGCTGAATTTTGTGAGCGTACGTCCTTCAATCAAGGATATGGCTACATTTGAGGGTGAAGGGGCTAAGGTTGTAGACAAGTTCGATGGCGTCAACTTCCACTTGTGGAAATTCAAGATGGAAATGGTCATGGCCGAAAAAGAATTGTGGGAGATAGTTGAGGGTAGTGAGGAACCGCCTTCGTCCGACGCCGAGGCTAGGGTGCGAACTGCGTACACTCGGCGAGAGAAAAAGGCCTTTGCGATTTTGGCTCTTAATCTTTCTGATTCCCAGCTTTCTCATATTCGGTCGTGCAAGACTCCCGCCGAGGCATGGGCCAAGCTTTGCAATATTCATGAGGCAAAGAGCTTGGTCAATATCTTGTTCTTGAGGCGCAAGTTTTTCACCATCAAGATGGAAGAAAACGACGACATGTTGGCGCACATCAACAAAGTCAAGGCTCTTGCGGATCAGCTCAACGGCGCAGACGTCAACATTACCGACGGTGATATCGTTATGACGCTCCTCGAGAGTTTGCCGCCGTCGTACGAGTATCTTATCGTTGCTATGGAGAGTAGGCCCATTAGCGAGCTCACTCTTGATTATGTGACATCACGGTTGTTGCATGAACTCTCGCGGCGCAAAGAGAACGAGACTCGTGGCGATAGCGCGGCGCTTATGGCGAAGCAATCCAAGAGCGGTGCCAGTGGGAGCTCTACAGACAAGGTATGCTACTATTGCGGTAAGAAGGGCCACTTGGCAAAATTTTGCTACAAACGCAAGAGAGAGGAAAGTGCCAACAATACAAAGGTCAACGATGCAGGTGATGAGTACGCATTTATGACTAGCGTCTCTTCTTGTAGTGATGACGGGGACGAGTATGCAATGATGGCAAGTGACGTGTCATGCAATGGTAGTGTGATCGATTGGATTGTTGATTCGGGAGCCTCGAGTCACATGGCGCCCATTAGGACTTGTTTCCAATCATATCACGTCATATCTCCAAAGAATGTCATTTTGGGTGATGATACGGTTCTTCAAGCCGTGGGTAAAGGATCCATCGTCGTAGACACCGAGGTGAAGGGTCGTGTGAAGACAATTACCATCCATGATGTCCTCCACGTTCCCAAGTTGAAGGCAAATCTTTTATCGGTGCGACATTTGGTGATGAAGCATTTGCGAGTGGAATTTAGCGACCAAGGGTGTTTTGTGTTGTCTCCAAGTCGTGAGGAGGTGGCCATTATACACGAAGTCAACGGCTTGTACCAAATCAAGTTTTCCAAGATGCACGCGGCGGAATCCGCAACGTTGGTGCAATCGAGTTCAAACGAAGACAAGTTGGCGTTGTGGCATCGTCGTCTCGGGCATTTGAATGTCAAGAGTGTGAAAGCACTCCGTGGAATGGTAAGTGGCATGGATCTTGCACAATCACACGTCGCACCTAGTTCATTCACATGTGAGGGTTGTATTGAAGGCAAGCAACAACGCTCACCGTTTCCAGTTGATGGGGCAACTCGTGCAACCAAGGTTCTTGAGATTGTGCATTCCGACGTGTGTGGTCCGATGAAGACCACGTCTATGGGGGGTTGCAAGTATTTTGTGACGTTCATTGATGATTTTTCGAGGAAGATATGGTTGTATCCGATCAAAGCAAAGAGCGAGTGTTTTGAGAAGTTCAAAGAGTTCAAGGCGTTGGTTGAGAAGCAATCCGAGCACAAGATCAAGGTGTTTCGATCGGATAATGGCGGCGAGTTCATGTCCAACCAATTTGGAGAGTTATTGAAGAAAGAAGGCATTGCTAGACAAACCACAACGCCATATACACCACAACAAAACGGAGTTGCAGAGCGTGCAAATCGAACAATTGTGGAAATGGCAAGGAGTATGTTGCATGCACAAAATTTGGGTTTGGACCTTTGGGCGGAAGCGGTGGTGACTGCGGTGTACACACGCAACCGATGCCCGACGAGTGCGGTTCAAAACATGACACCAGAGCAAGCGTGGAGTGGGAGGCCACCCCGCGTGGAGCACATGCGCACATTTGGATGCATCGCATTTGCAAAGGTACCCGATTCTCAAAGAACCAAACTTGAGGCCAAGGCAACAAAATGTGTGTTTCTTGGATATTGTGAAGGTACCAAGGCGTACAGGCTCATGTCCCTCGAGACCAAGAAGATCATTCGAGCTCGTGATGTGACATTTTGCGAGAATTCCAAGGTTGAAGACAATTTGGACGATGGTCCAAGTGGGAGAAGTGGCGATAAACCGGCGATTGTGGACCAATCTTCCAAATCTCCCGTTATTGATATTGTTGATGAAGACGAAGATGACGAAGATGGTGGTGATGAGGAACATATTGAGGAGCGACCTTTGAAGACGAAGAATGGCGAGAAAAAGGCACAAGCAACGGCGGTTGAAGACAATGCATCCTCGAGCGATCGTCGTTATCCAGAGAGAAATCGTAGACCACTTGGCGAGTGGTGGAAGAATCATATTCTCCCTCAAGGTGAGGAGGAGCATGCAAACGTTGCACTTTTAGATGCTCCATTGACGATTCGTGAAGCGTTGAGTTGTGATGATGCAAACAAGTGGGAGCAAGCCATGCAAGAGGAGTACAAATCGTTGATGGACAATGGCACTTGGGAATTGACTCCCCTCCCCAAGAATCGCAACGCTATCGGTTGTAAGTGGGTATTTCGTGCAAAGAGAGATGCAACGGGTGATGTGGTTCGTTATAAGGCAAGATTGGTGGCAAAGGGCTTTTCACAAATCGAAGGTGTTGATTTTCATGAGACCTTTGCACCGGTGGCGAAATTCACCACTATTCGATGCATTTTGGCCATCGGGGCTGCCATGGATTTGGAAATGCATCAAATGGATGTGAAGACGGCGTTCTTGAACGGCGAGTTGGACGAGGACATCTACATGGTGCAACCCGAAGGATTTGTGCAACGAGGTAATGAGAACCTTGTTTGCAAGTTGAACAAGTCATTGTATGGGTTGAAGCAATCTCCACGCGCATGGTATCAAAAGATTGACACGTTTCTTGTTCATATCGGGTTCACAAGGAGCATCGCTGATCACAGCTTGTATTTCATGCAAAAGGGGCAACATGTGGTCATCGTGATCATATATGTGGATGATTTGATCATCCTTGCAAGTTGTATGAGCTCTTTGAAGGCATTGAAGGCAATGCTTGAGAACGAGTACGAGATGAGTGATCTGGGTGAGTTGCACTTTTGTTTAGGAGTTGAGTTTGTGCGAGATAGAGCAACACGCACCATAACAATGAATCAAAGCAAGTATGTTATGGATGTGCTCAAACGCTTTGGCATGGAGGATTGCAAACCGGTTGGCACTCCATTGGATGTGAATTCCAAACTCGTGAAACTCACCGATGAGGAGTATGCATTAGAGGCTCAATCTATGGTGGATGTGCCATACAAGCAAGCTGTAGGGTCATTGATGTATGCTATGATTGCAACAAGGCCGGACCTTGCGTATCCAATCAGCGTTGTGAGTCAACACATGGCAAGACCGGGTTCAAGTCATTGGGTTGCGGTCAAGAGGATCATGCGGTACTTGAAAGGCACAAGTGATGTGAGGTTGTGTCTTGGAGGTGACAACATTGTGTTGAGTGGGTATTGTGATGCGGATTATGCGGGTGATACCAATGATCGTAGATCCACCACGGGGTACATGTTCAAAGTTGGATCGGGGGCCGTTTCATGGAATAGCAAGCGCCAACAAACCACGGCCACGTCAACGGTTGAGGCGGAGTACATGGCGACGAGCCACGGTACGAAGGAGGCCATTTGGTTGAGGCAACTAATGGCGGATGTGAGATGCACTCAAGAGGAGGCTACAACAATCATGTGTGACAACCAAGGGAGTATGTCATTGGCGAAGAATCCAACGCATCACTCACGTACAAAGCACATTGATGTGCAATATCACTTCATTCGAGAGAAGTTAGAGATGAAGGTGATAGAGTTGAAGTATTGTCCGACGGAGCACATGGTGGCGGACGTGCTGACAAAGGCTCTTGCGAGAGATCGACATCAAAGACTAGTGGTGGCATTTGGGCTCGAAGGCTTTGGCTATTTGCAAAGTGGGAGTGTTGAAGTAGGATGATTGCGTGGGCTGAAGTTGCTCATAGCCATGCGCATTAGGTAGAGTAGATGATGCGAATGAGCTAGACTAGCAACTAGAGAAGTGGTACTAGTTAGAAGTAATGAGAATTGGGTCTCCCAAGTGATATGGGCTGATCCTAGTGTACTAGGAGTGGAGTATGGGCTGATGTCCCATATGGTTTGCCAAGGGGACTCCCTTGGGTGTGCTACTTAAGAGGGGCAGCCCATGAGTAAAGATCATCTCTTTCCTATGCATTCCAAGTGTTTGTGTGAGGCTTTGGCATTCTAATCTAACCTTCAATAGTTGTGGCATCGTCGTCTCGGGCATTTGAATGTCAAGAGTGTGAAAGCACTGCGTGGAATGGTAAGTGGCATGGATCTTGCACAATCACACGTCGCACCTAGTTCATTCACATGTGAGGGTTGTATTGAAGGCAAGCAACAACGCTCACCGTTTCCAGTTGATGGGGCAACTCGTGCAACCAAGGTTCTTGAGATTGTGCATTCCGACGTGTGTGGTCCAATGAAGACCACGTCTATGGGGGGTTGCAAGTATTTTGTGACGTTCATTGATGATTTTTCGAGGAAGATATGGTTGTATCCGATCAAAGCAAAGAGCGAGTGTTTTGAGAAGTTCAAAGAGTTCAAGGCGTTGGTTGAGAAGCAATCCGAGCACAAGATCAAGGTGTTTCGATCGGATAATGGCGGCGAGTTCATGTCCAACCAATTTGGAGAGTTATTGAAGAAAGAAGGCATTGCTAGACAAACGACAACGCCATATACACCACAACAAAACGGAGTTGCAGAGCGTGCAAATCGAACAATTGTGGAAATGGCAAGGAGTATGTTGCATGCACAAAATTTGGGTTTGGACCTTTGGGCGGAAGCGGTGGTGACTGCGGTGTACACACGCAACCGATGCCCGACGAGTGCGGTTCAAAACATGACACCAGAGCAAGCGTGGAGTGGGAGGCCACCCCGCGTGGAGCACATGCGCACATTTGGATGCATCGCATTTGCAAAGGTACCCGATTCTCAAAGAACCAAACTTGAGGCCAAGGCAACAAAATGTGTGTTTCTTGGATATTGTGAAGGTACCAAGGCGTACAGGCTCATGTCGCTCGAGACCAAGAAGATCATTCGAGCTCGTGATGTGACATTTTGCGAGAATTCCAAGGTTGAAGACAATTTGGACGATGGTCCAAGTGGGAGAAGTGGCGATAAAGCAGCGATTGTGGACCAATCTTCCAAATCTCCCGTTATTGATATTGTTGATGAAGACGAATATGACGAATATGGAGGTGATGAGGAACATATTGAGGAGCGACCTTTGAAGACGAAGAATGGCGAGAAGAAGGCACAAGCAACGGCGGTTGAAGACAATGCATCCTCGAGCGATCGTCGTTATCCAGAGAGAAATCGTAGACCACTTGGCGAGTGGTGGAAGAATCATATTCTCCCTCAAGGTGAGGAGGAGCATGCAAACGTTGCACTTTTAGATGCTCCATTGACGATTCGTGAAGCGTTGAGTTGTGATGATGCAAACAAGTGGGAGCAAGCCATGCAAGAGGAGTACAAATCGTTGATGGACAATGGCACTTGGGAATTGACTCCCCTCCCCAAGAATCGCAACGCTATCGGTTGTAAGTGGGTATTTCGTGCAAAGAGAGATGCAACGGGTGATGTGGTTCGTTATAAGGCAAGATTGGTGGCAAAGGGCTTTTCACAAATCGAAGGTGTTGATTTTCATGAGACCTTTGCACCGGTGGCGAAATTCACCACTATTCGATGCATTTTGGCCATCGGGGCTGCCATGGATTTGGAAATGCATCAAATGGATGTGAAGACGGCGTTCTTGAACGGCGAGTTGGACGAGGACATCTACATGGTGCAACCCGAAGGATTTGTGCAACGAGGTAATGAGAACCTTGTTTGCAAGTTGAACAAGTCATTGTATGGGTTGAAGCAATCTCCACGCGCATGGTATCAAAAGATTGACACGTTTCTTGTTCATATCGGGTTCACAAGGAGCATCGCTGATCACAGCTTGTATTTCATGCAAAAGGGGCAACAGGTGGTCATCGTGATCATATATGTGGATGATTTGATCATCCTTGCAAGTTGTATGAGCTCTTTGAAGGCGTTGAAGGCAATGCTTGAGAACGAGTATGAGATGAGTGATCTCGGTGAGTTGCACTTTTGTTTAGGAGTTGAGTTTGTGCGAGATAGAGCAACACGCACCATAACAATGAATCAAAGCAAGTATGTTATGGATGTTCTCAAACGCTTTGGCATGGAGGATTGCAAACCGGTTGGCACTCCATTGGATGTGAATTCCAAACTCGTGAAACTCACCGATGAGGAGTATGCATTAGAGGCTCAATCTATGGTGGATGTGCCATACAAGCAAGCTGTAGGGTCATTGATGTATGCTATGATTGCAACAAGGCCGGACCTTGCGTATCCAATCAGCGTTGTGAGTCAACACATGGCAAGACCGGGTTCAAGTCATTGGGTTGCGGTCAAGAGGATCATGCGGTACTTGAAAGGCACAAGTGATGTGAGGTTGTGTCTTGGAGGTGACAACATTGTGTTGAGTGGGTATTGTGATGCGGATTATGCGGGTGATACCAATGATCGTAGATCCACCACGGGGTACATGTTCAAAGTTGGATCGGGGGCCGTTTCATGGAATAGCAAGCGCCAACAAACCACGGCCACGTCAACGGTTGAGGCGGAGTACATGGCGACGAGCCACGGTACGAAGGAGGCCATTTGGTTGAGGCAACTAATGGCGGATGTGAGATGCACTCAAGAGGAGGCTACAACAATCATGTGTGACAACCAAGGGAGTATGTCATTGGCGAAGAATCCAACGCATCACTCACGTACAAAGCACATTGATGTGCAATATCACTTCATTCGAGAGAAGTTAGAGATGAAGGTGATAGAGTTGAAGTATTGTCCAACGGAGCACATGGTAGCGGACGTGCTGACAAAGGCTCTTGCGAGAGATCGACATCAAAGACTAGTAGTGGCATTTGGGCTCCAAGGCTTTGGCTATTCGCAAAGTGGGAGTGTTGAAGTAGGATGATTGCGTGGGCTGAAGTTGCTCATAGCCATGCGCATTAGCTAGAGTAGATGATGCGAATGAGCTAGACTAGCAACTAGAGAAGTGGTACTAGTTAGAAGTAATGAGAATTGGGTCTCCCAAGTGATATGGGCTGATCCTAGTGTACTAGGAGTGGAGTATGGGCTGATGTCCCATATGGTTTGCCAAGGGGACTCCTTTGGGTGTGCTACTTAAGAGGGGCAGCCCATGAGTAAAGATCATCTCTTTCCTATGCATTCCAAGTGTTTGTGTGAGGCTTTGGCATTCTAATCTAACCTTCAATTTGAAGCACAGGGGTGCTGATTTGAGTGGATTTGAGCCAACGAGTGCGCAATTCTCCTAGTTAGGGTGTTGTGGTATGATCTTGTGCAAATTCACTAAGAACCATCACGATTGAGTGTTCTGAGGTTGATGTGTAGCACAAAGGTGCTGATTTAGTGTTTGGAATTAGTTTGGAGGCATTAGAAGCACGTACGTGTGCAATTTGCCTCACAAATCACAAAATTGTCAAAAAATCATAAAAACAATTTTTCTTAGCTTTCTAGGGGCTGAATTTTGTGAGCGTACGTCCTTCAATCAAGGATATGGCTACATTTGAGGGTGAAGGTGCTAAGGTTGTAGACAAGTTCGATGGCGTCAACTTCCACTTGTGGAAATTCAAGATGGAAATGGTCATGGCCGAAAAAGAATTGTGGGAGATAGTTGAGGGTAGTGAGGAACCGCCTTCGTCCGACGCCGAGGCTAGGGTACGAACTGCGTACACTCGGCGAGAGAAAAAGGCCTTTGCGATTTTGGCTCTTAATCTTTCTGATTCCCAGCTTTCTCATATTCGGTCGTGCAAGACTCCCGCCGAGGCATGGGCCAAGCTTTGCAATATTCATGAGGCAAAGAGCTTGGTCAATATCTTGTTTTTGAGGCGCAAGTTTTTCACCATCAAGATGGAAGAAAACGACGACATGTTGGCGCACATCAACAAAGTCAAGGCTCTTGCGGATCAGCTCAACGGCGCACACGTCAACATTACCGACGGTGATATCGTTATGACGCTCCTCGAGAGTTTGCCGCCGTCGTACGAGTATCTTATCGTTGCTATGGAGAGTAGGCCCATTAGCGAGCTCACTCTTGATTATGTGACATCACGGTTGTTGCATGAACTCTCGCGGCGCAAAGAGAACGAGACTCGTGGCGATAGCGCGGCGCTTATGGCGAAGCAATCCAAGAGCGGTGCCAGTGGGAGCTCTACAGACAAGGTATGCTACTATTGCGGTAAGAAGGGCCACTTGGCAAAATTTTGCTACAAACGCAAGAGAGAGGAAAGTGCCAACAATACAAAGGTCAACGATGCAGGTGATGAGTACGCATTTATGACTAGCGTCTCTTCTTGTAGTGATGACGGGGACGAGTATGCAATGATGGCAAGTGACGTGTCATGCAATGGTAGTGTGATCGATTGGATTGTTGATTCGGGAGCCTCGAGTCACATGGCGCCCATTAGGACTTGTTTCCAATCATATCACGTCATATCTCCAAAGAATGTCATTTTGGGTGATGATACGGTTCTTCAAGCCGTGGGTAAAGGATCCATCGTCGTAGACACCGAGGTGAAGGGTCGTGTGAAGACAATTACCATCCATGATGTCCTCCACGTTCCCAAGTTGAAGGCAAATCTTTTATCGGTGCGACATTTGGTGATGAAGCATTTGCGAGTGGAATTTAGCGACCAAGGGTGTTTTGTGTTGTCTCCAAGTCGTGAGGAGGTGGCCATTATACACGAAGTCAACGGCTTGTACCAAATCAAGTTTTCCAAGATGCACGCGGCGGAATCCGCAACGTTGGTGCAATCGAGTTCAAACGAAGACAAGTTGGCGTTGTGGCATCGTCGTCTCGGGCATTTGAATGTCAAGAGTGTGAAAGCACTCCGTGGAATGGTAAGTGGCATGGATCTTGCACAATCACACGTCGCACCTAGTTCATTCACATGTGAGGGTTGTATTGAAGGCAAACAACAACGCTCACCGTTTCCAGTTGATGGGGCAACTCGTGCAACCAAGGTTCTTGAGATTGTGCATTCCGACGTGTGTGGTCCAATGAAGACCACGTCTATGGGGGGTTGCAAGTATTTTGTGACGTTCATTGATGATTTTTCGAGGAAGATATGGTTGTATCCGATCAAAGCAAAGAGTGAGTGTTTTGAGAAGTTCAAAGAGTTCAAGGCGTTGGTTGAGAAGCAATCCGAGCACAAGATCAAGGTGTTTCGATCGGATAATGGCGGCGAGTTCATGTCCAACCAATTTGGAGAGTTATTGAAGAAAGAAGGCATTGCTAGACAAACCACAACGCCATATACACCACAACAAAACGGAGTTGCAGAGCGTGCAAATCGAACAATTGTGGAAATGGCAAGGAGTATGTTGCATGCACAAAATTTGGGTTTGGACCTTTGGGCGGAAGCGGTGGTGACTGCGGTGTACACACGCAACCGATGCCCGACGAGTGCGGTTCAAAACATGACACCAGAGCAAGCGTGGAGTGGGAGGCCTCCCCGCGTGGAGCACATGCGCACATTTGGATGCATCGCATTTGCAAAGGTACCCGATTCTCAAAGAACCAAACTTGAGGCCAAGGCAACAAAATGTGTGTTTCTTGGATATTGTGAAGGTACCAAGGCGTACAGGCTCATGTCGCTCGAGACCAAGAAGATCATTCGAGCTCGTGATGTGACATTTTGCGAGAATTCCAAGGTTGAAGACAATTTGGACGATGGTCCAAGTGGGAGAAGTGGCGATAAACCAGCGATTGTGGACCAATCTTCCAAATCTCCCGTTATTGATATTTTTGATGAAGACGAAGATGACGAAGATGGTGGTGATGAGGAACATATTGAGGAGCGACCTTTGAAGACGAAGAATGGCGAGAAAAAGGCACAAGCAACGGCGGTTGAAGACAATGCATCCTCGAGCGATCGTCGTTATCCAGAGAGAAATCGTAGACCACTTGGCGAGTGGTGGAAGAATCATATTCTCCCTCAAGGTGAGGAGGAGCATGCAAACGTTGCACTTTTAGATGCTCCATTGACGATTCGTGAAGCGTTGAGTTGTGATGATGCAAACAAGTGGGAGCAAGCCATGCAAGAGGAGTACAAATCGTTGATGGACAATGGCACTTGGGAATTGACTCCCCTCCCCAAGAATCGCAACGCTATCGGTTGTAAGTGGGTATTTCGTGCAAAGAGAGATGCAACGGGTGATGTGGTTCGTTATAAGGCAAGATTGGTGGCAAAGGGCTTTTCACAAATCGAAGGTGTTGATTTTCATGAGACCTTTGCACCGGTGGCGAAATTCACCACTATTCGATGCATTTTGGCCATCGGGGCTGCCATGGATTTGGAAATGCATCAAATGGATGTGAAGACGGCGTTCTTGAACGGCGAGTTGGAGGAGGACATCTACATGGTACAACCCGAAGGATTTGTGCAACGAGGTAATGAGAACCTTGTTTGCAAGTTGAACAAGTCATTGTATGGGTTGAAGCAATCTCCACGCGCATGGTATCAAAAGATTGACACGTTTCTTGTTCATATCGGGTTCACAAGGAGCATCGCTGATCACAGCTTGTATTTCATGCAAAAGGGGCAACATGTGGTCATCGTGATCATATATGTGGATGATTTGATCATCCTTGCAAGTTGTATGAGCTCTTTGAAGGCATTGAAGGCAATGCTTGAGAACGAGTACGAGATGAGTGATCTGGGTGAGTTGCACTTTTGTTTAGGAGTTGAGTTTGTGCGAGATAGAGCAACACGCACCATAACAATGAATCAAAGCAAGTATGTTATGGATGTTCTCAAACGCTTTGGCATGGAGGATTGCAAACCGGTTGGCACTCCATTGGATGTGAATTCCAAACTCGTGAAACTCACCGATGAGGAGTATGCATTAGAGGCTCAATCTATGGTGGATGTGCCATACAAGCAAGCTGTAGGGTCATTGATGTATGCTATGATTGCAACAAGGCCGGACCTTGCGTATCCAATCAGCGTTGTGAGTCAACACATGGCAAGACCGGGTTCAAGTCATTGGGTTGCGGTCAAGAGGATCATGCGGTACTTGAAAGGCACAAGTGATGTGAGGTTGTGTCTTGGAGGTGACAACATTGTGTTGAGTGGGTATTGTGATGCGGATTATGCGGGTGATACCAATGATCGTAGATCCACCACGGGGTACATGTTCAAAGTTGGATCGGGGGCCGTTTCATGGAATAGCAAGCGCCAACAAACCACGGCCACGTCAACGGTTGAGGCGGAGTACATGGCGACGAGCCACGGTACGAAGGAGGCCATTTGGTTGAGGCAACTAATGGCGGATGTGAGATGCACTCAAGAGGAGGCTACAACAATCATGTGTGACAACCAAGGGAGTATGTCATTGGCGAAGAATCCAACGCATCACTCACGTACAAAGCACATTGATGTGCAATATCACTTCATTCGAGAGAAGTTAGAGATGAAGGTGATAGAGTTGAAGTATTGTCCAACGGAGCACATGGTGGCGGACGTGCTGACAAAGGCTCTTGCGAGAGATCGCCATCAAAGACTAGTGGTGGCATTTGGGCTCCAAGGCTTTGGCTATTTGCAAAGTGGGAGTGTTGAAGTAGGATGATTGCGTGGGCTGAAGTTGCTCATAGCCATGCGCATTAGCTAGAGTAGATGATGCGAATGAGCTAGACTTGCAACTAGAGAAGTGGTACTAGTTAGAAGTAATGAGAATTGGGTCTCCCAAGTGATATGGGCTGATCCTAGTGTACTAGGAGTGGAGTATGGGCTGATGTCCCATATGGTTTGCCAAGGGGACTCCCTTGGGTGTGCTACTTAAGAGGGACAGCCCATGAGTAAAGATCATCTCTTTCCTATGCATTCCAAGTGTTTGTGTGAGGCTTTGGCATTCTAATCTAACCTTCAATACTGACAAAGGCTCTTGCGAGAGATCGACATCAAAGACTAGTGGTGGCATTTGGGCTCGAAGGCTTTGGCTATTCGCAAAGTGGGAGTGTTGAAGTAGGATGATTGCGTCGGCTGAAGTTGCTCATAGCCATGCGCATTAGCTAGAGTAGATGATGCGAATGAGCTAGACTAGCAACTAGAGAAGTGGTACTAGTTAGAGATAATGAGAATTGGGTCTCCCTGTTGAAGTAGGATGATTGCGTGGGCTGATGTTGCTCATAGCCATGCGCATTAGCTAGAGTAGATGATGCGAATGAGCTAGACTTGCAACTAGAGAAGTGGTACTAGTTAGAAGTAATGAGAATTGGGTCTCCCAAGTGATATGGGCTGATCCTAGTGTACTAGGAGTGGAGTATGGGCTGATGTCCCATATGGTTTGCCAAGGGGACTCCCTTGGGTGTGCTACTTAAGAGGGGCAGCCCATGAGTAAAGATTATCTCTTTCCTATGCATTCCAAGTGTTTGTGTGAGGCTTTGGCATTCTAATCTAACTTTCAAAAGGTTATGGGCCCACTCATGTGTTTTGCGTGAGTCAAAGATTAGATTGCTCATTGTGTGGAGGTCGTGCGTTGGAGCGCTGATTTTGGAGTATTGGAGCGCTCATTTGGAACTTTGGAGGGCTGAATTCGAGCTTTGGTGGGCTGATTTCGACATTGGGAGGTATTACAATCTTCCTTTCTTTGATCAACGTGTTGGAGGGCTGAATTCGCACTTTGGAGCTATCATTTGTTGATTTGGAGCTTTTGGAGCACTTTGGAGCACTTTTGGAGTTTATACACGTCTACAAGGGCTGAATTGAAGCTTTGGAGCTTATTGGTGCTTGTTGGAGTATATTGGAGCTGATTGGAGCTTATTGGAGCTTATTGGAGCTTGTTGGAGCTTATTGGAGCTTATTGGCTCAATTTGTGCTCAATTTGTGCACTTGTGTTGTTGCAAGGCACTTTTATGCTTTGAGGCTCTTGGGGTGAGTCTACAATCTGATTTTGGTATTGCAATTCTTGCACAAGGGTTTGGAATGTGAGTTATGCCCTTGGAGTGCTCAAAATTAGAGTTTGGGTTAGTGAATGCACAACGGGGCTGATTTGATGAATTTCAATGCAATTAGGACTTGAAGGGGCTGAATTTGCATTGATTTAGAGTCCTTGGAAGGCACAAGGGTGTGCATAGGGTGCATTACGTGTTGTGAAGCACAAGGGTGCTGATTTGAGTGGATTTGAGCCAACGAGTGCGCAATTCTCCTAGTTAGGGTGTTGTGGTATGATCTTGTGCAAATTCACTAAGAACCATCACGATTGAGTGTTGTGAGGTTGATGTGTAGCACAAAGGTGCTGATTTAGTGTTTGGAATTAGTTTGGAGGCATTAGAAGCACGTACGTGTGCAATTTGCCTCACAAATCACAAAATTGTCAAAAAATCATAAAAACAATTTTTCTTAGCTTTCTAGGGGCTGAATTTTGTGAGCGTACGTCCTTCAATCAAGGATATGGCTACATTTGAGGGTGAAGGTGCTAAGGTTGTAGACAAGTTCGATGGCGTCAACTTCCACTTGTGGAAATTCAAGATGGAAATGGTCATGGCCGAAAAAGAATTGTGGGAGATAGTTGAGGGTAGTGAGGAACCGCCTTCGTCCGACGCCGAGGCTAGGGTACGAACTGCGTACACTCGGCGAGAGAAAAAGGCCTTTGCGATTTTGGCTCTTAATCTTTCTGATTCCCAGCTTTCTCATATTCGGTCGTGCAAGACTCCCGCCGAGGCATGGGCCAAGCTTTGCAATATTCATGAGGCAAAGAGCTTGGTCAATATCTTGTTTTTGAGGCGCAAGTTTTTCACCATCAAGATGGAAGAAAACGACGACATGTTGGCGCACATCAACAAAGTCAAGGCTCTTGCGGATCAGCTCAACGGCGCACACGTCAACATTACCGACGGTGATATCGTTATGACGCTCCTCGAGAGTTTGCCGCCGTCGTACGAGTATCTTATCGTTGCTATGGAGAGTAGGCCCATTAGCGAGCTCACTCTTGATTATGTGACATCACGGTTGTTGCATGAACTCTCGCGGCGCAAAGAGAACGAGACTCGTGGCGATAGCGCGGCGCTTATGGCGAAGCAATCCAAGAGCGGTGCCAGTGGGAGCTCTACAGACAAGGTATGCTACTATTGCGGTAAGAAGGGCCACTTGGCAAAATTTTGCTACAAACGCAAGAGAGAGGAAAGTGCCAACAATACAAAGGTCAACGATGCAGGTGATGAGTACGCATTTATGACTAGCGTCTCTTCTTGGTGTGATGACGGGGACGAGTATGCAATGATGGCAAGTGACGTGTCATGCAATGGTAGTGTGATCGATTGGATTGTTGATTCGGGAGCCTCGAGTCACATGGCGCCCATTAGGACTTGTTTCCAATCATATCACGTCATATCTCCAAAGAATGTCATTTTGGGTGATGATACGGTTCTTCAAGCCGTGGGTAAAGGATCCATCGTCGTAGACACCGAGGTGAAGGGTCGTGTGAAGACAATTACCATCCATGATGTCCTCCACGTTCCCAAGTTGAAGGCAAATCTTTTATCGGTGCGACATTTGGTGATGAAGCATTTGCGAGTGGAATTTAGCGACCAAGGGTGTTTTGTGTTGTCTCCAAGTCGTGAGGAGGTGGCCATTATACACGAAGTCAACGGCTTGTACCAAATCAAGTTTTCCAAGATGCACGCGGCGGAATCGGCAACGTTGGTGCAATCGAGTTCAAACGAAGACAAGTTGGCGTTGTGGCATCGTCGTCTCGGGCATTTGAATGTCAAGAGTGTGAAAGCACTGCGTGGAATGGTAAGTGGCATGGATCTTGCACAATCACACGTCGCACCTAGTTCATTCACATGTGAGGGTTGTATTGAAGGCAAGCAACAACGCTCACCGTTTCCAGTTGATGGGGCAACTCGTGCAACCAAGGTTCTTGAGATTGTGCATTCCGACGTGTGTGGTCCAATGAAGACCACGTCTATGGGGGGTTGCAAGTATTTTGTGACGTTCATTGATGATTTTTCGAGGAAGATATGGTTGTATCCGATCAAAGCAAAGAGCGAGTGTTTTGAGAAGTTCAAAGAGTTCAAGGCGTTGGTTGAGAAGCAATCCGAGCACAAGATCAAGGTGTTTCGATCGGATAATGGCGGCGAGTTCTTGTCCAACCAATTTGGAGAGTTATTGAAGAAAGAAGGCATTGCTAGACAAACCACAACGCCATATACACCACAACAAAACGGAGTTGCAGAGCGTGCAAATCGAACAATTGTGGAAATGGCAAGGAGTATGTTGCATGCACAAAATTTGGGTTTGGACCTTTGGGCGGAAGCGGTGGTGACTGCGGTGTACACACGCAACCGATGCCCGACGAGTGCGGTTCAAAACATGACACCAGAGCAAGCGTGGAGTGGGAGGCCACCCCGCGTGGAGCACATGCGCACATTTGGATGCATCGCATTTGCAAAGGTACCCGATTCTCAAAGAACCAAACTTGAAGCCAAGGCAACAAAATGTGTGTTTCTTGGATATTGTGAAGGTACCAAGGCGTACAGGCTCATGTCCCTCGAGACCAAGAAGATCATTCGAGCTCGTGATGTGACATTTTGCGAGAATTCCAAGGTTGAAGACAATTTGGACGATGGTCCAAGTGGGAGAAGTGGCGATAAACCGGCCATTGTGGACCAATCTTCCAAATCTCCCGTTATTGATATTGTTGATGAAGACGAAGATGACGAAGATGGTGGTGATGAGGAACATATTGAGGAGCGACGTTTGAAGACGAAGAATGGCGAGAAAAAGGCACAAGCAACGGCGGTTGAAGACAATGCATCCTCGAGCGATCGTCGTTATCCAGAGAGAAATCGTAGACCACTTGGCGAGTGGTGGAAGAATCATATTCTCCCTCAAGGTGAGGAGGAGCATGCAAACGTTGCACTTTTAGATGCTCCATTGACGATTCGTGAAGCGTTGAGTTGTGATGATGCAAACAAGTGGGAGCAAGCCATGCAAGAGGAGTACAAATCGTTGATGGACAATGGCACTTGGGAATTGACTCCGCTCCCCAAGAATCGCAACGCTATCGGTTGTAAGTGGGTATTTCGTGCAAAGAGAGATGCAACGGGTGATGTGGTTCGTTATAAGGCAAGATTGGTGGCAAAGGGCTTTTCACAAATCGAAGGTGTTGATTTTCATGAGACCTTTGCACCGGTGGCGAAATTCACCACTATTCGATGCATTTTGGCCATCGGGGCTGCCATGGATTTGGAAATGCATCAAATGGATGTGAAGACGGCGTTCTTGAACGGCGAATTGGACGAGGACATCTACATGGTACAACCCGAAGGATTTGTGCAACGAGGTAATGAGAACCTTGTTTGCAAGTTGAACAAGTCATTGTATGGGTTGAAGCAATCTCCACGCGCATGGTATCAAAAGATTGACACGTTTCTTGTTCATATCGGGTTCACAAGGAGCATCGCTGATCACAGCTTGTATTTCATGCAAAAGGGGCAACATGTGGTCATCGTGATCATATATGTGGATGATTTGATCATCCTTGCAAGTTGTATGAGCTCTTTGAAGGCATTGAAGGCAATGCTTGAGAACGAGTACGAGATGAGTGATCTGGGTGAGTTGCACTTTTGTTTAGGAGTTGAGTTTGTGCGAGATAGAGCAACACGCACCATAACAATGAATCAAAGCAAGTATGTTATGGATGTTCTCAAACGCTTTGGCATGGAGGATTGCAAACCGGTTGGCACTCCATTGGATGTGAATTCCAAACTCGTGAAACTCACGGATGAGGAGTATGCATTAGAGGCTCAATCTATGGTGGATGTGCCATACAAGCAAGCTGTAGGGTCATTGATGTATGCTATGATTGCAACAAGGCCGGACCTTGCGTATCCAATCAGCGTTGTGAGTCAACACATGGCAAGACCGGGTTCAAGTCATTGGGTTGCGGTCAAGAGGATCATGCGGTACTTGAAAGGCACAAGTGATGTGAGGTTGTGTCTTGGAGGTGACAACATTGTGTTGAGTGGGTATTGTGATGCGGATTATGCGGGTGATACCAATGATCGTAGATCCACCACGGGGTACATGTTCAAAGTTGGATCGGGGGCCGTTTCATGGAATAGCAAGCGCCAACAAACCACGGCCACGTCAACGGTTGAGGCGGAGTACATGGCGACGAGCCACGGTACGAAGGAGGCCATTTGGTTGAGGCAACTAATGGCGGATGTGAGATGCACTCAAGAGGAGGCTACAACAATCATGTGTGACAACCAAGGGAGTATGTCATTGGCGAAGAATCCAACGCATCACTCACGTACAAAGCACATTGATGTGCAATATCACTTCATTCGAGAGAAGTTAGAGATGAAGGTGATAGAGTTGAAGTATTGTCCAACGGAGCACATGGTGGCGGACGTGCTCACAAAGGCTCTTGCGAGAGATCGACATCAAAGACTAGTGGCGGCATTTGGGCTCGAAGGCTTTGGCTATTCGCAAAGTGGGAGTGTTGAAGTAGGATGATTGCGTGGGCTGATGTTGCTCATAGCCATGCGCATTAGCTAGAGTAGATGATGCGAATGAGCTAGACTTGCAACTAGAGAAGTGGTACTAGTTAGAAGTAATGAGAATTGGGTCTCCCAAGTGATATGGGCTGATCCTAGTGTACTAGGAGTGGAGTATGGGCTGATGTCCCATATGGTTTGCCAAGGGGACTCCCTTGGGTGTGCTACTTAAGAGGGGCAGCCCATGAGTAAAGATTATCTCTTTCCTATGCATTCCAAGTGTTTGTGTGAGGCTTTGGCATTCTAATCTAACTTTCAAAACTCCCAAGTGATATGGGCTGATCCTAGTGTACTAGGAGTGGAGTATGGGCTGATGTCCCATATGGTTTGCCAAGGGGACTCCCTTGGGTGTACTACTTAAGAGGGGCAGCCCATGAGTAAAGATCATCTCTTTCCTATGCATTCCAAGTGTTTGTGTGAGGCTTTGGCATTCTAATCTAACCTTCAATATATTGAAGGTTAGATTAGAATGCCAAAGCCTCACACAAACACTTGGAATGCATAGGAAAGAGATGATCTTTACTCATGGACTGCCCCTCTTAAGTAGCACACCCAAGGGAGTCCCCTTGGCAAACCATATGGGACATCAGCCCATACTCCACTCCTAGTACACTAGGATCAGCCCATATCACTTGGGAGACCCAATTCTCATTACTTCTAACTAGTACCACTTCTCTAGTTGCAACTCTAGCTCATTCGCATCATCTACTCTAGCTAATGCGCATGGCTATGAGCAACTTCAGCCCACGCAATCATCCTACTTCAACACTCCCACTTTGCAAATAGCCAAAGCCTTGGAGCCCAAATGCCACCACTAGTCTTTGATGTCGATCTCTCGCAAGAGCCTTTGTGAGCACGTCCGCCACCATGTGCTCCGTTGGACAATACTTCAACTCTATCACCTTCATCTCTAACTTCTCTCGAATGAAGTGATATTGCACATCAATGTGCTTTGTACGTGAGTGATGCGTTGGATTCTTCGCCAATGACATACTCCCTTGGTTGTCACACATGATTGTTGTAGCCTCCTCTTGAGTGCATCTCACATCCGCCATTAGTTGCCTCAACCAAATGGCCTCCTTCGTACCGTGGCTCGTCGCCATGTACTCCGCCTCAACCGTTGACGTGGCCGTGGTTTGTTGGCGCTTGCTATTCCATGAAACGGCCCCCGATCCAACTTTGAACATGTACCCCGTGGTGGATCTACGATCATTGGTATCACCCGCATAATCCGCATCACAATACCCACTCAACACAATGTTGTCACCTCCAAGACACAACCTCACATCACTTGTGCCTTTCAAGTACCGCATGATCCTCTTGACCGCAACCCAATGACTTGAACCCGGCCTTGCCATGTGTTGACTCACAACGCTGATTGGATACGCAAGGTCCGGCCTTGTTGCAATCATAGCATACATCAATGACCCTACAGCTTGCTTGTATGGCACATCCACCATAGATTGAGCCTCTAATGCATACTCCTCATCGGTGAGTTTCACGAGTTTGGAATTCACATCCAATGGAGTGCCAACCGGTTTGCAATCCTCCATGCCAAAGCGTTTGAGCACATCCATAACATACTTGCTTTGATTCATTGTTATGGTGCGTGTTGCTCTATCTCGCACAAACTCAACTCCTAAACAAAAGTGCAACTCACCCAGATCACTCATCTCGTACTCGTTCTCAAGCATTGCCTTCAATGCCTTCAAAGAGCTCATACAACTTGCAAGGATGATCAAATCATCCACATATATGATCACGATGACCACATGTTGCCCCTTTTGCATGAAATACAAGCTGTGATCAGCGATGCTCCTTGTGAACCCGATATGAACAAGAAACGTGTCAATCTTTTGATACCATGCGCGTGGAGATTGCTTCAACCCATACAATGACTTGTTCAACTTGCAAACAAGGTTCTCATTACCTCGTTGCACAAATCCTTCGGGTTGCACCATGTAGATGTCCTCGTCCAACTCGCCGTTCAAGAACGCCGTCTTCACATCCATTTGATGCATTTCCAAATCCATGGCAGCCCCGATGGCCAAAATGCATCGAATAGTGGTGAATTTCGCCACCGGTGCAAAGGTCTCATGAAAATCAACACCTTCGATTTGTGAAAAGCCCTTTGCCACCAATCTTGCCTTATAACGAACCACATCACCCGTTGCATCTTTCTTTCCACGAAATACCCACTTACAACCGATAGCGTTGCGATTCTTGGGGAGGGGAGTCAATTCCCAAGTGCCATTGTCCATCAACGATTTGTACTCCTCTTATTGAAGGTTAGATTAGAATGCCAAAGCCTCACACAAACACTTGGAATGCATAGGAAAGAGATGATCTTTACTCATGGGCTGCCCCTCTTAAGTGGTACACCCAAGGGAGTCCCCTTGGCAAACCATATGGGACATCAGCCCATACTCTACTCCTAGTACACTAGGATCAGCCCATATCACTTGGGAGACCCGATTCTCATTATCTCTAACTAGTACCACTTCTCTAGTTGCTAGTCTAGCTCATTCGCATTATCTACTCTAGCTAATGCGCATGGCTATGAGCAACTTCAGCCCACGCAATCATCCTACTTCAACACTCCCACTTTGCGAATAGCCAAAGCCTTGGAGCCCAAATGCCACCACTAGTCTTTGATGTCGATCTCTCGCAAGAGCCTTTGTCAGCACGTCCGCCACCATGTGCTCCGTTGGACAATACTTCAACTCTATCACCTTCATCTCTAACTTCTCTCGAATGAAGTGATATTGCACATCAATGTGCTTTGTACGTGAGTGATGCGTTGGATTCTTCGCCAATGACATACTCCCTTGGTTGTCACACATGATTGTTGTAGCCTCCTCTTGAGTGCATCTCACATCCGCCATTAGTTGCCTCAACCAAATGGCCTCCTTCGTACCGTGGCTCGTCGCCATGTACTCCGCCTCAACCGTTGACGTGGCCGTGGTTTGTTGGCGCTTGCTATTCCATGAAACGGCCCCCGATCCAACTTTGAACATGTACCCCGTGGTGGATCTACGATCATTGGTATCACCCGCATAATCCGCATCACAATACCCACTCAACACAATGTTGTCACCTCCAAGACACAACCTCACATCACTTGTGCCTTTCAAGTACCGCATGATCCTCTTGACCGCAACCCAATGACTTGAACCCGGTCTTGCCATGTGTTGACTCACAACGCTGATTGGATACGCAAGGTCCGGCCTTGTTGCAATCATAGCATACATCAATGACCCTACAGCTTGCTTGTATGGCACATCCACCATAGATTGAGCCTCTAATGCATACTCCTCATCGGTGAGTTTCACGAGTTTGGAATTCACATCCAATGGAGTGCCAACCGGTTTGCAATCCTCCATGCCAAAGCGTTTGAGCACATCCATAACATACTTGCTTTGATTCATTGTTATGGTGCGTGTTGCTCTATCTCGCACAAACTCAACTCCTAAACAAAAGTGCAACTCACCCAGATCACTCATCTCGTACTGGTTCTCAAGCATTGCCTTCAATGCCTTCAAAGAGCTCATACAACTTGCAAGGATGATCAAATCATCCACATATATGATCACGATGACCACATGTTGCCCCTTTTGCATGAAATACAAGCTGTGATCAGCGATGCTCCTTGTGAACCCGATATGAACAAGAAACGTGTCAATCTTTTGATACCATGCGCGTGGAGATTGCTTCAACCCATACAATGACTTGTTCAACTTGCAAACAAGGTTCTCATTACCTCGTTGCACAAATCCTTCGGGTTGTACCATGTAGATGTCCTCCTCCAACTCGCCGTTCAAGAACGCCGTCTTCACATCCATTTGATGCATTTCCAAATCCATGGCAGCCCCGATGGCCAAAATGCATCGAATAGTGGTGAATTTCGCCACCGGTGCAAAGGTCTCATGAAAATCAACACCTTCGATTTGTGAAAAGCCCTTTGCCACCAATCTTGCCTTATAACTATTGAAGGTTAGATTAGAATGCCAAAGCCTCACACAAACACTTGGAATGCATAGGAAAGAGATGATCTTTACTCATGGGCTGCCCCTCTTAAGTAGCACACCCAAGGGAGTCCCCTTGGCAAACCATATGGGACATCAGCCCATACTCCACTCCTAGTACACTAGGATCAGCCCATATCACTTGGGAGACCCAATTCTCATTATCTCTAACTAGTACCACTTCTCTAGTTGCTAGTCTAGCTCATTCGCATCATCTACTCTAGCTAATGCGCATGGCTATGAGCAACTTCAGCCCACGCAATCATCCTACTTCAACACTCCCACTTTGCGAATAGCCAAAGCCTTCGAGCCCAAATGCCACCACTAGTCTTTGATGGCGATCTCTCGCAAGAGCCTTTGTCAGCACGTCCGCCACCATGTGCTCCGTTGGACAATACTTCAACTCTATCACCTTCATCTCTAACTTCTCTCGAATGAAGTGATATTGCACATCAATGTGCTTTGTACGTGAGTGATGCGTTGGATTCTTCGCCAATGACATACTCCCTTGGTTGTCACACATGATTGTTGTAGCCTCCTCTTGAGTGCATCTCACATCCGCCATTAGTTGCCTCAACCAAATGGCCTCCTTCGTACCGTGGCTCGTCGCCATGTACTCCGCCTCAACCGTTGACGTGGCCGTGGTTTGTTGGCGCTTGCTATTCCATGAAACGGCCCCCGATCCAACTTTGAACATGTACCCCGTGGTGGATCTACGATCATTGGTATCACCCGCATAATCCGCATCACAATACCCACTCAACACAATGTTGTCACCTCCAAGACACAACCTCACATCACTTGTGCCTTTCAAGTACCGCATGATCCTCTTGACCGCAACCCAATGACTTGAACCCGGTCTTGCCATGTGTTGACTCACAACGCTGATTGGATACGCAAGGTCCGGCCTTGTTGCAATCATAGCATACATCAATGACCCTACAGCTTGCTTGTATGGCACATCCACCATAGATTGAGCCTCTAATGCATACTCCTCATCGGTGAGTTTCACGAGTTTGGAATTCACATCCAATGGAGTGCCAACCGGTTTGCAATCCTCCATGCCAAAGCGTTTGAGAACATCCATAACATACTTGCTTTGATTCATTGTTATGGTGCGTGTTGCTCTATCTCGCACAAACTCAACTCCTAAACAAAAGTGCAACTCACCCAGATCACTCATCTCGTATTCGTTCTCAAGCATTGCCTTCAATGCCTTCAAAGAGCTCATACCACTTGCAAGGATGATCAAATCATCCACATATATGATCACGATGACCACATGTTGCCCCTTTTGCATGAAATACAAGCTGTGATCAGCGATGCTCCTTGTGAACCCGATATGAACAAGAAACGTGTCAATCTTTTGATACCATGCGCGTGGAGATTGCTTCAACCCATACAATGACTTGTTCAACTTGCAAACAAGGTTCTCATTACCTCGTTGCACAAATCCTTCGGGTTGTACCATGTAGATGTCCTCGTCCAACTCGCCATTCAAGAACGCCGTCTTCACATCCATTTGATGCATTTCCAAATCCATGGCAGCCCCGATGGCCAAAATGCATCGAATAGTGGTGAATTTCGCCACCGGTGCAAAGGTCTCATGAAAATCAACACCTTCGATTTGTGAAAAGCCCTTTGCCACCAATCTTGCCTTATAACGAACCACATCACCCGTTGCATCTCTCTTTGCACGAAATACCCACTTACAACCGATAGCGTTGCGATTCTTGGGGAGGGGAGTCAATTCCCAAGTGCCATTGTCCATCAACGATTTGTACTCCTCTTGCATGGCTTGCTCCCACTTGTTTGCATCATCACAACTCAACGCTTCACGAATCGTCAATGGAGCATCTAAAAGTGCAACGTTTGCATGCTCCTCCTCACCTTGAGGGAGAATATGATTCTTCCACCACTCGCCAAGTGGTCTACGATTTCTCTCTGGATAACGACGATCGCTCGAGGATGCATTGTCTTCAACCGCCGTTGCTTGTGCCTTTTTCTCGCCATTCTTCGTCTTCAAAGGTCGCTCCTCAATATGTTCCTCATCACCACCATCTTCGTCATCTTCGTCTTCATCAACAATATCAATAACGGGAGATTTGGAAGATTGGTCCACAATGGCCGGTTTATCGCCACTTCTCCCACTTGGACCATCGTCCAAATTGTCTTCAACCTTGGAATTCTCGCAAAATGTCACATCACGAGCTCGAATGATCTTCTTGGTCTCGAGCGACATGAGCCTGTATGCCTTGGTACCTTCACAATATCCAAGAAACACACATTTTGTTGCCTTGGCCTCAAGTTTGGTTCTTTGAGAATCGGGTACCTTTGCAAATGCGATGCATCCAAATGTGCGCATGTGCTCCACGCGGGGTGGCCTCCCACTCCACGCTTGCTCTGGTGTCATGTTTTGAACCGCACTCGTCGGGCATCGGTTGCGTGTGTACACCGCAGTCACCACCGCTTCCGCCCAAAGGTCCAAACCCAAATTTTGTGCATGCAACATACTCCTTGCCATTTCCACAATTGTTCGATTTGCACGCTCTGCAACTCCGTTTTGTTGTGGTGTATATGGCGTTGTGGTTTGTCTAGCAATGCCTTCTTTCTTCAATAACTCTCCAAATTGGTTGGACAAGAACTCGCCGCCATTATCCGATCGAAACACCTTGATCTTGTGCTCGGATTGCTTCTCAACCAACGCCTTGAACTCTTTGAACTTCTCAAAACACTCGCTCTTTGCTTTGATCGGATACAACCATATCTTCCTCGAAAAATCATCAATGAACGTCACAAAATACTTGCAACCCCCCATAGACGTGGTCTTCATCGGACCACACACGTCGGAATGCACAATCTCAAGTACCTTGGTTGCACGAGTTGCCCCATCAACTGGAAACGGTGAGCGTTGTTGCTTGCCTTCAATACAACCCTCACATGTGAATGAACTAGGTGCGACGTGTGATTGTGCAAGATCCATGCCACTTACCATTCCACGCAGTGCTTTCACACTCTTGACATTCAAATGCCCGAGACGACGATGCCACAACGCCAACTTGTCTTCGTTTGAACTCGATTGCACCAACAATGCCGATTCCGCCGCGTGCATCTTGGAAAACTTGATTTGGTACAAGCCGTTGACTTCGTGTATAATGGCCACCTCCTCACGACTTGGGGACAACACAAAACACCCTTGGTCGCTAAATTCCACTCGCAAATGCTTCATCACCAAATGTCGCACCGATAAAAGATTTGCCTTCAACTTGGGAACGTGGAGGACATCATGGATGGTGATTGTCTTCACACGACCCTTCACCTCGGTGTCTACGACGATAGATCCTTTACCCACGGCTTGAAGAACCGTATCATCACCCAAAATGACATTCTTTGGAGATATGACGTGATATGATTGGAAACAAGTCCTAATGGGCGCCATGTGACTCGAGGCTCCCGAATCAACAATCCAATCGATCACACTACCATTGCATGACACGTCACTTGCCATCATTGCATACTCGTCCCCGTCATCACTACAAGAAGAGACGCTAGTCATAAATGCGTACTCATCACCTGCATCGTTGACCTTTGTATTGTTGGCACTTTCCTCTCTCTTGCGTTTGTAGCAAAATTTTGCCAAGTGGCCCTTTTTACCGCAATAGTAGCATACCTTGTCTGTAGAGCTCCCACTCGCACCGCTCTTGGATTGCTTCGCCATAAGCGCCGCGCTATCGCCACGAGTCTCGTTCTCTTTGCGCCGCGAGAGTTCATGCAACAACCGTGATGTCACATAATCAAGAGTGAGCTCGCTAATGGGCCTACTCTCCATAGCAACGATAAGATACTCGTACGACGGCGGCAAACTCTCGAGGAGCGTCATAACGATATCACCGTCGGTAATGTTGACGTCTGCGCCGTTGAGCTGATCCGCAAGAGCCTTGACTTTGTTGATGTGCGCCAACATGTCGTCGTTTTCTTCCATCTTGATGGTGAAAAACTTGCGCCTCAAAAACAAGATATTGACCAAGCTCTTTGCCTCATGAATATTGCAAAGCTTGGCCCATGCCTCGGCGGGAGTCTTGCACGACCGAATATGAGAAAGCTGGGAATCAGAAAGATTAAGAGCCAAAATGGCAAAGGCCTTTTTCTCTCGCCGAGTGTACGCAGTTCGTACCCTAGCCTCGGCGTCGGACGAAGGCGGTTCCTCACTACCCTCAACTATCTCCCACAATTCTTTTTCGGCCATGACCATTTCCATCTTGAATTTCCACAAGTGGAAGTTGACGCCATCGAACTAGTCTACAACCTTAGCACCTTCACCCTCAAATGTAGCCATATCCTTGATTGAAGGACGTACGCTCACAAAATTCAGCCCCTAGAAACCTAAGAAAAATTGTTTTTATGATTTTTTTTGACAATTTTGTGATTTGTGAGGCAAATTGCACACGTACGTGCTTCTAATGCCTCCAAACTAATTCCAAACACTAAATCAGCACCTTTGTGCTACACATCAACCTCACAACACTCAATCGTGATGGTTCTTAGTGAATTTGCACAAGATCATACCACAACACCCTAACTAGGAGAATTGCGCACTCGTTGGCTCAAATCCACTCAAATCAGCACCCTTGTGCTTCACAACACGTAACGCACCCTATGGACACCCTTGTGCCTTCCAAGGACTCTAAATCAATGCAAATTCAGCCCCTTCAAGTCCTAATTGCATTGAAATTCATCAAATCAGCCCCGTTGTGCATTCACTAACCCAAACTCTAATTTTGAGCACTCCAAGGGCATAACTCACATTCCAAACCCTTGTGCAAGAATTGCAATACCAAAATCAGATTGTAGACTCACCCCAAGAGCCTCAAAGCATAAAAGTGCCTTGCAACAACACAAGTGCACAAATTGAGCACAAATTGAGCACAAATTGAGCCAATAAGCTCCAATAAGCTCCAATCAGCTCCAATATACTCCAACAAGCACCAATAAGCTCCAAAACTCCAATTCAGCCCTTGTAGACGTGTATAAACTCCAAAAGTGCTCCAAAGTGCTCCAAAAGCTCCAAATCAACAAATGATAGCTCCAAAGTTCGAATTCAGCCCTCCAACACGTAGATCAAAGGTAGGAAGATTATAATACCTCCCAATGTCGAAATCAGCCCACCAAAGCTCGAATTCAGCCCTCCAAAGTTCCAAATCAGCGCTCCAATACTCCAAAATCAGCGCTCCAACGCACGACCTCCACACAATGAGCAATCTAATCTTTGACTCACGCAAAACACATGAGTGGGCCCATAACCTATTGAAGGTTAGATTAGAATGCCAAAGCCTCACACAAACACTTGGAATGCATAGGAAAGAGATGATCTTTACTCATGGGCTGCCCCTCTTAAGTAGCACACCCAAGGGAGTCCCCTTGGCAAACCATATGGGACATCAGCCCATACTCCACTCCTAGTACACTAGGATCAGCCCATATCACTTGGGAGACCCAATTCTCATTATCTCTAACTAGTACCACTTCTCTAGTTGCTAGTCTAGCTCATTCGCATCATCTACTCTAGCTAATGCGCATGGCTATGAGCAACTTCAGCCCACGCAATCATCCTACTTCAACAATAACGAACCACATCACCCGTTGCATCTCTCTTTGCACGAAATACCCACTTACAACCGATAGCGTTGCGATTCTTGGGGAGGGGAGTCAATTCCCAAGTGCCATTGTCCATCAACGATTTGTACTCCTCTTGCATGGCTTGCTCCCACTTGTTTGCATCATCACAACTCAACGCTTCACGAATCGTCAATGGAGCATCTAAAAGTGCAACGTTTGCATGCTCCTCCTCACCTTGAGGGAGAATATGATTCTTCCACCACTCGCCAAGTGGTCTACGATTTCTCTCTGGATAACGACGATCGCTCGAGGATGCATTGTCTTCAACCGCCGTTGCTTGTGCCTTTTTCTCGCCATTATTCGTCTTCAAAGGTGGCTCCTCAATATGTTCCTCATCACCACCATCTTCGTCATCTTCGTCTTCATCAACAATATCAATAACGGGAGATTTGGAAGATTGGTCCACAATGGCCGGTTTATCGCCACTTCTCCCACTTGGACCATCGTCCAAATTGTCTTCAACCTTGGAATTCTCGCAAAATGTCACATCACGAGCTCGAATGATCTTCTTGGTCTCGAGCGACATGAGCCTGTACGCCTTGGTACCTTCACAATATCCAAGAAACACACATTTTGTTGCCTTGGCCTCAAGTTTGGTTCTTTGAGAATCGGGTACCTTTGCAAATGCGATGCATCCAAATGTGCGCATGTGCTCCACGCGGGGTGGCCTCCCACTCCACGCTTGCTCTGGTGTCATGTTTTGAACCGCACTCGTCGGGCATCGGTTGCGTGTGTACACCGCAGTCACCACCGCTTCCGCCCAAAGGTCCAAACCCAAATTTTGTGCATGCAACATACTCCTTGCCATTTCCACAATTGTTCGATTTGCACGCTCTGCAACTCCGTTTTGTTGTGGTGTATATGGCGTTGTGGTTTGTCTAGCAATGCCTTCTTTCTTCAATAACTCTCCAAATTGGTTGGACATGAACTCGCCGCCATTATCCGATCGAAACACCTTGATCTTGTGCTCGGATTGCTTCTCAACCAACGCCTTGAACTCTTTGAACTTCTCAAAACACTCGCTCTTTGCTTTGATCGGATACAACCATATCTTCCTCGAAAAATCATCAATGAACGTCACAAAATACTTGCAACCCCCCATAGACGTGGTCTTCATTGGACCACACACGTCGGAATGCACAATCTCAAGAACCTTGGTTGCACGAGTTGCCCCATCAACTGGAAACGGTGAGCGTTGTTGTTTGCCTTCAATACAACCCTCACATGTGAATGAACTAGGTGCGACGTGTGATTGTGCAAGATCCATGCCACTTACCATTCCACGCAGTGCTTTCACACTTTTGACATTCAAATGCCCGAGACGACGATGCCACAACGCCAACTTGTCTTCGTTTGAACTCGATTGCACCAACGTTGCGGATTCCGCCGCGTGCATCTTGGAAAACTTGATTTGGTACAAGCCGTTGACTTCGTGTATAATGGCCACCTCCTCACGACTTGGAGACAACACAAAACACCCTTGGTCGCTAAATTCCACTCGCAAATGCTTCATCACCAAATGTCGCACCGATAAAAGATTTGCCTTCAACTTGGGAACGTGGAGGACATCATGGATGGTAATTGTCTTCACACGACCCTTCACCTCGGTGTCTACGACGATGGATCCTTTACCCACGGCTTGAAGAACCGTATCATCACCCAAAATGACATTCTTTGGAGATATGACGTGATATGATTGGAAACAAGTCCTAATGGGCGCCATGTGACTCGAGGCTCCCGAATCAACAATCCAATCGATCACACTACCATTGCATGACACGTCACTTGCCATCATTGCATACTCGTCCCCGTCATCACTACAAGAAGAGACGCTAGTCATAAATGCGTACTCATCACCTGCATCGTTGACCTTTGTATTGTTGGCACTTTCCTCTCTCTTGCGTTTGTAGCAAAATTTTGCCAAGTGGCCCTTCTTACCGCAATAGTAGCATACCTTGTCTGTAGAGCTCCCACTGGCACCGCTCTTGGATTGCTTCGCCATAAGCGCCGCGCTATCGCCACGAGTCTCGTTCTCTTTGCGCCGCGAGAGTTCATGCAACAACCGTGATGTCACATAATCAAGAGTGAGCTCGCTAATGGGCCTACTCTCCATAGCAACGATAAGATACTCGTACGACGGCGGCAAACTCTCGAGGAGCGTCATAACGATATCACCGTCGGTAATGTTGACGTCTGCGCCGTTGAGCTGATCCGCAAGAGCCTTGACTTTGTTGATGTGCGCCAACATGTCGTCGTTTTCTTCCATCTTGATGGTGAAAAACTTGCGCCTCAAAAACAAGATATTGACCAAGCTCTTTGCCTCATGAATATTGCAAAGCTTGGCCCATGCCTCGGCGGGAGTCTTGCACGACCGAATATGAGAAAGCTGGGAATCAGAAAGATTAAGAGCCAAAATCGCAAAGGCCTTTTTCTCTCGCCGAGTGTACGCAGTTCGTACCCTAGCCTCGGCGTCGGACGAAGGCGGTTCCTCACTACCCTCAACTATCTCCCACAATTCTTTTTCGGCCATGACCATTTCCATCTTGAATTTCCACAAGTGGAAGTTGACGCCATCGAACTTGTCTACAACCTTAGCACCTTCACCCTCAAATGTAGCCATATCCTTGATTGAAGGACGTACGCTCACAAAATTCAGCCCCTAGAAAGCTAAGAAAAATTGTTTTTATGATTTTTGACAATTTTGTGATTTGTGAGGCAAATTGCACACGTACGTGCTTCTAATGCCTCCAAACTAATTCCAAACACTAAATCAGCACCTTTGTGCTACACATCAACCTCACAACACTCAATTGTGATGGTTCTTAGTGAATTTGCACAAGATCATACCACAACACCCTAACTAGGAGAATTGCGCACTCGTTGGCTCAAATCCACTCAAATCAGCACCCTTGTGCTTCACAACACGTAATGCACCCTATGGACACCCTTGTGCCTTCCAAGGACTCTAAATCAATGCCAATTCAGCCCCTTCAAGTCCTAATTGCATTGAAATTCATCAAATCAGCCCCGTTGTGCATTCACTAACCCAAACTCTAATTTTGAGCACTCCAAGGGCATAACTCACATTCCAAACCCTTGTGCAAGAATTGCAATACCAAAATCAGATTGTAGACTCACCCCAAGAGCCTCAAAGCATAAAAGTGCCTTGCAACAACACAAGTGCACAAATTGAGCACAAATTGAGCCAATAAGCTCCAATAAGCTCCAATAAGCTCCAATAAGCTCCAATAAGCTCCAATCAGCTCCAATATACTCCAACAAGCACCAATAAGCTCCAAAGCTCCAATTCAGCCCTTGTAGACGTGTATAAACTCCAAAAGTGCTCCAAAGTGCTCCAAAAGCTCCAAATCAACAAATGATAGCTCCAAAGTGCGAATTCAGCCCTCCAACACGTAGATCAAAGGTAGGAAGATTGTAATACCTCCCAATGTCGAAATCAGCCCACCAAAGCTCGAATTCAGCCCTCCAAAGTTCCAAATCAGCGCTCCAATACTCCAAAATCAGCGCTCCAAAGCACGACCTCCACACAATGAGCAATCTAATCTTTGACTCACGCAAAACACATGAGTGGGCCCATAACCTATTGAAGGTTAGATTAGAATGCCAAAGCCTCACACAAACACTTGGAATGCATAGGAAAGAGATGATCTTTACTCATGGGCTGCCCCTCTTAAGTGGTACACCCAAGGGAGTCCCCTTGGCAAACCATATGGGACATCAGCCCATACTCTACTCCTAGTACACTAGGATCAGCCCATATCACTTGGGAGACCCGATTCTCATTATCTCTAACTAGTACCACTTCTCTAGTTGCTAGTCTAGCTCATTCGCATTATCTACTCTAGCTAATGCGCATGGCTATGAGCAACTTCAGCCCACGCAATCATCCTACTTCAACACCTCTTGCATGGCTTGCTCCCACTTGTTTGCATCATCACAACTCAACGCTTCACGAATCGTCAATGGAGCATCTAAAAGTGCAACGTTTGCATGCTCCTCCTCACCTTGAGGGAGAATATGATTCTTCCACCACTCGCCAAGTGGTCTACGATTTCTCTCTGGATAACGACGATCGCTCGAGGATGCATTGTCTTCAACCGCCGTTGCTTGTGCCTTTTTCTCGCCATTCTTCGTCTTCAAAGGTCGCTCCTCAATATGTTCCTCATCACCACCATCTTCGTCATCTTCGTCTTCATCAACAATATCAATAACGGGAGATTTGGAAGATTGGTCCACAATCGCTGGTTTATCGCCACTTCTCCCACTTGGACCATCGTCCAAATTGTCTTCAACCTTGGAATTCTCGCAAAATGTCACATCACGAGCTCGAATGATCTTCTTGGTCTCGAGCGACATGAGCCTGTACGCCTTGGTACCTTCACAATATCCAAGAAACACACATTTTGTTGCCTTGGCCTCAAGTTTGGTTCTTTGGGAATCGGGTACCTTTGCAAATGCGATGCATCCAAATGTGCGCATGTGCTCCACGCGGGGTGGCCTCCCACTCCACGCTTGCTCTGGTGTCATGTTTTGAACCGCACTCGTCGGGCATCGGTTGCGTGTGTACACCGCAGTCACCACCGCTTCCGCCCAAAGGTCCAAACCCAAATTTTGTGCATGCAACATACTCCTTGCCATTTCCACAATTGTTCGATTTGCACGCTCTGCAACTCCGTTTTGTTGTGGTGTATATGGCGTTGTGGTTTGTCTAGCAATGCCTTCTTTCTTCAATAACTCTCCAAATTGGTTGGACATGAACTCGCCGCCATTATCCGATCGAAACACCTTGATCTTGTGCTCGGATTGCTTCTCAACCAACGCCTTGAACTCTTTGAACTTCTCAAAACACTCGCTCTTTGCTTTGATCGGATACAACCATATCTTCCTCGAAAAATCATCAATGAACGTCACAAAATACTTGCAACCCCCCATAGACGTGGTCTTCATTGGACCACACACGTCGGAATGCACAATCTCAAGAACCTTGGTTGCACGAGTTGCCCCATCAACTGGAAACGGTGAGCGTTGTTGCTTGCCTTCAATACAACCCTCACATGTGAATGAATTAGGTGCGACGTGTGATTGTGCAAGATCCATGCCACTTACTATTCCACGCAGTGCTTTCACACTCTTGACATTCAAATGCCCGAGACGACGATGCCACAACGCCAACTTGTCTTCGTTTGAACTCGATTGCACCAACGTTGCGGATTCCGCCGCGTGCATCTTGGAAAACTTGATTTGGTACAAGCCGTTGACTTCGTGTATAATGGCCACCTCCTCACGACTTGGAGACAACACAAAACACCCTTGGTCGCTAAATTCCACTCGCAAATGCTTCATCACCAAATGTCGCACCGATAAAAGATTTGCCTTCAACTTGGGAACGTGGAGGACATCATGGATGGTAATTGTCTTCACACGACCCTTCACCTCGGTGTCTACGACGATGGATCCTTTACCCACGGCTTGAAGAACCGTATCATCACCCAAAATGACATTCTTTGGAGATATGACGTGATATGATTGGAAACAAGTCCTAATGGGCGCCATGTGACTCGAGGCTCCCGAATCAACAATCCAATCGATCACACTACCATTGCATGACACGTCACTTGCCATCATTGCATACTCGTCCCCGTCATCACTACAAGAAGAGACGCTAGTCATAAATGCGTACTCATCACCTGCATCGTTGACCTTTGTATTGTTGGCACTTTCCTCTCTCTTGCGTTTGTAGCAAAATTTTGCCAAGTGGCCCTTCTTACCGCAATAGTAGCATACCTTGTCTGTAGAGCTCCCACTGGCACCGCTCTTGGATTGCTTCGCCATAAGCGCCGCGCTATCGCCACGAGTCTCGTTCTCTTTGCGCCGCGAGAGTTCATGCAACAACCGTGATGTCACATAATCAAGAGTGAGCTCGCTAATGGGCCTACTCTCCATAGCAACGATAAGATACTCGTACGACGGCGGCAAACTCTCGAGGAGCGTCATAACGATATCACCGTCGGTAATGTTGACGTCTGCGCCGTTGAGCTGATCCGCAAGAGCCTTGACTTTGTTGATGTGCGCCAACATGTCGTCGTTTTCTTCCATCTTGATGGTGAAAAACTTGCGCCTCAAAAACAAGATATTGACCAAGCTCTTTGCCTCATGAATATTGCAAAGCTTGGCCCATGCCTCGGCGGGAGTCTTGCACGACCGAATATGAGAAAGCTGCGAATCAGAAAGATTAAGAGCCAAAATCGCAAAGGCCTTTTTCTCTCGCCGAGTGTACGCAGTTCGTACCCTAGCCTCGGCGTCGGACGAAGGCGGTTCCTCACTACCCTCAACTATCTCCCACAATTCTTTTTCGGCCATGACCATTTCCATCTTGAATTTCCACAAGTGGAAGTTGACGCCATCGAACTTGTCTACAACCTTAGCACCTTCACCCTCAAATGTAGCCATATCCTTGATTGAAGGACGTACGCTCACAAAATTCAGCCCCTAGAAAGCTAAGAAAAATTGTTTTTATGACTTTTGACAATTTTGTGATTTGTGAGGCAAATTGCACACGTACGTGCTTCTAATGCCTCCAAACTAATTCCAAACACTAAATCAGCACCTTTGTGCTACACATCAACCTCACAACACTCAATCGTGATGGTTCTTAGTGAATTTGCACAAGATCATACCACAACACCCTAACTAGGAGAATTGCGCACTCGTTGGCTCAAATCCACTCAAATCAGCACCCTTGTGCTTCACAACACGTAATGCACCCTATGGACACCCTTGTGCCTTCCAAGGACTCTAAATCAATGCAAATTCAGCCCCTTCAAGTCCTAATTGCATTGAAATTCATCAAAGCAGCCCCGTTGTGCATTCACTAACCCAAACTCTAAATTTGAGCACTCCAAGGGCATAACTCACATTCCAAACCCTTGTGCAAGAATTGCAATACCAAAATCAGATTGTAGACTCACCCCAAGAGCCACAAAGCATAAAAGTGCCTTGCAACAACATAAGTGCACAAATTGAGCACAAATTGAGCAAATAAGCTCCAATAAGCTCCAATGAGCTCCAATAAGCTCCAATAAGCTCCAATCAGCTCCAATATACTCCAACAAGCACCAATAAGCTCCAAAGCTCCAATTCAGCCCTTGTAGACGTGTATAAACTCCAAAGGTGCTCCAAAGTGCTCCAGAAGCTCCAAATCAACAAATGATAGCTCCAAAGTGCGAATTCAGCCCTCCAACACGTAGATCAAAGGTAGGAAGATTGTAATACCTCCCAATGTCGAAATCAGCCCACCAAAGCTCGAATTCAGCCCTCCAAAGCTCCAAATGAGCGCTCCAATACTCCAAAATCAGCGCTCCAACGCACGACCTCCACACAATGAGCAATCTAATCTTTGACTCACGCAAAACACATGAGTGGGCCCATAACCTATTGAAGGTTAGATTAGAATGCCAAAGCCTCACACAAACACTTGGAATGCATAGGAAAGAGATGATCTTTACTCATGGACTGCCCCTCTTAAGTAGCACACCCAAGGGAGTCCCCTTGGCAAACCATATGGGACATCAGCCCATACTCCACTCCTAGTACACTAGGATCAGCCCATATCACTTGGGAGACCCAATTCTCATTACTTCTAACTAGTACCACTTCTCTAGTTGCAACTCTAGCTCATTCGCATCATCTACTCTAGCTAATGCGCATGGCTATGAGCAACTTCAGCCCACGCAATCATCCTACTTCAACACAATAGAATGATCTTCTTGGTCTCGAGCGACATGAGCCAGTATGCCTTGGTACCTTCACAATATCCAAGAAACACACATTTTGTTGCCTTGGCCTCAAGTTTGGTTCTTTGAGAATCGGGTACCTTTGCAAATGCGATGCATCCAAATGTGCGCATGTGCTCCACGCGGGGTGGCCTCCCACTCCACGCTTGCTCTGGTGTCATGTTTTGAACCGCACTCGTCGGGCATCGGTTGCGTGTGTACACCGCAGTCACCACCGCTTCCGCCCAAAGGTCCAAACCCAAATTTTGTGCATGCAACATACTCCTTGCCATTTCCACAATTGTTCGATTTGCACGCTCTGCAACTCCGTTTTGTTGTGGTGTATATGGCGTTGTGGTTTGTCTAGCAATGCCTTCTTTCTTCAATAACTCTCCAAATTGGTTGGACAAGAACTCGCCGCCATTATCCGATCGAAACACCTTGATCTTGTGCTCGGATTGCTTCTCAACCAACACCTTGAACTCTTTGAACTTCTCAAAACACTCGCTCTTTGCTTTGATCGGATACAACCATATCTTCCTCGAAAAATCATCAATGAACGTCACAAAATACTTGCAACCCCCCATAGACGTGGTCTTCATCGGACCACACACGTCGGAGTGCACAATCTCAAGAACCTTGGTTGCACGAGTTGCCCCATCAACTGGAAACGGTGAGCGTTGTTGCTTGCCTTCAATACAACCCTCACATGTGAATGAACTAGGTGCGACGTGTGATTGTGCAAGATCCATGCCACTTACCATTCCACGCAGTGCTTTCACACTCTTGACATTCAAATGCCCGAGACGACGATGCCACAACGCCAACTTGTCTTCGTTTGAACTCGATTGCACCAACGTTGCGGATTCCGCCGCGTGCATCTTGGAAAACTTGATTTGGTACAAGCCGTTGACTTCGTGTATAATGGCCACCTCCTCACGACTTGGAGACAACACAAAACACCCTTGGTCGCTAAATTCCACTCGCAAATGCTTCATCACCAAATGTCGCACCGATAAAAGATTTGCCTTCAACTTGGGAACGTGGAGGACATCATGGATGGTAATTGTCTTCACACGACCCTTCACCTCGGTGTCTACGACGATGGATCCTTTACCCACGGCTTGAAGAACCGTATCATCACCCAAAATGACATTCTTTGGAGATATGACGTGATATGATTGGAAACAAGTCCTAATGGGCGCCATGTGACTCGAGGCTCCCGAATCAACAATCCAATCGATCACACTACCATTGCATGACACGTCACTTGCCATCATTGCATACTCGTCCCCGTCATCACTACAAGAAGAGACGCTAGTCATAAATGCGTACTCATCACCTGCATCGTTGACCTTTGTATTGTTGGCACTTTCCTCTCTCTTGCGTTTGTAGCAAAATTTTGCCAAGTGGCCCTTCTTACCGCAATAGTAGCATACCTTGTCTGTAGAGCTCCCACTGGCACCGCTCTTGGATTGCTTCGCCATAAGCGCCGCGCTATCGCCACGAGTCTCGTTCTCTTTGCGCCGCGAGAGTTCATGCAACAACCGTGATGTCACATAATCAAGAGTGAGCTCGCTAATGGGCCTACTCTCCATAGCAACGATAAGATACTCGTACGACGGCGGCAAACTCTCGAGGAGCGTCATAACGATATCACCGTCGGTAATGTTGACGTCTGCGCCGTTGAGCTGATCCGCAAGAGCCTTGACTTTGTTGATGTGCGCCAACATGTCGTCGTTTTCTTCCATCTTGATGGTGAAAAACTTGCGCCTCAAAAACAAGATATTGACCAAGCTCTTTGCCTCATGAATATTGCAAAGCTTGGCCCATGCCTCGGCGGGAGTCTTGCACGACCGAATATGAGAAAGCTGCGAATCAGAAAGATTAAGAGCCAAAATCGCAAAGGCCTTTTTCTCTCGCCGAGTGTACGCAGTTCGTACCCTAGCCTCGGCGTCGGACGAATGCGGTTCCTCACTACCCTCAACTATGTCCCACAATTCTTTTTCGGCCATGACCATTTCCATCTTGAATTTCCACAAGTGGAAGTTGACGCCATCAAACTTGTCTACAACCTTAGCACCTTCACCCTCAAATGTAGCCATATCCTTGATTGAAGGACGTACGCTCACAAAATTCAGCCCCTAGAAAGCTAAGAAAAATTGTTTTTATGATTTTTTGACAATTTTGTGATTTGTGAGGCAAATTGCACACGTAGGTGCTTCTAATGCCTCCAAACTAATTCCAAACACTAAATCAGCACCTTTGTGCTACACATCAACCTCACAACACTCAATCGTGATGGTTTTTAGTGAATTTGCACAAGATCATACCACAACACCCTAACTAGGAGAATTGCGCACTCGTTGGCTCAAATCCACTCAAATCAGCACCCTTGTGCTGCACAACACGTAATGCACCCTATGCACACCCTTGTGCCTTCCAAGGACTCTCGATCAATGCAAATTCAGCCCCTTCAAGTCCTAATTGCATTGAAATTCATCAAATCAGCCCCGTTGTGCATTCACTAACCCAAACTCTAATTTTGAGCACTCCAAGGGCATAACTCACATTCCAAACCCTTGTGCAAGAATTGCAACACCAAAATCAGATTGTAGACTCACCCCAAGAGCCTCAAAGCATAAAAGTGCCTTGCAACAACACAAGTGCACGAATTGAGCACAAATTGAGCCAATAAGCTCCAATAAGCTCCAATCAGCTCCAATATACTCCAACAAGCACCAATAAGCTCCAAAGCTCCAATTCAGCCCTTGTAGACGTGTATAAACTCCAAAAGTGCTCCAAAGTGCTCCAAAAGCTCCAAATCAACAAATGATTGCTCCAAAGTGCGAATTCAGCCCTCCAACACGTAGATCAAAGGTAGGAAGATTGTAATATTGAAGGTTAGATTAGAATGCCAAAGCCTCACACAAACACTTGGAATGCATAGGAAAGAGTTGATCTTTACTCATGGGCTGCCCCTCTTAAGTAGCACACCCAAGGGAGTCCCCTTGGCAAACCATATGGGACATCAGCCCATACTCCACTCCTAGTACACTAGGATCAGCCCATATCACTTGGGAGACCCAATTCTCATTATCTCTAACTAGTACCACTTCTCTAGTTGCTAGTCTAGCTTATTCGCATCATCTACTCTAGCTAATGCGCATGGCTATGAGCAACTTCAGCCCACGCAATCATCCTACTTCAACACTCCCACTTTGCGAATAGCCAAAGCCTTGGAGCCCAAATGCCACCACTAGTCTTTGATGTCGATCTCTCGCAAGAGCCTTTGTCAGTACGTCCGCCACCATGTGCTCCGTTGGACAATACTTCAACTCTATCACCTTCATCTCTAACTTCTCTCGAATGAAGTGATATTGCACATCAATGTGCTTTGTACGTGAGTGATGCGTTGGATTCTTCGCCAATGACATACTCCCTTGGTTGTCACACATGATTGTTGTAGCCTCCTCTTGAGTGCATCTCACATCCGCCATTAGTTGCCTCAACCAAATGGCCTCCTTCGTACCGTGGCTCGTCGCCATGTACTCCGCCTCAACCGTTGACGTGGCCGTGGTTTGTTGGCGCTTGCTATTCCATGAAACGGCCCCCGATCCAACTTTGAACATGTACCCCGTGGTGGATCTATTGAAGGTTAGATTAGAATGCCAAAGCCTCACACAAACACTTGGAATGCATAGGAAAGAGATGATCTTTACTCATGGGCTGCCCCTCTTAAGTAGTACACCCAAGGGAGTCCCCTTGGCAAACCATATGGGACATCAGCCCATACTCCACTCCTAGTACACTAGGATCAGCCCATATCACTTGGGAGACCCAATTCTCATTACTTCTAACTAGTACCACTTCTCTAGTTGCAAGTCTAGCTCATTCGCATCATCTACTCTAGCTAATGCGCATGGCTATGAGCAACTTCAGCCCACGCAATTATCCTACTTCAACACTCCCACTTTGCAAATAGCCAAAGCCTTCGAGCCCAAATGCCACCACTAGTCTTTGATGTCGATCTCTCGCAAGAGCCTTTGTCAGCACGTCCGCCACCATGTGCTCTGTTGGACAATACTTCAACTCTATCACCTTCATCTCTAACTTCTCTCGAATGAAGTGATATTGCACATCAATGTGCTTTGTACGTGAGTGATGCGTTGGATTCTTCGCCAATGACATACTCCCTTGGTTGTCACACATGATTGTTGTAGCCTCCTCTTGAGTGCATCTCACATCCGCCATTAGTTGCCTCAACCAAATGGCCTCCTTCGTACCGTGGCTCGTCGCCATGTACTCCGCCTCAACCGTTGACGTGGCCGTGGTTTGTTGGCGCTTGCTATTCCATGAAACGGCCCCCGATCCAACTTTGAACATGTACCCCGTGGTGGATCTACGATCATTGGTATCACCCGCATAATCCGCATCACAATACCCACTCAACACAATGTTGTCACCTCCAAGACACAACCTCACATCACTTGTGCCTTTCAAGTACCGCATGATCCTCTTGACCGCAACCCAATGACTTGAACCCGGTCTTGCCATGTGTTGACTCACAACGCTGATTGGATACGCAAGGTCCGGCCTTGTTGCAATCATAGCATACATCAATGACCCTACAGCTTGCTTGTATGGCACATCCACCATAGATTGAGCCTCTAATGCATACTCCTCATCGGTGAGTTTCACGAGTTTGGAATTCACATCCAATGGAGTGCCAACCGGTTTGCAATCCTCCATGCCAAAGCGTTTGAGCACATCCATAACATACTTGCTTTGATTCATTGTTATGGTGCGTGTTGCTCTATCTCGCACAAACTCAACTCCTAAACAAAAGTGCAACTCACCGAGATCACTCATCTCGTACTCGTTCTCAAGCATTGCCTTCAATGCCTTCAAAGAGCTCATACAACTTGCAAGGATGATCAAATCATCCACATATATGATCACGATGACCACATGTTGCCCCTTTTGCATGAAATACAAGCTGTGATCAGCGATGCTCCTTGTGAACCCGATATGAACAAGAAACGTGTCAATCTTTTGATACCATGCGCGTGGAGATTGCTTCAACCCATACAATGACTTGTTCAACTTGCAAACAAGGTTCTCATTACCTCGTTGCACAAATCCTTCGGGTTGCACCATGTAGATGTCCTCGTCCAACTCGCCGTTCAAGAACGCCGTCTTCACATCCATTTGATGCATTTCCAAATCCATGGCAGCCCCGATGGCCAAAATGCATCGAATAGTGGTGAATTTCGCCACCGGTGCAAAGGTCTCATGAAAATCAACACCTTCGATTTGTGAAAAGCCCTTTGCCACCAATCTTGCCTTATAACGAACCACATCACCCGTTGCATCTCTCTTTGCACGAAATACCCACTTACAACCGATAGCGTTGCGATTCTTGGGGAGGGGAGTCAATTCCCAAGTGCCATTGTCCATCAACGATTTGTACTCCTCTTGCATGGCTTGCTCCCACTTGTTTGCATCATCACAACTCAACGCTTCACAAATCGTCAATGGAGCATCTAAAAGTGCAACGTTTGCATGCTCCTCCTCACCTTGAGGGAGAATATGATTCTTCCACCACTCGCCAAGTGGTCTACGATTTCTCTCTGGATAACGACGATCGCTCGAGGATGCATTGTCTTCAACCGCCGTTGCTTGTGCCTTTTTCTCGCCATTCTTCGTCTTCAAAGGTCGCTCCTCAATATGTTCCTCATCACCACCATCTTCGTCATCTTCGTCTTCATCAACAATATCAATAACGGGAGATTTGGAAGATTGGTCCACAATCGCTGGTTTATCGCCACTTCTCCCACTTAGACCATCGTCCAAATTGTCTTCAACCTTGGAATTCTCGCAAAATGTCACATCACGAGCTCGAATGATCTTCTTGGTCTCGAGCGACATGAGCCTGTACGCCTTGGTACCTTCACAATATCCAAGAAACACACATTTTGTTGCCTTGGCCTCAAGTTTGGTTCTTTGAGAATCGGGTACCTTTGCAAATGCGATGCATCCAAATGTGCGCATGTGCTCCACGCGGGGTGGCCTCCCACTCCACGCTTGCTCTGGTGTCATGTTTTGAACCGCACTCGTCGGGCATCGGTTGCGTGTGTACACCGCAGTCACCACCGCTTCCGCCCAAAGGTCCAAACCCAAATTTTGTGCATGCAACATACTCCTTGCCATTTCCACAATTGTTCGATTTGCACGCTCTGCAACTCCGTTTTGTTGTGGTGTATATGGCGTTGTGGTTTGTATAGCAATGCCTTCTTTCTTCAATAACTCTCCAAATTGGTTGGACATGAACTCGCCGCCATTATCCGATCGAAACACCTTGATCTTGTGCTCGGATTGCTTCTCAACCAACGCCTTGAACTCTTTGAACTTCTCAAAACACTCGCTCTTTGTTTTGATCGGATACAACCATATCTTCCTCGAAAAATCATCAATGAACGTCACAAAATACTTGCAACCCCCCATAGACGTGGTCTTCATTGGACCACACACGTCGGAATGCACAATCTCAAGAACCTTGGTTGCACGAGTTGCCCCATCAACTGGAAACGGTGAGCGTTGTTGCTTGCCTTCAATACAACCCTCACATGTGAATGAACTAGGTGCGACGTGTGATTGTGCAAGATCCATGCCACTTACCATTCCACGCAGTGCTTTCACACTCTTGACATTCAAATGCCCGAGACGACGATGCTACAACGCCAACTTGTCTTCGTTTGAACTCGATTGCACCAACGTTGCGGATTCCGCCGCGTGCATCTTGGAAAACTTGATTTGGTACAAGCCGTTGACTTCGTGTATAATGGCCACCTCCTCACGACTTGGGGACAACACAAAACACCCTTGGTCGCTAAATTCCACTCGCAAATGCTTCATCACCAAATGTCGCACCGATAAAAGATTTGCCTTCAACTTGGGAACGTGGAGGACATCATGGATGGTAATTGTCTTCACACGACCCTTCACCTCGGTGTCTACGACGATGGATCCTTTACCCACGGCTTGAAGAACCGTATCATCACCCAAAATGACATTCTTTGGAGATATGACGTGATATGATTGGAAACAAGTCCTAATGGGCGCCATGTGACTCGAGGCTCCCGAATCAACAATCCAATCGATCACACTACCATTGCATGACACGTCACTTGCCATCATTGCATACTCGTCCCCGTCATCACTACAAGGAGAGACGCTAGTCATAAATGCGTACTCATCACCTGCATCGTTGACCTTTGTATTGTTGGCACTTTCCTCTCTCTTGCGTTTGTAGCAAAATTTTGCCAAGTGGCCCTTCTTACCGCAATAGTAGCATACCTTGTCTGTAGAGCTCCCACTGGCACCGCTCTTGGATTGCTTCGCCATAAGCGCCGCGCTATCGCCACGAGTCTCGTTCTCTTTGCGCCGCGAGAGTTCATGCAACAACCGTGATGTCACATAATCAAGAGTGAGCTCGCTAATGGGCCTACTCTCCATAGCAACGATAAGATACTCGTACGACGGCGGCAAACTCTCGAGGAGCGTCATAACGATATCACCGTCGGTAATGTTGACGTCTGCGCCGTTGAGCTGATCCGCAAGAGCCTTGACTTTGTTGATGTGCGCCAACATGTCGTCGTTTTCTTCCATCTTGATGGTGAAAAACTTGCGCCTCAAAAACAAGATATTGACCAAGCTCTTTGCCTCATGAATATTGCAAAGCTTGGCCCATGCCTCGGCGGGAGTCTTGCACGACCGAATATGAGAAAGCTGGGAATCAGAAAGATTAAGAGCCAAAATCGCAAAGGCCTTTTTCTCTCGCCGAGTGTACGCAGTTCGTACCCTAGCCTCGGCGTCGGATGAAGGCGGTTCCTCACTACCCTCAACTATCTCCCACAATTCTTTTTCGGCCATGACCATTTCCATCTTGAATTTCCACAAGTGGAAGTTGACGCCATCGAACTTGTCTACAACCTTAGCACCTTCACCCTCAAATGTAGCCATATCCTTGATTGAAGGACGTACGCTCACAAAATTCAGCCCCTAGAAAGCTAAGAAAAATTGTTTTTATGATTTTTTGACAATTTTGTGATTTGTGAGGCAAATTGCACACGTACGTGCTTCTAATGCCTCCAAACTAATTCCAAACACTAAATCAGCACCTTTGTGCTACACATCAACCTCACAACACTCAATCGTGATGGTTCTTAGTGAATTTGCACAAGATCATACCACAACACCCTAACTAGGAGAATTGCGCACTCGTTGGCTCAAATCCACTCAAATCAGCACCCTTGTGCTTCACAACACGTAATGCACCCTATGGACACCCTTGTGCCTTCCAAGGACTCTAAATCAATGCAAATTCAGCCCCTTCAAGTCCTAATTGCATTGAAATTCATCAAATCAGCCCCGTTGTGCATTCACTAACCCAAACTCTAATTTTGAGCACTCCAAGGGCATAACTCACATTCCAAACCCTTGTGCAAGAATTGCAATACCAAAATCAGATTGTAGACTCACCCCAAGAGCCTCAAAGCATAAAAGTGCCTTGCAACAACACAAGTGCACAAATTGAGCACAAATTGAGCCAATAAGCTCCAATAAGCTCCAATAAGCTCCAATAAGCTCCAATAAGCTCCAATCAGCTCCAATATACTCCAACAAGCACCAATAAGCTCCAAAGCTCCAATTCAGCCCTTGTAGACGTGTATAAACTCCAAAAGTGCTCCAAAGTGCTCCAAAAGCTCCAAATCAACATATGATAGCTCCAAAGTGCGAATTCAGCCCTCCAACACGTAGATCAAAGGTAGGAAGATTGTAATACCTCCCAATGTCGAAATCAGCCCACCAAAGCTCGAATTCAGCCCTCCAAAGTTCCAAATCAGCGCTCCAATAATCCAAAATCAGCGCTCCAACGCACGACCTCCACACAATGAGCAATCTAATCTTTGACTCACGCAAAACACATGAGTGGGCCCATAACCTATTGAAGGTTAGATTAGAATGCCAAAGCCTCACACAAACACTTGGAATGCATAGGAAAGAGATGATCTTTACTCATGGGCTGCCCCTCTTAAGTAGCACACCCAAGGGAGTCCCCTTGGCAAACCATATGGGACATCAGCCCATACTCCACTCCTAGTACACTAGGATCAGCCCATATCACTTGGGAGACCCAATTCTCATTACTTCTAACTAGTACCACTTCTCTAGTTGCAAGTCTAGCTCATTCGCATCATCTACTCTAGCTAATGCGCATGGCTATGAGCAACTTCAGCCCACGCAATTATCCTACTTCAACAGGATCTACGATCATTGGTATCACCCGCATAATCCGCATCACAATACCCACTCAACACAATGTTGTCACCTCCAAGACACAACCTCACATCACTTGTGCCTTTCAAGTACCGCATGATCCTCTTGACCGCAACCCAATGACTTGAACCCGGTCTTGCCATGTGTTGACTCACAACGCTGATTGGATACGCAAGGTCCGGCCTTGTTGCAATCATAGCATACATCAATGACCCTACAGCTTGCTTGTATGGCACATCCACCATAGATTGAGCCTCTAATGCATACTCCTCATCGGTGAGTTTCACGAGTTTGGAATTCACATCCAATGGAGTGCCAACCGGTTTGCAATCCTCCATGCCAAAGCGTTTGAGAACATCCATAACATACTTGCTTTGATTCATTGTTATGGTGCGTGTTGCTCTATCTCGCACAAACTCAACTCCTAAACAAAAGTGCAACTCACCGAGATCACTCATCTCGTACTCGTTCTCGAGCATTGCCTTCAATGCCTTCAAAGAGCTCATACAACTTGCAAGGATGATCAAATCATCCACATATATGATCACGATGACCACATGTTGCCCCTTTTGCATGAAATACAAGCTGTGATCAGCGATGCTCCTTGTGAACCCGATATGAACAAGAAACGTGTCAATCTTTTGATACCATGCGCGTGGAGATTGCTTCAACCCATACAATGACTTGTTCAACTTGCAAACAAGGTTCTCATTACCTCGTTGCACAAATCCTTCGGGTTGCACCATGTAGATGTCCTCGTCCAACTCGCCGTTCAAGAACGCCGTCTTCACATCCATTTGATGCATTTCCAAATCCATGGCAGCCCCGATGGCCAAAATGCATCGAATAGTGGTGAATTTCGCCACCGGTGCAAAGGTCTCATGAAAATCAACACCTTCGATTTGTGAAAAGCCCTTTGCCACCAATCTTGCCTTATAACGAACCACATCACCCGTTGCATCTCTCTTTGCACGAAATACCCACTTACAACCGATAGCGTTGCGATTCTTGGGGAGGGGAGTCAATTCCCAAGTGCCATTGTCCATCAACGATTTGTACTCCTCTTGCATGGCTTGCTCCCACTTGTTTGCATCATCACAACTCAACGCTTCACGAATCGTCAATGGAGCATCTAAAAGTGCAACGTTTGCATGCTCCTCGTCACCTTGAGGGAGAATATGATTCTTCCACCACTCGCCAAGTGGTCTACGATTTCTCTCTGGATAACGACGATCGCTCGAGGATGCATTGTCTTCAACCGCCGTTGCTTGTGCCTTTTTCTCGCCATTCTTCGTCTTCAAAGGTGGCTCCTCAATATGTTCCTCATCACCACCATCTTCGTCATCTTCGTCTTCATCAACAATATCAATAACGGGAGATTTGGAAGATTGGTCCACAATCGCTGGTTTATCGCCACTTCTCCCACTTGGACCATCGTCCAAATTGTCTTCAACCTTGGAATTCTCGCAAAATGTCACATCACGAGCTCGAATGATCTTCTTGGTCTCGAGCGACATGAGCCTGTACGCCTTGGTACCTTCACAATATCCAAGAAACACACATTTTGTTGCCTTGGCCTCAAGTTTGGTTCTTTGAGAATCGGGTACCTTTGCAAATGCGATGCATCCAAATGTGCGCATGTGCTCCACGCGGGGTGGCCTCCCACTCCACGCTTGCTCTGGTGTCATGTTTTGAACCGCACTCGTCGGGCATCGGTTGCGTGTGTACACCGCAGTCACCACCGCTTCCGCCCAAAGGTCCAAACCCAAATTTTGTGCATGCAACATACTCCTTGCCATTTCCACAATTGTTCGATTTGCACGCTCTGCAACTCCGTTTTGTTGTGGTGTATATGGCGTTGTGGTTTGTCTAGCAATGCCTTCTTTCTTCAATAACTCTCCAAATTGGTTGGACAAGAACTCGCCGCCATTATCCGATCGAAACACCTTGATCTTGTGCTCGGATTGCTTCTCAACCAACGCCTTGAACTCTTTGAACTTCTCAAAACACTCGCTCTTTGCTTTGATCGGATACAACCATATCTTCCTCGAAAAATCATCAATGAACGTCACAAAATACTTGCAACCCCCCATAGACGTGGTCTTCATTGGACCACACACGTCGGAATGCACAATCTCAAGAACCTTGGTTGCACGAGTTGCCCCATCAACTGGAAACGGTGAGCGTTGTTGCTTGCCTTCAATACAACCCTCACATGTGAATGAACTAGGTGCGACGTGTGATTGTGCAAGATCCATGCCACTTACCATTCCACGCAGTGCTTTCACACTCTTGACATTCAAATGCCCGAGACGACGATGCCACAACGCCAACTTGTCTTCGTTTGAACTCGATTGCACCAACGTTGCGGATTCCGCCGCGTGCATCTTGGAAAACTTGATTTGGTACAAGCCGTTGACTTCGTGTATAATGGCCACCTCCTCACGACTTGGAGACAACACAAAACACCCTTGGTCGCTAAATTCCACTCGCAAATGCTTCATCACCAAATGTCGCACCGATAAAAGATTTGCCTTCAACTTGGGAACGTGGAGGACATCATGGATGGTAATTGTCTTCACACGACCCTTCACCTCGGTGTCTACGACGATGGATACTTTACCCACGGCTTGAAGAACCGTATCATCACCCAAAATGACATTCTTTGGAGATATGACGTGATATGATTGGAAACAAGTCCTAATGGGCGCCATGTGACTCGAGGCTCCCGAATCAACAATCCAATCGATCACACTACCATTGCATGACACGTCACTTGCCATCATTGCATACTCGTCCCCGTCATCACTACAAGAAGAGACGCTAGTCATAAATGCGTACTCATCACCTGCATCGTTGACCTTTGTATTGTTGGCACTTTCCTCTCTCTTGCGTTTGTAGCAAAATTTTGCCAAGTGGCCCTTCTTACCGCAATAGTAGCATACCTTGTCTGTAGAGCTCCCACTGGCACCGCTCTTGGATTGCTTCGCCATAAGCGCCGCGCTATCGCCACGAGTCTCGTTCTCTTTGCGCCGCGAGAGTTCATGCAACAACCGTGATGTCACATAATCAAGAGTGAGCTCGCTAATGGGCCTACTCTCCATAGCAACGATAAGATACTCGTACGACGGCGGCAAACTCTCGAGGAGCGTCATAACGATATCACCGTCGGTAATGTTGACGTCTGCGCCGTTGAGCTGATCCGCAAGAGCCTTGACTTTGTTGATGTGCGCCAACATGTCGTCGTTTTCTTCCATCTTGATGGTGAAAAACTTGCGCCTCAAAAACAAGATATTGACCAAGCTCTTTGCCTCATGAATATTGCAAAGCTTGGCCCATGCCTCGACGGGAGTCTTGCACGACCGAATATGAGAAAGCTGGGAATCAGAAAGATTAAGAGCCAAAATCGCAAAGGCCTTTTTCTCTCGCCGAGTGTACGCAGTTCGTACCCTAGCCTCGGCGTCGGACGAAGGCGGTTCCTCACTACCCTCAACTATCTCCCACAATTCTTTTTCGGCCATGACCATTTCCATCTTGAATTTCCACAAGTGGAAGTTGACGCCATCGAACTTGTCTACAACCTTAGCACCTTCACCCTCAAATGTAGCCATATCCTTGATTGAAGGACGTACGCTCACAAAATTCAGCCCCTAAAAAGCTAAGAAAAATTGTTTTTATGATTTTTGACAATTTTGTGATTTGTGAAGCAAATTGCACACGTATGTGCTTCTAATGCCTCCAAACTAATTCCAAACACTAAATCAGCACCTTTGTGCTACACATCAACCTCACAACACTCAATCGTGATGGTTCTTAGTGAATTTGCACAAGATCATACCACAACACCCTAACTAGGAGAATTGCGCACTCGTTGGCTCAAATCCACTCAAATCAGCACCCTTGTGCTTCACAACACGTAATGCACCCTATGGACACCCTTGTGCCTTCCAAGGACTCTAAATCAATGCAAATTCAGCCCCTTCAAGTCCTAATTGCATTGAAATTCATCAAATCAGCCCCGTTGTGCATTCACTAACCCAAACTCTAATTTTGAACACTCCAAGGGCATAACTCACATTCCAAACCCTTGTGCAAGAATTGCAATACCAAAATCAGATTGTAGACTCACCCCAAGAGCCTCAAAGCATAAAAGTGCCTTGCAACAACACAAGTGCACAAATTGAGCACAAATTGAGCCAAAAAGCTCCAATGAGCTCCAATAAGCTCCAATAAGCTCCAATATACTCCAACAAGCACCAATAAGCTCCAAAGCTCCAATTCAGCCCTTGTAGACGTGTATAAACTCCAAAGGTGCTCCAAAGTGCTCCAAAAGCTCCAAATCAACAAATGATAGCTCCAAAGTGCGAATTCAGCTCTCCAACACGTAGATCAAAGGTAGGAAGATTGTAATACCTCCCAATGTCGAAATCAGCCCACCAAAGCTCGAATTCAGCCCTCCAAAGTTCCAAATCAGCGCTCCAATACTCCAAAATCAGCGCTCCAACGCACGACCTCCACACAATGAGCAATCTAATCTTTGACTCACGCAAAACACATGAGTGGGCCCATAACCTATTGAAGGTTAGATTAGAATGCCAAAGCCTCACACAAACACTTGGAATGCATAGGAAAGAGATGATCTTTACTCATGGGCTGCCCCTCTTAAGTAGCACACCCAAGGGAGTCCCCTTGGCAAACCATATGGGACATCAGCCCATACTCCACTCCTAGTACACTAGGATCAGCCCATATCACTTGGGAGACCCAATTCTCATTATCTCTAACTAGTACCACTTCTCTAGTTGCTAGTCTAGCTCATTCGCATCATCTACTCTAGCTAATGCGCATGGCTATGAGCAACTTCAGCCCACGCAATCATCCTACTTCAACAATAGCCATGCGCATTAGCTAGAGTAGATGATGCGAATGAGCTAGAGTTGCAACTAGAGAAGTGGTACTAGTTAGAAGTAATGAGAATTGGGTCTCCCAAGTGATATGGGCTGATCCTAGTGTACTAGGAGTGGAGTATGGGCTGATGTCCCATATGGTTTGCCAAGGGGACTCCCTTGGGTGTGCTACTTAAGAGGGGCAGCCCATGAGTAAAGATCATCTCTTTCCTATGCATTCCAAGTGTTTGTGTGAGGCTTTGGCATTCTAATCTAACCTTCAATAGATCTACGATCATTGGTATCACCCGCATAATCCGCATCACAATACCCACTCAACACAATGTTGTCACCTCCAAGACACAACCTCACAGCACTTGTGCCTTTCAAGTACCGCATGATCCTCTTGACCGCAACCCAATGACTTGAACCCGGTCTTGCCATGTGTTGACTCACAACGCTGATTGGATACGCAAGGTCCGGCCTTGTTGCAATCATATTGAGGTAATTGATGCAACGTAGTATTGCTATTGAAGGTTAGATTAGAATGCCAAAGCCTCACACAAACACTTGGAATGCATAGGAAAGAGATGATCTTTACTCATGGGCTGCCCCTCTTAAGTAGTACACCCAAGGGAGTCCCCTTGGCAAACCATATGGGACATCAGCCCATACTCCACTCCTAGTACACTAGGATCAGCCCATATCACTTGGGAGACCCAATTCTCATTATCTCTAACTAGTACCACTTCTCTAGTTGCTAGTCTAGCTCATTCGCATCATCTACTCTAGCTAATGCGCATGGCTATGAGCAACTTCAGCCCACGCAATCATCCTACTTCAACACTCCCACTTTGCGAATAGCCAAAGCCTTCGAGCCCAAATGCCACCACTAGTCTTTGATGTCGATCTCTCGCAAGAGCCTTTGTCAGCACGTCCGCCACCATGTGCTCTGTTGGACAATACTTCAACTCTATCACCTTCATCTCTAACTTCTCTCGAATGAAGTGATATTGCACATCAATGTGCTTTGTACGTGAGTGATGCGTTGGATTCTTCGCCAATGACATACTCCCTTGGTTGTCACACATGATTGTTGTAGCCTCCTCTTGAGTGCATCTCACATCCGCCATTAGTTGCCTCAACCAAATGGCCTCCTTCGTACCGTGGCTCGTCGCCATGTACTCCGCCTCAACCGTTGACGTGGCCGTGGTTTGTTGGCGCTTGCTATTCCATGAAACGGCCCCCGATCCAACTTTGAACATGTACCCCGTGGTGGATCTACGATCATTGGTATCACCCGCATAATCCGCATCACAATACCCACTCAACACAATGTTGTCACCTCCAAGACACAACCTCACATCACTTGTGCCTTTCAAGTACCGCATGATCCTCTTGACCGCAACCCAATGACTTGAACCCGGTCTTGCCATGTGTTGACTCACAACGCTGATTGGATACGCAAGGTCCGGCCTTGTTGCAATCATAGCATACATCAATGACCCTACAGCTTGCTTGTATGGCACATCCACCATAGATTGAGCCTCTAATGCATACTCCTCATCGGTGAGTTTCACGAGTTTGGAATTCACATCCAATGGAGTGCCAACCGGTTTGCAATCCTCCATGCCAAAGCGTTTGAGAACATCCATAACATACTTGCTTTGATTCATTGTTATGGTGCGTGTTGCTCTATCTCGCACAAACTCAACTCCTAAACAAAAGTGCAACTCACCGAGATCACTCATCTCGTACTCGTTCTCAAGCATTGCCTTCAATGCCTTCAAAGAGCTCATACAACTTGCAAGGATGATCAAATCATCCACATATATGATCACGATGACCACATGTTGCCCCTTTTGCATGAAATACAAGCTGTGATCAGCGATGCTCCTTGTGAACCCGATATGAACAAGAAACGTGTCAATCTTTTGATACCATGCGCGTGGAGATTGCTTCAACCCATACAATGACTTGTTCAACTTGCAAACAAGGTTCTCATTACCTCGTTGCACAAATCCTTCGGGTTGTACCATGTAGATGTCCTCGTCCAACTCGCCGTTCAAGAACGCCGTCTTCACATCCATTTGATGCATTTCCAAATCCATGGCAGCCCCGATGGCCAAAATGCATCGAATAGTGGTGAATTTTGCCACCGGTGCAAAGGTCTCATGAAAATCAACACCTTCGATTTGTGAAAAGCCCTTTGCCACCAATCTTGCCTTATAACGAACCACATCACCCGTTGCATCTCTCTTTGCACGAAATACCCACTTACAACCGATAGCGTTGCGATTCTTGGGGAGGGGAGTCAATTCCCTGTTGAAGTAGGATAATTGCGTGGGCTGAAGTTGCTCATAGCCATGCGCATTAGCTAGAGTAGATGATGCGAATGAGCTAGACTTGCAACTAGAGAAGTGGTACTAGTTAGAAGTAATGAGAATTGGGTCTCCCAAGTGATATGGGCTGATCCTAGTGTACTAGGAGTGGAGTATGGGCTGATGTCCCATATTGTTTGCCAAGGGGACTCCCTTGGGTGTGCTACTTAAGAGGGGCAGCCCATGAGTAAAGATCATCTCTTTCCTATGCATTCCAAGTGTTTGTGTGAGGCTTTGGCATTCTAATCTAACCTTCAATAGGTTATGGGCCCACTCATGTGTTTTGCGTGAGTCAAAGATTAGATTGCTCATTGTGTGGAGGTCGTGCGTTGGAGCGCTGATTTTGGAGTATTGGAGCGCTGATTTGGAACTTTGGAGGGCTGAATTCGAGCTTTGGTGGGCTGATTTCGACATTGGGAGGTATTACAATCTTCCTACCTTTGATCTACGTGTTGGAGGGCTGAATTCGCACTTTGGAGCTATCATTTGTTGATTTGGAGCTTTTGGAGCACTTTGGAGCACTTTTGGAGTTTATACACGTCTACAAGGGCTGAATTGGAGCTTTGGAGCTTATTGGTGCTTGTTGGAGTATATTGGAGCTTATTGGAGCTTATTGGAGCTTATTGGAGCTTATTGGCTCAATTTGTGCTCAATTTGTGCACTTGTGTTGTTGCAAGGCACTTTTATGCTTTGAGGCTCTTGGGGTGAGTCTACAATCTGATTTTGGTATTGCAATTCTTGCACAAGGGTTTGGAATGTGAGTTATGCCCTTGGAGTGCTCAAAATTAGAGTTTGGGTTAGTGAATGCACAACGGGGCTGATTTGATGAATTTCGATGCAATTAGGACTTGAAGGGGCTGAATTTGCATTGATTTAGAGTCCTTGGAAGGCACAAGGGTGTCCATAGGGTGCATTACGTGTTGTGAAGCACAAGGGTGCTGATTTGAGTGGATTTGAGCCAACGAGTGCGCAATTCTCCTAGTTAGGGTGTTGTGGTATGATCTTGTGCAAATTCACTAAGAACCATCACGATTGAGTGTTGTGAGGTTTATGTGTAGCACAAAGGTGCTGATTTAGTGTTTGGAATTAGTTTGGAGGCATTAGAAGCACGTACGTGTGCAATTTGCCTCACAAATCACAAAATTGTCAAAGAAATCATAAAAACAATTTTTCTTAGCTTTCTAGGGGCTGAATTTTGTGAGCGTACGTCCTTCAATCAAGGATATGGCTACATTTGAGGGTGAAGGTGCTAAGGTTGTAGACAAGTTCGATGGCGTCAACTTCCACTTGTGGAAATTCAAGATGGAAATGGTCATGGCCGAAAAAGAATTGTGGGAGATAGTTGAGGGTAGTGAGGAACCGCCTTCGTCCGACGCCGAGGCTAGGGTACGAACTGCGTACACTCGGCGAGAGAAAAAGGCCTTTGCGATTTTGGCTCTTAATCTTTCTGATTCCCAGCTTTCTCATATTCGGTCGTGCAAGACTCCCGCCGAGGCATGGGCCAAGCTTTGCAATATTCATGAGGCAAAGAGCTTGGTCAATATCTTGTTTTTGAGGCGCAAGTTTTTCACCATCAAGATGGAAGAAAACGACGACATGTTGGCGCACATCAACAAAGTCAAGGCTCTTGCGGATCAGCTCAACGGCGCAGACGTCAACATTACCGACGGTGATATCGTTATGACGCTCCTCGAGAGTTTGCCGCCGTCGTACGAGTATCTTATCGTTGCTATGGAGAGTAGGCCCATTAGCGAGCTCACTCTTGATTATGTGACATCACGGTTGTTGCATGAACTCTCGCGGCGCAAAGAGAACGAGACTCGTGGCGATAGCGCGGCGCTTATGGCGAAGCAATCCAAGAGCGGTGCCAGTGGGAGCTCTACAGACAAGGTATGCTACTATTGCGGTAAGAAGGGCCACTTGGCAAAATTTTGCTACAAACGCAAGAGAGAGGAATGTGCCAACAATACAAAGGTCAACGATGCAGGTGATGAGTACGCATTTATGACTAGCGTCTCTTCTTGTAGTGATGACGGGGACGAGTATGCAATGATGGCAAGTGACGTGTCATGCAATGGTAGTGTGATCGATTGGATTGTTGATTCGGGAGCCTCGAGTCACATGGCGCCCATTAGGACTTGTTTCCAATCATATCACGTCATATCTCCAAAGAATGTCATTTTGGGTGATGATACGGTTCTTCAAGCCGTGGGTAAAGGATCCATCGTCGTAGACACCGAGGTGAAGGGTCGTGTGAAGACAATTACCATCCATGATGTCCTCCACGTTCCCAAGTTGAAGGCAAATCTTTTATCGGTGCGACATTTGGTGATGAAGCATTTGCGAGTGGAATTTAGCGACCAAGGGTGTTTTGTGTTGTCTCCAAGTCGTGAGGAGGTGGCCATTATACACGAAGTCAACGGCTTGTACCAAATCAAGTTTTCCAAGATGCACGCGGCGGAATCCGCAACGTTGGTGCAATCGAGTTCAAACGAAGACAAGTTGGCGTTGTGGCATCGTCGTCTCGGGCATTTGAATGTCAAGAGTGTGAAAGCACTGCGTGGAATGGTAAGTGGCATGGATCTTGCACAATCACACGTCGCGCCTAGTTCATTCACATGTGAGGGTTGTATTGAAGGCAAGCAACAACGCTCACCGTTTCCAGTTGATGGGGCAACTCGTGCAACCAAGGTTCTTGAGATTGTGCATTCCGACGTGTGTGGTCCGATGAAGACCACGTCTATGGGGGGTTGCAAGTATTTTGTGACGTTCATTGATGATTTTTCGAGGAAGATATGGTTGTATCCGATCAAAGCAAAGAGCGAGTGTTTTGAGAAGTTCAAAGAGTTCAAGGCGTTGGTTGAGAAGCAATCCGAGCACAAGATCAAGGTGTTTCGATCGGATAATGGCGGCGAGTTCTTGTCCAACCAATTTGCAGAGTTATTGAAGAAAGAAGGCATTGCTAGACAAACGACAACGCCATATACACCACAACAAAACGGAGTTGCAGAGCGTGCAAATCGAACAATTGTGGAAATGGCAAGGAGTATGTTGCATGCACAAAATTTGGGTTTGGACCTTTGGGCGGAAGCGGTGGTGACTGCGGTGTACACACGCAACCGATGCCCGACGAGTGCGGTTCAAAACATGACACCAGAGCAAGCGTGGAGTGGGAGGCCACCCCGCGTGGAGCACATGCGCACATTTGGATGCATCGCATTTGCAAAGGTACCCGATTCTCAAAGAACCAAACTTGAGGCCAAGGCAACAAAATGTGTGTTTCTTGGATATTGTGAAGGTACCAAGGCGTACAGGCTCATGTCGCTCGAGACCAAGAAGATCATTCGAGCTCGTGATGTGACATTTTGCGAGAATTCCAAGGTTGAAGACAATTTGGACGATGGTCCAAGTGGGAGAAGTGGCGATAAACCAGCGATTGTGGACCAATCTTCCAAATCTCCCGTTATTGATATTGTTGATGAAGACGAAGATGACGAAGATGGTGGTGATGAGGAACATGTTGAGGAGCGACCTTTGAAGACGAAGAATGGCGAGAGAAAGGCACAAGCAACGGCGGTTGAAGACAATGCATCCTCGAGCGATCGTCGTTATCCGGAGAGAAATCGTACACCACTTGGCGAGTGGTGGAAGAATCATATTCTCCCTCAAGGTGAGGAGGAGCATGCAAACGTTGCACTTTTAGATGCTCCATTGACGATTCGTGAAGCGTTGAGTTGTGATGATGCAAACAAGTGGGAGCAAGCCATGCAAGAGGAGTACAAATCGTTGATGGACAATGGCACTTGGGAATTGACTCCCCTCCCCAAGAATCGCAACGCTATCGGTTGTAAGTGGGTATTTCGTGCAAAGAGAGATGCAACGGGTGATGTGGTTCGTTATAAGGCAAGATTGGTGGCAAAGGGCTTTTCACAAATCGAAGGTGTTGATTTTCATGAGACCTTTGCACCGGTGGCGAAATTCACCACTATTCGATGCATTTTGGCCATCGGGGCTGCCATGGATTTGGAAATGCATCAAATGGATGTGAAGACGGCGTTCTTGAACGGCGAGTTGGACGAGGACATCTACATGGTCCAACCCGAAGGATTTGTGCAACGAGGTAATGAGAACCTTGTTTGCAAGTTGAACAAGTCATTGTATGGGTTGAAGCAATCTCCACGCGCATGGTATCAAAAGATTGACACGTTTCTTGTTCATATCGGGTTCACAAGGAGCATCGCTGATCACAGCTTGTATTTCATGCAAAAGGGGCAACATGTGGTCATCGTGATCATATATGTGGATGATTTGATCATCCTTGCAAGTTGTATGAGCTCTTTGAACGCATTGAAGGCAATGCTTGAGAACGAGTACGAGATGAGTGATCTGGGTGAGTTGCACTTTTGTTTAGGAGTTGAGTTTGTGCGAGATAGAGCAACACGCACCATAACAATGAATCAAAGCAAGTATGTTATGGATGTTCTCAAACGCTTTGGCATGGAGGATTGCAAACCGGTTGGCACTCCATTGGATGTGAATTCCAAACTCGTGAAACTCACCGATGAGGAGTATGCATTAGAGGCTCAATCTATGGTGGATGTGCCATACAAGCAAGCTGTAGGGTCATTGATGTATGCTATGATTGCAACAAGGCCGGACCTTGCGTATCCAATCAGCGTTGTGAGTCAACACATGGCAAGACCGGGTTCAAGTCATTGGGTTGCGGTCAAGAGGATCATGCGGTACTTGAAAGGCACAAGTGATGTGAGGTTGTGTCTTGGAGGTGACAACATTGTGTTGAGTGGGTATTGTGATGCGGATTATGCGGGTGATACCAATGATCGTAGATCCACCACGGGGTACATGTTCAAAGTTGGATCGGGGGCCGTTTCATGGAATAGCAAGCGCCAACAAACCACGGCCACGTCAACGGTTGAGGCGGAGTACATGGCGACGAGCCACGGTACGAAGGAGGCCATTTGGTTGAGGCAACTAATGGCGGATGTGAGATGCACTCAAGAGGAGGCTACAACAATCATGTGTGACAACCAAGGGAGTATGTCATTGGCGAAGAATCCAACGCATCACTCACGTACAAAGCACATTGATGTGCAATATCACTTCATTCGAGAGAAGTTAGAGATGAAGGTGATAGAGTTGAAGTATTGTCCAACAGAGCACATGGTGGCGGACGTGCTGACAAAGGCTCTTGCGAGAGATCGACATCAAAGACTAGTGGTGGCATTTGGGCTCGAAGGCTTTGGCTATTTGCAAAGTGGGAGTGTTGAAGTAGGATAATTGCGTGGGCTGAAGTTGCTCATAGCCATGCGCATTAGCTAGAGTAGATGATGCGAATGAGCTAGACTTGCAACTAGAGAAGTGGTACTAGTTAGAAGTAATGAGAATTGGGTCTCCCAAGTGATATGGGCTGATCCTAGTGTACTAGGAGTGGAGTATGGGCTGATGTCCCATATTGTTTGCCAAGGGGACTCCCTTGGGTGTGCTACTTAAGAGGGGCAGCCCATGAGTAAAGATCATCTCTTTCCTATGCATTCCAAGTGTTTGTGTGAGGCTTTGGCATTCTAATCTAACCTTCAATATTCCCAAGTGCCATTGTCCATCAACGATTTGTACTCCTCTTGCATGGCTTGCTCCCACTTGTTTGCATCATCACAACTCAACGCTTCACGAATCGTCAATGGAGCATCTAAAAGTGCAACGTTTGCATGCTCCTCTTCACCTTGAGGGAGAATATGATTCTTCCACCACTCGCCAAGTGGTCTACGATTTCTCTCTGGATAACGACGATCGCTCGAGGATGCATTGTCTTCAACCGCCGTTGCTTGTGCCTTTTTGTCGCCATTCTTCGCCTTCAAAGGTCGCTCCTCAATATGTTCCTCATCACCACCATCTTCGTCATCTTCGTCTTCATCAACAATATCAATAACGGGAGATTTGGAAGATTGGTCCACAATCGCTGGTTTATCGCCACTTCTCCCACTTGGACCATCGTCCAAATTGTCTTCAACCTTGGAATTCTCGCAAAATGTCACATCACGAGCTCGAATGATCTTCTTGGTCTCGAGCGACATGAGCCTGTACGCCTTGGTACCTTCACAATATCCAAGAAACACACATTTTGTTGCCTTGGCCTCAAGTTTGGTTCTTTGAGAATCGGGTACCTTTGCAAATGCGATGCATCCAAATGTGCGCATGTGCTCCACGCGGGGTGGCCTCCCACTCCACGCTTGCTCTGGTGTCATGTTTTGAACCGCACTCGTCGGGCATCGGTTGCGTGTGTACACCGCAGTCACCACCGCTTCCGCCCAAAGGTCCAAACCCAAATTTTGTGCATGCAACATACTCCTTGCCATTTCCACAATTGTTCGATTTGCACGCTCTGCAACTCCGTTTTGTTGTGGTGTATATGGCGTTGTGGTTTGTCTAGCAATGCCTTCTTTCTTCAATAACTCTCCAAATTGGTTGGACATGAACTCGCCGCCATTATCCGATCGAAACACCTTGATCTTGTGCTCGGATTGCTTCTCAACCAACGCCTTGAACTCTTTGAACTTCTCAAAACACTCGCTCTTTGCTTTGATCGGATACAACCATATCTTCCTCGAAAAATCATCAATGAACGTCACAAAATACTTGCAACCCCCCATAGACGTGGTCTTCATTGGACCACACACGTCGGAATGCACAATCTCAAGAACCTTGGTTGCACGAGTTGCCCCATCAACTGGAAACGGTGAGCGTTGTTGCTTGCCTTCAATACAACCCTCACATGTGAATGAACTAGGTGCGACGTGTGATTGTGCAAGATCCATGCCACTTACCATTCCACGCAGTGCTTTCACACTCTTGACATTCAAATGCCCGAGACGACGATGCCACAACGCCAACTTGTCGTCGTTTGAACTCGATTGCACCAACGTTGCGGATTCCGCCGCGTGCATCTTGGAAAACTTGATTTGGTACAAGCCGTTGACTTCGTGTATAATGGCCACCTCCTCACGACTTGGAGACAACACAAAACACCCTTGGTCGCTAAATTCCACTCGCAAATGTTTCATCACCAAATGTCGCACCGATAAAAGATTTGCCTTCAACTTGGGAACGTGGAGGACATCATGGATGGTAATTGTCTTCACACGACCCTTCACCTCAGTGTCTACGACGATGGATCCTTTACCCACGGCTTGAAGAACCGTATCATCACCCAAAATGACATTCTTTGGAGATATGACGTGATATGATTGGAAACAAGTCCTAATGGGCGCCATGTGACTCGAGGCTCCCGAATCAACAATCCAATCGATCACACTACCATTGCATGACACGTCACTTGCCATCATTGCATACTCGTCCCCGTCATCACTACAAGAAGAGCCGCTAGTCATAAATGCGTACTCATCACCTGCATCGTTGACCTTTGTATTGTTGGCACTTTCCTCTCTCTTGCGTTTGTAGCAAAATTTTGCCAAGTGGCCCTTCTTACCGCAATAGTAGCATACCTTGTCTGTAGAGCTCCCACTGGCACCGCTCTTGGATTGCTTCGCCATAAGCGCCGCGCTATCGCCACGAGTCTCGTTCTCTTTGCGCCGCGAGAGTTCATGCAACAACCGTGATGTCACATAATCAAGAGTGAGCTCGCTAATGGGCCTACTCTCCATAGCAACGATAAGATACTCGTACGACGGCGGCAAACTCTCGAGGAGCGTCATAACGATATCACCGTCGGTAATGTTGACGTCTGCGCCGTTGAGCTGATCCGCAAGAGCCTTGACTTTGTTGATGTGCGCCAACATGTCGTCGTTTTCTTCCATCTTGATGGTGAAAAACTTGCGCCTCAAAAACAAGATATTGACCAAGCTCTTTGCCTCATGAATATTGCAAAGCTTGGCCCATGCCTCGGCGGGAGTCTTGCACGACCGAATATGAGAAAGCTGGGAATCAGAAAGATTAAGAGCCAAAATCGCAAAGGCCTTTTTCTCTCGCCGAGTGTACGCAGTTCGTACCCTAGCCTCGGCGTCGGACGAAGGCGGTTCCTCACTACCCTCAACTATCTCCCACAATTCTTTTTCGGCCATGACCATTTCCATCTTGAATTTCCACAAGTGGAAGTTGACGCCATCGAACTTGTCTACAACCTTAGCACCTTCACCCTCAAATGTAGCCATATCCTTGATTGAAGGACGTACGCTCACAAAATTCAGCCCCTAGAAAGCTAAGAAAAATTGTTTTTATGATTTTTGACAATTTTGTGATTTGTGAGGCAAATTGCACACGTACGTGCTTCTAATGCCTCCAAACTAATTCCAAACACTAAATCAGCACCTTTGTGCTACACATCAACCTCACAACACTCAATCGTGATGGTTCTTAGTGAATTTGCACAAGATCATACCACAACACCCTAACTAGGAGAATTGCGCACTCGTTGGCTCAAATCCACTCAAATCAGCACCCTTGTGCTTCACAACACGTAATGCACCCTATGGACACCCTTGTGCCTTCCAAGGACTCTAAATCAACGCAAATTCAGCCCCTTCAAGTCCTAATTGCATTGAAATTCATCAAATCAGCCCCGTTGTGCATTCACTAACCCAAACTCTAATTTTGAGCACTCCAAGGGCATAACTCACATTCCAAACCCTTGTGCAAGAATTGCAATACCAAAATCAGATTGTAGACTCACCCCAAGAGCCTCAAAGCATAAAAGTGCCTTGCAACAACACAAGTGCACAAATTGAGCACAAATTGAGCCAATAAGCTCCAATAAGCTCCAATAAGCTCCAATAAGCTCCAATATACTCCAACAAGCACCAATAAGCTCCAAAGCTCCAATTCAGCCCTTGTAGACGTGTATAAACTCCAAAGGTGCTCCAAAGTGCTCCAAAAGCTCCAAATCAACAAATGATAGCTCCAAAGTGCGAATTCAGCCCTCCAACACGTAGATCAAAGGTAGGAAGATTGTAATACCTCCCAATGTCGAAATCAGCCCACCAAAGCTCGAATTCAGCCCTCCAAAGTTCCAAATCAGCGCTCCAATACTCCAAAATCAGCGCTCCAACGCACGACCTCCACACAATGAGCAATCTAATCTTTGACTCACGCAAAACACATGAGTGGGCCCATAACCTATTGAAGGTTAGATTAGAATGCCAAAGCCTCACACAAACACTTGGAATGCATAGGAAAGAGATGATCTTTACTCATGGGCTGCCCCTCTTAAGTAGTACACCCAAGGGAGTCCCCTTGGCAAACCATATGGGACATCAGCCCATACTCCACTCCTAGTACACTAGGATCAGCCCATATCACTTGGGAGACCCAATTCTCATTATCTCTAACTAGTACCACTTCTCTAGTTGCTAGTCTAGCTCATTCGCATCATCTACTCTAGCTAATGCGCATGGCTATGAGCAACTTCAGCCCACGCAATCATCCTACTTCAACAATTGCTAGAAGTCAAAGACGTACGGGTGCTAAATGTTGAAGTAGGATGATTGCGTGGGCTGAAGTTGCTCATAGCCATGCGCATTAGCTAGAGTAGATGATGCGAATGAGCTAGACTAGCAACTAGAGAAGTGGTACTAGTTAGAGATAATGAGAATTGGGTCTCCCAAGTGATATGGGCTGATCCTAGTGTACTAGGAGTGGAGTATGGGCTGATGTCCCATATGGTTTGCGAAGGGGACTCCCTTGGGTGTGCTACTTAAGAGGGGCAGCCCGTGAGTAAAGATCATCTCTTTCCTATGCATTCCAAGTGTTTGTGTGAGGCTTTGGCATTCTAATCTAACCTTCAATAGGTTATGGGCCCACTCATGTGTTTTGCGTGAGTCAAAGATTAGATTGCTCATTGTGTGGAGGTCGTGCTTTGGAGCGCTGATTTTGGAGTATTGGAGCGCTGATTTGGAACTTTGGAGGGCTGAATTCGAGCTTTGGTGGGCTGATTTCGACATTGGGAGGTATTACAATCTTCCTACCTTTGATCTACGTGTTGGAGGGCTGAATTCGCACTTTGGAGCTATCATTTGTTGATTTGGAGCTTTTGGAGCACTTTGGAGCACTTTTGGAGTTTATACACGTCTACAAGGGCTGAATTGGAGCTTTGGAGCTTATTGGTGCTTGTTGGAGTATATTGGAGCTTATTGGAGCTTATTGGAGCTTATTGGAGCTTATTGGAGCTTATTGGAGCTTATTGGCTCAATTTGTGCTCAATTTGTGCACTTGTGTTGTTGCAAGGCACTTTTATGCTTTGAGGCTCTTGGGGTGAGTCTACAATCTGATTTTGGTATTGCAATTCTTGCACAAGGGTTTGGAATGTGAGTTATGCCCTTGGAGTGCTCAAAATTAGAGTTTGGGTTAGTGAATGCACAACGGGGCTGATTTGATGAATTTCAATGCAATTAGGACTTGAAGGGGCTGAATTTGCATTGATTTAGAGTCCTTGGAAGGCACAAGGGTGTCCATAGGGTGCGTTACGTGTTGTGAAGCACAAGGGTGCTGATTTGAGTGGATTTGAGCCAACGAGTGCGCAATTCTCCTAGTTAGGGTGTTGTGGTATGATCTTGTGCAAATTCACTAAGAACCATCACGATTGAGTGTTGTGAGGTTGATGTGTAGCACAAAGGTGCTGATTTAGTGTTTGGAATTAGTTTGGAGGCATTAGAAGCACGTACGTGTGCAATTTGCCTCACAAATCACAAAATTGTCAAAAAAATCATAAAAACAATTTTTCTTAGCTTTCTAGGGGCTGAATTTTGTGAGCGTACGTCCTTCAATCAAGGATATGGCTACATTTGAGGGTGAAGGTGCTAAGGTTGTAGACAAGTTCGATGGCGTCAACTTCCACTTGTGGAAATTCAAGATGGAAATGGTCATGGCCGAAAAAGAATTGTGGGAGATAGTTGAGGGTAGTGAGGAACCGCCTTCGTCCGACGCCGAGGCTAGGGTACGAACTGCGTACACTCGGCGAGAGAAAAAGGCCTTTGCGATTTTGGCTCTTAATCTTTCTGATTCCCAGCTTTCTCATATTCGGTCGTGCAAGACTCCCGCCGAGGCATGGGCCAAGCTTTGCAATATTCATGAGGCAAAGAGCTTGGTCAATATCTTGTTTTTGAGGCGCAAGTTTTTCACCATCAAGATGGAAGAAAACGACGACATGTTGGCGCACATCAACAAAGTCAAGGCTCTTGCGGATCAGCTCAACGGCGCAGACGTCAACATTACCGACGGTGATATCGTTATGACGCTCCTCGAGAGTTTGCCGCCGTCGTACGAGTATCTTATCGTTGCTATGGAGAGTAGGCCCATTAGCGAGCTCACTCTTGATTATGTGACATCACGGTTGTTGCATGAACTCTCGCGGCGCAAAGAAAACGAGACTCGTGGCGATAGCGCGGCGCTTATGGCGAAGCAATCCAAGAGCGGTGCCAGTGGGAGCTCTACAGACAAGGTATGCTACTATTGCGGTAAGAAGGGCCACTTGGCAAAATTTTGCTACAAACGCAAGACAGAAGAAAGTGCCAACAATACAAAGGTCAACGATGCAGGTGATGAGTACGCATTTATGACTAGCGTCTCTTCTTGTAGTAATGACGGGGACGAGTATGCAATGATGGCAAGTGACGTGTCATGCAATGGTAGTGTGATCGATTGGATTGTTGATTCGGGAGCCTCGAGTCACATGGCGCCCATTAGGACTTGTTTCCAATCATATCACGTCATATCTCCAAAGAATGTCATTTTGGGTGATGATACGGTTCTTCAAGCCGTGGGTAAAGGATCCATCGTCGTAGACACCGAGGTGAAGGGTCGTGTGAAGACAATTACCATCCATGATGTCCTCCACGTTCCCAAGTTGAAGGCAAATCTTTTATCGGTGCGACATTTGGTGATGAAGCATTTGCGAGTGGAATTTAGCGACCAAGGGTGTTTTGTGTTGTCTCCAAGTCGTGAGGAGGTGGCCATTATACACGAAGTCAACGGCTTGTACCAAATCAAGTTTTCCAAGATGCACGCGGCGGAATCCGCAACGTTGGTGCAATCGAGTTCAAACGAAGACAAGTTGGCGTTGTGGCATCGTCGTCTCGGGCATTTGAATGTCAAGAGTGTGAAAGCACTGCGTGGAATGGTAAGTGGCATGGATCTTGCACAATCACACGTCGCACCTAGTTCATTCACATGTGAGGGTTGTATTGAAGGCAAGCAACAACGCTCACCGTTTCCAGTTGATGGGGCAACTCGTGCAACCAAGGTTCTTGAGATTGTGCATTCCGACGTGTGTGGTCCAATGAAGACCACGTCTATGGGGGGTTGCAAGTATTTTGTGACGTTCATTGATGATTTTTCGAGGAAGATATGGTTGTATCCGATCAAAGCAAAGAGCGAGTGTTTTGAGAAGTTCAAAGAGTTCAAGGCGTTGGTTGAGAAGCAATCCGAGCACAAGATCAAGGTGTTTCGATCGGATAATGGCGGCGAGTTCATGTCCAACCAATTTGGAGAGTTATTGAAGAAAGAAGGCATTGCTAGACAAACCACAACGCCATATACACCACAACAAAACGGAGTTGCAGAGCGTGCAAATCGAACAATTGTGGAAATGGCAAGGAGTATGTTGCATGCACAAAATTTGGGTTTGGACCTTTGGGCGGAAGCGGTGGTGACTGCGGTGTACACACGCAACCGATGCCCGACGAGTGCGGTTCAAAACATGACACCAGAGCAAGCGTGGAGTGGGAGGCCTCCCCGCGTGGAGCACATGCGCACATTTGGATGCATCGCATTTGCAAAGGTACCCGATTCTCAAAGAACCAAACTTGAGGCCAAGGCAACAAAATGTGTGTTTCTTGGATATTGTGAAGGTACCAAGGCGTACAGGCTCATGTCGCTCGAGACCAAGAAGATCATTCGAGCTCGTGATGTGACATTTTGCGAGAATTCCAAGGTTGAAGACAATTTGGACGATGGTCCAAGTGGGAGAAGTGGCGATAAACCAGCGATTGTGGACCAATCTTCCAAATCTCCCGTTATTGATATTGTTGATGAAGACGAAGATGACGAAGATGGTGGTGATGACGAACATATTGAGGAGCGACCTTTGAAGACGAAGAATGGCGAGAAAAAGGCACAAGCAACGGCGGTTGAAGACAATGCATCCTCGAGCGATCGTCGTTATCCAGAGAGAAATCGTAGACCACTTGGCGAGTGGTGGAAGAATCATATTCTCCCTCAAGGTGAGGAGGAGCATGCAAACGTTGCACTTTTAGATGCTCCATTGACGATTCGTGAAGCGTTGAGTTGTGATGATGCAAACAAGTGGGAGCAAGCCATGCAAGAGGAGTACAAATCGTTGATGGACAATGGCACTTGGGAATTGACTCCCCTCCCCAAGAATCGCAACGCTATCGGTTGTAAGTGGGTATTTCGTGCAAAGAGAGATGCAACGGGTGATGTGGTTCGTTATAAGGCAAGATTGGTGGCAAAGGGCTTTTCACAAATCGAAGGTGTTGATTTTCATGAGACCTTTGCACCGGTGGCGAAATTCACCACTATTCGATGCATTTTGGCCATCGGGGCTGCCATGGATTTGGAAATGCATCAAATGGATGTGAAGACGGCGTTCTTGAACGGCGAGTTGGACGAGGACATCTACATGGTACAACCCGAAGGATTTGTGCAACGAGGTAATGAGAACCTTGTTTGCAAGTTGAACAAGTCATTGTATGGGTTGAAGCAATCTCCACGCGCATGGTATCAAAAGATTGACACGTTTCTTGTTCATATCGGGTTCACAAGGAGCATCGCTGATCACAGCTTGTATTTCATGCAAAAGGGGCAACATGTGGTCATCGTGATCATATATGTGGATGATTTGATCATCCTTGCAAGTTGTATGAGCTCTTTGAAGGCATTGAAGGCAATGCTTGAGAACGAGTACGAGATGAGTGATCTGGGTGAGTTGCACTTTTGTTTAGGAGTTGAGTTTGTGCGAGATAGAGCAACACGCACCATAACAATGAATCAAAGCAAGTATGTTATGGATGTTCTCAAACGCTTTGGCATGGAGGATTGCAAACCGGTTGGCACTCCATTGGATGTGAATTCCAAACTCGTGAAACTCACCGATGAGGAGTATGCATTAGAGGCTCAATCTATGGTGGATGTGCCATACAAGCAAGCTGTAGGGTCATTGATGTATGCTATGATTGCAACAAGGCCGGACCTTGCGTATCCAATCAGCGTTGTGAGTCAACACATGGCAAGACCGGGTTCAAGTCATTGGGTTGCGGTCAAGAGGATCATGCGGTACTTGAAAGGCACAAGTGATGTGAGGTTGTGTCTTGGAGGTGACAACATTGTGTTGAGTGGGTATTGTGATGCGGATTATGCGGGTGATACCAATGATCGTAGATCCACCACGGGGTACATGTTCAAAGTTGGATCGGGGGCCGTTTCATGGAATAGCAAGCGCCAACAAACCACGGCCACGTCAACGGTTGAGGCGGAGTACATGGCGACGAGCCACGGTACGAAGGAGGCCATTTGGTTGAGGCAACTAATGGCGGATGTGAGATGCACTCAAGAGGAGGCTACAACAATCATGTGTGACAACCAAGGGAGTATGTCATTGGCGAAGAATCCAACGCATCACTCACGTACAAAGCACATTGATGTGCAATATCACTTCATTCGAGAGAAGTTAGAGATGAAGGTGATAGAGTTGAAGTATTGTCCAACGGAGCACATGGTGGCGGACGTGCTGACAAAGGCTCTTGCGAGAGATCGACATCAAAGACTAGTGGTGGCATTTGGGCTCCAAGGCTTTGGCTATTCGCAAAGTGGGAGTGTTGAAGTAGGATGATTGCGTGGGCTGAAGTTGCTCATAGCCATGCGCATTAGCTAGAGTAGATGATGCGAATGAGCTAGACTAGCAACTAGAGAAGTGGTACTAGTTAGAGATAATGAGAATTGGGTCTCCCAAGTGATATGGGCTGATCCTAGTGTACTAGGAGTGGAGTATGGGCTGATGTCCCATATGGTTTGCGAAGGGGACTCCCTTGGGTGTGCTACTTAAGAGGGGCAGCCCATGAGTAAAGATCATCTCTTTCCTATGCATTCCAAGTGTTTGTGTGAGGCTTTGGCATTCTAATCTAACCTTCAATACTAAATAATGGTGTGTGGGAGGAGGGGTTAGGCATGGGCTGATCTCTAGAGTGTCCTTGTGATGAGTTATCCCATATGGTTTGTCCATGGTGACCTCCTAGTGTACACTACTTAAGGTGGAAGGCCTTTGAGTAAAGATTATCTCTTTCTACGCATTCCTTGTGTTTGTGTGTGTGCCTTGTGCAATCTTCTCTACCTTCAATAGGTTATGGGCCCACTCATGTGTGTTTCATGAGTATTAGATTGCATTTGTGCAAGTATTTTGAGGTCGGTGCGCAACGGGCGGTTTTGGAGCATTGTTGGAGGTTTTGGAGCTTGTTGAAGCGTTGGTGTTTCTTGGAGGTGTGCATGGGCTGAAGTTACATGTTGGAGCACTCTCTTTGGTCAATTTCTTCCCTTGATCTCCTTCTTTTCTTTCTTCTATCTCTTCGTTGCGAGTGGAACTTCGTTTGGTTCAATTGTGAGCATTTGAGTAAATGCAAGTGATTTGTGAGGTGTGAAGGCTCTCGTGGAGGGTCTACCATCTGATCCTAGTGATTAGGCACTTGCTTTGAGGTGTTGCATGTGTTTCATGCTCTTGGGGTGCTCAAATTTTCATTTGGAGCTAGTTTGTGCACAAAGGTGCGGTTTTGAGCAATTTCAATGCGATTGGGGTTTTGAGGGACTTGTGTGAGTTCATGTGCATTGAGTGAGTGCTCTTGAAGGACACAAAGGTGTCATTGACGTGCATTGAGTGTTTAGGGACACTAAGGCGTCGAATTGAAGCATTTGGAGTTGTTTTGAGCTCCATTGAGTGATTTGAGGGGTTTTGGTGAGCCTCTTTGCATTTTTGGGTGAGGGTTCTCACATTTGAGTGTTGGGAGGCGTGTGTGGAGCACAAAAGTGCTGATCTAGTGTTTGGGGTTGTTTTAAACCCATTGGGTGCACAAAGGTGCAATATCAAAGCAAAAAAAAAAATCACAAAAACAAAGTTGTGTGTTTGAGTTTGAGGTTTCATTTGTGTGGGGAGGCATACGTAAGTGAGGATCATGGCATCTTTTGAGGGTGAGGGTCCCAAGGTCGTGGACAAGTTCGATGGGGTGAATTTCCACTTGTGGAAGTTCAAAATGGAGATGGTGATGGCCGAGAAGGAGTTGTGGGAGATTGTCGAGGGTAGTGAGGAACCTCCTTTCTCTTCTACGGATCCTAGGATCATGCAAGCGTACACGAGGAGGGAGAAGAAAGCATTTGCCATTTTGGCACTCAACCTCGCGGATTCGCAACTTGCGCACATTCGTTCGTACAAGACACCCGCGGAAGCATGGTCCAAGCTTTGCAACATTCACGAAGCGAAAACATTGGCCAACATTTTGTTTTTGAGGCGCAAGTTCTTCACCATCAAGATGGGCGAAGAAGATGACATGTTGGCGCACATCAACAAGGTCAAAGCTCTCGCGGATCAACTCAACGGTTGCGACGTGTCGGTTACGGATGGTGACATCGTGATGACACTTTTGGAGAGCCTTCCATCATCATACGAGTACCTCATCGTGGCGATGGAATCAAGACCCATTACGGAGCTCACATTGGACTAGGTGACCTCACGGTTGTTGCACGAGCTTTCGCGGCGAAAGGAGAACGAGTCTCGAGAAGATGGAGCGGCACTCGTGGCGAAGCAATCCAAGAATGGAGGCGGTGGGAGCTCAAGCGACAAGGTGTGCTTCTATTGTGGTAAGAAGGGCCACATTGCCAAATTTTGCTTCAAACGCAAGAGGGATGAGAAAGGGGAGAGTGCAAACAACACTAAAACTCGTGACGATGATGAGTACGCATTTACGGCTAGATATGAGGCAAGCATGAGCGATGGCATCGAGGGTGATGCAAGCATGAGTGATGGTATCGAGGGTGATGCAAGCATGAGTGATTGGATTGAGGTTGGTGATGAGTATGCAAACATGGCAAGCAATGTATCGTGCAATGGTAGTACGAGTGATTGGATTGTTGATTCGGGGGCTACAAGCCACATGTCACCACATAAAACTTGTTTTCATTCGTATGCTCTCATTAATCCAAGGAGAGTGATTTTGGGAGATGATACGGTGCTTGAGGCCGTTGGCAAGGGCCAAATTGTTGTAGACACCGAGGTGAGGGGTCGTGTGAAGACAATCACTATCCAAGATGTCCTCCACGTTCCCAAATTAACGGCAAATTTACTATCGGTGAGGCAACTAGTGGCAAAGCACTTGAGAGTAGAGTTTAGTGATAAGGGGTGTTATGTGTTGTCACCGAGTCGAGATGAGGTGGCCATCATTGAAGAACACGAGGGCTTGTACCACATCAAGTTCTCCAAGGTGCATTCGAAGGAATCGGCGGCGTTGGCGCATTCAAACTTGAAGGACGACAAGTTGGCGTTGTGGCATCGTCGACTTGGCCATTTGAACATCAAGAGTGTGAAGACACTACGCGGCATGGTAAGCGGTATGGATCTTCATCAATTGAAAGTGGATGCTTCTACATTCACGTGTGAAGGTTGCATTGAAGGCAAGCAACAACGGTTGCCATTTGCGGGTGAAGGGGCGACACGGGCCACAAAAGTTTTGGAGATCGTGCATTCGGATGTGTGTGGCCCCATGAAGACCACATCGATGGGAGGTTGCAAGTACTTTGTGACCTTCATCGATGATTTTTCAAGGAAGATATGGCTCTACCCTATCAAAGCCAAGAGTGAGTGCTTTGAGAAGTTCAAGGAGTTCAAGACATTGGTGGAGAACCAATCCGAGTTGAAGATCAAGGTGTTTCGGTCGGACAATGGCGGCGAGTACATGTCCAAGAAATTTGACGAGCTTTTGAAGAATGAAGGCATCGCACGCCAAACTTCGGCCCCGTACACGCCTCAACAAAATGGAGTTGCGGAGCGCGCAAATCGCACCATTGTAGAGATGGCGAGGAGCATGTTGCACGCTCAAAACTTGAAGTTGGACCTTTGGGCGGAAGCGGTGGTGAATGCGGTATACACACGCAATCGGTGTCCAACAAGCGCGGTTGAAGGCATGACGCCGGAACAAGCGTGGAGTGGGAGGCAACCATGTGTTGCACACATGTGCATCTTCGGATGCATTGCATATGCGAAGGTTCCCAACGAACGGAGGACGAAACTCGAGGCTAAGGCCTTGAAATGTGTGTTTCTTGGGTATTGTGAAGGTACCAAGGCGTATAGACTCATGTCGGTGGACACGAGGAAGATCATTCGGTCACGTGATGTGACATTTTGTGAGGAGTCTACGATGGAGGCTCCTTTGGAGGTTGGTCCAAGTGGGAGTAGTGGAGACGTTTTGGTGGACACACCCTCCAAGTCTCCTAGTGTTGTTGATGTAGGTGATGATGACGGTGATGACGAAGCTGGCGACACGGAGGTTGTTGAAGCGCCATCGAGCTCAAAGGCCAAGAATGGCGCAAAGGGCACGCAAGAGGAGCAAGTTTCTTCAAGCGAGCGGCGGTACCCCGAGAGATCGCGCAAGCCACCTGGAGAATGGTGGAAGAACCACATCTTCCCTCAAGTGGAGGACGAGCATGCGAATGTGGCATTATCGGATGGTCCATTGACCATTCGAGAAGCCATGCAAGGTGATGATGCGGTCAAGTGGGAGCGCGCCATGCAAGAGGAGTACGACTCTCTAATTGCTAATGGTACGTGGCAATTAACTCCCATTCCAAAGGATCGCAACCCCATTGGTTGCAAATGGGTGTTTCGGACAAAGAGGGATGTTTCGGGTATTGTTGTGCGTCACAAGGCAAGATTAGTAGCCAAGGGGTTCGCGCAAGTGCATGGGGTGGACTTTCACGAGACATTTGCTCCCGTGGCCAAGTTCACCACCATTCGATGCATTCTTGCCATTGGAGCGGCCTTGGACTTGGAGATGCATCAAATGGATGTGAAGACCGCATTTTTGAATGGCGATTTGGAGGAGGACATCTACATGGTGCAACCTGAGGGGTTTGTGCAACAAGGTAAAGAGCACCTTGTTTGTAAGTTGCAAAAATCATTGTATGGGTTGAAACAATCTCCAAGAGCGTGGTACCAAAAGATTGACACGTTCTTGCTTGCACACGGGTTTACTAGGAGCATTGCGGATCATAGTCTCTACTTCATGCAAGAGGGGCAAAATGTGGTGATTGTGATCATATATGTTGATGATTTGATCATTCTTGCAAGCCTCATGAGTTTAATGAATGCATTAAAAGGCATGCTTGAGAGAGAGTACGAGATGAGTGATCTTGGAGAATTGCACTTTTGTCTTGGTGTTGAGTTTGTGCGTGATAGGGCTACACGCACTATCACCATGAGTCAAGGCAAGTATGTGATGGACGTGCTCAAGAGATTCGGAATGGAGGATTGTAAGCCCGTGGCAACACCATTGGATGCAAACTCCAAGCTCGTCAAGCTTTCGGAGGAGGAGTATGCGATGGAGGCTAAATCGATGGCGGAGGTGCCATACAAGCAAGCGGTGGGGTCGTTGATGTATGCGATGATTGCGACACGGCCCGACCTTGCGTATCCAATTAGCGTGGTGAGTCAACACATGGCGAGACCGGGCTCGATGCATTGGATGACGGTCAAGAGGATCATGCGTTATTTGAGGGGCACAAGCGATGTGAAGTTGTGTCTTGGAGGCAAAGACATTGTGTTGAGCGGCTATTGTGACGCGGACTACGCGGGAGACACGAGCGATCGAAGATCGACAACGGGCTACATGTTCAAGGTCGGATCGGGAGCGGTGTCGTGGAATAGCAAGCGGCAACAAACGACGGCGACATCAACGGTGGAGGCCGAGTACATGGCTACGAGCCATGCCACGAAGGAGGCCATTTGGTTGAGGCAACTAATGGTGGATGTGGGTTGCACACAAGGTGAGGCTACAACGATTATGTGTGACAACCAAGGGTGCATTTCACTTGCAAAGAACCCTACACATCATTCACGCACGAAGCACATTGATGTGCAATACCACTTCATTCGGGAGAAGTTGGAATTGGGAGTTATACATTTGGAGTATTGCCCAACGGAGCACATGGTGGCGGATGTGCTCACAAAGGGTCTTTGTAGAGACCGACACCAACGATTAGTAATAGCATTTGGACTTAGAGGCTTTGGCTCTACGCAAAGTGGGAGTATTGAGGTAATTGATGCAACGTAGTATTGCTAGAAGCCAAAGACGTACGGGTGCTAAATAATGGTGTGTGGGAGGAGGGGTTAGGCATGGGCTGATCTCTAGAGTGTCCTTGTGATGAGTTATCCCATATGGTTTGTCCATGGTGACCTCCTAGTGTACACTACTTAAGGTGGAAGGCCTTTGAGTAAAGATCATCTCTTTCTACGCATTCCTTGTGTTTGTGTGTGTGCCTTGTGCAATCTTCTCTACCTTCAATAAATCATAGCATACATCAATGACCCTACAGCTTGCTTGTATGGCACATCCACCATAGATTGAGCCTCTAATGCATACTCCTCATCGGTGAGTTTCACGAGTTTGGAATTCACATCCAATGGAGTGCCAACCGGTTTGCAATCCTCCATGCCAAAGCGTTTGAGAACATCCATAACATACTTGCTTTGATTCATTGTTATGGTGCGTGTTGCTCTATCTCGCACAAACTCAACTCCTAAACAAAAGTGCAACTCACCGAGATCACTCATCTCGTACTCGTTCTCAAGCATTGCCTTCAATGCCTTCAAAGAGCTCATACAACTTGCAAGGATGATCAAATCATCCACATATATGATCACGATGACCACATGTTGCCCCTTTTGCATGAAATACAAGCTGTGATCAGCGATGCTCCTTGTGAACCCGATATGAACAAGAAACGTGTCAATCTTTTGATACCATGCGCGTGGAGATTGCTTCAACCCATACAATGACTTGTTCAACTTGCAAACAAGGTTCTCATTACCTCGTTGCACAAATCCTTCGGGTTGTACCATGTAGATGTCCTCGTCCAACTCGCCGTTCAAGAACGCCGTCTTCACATCCATTTGATGCATTTCCAAATCCATGGCAGCCCCGATGGCCAAAATGCATCGAATAGTGGTGAATTTCGCCACCGGTGCAAAGGTCTCATGAAAATCAACACCTTCGATTTGTGAAAAGCCCTTTGCCACCAATCTTGCCTTATAACGAACCACATCACCCGTTGCATCTCTCTTTGCACGAAATACCCACTTACAACCGATAGCGTTGCGATTCTTGGGGAGGGGAGTCAATTCCCAAGTGCCATTGTCCATCAAGGATTTGTACTCCTCTTGCATGGCTTGCTCCCACTTGTTTGCATCATCACAACTCAACGCTTCACGAATCGTCAATGGAGCATCTAAAAGTGCAACGTTTGCATGCTCCTCCTCACCTTGAGGGAGAATATGATTCTTCCACCACTCGCCAAGTGGTCTACGATTTCTCTCTGGATAACGACGATCGCTCGAGGATGCATTGTCTTCAACCGCCGTTGCTTGTGCCTTTTTCTCGCCATTCTTCGTCTTCAAAGGTCGCTCCTCAATATGTTCCTCATCACCACCATCTTCGTCATCTTCGTCTTCATCAACAATATCAATAACGGGAGATTTGGAAGATTGGTCCACAATCGCTGGTTTATCGCCACTTCTCCCACTTGGACCATCGTCCAAATTGTCTTCAACCTTGGAATTCTCGCAAAATGTCACATCACGAGCTCGAATGATCTTCTTGGTCTCGAGGGACATGAGCCTGTACGCCTTGGTACCTTCACAATATCCAAGAAACACACATTTTGTTGCCTTGGCCTCAAGTTTGGTTCTTTGAGAATCGGGTACCTTTGCAAATGCGATGCATCCAAATGTGCGCATGTGCTCCACGCGGGGTGGCCTCCCACTCCACGCTTGCTCTGGTGTCATGTTTTGAACCGCACTCGTCGGGCATCGGTTGCGTGTGTACACCGCAGTCACCACCGCTTCCGCCCAAAGGTCCAAACCCAAATTTTGTGCATGCAACATACTCCTTGCCATTTCCACAATTGTTTGATTTGCACGCTCTGCAACTCCGTTTTGTTGTGGTGTATATGGCGTTGTGGTTTGTCTAGCAATGCCTTCTTTCTTCAATAACTCTCCAAATTGGTTGGACAAGAACTCGCCGCCATTATCCGATCGAAACACCTTGATCTTGTGCTCGGATTGCTTCTCAACCAACGCCTTGAACTCTTTGAACTTCTCAAAACACTCGCTCTTTGCTTTGATCGGATACAACCATATCTTCCTCGAAAAATCATCAATGAACGTCACAAAATACTTGCAACCCCCCATAGACGTGGTCTTCATTGGACCACACACGTCGGAATGCACAATCTCAAGAACCTTGGTTGCACGAGTTGCCCCATCAACTGGAAACGGTGAGCGTTGTTGCTTGCCTTCAATACAACCCTCACATGTGAATGAACTAGGTGCGACGTGTGATTGTGCAAGATCCATGCCACTTACCATTCCACGCAGTGCTTTCACACTCTTGACATTCAAATGCCCGAGACGACGATGCCACAACGCCAACTTGTCTTCGTTTGAACTCGATTGCACCAACGTTGCGGATTCCGCCGCGTGCATCTTGGAAAACTTGATTTGGTACAAGCCGTTGACTTCGTGTATAATGGCCACCTCCTCACGACTTGGAGACAACACAAAACACCCTTGGTCGCTAAATTCCACTCGCAAATGCTTCATCACCAAATGTCGCACCGATAAAAGATTTGCCTTCAACTTGGGAACGTGGAGGACATCATGGATGGTAATTGTCTTCACACGACCCTTCACCTCGGTGTCTACGACGATGGATCCTTTACCCACGGCTTGAAGAACCGTATCATCACCCAAAATGACATTCTTTGGAGATATGACGTGATATGATTGGAAACAAGTCCTAATGGGCGCCATGTGACTCGAGGCTCCCGAATCAACAATCCAATCGATCACACTACCATTGCATGACACGTCACTTGCCATCATTGCATACTCGTCCCCGTCATCACTACAAGAAGAGACGCTAGTCATAAATGCGTACTCATCACCTGCATCGTTGACCTTTGTATTGTTGGCACTTTCCTCTCTCTTGCGTTTGTAGCAAAATTTTGCCAAGTGGCCCTTCTTACCGCAATAGTAGCATACCTTGTCTGTAGAGCTCCCACTGGCACCGCTCTTGGATTGCTTCGCCATAAGCGCCGCGCTATCGCCACGAGTCTCGTTCTCTTTGCGCCGCGAGAGTTCATGCAACAACCGTGATGTCACATAATCAAGAGTGAGCTCGCTAATGGGCCTACTCTCCATAGCAACGATAAGATACTCGTACGACGGCGGCAAACTCTCGAGGAGCGTCATAACGATATCACCGTCGGTAATGTTGACGTCTGCGCCGTTGAGCTGATCCGCAAGAGCCTTGACTTTGTTGATGTGCGCCAACATGTCGTCGTTTTCTTCCATCTTGATGGTGAAAAACTTGCGCCTCAAAAACAAGATATTGACCAAGCTCTTTGCCTCATGAATATTGCAAAGCTTGGCCCATGCCTCGACGGGAGTCTTGCACGACCGAATATGAGAAAGCTGGGAATCAGAAAGATTAAGAGCCAAAATCGCAAAGGCCTTTTTCTCTCGCCGAGTGTACGCAGTTCGTACCCTAGCCTCGGCGTCGGACGAAGGCGGTTCCTCACTACCCTCAACTATCTCCCACAATTCTTTTTCGGCCATGACCATTTCCATCTTGAATTTCCACAAGTGGAAGTTGGCGCCATCGAACTTGTCTACAACCTTAGCACCTTCACCCTCAAATGTAGCCATATCCTTGATTGAAGGACGTACGCTCACAAAATTCAGCCCCTAGAAAGCTAAGAAAAATTGTTTTTATGATTTTTTGACAATTTTGTGATTTGTGAGGCAAATTGCACACGTACGTGCTTCTAATGCCTCCAAACTAATTCCAAACACTAAATCAGCACCTTTGTGCTACACATCAACCTCACAACACTCAATCGTGATGGTTCTTAGTGAATTTGCACAAGATCATACCACAACACCCTAACTAGGAGAATTGCGCACTCGTTGGCTCAAATCCACTCAAATCAGCACCCTTGTGCTTCACAACACGTAATGCACCCTATGGACACCCTTGTGCCTTCCAAGGACTCTAAATCAATGCAAATTCAGCCCCTTCAAGTCCTAATTGCATTGAAATTCATCAAATCAGCCCCGTTGTGCATTCACTAACCCAAACTCTAATTTTGAGCACTCCAAGGGCATAACTCACATTCCAAACCCTTGTGCAAGAATTGCAATACCAAAATCAGATTGTAGACTCACCCCAAGAGCCTCAAAGCATAAAAGTGCCTTGCAACAACACAAGTGCACAAATTGAGCACAAATTGAGCCAATAAGCTCCAATAAGCTTCAATAAGCTCCAATAAGCTCCAATCAGCTCCAATATACTCCAACAAGCACCAATAAGCTCCAAAGCTCCAATTCAGCCCTTGTAGACGTGTATAAACTCCAAAGGTGCTCCAAAGTGCTCCAAAAGCTCCAAATCAACAAATGATAGCTCCAAAGTGCGAATTCAGCTCTCCAACACGTAGATCAAAGGTAGGAAGATTGTAATACCTCCCAATGTCGAAATCAGCCCACCAAAGCTCGAATTCAGCCCTCCAAAGTTCCAAATCAGCGCTCCAATACTCCAAAATCAGCGCTCCAACGCACGACCTCCACACAATGAGCAATCTAATCTTTGACTCACGCAAAACACATGAGTGGGCCCATAACCTATTGAAGGTTAGATTAGAATGCCAAAGCCTCACACAAACACTTGGAATACATAGGAAAGAGATGATCTTTACTCATGGGCTGCCCCTCTTAAGTAGCACACCCAAGGGAGTCCCCTTGGCAAACCATATGGGACATCAGCCCATACTCCACTCCTAGTACACTAGGATCAGCCCATATCACTTGGGAGACCCAATTCTCATTACTTCTAACTAGTACCACTTCTCTAGTTGCAAGTCTAGCTCATTCGCATCATCTACTCTAGCTAATGCGCATGGCTATGAGCAACTTCAGCCCACGCAATCATCCTACTTCAACAGTTCCTCACTACCCTCAACTATCTTCCACAATTCTTTTTCGGCCATGACCATTTCCATCTTGAATTTCCACAAGTGGAAGTTGACGCCATCGAACTTGTCTACAACCTTAGCACCTTCACCCTCAAATGTAGCCATATCCTTGATTGAAGGACGTACGCTCACAAAATTCAGCCCCTAGAAAGCTAAGAAAAATTGTTTTTATGATTTTTTGACAATTTTGTGATTTGTGAGGCAAATTGCACACGTACGTGCTTCTAATGCCTCCAAACTAATTCCAAACACTAAATCAGCACCTTTGTGCTACACATCAACCTCAGAACACTCAATCGTGATGGTTCTTAGTGAATTTGCACAAGATCATACCACAACACCCTAACTAGGAGAATTGCGCACTCGTTGGCTCAAATCCACTCAAATCAGCACCCTTGTGCTTCACAACACGTAATGCACCCTATGGACACCCTTGTGCCTTCCAAGGACTCTAAATCAAATTAAATTCAGCCCCTTCAAGTCCTAATTGCATTGAAATTCATCAAATCAGCCCCGTTGTGCATTCACTAACCCAAACTCTAATTTTGAGCACTCCAAGGGCATAACTCACATTCCAAACCCTTGTGCAAGAATTGCAATACCAAAATCAGATTGTAGACTCACCCCAAGAGCCTCAAAGCATAAAAGTGCCTTGCAACAACACAAGTGCACAAATTGAGTACAAATTGAGCCAATAAGCTCCAATAAGCTACAATAAGCTCCAATAAGCTCCAATAAGCTCCAATAAGCTCCAATAAGCACCAATAAGCTTTAAAGCTCCAATTCAGCCCTTGTAGACGTGTATAAACTCCAAAAGTGCTCCAAAGTGCTCCAAAAGCTCCAAATCAACAAATGATAGCTCCAAAGTGCGAATTCAGCCCTCCAACACGTAGATCAAAGGTAGGAAGATTGTAATACCTCCCAATGTCGAAATCAGCCCACCAAAGCTCGAATTCAGCCCTCCAAAGTTCCAAATCAGCGCTCCAATACTCCAAAATCAGCGCTCCAACGCACGACCTCCACACAATGAGCAATCTAATCTTTGACTCACGCAAAACACATGAGTGGGCCCATAACCTATTGAAGGTTAGATTAGAATGCCAAAGCCTCACACAAACACTTGGAATGCATAGGAAAGAGATGATCTTTACTCATGGGCTGCCCCTCTTAAGTAGCACACCCAAGGGAGTCCCCTTGGCAAATCATATGGGACATCAGCCCATACTCCACTCCTAGTACACTAGGATCAGCCCATATCACTTGGGAGACCCAATTCTCATTACTTCTAACTAGTACCACTTCTCTAGTTGCTAGTCTAGCTCATTCGCATCATCTACTCTAGCTAATGCGCATGGCTATGAGCAACTTCAGCCCACGCAATCATCCTACTTCAACAGGTACCTTCACAATACCCAAGAAACACACATTTCAAGGCCTTAGCCTCGAGTTTCGTCCTCCGTTCGTCGGGAACCTTCGCATATGCAATGCATCCGAAGATGCGCATGTGTGCAACACATGGTTGCCTCCCACTCCACGCTTGCTCCGGCGTCATGCCTTCAACCGCGCTTGTTGGACACCGATTGCGTGTGTATACCGCATTCACCACCGCTTCCGCCCAAAGGTCCAACTTCAAGTTTTGAGCGTGCAACATGCTCCTCGCCATCTCTACAATCGTGCGATTTGCGCGCTCCGCAACTCCATTTTGTTGAGGCGTGTAGGGGGCCGAAGTTTGGCGTGCGATGCCTTCATTCTTCAAAAGCTCGTCAAATTTCTTAGACATGTACTCGCCGCCATTGTCCGACCGAAACACCTTGATCTTCAACTCGGATTGGTTCTCCACCAATGTCTTGAACTCCTTGAACTTCTCAAAGCACTCACTCTTGGCTTTGATAGGGTAGAGCCATATCTTCCTTAAAAAATCATCGATGAAGGTCACAAAGTACTTGCAACCTCCCATCGATGTGGTCTTCATGGGGCCACACACATCCGAATGCACGATCTCCAAAACTTTTGTGGCCCGTGTCGCCCCTTCACCCGCAAATGGCAACCGTTGTTGCTTGCCTTCAATGCAACCTTCACACGTGAATGTAGAAGCATCCACTTTCAATTGATGAAGGTCCATACCGCTTACCATGCCGCGTAGTGTCTTCACACTCTTGATGTTCAAATGGCCAAGTCGACGATGCCACAACGCCAACTTGTCGTCCTTCAAGTTTGAATGCGCCAACGCCGTATTGAGGTAATTGATGCAACGTAGTATTGCTAGAAGCCAAAGACGTACGGGTGCTAAATAATGGTGTGTGGGAGGAGGGGTTAGGCATGGGCTGATCTCTAGAGTGTCCTTGTGATGAGTTATCCCATATGGTTTGTCCATGGTGACCTCCTAGTGTACACTACTTAAGGTGGAAGGCCTTTGAGTAAAGATCATCTCTTTCTACGCATTCCTTGTGTTTGTGTGTGTGCCTTGTGCAATCTTCTCTACCTTCAATAGGTTATGGGCCCACTCATGTGTGTTTCATGAGTATTAGATTGCATTTGTGCAAGTATTTTGAGGTCGGTGCGCAACGGGCGGTTTTGGAGCATTGTTGGAGGTTTTGGAGCTTGTTGAAGCGTTGGTGTTTCTTGGAGGTGTGCATGGGCTGAAGTTACATGTTGGAGCACTCTCTTTGGTCAATTTCTTCCCTTGATCTCCTTCTTTTCTTTCTTCTATCTCTTCGTTGCGAGTGGAACTTCGTTTGGTTCAATTGTGAGCATTTGAGTAAATGCAAGTGATTTGTGAGGTGTGAAGGCTCTCGTGGAGGGTCTACCATCTGATCCTAGTGATTAGGCACTTGCTTTGAGGTGTTGCATGTGTTTCATGCTCTTGGGGTGCTCAAATTTTCATTTGGAGCTAGTTTGTGCACAAAGGTGCGGTTTTGAGCAATTTCAATGCGATTGGGGTTTTGAGGGACTTGTGTGAGTTCATGTGCATTGAGTGAGTGCTCTTGAAGGACACAAAGGTGTCATTGACGTGCATTGAGTGTTTAGGGACACTAAGGCGTCGAATTGAAGCATTTGGAGTTGTTTTGAGCTCCATTGAGTGATTTGAGGGGTTTTGGTGAGCCTCTTTGCATTTTTGGGTGAGGGTTCTCACATTTGAGTGTTGGGAGGCGTGTGTGGAGCACAAAAGTGCTGATCTAGTGTTTGGGGTTGTTTTAAACCCATTGGGTGCACAAAGGTGCAATATCAAAGCAAAAAAAAAAATCACAAAAACAAAGTTGTGTGTTTGAGTTTGAGGTTTCATTTGTGTGGGGAGGCATACGTAAGTGAGGATCATGGCATCTTTTGAGGGTGAGGGTCCCAAGGTCGTGGACAAGTTCGATGGGGTGAATTTCCACTTGTGGAAGTTCAAAATGGAGATGGTGATGGCCGAGAAGGAGTTGTGGGAGATTGTCGAGGGTAGTGAGGAACCTCCTTTCTCTTCTACGGATCCTAGGATCATGCAAGCGTACACGAGGAGGGAGAAGAAAGCATTTGCCATTTTGGCACTCAACCTCGCGGATTCGCAACTTGCGCACATTCGTTCGTACAAGACACCCGCGGAAGCATGGTCCAAGCTTTGCGACATTCACGAAGCGAAAACATTGGCCAACATTTTGTTTTTGAGGCGCAAGTTCTTCACCATCAAGATGGGCGAAGAAGATGACATGTTGGCGCACATCAACAAGGTCAAAGCTCTCGCGGATCAACTCAACGGTTGCGACGTGTCGGTTACGGATGGTGACATCGTGATGACACTTTTGGAGAGCCTTCCATCATCATACGAGTACCTCATCGTGGCGATGGAGTCAAGACCCATTACGGAGCTCACATTGGACTATGTGACCTCACGGTTGTTGCACGAGCTTTCGCGGCGAAAGGAGAACGAGTCTCGAGAAGATGGAGCGGCACTCGTGGCGAAGCAATCCAAGAATGGAGGCGGTGGGAGCTCAAGCGACAAGGTGTGCTTCTATTGTGGTAAGAAGGGCCACATTGCCAAATTTTGCTTCAAACGCAAGAGGGATGAGAAAGGGGAGAGTGCAAACAACACTAAAACTCGTGACGATGATGAGTACGCATTTACGGCTAGATATGAGGCAAGCATGAGCGATGGCATCGAGGGTGATGCAAGCATGAGTGATGGTATCGAGGGTGATACAAGCACGAGTGATTGGATTGAGGTTGGTGATGAGTATGCAAACATGGCAAGCAATGTATCGTGCAATGGTAGTACGAGTGATTGGATTGTTGATTCGGGGGCTACAAGCCACATGTCACCACATAAAACTTGTTTTCATTCGTATGCTCTCATTAATCCAAGGAGAGTGATTTTGGGAGATGATACGGTGCTTGAGGCCGTTGGCAAGGGCCAAATTGTTGTAGACACCGAGGTGAGGGGTCGTGTGAAGACAATCACTATCCAAGATGTCCTCCACGTTCCCAAATTAACGGCAAATTTACTATCGGTGAGGCAATTAGTGGCAAAGCACTTGAGGGTTGAGTTTAGTGATAAGGGGTGTTATGTGTTGTCACCGAGTCGAGATGAGGTGGCCATCATTGAAGAACACGAGGGCTTGTACCACATCAAGTTCTCCAAGGTGCATTCGAAGGAATCGGCGGCGTTGGCGCATTCAAACTTGAAGGACGACAAGTTGGCGTTGTGGCATCGTCGACTTGGCCATTTGAACATCAAGAGTGTGAAGACACTACGCGGCATGGTAAGCGGTATGGACCTTCATCAATTGAAAGTGGATGCTTCTACATTCACGTGTGAAGGTTGCATTGAAGGCAAGCAACAACGGTTGCCATTTGCGGGTGAAGGGGCGACACGGGCCACAAAAGTTTTGGAGATCGTGCATTCGGATGTGTGTGGCCCCATGAAGACCACATCGATGGGAGGTTGCAAGTACTTTGTGACCTTCATCGATGATTTTTCAAGGAAGATATGGCTCTACCCTATCAAAGCCAAGAGTGAGTGCTTTGAGAAGTTCAAGGAGTTCAAGACATTGGTGGAGAACCAATCCGAGTTGAAGATCAAGGTGTTTCGGTCGGACAATGGCGGCGAGTACATGTCCAAGAAATTTGACGAGCTTTTGAAGAATGAAGGCATCGCACACCAAACTTCGGCCCCGTACACGCCTCAACAAAATGGAGTTGCGGAGCGCGCAAATCGCACCATTGTAGAGATGGCGAGGAGCATGTTGCACGCTCAAAACTTGAAGTTGGACCTTTGGGCGGAAGCGGTGGTGAATGCGGTATACACACGCAATCGGTGTCCAACAAGCGCGGTTGAAGGCATGACGCCAGAGCAAGCGTGGAGTGGGAGGCAACCATGTGTTGCACACATGCGCATCTTCGGATGCATTGCATATGCGAAGGTTCCCGACGAACGGAGGACGAAACTCGAGGCTAAGGCCTTGAAATGTGTGTTTCTTGGGTATTGTGAAGGTACCAAGGCGTATAGACTCATGTCGGTGGACACAAGGAAGATCATTCGGTCACGTGATGTGACATTTTGTGAGGAGTCTACGATGGAGGCTCCTTTGGAGGTTGGTCCAAGTGGGAGTAGTGGAGACGTTTTGGTGGACACACCCTCCAAGTCTCCTAGTGTTGTTGATGTAGGTGATGATGACGGTGATGACGAAACTGGCGACACGGAGGTTGTTGAAGCGCCATCGAGCTCAAAGGCCAAGAATGGCGCAAAGGGCACGCAAGAGGAGCAAGTTTCTTCAAGCGAGCGGCGGTACCCCGAGAGATCGCGCAAGCCACCTGGAGAATGGTGGAAGAACCACATTTTCCCTCAAGTGGAGGACGAGCATGCGAATGTGGCATTATCGGATGGTCCATTGACCATTCGAGAAGCCATGCAAGGTGAGGATGCGGTCAAGTGGGAGCGCGCCATGCAAGAGGAGTACGACTCTCTAATTGCTAACGGTACGTGGCAATTAACTCCCATTCCAAAGGATCGCAACCCCATTGGTTGCAAATGGGTGTTTCGGACAAAGAGGGATGTTTCGGGTATTGTTGTGCGTCACAAGGCAAGATTAGTAGCCAAGGGGTTCGCGCAAGTGCATGGGGTGGACTTTCACGAGACATTTGCTCCCGTGGCCAAGTTCACCACCATTCGATGCATTCTTGCCATTGGAGCGGCCTTGGACTTGGAGATGCATCAAATGGATGTGAAGACCGCATTTTTGAATGGCGATTTGGAGGAGGACATCTACATGGTGCAACCTGAGGGGTTTGTGCAACAAGGTAAAGAGCACCTTGTTTGTAAGTTGCAAAAATCATTGTATGGGTTGAAACAATCTCCAAGAGCGTGGTACCAAAAGATTGACACGTTCTTGGTTGCACACGGGTTTACTAGGAGCATTGCGGATCATAGTCTCTACTTCATGCAAGAGGGGCAACATGTGGTGATTGTGATCATATATGTTGATGATTTGATCATTCTTGCAAGCCTCATGAGTTTAATGAATGCATTAAAAGGCATGCTTGAGAGAGAGTACGAGATGAGTGATCTTGGAGAATTGCACTTTTGTCTTGGTGTTGAGTTTGTGCGTGATAGGGCTACACGCACTATCACCATGAGTCAAGGCAAGTATGTGATGGACGTGCTCAAGAGATTCGGGATGGAGGATTGTAAGCCCGTGGCAACACCATTGGATGCAAACTCCAAGCTCGTCAAGCTTTCGGAGGAGGAGTATGCGATGGAGGCTAAATCGATGGCGGAGGTGCCATACAAGCAAGCGGTGGGGTCGTTGATGTATGCGATGATTGCGACACGGCCCGACCTTGCGTATCCAATTAGCGTGGTGAGTCAACACATGGCGAGACCGGGCTCGATGCATTGGATGACGGTCAAGAGGATCATGCGTTATTTGAGGGGCACAAGCGATGTGAAGTTGTGTCTTGGAGGCAAAGACATTGTGTTGAGCGGCTATTGTGACGCGGACTACGCGGGAGACACGAGCGATCGAAGATCGACAACGGGCTACATGTTCAAGGTCGGATCGGGAGCGGTGTCGTGGAATAGCAAGCGGCAACAAACGACGGCGACATCAACGGTGGAGGCCGAGTACATGGCTACGAGCCATGCCACGAAGGAGGCCATTTGGTTGAGGCAACTAATGGTGGATGTGGGTTGCACACAAGGTGAGGCTACAACGATTATGTGTGACAACCAAGGGTGCATTTCACTTGCAAAGAACCCTACACATCATTCACGCACGAAGCACATTGATGTGCAATACCACTTCATTCGGGAGAAGTTGGAATTGGGAGTTATACATTTGGAGTATTGCCCAACGGAGCACATGGTGGCGGATGTGCTCACAAAGGGTCTTTGAAGAGACCGACACCAACGATTAGTAATAGCATTTGGACTTAGAGGCTTTGGCTCTACGCAAAGTGGGAGTATTGAGGTAATTGATGCAACGTAGTATTGCTAGAAGCCAAAGACGTACGGGTGCTAAATAATGGTGTGTGGGAGGAGGGGTTAGGCATGGGCTGATCTCTAGAGTGTCCTTGTGATGAGTTATCCCATATGGTTTGTCCATGGTGACCTCCTAGTGTACACTACTTAAGGTGGAAGGCCTTTGAGTAAAGATCATCTCTTTCTACGCATTCCTTGTGTTTGTGTGTGTGCCTTGTGCAATCTTCTCTACCTTCAATACGCCGCCGATTCCTTCGAATGCACCTTGGAGAACTTGATGTGGTACAAGCCCTCGTGTTCTTCAATGATGGCCACCTCATCTCGACTCGGTGACAACACATAACACCCCTTATCACTAAACTCAACCCTCAAGTGCTTTGCCACTAATTGCCTCACCGATAGTAAATTTGCCGTTAATTTGGGAACGTGGAGGACATCTTGGATAGTGATTGTCTTCACACGACCCCTCACCTCGGTGTCTACAACAATTTGGCCCTTGCCAACGGCCTCAAGCACCGTATCATCTCCCAAAATCACTCTCCTTGGATTAATGAGAGCATACGAATGAAAACAAGTTTTATGTGGTGACATGTGGCTTGTAGCCCCCGAATCAACAATCCAATCACTCGTACTACCATTGCACGATACATTGCTTGCCATGTTTGCATACTCATCACCAACCTCAATCCAATCACTCATGCTTGCATCACCCTCAATACCATCACTCATGCTTGCATCACCCTCGATGCCATCGCTCATGCTTGCCTCATATCTAGCCGTAAATGCGTACTCATCATCGTCACGAGTTTTAGTGTTGTTTGCACTCTCCCCTTTCTCATCCCTCTTGCGTTTGAAGCAAAATTTGGCAATGTGGCCCTTCTTACCACAATAGAAGCACACCTTGTCGCTTGAGCTCCCACCGCCTCCATTCTTGAATTGCTTCGCCACGAGTGCCGCTCCATCTTCTCGAGACTCGTTCTCCTTTCGCCGCGAAAGCTCGTGCAACAACCGTGAGGTCACATAGTCCAATGTGAGCTCCGTAATGGGTCTTGACTCCATCGCCACGATGAGGTACTCGTATGATGATGGAAGGCTCTCCAAAAGTGTCATCACGATGTTACCATCCGTAACCGACACGTCGCAACCGTTGAGTTGATCCGCGAGAGCTTTGACCTTGTTGATGTGCGCCAACATGTCATCTTCTTCGCCCATCTTGATGGTGAAGAACTTGCGCCTCAAAAACAAAATGTTGGCCAATGTTTTCGCTTCGTGAATGTTGCAAAGCTTGGACCATGCTTCCGCGGGTGTCTTGCACGAACGAATGTGCGCAAGTTGCGAATCCGCGAGGTTGAGTGCCAAAATGGCAAATGCCTTCTTCTCCCTCCTCGTGTACGCTTGCATGATCCTAGGATCCGTAGAAGAGAAAGGAGGTTCCTCACTACCCTCGACAATCTCCCACAACTCCTTCTCGGCCATCACCATCTCCATTTTGAATTTCCACAAGTGGAAATTCACCCCATCGAACTTGTCCACGACCTTGGGACCCTCACCCTCAAAAGATGCCATGATCCTCACTTACGTATGCCTCCCCACACAAATTAAACCTCAAACTCAAACACACAACTTTGTTTTTGTGATTTTTTTTTTTTTGCTTTGATATTGCACCTTTGTGCACCCAATATTGAAGGTTAGACTAGAATGCCAAAGCCTCACACAAACACTTGGAATGCATAGGAAAGAGATGATCTTTACTCATGGGCTGCCCCTCTTAAGTAGCACACCCAAGGGAGTCCCCTTGGCAAACCATATGGGACATCAGCCCATACTCCACTCCTAGTACACTAGGATCAGCCCATATCACTTGGGAGACCCAATTCTCATTACTTCTAACTAGTACCACTTCTCTAGTTGCAAGTCTAGCTCATTCGCATCATCTACTCTAGCTAATGCGCATGGCTATGAGCAACTTCAGCCCACGCAATCATCCTACTTCAACACTCCCACTTTGCAAATAGCCAAAGCCTTCGAGCCCAAATGCCACCACTAGTCTTTGATGGCGATCTCTCGCAAGAGCCTTTGTCAGCACGTCCGCCACCATGTGCTCCGTTGGACAATACTTCAACTCTATCACCTTCATCTCTAACTTCTCTCGAATGAAGTGATATTGCACATCAATGTGCTTTGTACGTGAGTGATGCGTTGGATTTGTTGAAGTAGGATAATTGCGTGGGCTGAAGTTGCTCATAGCCATGCGCATTAGCTAGAGTAGATGATGCGAATGAGCTAGACTTGCAACTAGAGAAGTGGTACTAGTTAGAAGTAATGAGAATTGGGTCTCCCAAGTGATATGGGCTGATCCTAGTGTACTAGGAGTGGAGTATGGGCTGATGTCCCATATGGTTTGCCAAGGGGACTCCCTTGGGTGTGCTACTTAAGAGGGGCAGCCCATGAGTAAAGATCATCTCTTTCCTATGCATTCCAAGTGTTTGTGTGAGGCTTTGGCATTCTAATCTAACCTTCAATAGGTTATGGGCCCACTCATGTGTTTTGCGTGAGTCAAAGATTAGATTGCTCATTGTGTGGAGGTCGTGCTTTGGAGCGCTGATTTTGGAGTATTGGAGCGCTGATTTGGAACTTTGGAGGGCTGAATTCGAGCTTTGGTGGGCTGATTTCGACATTGGGAGGTATTACAATCTTCCTACCTTTGATCTACGTGTTGGAGGGCTGAATTCGCACTTTGGAGCTATCATTTGTTGATTTGGAGCTTTTGGAGCACTTTGGAGCACCTTTGGAGTTTATACACGTCTACAAGGGCTGAATTGGAGCTTTGGAGCTTATTGGTGCTTGTTGGAGTATATTGGAGCTTATTGGAGCTTATTGGAGCTTATTGTAGCTCATTGGAGCTTATTGGCTCAATTTGTGCTCAATTTGTGCACTTGTGTTGTTGCAAGGCACTTTTATGCTTTGAGGCTCTTGGGGTGAGTCTACAATCTGATTTTGGTATTGCAATTCTTGCACAAGGGTTTGGAATGTGAGTTATGCCCTTGGAGTGCTCAAAATTAGAGTTTGGGTTAGTGAATGCACAACGGGGCTGATTTGATGAATTTCAATGCAATTAGGACTTGAAGGGGCTGAATTTGCATTGATTTAGAGTCCTTGGAAGGCACAAGGGTGTCCATAGGGTGCATTACGTGTTGTGAAGCACAAGGGTGCTGATTTGAGTGGATTTGAGCCAACGAGTGCGCAATTCTCCTAGTTAGGGTGTTGTGGTATGATCTTGTGCAAATTCACTAAGAACCATCACGATTGAGTGTTGTGAGGTTGATGTGTAGCACAAAGGTGCTGATTTAGTGTTTGGAATTAGTTTGGAGGCATTAGAAGCACGTACGTGTGCAATTTGCTTCACAAATCACAAAATTGTCAAAAATCATAAAAACAATTTTTCTTAGCTTTCTAGGGGCTGAATTTTGTGAGCGTACGTCCTTCAATCAAGGATATGGCTACATTTGAGGGTGAAGGTGCTAAGGTTGTAGACAAGTTCGATGGCGTCAACTTCCACTTGTGGAAATTCAAGATGGAAATGGTCATGGCCGAAAAAGAATTGTGGGAGATAGTTGAGGGTAGTGAGGAACCGCCTTCGTCCGACGCCGAGGCTAGGGTACGAACTGCGTACACTCGGCGAGAGAAAAAGGCCTTTGCGATTTTGGCTCTTAATCTTTCTGATTCGCAGCTTTCTCATATTCGGTCGTGCAAGACTCCCGCCGAGGCATGGGCCAAGCTTTGCAATATTCATGAGGCAAAGAGCTTGGTCAATATCTTGTTTTTGAGGCGCAAGTTTTTCACCATCAAGATGGAAGAAAACGACGACATGTTGGCGCACATCAACAAAGTCAAGGCTCTTGCGGATCAGCTCAACGGCGCAGACGTCAACATTACCGACGGTGATATCGTTATGACGCTCCTCGAGAGTTTGCCGCCGTCGTACGAGTATCTTATCGTTGCTATGGAGAGTAGGCCCATTAGCGAGCTCACTCTTGATTATGTGACATCACGGTTGTTGCATGAACTCTCGCGGCGCAAAAAGAACGAGACTCGTGGCGATAGCGCGGCGCTTATGGCGAAGCAATCCAAGAGCGGTGCCAGTGGGAGCTCTACAGACAAGGTATGCTACTATTGCGGTAAGAAGGGCCACTTGGCAAAATTTTGCTACAAACGCAAGAGAGAAGAAAGTGCCAACAATACAAAGGTCAACGATGCAGGTGATGAGTACGCATTTATGACTAGCGTCTCTTCTTGTAGTAATGACGGGGACGAGTATGCAATGATGGCAAGTGACGTGTCATGCAATGGTAGTGTGATCGATTGGATTGTTGATTCGGGAGCCTCGAGTCACATGGCGCCCATTAGGACTTGTTTCCAATCATATCACGTCATATCTCCAAAGAATGTCATTTTGGGTGATGATACGGTTCTTCAAGCCGTGGGTAAAGGATCCATCGTCGTAGACACCGAGGTGAAGGGTCGTGTGAAGACAATTACCATCCATGATGTCCTCCACGTTCCCAAGTTGAAGGCAAATCTTTTATCGGTGCGACATTTGGTGATCAAGCATTTGCGAGTGGAATTTAGCGACCAAGGGTGTTTTGTGTTGTCTCCAAGTCGTGAGGAGGTGGCCATTATACACGAAGTCAACGGCTTGTACCAAATCAAGTTTTCCAAGATGCACGCGGCGGAATCGGCAACATTGGTGCAATCGAGTTCAAACGACGACAAGTTGGCGTTGTGGCATCGTCGTCTCGGGCATTTGAATGTCAAGAGTGTGAAAGCACTGCGTGGAATGGTAAGTGGCATGGATCTTGCACAATCACACGTCGCACCTAGTTCATTCACATGTGAGGGTTGTATTGAAGGCAAGCAACAACGCTCACCGTTTCCAGTTGATGGGGCAACTCGTGCAACCAAGGTACTTGAGATTGTGCATTCCGACGTGTGTGGTCCGATGAAGACCACGTCTATGGGGGGTTGCAAGTATTTTGTGACGTTCATTGATGATTTTTCGAGGAAGATATGGTTGTATCCGATCAAAGCAAAGAGCGAGTGTTTTGAGAAGTTCAAAGAGTTCAAGGCGTTGGTTGAGAAGCAATCCGAGCACAAGATCAAGGTGTTTCGATCGGATAATGGCGGCGAGTTCTTGTCCAACCAATTTGCAGAGTTATTGAAGAAAGAAGGCATTGCTAGACAAACCACAACGCCATATACACCACAACAAAACGGAGTTGCAGAGCGTGCAAATCGAACAATTGTGGAAATGGCAAGGAGTATGTTGCATGCACAAAATTTGGGTTTGGACCTTTGGGCGGAAGCGGTGGTGACTGCGGTGTACACACGCAACCGATGCCCGACGAGTGCGGTTCAAAACATGACACCAGAGCAAGCGTGGAGTGGGAGGCCTCCCCGCGTGGAGCACATGCGCACATTTGGATGCATCGCATTTGCAAAGGTACCCGATTCTCAAAGAACCAAACTTGAGGCCAAGGCAACAAAATGTGTGTTTCTTGGATATTGTGAAGGTACCAAGGCGTACAGGCTCATGTCGCTCGAGACCAAGAAGATCATTCGAGCTCGTGATGTGACATTTTGCGAGAATTCCAAGGTTGAAGACAATTTGGACGATGGTCCAAGTGGGAGAAGTGGCGATAAACCAGCGATTGTGGACCAATCTTCCAAATCTCCCGTTATTGATATTGTTGATGAAGACGAAGATGACGAAGATGGTGGTGATGACGAACATATTGAGGAGCGACCTTTGAAGACGAAGAATGGCGACAAAAAGGCACAAGCAACGGCGGTTGAAGACAATGCATCCTCGAGCGATCGTCGTTATCCAGAGAGAAATCGTAGACCACTTGGCGAGTGGTGGAAGAATCATATTCTCCCTCAAGGTGAGGAGGAGCATGCAAACGTTGCACTTTTAGATGCTCCATTGACGATTCGTGAAGCGTTGAGTTGTGATGATGCAAACAAGTGGGAGCAAGCCATGCAAGAGGAGTACAAATCGTTGATGGACAATGGCACTTGGGAATTGACTCCCCTCCCCAAGAATCGCAACGCTATCGGTTGTAAGTGGGTATTTCGTGCAAAGAGAGATGCAACGGGTGATGTGGTTCGTTATAAGGCAAGATTGGTGGCAAAGGGCTTTTCACAAATCGAAGGTGTTGATTTTCATGAGACCTTTGCACCGGTGGCAAAATTCACCACTATTCGATGCATTTTGGCCATCGGGGCTGCCATGGATTTGGAAATGCATCAAATGGATGTGAAGACGGCGTTCTTGAACGGCGAGTTGGACGAGGACATCTACATGGTACAACCCGAAGGATTTGTGCAACGAGGTAATGAGAACCTTGTTTGCAAGTTGAACAAGTCATTGTATGGGTTGAAGCAATCTCCACGCGCATGGTATCAAAAGATTGACACGTTTCTTGTTCATATCGGGTTCACAAGGAGCATCGCTGATCACAGCTTGTATTTCATGCAAAAGGGGCAACATGTGGTCATCGTGATCATATATGTGGATGATTTGATCATCCTTGCAAGTTGTATGAGCTCTTTGAAGGCATTGAAGGCAATGCTTGAGAACGAGTACGAGATGAGTGATCTCGGTGAGTTGCACTTTTGTTTAGGAGTTGAGTTTGTGCGAGATAGAGCAACACGCACCATAACAATGAATCAAAGCAAGTATGTTATGGATGTTCTCAAACGCTTTGGCATGGAGGATTGCAAACCGGTTGGCACTCCATTGGATGTGAATTCCAAACTCGTGAAACTCACCGATGAGGAGTATGCATTAGAGGCTCAATCTATGGTGGATGTGCCATACAAGCAAGCTGTAGGGTCATTGATGTATGCTATGATTGCAACAAGGCCGGACCTTGCGTATCCAATCAGCGTTGTGAGTCAACACATGGCAAGACCGGGTTCAAGTCATTGGGTTGCGGTCAAGAGGATCATGCGGTACTTGAAAGGCACAAGTGATGTGAGGTTGTGTCTTGGAGGTGACAACATTGTGTTGAGTGTGTTGAAGTCGGATGATTGCGTGGGCTGAAGTTGCTCATAGCCATGCGCATTAGGTAGAGTAGATGATGCGAATGAGCTAGACATGCAACTAGAGAAGTGGTACTAGTTAGAGATAATGAGAATTGGGTCTCCCAAGTGATATGGGCTGATCCTAGTGTACTAGGAGTGGAGTATGGGCTGATGTCCCATATGGTTTGCCAAGGGGACTCCCTTGGGTGTGCTACTTAAGAGGGGCAGCCCATGAGTAAAGATCATCTCTTTCCTATGCATTCCAAGTGTTTGTGTGAGGCTTTGGCATTCTAATCTAACCTTCAATAGGTTATGGGCCCACTCATGTGTTTTGCGTGAGTCAAAGATTAGATTGCTCATTGTGTGGAGGTCGTGCGTTGGAGCGCTGATTTTGGAGTATTGGAGCGCTGATTTGGAACTTTGGAGGGCTGAATTCGAGCTTTGGTGGGCTGATTTCGACATTGGGAGGTATTACAATCTTCCTACCTTTGATCTACGTGTTGGAGGGCTGAATTCGCACTTTGGAGCTATCATTTGTTGATTTGGAGCTTTTGGAGCACTTTGGAGCACCTTTGGAGTTTATACACGTCTACAAGGGCTGAATTGGAGCTTTGGAGCTTATTGGTGCTTGTTGGAGTATATTGGAGCTGATTGGAGCTTATTGGAGCTTATTGGCTCAATTTGTGCTCAATTTGTGCACTTGTGTTGTTGCAAGGCACTTTTATGCTTTGAGGCTCTTGGGGTGAGTCTACAATCTGATTTTGGTATTGCAATTCTTGCACAAGGGTTTGGAATGTGAGTTATGCCCTTGGAGTGCTCAAAATTAGAGTTTGGGTTAGTGAATGCACAACGGGGCTGATTTGATGAATTTCAATGCAATTAGGACTTGAAGGGGCTGAATTTGCGTTGATTTAGAGTCCTTGGAAGGCACAAGGGTGTCCATAGGGTGCATTACGTGTTGTGAAGCACAAGGGTGCTGATTTGAGTGGATTTGAGCCAACGAGTGCGCAATTCTCCTAGTTAGGGTGTTGTGGTATGATCTTGTGCAAATTCACTAAGAACCATCACGATTGAGTGTTGTGAGGTTGATGTGTAGCACAAAGGTGCTGATTTAGTGTTTGGAATTAGTTTGGAGGCATTAGAAGCACGTACGTGTGCAATTTGCCTCACAAATCACAAAATTGTCAAAAATCATAAAAACAATTTTTCTTAGCTTTCTAGGGGCTGAATTTTGTGAGCGTACGTCCTTCAATCAAGGATATGGCTACATTTGAGGGTGAAGGTGCTAAGGTTGTAGACAAGTTCGATGGCGTCAACTTCCACTTGTGGAAATTCAAGATGGAAATGGTCATGGCCGAAAAAGAATTGTGGGAGATAGTTGAGGGTAGTGAGGAACCGCCTTCGTCCGACGCCGAGGCTAGGGTACGAACTGCGTACACTCGGCGAGAGAAAAAGGCCTTTGCGATTTTGGCTCTTAATCTTTCTGATTCCCAGCTTTCTCATATTCGGTCGTGCAAGACTCCCGCCGAGGCATGGGCCAAGCTTTGCAATATTCATGAGGCAAAGAGCTTGGTCAATATCTTGTTTTTGAGGCGCAAGTTTTTCACCATCAAGATGGAAGAAAACGACGACATGTTGGCGCACATCAACAAAGTCAAGGCTCTTGCGGATCAGCTCAACGGCGCAGACGTCAACATTACCGACGGTGATATCGTTATGACGCTCCTCGAGAGTTTGCCGCCGTCGTACGAGTATCTTATCGTTGCTATGGAGAGTAGGCCCATTAGCGAGCTCACTCTTGACTATGTGACATCACGGTTGTTGCATGAACTCTCGCGGCGCAAAGAGAACGAGACTCGTGGCGATAGCGCGGCGCTTATGGCGAAGCAATCCAAGAGCGGTGCCAGTGGGAGCTCTACAGACAAGGTATGCTACTATTGCGGTAAGAAGGGCCACTTGGCAAAATTTTGCTACAAACGCAAGAGAGAGGAAAGTGCCAACAATACAAAGGTCAACGATGCAGGTGATGAGTACGCATTTATGACTAGCGTCTCTTCTTGTAGTGATGACGGGGACGAGTATGCAATGATGGCAAGTGACGTGTCATGCAATGGTAGTGTGATCGATTGGATTGTTGATTCGGGAGCCTCGAGTCACATGGCGCCCATTAGGACTTGTTTCCAATCATATCACGTCATATCTCCAAAGAATGTCATTTTGGGTGATGATACGGTTCTTCAAGCCGTGGGTAAAGGATCCATCGTCGTAGACACCGAGGTGAAGGGTCGTGTGAAGACAATTACCATCCATGATGTCCTCCACGTTCCCAAGTTGAAGGCAAATCTTTTATCGGTGCGACATTTGGTGATGAAGCATTTGCGAGTGGAATTTAGCGACCAAGGGTGTTTTGTGTTGTCTCCAAGTCGTGAGGAGGTGGCCATTATACACGAAGTCAACGGCTTGTACCAAATCAAGTTTTCCAAGATGCACGCGGCGGAATCCGCAACGTTGGTGCAATCGAGTTCAAACGAAGACAAGTTGGCGTTGTGGCATCGTCGTCTCGGGCATTTGAATGTCAAGAGTGTGAAAGCACTCCGTGGAATGGTAAGTGGCATGGATCTTGCACAATCACACGTCGCACCTAGTTCATTCACATGTGAGGGTTGTATTGAAGGCAAGCAACAACGCTCACCGTTTCCAGTTGATGGGGCAACTCGTGCAACCAAGGTTCTTGAGATTGTGCATTCCGACGTGTGTGGTCCAATGAAGACCACGTCTATGGGGGGTTGCAAGTATTTTGTGACGTTCATTGATGATTTTTCGAGGAAGATATGGTTGTATCCGATCAAAGCAAAGAGCGAGTGTTTTGAGAAGTTCAAAGAGTTCAAGGCGTTGGTTGAGAAGCAATCCGAGCACAAGATCAAGGTGTTTCGATCGGATAATGGCGGCGAGTTCATGTCCAACCAATTTGGAGAGTTATTGAAGAAAGAAGGCATTGCTAGACAAACCACAACGCCATATACACCACAACAAAACGGAGTTGCAGAGCGTGCAAATCGAACAATTGTGGAAATGGCAAGGAGTATGTTGCATGCACAAAATTTGGGTTTGGACCTTTGGGCGGAAGCGGTGGTGACTGCGGTGTACACACGCAACCGATGCCCGACGAGTGCGGTTCAAAACATGACACCAGAGCAAGCGTGGAGTGGGAGGCCACCCCGCGTGGAGCACATGCGCACATTTGGATGCATCGCATTTGCAAAGGTACCCGATTCTCAAAGAACCAAACTTGAAGCCAAGGCAACAAAATGTGTGTTTCTTGGATATTGTGAAGGTACCAAGGCATACAGGCTCATGTCGCTCGAGACCAAGAAGATCATTCGAGCTCGTGATGTGACATTTTGCGAGAATTCCAAGGTTGAAGACAATTTGGACGATGGTCCAAGTGGGAGAAGTGGCGATAAACCGGCCATTGTGGACCAATCTTCCAAATCTCCCGTTATTGATATTGTTGATGAAGACGAAGATGACGAAGATGGTGGTGATGAGGAACATATTGAGGAGCGACCTTTGAAGACGAAGAATGGCGAGAAAAAGGCACAAGCAACGGCGGTTGAAGACAATGCATCCTCGAGCGATCGTCGTTATCCAGAGAGAAATCGTAGACCACTTGGCGAGTGGTGGAAGAATCATATTCTCCCTCAAGGTGAGGAGGAGCATGCAAACGTTGCACTTTTAGATGCTCCATTGACGATTCGTGAAGCGTTGAGTTGTGATGATGCAAACAAGTGGGAGCAAGCCATGCAAGAGGAGTACAAATCATTGATGGACAATGGCACTTGGGAATTGACTCCCCTCCCCAAGAATCGCAACGCTATCGGTTGTAAGTGGGTATTTCGTGCAAAGAGAGATGCAACGGGTGATGTGGTTCGTTATAAGGCAAGATTGGTGGCAAAGGGCTTTTCACAAATCGAAGGTGTTGATTTTCATGAGACCTTTGCACCGGTGGCGAAATTCACCACTATTCGATGCATTTTGGCCATCGGGGCTGCCATGGATTTGGAAATGCATCAAATGGATGTGAAGACGGCGTTCTTGAACGGCGAGTTGGACGAGGACATCTACATGGTACAACCCGAAGGATTTGTGCAACGAGGTAATGAGAACCTTGTTTGCAAGTTGAACAAGTCATTGTATGGGTTGAAGCAATCTCCACGCGCATGGTATCAAAAGATTGACACGTTTCTTGTTCATATCGGGTTCACAAGGAGCATCGCTGATCACAGCTTGTATTTCATGCAAAAGGGGCAACATGTGGTCATCGTGATCATATATGTGGATGATTTGATCATCCTTGCAAGTTGCATGAGCTCTTTGAAGGCATTGAAGGCAATGCTTGAGAACGAGTACGAGATGAGTGATCTGGGTGAGTTGCACTTTTGTTTAGGAGTTGAGTTTGTGCGAGATAGAGCAACACGCACCATAACAATGAATCAAAGCAAGTATGTTATGGATGTTCTCAAACGCTTTGGCATGGAGGATTGCAAACCGGTTGGCACTCCATTGGATGTGAATTCCAAACTCGTGAAACTCACCGATGAGGAGTATGCATTAGAGGCTCAATCTATGGTGGATGTGCCATACAAGCAAGCTGTAGGGTCATTGATGTATGCTATGATTGCAACAAGGCCGGACCTTGCGTATCCAATCAGCGTTGTGAGTCAACACATGGCAAGACCGGGTTCAAGTCATTGGGTTGCGGTCAAGAGGATCATGCGGTACTTGAAAGGCACAAGTGATGTGAGGTTGTGTCTTGGAGGTGACAACATTGTGTTGAGTGGGTATTGTGATGCGGATTATGCGGGTGATACCAATGATCGTAGATCCACCACGGGGTACATGTTCAAAGTTGGATCGGGGGCCGTTTCATGGAATAGCAAGCGCCAACAAACCACGGCCACGTCAACGGTTGAGGCGGAGTACATGGCGACGAGCCACGGTACGAAGGAGGCCATTTGGTTGAGGCAACTAATGGCGGATGTGAGATGCACTCAAGAGGAGGCTACAACAATCATGTGTGACAACCAAGGGAGTATGTCATTGGCGAAGAATCCAACGCATCACTCACGTACAAAGCACATTGATGTGCAATATCACTTCATTCGAGAGAAGTTAGAGATGAAGGTGATAGAGTTGAAGTATTGTCCAACGGAGCACATGGTGGCGGACGTGCTGACAAAGGCTCTTGCGAGAGATCGACATCAAAGACTAGTGATAGCATTTGGGCTCGAAGGCTTTGGCTATTTGCAAAGTGGGAGTGTTGAAGTCGGATGATTGCGTGGGCTGAAGTTGCTCATAGCCATGCGCATTAGGTAGAGTAGATGATGCGAATGAGCTAGACATGCAACTAGAGAAGTGGTACTAGTTAGAGATAATGAGAATTGGGTCTCCCAAGTGATATGGGCTGATCCTAGTGTACTAGGAGTGGAGTATGGGCTGATGTCCCATATGGTTTGCCAAGGGGACTCCCTTGGGTGTGCTACTTAAGAGGGGCAGCCCATGAGTAAAGATCATCTCTTTCCTATGCATTCCAAGTGTTTGTGTGAGGCTTTGGCATTCTAATCTAACCTTCAATAGAGTGGGTATTGTGATGCGGATTATGCGGGTGATACCAATGATCGTAGATCCACCACGGGGTACATGTTCAAAGTTGGATCGGGGGCCGTTTCATGGAATAGCAAGCGCCAACAAACAACGGCCACGTCAACGGTTGAGGCGGAGTACATGGCGACGAGCCACGGTACGAAGGAGGCCATTTGGTTGAGGCAACTAATGGCGGATGTGAGATGCACTCAAGAGGAGGCTACAACAATCATGTGTGACAACCAAGGGAGTATGTCATTGGCGAAGAATCCAAAGCATCACTCACGTACAAAGCACATTGATGTGCAATATCACTTCATTCGAGAGAAGTTAGAGATGAAGGTGATAGAGTTGAAGTATTGTCCAACGGAGCACATGGTGGCGGACGTGCTGACAAAGGCTCTTGCGAGAGATCGACATCAAAGACTAGTGGTGGCATTTGGGCTCGAAGGCTTTGGCTATTTGCAAAGTGGGAGTGTTGAAGTAGGATAATTGCGTGGGCTGAAGTTGCTCATAGCCATGCGCATTAGCTAGAGTAGATGATGCGAATGAGCTAGACTTGCAACTAGAGAAGTGGTACTAGTTAGAAGTAATGAGAATTGGGTCTCCCAAGTGATATGGGCTGATCCTAGTGTACTAGGAGTGGAGTATGGGCTGATGTCCCATATGGTTTGCCAAGGGGACTCCCTTGGGTGTGCTACTTAAGAGGGGCAGCCCATGAGTAAAGATCATCTCTTTCCTATGCATTCCAAGTGTTTGTGTGAGGCTTTGGCATTCTAATCTAACCTTCAATAGGATTCTTCGCCAATGACATACTCCCTTGGTTGTCACACATGATTGTTGTAGCCTCCTCTTGAGTGCATCTCACATCCGCCATTAGTTGCCTCAACCAAATGGCCTCCTTCGTACCGTGGCTCGTCGCCATGTACTCCGCCTCAACCGTTGACGTGGCCGTGGTTTGTTGGCGCTTGCTATTCCATGAAACGGCCCCCGATCCAACTTTGAACATGTACCCCGTGGTGGATCTACGATCATTGGTATCACCCGCATAATCCGCATCACAATACCCACTCAACACAATGTTGTCACCTCCAAGACACAACCTCACATCACTTGTGCCTTTCAAGTACCGCATGATCCTCTTGACCGCAACCCAATGACTTGAACCCGGTCTTGCCATGTGTTGACTCACAACGCTGATTGGATACGCAAGGTCCGGCCTTGTTGCAATCATAGCATACATCAATGACCCTACAGCTTGCTTGTATGGCACATCCACCATAGATTGAGCCTCTAATGCATACTCCTCATCGGTGAGTTTCACGAGTTTGGAATTCACATCCAATGGAGTGCCAACCGGTTTGCAATCCTCCATGCCAAAGCGTTTGAGAACATCCATAACATACTTGCTTTGATTCATTGTTATGGTGCGTGTTGCTCTATCTCGCACAAACTCAACTCCTAAACAAAAGTGCAACTCACCGAGATCACTCATCTCGTACTCGTTCTCAAGCATTGCCTTCAATGCCTTCAAAGAGCTCATACAACTTGCAAGGATGATCAAATCATCCACATATATGATCACGATGACCACATGTTGCCCCTTTTGCATGAAATACAAGCTGTGATCAGCGATGCTCCTTGTGAACCCGATATGAACAAGAAACGTGTCAATCTTTTGATACCATGCGCGTGGAGATTGCTTCAACCCATACAATGACTTGTTCAACTTGCAAACAAGGTTCTCATTACCTCGTTGCACAAATCCTTCGGGTTGTACCATGTAGATGTCCTCGTCCAACTCGCCGTTCAAGAACGCCGTCTTCACATCCATTTGATGCATTTCCAAATCCATGGCAGCCCCGATGGCCAAAATGCATCGAATAGTGGTGAATTTCGCCACCGGTGCAAAGGTCTCATGAAAATCAACACCTTCGATTTGTGAAAAGCCCTTTGCCACCAATCTTGCCTTATAACGAACCACATCACCCGTTGCATCTCTCTTTGCACGAAATACCCACTTACAACCGATAGCGTTGCGATTCTTGGGGAGGGGAGTCAATTCCCAAGTGCCATTGTCCATCAACGATTTGTACTCCTCTTGCATGGCTTGCTCCCACTTGTTTGCATCATCACAACTCAACGCTTCACGAATCGTCAATGGAGCATCTAAAAGTGCAACGTTTGCATGCTCCTCCTCACCTTGAGGGAGAATATGATTCTTCCACCACTCGCCAAGTGGTCTACGATTTCTCTCTGGATAACGACGATCGCTCGAGGATGCATTGTCTTCAACCGCCGTTGCTTGTGCCTTTTTGTCGCCATTCTTCGTCTTCAAAGGTCGCTCCTCAATATGTTCGTCATCACCACCATCTTCGTCATCTTCGTCTTCATCAACAATATCAATAACGGGAGATTTGGAAGATTGGTCCACAATCGCTGGTTTATCGCCACTTCTCCCACTTGGACCATCGTCCAAATTGTCTTCAACCTTGGAATTCTCGCAAAATGTCACATCACGAGCTCGAATGATCTTCTTGGTCTCGAGCGACATGAGCCTGTACGCCTTGGTACCTTCACAATATCCAAGAAACACACATTTTGTTGCCTTGGCCTCAAGTTTGGTTCTTTGAGAATCGGGTACCTTTGCAAATGCGATGCATCCAAATGTGCGCATGTGCTCCACGCGGGGAGGCCTCCCACTCCACGCTTGCTCTGGTGTCATGTTTTGAACCGCACTCGTCGGGCATCGGTTGCGTGTGTACACCGCAGTCACCACCGCTTCCGCCCAAAGGTCCAAACCCAAATTTTGTGCATGCAACATACTCCTTGCCATTTCCACAATTGTTCGATTTGCACGCTCTGCAACTCCGTTTTGTTGTGGTGTATATGGCGTTGTGGTTTGTCTAGCAATGCCTTCTTTCTTCAATAACTCTCCAAATTGGTTGGACATGAACTCGCCGCCATTATCCGATCGAAACACCTTGATCTTGTGCTCGGATTGCTTCTCAACCAACGCCTTGAACTCTTTGAACTTCTCAAAACACTCACTCTTTGCTTTGATCGGATACAACCATATCTTCCTCGAAAAATCATCAATGAACGTCACAAAATACTTGCAACCCCCCATAGACGTGGTCTTCATTGGACCACACACGTCGGAATGCACAATCTCAAGAACCTTGGTTGCACGAGTTGTCCCTATTGAAGGTAGAGAAGATTGCACAAGGCACACACACAAACACAAGGAATGCGTAGAAAGAGATAATCTTTACTCAAAGGCCTTCCACCTTAAGTAGTGTACACTAGGAGGTCACCATGGACAAACCATATGGGATAACTTATCACAAGGACACTCTAGAGATCAGCCCATGCCTAACCCCTCCTCCCACACACCATTATTTAGCACCCGTACGTCTTTGGCTTCTAGCAATACTACGTTGCATCAATTACCTCAATACTCCCACTTTGCGTAGAGCCAAAGCCTCTAAGTCCAAATGCTATTACTAATCGTTGGTGTCGGTCTCTACAAAGACCCTTTGTGAGCACATCCGCCACCTTGTGCTCCGTTGGGCAATACTCCAAATGTATAACTCCCAATTCCAACTTCTCCCGAATGAAGTGGTATTGCACATCAATGTGCTTCGTGCGTGAATGATGTGTAGGGTTCTTTGCAAGTGAAATGCACCCTTGGTTGTCACACATAATCGTTGTAGCCTCACCTTGTGTGCAACCCACATCCACCATTAGTTGCCTCAACCAAATGGCCTCCTTCGTGGCATGGCTCGTAGCCATGTACTCGGCCTCCACCGTTGATGTCGCCGTGGTTTGTTGCCGCTTGCTATTCCACGATACCGCTCCCGATCCGACCTTGAACATGTAGCCCGTTGTCGATCTTCGATTGCTCGTGTCTCCCGCGTAGTCCGCGTCGCAATAGCCGCTCAACACAATGTCTTTGCCTCCAAGACACAACTTCACATCGCTTGTGCCCCTCAAATAACGCATGATCCTCTTGACCGTCATCCAATGCATCGAGCCCGGTCTCGCCATGTGTTGACTCACCACGCTAATTGGATACGCAAGGTCGGGCCGTGTCGCAATCATCGCATACATCAATGACCCCACCGCTTGCTTGTATGGCACCTCCGCCATCGATTTAGCCTCCATCGCATACTCCTCCTCCGAAAGCTTGACGAGCTTGGAGTTTGCATCCAATGGTGTTGCCACGGGCTTACAATCCTCCATCCCGAATCTCTTGAGCACGTCCATCACATACTTGCCTTGACTCATGGTGATAGTGCGTGTAGCCCTGTCTCGCACAAACTCAACACCAAGACAAAAGTGCAATTCTCCAAGATCACTCATCTCGTACTCTCTCTCAAGCATGCCTTTTAATGCATTCATTAAACTCATGAGGCTTGCAAGAATGATCAAATCATCAACATATATGATCACAATCACCACATGTTGCCCCTCTTGCATGAAGTAGAGACTATGATCCGCAATGCTCCTAGTAAACCCGTGTGCAACCAAGAACGTGTCAATCTTTTGGTACCACGCTCTTGGAGATTGTTTCAACCCATACAATGATTTTTGCAACTTACAAACAAGGTGCTCATTACCTTGTTGCACAAACCCCTCAGGTTGCACCATGTAGATGTCCTCCTCCAAATCGCCATTCAAAAATGCGGTCTTCACATCCATTTGATGCATCTCCAAGTCCAAGGCCGCTCCAATGGCAAGAATGCATCGAATGGTGGTGAACTTGGCCACGGGAGCAAATGTCTCGTGAAAGTCCACCCCATGCACTTGCGCGAACCCCTTGGCTACTAATCTTGCCTTGTGACGCACAACAATACCCGAAACATCCCTCTTTGTCCGAAACACCCATTTGCAACCAATGGGGTTGCGATCCTTTGGAATGGGAGTTAATTGCCACGTACCGTTAGCAATTAGAGAGTCGTACTCCTCTTGCATGGCGCGCTCCCACTTGACCGCATCCTCACCTTGCATGGCTTCTCGAATGGTCAATGGACCATCCGATAATGCCACATTCGCATGCTCGTCCTCCACTTGAGGGAAAATGTGGTTCTTCCACCATTCTCCAGGTGGCTTGCGCGATCTCTCGGGGTACCGCCACTCGCTTGAAGAAACTTGCTCCTCTTGCGTGCCCTTTGCGCCATTCTTGGCCTTTGAGCTCGATGGCGCTTCAACAACCTCCGTGTCGCCAGCTTCGTCATCACCGTCATCATCACTTACATCAACAACACTAGGAGACTTGGAGGGTGTGTCCACCAAAACGTCTCCACTACTCCCACTTGGACCAACCTCCAAAGGAGCCTCCATCGTAGACTCCTCACAAAATGTCACATCACGTGACCGAATGATCTTCCTCGTGTCCACCGACATGAGTCTATACGCCTTGGTACCTTCACAATACCCAAGAAACACACATTTCAAGGCCTTAGCCTCGAGTTTCGTCCTCCGTTCGTCAGGAACCTTCGCATATGCAATGCATCCGAAGATGCGCATGTGTGCAACACATGGTTGCCTCCCACTCCACGCTTGCTCCGGCGTCATGCCTTCAACCGCGCTTGTTGCTTGCCTTCAATGCAACCTTCACACGTGAATGTAGAAGCATCCACTTTCAATTGATGAAGGTCCATACCGCTTACCATGCCGCGTAGTGTCTTCACACTCTTGATGTTCAAATGGCCAAGTCGACGATGCCACAACGCCAACTTGTCGTCCTTCAAGTTTGAATGCGCCAACGCCGCCGATTCCTTCGAATGCACCTTGGAGAACTTGATGTGGTACAAGCCCTCGTGTTCTTCAATGATGGCCACCTCATCTCGACTCGGTGACAACACATAACACCCCTTATCACTAAACTCAACCCTCAAGTGCTTTGCCACTAATTGCCTCACCGATAGTAAATTTGCCGTTAATTTGGGAACGTGTAGGACATCTTGGATAGTGATTGTCTTCACACGACCCCTCACCTCGGTGTCTACAACAATTTGGCCCTTGCCAACGGCCTCAAGCACCGTATCATCTCCCAAAATCACTCTCCTTGGATTAATGAGAGCATACGAATGAAAACAAGTTTTATGTGGTGACATGTGGCTTGTAGCCCCCGAATCAACAATCCAATCACTCGTACTACCATTGCACGATACATTGCTTGCCATGTTTGCATACTCATCACCAACCTCAATCCAATCACTCATGCTTGCATCACCCTCAATACCATCACTCATGCTTGCATCACCCTCGATGCCATCGCTCATGCTTGCCTCATATCTAGCCGTAAATGCGTACTCATCATCGTCACGAGTTTTAGTGTTGTTTGCACTCTCCCCTTTCTCATCCCTCTTGCGTTTGAAGCAAAATTTGGCAATGTGGCCCTTCTTACCACAATAGAAGCACACCTTGTCGCTTGAGCTCCCACCGCCTCCATTCTTGAATTGCTTCGCCACAAGTGCCGCTCCATCTTCTCGAGACTCGTTCTCCTTTCGCCGCGAAAGCTCGTGCAACAACCGTGAGGTCACATAGTCCAATGTGAGCTCCGTAATGGGTCTTGACTCCATCGCCACGATGAGGTACTCGTATGATGATGGAAGGCTCTCCAAAAGTGTCATCACGATGTCACCATCCGTAACCGACACGTCGCAACCGTTGAGTTGATCCGCGAGAGCTTTGACCTTGTAGATGTGCGCCAACATGTCATCTTCTTCGCACATCTTGATGGTGAAGAACTTGCGCCTCAAAAACAAAATGTTGGCCAATGTTTTCGCTTCGTGAATGTTGCAAAGCTTGGACCATGCTTCCGCGGGTGTCTTGCACGAACGAATGTGCGCAAGTTGCGAATCCGCGAGGTTGAGTGCCAAAATGGCAAATGCCTTCTTCTCCCTCCTCGTGTACGCTTGCATGATCCTAGGATCCGTAGAAGAGAAAGGAGGTTCCTCACTACCCTCGACAATCTCCCACAACTCCTTCTCGGCCATCACCATCTCCATTTTGAATTTCCACAAGTGGAAATTCACCCCATCGAACTTGTCCACGACCTTGGGACCCTCACCCTCAAAAGATGCCATGATCCTCACTTACGTATGCCTCCCCACACAAATGAAACCTCAAACTCAAACACACAACTTTGTTTTTGTGATTTTTATTTTTTTTTGCTTTGATATTGCACCTTTGTGCACCCAATGGGTTTAAAACAACCCCAAACACTAGATCAGCACTTTTGTGCTCCACACACGCCTCCCAACACTCAAATGTGAGAACCCTCACCCAAAAATGCAAAGAGGCTCACCAAAACCCCTCAAATCACTCAATGGAGCTCAAAACAACTCCAAATGCTTCAATACGACGCCTTAGTGTCCCCAAACACTCAATGCACGTCAATGACACCTTTGTGTCCTTCAAGAGCACTCACTCAATGCACATGAACTCACACAAGTCCCTCAAAACCCCAATCGCATTGAAATTGCTCAAAACCGCACCTTTGTGCACAAACTGTTGAAGTAGGATGATTGCGTGGGCTGAAGTTGCTCATAGCCATGCGCATTAGCTAGAGTAGATGATGCGAATGAGCTAGACTAGCAACTAGAGAAGTGGTACTAGTTAGAGATAATGAGAATTGGGTCTCCCAAGTGATATGGGCTGATCCTAGTGTACTAGGAGTGGAGTATGGGCTGATGTCCCATATGGTTTGCCAAGGGGACTCCCTTGGGTGTACTACTTAAGAGGGGCAGCCCATGAGTAAAGATCATCTCTTTCCTATGCATTCCAAGTGTTTGTGTGAGGCTTTGGCATTCTAATCTAACCTTCAATAGGTTATGGGCCCACTCATGTGTTTTGCGTGAGTCAAAGATTAGATTGCTCATTGTGTGGAGGTCGTGCTTTGGAGCGCTGATTTTGGAGTATTGGAGCGCTGATTTGGAACTTTGGAGGGCTGAATTCGAGCTTTGGTGGGCTGATTTCGACATTGGGAGGTATTACAATCTTCCTACCTTTGATCTACGTGTTGGAGGGCTGAATTCGCACTTTGGAGCTATCATTTGTTGATTTGGAGCTTTTGGAGCACTTTGGAGCACTTTTGGAGTTTATACACGTCTACAAGGGCTGAATTGGAGCTTTGGAGCTTATTGGTGCTTGTTGGAGTATATTGGAGCTTATTGGAGCTTATTGGAGCTTATTGGAGCTTATTGGAGCTTATTGGCTCAATTTGTGCTCAATTTGTGCACTTGTGTTGTTGCAAGGCACTTTTATGCTTTGAGGCTCTTGGGGTGAGTCTACAATCTGATTTTGGTATTGCAATTCTTGCACAAGGGTTTGGAATGTGAGTTATGCCCTTGGAGTGCTCAAAATTAGAGTTTGGGTTAGTGAATGCACAACGGGGCTGATTTGATGAATTTCAATGCAATTAGGACTTGAAGGGGCTGAATTTGCATTGATTTAGAGTCCTTGGAAGGCACAAGGGTGTCCATAGGGTGCGTTACGTGTTGTGAAGCACAAGGGTGCTGATTTGAGTGGATTTGAGCCAACGAGTGCGCAATTCTCCTAGTTAGGGTGTTGTGGTATGATCTTGTGCAAATTCACTAAGAACCATCACGATTGAGTGTTGTGAGGTTGATGTGTAGCACAAAGGTGCTGATTTAGTGTTTGGAATTAGTTTGGAGGCATTAGAAGCACGTACGTGTGCAATTTGCTTCACAAATCACAAAATTGTCAAAATCATAAAAACAATTTTTCTTAGCTTTCTAGGGGCTGAATTTTGTGAGCGTACGTCCTTCAATCAAGGATATGGCTACATTTGAGGGTGAAGGTGCTAAGGTTGTAGACAAGTTCGATGGCGTCAACTTCCACTTGTGGAAATTCAAGATGGAAATGGTCATGGCCGAAAAAGAATTGTGGGAGATAGTTGAGGGTAGTGAGGAACCGCCTTCGTCCGACGCCGAGGCTAGGGTACGAACTGCGTACACTCGGCGAGAGAAAAAGGCCTTTGCGATTTTGGCTCTTAATCTTTCTGATTCCCAGCTTTCTCATATTCGGTCGTGCAAGACTCCCGCCGAGGCATGGGCCAAGCTTTGCAATATTCATGAGGCAAAGAGCTTGGTCAATATCTTGTTTTTGAGGCGCAAGTTTTTCACCATCAAGATGGAAGAAAACGACGACATGTTGGCGCACATCAACAAAGTCAAGGCTCTTGCGGATCAGCTCAACGGCGCAGACGTCAACATTACCGACGGTGATATCGTTATGACGCTCCTCGAGAGTTTGCCGCCGTCGTACGAGTATCTTATCGTTGCTATGGAGAGTAGGCCCATTAGCGAGCTCACTCTTGATTATGTGACATCACGGTTGTTGCATGAACTCTCGCGGCGCAAAGAGAACGAGACTCGTGGCGATAGCGCGGCGCTTATGGCGAAGCAATCCAAGAGCGGTGCCAGTGGGAGCTCTACAGACAAGGTATGCTACTATTGCGGTAAGAAGGGCCACTTGGCAAAATTTTGCTACAAACGCAAGAGAGAGGAAAGTGCCAACAATACAAAGGTCAACGATGCAGGTGATGAGTACGCATTTATGACTAGCGTCTCTTCTTGTAGTGATGACGGGGACGAGTATGCAATGATGGCAAGTGACGTGTCATGCAATGGTAGTGTGATCGATTGGATTGTTGATTCGGGAGCCTCGAGTCACATGGCGCCCATTAGGACTTGTTTCCAATCATATCACGTCATATCTCCAAAGAATGTCATTTTGGGTGATGATACGGTTCTTCAAGCCGTGGGTAAAGGATCCATCGTCGTAGACACCGAGGTGAAGGGTCGTGTGAAGACAATTACCATCCATGATGTCCTCCACGTTCCCAAGTTGAAGGCAAATCTTTTATCGGTGCGACATTTGGTGATGAAGCATTTGCGAGTGGAATTTAGCGACCAAGGGTGTTTTGTGCTGTCTCCAAGTCGTGAGGAGGTGGCCATTATACACGAAGTCAACGGCTTGTACCAAATCAAGTTTTCCAAGATGCACGCGGCGGAATCGGCAACGTTGGTGCAATCGAGTTCAAACGAAGACAAGTTGGCGTTGTGGCATCGTCGTCTCGGGCATTTGAATGTCAAGAGTGTGAAAGCACTCCGTGGAATGGTAAGTGGCATGGATCTTGCACAATCACACGTCGCACCTAGTTCATTCACATGTGAGGGTTGTATTGAAGGCAAGCAACAACGCTCACCGTTTCCAGTTGATGGGGCAACTCGTGCAACCAAGGTTCTTGAGATTGTGCATTCCGACGTGTGTGGTCCAATGAAGACCACGTCTATGGGGGGTTGCAAGTATTTTGTGACGTTCATTGATGATTTTTCGAGGAAGATATGGTTGTATCCGATCAAAGCAAAGAGCGAGTGTTTTGAGAAGTTCAAAGAGTTCAAGGCGTTGGTTGAGAAGCAATCCGAGCACAAGATCAAGGTGTTTCGATCGGATAATGGCGGCGAGTTCATGTCCAACCAATTTGGAGAGTTATTGAAGAAAGAAGGCATTGCTAGACAAACCACAACGCCATATACACCACAACAAAACGGAGTTGCAGAGCGTGCAAATCGAACAATTGTGGAAATGGCAAGGAGTATGTTGCATGCACAAAATTTGGGTTTGGACCTTTGGGCGGAAGCGGTGGTGACTGCGGTGTACACACGCAACCGATGCCCGACGAGTGCGGTTCAAAACATGACACCAGAGCAAGCGTGGAGTGGGAGTCCTCCCCGCGTGGAGCACATGCGCACATTTGGATGCATCGCATTTGCAAAGGTACCCGATTCTCAAAGAACCAAACTTGAGGCCAAGGCAACAAAATGTGTGTTTCTTGGATATTGTGAAGGTACCAAGGCGTACAGGCTCATGTCGCTCGACACCAAGAAGATCATTCGAGCTCGTGATGTGACATTTTGCGAGAATTCCAAGGTTGAAGACAATTTGGACGATGGTCCAAGTGGGAGAAGTGGCGATAAACCGGCGATTGTGGACCAATCTTCCAAATCTCCCGTTATTGATATTGTTGATGAAGACGAAAATGACGAAGATGGTGGTGATGAGGAACATATTGAGGAGCGACCTTTGAAGACGAAGAATGGCGAGAAAAAGGCACAAGCAACGGCGGTTGAAGACAATGCATCCTCGAGCGATCGTCGTTATCCAGAGAGAAATCGTAGACCACTTGGCGAGTGGTGGAAGAATCATATTCTCCCTCAAGGTGAGGAGGAGCATGCAAACGTTGCACTTTTAGATGCTCCATTGACGATTCGTGAAGCGTTGAGTTGTGATGATGCAAACAAGTGGGAGCAAGCCATGCAAGAGGAGTACAAATCGTTGATGGACAATGGCACTTGGGAATTGACTCCCCTCCCCAAGAATCGCAACGCTATCGGTTGTAAGTGGGTATTTCGTGCAAAGAGAGATGCAACGGGTGATGTGGTTCGTTATAAGGCAAGATTGGTGGCAAAGGGCTTTTCACAAATCGAAGGTGTTGATTTTCATGAGACCTTTGCACCGGTGGCGAAATTCACCACTATTCGATGCATTTTGGCCATCGGGGCTGCCATGGATTTGGAAATGCATCAAATGGATGTGAAGACGGCGTTCTTGAACGGCGAGTTGGACGAGGACATCTACATGGTACAACCCGAAGGATTTGTGCAACGAGGTAATGAGAACCTTGTTTGCAAGTTGAACAAGTCATTGTATGGGTTGAAGCAATCTCCACGCGCATGGTATCAAAAGATTGACACGTTTCTTGTTCATATCGGGTTCACAAGGAGCATCGCTGATCACAGCTTGTATTTCATGCAAAAGGGGCAACATGTGGTCATCGTGATCATATATGTGGATGATTTGATCATCCTTGCAAGTTGTATGAGCTCTTTGAAGGCATTGAAGGCAATGCTTGAGAACGAGTACGAGATGAGTGACCTCGGTGAGTTGCACTTTTGTTTAGGAGTTGAGTTTGTGCGAGATAGAGCAACACGCACCATAACAATGAATCAAAGCAAGTATGTTATGGATGTGCTCAAACGCTTTGGCATGGAGGATTGCAAACCGGTTGGCACTCCATTGGATGTGAATTCCAAACTCGTGAAACTCACCGATGAGGAGTATGCATTAGAGGCTCAATCTATGGTGGATGTGCCATACAAGCAAGCTGTAGGGTCATTGATGTATGCTATGATTGCAACAAGGCCGGACCTTGCGTATCCAATCAGCGTTGTGAGTCAACACATGGCAAGACCGGGTTCAAGTCATTGGGTTGCGGTCAAGAGGATCATGCGGTACTTGAAAGGCACAAGTGATGTGAGGTTGTGTCTTGGAGGTGACAACATTGTGTTGAGTGGGTATTGTGATGCGGATTATGCGGGTGATACCAATGATCGTAGATCCACCACGGGGTACATGTTCAAAGTTGGATCGGGGGCCGTTTCATGGAATAGCAAGCGCCAACAAACCACGGCCACGTCAACGGTTGAGGCGGAGTACATGGCGACGAGCCACGGTACGAAGGAGGCCATTTGGTTGAGGCAACTAATGGCGGATGTGAGATGCACTCAAGAGGAGGCTACAACAATCATGTGTGACAACCAAGGGAGTATGTCATTGGCGAAGAATCCAACGCATCACTCACGTACAAAGCACATTGATGTGCAATATCACTTCATTCGAGAGAAGTTAGAGATGAAGGTGATAGAGTTGAAGTATTGTCCAACGGAGCACATGGTGGCGGACGTGCTGACAAAGGCTCTTGCGAGAGATCGACATCAAAGACTAGTGGTGGCATTTGGGCTCCAAGGCTTTGGCTATTCGCAAAGTGGGAGTGTTGAAGTAGGATGATTGCGTGGGCTGAAGTTGCTCATAGCCATGCGCATTAGCTAGAGTAGATGATGCGAATGAGCTAGACTAGCAACTAGAGAAGTGGTACTAGTTAGAGATAATGAGAATTGGGTCTCCCAAGTGATATGGGCTGATCCTAGTGTACTAGGAGTGGAGTATGGGCTGATGTCCCATATGGTTTGCCAAGGGGACTCCCTTGGGTGTACTACTTAAGAGGGGCAGCCCATGAGTAAAGATCATCTCTTTCCTATGCATTCCAAGTGTTTGTGTGAGGCTTTGGCATTCTAATCTAACCTTCAATACAAACTAGCTCCAAATGAAAATTTGAGCACCCCAAGAGCATGAAACACATGCAACACCTCAAAGCAAGTGCCTAATCACTAGGATCAGATGGTAGACCCTCCACGAGAGTCTTCACACCTCACAAATCACTTGCATTTACTCAAATGCTCACAATTGAACCAAACGAAGTTCCACTCGCAACGAAGAGATAGAAGAAAGAAAAGAAGGAGATCAAGGGAAGAAATTGACCAAAGAGAGTGCTCCAACATGTAACTTCAGCCCATGCACACCTCCAAGAAACACCAACGCTTCAACAAGCTCCAAAACCTCCAACAATGCTCCAAAACCGCCCGTTGCGCACCGACCTCAAAATACTTGCACAAATGCAATCTAATACTCATGAAACACACATGAGTGGGCCCATAACCTATTGAAGGTAGAGAAGATTGCACAAGGCACACACACAAACACAAGGAATGCGTAGAAAGAGATAATCTTTACTCAAAGGCCTTCCACCTTAAGTAGTGTACACTAGGAGGTCACCATGGACAAACCATATGGGATAACTCATCACAAGGACACTCTAGAGATCAGCCCATGCCTAACCCCTCCTCCCACACACCATTATTTAGCACCCGTACGTCTTTGGCTTCTAGCAATACTACGTTGCATCAATTACCTCAATAGCCCCATCAACTGGAAACGGTGAGCGTTGTTGCTTGCCTTCAATACAACCCTCACATGTGAATGAACTAGGTGCGACGTGTGATTGTGCAAGATCCATGCCACTTACCATTCCACGCAGTGCTTTCACACTCTTGACATTCAAATGCCCGAGACGACGATGCCACAACGCCAACTTGTCTTCGTTTGAACTCGATTGCACCAACGTTGCGGATTCCGCCGCGTGCATCTTGGAAAACTTGATTTGGTACAAGCCGTTGACTTCGTGTATAATGGCCACCTCCTCACGACTTGGGGACAACACAAAACACCCTTGGTCGCTAAATTCCACTCGCAAATGCTTGATCACCAAATGTCGCACCGATAAAAGATTTGCCTTCAACTTGGGAACGTGGAGGACATCATGGATGGTAATTGTCTTCACACGACCCTTCACCTCGGTGTCTACGACGATGGATCCTTTACCCACGGCTTGAAGAACCGTATCATCACCCAAAATGACATTCTTTGGAGATATGACGTGATATGATTGGAAACAAGTCCTAATGGGCGCCATGTGACTCGAGGCTCCCGAATCAACAATCCAATCGATCACACTACCATTGCATGACACGTCACTTGCCATCATTGCATACTCGTCCCCGTCATCACTACAAGAAGAGACGCTAGTCATAAATGCGTACTCATCACCTGCATCGTTGACCTTTGTATTGTTGGCACTTTCCTCTCTCTTGCGTTTGTAGCAAAATTTTGCCAAGTGGCCCTTCTTACCGCAATAGTAGCATACCTTGTCTGTAGAGCTCCCACTGGCACCGCTCTTGGATTGCTTCGCCATAAGCGCCGCGCTATCGCCACGAGTCTCGTTCTCTTTGCGCCGCGAGAGTTCATGCAACAACCGTGATGTCACATAATCAAGAGTGAGCTCGCTAATGGGCCTACTCTCCATAGCAACGATAAGATACTCGTACGACGGCGGCAAACTCTCGAGGAGCGTCATAACGATATCACCGTCGGTAATGTTGACGTCTGCGCCGTTGAGCTGATCCGCAAGAGCCTTGACTTTGTTGATGTGCGCCAACATGTCGTCGTTTTCTTCCATCTTGATGGTGAAAAACTTGCGCCTCAAAAACAAGATATTGACCAAGCTCTTTGCCTCATGAATATTGCAAAGCTTGGCCCATGCCTCGGCGGGAGTCTTGCACGACCGAATATGAGAAAGCTGCGAATCAGAAAGATTAAGAGCCAAAATCGCAAAGGCCTTTTTCTCTCGCCGAGTGTACGCAGTTCGTACCCTAGCCTCGGCGTCGGACGAAGGCGGTTCCTCACTACCCTCAACTATCTCCCACAATTCTTTTTCGGCCATGACCATTTCCATCTTGAATTTCCACAAGTGGAAGTTGGCGCCATCGAACTTGTCTACAACCTTAGCACCTTCACCCTCAAATGTAGCCATATCCTTGATTGAAGGACGTACGCTCACAAAATTCAGCCCCTAGAAAGCTAAGAAAAATTGTTTTTATGATTTTTTGACAATTTTGTGATTTGTGAGGCAAATTGCACACGTACGTGCTTCTAATGCCTCCAAACTAATTCCAAACACTAAATCAGCACCTTTGTGCTACACATCAACCTCACAACACTCAATCGTGATGGTTCTTAGTGAATTTGCACAAGATCATACCACAACACCCTAACTAGGAGAATTGCGCACTCGTTGGCTCAAATCCACTCAAATCAGCACCCTTGTGCTTCACAACACGTAATGCACCCTATGGACACCCTTGTGCCTTCCAAGGACTCTAAATCAATGCAAATTCAGCCCCTTCAAGTCCTAATTGCATTGAAATTCATCAAATCAGCCCCGTTGTGCATTCACTAACCCAAACTCTAATTTTGAGCACTCCAAGGGCATAACTCACATTCCAAACCCTTGTGCAAGAATTGCAATACCAAAATCAGATTGTAGACTCACCCCAAGAGCCTCAAAGCATAAAAGTGCCTTGCAACAACACAAGTGCACAAATTGAGCACAAATTGAGCCAATAAGCTCCAATAAGCTCCAATAAGCTCCAATCAGCTCCAATATACTCCAACAAGCACCAATAAGCTCCAAAGCTCCAATTCAGCCCTTGTAGACGTGTATAGACTCCAAAGGTGCTCCAAAGTGCTCCAAAATCTCCAAATCAACAAATGATAGCTCCAAAGTGCGAATTCAGCCCTCCAACACGTAGATCAAAGGTAGGAAGATTGTAATACCTCCCAATGTCGAAATCAGCCCACCAAAGCTCGAATTCAGCCCTCCAAAGTTCCAAATCAGCGCTCCAATACTCCAAAATCAGCGCTCCAACGCACGACCTCCACACAATGAGCAATCTAATCTTTGACTCACGCAAAGCACATGAGTGGGCCCATAACCTATTGAAGGTTAGATTAGAATGCCAAAGCCTCACACAAACACTTGGAATGCATAGGAAAGAGATGATCTTTACTCATGGGCTGCCCCTCTTAAGTAGCACACCCAAGGGAGTCCCCTTGGCAAACCATATGGGACATCAGCCCATACTCCACTCCTAGTACACTAGGATCAGCCCATATCACTTGGGAGACCCAATTCTCATTACTTCTAACTAGTACCACTTCTCTAGTTGCAAGTCTAGCTCATTCGCATCATCTACTCTAGCTAATGCGCATGGCTATGAGCAACTTCAGCCCACGCAATCATCCTACTTCAACACCCAATGGGTTTAAAACAACCCCAAACACTAGATCAGCACTTTTGTGCTCCACACACGCCTCCCAACACTCAAATGTGAGAACCCTCACCCAAAAATGCAAAGAGGCTCACCAAAACCCCTCAAATCACTCAATGGAGCTCAAAACAACTCCAAATGCTTCAATACGACGCCTTAGTGTCCCCAAACACTCAATGCACGTCAATGACACCTTTGTGTCCTTCAAGAGCACTCACTCAATGCACATGAACTCACACAAGTCCCTCAAAACCCCAATCGCATTGAAATTGCTCAAAACCGCACCTTTGTGCACAAACTAGCTCCAAATGAAATTTTGAGCACCCCAAGAGCATGAAATGTTGAAGTAGGATGATTGCGTGGGCTGAAGTTGCTCATAACCATGCGCATTAGCTAGAGTAGATGATGTGCATGAGCTAGACTAGCAACTAGAGAAGTGGTACTAGTTAGAAGTAATGAGAATTGGGTCTCCCAAGTGATATGGGCTGATCCTAGTGTACTAGGAGTGGAGTATGGGCTGATGTCCCATATGGTTTGCCGAGGGGACTCCCTTGGGTGTGCTACTTAAGAGGGGCAGCCCATGAGTAAAGATCATCTCTTTCCTATGCATTCCAAGTGTTTGTGTGAGGCTTTGGCATTCTAATCTAACCTTCAATAGGTTATGGGCCCACTCATGTGCTTTGCGTGAGTCAAAGATTAGATTGCTCATTGTGTGGAGGTCGTGCGTTGGAGCGCTGATTTTGGAGTATTGGAGCGCTGATTTGGAACTTTGGAGGGCTGAATTCGAGCTTTGGTGGGCTGATTTCGACATTGGGAGGTATTACAATCTTCCTACCTTTGATCTACGTGTTGGAGGGCTGAATTCGCACTTTGGAGCTATCATTTGTTGATTTGGAGATTTTGGAGCACTTTGGAGCACCTTTGGAGTCTATACACGTCTACAAGGGCTGAATTGGAGCTTTGGAGCTTATTGGTGCTTGTTGGAGTATATTGGAGCTGATTGGAGCTTATTGGAGCTTATTGGAGCTTATTGGCTCAATTTGTGCTCAATTTGTGCACTTGTGTTGTTGCAAGGCACTTTTATGCTTTGAGGCTCTTGGGGTGAGTCTACAATCTGATTTTGGTATTGCAATTCTTGCACAAGGGTTTGGAATGTGAGTTATGCCCTTGGAGTGCTCAAAATTAGAATTTGGGTTAGTGAATGCACAACGGGGCTGATTTGATGAATTTCAATGCAATTAGGACTTGAAGGGGCTGAATTTGCATTGATTTAGAGTCCTTGGAAGGCACAAGGGTGTCCATAGGGTGCATTACGTGTTGTGAAGCACAAGGGTGCTGATTTGAGTGGATTTGAGCCAACGAGTGCGCAATTCTCCTAGTTAGGGTGTTGTGGTATGATCTTGTGCAAATTCACTAAGAACCATCACGATTGAGTGTTGTGAGGTTGATGTGTAGCACAAAGGTGCTGATTTAGTGTTTGGAATTAGTTTGGAGGCATTAGAAGCACGTACGTGTGCAATTTGCTTCACAAATCACAAAATTGTCAAAAAATCATAAAAACAATTTTTCTTAGCTTTCTAGGGGCTGAATTTTGTGAGCGTACGTCCTTCAATCAAGGATATGGCTACATTTGAGGGTGAAGGTGCTAAGGTTGTAGACAAGTTCGATGGCGTCAACTTCCACTTGTGGAAATTCAAGATGGAAATGGTCATGGCCGAAAAAGAATTGTGGGAGATAGTTTTTTGAAGGTTAGATTAGAATGCCAAAGCCTCACACAAACACTTGGAATGCATAGGAAAGAGATGATCTTTACTCATGGGCTGCCCCTCTTAAGTAGCACACCCAAGGGAGTCCCCTTGGCAAACCATATGGGACATCAGCCCATACTCCACTCCTAGTACACTAGGATCAGCCCATATCACTTGGGAGACCCAATTCTCATTACTTCTAACTAGTACCACTTCTCTAGTTGCTAGTCTAGCTCATTCGCATCATCTACTCTAGCTAATGCGCATGGCTATGAGCAACTTCAGCCCACGCAATCATCCTACTTCAACACTCCCACTTTGCGAATAGCCAAAGCCTTCGAGCCCAAATGCCACCACTAGTCTTTGATGTCGATCTCTCGCAAGAGCCTTTGTCAGCACGTCCGCCACCATGTGCTCCGTTGGACAATACTTCAACTCTATCACCTTCATCTCTAACTTCTCTCGAATGAAGTGATATTGCACATCAATGTGCTTTGTACGTGAGTGATGCGTTGGATTCTTCGCCAATGACATACTCCCTTGGTTGTCACACATGATTGTTGTAGCCTCCTCTTGAGTGCATCTCACATCCGCCATTAGTTGCCTCAACCAAATGGCCTCCTTCGTACCGTGGCTCGTCGCCATGTACTCCGCCTCAACCGTTGACGTGGCCGTGGTTTGTTGGCGCTTGCTATTCCATGAAACGGCCCCCGATCCAACTTTGAACATGTACCCCGTGGTGGATCTACGATCATTGGTATCACCCGCATAATCCGCATCACAATACCCACTCAACACAATGTTGTCACCTCCAAGACACAACCTCACATCACTTGTGCCTTTCAAGTACCGCATGATCCTCTTGACCGCAACCCAATGACTTGAACCCGGTCTTGCCATGTGTTGACTCACAACGCTGATTGGATACGCAAGGTCCGGCCTTGTTGCAATCATAGCATACATCAATGACCCTACAGCTTGCTTGTATGGCACATCCACCATAGATTGAGCCTCTAATGCATACTCCTCATCGGTGAGTTTCACGAGTTTGGAATTCACATCCAACGGAGTGCCAACCGGTTTGCAATCCTCCATGCCAAAGCGTTTGAGCACATCCATAACATACTTGCTTTGATTCATTGTTATGGTGCGTGTTGCTCTATCTCGCACAAACTCAACTCCTAAACAAAAGTGCAACTCACCGAGATCACTCATCTCGTACTCGTTCTCAAGCATTGCCTTCAATGCCTTCAAGGAGCTCATACAACTTGCAAGGATGATCAAATCATCCACATATATGATCACGATGACCACATGTTGCCCCTTTTGCATGAAATACAAGCTGTGATCAGCGATGCTCCTTGTGAACCCGATATGAACAAGAAACGTGTCAATCTTTTGATACCATGCGCGTGGAGATTGCTTCAACCCATACAATGACTTGTTCAACTTGCAAACAAGGTTCTCATTACCTCGTTGCACAAATCCTTCGGGTTGCACCATGTAGATGTCCTCGTCCAACTCGCCGTTCAAGAACGCCGTCTTCACATCCATTTGATGCATTTCCAAATCCATGGCAGCCCCGATGGCCAAAATGCATCGAATAGTGGTGAATTTCGCCACCGGTGCAAAGGTCTCATGAAAATCAACACCTTCGATTTGTGAAAAGCCCTTTGCCACCAATCTTGCCTTATAACGAACCACATCACCCGTTGCATCTCTCTTTGCACGAAATACCCACTTACAACCGATAGCGTTGCGATTCTTGGGGAGGGGAGTCAATTCCCAAGTGCCATTGTCCATCAACGATTTGTACTCCTCTTGCATGGCTTGCTCCCACTTGTTTGCATCATCACAACTCAACGCTTCACGAATCGTCAATGGAGCATCTAAAAGTGCAACGTTTGCATGCTCCTCCTCACCTTGAGGGAGAATATGATTCTTCCACCACTCGCCAAGTGGTCTACGATTTCTCTCTGGATAACGACGATCGCTCGAGGATGCATTGTCTTCAACCGCCGTTGCTTGTGCCTTTTTCTCGCCATTCTTCGTCTTCAAAGGTCGCTCCTCAATATGTTCCTCATCACCTCCATCTTCGTCATCTTCGTCTTCATCAACAATATCAATAACGGGAGATTTGGAAGATTGGTCCACAATCGCCGGTTTATCGCCACTTCTCCCACTTGGACCATCGTCCAAATTGTCTTCAACCTTGGAATTCTCGCAAAATGTCACATCACGAGCTCGAATGATCTTCTTGGTCTCGAGCGACATGAGCCTGTACGCCTTGGTACCTTCACAATATCCAAGAAACACACATTTTGTTGCCTTGGCCTCAAGTTTGGTTCTTTGAGAATCGGGTACCTTTGCAAATGCGATGCATCCAAATGTGCGCATGTGCTCCACGCGGGGTGGCCTCCCACTCCACGCTTGCTCTGGTGTCATGTTTTGAACCGCACTCGTCGGGCATCGGTTGCGTGTGTACACCGCAGTCACCACCGCTTCCGCCCAAAGGTCCAAACCCAAATTTTGTGCATGCAACATACTCCTTGCCATTTCCACAATTGTTCGATTTGCACGCTCTGCAACTCCGTTTTGTTGTGGTGTATATGGCGTTGTGGTTTGTCTAGCAATGCCTTCTTTCTTCAATAACTCTCCAAATTGGTTGGACATGAACTCGCCGCCATTATCCGATCGAAACACCTTGATCTTGTGCTCGGATTGCTTCTCAACCAACGCCTTGAACTCTTTGAACTTCTCAAAACACTCGCTCTTTGCTTTGATCGGATACAACCATATCTTCCTCGAAAAATCATCAATGAACGTCACAAAATACTTGCAACCCCCCATAGACGTGGTCTTCATTGGACCACACACGTCGGAATGCACAATCTCAAGAACCTTGGTTGCACGAGTTGCCCCATCAACTGGAAACGGTGAGCGTTGTTGCTTGCCTTCAATACAACCCTCACATGTGAATGAACTAGGTGCGACGTGTGATTGTGCAAGATCCATGCCACTTACCATTCCACGCAGTGCTTTCACACTCTTGACATTCAAATGCCCGAGACGACGATGCCACAACGCCAACTTGTCTTCGTTTGAACTCGATTGCACCAACGTTGCGGATTCCGCCGCGTGCATCTTGGAAAACTTGATTTGGTACAAGCCGTTGACTTCGTGTATAATGGCCACCTCCTCACGACTTGGGGACAACACAAAACACCCTTGGTCGCTAAATTCCACTCGCAAATGCTTGATCACCAAATGTCGCACCGATAAAAGATTTGCCTTCAACTTGGGAACGTGGAGGACATCATGGATGGTAATTGTCTTCACACGACCCTTCACCTCGGTGTCTACGACGATGGATCCTTTACCCACGGCTTGAAGAACCGTATCATCACCCAAAATGACATTCTTTGGAGATATGACGTGATATGATTGGAAACAAGTCCTAATGGGCGCCATGTGACTCGAGGCTCCCGAATCAACAATCCAATCGATCACACTACCATTGCATGACACGTCACTTGCCATCATTGCATACTCGTCCCCGTCATCACTACAAGAAGAGACGCTAGTCATAAATGCGTACTCATCACCTGCATCGTTGACCTTTGTATTGTTGGCACTTTCCTCTCTCTTGCGTTTGTAGCAAAATTTTGCCAAGTGGCCCTTCTTACCGCAATAGTAGCATACCTTGTCTGTAGAGCTCCCACTGGCACCGCTCTTGGATTGCTTCGCCATAAGCGCCGCGCTATCGCCACGAGTCTCGTTCTCTTTGCGCCGCGAGAGTTCATGCAACAACCGTGATGTCACATAATCAAGAGTGAGCTCGCTAATGGGCCTACTCTCCATAGCAACGATAAGATACTCGTACGACGGCGGCAAACTCTCGAGGAGCGTCATAACGATATCACCGTCGGTAATGTTGACGTCTGCGCCGTTGAGCTGATCCGCAAGAGCCTTGACTTTGTTGATGTGCGCCAACATGTCGTCGTTTTCTTCCATCTTGATGGTGAAAAACTTGCGCCTCAAAAACAAGATATTGACCAAGCTCTTTGCCTCATGAATATTGCAAAGCTTGGCCCATGCCTCGGCGGGAGTCTTGCACGACCGAATATGAGAAAGCTGCGAATCAGAAAGATTAAGAGCCAAAATCGCAAAGGCCTTTTTCTCTCGCCGAGTGTACGCAGTTCGTACCCTAGCCTCGGCGTCGGACGAAGGCGGTTCCTCACTACCCTCAACTATCTCCCACAATTCTTTTTCGGCCATGACCATTTCCATCTTGAATTTCCACAAGTGGAAGTTGACGCCATCGAACTTGTCTACAACCTTAGCACCTTCACCCTCAAATGTAGCCATATCCTTGATTGAAGGACGTACGCTCACAAAATTCAGCCCCTAGAAAGCTAAGAAAAATTGTTTTTATGACTTTTTGACAATTTTGTGATTTGTGAGGCAAATTGCACACGTACGTGCTTCTAATGCCTCCAAACTAATTCCAAACACTAAATTAGCACCTTTGTGCTACACATCAACCTCACAACACTCAATCGTGATGGTTCTTAGTGAATTTGGAAAAGATCATACCACAACACCCTAACTAGGAGAATTGCGCACTCGTTGGCTCAAATCCACTCAAATCAGCACCCTTGTGCTTCACAACACGTAATGCACCCTATGGACACCCTTGTGCCTTCCAAGGACTCTAAATCAATGCAAATTCAGCCCCTTCAAGTCCTAATTGCATTGAAATTCATCAAATCAGCCCCGTTGTGCATTCACTAACCCAAACTCTAATTTTGAGCACTCCAAGGGCATAACTCACATTCCAAACCCTTGTGCAAGAATTGCAATACCAAAATCAGATTGTAGACTCACCCCAAGAGCCTCAAAGCATAAAAGTGCCTTGCAACAACACAAGTGCACAAATTGAGCACAAATTGAGCCAATAAGCTCCAATAAGCTCCAATAAGCTCCAATAAGCTCCAATCAGCTCCAATATACTCCAACAAGCACCAATAAGCTCCAAAGCTCCAATTCAGCCCTTGTAGACGTGTATAAACTCCAAAAGTGCTCCAAAGTGCTCCAAAAGCTCCAAATCAACAAATGATAGCTCCAAAGTGCGAATTCAGCCCTCCAACACGTAGATCAAAGGTAGGAAGATTGTAATACCTCCCAATGTCGAAATCAGCCCACCAAAGCTCGAATTCAGCCCTCCAAAGTTCCAAATCAGCGCTCCAATAATCCAAAATCAGCGCTCCAACGCACGACCTCCACACAATGAGCAATCTAATCTTTGACTCACGCAAAACACATGAGTGGGCCCATAACCTTTTGAAGGTTAGATTAGAATGCCAAAGCCTCACACAAACACTTGGAATGCATAGGAAAGAGATGATCTTTACTCATGGGCTGCCCCTCTTAAGTAGCACACCCAAGGGAGTCCCCTTGGCAAACCATATGGGACATCAGCCCATACTCCACTCCTAGTACACTAGGATCAGCCCATATCACTTGGGAGACCCAATTCTCATTACTTCTAACTAGTACCACTTCTCTAGTTGCTAGTCTAGCTCATTCGCATCATCTACTCTAGCTAATGCGCATGGCTATGAGCAACTTCAGCCCACGCAATCATCCTACTTCAACATAGTTGAGGGTAGTGAGGAACCGCCTTCGTCCGACGCCGAGGCTAGGGTACGAACTGCGTACACTCGGCGAGAGAAAAAGGCCTTTGCGATTTTGGCTCTTAATCTTTCTGATTCCCAGCTTTCTCATATTCGGTCGTGCAAGACTCCCGCCGAGGCATGGGCCAAGCTTTGCAATATTCATGAGGCAAAGAGCTTGGTCAATATCTTGTTTTTGAGGCGCAAGTTTTTCACCATCAAGATGGAAGAAAACGACGACATGTTGGCGCACATCAACAAAGTCAAGGCTCTTGCGGATCAGCTCAACGGCGCAGACGTCAACATTACCGACGGTGATATCGTTATGACGCTCCTCGAGAGTTTGCCGCCGTCGTACGAGTATCTTATCGTTGCTATGGAGAGTAGGCCCATTAGCGAGCTCACTCTTGATTATGTGACATCACGGTTGTTGCATGAACTCTCGCGGCGCAAAGAGAACGAGACTCGTGGCGATAGCGCGGCGCTTATGGCGAAGCAATCCAAGAGCGGTGCCAGTGGGAGCTCTACAGACAAGGTATGCTACTATTGCGGTAAGAAGGGCCACTTGGCAAAATTTTGCTACAAACGCAAGAGAGAGGAAAGTGCCAACAATACAAAGGTCAACGATGCAGGTGATGAGTACGCATTTATGACTAGCGTCTCTTCTTGTAGTGATGACGGGGACGAGTATGCAATGATGGCAAGTGACGTGTCATGCAATGGTAGTGTGATCGATTGGATTGTTGATTCGGGAGCCTCGAGTCACATGGCGCCCATTAGGACTTGTTTCCAATCATATCACGTCATATCTCCAAAGAATGTCATTTTGGGTGATGATACGGTTCTTCAAGCCGTGGGTAAAGGATCCATCGTCGTAGACACCGAGGTGAAGGGTCGTGTGAAGACAATTACCATCCATGATGTCCTCCACGTTCCCAAGTTGAAGGCAAATCTTTTATCGGTGCGACATTTGGTGATGAAGCATTTGCGAGTGGAATTTAGCGACCAAGGGTGTTTTGTGTTGTCCCCAAGTCGTGAGGAGGTGGCCATTATACACGAAGTCAACGGCTTGTACCAAATCAAGTTTTCCAAGATGCATGCGGCGGAATCGGCAACATTGGTGCAATCGAGTTCAAACGACGACAAGTTGGCGTTGTGGCATCGTCGTCTCGGGCATTTGAATGTCAAGAGTGTGAAAGCACTGCGTGGAATGGTAAGTGGCATGGATCTTGCACAATCACACGTCGCACCTAGTTCATTCACATGTGAGGGTTGTATTGAAGGCAAGCAACAACGCTCACCGTTTCCAGTTGATGGGGCAACTCGTGCAACCAAGGTACTTGAGATTGTGCATTCCGACGTGTGTGGTCCGATGAAGACCACGTCTATGGGGGGTTGCAAGTATTTTGTGACGTTCATTGATGATTTTTCGAGGAAGATATGGTTGTATCCGATCAAAGCAAAGAGCGAGTGTTTTGAGAAGTTCAAAGAGTTCAAGGCGTTGGTTGAGAAGCAATCCGAGCACAAGATCAAGGTGTTTCGATCGGATAATGGCGGCGAGTTCTTGTCCAACCAATTTGCAGAGTTATTGAAGAAAGAAGGCATTGCTAGACAAACCACAACGCCATATACACCACAACAAAACGGAGTTGCAGAGCGTGCAAATCGAACAATTGTGGAAATGGCAAGGAGTATGTTGCATGCACAAAATTTGGGTTTGGACCTTTGGGCGGAAGCGGTGGTGACTGCGGTGTACACACGCAACCGATGCCCGACGAGTGCGGTTCAAAACATGACACCAGAGCAAGCGTGGAGTGGGAGGCCACCCCGCGTGGAGCACATGCGCACATTTGGATGCATCGCATATGCAAAGGTACCCGATTCTCAAAGAACCAAACTTGAGGCCAAGGCAACAAAATGTGTGTTTCTTGGATATTGTGAAGGTACCAAGGCGTATAGGCTTATGTCGCTCGAGACCAAGAAGATCATTCGAGCTCGTGATGTGACATTTTGCGAGAATTCCAAGGTTGAAGACAATTTGGACGATGGTCCAAGTGGGAGAAGTGGCGATAAACTGGCGATTGTGGACCAATCTTCCAAATCTCCCGGTATTGATATTGTTGATGAAGACGAAGATGACGAAGATGGAGGTGATGAGGAACATATTGAGGAGCGACCTTTGAAGACGAAGAATGGCGAGAAAAAGGCACAAGCAACGGCGGTTGAAGACAATGCATCCTCGAGCGATCGTCGTTATCCAGAGAGAAATCGTAGACCACTTGGCGAGTGGTGGAAGAATCATATTCTCCCTCAAGGTGAGGAGGAGCATGCAAACGTTGCACTTTTAGATGCTCCATTGACGATTCGTGAAGCGTTGAGTTGTGATGATGCAAACAAGTGGGAGCAAGCCATGCAAGAGGAGTACAAATCGTTGATGGACAATGGCACTTGGGAATTGACTCTCCTCCCCAAGAATCGCAACGCTATCGGTTGTAAGTGGGTATTTCGTGCAAAGAGAGATGCAACGGGTGATGTGGTTCGTTATAAGGCAAGATTGGTGGCAAAGGGCTTTTCACAAATCGAAGGTGTTGATTTTCATGAGACCTTTGCACCGGTGGCGAAATTCACCACTATTCGATGCATTTTGGCCATCGGGGCTGCCATGGATTTGGAAATGCATCAAATGGATGTGAAGACGGCGTTCTTGAACGGCGAGTTGGACGAGGACATCTACATGGTGCAACCCGAAGGATTTGTGCAACGAGGTAATGAGAACCTTGTTTGCAAGTTGAACAAGTCATTGTATGGGTTGAAGCAATCTCCACGCGCATGGTATCAAAAGATTGACACGTTTCTTGTTCATATCGGGTTCACAAGGAGCATCGCTGATCACAGCTTGTATTTCATGCAAAAGGGGCAACATGTGGTCATCGTGATCATATATGTGGATGATTTGATCATCCTTGCAAGTTGTATGAGCTCTTTGAAGGCATTGAAGGCAATGCTTGAGAACGAGTACGAGATGAGTGATTTGGGTGAGTTGCACTTTTGTTTAGGAGTTGAGTTTGTGCGAGATAGAGCAACACGCACCATAACAATGAATCAAAGCAAGTATGTTATGGATGTTCTCAAACGCTTTGGCATGGAGCATTGCAAGCCGGTTGGCACTCCATTGGATGTGAATTCCAAACTCGTGAAACTCACCGATGAGGAGTATGCATTAGAGGCTCAATCTATGGTGGATGTGCCATACAAGCAAGCTGTAGGGTCATTGATGTATGCTATGATTGCAACAAGGCCGGACCTTGCGTATCCAATCAGCGTTGTGAGTCAACACATGGCAAGACCGGGTTCAAGTCATTGGGTTGCGGTCAAGAGGATCATGCGGTACTTGAAAGGCACAAGTGATGTGAGGTTGTGTCTTGGAGGTGACAACATTGTGTTGAGTGGGTATTGTGATGCGGATTATGCGGGTGATACCAATGATCGTAGATCCACCACGGGGTACATGTTCAAAGTTGGATCGGGGGCCGTTTCATGGAATAGCAAGCGCCAACAAACCACGGCCACGTCAACGGTTGAGGCGGAGTACATGGCGACGAGCCACGGTACGAAGGAGGCCATTTGGTTGAGGCAACTAATGGCGGATGTGAGATGCACTCAAGAGGAGGCTACAACAATCATGTGTGACAACCAAGGGAGTATGTCATTGGCAAAGAATCCAACGCATCACTCACGTACAAAGCTCATTGATGTGCAATATCACTTCATTCGAGAGAAGTTAGAGATGAAGGTGATAGAGTTGAAGTATTGTCCAACGGAGCACATGGTGGCGGACGTGCTGACAAAGGCTCTTGCAAGAGATCGACATCAAAGACTAGTGGTGGCATTTGGGCTCGAAGGCTTTGGCTATTCGCAAAGTGGGAGTGTTGAAGTAGGATGATTGCGTGGGCTGAAGTTGCTCATAGCCATGCGCATTAGCTAGAGTAGATGATGCGAATGAGCTAGACTTGCAACTAGAGAAGTGGTACTAGTTAGAAGTAATGAGAATTGGGTCTCCCAAGTGATATGGGCTGATCCTAGTGTACTAGGAGTGGAGTATGGGCTGATGTCCCATATGGTTTGCCAAGGGGACTCCCTTGGGTGTGCTACTTAAGAGGGGCAGCCCATGAGTAAAGATCATCTCTTTCCTATGCATTCCAAGTGTTTGTGTGAGGCTTTGGCATTCTAATCTACCTTTCAATACTCCACGCGCATGGTATCGAAAGATTGACACGTTTCTTGTTCATATCGGGTTCACAAGGAGCATCGCTGATCACAGCTTGTATTTCATGCAAAAGGGGCAACATGTGGTCATCGTGATCATATATGTGGATGATTTGATCATCCTTGCAAGTGGTATGAGCTCTTTGAAGGCATTGAAGGCAATGCTTGAGAACGAGTACGAGATGAGTGATCTGGGTGAGTTGCACTTTTGTTTAGGAGTTGAGTTTGTGCGAGATAGAGCAACACGCACCATAACAATGAATCAAAGCAAGTATGTTATGGATGTTCTCAAACGCTTTGGCATGGAGGATTGCAAACCGGTTGGCACTCCAGTGGATGTGAATTCCAAACTCGTGAAACTCACCGATGAGGAGTATGCATTAGAGGCTCAATCTATGGTGGATGTGCCATACAAGCAAGCTGTAGGGTCATTGATGTATGCTATGATTGCAACAAGGCCGGACCTTGCGTATCCAATCAGCGTTGTGAGTCAACACATGGCAAGACCGGGTTCAAGTCATTGGGTTGCGGTCAAGAGGATCATGCGGTACTTGAAAGGCACAAGTGATGTGAGGTTGTGTCTTGGAGGTGACAACATTGTGTTGAGTGGGTATTGTGATGCGGATTATGCGGGTGATACCAATGATCGTAGATCCACCACGGGGTACATGTTCAAAGTTGGATTGGGGGCCGTTTCATGGAATAGCAAGCGCCAACAAACCACGGCCACGTCAACGGTTGAGGCGGAGTACATGGCGACGAGCCACGGTACGAAGGAGGCCATTTGGTTGAGGCAACTAATGGCGGATGTGAGATGCACTCAAGAGGAGGCTACAACAATCATGTGTGACAACCAAGGGAGTATGTCATTGGCAAAGAATCCAACGCATCACTCACGTACAAAGCTCATTGATGTGCAATATCACTTCATTCGAGAGAAGTTAGAGATGAAGGTGATAGAGTTGAAGTATTGTCCAACGGAGCACATGGTGGCGGACGTGCTGACAAAGGCTCTTGCGAGAGATCGACATCAAAGACTAGTGGTGGCATTTGGGCTCGAAGGCTTTGGCTATTCGCAAAGTGGGAGTGTTGAAGTAGGATGATTGCGTGGGCTGAAGTTGCTCATAGCCATGCGCATTAGCTAGAGTAGATGATGTGCATGAGCTAGACTAGCAACTAGAGAAGTGGTACTAGTTAGAAGTAATGAGAATTGGGTCTCCCAAGTGATATGGGCTGATCCTAGTGTACTAGGAGTGGAGTATGGGCTGATGTCCCATATGGTTTGCCAAGGGGACTCCCTTGGGTGTGCTACTTAAGAGGGGCAGCCCATGAGTAAAGATCATCTCTTTCCTATGCATTCCAAGTGTTTGTGTGAGGCTTTGGCATTCTAATCTAACCTTCAATATGAAACACATGCAACACCTCAAAGCAAGTGCCTAATCACTAGGATCAGATGGTAGACCCTCCACGAGATTCTTCACACCTCACAAATCACTTGCATTTACTCAAATGCTCACAATTGAACCAAACGAAGTTCCACTCGCAACGAAGAGATAGAAGAAAGAAAAGAAGGAGATCAAGGGAAGAAATTGACCAAAGAGAGTGCTCCAACATGTAACTTCAGCCCATGCACACCTCCAAGAAACACCAACGCTTCAACAAGCTCCAAAACCTCCAACAATGCTCCAAAACCGCCCGTTGCGCACCGACCTCAAAATACTTGCACAAATGCAATCTAATACTCATGAAACACACATGAGTGGGCCCATAACCTATTGAAGGTAGAGAAGATTGCACAAGGCACACACACAAACACAAGGAATGCGTAGAAAGAGATGATCTTTACTCAAAGGCCTTCCACCTTAAGTAGTGTACACTAGGAGGTCACCATGGACAAACCATATGGGATAACTCATCACAAGGACACTCTAGAGATCAGCCCATGCCTAACCCCTCCTCCCACACACCATTATTTAGCACCCGTACGTCTTTGGCTTCTAGCAATACTACGTTGCATCAATTACCTCAATAACATCATGGATGGTAATTGTCTTCACACGACCCTTCACCTCGGTGTCTACGACGATGGATCCTTTACCCACGGCTTGAAGAACCGTATCATCATCCAAAATGACATTCTTTGGAGATATGACGTGATATGATTGGAAACAAGTCCTAATGGGCGCCATGTGACTCGAGGCTCCCGAATCAACAATCCAATCGACCACACTACCATTGCATGACACGTCACTTGCCATCATTGCATACTCGTCCCCGTCATCACTACAAGAAGAGACGCTAGTCATAAATGCGTACTCATCACCTGCATCGTTGACCTTTGTATTGTTGGCACTTTCCTCTCTCTTGCGTTTGTAGCAAAATTTTGCCAAGTGGCCTTTCTTACCGCAATAGTAGCATACCTTGTCTGTAGAGCTCCCACTGGCACCGCTCTTGGATTGCTTCGCCATAAGCGCCGCGCTATCGCCACGAGTCTCGTTCTCTTTGCGCCGCGAGAGTTCATGCAACAACCGTGAGTCACATAATCAAGAGTGAGCTCGCTAATGGGCCTACTCTCTATTGAAGGTTAGATTAGAATGCCAAAGCCTCACACAAACACTTGGAATGCATAGGAAAGAGATTGTCTTTACTCATGGGCTGCCCCTCTTAAGTAGCACACCCAAGGGAGTCCCCTTGGCAAACCATATGGGACATCAGCCCATACTCCACTCCTAGTACACTAGGATCAGCCCATATCACTTGGGAGACCCAATTCTCATTACTTCTAACTAGTATCACTTCTCTAGTTGCAAGTCTAGCTCATTCGCATCATCTACTCTAGCTAATGCGCATGGCTATGAGCAACTTCAGCCCACGCAATCATCCTACTTCAACACTCCCACTTTGCGAATAGCCAAAGCCTTCCAGCCCAAATGCCACCACTAGTCTTTGATGTCGATCTCTCGCAAGAGCCTTTGTCAGCACGTCCGCCACCATGTGCTCCGTTGGACAATACTTCAACTCTATCACCTTCATCTCTAACTTCTCTCGAATGAAGTGGTATTGCACATCAATGTGCTTTGTACGTGTGTGATGCGTTGGATTCTTCGCCAATGACATACTCCCTTGGTTGTCACACATGATTGTTGTAGCCTCCTCCTGAGTGCATCTCACATCCGCCATTAGTTGCCTCAACCAAATGGCCTCCTTCGTACCGTGGCTCGTCGCCATGTACTCCGCCTCAACCGTTGAGGTGGCCGTGGTTTGTTGGCGCTTGCTATTCCATGAAACGGCCCCCGATCCAACTTTGAACATGTACCCCGTGGTGGATCTACGATCATTGGTATCACCCGCATAATCCGCATCACAATACCCACTCAACACAATGTTGTCACCTCCAAGACACAACCTCACATCACTTGTGCCTTTCAAGTACCGCATGATCCTCTTGACCGCAACCCAATGACTTGAACCCGGTCTTGCCATGTGTTGACTCACAACGCTGATTGGATACGCAAGGTCCGGCCTTGTTGCAATCATAGCATACATCAATGACCCTACAGCTTGCTTGTATGGCACATCCACCATAGATTGAGCCTCTAATGCATACTCCTCATCGGTGAGTTTCACGAGTTTGGAATTATCATCTAATGGAGTGCCAACCGGTTTGCAATCCTCCATGCCAAAGCGTTTGAGCACATCCATAACATACTTGCTTTGATTCATTGTTATGGTGCGTGTTGCTCTATCTCGCACAAACTCAACTCCTAAACAAAAGTGCAACTCACCCAGATCACTCATCTCGTACTCGTTCTCAAGCATTGCCTTCAATGCCTTCAAAGAGCTCATACAACTTGCAAGGATGATCAAATCATCCACATATATGATCACGATGACCACATGTTGCCCCTTTTGCATGAAATACAAGCTGTGATCAGCGATGCTCCTTGTGAACCCGATATGAACAAGAAACGTGTCAATCTTTTGATACCATGCGCGTGGAGATTGCTTCAACCCATACAATGACTTGTTCAACTTGCAAACAAGGTTCTCATTACCTCGTTGCACAAATCCTTCGGGTTGCACCATGTAGATGTCCTCGTCCAACTCGCCGTTCAAGAACGCCGTCTTCACATCCATTTGATGCATTTCCAAATCCATGGCAGCCCCGATGGCCAAAATGCATCGAATAGTGGTGAATTTCGCCACCGGTGCAAAGGTCTCATGAAAATCAACACCTTCGATTTGTGAAAAGCCCTTTGCCACCAATCTTGCCTTATAACGAACCACATCACCCGTTGCATCTCTCTTTGCACGAAATACCCACTTACAACCGATAGCGTTGCGATTCTTGGGGAGGGGAGTCAATTCCCAAGTGCCATTGTCCATCAACGATTTGTACTCCTCTTGCATGGCTTGCTCCCACTTGTTTGCATCATCACAACTCAACGCTTCACGAATCGTCAATGGAGCATCTAAAAGTGCAACGTTTGCATGCTCCTCCTCACCTTGAGGGAGAATATGATTCTTCCACCACTCGCCAAGTGGTCTACGATTTCTCTCTGGATAACGACGATCGCTCGAGGATGCATTGTCTTCAACCGCCGTTGCTTGTGCCTTTTTCTCGCCATTCTTCGTCTTCAAAGGTCGCTCCTCAATATGTTCCTCATCACCACCATCTTCGTCATCTTCGTCTTCATCAACAATATCAATAACGGGAGATTTGGAAGATTGGTCCACAATCGCCGGTTTATCGCCACTTCTCCCACTTGGACCATCGTCCAAATTGTCTTCAACCTTGGAATTCTCGCAAAATGTCACATCACTAGCTCGAATGATCTTCTTGGTGTCGAGCGACATGAGCCTGTACGCCTTGGTACCTTCACAATATCCAAGAAACACACATTTTGTTGCCTTGGCCTCAAGTTTGGTTCTTTGAGAATCGGGTACCTTTGCAAATGCGATGCATCCAAATGTGCGCATGTGCTCCACGCGGGGTGGCCTCCCACTCCACGCTTGCTCTGGTGTCATGTTTTGAACCGCACTCGTCGGGCATCGGTTGCGTGTGTACACCGCAGTCACCACCGCTTCCGCCCAAAGGTCCAAACCCAAATTTTGTGCATGCAACATACTCCTTGCCATTTCCACAATTGTTCGATTTGCACGCTCTGCAACTCCGTTTTGTTGTGGTGTATATGGCGTTGTGGTTTGTCTAGCAATGCCTTCTTTCTTCAATAACTCTGCAAATTGGTTGGACATGAACTCGCCGCCATTATCCGATCGAAACACCTTGATCTTGTGCTCGGATTGCTTCTCAACCAACGCCTTGAACTCTTTGAACTTCTCAAAACACTCGCTCTTTGCTTTGATCGGATACAACCATATCTTCCTCGAAAAATCATCAATGAACGTCACAAAATACTTGCAACCCCCCATAGACGTGGTCTTCATTGGACCACACACGTCGGAATGCACAATCTCAAGAACCTTGGTTGCACGAGTTGCCCCATCAACTGGAAACGGTGAGCGTTGTTGCTTGCCTTCAATACAACCCTCACATGTGAATGAACTAGGTGCGACGTGTGATTGTGCAAGATCCATGCCACTTACCATTCCACGCAGTGCTTTCACACTCTTGACATTCAAATGCCCGAGACGACGATGCCACAACGCCAACTTGTCTTCGTTTGAACTCGATTGCACCAATGTTGCCGATTCTGCAGCGTGCATCTTGGAGAACTTGATTTGGTACAAGCCGTTGACTTCGTGTATAATGGCCACCTCCTCACGACTTGGAGACAACACAAAACACCCTTGGTCGCTAAATTCCACTCGCAAATGCTTCATCACCAAATGTCGCACCGATAAAAGATTTGCCTTCAACTTGGGAACGTGGAGGACATCATGGATGGTGATTGTCTTCACACGACCCTTCACCTCGGTGTCTACGACGATGGATCCTTTACCCACGGCTTGAAGAACCGTATCATCACCCAAAATGACATTCTTTGGAGATATGACGTGATATGATTGGAAACAAGTCCTAATGGGCGCCATGTGACTCGAGGCTCCCGAATCAACAATCCAATCGATCACACTACCATTGCATGACACGTCACTTGCCATCATTGCATACTCGTCCCCGTCATCACTACAAGAAGAGACGCTAGTCATAAATGCGTACTCATCACCTGCATCGTTGACCTTTGTATTGTTGGCACTTTCCTCTCTCTTGCGTTTGTAGCAAAATTTTGCCAAGTGGCCCTTCTTACCGCAATAGTAGCATACCTTGTCTGTAGAGCTCCCACTGGCACCGCTCTTGGATTGCTTCGCCATAAGCGCCGCGCTATCGCCACGAGTCTCGTTCTCTTTGCGCCGCGAGAGTTCATGCAACAACCGTGATGTCACATAATCAAGAGTGAGCTCGCTAAAGGGCCTACTCTCCATAGCAACGATAAGATACTCGTACGACGGCGGCAAACTCTCGAGGAGCGTCATAACGATATCACCGTCGGTAATGTTGACGTCTGCGCCGTTGAGCTGATCCGCAAGAGCCTTGACTTTGTTGATGTGCGCCAACATGTCGTCGTTTTCTTCCATCTTGATGGTGAAAAACTTGCGCCTCAAAAACAAGATATTGACCAAGCTCTTTGCCTCATGAATATTGCAAAGCTTGGCCCATGCCTCGGCGGGAGTCTTGCACGACCGAATATGAGAAAGCTGGGAATCAGAAAGATTAAGAGCCAAAATCGCAAAGGCCTTTTTCTCTCGCCGAGTGTACGCAGTTCGTACCCTAGCCTCGGCGTCGGACGAAGGCGGTTCCTCACTACCCTCAACTATCTCCCACAATTCTTTTTCGGCCATGACCATTTCCATCTTGAATTTCCACAAGTGGAAGTTGACGCCATCGAACTTGTCTACAACCTTAGCACCTTCACCCTCAAATGTAGCCATATCCTTGATCGGAGGACGTACGCTCACAAAATTCAGCCCCTAGAAAGCTAGGAAAAATTGTTTTTATGATTTTTTGACAATTTTGTGATTTGTGAGGCAAATTGCACACGTAGGTGCTTCTAATGCCTCCAAACTAATTCCAAACACTAAATCAGCACCTTTGTGCTACACATCAACCTCACAACACTCAATCGTGATGGTTCTTAGTGAATTTGCACAAGATCATACAACAACACCCTAACTAGGAGAATTGCGCACTCGTTGGCTCAAATCCACTCAAATCAGCACCCTTGTGCTTCACAACACGTAATGCACCCTATGGACACCCTTGTGCCTTCCAAGGACTCTAAATCAAATTAAATTCAGCCCCTTCAAGTCCTAATTGCATTGAAATTCATCAAATCAGCCCCGTTGTGCATTCACTAACCCAAACTCTAATTTTGAGCACTCCAAGGGCATAACTCACATTCCAAACCCTTGTGCAAGAATTGCAATACCAAAATCAGATTGTAGACTCACACCAAGAGCCTCAAAGCATAAAAGTGCCTTGCAACAACACAAGTGCACAAATTGAGCACAAATTGAGCCAATAAGCTCCAATAAGCTCCAATAAGCTCCAATCAGCTCCAATATACTCCAACAAGCACCAATAAGCTCCAAAGCTCCAATTCAGCCCTTGTAGACGTGTATAAACTCCAAAGGTGCTCCAAAGTGCTCCAAAAGCTCCAAATCAACAAATGATAGCTCCAAAGTGCGAATTCAGCCCTCCAACACGTAGATCAAAGGTAGGAAGATTGTAATACCTCCCAATGTCGAAATCAGCCCACCAAAGCTCGAATTCAGCCCTCCAAAGTTCCAAATCAGCGCTCCAATACTCCAAAATCAGCGCTCCAACGCACGACCTCCACACAATGAGCAATCTAATCTTTGACTCACGCAAAACACATGAGCGGGCCCATAACCTTTTGAAGGTTAGATTAGAATGCCAAAGCCTCACACAAACACTTGGAATGCATAGGAAAGAGATGATCTTTACTCATGGGCTGCCCCTCTTAAGTAGCACACCCAAGGGAGTCCCCTTGGCAAACCATATGGGACATCAGCCCATACTCCACTCCTAGTACACTAGGATCAGCCCATATCACTTGGGAGACCCAATTCTCATTACTTCTAACTAGTACCACTTCTCTAGTTGCAAGTCTAGCTCATTCGCATCATCTACTCTAGCTAATGCGCATGGCTATGAGCAACTTCAGCCCACGCAATCATCCTACTTCAACACTCCCACTTTGCGAATAGCCAAAGCCTTCGAGCCCAAATGCCACCACTAGTCTTTGATGTCGATCTCTAGCAAGAGCCTTTGTGAGCACGTCCGCCACCATGTGCTCCGTTGGACAATACTTCAACTCTATCACCTTCATCTCTAACTTCTCTCGAATGAAGTGATATTGCACATCAATGTGCTTTGTACATGAGTGATGCGTTGGATTCTTCGCCAATGACATACTCCCTTGGTTGTCACACATGATTGTTGTAGCCTCCTCTTGAGTGCATCTCACATCCGCCATTAGTTGCCTCAACCAAATGGCCTCCTTCGTACCGTGGCTCGTCGCCATGTACTCTGCCTCAACCGTTGACGTGGCCGTGGTTTGTTGGCGCTTGCTATTCCATGAAACGGCCCCCGATCCAACTTTGAACATGTACCCCGTGGTGGATCTACGATCATTGGTATCACCCGCATAATCCGCATCACAATACCCACTCAACACAATGTTGTCACCTCCAAGACATAACCTCACATCACTTGTGCCTTTCAAGTACCGCATGATCCTCTTGACTGCAACCCAATGACTTGAACCCGGTCTTGCCATGTGTTGACTCACAACGCTGATTGGATACGCAAGGTCCGGCCTTGTTGCAATCATAGCATACATCAATGACCCTACAGCTTGCTTGTATGGCACATCCACCATAGATTGAGCCTCTAATGCATACTCTTCATCGGTGAGTTTCACGAGTTTGGAATTCACATCCAATGGAGTGCCAACCGGTTTGCAATCCTCCATGCCAAAGCGTTTGAGCACATCCATAACATACTTGCTTTGATTCATTGTTATGGTGCGTGTTGCTCTATCTCGCACAAACTCAACTCCTAAACAAAAGTGCAACTCACCCAGATCACTCATCTCGTACTCGTTCTCAAGCATTGCCTTCAATGCCTTCAAAGAGCTCATACAACTTGCAAGGATGATCAAATCATCCACATATATGATCACGATGACCACATGTTGCCCCTTTTGCATGAAATACAAGCTGTGATCAGCGATGCTCCTTGTGAACCCGATATGAACAAGAAACGTGTCAATCTTTTGATACCATGCGCGTGGAGATTGCTTCAACCCATACAATGACTTGTTCAACTTGCAAACAAGGTTCTCATTACCTCGTTGCACAAATCCTTCGGGTTGTACCATGTAGATGTCCTCGTCCAACTCGCCATTCAAGAACGCCGTCTTCACATCCATTTGATGCATTTCCAAATCCATGGCAGCCCCGATGGCCAAAATGCATCGAATAGTGGTGAATTTCGCCACCGGTGCAAAGGTCTCATGAAAATCAACACCTTCGATTTGTGAAAAGCCCTTTGCCACCAATCTTGCCTTATAACGAACCACATCACCCGTTGCATCTCTCTTTGCACGAAATACCCACTTACAACCGATAGCGTTGCGATTCTTGGGGAGGGGAGTCAATTCCCAAGTGCCATTGTCCATCAACGATTTGTACTCCTCTTGCATAGCTTGCTCCCACTTGTTTGCATCATCACAACCCAACGCTTCACGAATCGTCAATGGAGCATCTAAAAGTGCAACGTTTGCATGCTCCTCCTCACCTTGAGGGAGAATATGATTCTTCCACCACTCGCCAAGTGGTCTACGATTTCTCTCTGGATAACGACGATCGCTCGAGGATGCATTGTCTTCAACCGCCGTTGCTTGTGCCTTCTTCCCGCCATTCTTTGTCTTCAAAGGTGGCTCCTCAATATGTTCGTCACGACCTCCATCTTCGTCATCTTCGTCTTCATCAACAACATCAATAACGGGAGATTTGGAAGATTGGTCCACAATCGCCGGTTTATCGCCACTTCTCCCACTTGGACCATCGTCCAAATTGTCTTCAACCTTGGAATTCTCGCAAAATGTCACATCACGAGCTCGAATGATCTTCTTGGTCTCGAGCGACATGAGCCTGTACGCCTTGGTACCTTCACAATATCCAAGAAACACACATTTTGTTGCCTTGGCCTCAAGTTTGGTTCTTTGAGAATCGGGTACCTTTGCAAATGCGATGCATCCAAATGTGCGCATGTGCTCCACGCGGGGTGGCCTCCCACTCCACGCTTGCTCCGGTGTCATGTTTTGAACCGCACTCGTCGGGCATCGGTTGCGTGTGTACACCGCAGTCACCACCGCTTCCGCCCAAAGGTCCAAACCCAAATTTTGTGCATGCAACATACTCCTTGCCATTTCCACAATTGTTCGATTTGCACGCTCTGCAACTCCGTTTTGTTGTGGTGTATATGGCGTTGTGGTTTGTCTAGCAATGCCTTCTTTCTTCAATAACTCTCCAAATTGGTTGGACATGAACTCGCCGCCATTATCCGATCGAAACACCTTGATCTTGTGCTCGGATTGCTTCTCAACCAACGCCTTGAACTCTTTGAACTTCTCAAAACACTCGCTCTTTGCTTTGATCGGATACAACCATATCTTCCTCGAAAAATCATCAATGAACGTTACAAAATACTTGCAACCCCTCATAGACGTGGTCTTCATTGGACCACACACGTCGGAATGCACAATCTCAAGAACCTTGGTTGCACGAGTTGCCCCATCAACTGGAAACGGTGCGCGTTGTTGCTTGCCTTCAATACAACCCTCACATGTGAATGAACTAGGTGCGACGTGTGATTGTGCAAGATCCATGCCACTTACCATTCCACGCAGTGCTTTCACACTCTTGACATTCAAATGCCCGAGACGACGATGCCACAACGCCAACTTGTCTTCGTTTGAACTCGATTGCACCAACGTTGCCGATTCCGCCGCGTGCATCTTGGAAAACTTGATTTGGTACAAGCCGTTGACTTCGTGTATAATGGCCACCTCCTCACGACTTGGGGACAACACAAAACACCCTTGGTCGCTAAATTCCACTCGCAAATGCTTCATCACCAAATGTCGCACCGATAAAAGATTTGCCTTCAACTTGGGAACGTGGAGGACATCATGGATGGTAATTGTCTTCACACGACCCTTCACCTCGGTGTCTACGACGATGGATCCTTTACCCACGGCTTGAAGAACCGTATCATCACCCAAAATGACATTCTTTGGAGATATGACGTGATATGATTGGAAACAAGTCCTAATGGGCGCCATGTGACTCGAGGCTCCCGAATCAACAATCCAATCGATCACACTACCATTGCATGACACGTCACTTGCCATCATTGCATACTCGTCCCCGTCATCACTACAAGAAGAGACGCTAGTCATAAATGCGTACTCATCACCTGCATCGTTGACCTTTGTATTGTTGGCACTTTCCTCTCTCTTGCGTTTGTAGCAAAATTTTGCCAAGTGGCCCTTCTTACCGCAATAGTAGCATACCTTGTCTGTAGAGCTCCCACTGGCACCGCTCTTGGATTGCTTCGCCATAAGCGCCGCGCTATCGCCACGAGTCTCGTTCTCTTTGCGCCGCGAGAGTTCATGCAACAACCGTGATGTCACATAATCAAGAGTGAGCTCGCTAATGGGCCTACTCTCCATAGCAACGATAAGATACTCGTACGACGGCGGCAAACTCTCGAGGAGCGTCATAACGATATCACCGTCGGTAATGTTGACGTCTGCGCCGTTGAGCTGATCCGCAAGAGCCTTGACTTTGTTGATGTGCGCCAACATGTCGTCGTTTTTTTCCATCTTGATGGTGAAAAACTTGCGCCTCAAAAACAAGATATTGACCAAGCTCTTTGCCTCATGAATATTGCAAAGCTTGGCCCATGCCTCGGCGGGAGTCTTGCACGACCGAATATGAGAAAGCTGGGAATCAGAAAGATTAAGAGCCAAAATCGCAAAGGCCTTTTTCTCTCGCCGAGTGTACGCAGTTCGTACCCTAGCCTCGGCGTCGGACGAAGGCGGTTCCTCACTACCCTCAACTATCTCCCACAATTCTTTTTCGGCCATGACCATTTCCATCTTGAATTTCCACAAGTGGAAGTTGACGCCATCGAACTTGTCTACAACCTTAGCACCTTCACCCTCAAATGTAGCCATATCCTTGATCGGAGGACGTACGCTCACAAAATTCAGCCCCTAGAAAGCTAAGAAAAATTGTTTTTATGATTTTTTGACAATTTTGTGATTTGTGAGGCAAATTGCACACGTAGGTGCTTCTAATGCCTCCAAACTAATTCCAAACACTAAATCAGCACCTTTGTGCTACACATCAACCTCACAACACTCAATCGTGATGGTTCTTAGTGAATTTGCACAAGATCATACCACAACACCCTAACTAGGAGAATTGCGCACTCGGTGGCTCAAATCCACTCAAATCAGCACCCTTGTGCTTCACAACACGTAATGCACCCTATGGACACCCTTGTGCCTTCCAAGGACTCTAAATCAAATTAAATTCAGCCCCTTCAAGTCCTAATTGCATTGAAATTCATCAAATCAGCCCCGTTGTGCATTCACTAACCCAAACTCTAATTTTGAGCACTCCAAGGGCATAACTCACATTCCAAACCCTTGTGCAAGAATTGCAATACCAAAATCAGATTGTAGACTCACCCCAAGAGCCTCAAAGCATAAAAGTGCCTTGCAACAACACAAGTGCACAAATTGAGCACAAATTGAGCCAATAAGCTCCAATAAGCTCCAATAAGCTCCAATCAGCTCCAATATACTCCAACAAGCACCAATAAGCTCCAAAGCTCCAATTCAGCCCTTGTAGACGTGTATAAACTCCAAAGGTGCTCCAAAGTGCTCCAAAAGCTCCAAATCAACAAATGATAGCTCCAAAGTGCGAATTCAGCCCTCCAACACGTAGATCAAAGGTAGGAAGATTGTAATACCTCCCAATGTCGAAATCAGCCCACCAAAGCTCGAATTCAGCCCTCCAAAGTTCCAAATCAGAGCTCCAATACTCCAAAATCAGCGCTCCAACGCACGACCTCCACACAATGAGCAATCTAATCTTTGACTCACGCAAAACACATGAGCGGGCCCATAACCTATTGAAGGTTAGATTAGAATGCCAAAGCCTCACACAAACACTTGGAATGCATAGGAAAGAGATGATCTTTACTCATGGGCTGCCCCTCTTAAGTAGCACACCCAAGGGAGTCCCCTTGGCAAACCATATGGGACATCAGCCCATACTCCACTCCTAGTACACTAGGATCAGCCCATATCACTTGGGAGACCCAATTCTCATTACTTCTAACTAGTACCACTTCTCTAGTTGCAAGTCTAGCTCATTCGCATCATCTACTCTACCTAATGCGCATGGCTATGAGCAACATCAGCCCACTCAATCATCCTACTTCAACAAATGGCACTTGGGAATTGACTCCCCTCCCCAAGAATCGCAACGCTATCGGTTGTAAGTGGGTATTTCGTGCAAAGAGAGATGCAACGGGTGATGTGGTTCGTTATAAGGCAAGATTGGTGGCAAAGGGCTTTTCACAAATCGTATTGAAGGTTAGATTAGAATGCCAAAGCCTCACACAAACACTTGGAATGCATAGGAAAGAGATGATCTTTACTCATGGGCTGCCCCTCTTAAGTAGCACACCCAAGGGAGTCCCCTTGGCAAACCATATGGGACATCAGCCCATACTCCACTCCTAGTACACTAGGATCAGTCCATATCACTTGGGAGACCCAATTCTCATTACTTCTAACTAGTACCACTTCTCTAGTTGCAAGTCTAGCTCATTCGCATCATCTACTCTAGCTAATGCGCATGGCTATGAGCAACTTCAGCCCACGCAATCATCCTACTTCAACACTCCCACTTTGCGAATAGCCAAAGCCTTCGAGCCCAAATGCCACCACTAGTCTTTGATGTCGATCTCTCGCAAGAGCCTTTGTCAGCACGTCCGCCACCATGTGCTCCGTTGGACAATACTTCAACTCTATCACCTTCATCTCTAACTTCTCTCGAATGAAGTGATATTGCACATCAATGTGCTTTGTACGTGAGTGATGCGTTGGATTCTTCGCCAATGACATACTCCCTTGGTTGTCACACATGATTGTTGTAGCCTCCTCTTGAGTGCATCTCACATCCGCCATTAGTTGCCTCAACCAAATGGCCTCCTTCGTACCGGGGCTCGTCGCCATGTACTCCGCCTCAACCGTTGACGTGGCCGTGGTTTGTTGGCGCTTGCTATTCCATGAAACGGCCCCCGATCCAACTTTGAACATGTACCCCGTGGTGGATCTACGATCATTGGTATCACCCGCATAATCCGCATCACAATACCCACTCAACACAATGTTGTCACCTCCAAGACACAACCTCACATCACTTGTGCCTTTCAAGTACCGCATGATCCTCTTGACCGCAACCCAATGACTTGAACCCGGTCTTGCCATGTGTTGACTCACAACGCTGATTGGATACGCAAGGTCCGGCCTTGTTGCAATCATAGCATACATCAATGACCCTACAGCTTGCTTGTATGGCACATCCACCATAGATTGAGCCTCTAATGCATACTCCTCATCGGTGAGTTTCACGAGTTTGGAATTCACATCCAATGGAGTGCCAACCGGTTTGCAATCCTCCATGCCAAAGCGTTTGAGCACATCCATAACGTACTTGCTTTGATTCATTGTTATGGTGCGTGTTGCTCTATCTCGCACAAACTCAACTCCTAAACAAAAGTGCAACTCACCCAAATCACTCATCTCGTACTCGTTCTCAAGCATTGCCTTCAATGCCTTCAAAGAGCTCATACAACTTGCAAGGATGATCAAATCATCCACATATATGATCACGATGACCACATGTTGCCCCTTTTGCATGAAATACAAGCTGTGATCAGCGATGCTCCTTGTGAACCCGATATGAACAAGAAACGTGTCAATCTTTTGATACCATACGCGTGGAGATTGCTTCAACCCATACAATGACTTGTTCAACTTGCAAACAAGGTTCTCATTACCTCGTTGCACAAATCCTTCGGGTTGTACCATGTAGATGTCCTCGTCCAACTCGCCGTTCAAGAACGCCGTCTTCACATCCATTTGATGCATTTCCAAATCCATGGCAGCCCCGATGGCCAAAATGCATCGAATAGTGGTGAATTTCGCCACCGGTGCAAAGGTCTCATGAAAATCAACACCTTCGATTTGTGAAAAGCCCTTTGCCACCAATCTTGCCTTATAACGAACCACATCACCCGTTGCATCTCTCTTTGCACGAAATACCCACTTACAACCGATAGCGTTGCGATTCTTGGGGAGGGGAGTCAATTCCCAAGTGCCATTGTCCATCAACGATTTGTACTCCTCTTGCATAGCTTGCTCCCACTTGTTTGCATCATCACAACCCAACGCTTCACGAATCGTCAATGGAGCATCTAAAAGTGCAACGTTTGCATGCTCCTCCTCACCTTGAGGGAGAATATGATTCTTCCACCACTCGCCAAGTGGTCTACGATTTCTCTCTGGATAACGACGATCGCTCGAGGATGCATTGTCTTCAACCGCCGTTGCTTGTGCCTTCTTCCCGCCATTCTTTGTCTTCAAAGGTGGCTCCTCAATATGTTCGTCACGACCTCCATCTTCGTCATCTTCGTCTTCATCAACAACATCAATAACGGGAGATTTGGAAGATTGGTCCACAATGGCCGGTTTATCGCCACTTCTCCCACTTGGACCATCGTCCAAATTGTCTTCAACCTTGGAATTCTCGCAAAATGTCACATCACGAGCTCGAATGATCTTCTTGGTCTCGAGCGACATGAGCCTGTACGCCTTGGTACCTTCACAATATCCAAGAAACACACATTTTGTTGCCTTGGCCTCAAGTTTGGTTCTTTGAGAATCGGGTACCTTTGCAAATGCGATGCATCCAAATGTGCGCATGTGCTCCACGCGGGGTGGCCTCCCACTCCACGCTTGCTCCGGTGTCATGTTTTGAACCGCACTCGTCGGGCATCGGTTGCGTGTGTACACCGCAGTCACCACCGCTTCCGCCCAAAGGTCCAAACCCAAATTTTGTGCATGCAACATACTCCTTGCCATTTCCACAATTGTTCGATTTGCACGCTCTGCAACTCCGTTTTGTTGTGGTGTATATGGCGTTGTGGTTTGTCTAGCAATGCCTTCTTTCTTCAATAACTCTCCAAATTGGTTGGACATGAACTCGCCGCCATTATCCGATCGAAACACCTTGATCTTGTGCTCGGATTGCTTCTCAACCAACGCCTTGAACTCTTTGAACTTCTCAAAACACTCGCTCTTTGCTTTGATCGGATACAACCATATCTTCCTCGAAAAATCATCAATGAACGTTACAAAATACTTGCAACCCCTCATAGACGTGGTCTTCATTGGACCACACACGTCGGAATGCACAATCTCAAGAACCTTGGTTGCACGAGTTGCCCCATCAACTGGAAACGGTGCGCGTTGTTGCTTGCCTTCAATACAACCCTCACATGTGAATGAACTAGGTGCGACGTGTGATTGTGCAAGATCCATGCCACTTACCATTCCACGCAGTGCTTTCACACTCTTGACATTCAAATGCCCGAGACGACGATGCCACAACGCCAACTTGTCTTCGTTTGAACTCGATTGCACCAACGTTGCGGATTCCGCCGCGTGCATCTTGGAAAACTTGATTTGGTACAAGCCGTTGACTTCGTGTATAATGGCCACCTCCTCACGACTTGGAGACAACACAAAACACCCTTGGTCGCTAAATTCCACTCGCAAATGCTTCATCACCAAATGTCGCACCGATAAAAGATTTGCCTTCAACTTGGGAACGTGGAGGACATCATGGATGGTAATTGTCTTCACACGACCCTTCACCTCGGTGTCTACGACGATGGATCCTTTACCCACGGCTTGAAGAACCGTATCATCACCCAAAATGACATTCTTTGGAGATATGAAGTGATATGATTGGAAACAAGTCCTAATGGGCGCCATGTGACTCGAGGCTCCCGAATCAACAATCCAATCGATCACACTACCATTGCATGACACGTCACTTGCCATCATTGCATACTCGTCCCCGTCATCACTACAAGAAGAGACGCTAGTCATAAATGCGTACTCATCACCTGCATCGTTGACCTTTGTATTGTTGGCACTTTCCTCTCTCTTGCGTTTGTAGCAAAATTTTGCCAAGTGGCCCTTCTTACCGCAATAGTAGCATACCTTGTCTGTAGAGCTCCCACTGGCACCGCTCTTGGATTGCTTCGCCATAAGCGCCGCGCTATCGCCACGAGTCTCGTTCTCTTTGCGCCGCGAGAGTTCATGCAACAACCGTGATGTCACATAATCAAGAGTGAGCTCGCTAATGGGCCTACTCTCCATAGCAACGATAAGATACTCGTACGACGGCGGCAAACTCTCGAGGAGCGTCATAACGATATCACCGTCGGTAATGTTGACGTCTGCGCCGTTGAGCTGATCCGCAAGAGCCTTGACTTTGTTGATGTGCGCCAACATGTCGTCGTTTTTTTCCATCTTGATGGTGAAAAACTTGCGCCTCAAAAACAAGATATTGACCAAGCTCTTTGCCTCATGAATATTGCAAAGCTTGGCCCATGCCTCGGCGGGAGTCTTGCACGACCGAATATGAGAAAGCTGCGAATCAGAAAGATTAAGAGCCAAAATCGCAAAGGCCTTTTTCTCTCGCCGAGTGTACGCAGTTCGTACCCTAGCCTCGGCGTCGGACGAAGGCGGTTCCTCACTACCCTCAACTATCTCCCACAATTCTTTTTCGGCCATGACCATTTCCATCTTGAATTTCCACAAGTGGAAGTTGACGCCATCGAACTTGTCTACAACCTTAGCACCTTCACCCTCAAATGTAGCCATATCCTTGATTGAAGGACGTACGCTCACAAAATTCAGCCCCTAGAAAGTTAAGAAAAATTGTTTTTATGATTTTTTGACAATTTTGTTATTTGTGAAGCAAATTGCACACTTATGTGCTTCTAATGCCTCCAAACTAATTCCAAACACTAAATCAGCACCTTTGTGCTACACATCAACCTCACAACACTCAATCGTGATGGTTCTTAGTGAATTTGCACAAGATCATACCACAACACCCTAACTAGGAGAATTGCGCACTCGGTAGCTCAAATCCACTCAAATCAGCACCCTTGTGCTTCACAACACGTAATGCACCCTATGGACACCCTTGTGCCTTCCAAGGACTCTAAATCAAATTAAATTCAGCCCCTTCAAGTCCTAATTGCATTGAAATTCATCAAATCAGCCCCGTTGTGCATTCACTAACCCAAACTCTAATTTTGAGCACTCCAAGGGCATAACTCACATTCCAAACCCTTGTGCAAGAATTGCAATACCAAAATCAGATTGTAGACTCACCCCAAGAGCCTCAAAGCATAAAAGTGCCTTGCAACAACACAAGTGCACAAATTGAGCACAAATTGAGCCAATAAGCTCCAATAAGCTCCAATAAGCTCCAATCAGCTCCAATATACTCCAACAAGCACCAATAAGCTCCAAAGCTCCAATTCAGCCCTTGTAGACGTGTATAAACTCCAAAGGTGCTCCAAAGTGCTCCAAAAGCTCCAAATCAACAAATGATAGCTCCAAAGTGCGAATTCAGCCCTCCAACACGTAGATCAAAGGTAGGAAGATTGTAATACCTCCCAATGTCGAAATCAGCCCACCAAAGCTCGAATTCAGCCCTCCAAAGTTCCAAATCAGCGCTCCAATACTCCAAAATCAGCGCTCCAACGCACGACCTCCACACAATGAGCAATCTAATCTTTGACTCACGCAAAACACATGAGTGGGCCCATAACCTATTGAAGGTTAGATTAGAATGCCAAAGCCTCACACAAACACTTGGATTGCATAGGAAAGAGATGATCTTTACTCATGGGCTGCCCCTCTTAAGTAGCACACCCAAGGGAGTCCCCTTGGCAAACCATATGGGACATCAGCCCATACTCCACTCCTAGTACACTAGGATCAGCCCATATCACTTGGGAGACCCAATTCTCATTACTTCTAACTAGTACCACTTCTCTAGTTGCAAGTCTAGCTCATTCGCATCATCTACTCTAGCTAATGCGCATGGCTATGAGCAACTTCAGCCCACGCAATCATCCTACTTCAACACATGGGCCAAGCTTTGCAATATTCATGAGGCAAAGAGCTTGGTCAATATCTTGTTTTTGAGGCGCAAGTTTTTCACCATCAAGATGGAAGAAAACGACGACATGTTGGCGCACATCAACAAAGTCAAGGCTCTTGCGGATCAGCTCAACGGCGCAGACGTCAACATTACCGACGGTGATATCGTTATGACGCTCCTCGAGAGTTTGCCGCCGTCGTACGAGTATCTTATCGTTGCTATGGAGAGTAGGCCCATTAGCGAGCTCACTCTTGATTATGTGACATCACGGTTGTTGCATGAACTCTCGCGGCGCAAAGAGAACGAGACTCGTGGCGATAGCGCGGCGCTTATGGCGAAGCAATCCAAGAGCGTTGCCAGTGGGAGCTCTACAGACAAGGTATGCTACTATTGCGGTAAGAAGGGCCACTTGGCAAAATTTTGCTACAAACGCAAGAGAGAGGAAAGTGCCAACAATACAAAGGTCAACGATGCAGGTGATGAGTACGCATTTATGACTAGCGTCTCTTCTTGTAGTGATGACGGGGACGAGTATGCAATGATGGCAAGTGACGTGTCATGCAATGGTAGTGTGATCGATTGGATTGTTGATTCGGGAGCCTCGAGTCACATGGCGCCCATTAGGACTTGTTTCCAATCATATCACGTCATATCTCCAAAGAATGTCATTTTGGGTGATGATACGGTTCTTCAAGCCGTGGGTAAAGGATCCATCGTCGTAGACACCGAGGTGAAGGGTCGTGTGAAGACAATTACCATCCATGATGTCCTCCACGTTCCCAAGTTGAAGGCAAATCTTTTATCGGTGCGACATTTGGTGATGAAGCATTTGCGAGTGGAATTTAGCGACCAAGGGTGTTTTGTGTTGTCTCCAAGTCGTGAGGAGGTGACCATTATACACGAAGTCAACGGCTTGTACCAAATCAAGTTTTTCAAGATGCACGCGGCGGAATCCACAACGTTGGTGCAATCGAGTTCAAACGAAGACAAGTTGGCGTTGTGGCATCGTCGTCTCGGGCATTTGAATGTCAAGAGTGTGAAAGCACTGCGTGGAATGGTAAGTGGCATGGATCTTGCACAATCACACGTCGCACCTAGTTCATTCACATGTGAGGGTTGTATTGAAGGCAAGCAACAACGCTCACCGTTTCCAGTTGATGGGGCAACTCGTGCAACCAAGGTTCTTGAGATTGTGCATTCCGACGTGTGTGGTCCAATGAAGACCACGTCTATGGGGGGTTGCAAGTATTTTGTGACGTTCATTGATGATTTTTCGAGGAAGATATGGTTGTATCCGATCAAAGCAAAGAGCGAGTGTTTTGAGAAGTTCAAAGAGTTCAAGGCGTTGGTTGAGAAGCAATCCGAGCACAAGATCAAGGTGTTTCGATCGGATAATGGCGGCGAGTTCTTGTCCAACCAATTTGGAGAGTTATTGAAGAAAGAAGGCATTGCTAGACAAACCACAACGCCATATACACCACAACAAAACGGAGTTGCAGAGCGTGCAAATCGAACAATTGTGGAAATGGCAAAGAGTATGTTGCATGCACAAAATTTGGGTTTGGACCTTTGGGCGGAAGCGGTGGTGACTGCGGTGTACACACGCAACCGATGCCCGACGAGTGCGGTTCAAAACATGACACCAGAGCAAGCGTGGAGTGGGAGGCCACCCCGCGTGGAGCACATGCGCACATTTGGATGCATCGCATTTGCAAAGGTACCCGATTCTCAAAGAACCAAACTTGAGGCCAAGGCAACAAAATGTGTGTTTCTTGGATATTGTGAAGGTACCAAGGCGTACAGGCTCATGTCGCTCGAGACCAAGAAGATCATTCGAGCTCGTGATGTGACATTTTGCGAGAATTCCAAGGTTGAAGACAATTTGGACGATGGTCCAAGTGGGAGAAGTGGCGATAAACCGGCCATTGTGGACCAATCTTCCAAATCTCCCGTTATCGATATTGTTGATGAAGACGAAGATGACGAAGATGGTGGTGATGAGGAACATATTGAGGAGCGACCTTTGAAGACGAAGAATGGCGAGAAAAAGGCACAAGCAACGGCGGTTGAAGACAATGCATCCTCGAGCGATCGTCGTTATCCAGAGAGAAATCGTAGACCACTTGGCGAGTGGTGGAAGAATCATATTCTCCCTCAAGGTGAGGAGGAGCATGCAAACGTTGCACTTTTAGATGCTCCATTGACGATTCGTGAAGCGTTGAGTTGTGATGATGCAAACAAGTGGGAGCAAGCCATGCAAGAGGAGTACAAATCGTTGATGGACAATGGCACTTGGGAATTGACTCCCCTCCCCAAGAATCGCAACGCTATCGGTTGTAAGTGGGTATTTCGTGCAAAGAGAGATGCAACGGGTGATGTGGTTCGTTATAAGGCAAGATTGGTGGCAAAGGGCTTTTCACAAATCGAAGGTGTTGATTTTCATGAGACCTTTGCACCGGTGGCGAAATTCACCACTATTCGATGCATTTTGGCCATCGGGGCTGCCATGGATTTGGAAATGCATCAAATGGATGTGAAGACCGCGTTCTTGAACGGCGAGTTGGACGAGGACATCTACATGGTACAACCCGAAGGATTTGTGCAACGAGGTAATGAGAACCTTGTTTGCAAGTTGAACAAGTCATTGTATGGGTTGAAGCAATCTCCACGCGCATGGTATCAAAAGATTGACACGTTTCTTGTTCATATCGGGTTCACAAGGAGCATCGCTGATCACAGCTTGTATTTCATGCAAAAGGGGCAACATGTGGTCATCGTGATCATATATGTGGATGATTTGATCATCCTTGCAAGTTGTATGAGCTCTTTGAAGGCATTGAAGGCAATGCTTGAGAACGAGTACGAGATGAGTGATCTCGGTGAGTTGCACTTTTGTCTAGGAGTTGAGTTTGTGCGAGATAGAGCAACACGCACCATAACAATGAATCAAAGCAAGTATGTTATGGATGTTCTCAAACGCTTTGGCATGGAGGATTGCAAACCGGTTGGCACTCCGTTGGATGTGAATTCCTTCGGGTTGTACCATGTAGATGTCCTCGTCCAACTCGCCGTTCAAGAACGCCGTCTTCACATCCATTTGATGCATTTCCAAATCCATGGCAGCCCCGATGGCCAAAATGCATCGAATAGTGGTGCATTTCGCCACCGGTGCAAAGGTCTCATGAAAATCAACACCTTCGATTTGTGAAAAGCCCTTTGCCACCAATCTTGCCTTATAACGAACCACATCAGTCGTTGTCGCAATGCAAATGCGCATATAGTGTAAAAACTTATAGTATTGTTATTTTGATGAGTTTTAAGATATCTCATTTAAAGAAGAAATGAATAGGGAATATTTGAGAAAGATTATGAATTGATTCATAATCTCTACAAGGTTTTAATTGCCTTGTGTTTTGACTAATAAGAGTCAAACTTTACATTTATCTTCTTAGAATGAGTTTTGATATTTAATTTGAGTTTTGATAGTTGTTGAAAAGAAAGGTGAAGATTGTTTTACCTTTCTTTTAGTTTTTTGTGAGTTTATCATTAAAATAAGCGAATGGATAGAGGTATGGGAGACTTTTGGGTCACCCAATTAGTTTTAGGGTGCCCATGTGGCTAGGTATGGGCTGATGTGTTCCCCCTTGTGGCTTGATAAGGGGGGCCTTCTTCTCCCGAACCTCATTCTTCTTGCGTTCATGTTTTAGTTTTCTAGTTTTGTGCCGTGTGTTTGAGGACAAGTGACTTACTGTGTATAGCTCGAATTTCAATGAAATTTTGAGAGCACGTTCCTCTTCTTGTACTGATTCCAATGGTGTGTGGCGCTTGTCATTTGGAGTTAGTATGAGAAAGTTATGCCTTGAGAAGTGAAAGAGGGTTTAATGCCGTCGAAATTCAAAGGCAGTCGCTTTAAACTCTTGTAGAAATTTGTATAATGATCGATTAGTTTTGAAATTTTGTGAGCACATGTGTTATGTTCATAGCTTTCTAAAAAGCTATTAAACTCTTGTTTTGGAGTTAGGACGTGAAAGTTATGCTTGTAGAAGTTTGAGGGTGTGAAACTGCCGCTCAATATAGAAGTTCCATTTTTGACGAAGTATAGAAAACGGACAGTATGATATTTTAAGCTAAGATTTACAGGCAACGTAGATGGTGATGTTCGCTTTCTAAAACATTATGGCATCATGTATTTGGAGCTTTTATGAAGATGATATGCGTCCCGAAGTGGAGAGATGTACAGCTGCCGTGAATATTTGGAGTCTCAACTTCAGCACGCTATAAATATTGAATGGTAAATCATTTTCTCTTGAAATTTTTACAGATTGTGAAGCTTTGTGTTAGCTTTCCAGAAAGTTATAGCACACTTAATTTCGAGCAAGTATGTGTCTGTAGCATTCATTTGAATGCTGACAGTGTTTTTAAAGGTTTAAGCCTTTACACGGTTTGCTATTTTGCAAAATAAAACATAGATTTGGGTTTTTAATGGTATAAACAATAAATTACACTATCATATTTCCCCATACCTTGAATTCAAACTAGTTGCAGCTAGAAACCCCGCGTTTTCCCAGAGCAAAACCCTCTCTACCCGACACCGTGATGTCACATAATCAAGAGTGAGCTCGCTAATGGGCCTACTCTCCATAGCAACGATAAGATACTCGTACGACGGCGGCAAACTCTCGAGCAGCGTCATAACGATATCACCGTCGGTAATGTTGACGTCTGCGCCGTTGAGCTGTTCCGCAAGAGCCTTGACTTTGTTGATGTGCGCCAACATGTCGTCGTTTTCTTCCATCTTGATGGTGAAAAACTTGCGCCTCAAAAACAAGATATTGACCAAGCTCTTTGCCTCATGAATATTGCAAAGCTTGGCCCATGCCTCGGCGGGAGTCTTGCACGACCGAATATGAGAAAGCTGGGAATCAGAAAGATTAAGAGCCAAAATCGCAAAGGCCTTTTTCTCTCGCCGAGTGTACGCAGTTCGTACCCTAGCCTCGGCGTCGGACGAAGGCGGTTCCTCACTACCCTCAACTATCTCCCACAATTCTTTTTCGGCCATGACCATTTCCATCTTGAATTTCCACAAGTGGAAGTTGACGCCATCGAACTTGTCTACAACCTTAGCACCTTCACCCTCAAATGTAGCCATATCCTTGATTGAAGGACGTACGCTCACAAAATTCAGCCCCTAGAAAGCTAAGAAAAATTGTTTTTATGATTTTTTTTTTGACAATTTTGTGATTTGTAAGGCAAATTGCACACGTACGTGCTTCTAATGCCTCCAAACTAATTCCAAACACTAAATCAGCACCTTTGTGCTACACATCAACCTCACAACACTCAATCGTGATGGTTCTTAGTGAATTTGCACAAGATCATACCACAACACCCTAACTAGGAGAATTGCGCACTCGTTGGCTCAAATCCACTCAAATCAGCACCCTTGTGCTTCACAACACGTAATGCACCCTATGGACACCCTTGTGCCTTCCAAGGACTCTAAATCAAATTAAATTCAGCCCCTTCAAGTCCTAATTGCATTGAAATTCATCAAATCAGCCCCGTTGTGCATTCACTAACCCAAACTCTAATTTTGAGCACTCCAAGGGCATAACTCACATTCCAAACCCTTGTGCAAGAATTGCAATACCAAAATCAGATTGTAGACTCACCCCAAGAGCCTCAAAGCATAAAAGTGCCTTGCAACAACACAAGTGCACAAATTGAGCACAAATTGAACCAATAAGCTCCAATAAGCTCCAATCAGCTCCAATATACTCCAACAAGCACCAATAAGCTCCAAAGCTCCAATTCAGCCCTTGTAGACGTGTATAAACTCCAAAAGTGCTCCAAAGTGCTCCAAAAGCTCCAAATCAACAAATGATAGCTCCAAAGTGCGAATTCAGGCCTCCAACACGTAGATCAAAGGTAGGAAGATTGTAATACCTCCCAATGTCGAAATCAGCCCACCAAAGCTCGAATTCAGCCCTCGAAAGTTCCAAATCAGCGCTCCAATACTCCAAAATCAGCGCTCCAACGCACGACCTCCACACAATGAGCAATCTAATCTTTGACTCACGCAAAACACATGAGTGGGCCCATAACCTATTGAAGGTTAGATTAGAATGCCAAAGCCTCACACAAACACTTGGAATGCATAGGAAAGAGATTATCTTTACTCATGGGCTGCCCCTCTTAATTAGCACACCCAAGGGAGTCCTCTTGGCAAACCATATGGGACATCAGCCCATACTCCACTCCTAGTACACTAGGATCAGCCCATATCACTTGGGAGACCCAATTCTCATTACTTCTAACTAGTACCACTTCTCTAGTTGCTAGTCTAGCTCATTCGCATCATCTACTCAAGCTAATGCGCATGGCTATGAGCAACTTCAGCCCACGCAATCATCCTACTTCAACAGCAACGTTGGTGCAATCGAGTTCAGACGAAGCCCAGTTGGCGTTGTGGCATCGTCGTCTCGGGCATTTGAATGTCAAGAGTGTGAAAGCACTGCGTGGAATGGTAAGTGGCATGGATCTTGCACAATCACACGTCGCACCTAGTTCATTCACATGTGAGGGTTGTATTGAAGGCAAGCAACAACGCTCACCGTTTCCAGTTGATGGGGCAACTCGTGCAACCAAGGTTCTTGAGATTGTGCATTCCGACGTGTGTGGTCCAATGAAGACCACGTCTATGGGGGGTTGCAAGTATTTTGTGACGTTCATTGATGATTTTTCGAGGAAGATATGGTTGTATCCGATCAAAGCAAAGAGCGAGTGTTTTGAGAAGTTCAAAGAGTTCAAGGCGTTGGTTGAGAAGCAATCCGAGCACAAGATCAAGGTGTTTCGATCGGATAATGGCGGCGAGTTCATGTCCAACCAATTTGGAGAGTTATTGAAGAAAGAAGGCATTGCTAGACAAACCACAACGCCATATACACCACAACAAAACGGAGTTGCAGAGCGTGCAAATCGAACAATTGTGGAAATGGCAAGGAGTATGTTGCATGCACAAAATTTGGGTTTGGACCTTTGGGCGGAAGCGGTGGTGACTGCGGTGTACACACGCAACCGATGCCCGACGAGTGCGGTTCAAAACATGACACCAGAGCAAGCGTGGAGTGGGAGGCCACCCCGCGTGGAGCACATGCGCACATTTGGATGCATCGCATTTGCAAAGGTACCCGATTCTCAAAGAACCAAACTTGAGGCCAAGGCAACAAAATGTGTGTTTCTTGGATATTGTGAAGGTACCAAGGCGTACAGGCTCATGTCGCTCGAGACCAAGAAGATCATTCGAGCTCGTGATGTGACATTTTGCGAGAATTCCAAGGTTGAAGACAATTTGGACGATGGTCCAAGTGGGAGAAGTGGCGATAAACCGGCCATTGTGGACCAATCTTCCAAATCTCCCGTTATTGATATTGTTGATGAAGACGAAGATGACGAAGATGGTGGTGATGAGGAACATATTGAGGAGCCACCTTTGAAGACGAAGAATGGCGAGAAAAAGGCACAAGCAACGGCGGTTGAAGACAATGCATCCTCGAGCGATCGTCGTTATCCAGAGAGAAATCGTAGACCACTTGGCGAGTGGTGGAAGAATCATATTCTCCCTCAAGGTGAGGAGGAGCATGCAAACGTTGCACTTTTAGATGCTCCATTGACGATTCGTGAAGCGTTGAGTTGTGATGATGCAAACAAGTGGGAGCAAGCCATGCAAGAGGAGTACAAATCGTTGATGGACAATGGCACTTGGGAATTGACTCCCCTCCCCAAGAATCGCAACGCTATCGGTTGTAAGTGGGTATTTCGTGCAAAGAGAGATGCAACGGGTGATGTGGTTCGTTATAAGGCAAGATTGGTGGCAAAGGGCTTTTCACAAATCGAAGGTGTTGATTTTCATGAGACCTTTGCACCGGTGGCGAAATTCACCACTATTCGATGCATTTTGGCCATCGGGGCTGCCATGGATTTGGAAATGCATCAAATGGATGTGAAGACGGCGTTCTTGAACGGCGAGTTGGACGAGGACATCTACATGGTACAACCCGAAGGATTTGTGCAACGAGGTAATGAGAACCTTGTTTGCAAGTTGAACAAGTCATTGTATGGGTTGAAGCAATCTCCACGCGCATGGTATCAAAAGATTGACACGTTTCTTGTTCATATCGGGTTCACAAGGAGCATCGCTGATCACAGCTTGTATTTCATGCAAAAGGGGCAACATGTGGTCATCGTGATCATATATGTGGATGATTTGATCATCCTTGCAAGTTGTATGAGCTCTTTGAAGGCATTGAAGGCAATGCTTGAGAACGAGTACGAGATGAGTGATTTGGGTGAGTTGCACTTTTGTCTAGGAGTTGAGTTTGTGCGAGATAGAGCAACACGCACCATAACAATGAATCAAAGCAAGTATGTTATGGATGTGCTCAAACGCTTTGGCATGGAGGATTGCAAACCGGTTGGCACTCCATTGGATGTGAATTCCAAACTCGTAAAACTCACGGATGAGGAGTATGCATTAGAGGCTCAATCTATGGTGGATGTGCCATACAAGCAAGCTGTAGGGTCATTGATGTATGCTATGATTGCAACAAGGCCGGACCTTGCGTATCCAATCAGCGTTGTGAGTCAACACATGGCAAGACCGGGTTCAAGTCATTGGGTTGCGGTCAAGAGGATCATGCGGTACTTGAAAGGCACAAGTGATGTGAGGTTGTGTCTTGGAGGTGACAACATTGTGTTGAGTGGGTATTGTGATGCGGATTATGCGGGTGATACCAATGATCGTAGATCCACCACGGGGTACATGTTCAAAGTTGGATCGGGGGCCGTTTCATGGAATAGCAAACGCCAACAAACCACAGCCACGTCAACGGTTGAGGCGGAGTACATGGCGACGAGCCACGGTACGAAGGAGGCCATTTGGTTGAGGCAACTAATGGCGGATGTGAGATGCACTCAAGAGGAGGCTACAACAATCATGTGTGACAACCAAGGGAGTATGTCATTGGCGAAGAATCCAACGCATCACTCACGTACAAAGCACATTGATGTGCAATATCACTTCATTCGAGAGAAGTTAGAGATGAAGGTGATAGAGTTGAAGTATTGTCCAACGGAGCACATGGTGGCGGACGTGCTGACAAAGGCTCTTGCGAGAGATCGACATCAAAGACTAGTGGTGGCATTTGGGCTCGAAGGCTTTGGCTATTCGCAAAGTGGGAGTGTTGAAGTAGGATGATTGCGTGGGCTGAAGTTGCTCATAGCCATGCGCATTAGCTAGAGTAGATGATGCGAATGAGCTAGAGTTGCAACTAGTCATGATTCAAATTAGAAAACAATTATTATTAATCATACATAATACTCATAATTATGATTCATGGCAATTCACTCCATGACATGGAAGACTTCATTAGTGAATGATTCTAGTAAGAATGTTCATTATATCTACAGTCAACTTACAAGAAAGTTGTGTTTTCAATTTTTGCATGGCAAATTTAAGCTATAGTGACAAGTTTGCTTAAAAGTAACAACATCACTCAATGGTCCAAGCTATTTGCAACTTCTGGACTCAATTAAAGCTCCTAGATTCATAGATAATTGTGCAATCATCATCCATAATTTATGTCATGATTCATTTGTGCAATCATCATCCATAATTTATGTCATGATTCATGAATCTCATCACTCATGTAAAATTATCATGACAGATACTAGTCATTCTTATATAGTCTACTTATATCCAATTTTTAGTGAAACAACTTCTGACTACATACTTCCAATGCCATTTTAATTGATTCTTGTACTTTACCTGTCAAGTCATGCTCCACCGGTTTATCAAGTTTCACTCCATGACATGATAGACTTCATTAGTGAATGATCTTTGAATGTTCATCATATTTACAGTCAACTTATAACAAAATTGTGTTTTTAATTTTTGCATGACAACTTTAAGCAATAGTGACAAGTTTGCTTAAAAGCAACAACAACATCCAAAGGTTCAAACTATTTGCAACTTGTGGACCCAATTATTGCCCCTAGATTCATACATAATTGTGCAATCATCATCAATAATTTATGTCAAGGTCCGGGTCTGATCAGGGTACCCCTTCCCGGACTGTCCGGAGTTTAATTAGAGGAATGTCCATAAATTGGTAATGAAAAAATTATTGGAGAATTACAAAAATTACATGGTATTATAGATGGCATGTTGGTACACAATAATCATGTGCTATGTAGGTTAAATTCAAAAATTGAAATTTTTCCTAATTTATCATATCTAGCACGTGCTCACATTACAGTAGCGAAAGGACTATGTATTTAAGGTTTTTTACTAATTAAAACAAATAATCATGCACTTTATTAAGTTTATATTTAAGCATATCATATAGTTTTAAGACAAACTGATGCATGATTTATCTAGTTCTGGAAAAAGGGCTCAAATATGGAGTATTACAACTTTCTCATGAATCTATCATTGAATTCATGTGAATTGAAAATGTGTAATTTCTAGCACACATTAAGTGAATTATAAAGTGACTGTTTTAGTGAGACAGTCCTTTTTGGAACCCATATCAGACCCGGACCCGTCATGATTCATGAAACTCATCGTTCATGTATATCATGACAGATACTCATCATTCATGTATAGCATCAAGACATCTCTTAGAAATAAATAAACTATAATGAAGAATAAATTGAGTGAGAGGAATCATTGGAAAATGTCATAACAATCAAACTCTGAAAGAGGAAAGTGTTACTCACGTAGAGAAGGACTCTTTTGGATTCAAAGCTCCATGATGCGGCTTCAAGTACCACAAGTTGCAAATAGCTTGAACCTTTAGATGATGTTGTTGCTTTCAAGCAAACTTCTCAGTTTTGCTTAAATTTGCCATCCAAAACTTGAAAAAACAACTTTGTTAAACACAACTTTGTTGTTGTAGATATTAATAGTGAACATTCTAGAATCATGATTATTCAATGAAGTCTTTCATGATTGTTAAGGACTGTAAGTCGATAGACCGATAGACTTATTAAGTAACTAAATTAATACTGCCCCAAAAATCTAATATCCAAATGTATACATTTTTAAAACTAATTTCAAGTTATAACATTTTATAAGACTATATTTTATTCAACCTTAAGACTCAGTTTTATGCAATTGTCTATTTTTTCTAAAACTCTCAATAATTGGCAACACGTGTTACTTGAATCAGAAACTTGAGAGCGATATTTGAATTTTAAAATGTGTAGAAAATATTTTAAAGTACCATGAGGTGTACACGGTGACGGTACAAAGTAGTGGGAAGCAAACTTATTATCGAGATAGATAGCGGTTTAGACCGTCACCTATCACCGAGCCATGCGTTAATTTTGTGATAAGTAAAATAATTCAATTTGTCGAACTTACTAAATAATAGTTTTTGGTTACGTTTTTACTAGGTTAATTTACCATGGTTTGTAGTAAATAAGTTAAAAGTAAATACGTATGTACTACCGTAATTATTTAGTACGTTTAATTTGGAAAATTATAAACGAAAAGGTGACTTGACGGCCTCCACGTGGCCGCACCTCAGTGGTGGATTCTGGCGGCTTCGAGGCCGACTGAAGTTGACATGGTGGTGATTTGACATGTGCAAATGATGAAAAAGATGGCGGCGTAGCTAGCGACTGACCCCTCTTGAGTTCGAGCAAGGGCTTGTGCAATCTGAGCCCTTCGTTGTGATGGACGGCCACGATCAAGAGAATCGGACCGGGTTCAACGAAGTCAAAACGGGTCACTGACCCTGTTTGAGCAGCTCCCTCACCAGACCTGCGGCGCTACTCTACAGTACTCTGACACTTTGGATTCATTTAGTAAGGTAGATTTATTTAATGAGGGAAGAAATCTAATGAGTCAAACACGTATGTGGAATTGACATGTGGAATTCTGGGTGGTCCAAGAAGATGAGCCCGGCTCAGAAGGGGAGAATTTCAGAAAATCACAGTCAGAATAAAAAAAACGGAGTCGACAATTGATATTTTATTAATATTATTTATTTTATTTTGTAAGGTTTAAAAAAAAATCAATTATAAATCCCACATCTACAATTCTTGTGATGAATTTGGATTAATATGCGCCATGAAATGGTATAATTTCCATTATTTGATTCCACTTATTTTTAAAAATCATCTTTAATATCTCGCTTTTTGGAACTAAGAATGAAACTTGACATAAACTACTTTTGTTAATTTAAAAAAATCACATTATCTTATTTTGAAGATCCATATTGTACATATGGTAGTCAACTGACTTAAGAACCAGTAGAAATTTGGATGGATAAAAAACACCATTGCAAACGATAATGGGGCGCATTAGAAAGCATCCAACATCTAGAATATAGATGTTGGCGCGTTAAAGGGTTTACTTAATGATAAATGAAATTGAATCATTTAAAGTAAAAAAGAATGTACATGCAATATGGATTTAGTTGAAAATTGTACTTGAATCCATTTCTAAAAGTGTAGTTGACATTAATTTTAGCACCTAGTGGAAATATTCATTTTGTTGGAATTAAGTTTTTCATGTGGTAATTAAGCTACTTATGAGGGAAGTGATAGACCAAGAGTCAATGACTTCAAGTTAGTTAGAACACCAAAATACTAGTCTAGTTAGTCTGTACATATTCTTAAAATGTAGACAGACGGTACGAGGACTATAAGGGCCCCCTTCCATGTACGGGGGCAGTGGGTGGCCGGTCCTTAAAAGGAGGAAGCTCCACCGAAATGGGTGGAAACGGGAGGATTCAAGAGTATATATTTCATTTGTCTCGAAATGGGTAGAGCATGGGTAGTTCTTGAGACCTCAATTTTTATCTTCTAATCGGATAAACTAATTTTTTGAACAATGGTTTTGATATTTTTAATTTTTTTCTTATTGCGTCCATTACTATTACCTTTAGCAAAAGATTTATTTTTTTATTTTTATTTTTTGACACAAGTGATTTTTTAGCAGTGAAATTACATCTTTCATTTCTTAACTACTTGTAAGTATGACTTTCGAGTACCTCAAATACATTTTAAGCATTAAAATTGACAAAATGTAGAATGCAGCCATGACTCTAAGCTCTAATTTTTTTTTAAATTGCACATATGTGAGCCTAATGGCATTTTAAGGAACCCAAGGTATTATTTATATATTTGCATACTTGAACTATCACATTTTATGATTTATAATATTTCATAAATAGTCATCAATATTAGGGAGATATGACAATAATTTCAATATAATTAGATGATATTTTTAACATTTACAACATTTATCATCATTACATTAATAAGTTCTAGACTTTAGGTAAACAATGTTTATTATGTGACTTGCCACCCAACCATGACATCTTGTTCGATAAACAATCGTATATCCTTCACCCACCAAGCCACACTTATAGTCCTCGCACCGTCTATCTACATTCTAAGAATAAGGTGGTTACCCCATTCCCAATTGGCTCCTTTTACCAACAGCTAGGGGCATTATCCGCAATCAATGCTAGAATGGTGTTGGTTGTAGCATGAGTTACAGTTGGTAATGGGATCTCTCTTGTTGGTTTTAGTATATGTAAGTGTGGTTATGGGTTTGTTGTTGTTGGTTCAAGCATCTTTAGTGTGTGCAATACATTCTCCTTTAGACAGAAAGAGGTGTTAGTACCTATATGACGTGAATGGGATGCGTCATACTTCAACTTTGAAAATTTGTAACTAATTCATTCTTCATTCAAAAATTATGTTTGAACTTGTGTTGGAATCTATTTCTTCTTGTCTACCTCTAAAAAATAATAATACTAAATAATATCAATGCCTCATATGCGTATTTCTTATTCAGTTGGAAATGGGGTAACCACCTTATGTACAGACTAACTAGACTAGTCATTTGGTGTTCTAACTAACTTGAAGTCATAGACTCTTAGTCTATCACTTCCCTCATAAGTAGCTTAATTACCTCATAAGTAGCTTTATTACTTTAAATGATTGAACTTCGAACTCATGGAATCGAGAGGGGCTGGTGATGAGGGGCGGCGTACGTACAGCCTTTCCCGCGCTCCCTCACTCTCACCATCCTCCTCCAGTTTCTTCAAAACTTGTGCTTTGAGCTTTTGCTGCTAGCGGGAGTTTGTTTAGGGTTTGTTTAGCTTATTTAGCGCTTGAATTTCAGTTGTTATTGGTTGCGGTTGAAGTCGCGCTGCTGTTGGTGATGGTCGCTTGCTGCTGCTGCTGTTGAAGGCTCTGTTTTGCACCTCAGAAGGTAAGTCTGTAGTTCTAGGGTTTTGGAATTCTGATCTGTGGTTTCTTCTTGGGTTTGGATTCTTCTCTCACGCACGCGCTCTCTCACGCACGCTTCTTATCTCTCACACACGCATCAAACCTAATCTCTGTCATTAAGATTCAAGAGAGCGCAATGCCGATCATTCTTCAGTTAGCAATGGCCAGAACACGTAGGTTTAGGGTTGAGGTCTTTCGAATTGCAAGTCTTTCGAATTTCAAAGTGGAACTGCTAAAACGCTGTCTCTAATGTTTGGTGATTTTACGAGTTAGGACGTCCACATATGTCAGGACTGAGTGAGATAATTGTTGTGTACACGCAGGATTCATATATAGATTATGAAGTGAGCACGTCAGCAACGTCGAGCTTTCAAGTCTGGCGCGAACAAAGAGCACCGCTCGGATAACGAGGAGCAGCCCTGACAAAATCAAAACGTTGTTTGAGCAGCGGCGAAAGCTAGTAGTCGAAGAATCCACCGACAGTGAGAATCATCCAGAAATGCCGTAAGTTGCAAATCCGCGCTCCTATTCTGATGCTCAAACACTGTGAAGCAGAGGTTAGAGTACACCGGGGGATCCACTGATCCGTACAGTTCATTCGGGAAAACTGCTAGTTTAAGGGTTTAAGGGTTTAGGGTTTAGGGTTTAGGGTAGACATCCCCCAATGGTAGAAACCGATGTAGAATCTAGCATTTAGCTCAATCTTCATGGGGCGGTCGCCCGATGTGAAGTGCGCATGACTGAACTAGAATCAATAGATATTCAGTCATTATGCATCGGGGGGTCGCCCGATACTAAATTTTCAATTCTAGCCAGAGCTATATTTCAATCCCTCCAATGTAGAATTTATGCACTCTGCATGAGAGAATGGGGCGATCCCCCGATGAGAAGATGGGCAAACCCCCAATGGTTGTAAAGGATGGGGCGACCCCCCCATGGTGAATGAGAAGATCCTTTTAAACACAGAACAATAGAAAATCAGTCATTCACGATGGGGTGTCGCCCGATGTAAAATGCTTATAATTGCTTAAAATAGATTTCCATCATAGGAAATTCACACAGTGACCATCGGGGGATCGCCCGACGCAATTATGGATCTGATACTATGAGCGATTGGCTTTGGTAAGAGTTGCTAGCATTCAATAGGCTGGAAGTGAATTGTAATGGCGGTTTACAATAACGTCTAGATTACTATATTCCTTCTTTGATGAGTCTAGCATTTAGCTCTATGCGCATGGGGCTGTCGCTCGATGTAAAGTACGCATGAGTGAACTAAAACCAATAGATGTTTAATCTTTATGCATGGGGGGGTCGCCCAATAATTATTCTAGAATTCTAGCCAGACCTATGTTAATATAGATATTCAGTATTTATGCATGGGGGGATCGCCCGATGCAATTATGGATCTGATACCATATGCGATTGGCTTTGGAAAGAGTTGGTAGCATTCATTAGGCTGAGAGTGAATTGGAATGGCGGTTTACAATAACGTCTAGATTACTATTTGCCTTCTTCGGAGAGTCTAGCATTTTGCTCTATTCGCATAGGGCGGTCGCCCGACGTATAGTGCGCATTAGTGAACTAAAACCAAAAGATACTTAGTCCTTATGCATGGGGGGGGTCGCCCAATAATATTTCTTAAATTCTAGCCAGGCCTATCTTTAAATAGATATTCAGTCTTTATGCATGGGGGGATCTCCCGATGCAATTATGGATCTGATACTATGAGCGTTTGGCTTTGGTTAGAGTTGGTAGCAATATTTAGGCTGAGAGTGAATTGGAATGTCAGACTTCAGATTATGTAAGTCGCCTAATTTGATGACCGTGAGTGTTCCACGCAGGCATCCAAAGTATTCGGAGGCACCTTCTGATCTTCAACCTAGACGGTTATCCCGGTATGTGGATGTGTGGTTGCGAGATCAAAACATTGAGTTGGATGACGGGACCCCCGTGAGAATTTCATTCAGAGCTGATCGACATCTTCAAGCGTGGGGGTTGATGTGGCAAAAGAAGTCAGACGAGCATGCGAGAATCGTCCCAGTAATGGTTGCAGCAGGGGGGGAATCTAAAAGTACTGCAGTAGGTGTCCAAGTATTGGGGATACATGTGCCTCACAATCGTAGATACGATATTTTCTTAGTCATCCAAGAACAGCCACTTGCGAAGGACACAGATACCCGAATATATGGACTACTTGTAGACGCAAACAAATTGGACTCAGCACTATGCACATCTGTGACGGAGAGGGGGTTTGAAATTTACAAGGATCCGGAGCGCATAGTCGTGGATATGGAAAAGTCATGGGAGCTTCTAGTGGATGCCCAAAACGAATCTGCTGTTGTTGGAGAGGACCCGCCGGCATATATTACAACTTCGAGCAAGAAGCGCAAGTCACCAATGAAGCCGAAGCGTCCGAAGAAGACTACAATCGAGAAAGATGATGCTGGGAAGAAACCGGGATTGACCCTCGCAGATGCTGTGAACTTCGGATCTGACGACAAAAAACGCTTGATTCCTGAACTGAGAGAAGAAATCAGGAAGCTCTACGATGCCGAGTTCTCCCCACTTTATATTCATCATTCAGAGAACACAATCGGGATGGAATCATGGAAGAATCCAGACGGCCAGGAGCTGCACGTGCACTTCGACCATCTTCACCAGGCAGAGCCGGGGGGGATCGTGTACCGAGGGCTCGTCCAGGACAGAGTAGATCGCATTGCGATGCAGGTGGAAATAGTTCCAGACATTAGCCTTGTCAGAGCTCAGGTGATCGTGCTGCCCCTGAAGGGTTTTGCTAACGAGAAGTCGATCTACTTCTCTAGCAGACTGAAGAAGAAAGATATTAACGCAAGTACCCACTACTATATCATTGGCGGCCAGCACACCGTAGCAGCTCACCAGAAGGTCTTCAGCACGAAGGACCAGATTTCTGACTTAAAGAAAGGCTTGCTGTCAAAATTTAGTATCATCCCAGTCTGGTGCGAAGAGAGTAATTTCCAGAAGCTCTGTATCTATCTCGAGTATTGAATCAAGATGTAGCGGGCGAGCGAACGGAACAGACATTTATGCAACAGCTCGGAAACGCTCGAGTGGCGTGGCACAAGATGAATCGGCCCATGCCTACGTTATGTGGACGCGTGCATTCCTCGAAATTTAAGGTGAGATGAGGCCATTATGCATCTCAATTTTGGTGGTGCATTGCAAGCTTCAGTTATTACATAGAACATGGGGCGATCGCCCGATATGCTCAATGTTTAGGTGATTCCCTCTTGTAATCCATGGTATTTCATAATCTGAAACTTTTTTCCTAGAGTCCACTTCAATTGGAGTAGCTCATGGGGCGATCGCCCCATGCTTTTGGAAATTCACTGATCATTAGGAAATTTTATGGGGCGATCCCCCCATTTCATGGAAGCTTACTCATGGTGTCTTGTTTATTGATTTCAGAATGAATTCCTCCCGAAAGTGAAGCTTATATTCGCGGGTAAATCAGTGAAATCCAAGAATGCAGGTGATGGAAGACTTCCATTGCTATATCTAGAGGACGATCATTTTGACCAGTGGGTTTCGATTGAGAGCCAGTGGTTAGCAGGGAGCCTTCCTGACCAATGGGGAAGAGTTGTTGCTCCGCACAGTAAAGGAATTAGCGGGAGGAAGAACTTCGTAGAGAACGACCTGAAAATTCTGCATAGGATGCGGAATGAGGACGTCAATTTTGTTGCAACTCAGATCCTGGAGAGGAAAATCTGCGTGAAGGGCACGAACTTCAAGAGCGCACCTGCGACCATGACGTCTTTGGTGGATTTCTGTAACCAAGAACGGAAGCTCCGGGCTATGAAAGATGAGCTTATGAATCTTTTCAAGAAATCTCCTCTACCGAGCAGGAAGGCAGAGTATGTCCCATATTTCGCTGCGGATTGGGATGCTCTGGCGACGCAACGGGGTTACACTCGTGAGACCATGATGGCACTTCTTTTGCAAATACTGAAATTACCTGAGGGAGAGGCATACTTCAATAAGTGCCTTGACAATTTAGTGAAGAATTCCAAACCCGGCGACCTCCCCGACAACATCAAGTGCGTATATATGTCCTACGGTGCATAGGATTCAGACCGTCCTGAACTTCAAGTCGTTGATTTGTATTCCAAAAAGTACAAATGCGTCACTTATGACTGGTTCAAAGGGAACCTGAGTGCAGCAATGAATGATGATGTCAACGTTCGGCCCTGGTTGGAAGACATGTCCGAAGATGTTAGGTTTCTTTTTGTCTGTTTCTGCTTTACAACCGTAGAAAGTGGCAAGACTAAGGCAAGACTGTTGGAAAATAGAAGACTTTCAGTGATTTTTGACGCATGCGAGCAGCAGGAGATTGCGACCATTAATATACACTCACCAGCAATCCTCATCACGGACGTGCACGGGATGACACAGATTGCAAAGGAGATCGAAGTGCGGAAAGGAAGATCGAACGCCAATGCATGGGATTATCATGTCGTGCACTACCTTCCATAGCCTGATGATGAATTCCCTCCATGCGACATCAGCGCTCAAGTTGTAGTGTATGTTGTTTTTATATTCGGGAGGATTGTGCGTGGGAGACGTGCAGAATTCGACTTCTTCTTCGAGAGGGACAGAGGGAATCGAGATAGAATTTCGGCTCTGTATTCAGCAGCTGACTCCTCGGATGTAACCGTCGACTGAGAATGGCGAATTCCGGGAAATGCATCCTTGAATTTGAGCACTGTGTTTGCAATGTTCAAGTGTTTTCTAAAGAAGGATATACTTCTTATCAATTTGCATGGGGGCCCCAATATTACATACGTGGGATTGGTAAGTTCTGAAATTCCTTCACGATTCAATAGTTCAGATTTATATTATTTAGCTCTATCTGTGTTGCAATATCTGCCAGTTGATCGGGGGATCGCCCCATCTCTGTTGAGAATATTTGTCAATGGATCGGGGGATCGACCGATGACCCTTGAACTGATTTGCGCAGAGAAACAACGCCAGTGTCTTGGAGTTTGTGGAGAATGATAGTAGGCTTGACGATGCCAGAAGTCGAACACAAAGAATGTGGGACATCATCAGCAAAGAGGCTGTGTTTGACAATCCCGTGTGTTCCCCTCTTTCTCCGGAACCTACAGGTGCAGCTGTCCCACATGCTGCGGATGATGCCACAACTTCGAGACCTCATACTAGATCAGCCTCCCATGTGAAAGTTGATTCGGACTCCGAGAATGACAGCGATAGTGAGGACGAGGACGAGGACGAAGACGAGGACGAAGGCGAACGCGAGGGCGACGGGACTGCCAACAAGCGCATCCGGGTTGAATCCCCCTCTCCTGTACCGCACGAACAGTCAAGTGCAGGGACTACTAAGTCTGCGGCTAAGGCTCTGTTTAGACTGCGCAATGATGAAAGTGAAACCGATGCTGGCAGGGACGCAAGCCCGGTATGATGATGACTTTTATGCTTTTCTTAATGGGAATAAAGTGAAAATCTCAATTAATATTTGATGAGCATTCCCCGAGTTTATATGTTACTATGTACTGGTCAGTGCAGGCAGAGTCGTTCCACGCAAATATGTATGTCTGGAATCTTCCTGAGTCTGATGCTGATCTCTCGGATGAGATTTCTTGGGCTCAGTTACCTGGATCCGGCTACAGGGATCCCATCTCTATAGCTAGTAAGTATGCGGCGCAAGTTTGGAGGACGAAGCCGCCTATGCACATACTTGCATATAAAGTGCAACATATTCATGCAGTCGGTGACGAGGTAGCTAACCCCACTACACCGACCTCAATACAAGTGCAGCGAGTGGCACAGAAGAGGAAATCATCATTCGTAACAATTGACGTCGGTGCATTGCAAGGAGTTGCGGGTGCCATCGAAGGTCCTGCGCTACGCTCAGGAGCTGCCCCCGTGCTCGGTTCCAACCAGATTGTATCATCAAGTAGACAGGATGCTTCACAATCACGGGGCGGAACGATGGCAGAGTCTCTCCTTAATGAAGGGGATGCCAATGTTGAAGCTTGTGTTCAAGGGCAGTCACTGGATATGGAGGGTGGAATGCCAAAAAAAGTGAAGACGGTGGAGGGGTCATCGGGGGATCTCCCCATAATACTCTCTGGCAACTCTCCTCCTTCATTCGAAGAGGATGATGCTGTGAGCCAGGCAGAACCTCTGGACCCATGCTTGGTGAACTCTATGCGTGACCTCGACAGAATGAGTCCTGCTCACGATCCTGACACTGCGCGTCCTGATGCGCCTAATACTCCAAATCAAGAGAGTCGGGATGACCTGTCGAAGATAGACTCTAGCATGCCTGCAAAAGAAGTCATCCAAGACACAGATGGTCCAGATACAATATCGGGCGGTGGCCCGATAGGTCCTATGGGGAAGGACGTTTCAGCGGAAGATGGAGTTGGTGGACTGGAGGAGTATTCTAGCAAATCAATGGATTTGCAGCACATCCAAGACGACGTCGTCGAAGATGGTCCAGATGCAGTATTGGGTGGTGGCCCGATAGGTCCTATGGGGAAGGACGTTCCAGCGAAAGCTGGAGTTGGTGGACTGGAGGAATCTTCTTTCAAATCAATGGATTTGTAGCACATCCAAGACGACGTCGTCGAAGATGGTCCAGATACAGTATCGGGCGGTGGCCCGATAGGACCTATGGTGAAGGACGTTTCAGCGGAAGCTGGAGTTGGTGGACTGGAGGAATCTTCTATCAAAACAATGGATTTGCAGCACATCCAAGACGACGTCGTCGAAGATGGTCCAGATACAGTATTGGGCGGTGGCCCGATGGGTCCTATGGGGAAGGACGATATACCGGAAGATGGAGTTGGTGGACCGGAGGATTCTTCTGGCAAATTAATCGAGTTGCAGCATGCTGCGGAGATGGACAGGACGCCACAGCTCTTCCGGCAGGCCTTGCATTGAACGCATCAACTCCCGGGAAATCCTTTGCAAAGCCGCACGATTCATCGGTTTCTAACATGCGGAAATCAAATGTCAAGGACTTCATGAGAGCTCAAAGGTCTGCGATGTGGCAGGAGGAAGAGGCCAGGACGAAGCTAAGGCATCCCCTCACGAGTAAACTTCGAAAGGAGACTTCGAGAATTATTTCCGAGGTATTGTGCAACAAGTCGGCTGAGGTTTGTGCAATTGAGGCGGCTTTTGAAGATCTGTACAAGACTAAAAACCTGTCTGCTTATGATGAACATGAATGCTTTAACTTTAACTTGATTCCTAAGTCTGACTTATAAATGTTTCTAAGGCTGACTTGTAAATGTTCCTAAGGCTGACTGTTAAGGGGTTTTTCTAGGAACCGACCTTAAACGAATGAAGCTACTCCGCCCAAGACTATTCCACTCTAGACTAGTTTCTAGAGATTGAGAGGAGTAGTAAGAGGTTTCTACTATGAAGAATGAACTGTCGGTTAAGGAAAAGCACCAGTATGCTAGTGAGTCGACTCCTGCATACCCACAGACTACTGCAACTATTCAAGATACAACCACAAGGAATGATTCAAGAGCAAGAAACAGCAGTAGTCTAACAGCAGTAGTCTAACATACTAGTGTGCACAAGAAGAACTTAAAACAAGAATGAAGTACAACTGAGGCTGCCAAAAAAGATGTACAAATGGTATAACAACAACTCTCTCGAAGAGAGTGGAGGTACATATAGGAGACTGGTCTGACAGTGTGTCAGACTGGTCGACCGGAAAAGTCGGGTCGACCAGTCTGTACCAGCCTGTACTGCCACGTGTCGCCTGCCAGGTCTATTCCTGCCGGGTATAGACTAGCCTACTCTTAGCCTAAGGGAATATCAACTAATATTCGGTTAACATTACCCTCCCTCTGAGCTAAGTACACTCCTGTGGACTTTAGACTACCCCGGTCGGTGACTAGGAAAAATTGTTCACAAGGAATGACAAAATTACCCGTGGTCAAGTAATCGACCCAGCTAAGGTCCACTCATCAGTCGTGGACGTCGCTAGAGTCCTGGGTCATGCTTGGCGAGCGGATATCGGGAGGCATTCCTGAGAAGTCGAACCCCAGAGAGTGTGGTGAAGAGATTACTGGTAAGTCGACCGATGGTGTAGGTGCTGTCATCATCTGGTCGGGTGCTAGGGGCTGCTGATCCTGCTGCTGCTGTGGAGAAGGAGGGTGTGGAGCGGCTGGCTGCTGTTGCACCGTGTCTTGAAGGTTGAGTGGCGCTGGCTGCTGGTCTTGTTGCTGCTGATCGCGATCTTCGTCTTCATTGGTCGACTCGCTGTCGTCTTCGTCGTCATCCTCACTTAACTTGACGTCGGTAGTCAAAACCTCGTCTTCGTCAGTCGACTGGTTCTCCCAGAGCGAATGGTCGGGTTCGAGGTGGCTCGTATCCCTCTCTTCGTCTTCGTTGACTGCTGGAATCTCCAAGTCCGGGTGGTCGAGCTGAAGTTGGTCGAGTTGCCTGCGGTACATGTTGAGCTGGTGGCGGTCGGTACTGAGGGTGTGCTTGAGAACCTTGATACGGTTTCGTGCCTTGAGTCGGAGTCGGTACTTGCGCGCTCGAAGTTTGTGTAACTGCAGCTCCCGACTTGCGAATTGGCGGGACTTTTCCTCGTTGTCCTGGAGTAGTAGGTCGAGTCGGTTATTGGAGTCGACTATCTCCCTCCGAGCTTGCTGAAGACTGAGCTGGGTTGCTGCTACCTCGGCTCGTGCCGCTCCGAGTTTGTTTCGTGCTACCACGAGCTCGCTCTGGTGTTTCTGTTTCTGCTGTCAACTGCTGTGGAGGTCGGCTTCTAGCTGGGCCAACCTGTTGTCGGTCTGACTCTTCTCCTCCGTGACGGTGGTGAGAGTAGTACGAAGTCTTGCCAGTTCGTTAGTGAGGTTGTCGACCTGTTGCTTGTATGTTGTGGAGTCCTTGGTCAGTCGACTACTTTCCAATCGGTGGCGGTCGAGCTCAGCTTGAAAGGTGGTTTTTGCTTGAACCGCCTCGAGCAAGAGGAGGTTCACTTGGGAGCCGACATCCTCGAGTCGACCTACTGCTCCTTGGACGTCCTCCAGGCGCTGGCGCCAATGCATTGCGAGTGTCGTGGCTCGTGATATTGGTGAGTCGGGTGCAGGTCGATTGACCCCAGGTGATGGCGGCGATCGAGTCGTGGGGGAGACGGGTAGTGGCTGGCGAAATTCGCCGGTTGGTGCCGCTCCATATGCCGCTTCGAGGTTGAGCGACGCGAAGTCGGATAGAGAAGGCAGAGGTGTGTCCGGGATGGGAGTCTCACTTGGCGTTGGTGGTGGAGTCGACTGGGCCTCGCTGTCGGATGAAGTCAGGTCGACCTGTCGAGGTACAAACTGACTCAATGGTGTGAGTTTGCCTCATTTGGCACACTTCTCTAGTCGCTCCTGGTCTCGCTTGCGTGCGAGTGAGGAGCGTGTCTCCCTTCGTTCTGTGGTCGGTTGGCTCCCGGTAGTGGCTGTCGGTGCTACTGGGTCGGGTGTGGTTTGTCGACTAGGGGGTCGAGCAGTCGATGTTTGGCCCAGGTCGACTGGTCGGGGCGGCCGAACATGGTCCTTCGAGGTGCGTTCGGCTCCAAGCCCGCCTTGAAAAACGATGTAGTCGGGTCCTTGGGAGCTGTTTTCCGAGTTCTCCGACTGTCGACGTCGGTCTTTGGTGTTCTGCTGGGCAACTATTTTATGTGCATACTCCTCGTCCGTGCTAGGAAAATAAGACTCAAGAAGGAAGTCCAATACCTCGGCTAAAGGGCAGATCGTGGTCTTCGTGGTCTGCATCGCCTTGATGTTGATGGCGATCGAGTTGAACATCCATGTCGCCCAATCCCATTGCATGGCGCGGTCGATCAGGGCCTCGACTGTGCACACTACGTCGAGCATTTCCTTGCCGACGTAGGTCGTCTTGCGTTTGAATCCGAGGCCTTGAATGAATGCCGTCAGTCGCCTGTGGTGTTCGGGTTTGCAGTGGCAGATGCTGTAGCCCTCAGCAGTCTTGCCGGCTGCAGAATATTCTTCTAGCCGACCCGGTGGGTACTCTGCAGGGTCGATTGGCTGGATAGTAATGCCAAATGGCAGTTTGAGAACCTCGTGAATCACAGTCTGGTCGACTGTGACTGTATGTGTGCGGACTCGCGCGGTGATCGTCTTGTTGGAGAGGTCGACTACCGCAGCGTTGACGAACTCCTCAATCAGCTCCATGCGTGGCGCGCGTTGCGGGTTGTCCCAGTCGAGTGCTACAAAGTCTGAAACACCGATCGCCTTGATGAAGTCGGCCTCGGTCGTGTGTTCAGCGGCGTACTCGCGCCATTCCCGGATCGGCCGCATCGACTGAAAGGCGAGGGTTTTGTAGAGTCCCTCCCTAGTGCGGATCGGAATTTCGTAAGTCGGTGGTGCGGAGGACCAGAGGCGTCGGGGGCCGCGATCAGTCGACTTGCCTTTCGCCATCGATCGGTCGGCTGCAAATCTGCGCACAAGGAGACAAGAGAAAGGCCGGCGTAGTCTCGAAGTCGGCTCGCACACAGTCGGCTGCAGTGGCGATGGGCGCGGTCGTTTCCTACTCAATCTACTCTCTATTATCTCTCGCACAGTCGGGCTACGGGGTCGCTTGACTACTCGTCGTCGTTCTACTCGTGATTGTCTAAATCGCTTGCTAAGAATTCATAAGGCAAGAGCCGCGGAGTGGCGGTCGCCCGGAGGAGAAGGGAAGGAGGGGGGAGAGTGAGCAATGGGAGATAAGAGGCGCGCGGCCGGTGGGTCGGCTGGAGAGGAAACTAATGGCGAGGAAGCAAGAGGAGGAAGAAGGGGTGCGGCCATGGTGCTAAATACCTGCCCTATGGGCCTTGCATTCAAAACTGAGAGGATAGGTGAGGGCGGCGGCCATAAATATAGCGGCTCTTCTAGGGTTTGACCGGTCGGGTTGACCAGTCGGGTCGACCAGTCGAGTCGACCCACGGTAACTAGATCGGGTCGGGTCCGTTGCTGGCGGTTAGGCTCATCTTCGTTCTGTTCTAGTGTTGACCTTATCTCTGATTTGCTAATGAGTGGGCTAGTCAATTCGGTTGGAGGTTGATCTCCTAGAACTCGGTAGGGTTTGAGTTTGTTGATGTTGACTACTACCGGTTCGGGGTCAAAGTGTTGAATGCTGACTAGGAGGACAGTGTTGTTGGGGAGGGTATACTGGACACGTTACGGGCCGAACCATTTGCTACGAAGTTTACCGGCATGGACATGTGTCCCTTTCGGGTGCCAGAGGACGTAGTCTCCTACATTGTATAGAGTCGACTGGCCTTGGGTCTAGGCCCACTGTGCTCGGTTCCACTGTTGTGCGCCGTGGTGGGTGGCTGCTGTCAGTCGGGTCTCGTCTAACTTCTCGAGTTTGGCGGCTCGGGCTGCCAGTACTCGCCTGGGAGTGAAGTCGGTAGTCAATGTCGACCGTTGGGTCGGGATGATGTATTCGGTTAGCATCAACGGCGTCAGACCATACACCAATTGGAAAGGTGTGTGGCCTGTCCCAACTTTGTATGCCGTTCGGTAAGCAAAAAGGACCGTGTGGAGCTGTAAGTCCCAGTCGGTTCGATTCTCGTTGACTAGCTTTTGGAGCATTCGGACTATGACCTTGTTGGTCGACTCGGCCTGGCCGTTGCCTTGCGGATAGTATGTCGTTGAAGTCGTGTGTCGGAGTAAAAAATGCTCGGTGAGAGTGTGCACCGTGCTATTGATTAAATGGGTACCTTGGTCGCTTACTAGGTGAAGTGGACATCCAAACCTGGTGAGAATTGCCTCGTACAGGAACTACGCGGTCTCCCTGGCGGTATTTCCTCGGAGAGCTCTAGCCTCGACCCATTTGGTGGCATAGTCGGTAGCTACCAAAATGTATCGACAGGCTGTATGTCGGGTCTTCTTGACGGGGCCTATGAAGTTGAGTCCCCATTTCATAAATGGTTCTGCGGGTAGTTGGGTGACGAGCTTCGAGGAGACTGTCTTGGGTAGTCCGCCTGTCATCTGGCATTCATGACACGACTGGCAGTACTGGACAGCGTCTTGGTGTAGAGTCGGCCACCAGTAGCCTGCGTCTAGTATTTTCCGAACAGTGATGTCGTGAGAAAAATGTCCTCCCGCGTTGCCTTTGAGTAATTCTTGGAGGATTGTTGTGGGCTGACTGCCGGTCAGGACTAGTCGGAGCTGGTGGTCCTTGCCGAGTCGGTATAGTTGTCCGTCGAGTACTTGGTACGGAATGGCTTTGTGAGCGATTCGCTTGCGAGCCTCCTTCGTCATGTGGGTTGGAAAAGTCCCGGTAGTCAAGTAGTCGACTATCCGGGCGACTATCGGGTGTAGCCAGTCGGGTTCGGTGGAAAAGAGTTGTGCGTCGACTGTCTGGTCGGGTATGCCTATGGCTGGCTCGGCCCCTTCATTTCTTGATAGTGCGTCGGCTACTCCATGTGTTTTGCCTGGTTTATAAACCACAGTGAAGTCGAATTCAAGAAACAGTAGTAGCCAGCGTGCCAGTCGACCCGATACCTGAGGTTTGTTGATCAAATACTGGAGCGCCAGGTGGTCGACATAGAAGACGAACTTATACCTAGGAGGTAATGGCGGAATTTGTTGGTGGCGTACACCATTGCGAGGGCTTCTTTCTCGGTTGTTGTATAGTTCTTCTCTGCTTTGTTGAGTAGTCAAGAAGCGTAGGCTATCGGTTGGTCGATGTTGCCGGTCGGGTTCTGTGCTAGCATCACCCCGACTGCTATGTCGGATGCGTCTGTGTGTATGTGGAAGTCGAGTGACCAGTCGACTCCGATCAGGATTGGTGCAGTCTGGTATCGATCCTTGATGGTCTGATATGCGGTTGCGCATGCAGGCGTCCAGACGAACGGTTCGCCTTTCCTGGTCAGTTTGGTGATGGGTTCCATGATGGCAGCATAATTTTTGATGAAGCATCGGTTGAACTGGGCTAGGCCATTGAACGTCTGAATGGCTTTGACGTCCTTTGGTGATGGCATGTCGACTAGGGCCTGGATTTTCTTTGGATCCGGAAACTTGCCTTCCCGTCCTACAATGTAGCCCAAAATTACACCAGAAGGAACATAGAATATACACTTTTCTGGATTGAGGCTTACCCCGTACTGTCGACATCGGTCGAAGACTAGTCTGAGCTTCGGTAGGTGGGAGTCGATGTCGATGTAGACACTGAAATCGTCTAGGAATAGCTTCATAAAGTCGCCCAGGTACTCTTTGAAGATCTGGTTGACGATGCGCTGGTAGGTAGGCGGGGCGTTCTTCAATCCAAACGGCATCACGACCCATACATACGCGCCCCATTCGGTAATGAATGCTGTTTTGGGGCGGTCGGTCGGGTCAATCCGTACCTGGTGGTAGCCAGAGAAACAGTCGATGAAGGAGTAGGCTTCATAGCCTATGACTGCGTCGAGTACCTCGTCCGTGAACGGAAGGGGGTACGGGTCTTTTTTGGTTGCTGCGTTCAGTCGACGGAAATCTACGCATATCTATAGTTTCCCATTCTTTTTGGGGACTACAACTATTGGGGATAGCCATGTCGCCTGGTCGACTGGTGCGATGAAGCCTGCTTTTAGAAGCCGTTCCAAGTCGTCCTTCACGGCTTGTGCATAGTTCGGGTTCATCCGGTATCGTGCCTGGTGACTAGGTGAGATAGTCGGGTCGAGCTCGATCCGGTGAGTCGCTATGTGTTCTGGTATACCTCACAGATCTTCGTAAGAGAAGGCGAAAATGTCGATGTATTCCTTAAACAGGGATTCTGCGCTAGTTCTGAGACTAGGGCTGAGATTCGCGTTCAGCTTCAACAGTTTGGGGTCGGTAGAGGTACCGACGTTGACATGGTCGAGTCGATCCTTCTCATTGTGATTCCAATGGGCAATGTCCATGAATCGCAGCTTGTCTTGTATTGGTGTCTCGTCTACCAACATTGTTCCTGGTGTATGTTGAATACCTTGGTGCCTAGGGGTACTGGCCGTCGTAGTCGATTCCGTGCCAGGCTGGTCGATTGTCGACTCGGTAGCAAGGAGGTTCCAGTCGATTGTGCCGATTGTGTAGAGGGTCGGGTCGGATGCCATCAAGATTTCCTCCTCTTCATCGGTGATACCTTCCATGAAGTTGTAACAGACTAGAGCATGTGGTGTAACCGCCTCGTATCCTAACTGTCGATTTATCTTGACGGTCTTGACGGTGCCGTTGCCCATGATCTGTACCTCATTGTTGCTCCAGTCGTGTATGACCTTGGCATGTCGAAGCCAGGGTCGACCTAGTAATAACCGGTAGTCTGACTTGATTGTCGAGCAGTCCATAACTATAAGCGTGACTATGTAGGGGATGCGATGAATATGAATTTTGACATCCATGATCAATCCTTTGGGTCGTGCTATTGTGCCATTAGCCATCTTGAGGTTGAATGGTGCGGGTGACGGTTTGGCTAGTCCCAACCTTCGGCGTTCCTCTTCGGTGATCACATTGACGCCGGAACCGCCATCGATCAGAACGTCGTCGACCAAGTTTTTACCGACTGAGACTGTGATGACTGGCATGTGTTTGTCGATGACTGCTGCAGCAGCGATCGTCACCTCCTCTGTAGTCGAGTAAGGTAACTCTGGAGTCGACCCTGGGTCTGGATGAGTCAGTCGATCCCGAACCAGTTTGGTGAGGGTCGGTGATAACTGTAGTAAGTCACGGATGGAAACCTGCAATTTGCAGTCTTGGAGTTGATCGAGGATCTGCTGTTGGACAACACCGAATGCGATGTTGCCTTGGTCGACTGTGGCCAGAGTCGGTTGGTCTGCATTGTCTTGGAGGGTGATCGTTTGTTGCAGTAATGCATCCGCGTCCCAGTCGAGTGAGGGTGAGTCCTCAGTCGACTTTGGGTCTTTAGTGGAAGTTGTTGTTTCCAACTCGGTTTGGAGTTGACGGACTTCCTGCATCATTTGATCACGTAGTAGTTCTTGGGCAGTCCAGTCGGTCTTCTCCGTGGTTTCGGCAGGAGTCGGCTGGTCGGTAGTCGACTGGCTTCTGGTAATTGCTGCGACCGTTAGGACACCAACCGTAGTGTTCGGTAGTTCTTCAATGACTACTGACGACGTGTTGGGCTTGGTCTCGATCTGCTGATTAAGGAATTTGACGACCTTCGGATCCTTCAGTAGGGGACACATGTGTGTCGAGTGGTCCAAGGTTTTGCAAAGAGAGCAAGGGAATATCCGTCGTGGTGTGCTATTTCGGGGCGGTCGACTCCTTGATTCGGCGGTAGTCGACACTGCTGTGGCTGCTGCTACTGGGGCTGTCTTATTAGCCGCCGCACGCCTTTTTCAATCTCACTCTCTTGATTGAGCCAGCAATCGCGTTCGAAATGGCCTGGCTTCTTGCAGCGGTTGCAAAATGCTCGTTTGGTAGTCTCGGTTCGCTCGGTAGTGGTCGAGTCTAGTTCTTTAGGTAGTCCGCTTTCTGCAAGCTTAGCCGATTTCTTGGTCTAGGCTAGTGTCGATCTTGGTAGGCCGACTGTGGCTACCTGCAGATACTTCAACAAACCAGCTCGGAAATTGCTTAGTAGGAAATTATCAGCCGGAAGGACCTCAAACTGGCTTACTAGTTTCATCATCCGTTCGTAGTAATCGTCAACCGACTCTTTGGCATCTTGTTTCATACTGCGGAAACGTAGGTAAGCCTGGTCATCATTGTCGATATCCTGGTAGCCGTGTTTGAAGGCATCGAGGATTTCATGTAAGTTTTGGTGTGGATATGACGTTCGTTGAGTCGAGAACCAATTATTGTTGAAGTAGGATGATTGCGTGGGCTGAAGTTGCTCATAGCCATGCGCATTAGCTAGAGTAGATGATGCGAATGAGCTAGACTTGCAACTAGAGAAGTGGTACTAGTTAGAAGTAATGAGAATTGGGTCTCCCAAGTGATATGGGCTGATCCTAGTGTACTAGGAGTGGAGTATGGGCTGATGTCCCATATGGTTTGCCAAGGGGACTCCCTTGGGTGTGCTACTTAAGAGGGGCAGCCCATGAGTAAAGATTATCTCTTTCCTATGCATTCCAAGTGTTTGTGTGAGGCTTTGGCATTCTAATCTAACCTTCAATAGGTTATGGGCCCACTCATGTGTTTTGCGTGAGTCAAAGATTAGATTGCTCATTGTGTGGAGGTCGTGCGTTGGAGCGCTGATTTTGGAGTATTGGAGCGCTGATTTGGAACTTTGGAGGGCTGAATTCGAGCTTTGGTGGGCTGATTTCGACATTGGGAGGTATTACAATCTTCCTACCTTTGATCTACGTGTTGGAGGGCTGAATTCGCACTTTGGAGATATCATTTGTTGATTTGGAGCGTTTGGAGCACTTTGGAGCACTTTTGGAGTTATCCACGTCTACAAGGGCTGAATTGGAGCTTTCGAGCTTATTGGTGCTTGTTGGAGTATATTGGAGCTGATTGGAGCTTATTGGAGCTTATTGGAGCTTATTGGAGCTTATTGGAGCTTATTGGAGCTTATTGGAGCTTATTGGCTCAATTTGTGCTCAATTTGTGCACTTGTGTTGTTGCAAGGCACTTTTATGCTTTGAGGCTCTTGGGGTGAGTCTACAATCTGATTTTGGTATTGCAATTCTTGCACAAGGGTTTGGAATGTGAGTTATGCCCTTGGAGTGCTCAAAATTAGAGTTTGGGTTAGTGAATGCACAACGGGGCTGATTTGATGAATTTCAATGCAATTAGGACTTGAAGGGGCTGAATTTGCATTGATTGAGAGTCCTTGGAAGGCACAAGGGTGTCCATAGGGTGCATTACCTGTTGTGAAGCACAAGGGTGCTGATTTGAGTGGATTTGAGCCAACGAGTGCGCAATTCTCCTAGTTAGGGTGTTGTGGTATGATCTTGTGCAAATTCACTAAGAACCATCACGATTGAGTTTGATGTGGAGCACAAAGGTGCTGATTTAGTGTTTGGAATTAATTTGGAGGCATTAGAAGCTCATACGTCTGCAATTTGCTTCACAAATCACAAAATTGTCAAAAAATCATAAAAACAATTTTTCTTAGCTTTCTAGGGGCTGAATTTGGTGAGCGTACGTCCTTCAATCAAGGATATGGCTACATTTGAGGGTGAAGGTGCTAAGGTTGTAGACAAGTTCGATGGCGTCAACTTCCACTTGTGGAAATTCAAGATGGAAATGGTCATGGCCGAAAAAGAATTGTGGGAGATAGTTGAGGGTAGTGAGGAACCGCCTTCGTCCGACGCCGAGGCTAGGGTACGAACTGCGTACACTCGGCGAGAGAAAAAGGCCTTTGCGATTTTGGCTCTTAATCTTTCTGATTCGCAGCTTTCTCATATTCGGTCGTGCAAGACTCCCGCCGAGGCATGGGCCAAGCTTTGCAATATTCATGAGGCAAAGAGCTTGGTCAATATCTTGTTTTTGAGGCGCAAGTTTTTCACCATCAAGATGGAAGAAAACGACGACATGTTGGCGCACATCAACAAAGTCAAGGCTCTTGCGGATCAGCTCAACGGCGCAGACGTCAACATTACCGACGGTGATATCGTTATGACGCTCCTCGAGAGTTTGCCGCCGTCGTACGAGTATCTTATCGTTGCTATGGAGAGTAGGCCCATTAGCGAGCTCACTCTTGATTATGTGACATCACGGTTGTTGCATGAACTCTCGCGGCGCAAAGAGAACGAGACTCGTGGCGATAGCGCGGCGCTTATGGCGAAGCAATCCAAGAGCGGTGCGAGTGGGAGCTCTACAGACAAGGTATGCTACTATTGCGGTAAGAAGGGCCACTTGGCAAAATTTTGCTACAAACGCAAGAGAGAGGAAAGTGCCAACAATACAAAGGTCAACGATGCAGGTGATGAGTACGCATTTATGACTAGCGTCTCTTCTTGTAGTGATGACGGGGACGAGTATGCAATGATGGCAAGTGACGTGTCATGCAATGGTAGTGTGATCGATTGGATTGTTGATTCGGGAGCCTCGAGTCACATGGCGCCCATTAGGACTTGTTTCCAATCATATCACGTCATATCTCCAAAGAATGTCATTTTGGGTGATGATACGGTTCTTCAAGCCGTGGGTAAAGGATCCATCGTCGTAGACACCGAGGTGAAGGGTCGTGTGAAGACAATTACCATCCATGATGTCCTCCACGTTCCCAAGTTGAAGGCAAATCTTTTATCGGTGCGACATTTGGTGATCAAGCATTTGCGAGTGGAATTTAGCGACCAAGGGTGTTTTGTGTTGTCCCCAAGTCGTGAGGAGGTGGCCATTATACACGAAGTCAACGGCTTGTACCAAATCAAGTTTTCCAAGATGCACGCGGCGGAATCCGCAACGTTGGTGCAATCGAGTTCAAACGAAGACAAGTTGGCGTTGTGGCATCGTCGTCTCGGGCATTTGAATGTCAAGAGTGTGAAAGCACTGCCTGGAATGGTAAGTGGCATGGATCTTGCACAATCACACGTCGCACCTAGTTCATTCACATGTGAGGGTTGTATTGAAGGCAAGCAACAACGCTCACCGTTTCCAGTTGATGGGGCAACTCGTGCAACCAAGGTTCTTGAGATTGTGCATTCCGACGTGTGTGGTCCAACGAAGACCACGTCTATGGGGGGTTGCAAGTATTTTGTGACGTTCATTGATGATTTTTCGAGGAAGATATGGTTGTATCCGATCAAAGCAAAGAGCGAGTGTTTTGAGAAGTTCAAAGAGTTCAAGGCGTTGGTTGAGAAGCAATCCGAGCACAAGATCAAGGTGTTTCGATCGGATAATGGCGGCGAGTTCATGTCCAACCAATTTGGAGAGTTATTGAAGAAAGAAGGCATTGCTAGACAAACCACAACGCCATATACACCACAACAAAACGGAGTTGCAGAGCGTGCAAATCGAACAATTGTGGAAATGGCAAGGAGTATGTTGCATGCACAAAATTTGGGTTTGGACCTTTGGGCGGAAGCGGTGGTGACTGCGGTGTACACACGCAACCGATGCCCGACGAGTGCGGTTCAAAACATGACACCAGAGCAAGCGTGGAGTGGGAGGCCACCCCGCGTGGAGCACATGCGCACATTTGGATGCATCGCATTTGCAAAGGTACCCGATTCTCAAAGAACCAAACTTGAGGCCAAGGCAACAAAATGTGTGTTTCTTGGATATTGTGAAGGTACCAAGGCGTACAGGCTCATGTCCCTCGAGACCAAGAAGATCATTCGAGCTCGTGATGTGACATTTTGCGAGAATTCCAAGGTTGAAGACAATTTGGACGATGGTCCAAGTGGGAGAAGTGGCGATAAACCGGCCATTGTTGGCCAATCTTCCAAATCTCCAGTTATTGATATTGTTGATGAAGACAAAGATGACGACGATGGTGGTGATGAGGAACATATTGAGGAGCGACATTTGAAGACGAGGAATGGCGAGAAAAAGGCACAAGCAACGGCGGTTGAAGACAATGCATCCTCGAGCGATCGTCGTTATCCAGAGAGAAATTGTAGACCACTTGGCGAGTGGTGGAAGAATCATATTCTCCCTCAAGGTGAGGAGGAGCATGCAAACGTTGCACTTTTAGATGCTCCATTGACGATTCGTGAAGCGTTGAGTTGTGATGATGCAAACAAGTGGGAGCAAGCCATGCAAGAGGAGTACAAATCGTTGATGGACAATGGCACTTGGGAATTGACTCCCCTCCCCAAGAATGGCAATGCTATCGGTTGTAAGTGGGTATTTCGTGCAAAGAGAGATGCAACGGGTGATGTGGTTCGTTATAAGGCAAGATTGGTGGCAAAGGGCTTTTCACAAATCGAAGGTGTTGATTTTCATGAGACCTTTGCACCGGTGGCGAAATTCACCACTATTCGATGCATTTTGGCCATCGGGGCTGCCATGGATTTGGAAATGCATCAAATGGATGTAAAGACCGCGTTCTTGAACGGCGAGTTGGACAAGGACATCTACATGGTACAACCCGAAGGATTTGTGCAACGAGGTAATGAGAACCTTGTTTGCAAGTTGAACAACTCATTGTATGGGTTGAAGCAATCTCCACGCGCATGGTATCAAAAGATTGACACGTTTCTTGTTCATATCGGGTTCACAAAGAGCATCGCTGATCACAGCTTGTATTTCATGCAAAAGGGGCAACATGTGGTCATCGTGATCATATATGTGGATGATTTGATCATCCTTGCAAGTTGTATGAGCTCTTTGAAGGCATTGAAGGCAATGCTTGAGAACGAGTACGAGATGAGTGATTTGGGTGAGTTGCACTTTTGTCTAGGAGTTGAGTTTGTGCGAGATAGAGCAACACGCACCATAACAATGAATCAAAGCAAGTATATTATGGATGTGCTCAAACGCTTTGGCATGGAGGATTGCAAACCGGCTGGCACTCCGTTGGATGTGAATTCCAAACTCGTGAAACTCACCGATGAGGAGTATGCATTAGAGGCTCAATCTATGGTGGATGTGCCATACAAGCAAGCTATAGGGTCATTGATGTATGCTATGATTGCAACAAGGCCGGACCTTGCGTATCCAATCAGCGTTGTGAGTCAACACATGGCAAGACCGGGTTCAAGTCATTGGGTTGCGGTCAAGAGGATCATGCGGTACTTGAAAAGCACAAGTGATGTGAGGTTGTGTCTTGGAGGTGACAACATTGTGTTGAGTGGGTATTGTGATGCGGATTATGCGGGTGATACCAATGATCGTAGATCCACCACGGGGTACATGTTCAAAGTTGGATCGGGGTCCGTTTCATGGAATAGCAAGCGCCAACAAACCACGGCCACGTCAACGGTTGAGGCGGAGTACATGGCGACGAGCCACGGTACGAAGGAGGCCATTTGGTTGAGGCAACTAATGGCGGATGTGAGATGCACTCAAGAAGAGGCTACAACAATCATGTGTGACAACCAAGGGAGTATGTCATTGGCGAAGAATCCAACGCATCACTCACGTACAAAGCACATTGATGTGCAATATCACTTCATTCGAGAGAAGTTAGAGATGAAGGTGATAGAGTTGAAGTATTGTCCAACGGAGCACATGGTGGCGAACGTGCTGACAAAGGCTCTTACGAGAGATCAACATCAAAGACTAGTGGTGGCATTTGGGCTCGAAGGCTTTGGTTATTCGCAAAGTGGGAGTGTTGAAATAGGATGATTGCGTGGGCTGAAGTTGCTCATAGCCATGCGCATTAGCTAGAGTAGATGATGCGAATGAGCTAGACTTGCAACTAGAGAAGTGGTACTAGTTAGAAGTAATGAGAATTGGGTCTCCCAAGTGATATGGGCTGATCCTAGTGTACTAGGAGTGGAGTATGGGCTGATGTCCCATATGGTTTGCCAAGGGGACTCCCTTGGGTGTGCTACTTAAGAGGGGCAGCCCATGAGTAAAGATCATCTCTTTCCTATGCATTCCAAGTGTTTGTGTGAGGCTTTGGCATTCTAATCTAACCTTCAATAAATCTAACCTTCAATAGGTTATGGGCCCACTCATGTGATTTGCGTGAGTGAAAGATAAGATTGCTCGTTGTGTGGAGGTCGTGCGTTGGAGCGCTGATTTTGGAGTATTGAAGCGCTGATTTGGAGCTTTGGAGGTCTGAATTCGAGCTTTCGTGGGCTGATTTCGACATTGGGAGGTATAACAAACTTCCTACGTTTGATCTACGTGTTGGAGGGCGGAATTGGCACATTGGAGCAATCAATTGGTGATTTGGAGCTTTTGGAGCACTTTGGAGCACTTTTGGAGTGTATATACGTCTACATGGGCTGAATTGGAGCTTTGGAGCTTATCGGTGCTTGTTGGAGTATATTGGAGCTGATAGGAGCTTATTGGAGCTTATTGGAGCTCATTGGAGTTTATTGGAGCTCATTCGAGTTTATTGGCTCAATTTGTGTTCAATTTGTGCAGTTGTGTTGTTGGAAGGCACTTTTATGGTTTGGGGCTCTTGGGGTGAGTCTACAATCTCATTTTAGTATTGCAATTCTTGCACAAGGGTTTTGAATGTGATTTATACCCTTGGAGTGCTTAAAAATAGATTTTGGGTTAGTGAATGCTGTTGAAGAAGAATGATTGCGTGGGCTGAAGTTGCTCATAACCAATGCGCATCAGCTAGTGTAGATGATGCGAATGAGCTGGAGTTGCAACTCGTGAAGTAGTAGTAAGAATTTATGAGAATTGGGTCTCCCAAGTGATGTGGGCTGATCCTAGTGTAATAAGGGTTGAGTATGGGCTAATGTCCCATATGGTTTGCCAAGGGGACTCCCTTGGGTGTGCTACTTAAGAGGGGCAGCCCGTGAGTAAAGACTATCTCTTTCCTATGCATTCCAAGTGTTGAAGTAGGATGATTGCGTGGGTGGAAGTTGCTCTTAGCCAAGCGCATTAGCTAGAGTAGATGATGCGAATGAATTAGACTTGCAACTAGAGAAGTGGTACTAGTTAGAAGTAATGAGAATTGGGTCTCCCAAGTGATATGGGCTGATCCTAGTGTACTAGGAGTGGAGTATGGGCTGATGTCCCATATGGTTTGCCAAGGGGACTCCCTTGGGTGTGCTACTTAAGAGGGGCAGCCCATGAGTAAAGATTATCTCTTTCCTATGCATTCCAAGTGTTTGTGTGAGGCTTTGGCATTCTAATCGAACCTTCAATAACCCTAACTAGGAGAATTGCGCACTCGTTGGCTCAAATCCACTCAAATCAGCACCCTTGTGCTTCACAACATGTAATGCACCCTATGGACACCCTTGTGCCTTCCAAGGACTCTCAATCAATGCAAATTCAGCCCCTTCAAGTCCTAATTGCATTGAAATTCATCAAATCAGCCCCGTTGTGCATTCTCAAACCCAACTCTAATTTTGAGCACTCCAAGGGCATAACTCACATTCCAAACCCTTGTGCAAGAATTGCAATACCAAAATCAGATTGTAGACTCACCCCAAGAGCCTCAAAGCATAAAAGTGCCTTGCAATAACAAAGCTGCACAAATTGAGCACAAATTGAGCCAATAAGCTCCAATGCGCTACAATAAGCTCCAATAAGCTCCAATCAGCTCCAATATACTCCAACAAGCACCAATAAGCTCCAAAGCTCCAATTCAGCCTTTGTAGACGTGTATAAACTCCAAAAGGGCTCCAAAGTGCTCCAAAAGCTCCAAATCAACAAATGATAGCTCCAAAGTGCGAATTCAGCCCTCCAACACGTAGATCAAAGGTAGGAAGATTGTAATACCTCCCAATGTCGAAATCAGCCCACCAAAGCTCGAATTCAGCCCTCCAAAGTTCCAAATCAGCGCTCCAATACTCCAAAATCAGCGCTCCAACGCACGACCTCCACACAATGACCAATCTAATCTTTCACTCACGCAAAACACATGAGTGGGCCCATAACCTATTGAAGGTTAGATTAGAATGCCAAAGCCTCACACAAACACTTGGAATGCATAGGAAAGAGATAATCTTTACTCATGGGCTGCCTCTCTTAAGTAGCACACCCAAGGGAGTCCCCTTGGCAAACCATATGGGACATCAGCCCATACTCCACTCCTAGTACACTAGGATCAGCCCATATCACTTGGGAGACCCAATTCTCATTACTTCTAACTAGTACCACTTCTCTAGTTGCAAGTCTAGCTCATTCGCATCATCTACTCTAGCTAATGCGCATGGATATGAGCAACTTCAGCCCACGCAATCATCCTACTTCAACAAGGGTGTTGTGGTATGATCATGTGCAAATTCACTAAGAACCATGGTGGATGTGCAATACAAGCAAGCTGTAGGGTCATTGATGTATGCTATGATTGCGACAAGGCCGGACCTTGCGTATCCAATCAGCGTTGTGAGTCAACACATGGCAAGACCGGGTTCAAGTCATTGGGTTGCGGTCAAGAGGATCATGCGGTACTTGAAAGGCACAAGTGATGTGAGGTTGTGTCTTAAAGGTGACAACATTGTGTTGAGTGGGTATTGTGATGCGGATTATGCGGGTGATACCAATGATCGTAGATCCACCACGGGGTACATGTTCAAAGTTGGATCGGCGGCCGTTTCATGGAATAGCAAGCGCCAACAAACCACGGCCACGTCAACGGTTGAGGCGGAGTACATGGCGACGAGCCACGGTACGAAGGAGGCCATTTGGTTGAGGCAACTAATGGCGGATGTGAGATGCACTCAAGAGGAGGCTACAACAATCATGTGTGACAACCAAGGGAGTATGTCATTGGCGAAGAATCCAACGCATCATTCACGCACAAAGCACATTGATGTGCAATATCACTTCATTCGAGAGAAGTTAGAGATGAAGGTGAAAGAGTTGAAATATTGTCCAATGGAGCAAATGGTGGCGGACGTGCTCACAAAGGCTCTTGCGAGAGATAGACATCAAAGACTAGTGGTGGCATTTGGGCTCCAAGGCTTTGGCTATTCGCAAAGTGGGAGTGTTGAAGTAGGATGATTGCGTGGGCTGAAGTTGCTCATGGCCATGCGCATTAGCTAGAGTAGCTAGAGTACGATCATTGGTATCACCCGCATAATCCGCATCACAATACCCACTCAACACAATGTCGTCACCTCCAAGACACAACTTCTCATCACTTGTGCCTTTCAAATACCGCATGATCCTCTGGACCGCGATCCAATGACTGGTATTGAAGGTTAGATTAGAATGCCAAAGCCTCACACAAACACTTGGAATGCATTAAAAAGAGATGTTCTTTATTCACGGGCTGCCCCTCTTAAGTAGCACACCCAAGGGAGTCCCCTTGGCAAACCATATGGGACATCAGCCCATACTCAACTCCTATTACACTAGGATCAGCCCATATCACTTGGGAGACCCAATTCTCATTACTTCTAACTAGTACCACTTCTCTAGTTGCAAGTCTAGCTCATTTGCATCATCTACTCTAGCTAATGCGCATGGCTATGAGCAACTTCAGCCCACGCAATCATCCTACTTCAACACTCCCACTTTGCGAATAGCCAAAGCCTTCGAGCCCAAATGCCACCACTAGTCTTTGATGTCGATCTCTCGCAGGAGCCTTTGTGAGCACGTCCGCCACCATTTGCTCCATTGGACAATACTTCAACTCTTTCACCTTCATCTCTAACTTCTCTCGAATGAAGTGATATTGCACATCAATGTTCTTTGTGCGTGAATGATGCGTTGGATTCTTCGCCAATGACATACTTCCTTGGTTTTCACACATGATTGTTGTAGCCTCCTCTTGAGTGCATCTCACATCCGCCATTAGTTGCCTCAACCAAATGGCCTCCTTCGTACCGTGGCTCGTCGCCATGTACTCCGCCTCAACCATTGACGTGGCCGTGGTTTGTTGGCGCTTGCTATTCCATGAAACGGCCGCCGATCCAACTTTGAACATGTACCCCGTGGTGGATCTACGATCATTGGTATCACCCGCATAATCCGCATCACAATACCCACTCAACACAATGTTGTCACCTCCAAGACACAACCTCACATCACTTGTGCCTTTCAAGTACCGCATGATCCTCTTGACCGCAACCCAATGACTTGAACCCGGTCTTGCCATGTGTTGACTCACAACGCTGATTGGATACGCAAGGTCCGGCCTTGTTGCAATCATAGCATACATCAATGACCCTACAGCTTGCTTGTATGGCACATCCACCATAGATTGAGCCTCTAATGCATACTCCTCATCCGTGAGCTTCACGAGCTTGGAATTCACATCCAATGGAGTGCCAACCGGCTTGCAATCCTCCCTGCGAAAGCGTTTGGGCACATCCATAACATACTTGCTTTGATTCATTGTTATGGTGCGTGTTGCTCTATCTCGCACAAACTCAACTCCTAGACAAAAGTGCAACTCACCGAGATCACTCATCTCCTACACGTTCTCAAGCATTGCCTTCAATGCTTCCAAAGAGCTCATACAACTTGCAAGGATGATCAAATCATCTACATATATGATCACGATGACCACATGTTGCCCCTTTTGAATGAAATACAAGCTGTGATCAGCGATGCTCCTTGTGAACCCGATATGAACAAGAAACGTGTCAATCTTTTGATACCATGCGCGTGGAGATTGCTTCAACCCATACAATGAGTTGTTCAACTTGCAAACAAGGTTCTCATTACCTCGTTGCACAAATCCTTCGGGTTACACCATGTAGATAACCTCGTCCAACTCGCTATTGAAGGTTAGATTAGAATGCCAAAGCCTCACACAAACACTTGGAATGCATAGGAAAGAGATAATCTTTACTCACGGGCTTCCCCTCTTAAGTAGCACACCCAAGGGAGGCCCCTTGGCAAACCATATGGGACATCAGCCCATACTCAACTCCTAGTACACTAGAATCAGCCCATATCACTTGGGAGACCCAATTCTCATTACTTCTAACTAGTACTACTTCACTAGTTGCAACTCTAGCTTAATCGCATCATCTACACTGGCTATTGCGCATTGGCTATGAGCAACTTCAGCCCACGCAGTCATCGTACTTCAACACTTCCACTTTGCGAATAGCCAAAGCCTTGGAGCCCAAATGCCACGACTAGTATTTGATGTCTATCTCTCGCAAGAGCCTTTGTGAGCACGTCCGCCACCATGTGCTCCGTTGGACAATACTTCAACTCTATCACCTTCATCTCTAACTTCTCTCGAATGAAGTGATATTGCACATCAATGTGCTTTGTGCGTGAATGATGCGTTGGATTCTTCGCCAATGACATACTCCCTTGGTTGTCACACATGATTGTTGTAGCCTCCTCTTGAGTGCATCTCACATCCGCCATTAGTTGCCTCAACCAAATGGCCTCCTTCGTACCGTGGCTCGTCGCCATGTACTCCGCCTCAACCGTTGACGTGGCCGTGGTTTGTTGGCGCTTGCTATTCCATGAAACGGCCCCCGATCCAACTTTGAACATGTACCCCGTGGTGGATCTACGATCATTGGTATCACCCACATAATCCGCATCACAATACCCACTCAACACAATGTTGTCACCTTTAAGACACAACCTCACATCACTTGTGCCTTTCAAGTACCGCATGATCCTCTTGACCGCAACCCAATGACTTGAACCCGGTCTTGCCATGTGTTGACTCACAACGCTGATTGGATACGCAAGGTCCGGCCTTGTTGCAATCATAGCATACATCAATGACCCTACAGCTTGCTTGTATGGCACATCCACCATAGATTCAGCCTCTAATGCATACTCCTCATCCGTGAGCTTCACGAGCTTGGAATTCACATCCAATGGAGTGCCAACCGGTTTGCAATCCTCCATGCCAAAGCGTTTGAGCACATCCATAATATACTTGCTTTGATTCATTGTTATGGTGCGTGTTGCTCTATCTCGCACAAACTCAACTCCTAGACAAAAGTGCAACTCACCCAGATCACTCATCTCGTACTCGTTCTCAAGCATTGCCTTCAATGCCTTCAAAGAGCTCATACAACTTGCAAGGATGATCAAATCATCCACATATATGATCACGATGACCACATGTTGCCCCTTTTGCATGAAATACAAGCTGTGATCAGCGATGCTCCTTGTGAACCCGATATGAACAAGAAACGTGTCAATCTTTTGATACCATGCGCGTGGAGATTGCTTCAACCCATACAATGACTTGTTCAACTTGCAAACAAGGTTCTCATTACCTCGTTGCACAAATCCTTCGGGTTGCACCATGTAGATGTCCTCGTCCAACTCGCCGTTCAAGAACGCCGTCTTCACATCCATTTGATGCATTTCCAAATCCATGGCAGCCCCGATGGCCAAAATGCATCGAATAGTGGTGAATTTCGCCACCGGTGCAAAGGTCTCATGAAAATCAACACCTTCGATTTGTGAAAAGCCCTTTGCCACCAATCTTGCCTTATAACGAACCACATCACCCGTGGCATCTCTCTTTGCACGAAATACCCACTTACAACCGATAGCGTTGCGATTCTTGGGGAGGGGAGTCAATTCCCAAGTGCCATTGTCCATCAACGATTTGTACTCCTCTTGCATGGCTTGCTCCCACTTGTTTGCATCATCACAACTCAACGCTTCACGAATCGTCAATGGAGCATCTAAAAGTGCAACGTTTGCATGCTCCTCCTCACCTTGAGGGAGAATATGATTCTTCCACCACTCGCCAAGTGGTCTACGATTTCTCTCTGGATAACGACGATCGCTCGAGGATGCATTGTCTTCAACCGCCGTTGCTTGTGCCTTCTTCTCGCCATTCTTCGTCTTTAAAGGTGGCTCCTCAATATGTTCCTCATCACCACCATCTTCGTCATCTTCGTCTTCATCAACAATATCAATAACGGGAGATTTGGAAGATTGGTCCACAATGGCCGGTTTATCGCCACTTCTCCCACTTGGACCATCGTCCAAATTGTCTTCAACCTTGGAATTCTCGCAAAATGTCACATCACGAGCTCGAATGATCTTCTTGGTCTCGAGCGACATGAGCCTGTACGCCTTGGTACCTTCACAATATCCAAGAAACACACATTTTGTTGCCTTGGCCTCAAGTTTGGTTCTTTGAGAATCGGGTACCTTTGCAAATGCGATGCATCCAAATGTGCGCATGTGCTCCACGCGGGGTGGCCTCCCACTCCACGCTTGCTCTGGTGTCATGTTTTGAACCGCACTCGTCGGGCATCGGTTGCGTGTGTACACCGCAGTCACCACCGCTTCCGCCCAAAGGTCCAAACCCAAATTTTGTGCATGCAACATACTCCTTGCCATTTCCACAATGGTTCGATTTGCACGCTCTGCAACTCTGTTTTGTTGTGGTGTATATGGCGTTGTCGTTTGTCTAGCAATGCCTTTTTTCTTCAATAACTCTCCAAATTGGTTGGACATGAACTCGCCGCCATTATCCGATCGAAACACCTTGATCTTGTGTTCGGATTGCTTCTCAACCAACGCTTTAAACTCTTTGAACTTCTCAAAACACTCGCTCTTTGCTTTGATCGGATACAACGATATCTTCCTCGAAAAATCATCAATGAACGTCACAAAATACATGCAACCCCCCATAGACGTGGTCTTCATCGGACCAAACACGTCGGAATGCTCAATCTCAAGTACCTTGGTTGCACGAGTTGCCCCATCAACTGGAAACGGTGAGCGTTGTTGCTTGCCTTCAATACAACCCTCACATGTGAATGAACTAGGCACGACGTGTGATTGTGCAAGATCCATGCCACTTACCATTCCACGCAGTGCTTTCACACTCTTGACATTCAAATGCCCGAGACGACGATGCCACAACGCCAACTTGTCTTCGTTTGAACTTGATTGCACCAACGTTGCGGATTCCGCCGCGTGCATCTTGGAAAACTTGATTTGGTACAAGCCGTTGACTTCGTGTATAATGGCCACCTCCTCACGACTTGGGGACAACACAAAACACCCTTCGTCGCTAAATTCCACTCGCAAATGCTTCATCACCAAATGTCGCACCGATAAAAGATTTGCCTTCAACTTGGGAACGTGGAGGACATCATGGATGGTAATTGTCTTCACACGACCCTTCACCTCGGTGTCTACGACGATGGATCCTTTACCCACGGCTTGAAGAACCGTATCATCACCCAAAATGACATTCTTTGGAGATATGACGTGATATGATTGGAAACAAGTCCTAATGGGCGCCATGTGACTCGAGGCTCCCGAATCAACAATCCAATCGATCACACTACCATTGCATGACACGTCACTTGCCATCATTGCATACTCGTCCCCGTCATCACTACAAGAAGAGACGCTAGTCATAAATGCGTACTCATCACCTGCATCGTTGACCTTTGTATTGTTGGCACTTTCCTCTCTCTTGCGTTTGTAGCAAAATTTTGCCAAGTGGCCCTTCTTACCGCAATAGTAGCATACCTTGTCTGTAGAGCTCCCACTCGCACCGCTCTTGGATTGCTTCGCCATAAGCGCCGCGCTATCGCCACGAGTCTCGTTCTCTTTGCGCCGCGAGAGTTCATGCAACAACCGTGATGTCACATAATCAAGAGTGAGCTCGCTAATGGGCCTACTCTCCATAGCAACGATAAGATACTCGTACGACGGCGGCAAACTCTCGAGGAGCGTCATAATGATATCACCGTCGGTAATGTTGACGTCTGCGCCGTTGAGCTGATCCGCAAGAGCCTTGACTTTGTTGATGTGCGCCAACATGTCGTCGTTTTCTTCCATCTTGATGGTGAAAAACTTGCGCCTCAAAAACAAGATATTGACCAAGCTCTTTGCCTCATGAATATTGCAAAGCTTGGCCCATGCCTCGGCGGGAGTCTTGCACGACCGAATATGAGAAAGCTGGGAATCAGAAAGATTAAGAGCCAAAATCGCAAAGGCCTTTTTCTCTCGCCGAGTGTACGCAGTTCGTACTTTAGCCTCGGCGTCGGACGAAGGCGGTTCCTCACTACCCTCAACTATCTCCCACAATTCTTTTTCGGCCATGACCATTTCCATCTTGAATTTCCACAAGTGGAAGTTGACGCCATCGAACTTGTCTACAACCTTAGCACCTTCACCCTCAAATGTAGCCATATCCTTGATTGAAGGACGTACGCTCACAAACTTCAGCCCCTAGAAAGCTAAGAAAAATTGTTTTTATGATTTTTTGACAATTTTGTGATTTGTGAAGCAAATTGCACACGTATGTGCTTCTAATGCCTCCAAACTAATTCCAAACACTAAATCAGCACCTTTGTGCTACACATCAACCTCACAACACTCAATCATGATGGTTCTTAGTGAATTTGCACAAGATCATACCACAACACCCTAACTAGGAGAATTGCGCACTCGTTGGCTCAAATCCACTCAAATCAGCACCCTTGTGCTTCCAAGGACTCTAAATCAATGCAAATTCAGCCCCTTCAAGTCCTAATTGCATTGAAATTCATCAAATCAGCCCCGTTGTGCATTCACTAACCCAAACTCTAATTTTGAGCACTCCAAGGGCATAACTCACATTCCAAACCCTTGTGCAAGAATTGCAATACCAAAATCAGATTGTAGACTCACCCCAAGAGCCTCAAAGCATAAAAGTGCCTTGCAACAACACAAGTGCACAAATTGAGCACAAATTGAACCAATAGGCTCCAATAAGCTCCAATAAGCTCCAATCAGCTGCAATATACTCCAACAAGCACCAATAAGCTCCAAAGCTCCAATTCAGCCCTTGTAGACGTGTATAAACTCCAAAAGTGCTCCAAAGTGCTCCAAAAGCTCCAAATCAACAAATGATAGCTCCAAAGTGCGAATTCAGCCCTCCAACAGGTAGATCAAAGGTAGGAAGATTGTAATACCTCCCAATGTCGAAATCAGCCCACCAAAGCTCGAATTCAGCCCTCCAAAGTTCCAAATCAGCGCTCCAATACTCCAAAATCAGCGCTCCAACGCACGACCTCCACACAATGAGCAATCTAATCTTACACTCACGCAAAACACATGAGTGGGCCCATAACCTATTGAAGGTTAGATTAGAATGCCAAAGCCTCACACAAACACTTGGAATGCATAGGAAAGAGATAATCTTTACTCATGGGCTGCCCCTCTTAAGTAGCACACCCAAGGGAGTCCCCTTGGCAAACCATATGGGACATCAGCCCATACTCCACTCCTAGTACACTAGGATCAGCCCATATCACTTGCGAGACCCAATTCTCATTACTTCTAACTAGTACCACTTCTCTAGTTGCAAGTCTAGCTCATTCGCATCATCTACTCTAGCTAATGCGCATGGCTAAGAGCAACTTCAGCCCACGCAATTATCCTACTTCAACAGAGCTAGTGTAGATGATGTGAATGGGCTGAAGTTGCATGTAGTGAAGTAGTAGTAGTTAGATGTAATGGGAATTGGTAGTCCTAAGTGATATGGGTTGACGTTAGTGTAGTAGGGGTTGAGTATGGGCTGATGTCCCATATGGTTTGCCAAGGGGAATCCTTTGGGTGTGCTTGTAAATAGTGGCAGCCCATGAATAATGGCTACCTCCTTCCTATGCATTCGTTGTGTTTGTGTGTGGCATAGGCATTCTAATCTAACCTTTAATACTAGAAACAACGACGCTAGCGTGGGAGCCTAGAGAGAAGAGCCCAAGAGCGGAGAGCGGGGATTTGGAGAGCCTAGGATGTATGTGAATTTTGAAAATGATAGTAATTTTAGGATATAAATTCTATTTTTAGTAATTTACTGTTTATATTTACTTTTGGTACGCTATAACCAAAGGGTAGTACTTTGTAGAGTACTATATTTGTAGTCAGCCTGAAAAATTGGATATTTATAGGGTTTAGAGTATGAAATTGAATCCAATGAAGAGAGCCTCATGAAAAGAGACAAAGAAGAGAGAGAGAACAAGTGGACCTATATGTAGGATTTTCTTTTTTCTTTTTGTCTAATACATAGTTATAATAGTCAAACTTTTAAAGCAAGCTAGTACTTCAGCCAATTCGTAATAGGGCTTCAGCTATTCAAAATAGGATGCTATTGCTTTTAGTTATAGTCTCCCTGTCTAAACACCAATTATGACTAATTTTTCAATCCTCGGTCTTGATGATCCGAGCCGCCACAGGAATTTTTTTAACCTCATCCAAGCTGAGAGTAGGAGCATAGATGTACGTGTCAACTTTATAGTATAGCTTTCAAAAGTAACGAAAGATATAGTAAAGGTGTTTGTAGTTGACGTACTGGCCACGTCTCCCAACAGCTGCAGAGTTCATGCTAGCGTAATGTGGGCACGTATGTACATGACAGAAAATTGCACAATATGATATTGTACAAATTTATGTCGGGTTCCATCCTGGACTAGAGCACGATGATGGCACCTAGGCTGGGGTAGGGGAAGAGGTTGATGCGGAGAATATTTGCCTTTACGTTTCTTGCACTCTCCCATTGATTGCGGTGAACTTCCGTGGAAGCCTTGGTGTTCCGTCGCACGCTTTTGTCGTTTCGGGAGGATGGAATCCTATCAGCATGCAATGGCCTCGGGTGAGTCCACAAGATGGGCTCAAACACCTTCGACGTCGTAAAGAGGCGTGGAGGCGAAAGGGTTGTAGTGAACTCAAGACAAAACCCGGCCTCCTGGAGCTCTAGGATCTTTGAACACGTGAGGTCCGTTCCCGAGAGAACGGGCTAAACGTCTGGGATTTCCGAGCGGTCTATGACAAAGAAGCACTTCGGTTCCATGATACATCGTGCGATTTGGTCTAGACAAAACCAGAAATCAACTGTTTGAGGTTTAGTCCGCCGCCATCACAATGTCATCATCGCGACCATCGCAATGTCCAAGTTCTTGGCAGTGGTTGTATTAGCTACTTCTATTGCAATCAATCCAGTGATGGTCTTCAAAGATTCTCTGCATTTTTCTTTTGCAACTAGGTGTTGATGATAACCCAAGTGGATACAAGCACGAGAGATGTTGCCAATGTTGAGCACGTAATACACCGGCGCTGAGCAAAAGTCTTGGAATAACGGGAGCTTCTTGGAAACTTTCCAAACAAGTAAAGAATCATGAGGAGGGTTAAACCAAATGTTGAATGGAAAATTAGTTGTACCTGTCTATTCCATCTCATTTTTTTTGGGCGCTCTAGCAAGAAGTCACAATCTTCGTTCTCACAGCGCAAAGCACCAACACACGTCAACATTCTAAACTTCAAGCCAAAGTTGTTGTGTATCTTTAACGTTGTCGTGTGGAACTAAGTGAGACTGTTATAACGTTTGTCTATTTCCTGTATGCTCCGGGCACCTGAAGGATGTACGATTCCACAACATCATGGCAACTCAAAAACTACGTCCCCGTCAAATTGTAGAGGGAAAAACTGCACCTTATAATTCTCTACGCAATCAAAATCTATGTGAGCAAGTTCATTCCAAGATTAAGGAACACTTGAGAGCTTTCGCAAACATTGCATGACACTAGGACAGTCTTGTGAAGTTGGACAATGAAGACGAAAGGAAAAAAAAGAAGACTGACTCTTGGCCGGGGCAAAAAAAACAGGTGGAGTTGAAGCAAAGAAAATCGGTTCATTCAAAAGGGGACTTTGACAAAACTAAAATGGGGTTCTCCTCTTAGATTCACTAAACAGTTCAATGATAGGATCTAGAGCCTCAAGTTTCACATTACGAAGGTTGACCATAATAGCTCTGAGGCTTGTAACATACCATTGAGGCTCAAGAGACTGTAAGGTTTTAGGACATAAAGGTAGCAGCTCTACAGTGGATGTGCCGTCAAATCAAGGTTTGAGTTGAAACTTTTGGCTTCAAGTGAGGGCTCAAATGTGCCCTCGACCCCGAGGGCATGTTGAAGGTACATGGGATAGCCTAATGTGCTCGTGAGGCTTGGTATCATGCGCTCGTAAGGTCGCCATTGCCCCGTGTACTCGCATCCAAAAAAGCTGTCAAATCAAGGTTTTAGTTGAAACTTTTGGCTTCAAAGTGAGGACTCAAATGTGCCCTCCGCCCCGAGGGCATGTTGTAGGTATATAGGGTAGCCCAATGTACTTGTGAAGGTTGGTCATATATAACATTATGGCTACATCATTTAGTTGGAACGTGACGCGCAAGCACAAATTGCACAACTCGCCCGCTACCCTTGCATGCAAATCCAGGGCCCTCGGCCTCGACGGCTCACCCATCACTCGCCAAATCAGACCTCGTCACGCCCAAAATAGCACTCGAGAACCTTCTCCAGACTTTTTTTTGGAAGTATGCCTTGTAATATGTTTTTGGAAAGCTCGTGTAAAGGGATTTTTAGCGGTGCATAGCACATTCAATTTGGACATAACCTTCAAAAGTTATGCTCAATTTAAATAGTCACGCTGATAATTGGGGCGGTAAACCTTTCAATAGACCATAACTTATGGAGTTTCTGTCCAAACCCAATGAGTCTTATACTCTTGATACGCCCTTTCCGAGAGCTTTCCAAAAACATATGACAAAGCATACTTCCAAAACAAAGTCTGAAAAAGGTTCTTAAGTGCTATTTTAAGCGTCACGAGTTCTAGATTGCCGTGTGGGAGGGCCTAGGGTTTGCTTGCAATGTCAATGTTGTGGTGTGGAATTTGTGTTGGGCAACCCGAGACTATTGGCGTCACAAGTTCTCTGCGTCATTGTGTAGGGGCTGGAATGCAAACCCTGGCCCTCCCACATAGCCGTCGGGGCCGACGGCTATGTGGGAGGGCCCAGGGTTTGCTTGCAATGTCAATGTTGTGTTGTGGAATTTGTGGTAGGCAGCTCGAGACCGTTGGTATCATGACTTCTTTGCGTGATTCTGTACGGGCTGGAATACAAACCGTGGGCCCTCCCATATAGCCGTCAGCCCCGACGACTATGTGGAAGGGCCCATGGTTTGCTTGCAATCTCAGTGTTGTGGTGTAAAATTTGTGGTGGACAGCCCGAGACCATTGGCGTCACGAGTTCTTTGCGTGATTGTGAAGGGGCTGGAATGCAAACCCTGGGCCCTCCCACATTGCTGTTGGCCCTGACGGCTCATCCATCACTCGCTAGATCAGAACTTGTGACGCCCAAAATAGCACTCGAGAACCTTCTCCAGAATTTTTATTGGAAGTATGCCTTGTTATATGTTTTTGGAAAGCTCTTGTCAAAGGCGTTTCATCGGTGTATAGCATATTCAATTTGGACATAAACTTCAAAAGTTATGCTCAATTGAAATAGTCAGGCTTATATTCTACGCTGTGAAGATTTCAATTGACCATAACTTATGGAGTTTTTGTCCAAAATCAATGAGTCTTATACCATTGAAACGCCCTTTGCAAGAGCTTTCCAAAAACATATGACAATGCATACTTCCAAAAAAAAGATTGGAGAAGGTTTTCGAGTGCTATTTTGGGCATCACGAGTTATAGTTTGGCGAGTGATGGGATAGCCGTCGGGGCCGACGGCTATATGGGAGGGCCCACGGTTTGCTTGCAATGTCAATGTTAGGGTGCGAAATTTGTGGTGGATAGCCCGAGACCATTGGCGTCACGAGTTCTCTACATGATTGTGTAGGGGCTGAAATGCAAACCTTGGGCCCTCCCACATAGCCGTTGGCCCCGACGGCTATCCCATCACTCGCCAAACTATAACTCGTGATGCCCAAAATAGCACTTGAAAACCTTCTCCAGACTTTTTTTAGAAGTATGCCTTGTCATATGTTTTTGGAAAGCTCTTGCAAAGGGCGTTTCAATGGTATAAGACTCATTGAGTTTGGACAAAAACTCCATAAGTTATGGTCAATTGAAATCTTCACAGCGTTGAATATTAGCCTGACTATTTCAATTGAGCATAACTTTTGAAGTTTATGTCCAAATTGAATATGCTATACACCGATGAAACGCCTTTGACAAGAGCTTTCCAAAAACATATAACAAGGCATACTTCCAATAAAAAGTCTGGAGAAGGTTCTCGAGTGCTATTTTGGGCATCACGAGTTATAGTTTGGCGAGTGATGGGATAGCCGTCGGGGCCGACGGCTATGTGGGAGGGCCCATGGTTTGCTTGCGAAATTTTTGGTGGACAGCCCAAGACCATTGGCGTCTGGAGTTCTCTACATGATTGTATAGGGGCTGGAATGCAAACGGACTGGGCCTAGGGTCGTGATGCGCATGCTATTGTGTGTAAATGTTGGGTCATGACGCACATTTGGATGGTGAGGTGTTGTCCCCTGTGGACAACACCTGTTGTGGTTTGTGAGTGTTGGGTGGGTCGTCGGGGCCGAGGGCTTCTTTTGAGGCCCATGGTTTGCTTGAGTGGTGGCCACGCATGGTGTGGAATTTGTGCTTGGGCGTCATGAGTCCTTGGGCGTTACGAATTTGTAGCGTGAATGTGATGGGAAGGGTATATAATGGGCTGTGCCTAGAGTCGTCATGCGCGTTGAATTGTGTGTGAATGTTGGGAATTTTGTGCATTTGAGATGTGAGGGCTCGTCCTACTGGGCGTCACGAGTTTTGGTTTGGGGAATGATGGCTGGGCCGTCGGGGCCGAGGGCTATGTGGGAGGGCCCAAGATTGCTTGTGTGGTTGCCACGGGTGTTGTCAAGTTTATGCTTGGGCGTGACGAGCCCTTGGGCATCACGTGTTTGATGCGTGAATGTGATCGGCTGGATCTGTTATGGGCTGAGCCTAAGGTTGTCATGCGCGTTGAATTCTGTGTGAATCTTGGGGTATGACGCGCATTCGGGATGTGAGGGCTCGCTCTACTGGGCATCACATAGGGTAAATGTGTTGGGACATATTCGTCACATTGGGGTCGGACTTAGGTCGTGATGCGTGTTGTATTGTATATGAGTGTTGGCCCATGACTCCCATATGAGAAGGGAGGCTCTTTAGTGTGATGGCGTCACAAGTTAAATGTAGTTTAGCGAGTACTCGTGGACCGTAACGGCCAATGCCTAATATTGTACTTCCAGGGCTTGCTTGCAAGCATAGCGCGCGAGTTGTGGAATTTTTGTGAGTATATGTGCTGGGTTGGATTCGTAATGGGCCCGTGCCTGGGTTGGTGATGCTCGATGTTCAGTGAAATACCCACTTACAACCGATAGCGCTGCGATTCTTGGGGAGGGGAATCCATTCCCAAGCGCCATTGTCCATCAAGGATTTGTACTCCTCTTGTATGGCTTGCTCCCACTTACTTGCATCATCACAACTCATAGCTTCACGAATCGTCAAAAGAGCATCTAAAAGTGCAACGTTTGCATGCTCCTCCTCACCTTGAGGGAGAATATGATTCTTCCACCACTCGCCAAGTGGTCTACGATTTCTCTCTGGATAACGACGATCGCTCGAGGATGAATTGTCTTCAACCGCCATTGCTTGTACCTTCTTCTCGCCGTTCATCGTCTTCAAGTGTCGCTCCACAATATGCTCTTCATCACCGCCATCTTCGTCACCTTCGTCTTCATCAACAATATCAATAACGGGAGATTTGGAAAATTGGTCCACAATCACCGGTTTATCGCCACTTCTCCCACTTGGACCATCGTCCAAATTGTCTTCAACCTTTGAATCCTTGCAAAATGTCACATCACGAGCTCGAATGATCTTCTTGGTCTCGAGCGACATGAGCCTGTACACCTTGGTACCTTCACAATATCCAAGAAACACACATTCTGTTGCCTTGGCCTTAAGTTTTGTTGTTTGAGAATCGGGTACCTTTGCAAATGCGATGCATCCAAATGTGCGCATGTGCTCCACGCGGGGTGGCCTCCCACTCCACGCTTGCTCTGGTGTCATGTTTTGAACCGCACTCGTCGGGCATCGGTTGCGTGTGTACACCGCAGTCACCACCGCTTCCGCCCAAAGGTCCAAACCCAAATTTTGAGCATGCAACATACTCCTCGCCATCTCGACAATGGTTCGATTTGCACGCTCCGCAACTCCGTTTTGTTGTGGCGTATATGGCGTTGTCGTTTGTCTAGCAATGCCTTCTTTCTTCAATAACTCTCCAAATTGGTTGGACAAGAACTCGCCGCCATTATCCAATCGCAATACCTTGATCTTGTGCTCGGATTGCTTCTCAACCAACGCGTTAAACTCTTTGAACTTCTCAAAACACTCGCTCTTTGCTTTGATCGGATACAACCATATCTTCCTCAAAAAATCATCAATGAACGTGACAAAATACTTGCAACCCCCATAGACGTGGTCTTCATCGGACCACACACGTCGGAATGCACAATCTCAAGTAACTTGGTTGCACCAGTTGCTCCATCAACTGGGAACGGTGAGCGTTGTTGCTTGCCTTCAATATAACCCTCACATGTGAATGAACTAGGCGCGACGTGTGATTGAGGAAGATCCATGCCACTTACCATTCCACGGAGTGCTTTCACACTCTTGACATTCAAATGCCCGAGTCGACGATGCCACAACGCCAACTTGTCCTCGTTGGAACTCGACTACATCAACGTCGTTGATTTAGCCCCGTGCATCTTCGAAAACTTGATTCAATACAAGGCGTTGACTTCGTGTGTAATGGCCACGTCTTCACGACTTGGGGACAACACAAAACACCCTTCGTCGCTAAATTTCACTCGAAAATGCTTCATCACCAAATGTCGCACTAATAGAAGATTTGCCTTCAACTTGGGAACGTGGAGGACATCTTGGATGGTAATTGTCTTCACACGTCCCTTCACTTCGGTGTCTACAACGATGGATCATTTACCCACGGCTTGAAGTACCGTATCATCACCCAAAATGACATTCTTTGGAGATATGACGTGATATGATTGAAAACAAGTCCTGTTGGGTGCCATGTGACTCGAGGCTCTCGAATCAACAATCCAATCGATCACACTACCATTGCATGACACGTCGCTTGCCATCATTGTATACTCGTCCTAACTATCACTCATGTCATCACTACAACACATATGGCTAGTCATAAATGCATACTCTTTACCTCGGTCGTTGACTTTTGTGTTGTTAGTACTCTCCTCATTTCTCTTGCTTTTATAGCAAAATTTTGCCAAGTGGCCCTTCTTACCGCAACAGTAGCATACCTGATCCGTAGAGCTCGCACTCGCACCGCTCTTTGATTGCTTCGCGATAAGCGCCGCGCTATGGACAGGACTCTCGTTTTGTTTGTGCGGCGAGAGTTCATGCAACATCCGTAATCTCACATAATCAAGAGTGAACTCATTATTGTGCCTACTCTCCATAGCAACGATAAGATACTCGTACGACGGCGGCAAATCTCAAGGAGCGTCATAACAATATCACCGTCGGTAATGTTCACGTCTGTCCCGTTAAGTTGATCCACAAGAGCCTTCACTTTGTTGATGTGCGCCAACATGTCGTCCTTTTCTTCCATCTTGATGGTGAAAAAGGTGCGCTTAAAAAACAAAATATTGACCAAGCTCTTTTCTTCATGAATGTTGCAAAGCTTGGCCCATTGCTCCGCGGGAGTCTTGCACAAGCGAATGTGAGAGAGCCGAGAATCCGAGATATTTAAAGCAAGAATCGCAAATGCCTTCTTCTCTCGCCGAGTGTATGCAATTTTCACCCTAGGCTCGGCAGTGGACGGAGGGGGTTCCTAACCACCCTCAACTATCTCCCACAATTCCTTTTCGGCCATGACCATTTCCATCTTGAAATTCCACAAGTGGAAATTGACACCATCGAACTTGTCTACAACTTTGGGACCCGCACCCTCAAATGAAGCCATCTCCTTGCGTCAAGTACGTACCCTCACAAAAATCAGCCCCGGCCTAGCAAAGAAAAATTGTTCTTATGAATTTTTGACAGTTTTGTGAATTGTGAAGCAAATTGCACGCGTGCGTGCTTCCAATGCCTCCAAACCAATCCCAAACACTAAATCAGCACCTTTGTGCTATATATCAACCTCACAACACTCGATCGTGATGCTTCTCAATGCAAATGCCCAAGATGTTACCACAACACCTTGACTAAGTGAATTACGCATTCCTTTGCTCCAATCCACGCAAATCAGCACCCTAGTGCCTCTCAACATGTAATGCACCCAACTTGACACCCTTGTGCCTCCCAAAGACTCAAAAGCAAAGCAAATTGAGCCAAATCAGCCCTTTCAGATCCTAATTGCATTGAAATTGATCAAATCAGCCCTCTTGTGCACTCTCTAACCCAATCTCTAACTTTGAGCACTCTAGGGGCATGAATCGCATTCAAAGACCTTGTGCAAGTATTGCAATACTCAAATCAGATTGTAGACTCACCCTAGAGTCTCAAACCATAAATGTGCATTGCAACAACACAAGACCACAAATTGAGCACAAATTGAGCCAATAAGCTCGAATAAGCTCCAATAAGCTCCAATAAGCTCTAAAGCTCGAAATCAGCGCTTTTGGACGTGTATAAACTGCAACAATGCTTCATAGTGCTCCAAAAGCTCCAAATCACCAAATGATTGCTCCAAAGTGTCAATTCAACCCTCCAACACCTAGAACAAAGATATGAAGATTGTTGTAACTCCCAATGTCGAAGTCAGGCCACCAAAGCTCAAAATCAGCGCTCCAATATCTCAAAATCAGCGCTCCAACGCACGACCTCCACACGATGAACAATCTAGACTATCACTCACGCAACACACATGAGTGGGCCCATAACCTATTGAAGATTAGATTAGATTGTTAAAGCCTCACACAAACACAAGGAATGCATAGGAAGGAGATAGACTTTACTCATGGGCTGCCCTTCTTTAGTAGCACAGCCAAGGGAGTCCCCTTGGCAAACCATATGGGACATCAGCCCATATTCAACCCCTACTACACTAAGGTCAGCCCATAACACTTAGGACTACCAATTCTCATTATATCTAACTACTACTACTTCAGTAGATGCAACTTCAGCCAATTCACATCATCTACACTAGCTCATAAGCATTGGCTATGAGCAACTTCAGCCCACGCAATCATCCTACTTCAATAGATTCTTGGGGAGGGGAGTCAATTTCCAAGTGCCATTGTCCATCAAGGATTTGTACTCCTCTTGCGTGGCTTGCTCTCACTTGTTTGCATCATCACAACCACCGCTTCACCAATCGTCAAAGGAGCATCTAAAAGTGCAACGTTTACATGCTCTTCCTCACCTTGAGGGAGAATATGATTCTTTCACCACTCGCCAAGTGGTCTACGATTTCTCTTTGGATAACAACGATCGCTCGGCGATGAATTGTCTTCAACCGCCGTTGCTTGTGCCTTCTTCTTGGCATTGTTCGGCTTCAAGTGTCATTCCACAAGATGTTCTTCATCACCGCCATCTTCGTCACAAGTGGTCTACGATCGCTCGAGAATGAATTGTCTTTCAACGCTGTTGCTTGTGACGTTCAACAACATGTTCTTCATCACCGGTTTATCGCCACTTTTTCCACTTGGACCATCATCCAAATTTTCTTCAACCTTTGAATCCTCGTAAAATGTCACATCATGAGCTCGAATGATCTTTTTGGTGTCGAGCTACATGAGCCTAATCAGTTCATGCATGTATGAAGTTAACCCCTAAAGAACCACAACTACGTTTCTTTTCAAGCCCTCCAAAACTGCCTAAAAGTACTTTTTTTCATAAAAAAACAAATAGTTTTTTATCTAAAACCTTTTTGACCAATTCAGCTGTAGGATATTTCAACCAACTTGGATTCATTAGCACTTACAAATTTTCAACCCTTCAGGGTTCCTCAATAGTAAGATTATAACTACAAAGTTGGTTGCTCGGGGAGGTCACTATTTCTATCTTTTGAGTATCACGTGTGAACAAAGGGTAATTAAAAGTATTCTAAAAATTAAAACTAATTCTTACTATAATTAGTAATATTTTCAAGAATATTCTCATTTTTATTCTTGTAATGAATTGTGAGCATCCTATATTAATGTAAATCATTTATAAAAATTATCTTCAAAGAATGTTTTGGGACCCTATCTTTGTTCGCACGTTGTTCCGTAATATTTGGAAGTGACCTCCTTAAGGTTGGTTGCACTTTGTTATTTGACCCGTTGCCCCGAGTTCAAAACTTTTTGAAAATGCCCAAAATGTAAATTTTAGTCTCAAATCTCATAAAATGAATTTGGCAGTTGTGTATATAGGGGTGTTAGCTTATTGTGTACAAACATTTAGATGCATAGCTCACTGTATGAAAAAAATTAAGAAGTTGCCCGTGGTTAGGTTTTTCACCTTTGCATGAATGTATCTTTTAATCTATACATCACCTACGTATGCAAATTACCATCACATCTTCATTACAAAGAGTAGAATCACTACGAAAACTCTCAAAAAGTGAGGATCAATATCCATTCCACACTGAATTGGCCAAAATTGGAAAATCAGCCTTAGTTCATTTGAAGTTGGTTTTCGACAAAATCTATAGTAATAAATTCACAATGCAAAAAGTGCATGATGGATGAGAATATGGAGTACCTTTTTGTACATTGTGCAAAAAATGCATGGTTGGACCTTTAGAGGTTAACGACATGGATTTACAAAATACATTGAAATAAAATTCCTAGAGGATCAACATTGGGATCTTTATATTCTATTTCTACAAGCATATTTTTTGGAAAAATTCTACTTTTAAAGTTGGCACACTCATCCAAACCATAAGCTTTAGAAAACCAAATCATTGTTGGTCCATCAAGCAAATTTTTGTAATCCAAAAGTAAAAAATAGTTATAAAATTCCATAAATATAGGCCATCATCACTCAAACTTAAGGTTCAAAGTGTAAAAGGATAGATATGTTAGCCAAACATAAGCGCAAATATGAAAGCCCAAAAGATTCTAGAAATACAAATGATGGTCACTCAAAGTTGAAAACCTTACAATGATAGATTAGTGAGCCAAACACAACCAAAGAGTCCACCATCACTAAGAAAGATGACTTCCGGTTGTGCAGCATAAGCAGGGCATAGATAATGTACGGAATACCAAAAGGGCCAGAAATATGGCTTATCAGCTATGCCGGGGTCGAGCCCGGCTAAACTAGTGAAGAGCTCGGCTAAGCTAGCAAAAAGCCCGGCTAAGCTAGGGAAAAGCCTAGCTAAGCTACGGTGTATAACCAATTTCTTTGTGGTTCCTCTTTTCGTAGTTTACTCCATCTTTATTCAACTTTCAATTTTTCTTTTTACCATATTTTTCCAGATATCACTCTTCTTTCTGCGTTTTGCTCATCTTTCTATGTTTTTGCACATGTTTTCCGTTTTCTCACTCTTCTTTATGTAATCCTCACTGTTGGTGAACTTGCTTTTCGCGAGGACTCGAGACTACCAATCCTCCACCGTGCTTGCGTAACTTCTTCATTCCAGAGACATCCTACACCCGGGTAGGGCACTCGCATAAATTTATTAAACCACGTGAGAAAAAACGTAGGGTACTTTTTATTCATTTGTGATAAAATTTATACAATTCTTTGATATAATGAAGGGCCTCTTCAATTACAAAGTTGTGTGTATAAAAAAAATAAGGGTACCATATAATGCATCAATTTATAAAATTATTTTAATCTAAAATAGAGTTAGGAATAGTTAAATACATGTATGAGTGCCCTACCTAGGATCGCATGCGTACGGAGATTGTCACTGCTGTGAATTCATTGATAGAAATTTCAATAATTTTCTGGTAATTGCGTGAGGTAAGGACTCCCGCTTTGCTAGAATGCGTCCTTAGTTAGATTGAGAACATGAGGAAGAAAGGCTCTTCGTGGTGCAATGGCCTTACTTCATATCAGTGGAGGGCAATGTACACCGCATGGATGCGCTTACATAGTGTTCAGGGTAACGAAAAAAAAGTTCATGCTTGGATTTAACTTTCAACACTAGAACTTGGACTTTTAATTACAACGAATTGTTCAAATTCTTACAATGAAAAATTGAGAAATACACCATTAAAATAATAGACAATACATTACCAACGCTAAAATCCCACAGTTAAATAGTTAGAAAATGCTATGCAGCTAAAATTACTCAGACAAATAGGAGTACTAAAAAGGCTAACTAAAATCAAAAGCAAAATACACACAACACGCCAAAATGTCTAATCAGCAGAAACGATGCACTTAAACAAATAAATGATAAAAAATAAAAAATAAATCTCACGATAAAGGTTTACTGTGAAAGTGGACCATCTCGACGGTTCACAAACACCTTAGCCGCCGACTCATCCCAAAACCCCGTTGTTTGTTCATCCATAGCTGAAGCCCCCGCAGGCCAGGTGGCCAGGCTCGGTACATCGGAAAGACGAGCACCAGGAATGACTGTTGTCGCGAACGCCGGAATCTACCAGGCAGCAAGGCAGGCATCTACGGAAGGCAGGGCCAATGTGCGCGGCGGGGACATGTGGGGATTTTGCGTCGGCGCCTTCGTTCCTTCCTTCCTTCCTTCCATCCTTCCTTGCTTGAAGTTCGTCACCGTGGCGGCCGGGGCTTCAAGGCTTCCAGGCAGGCAGGCAGGCAGGCCCGCCCGTTGCCTGCGGGTGCTTCAGTTGTGTTGTGTTTGACTGCCTCCCTTTGCGGAGCTGGCCATGTGGGCATCTGCAATCTCACAGATTCAGCATTGCTTGCACTGGAGTCGCTCACGCAGCAGCGAGCGTTAACTTATTATCGTTCGCAAGTTTGTTGTTGCCTGCCCTGCGAGTCTCGGAGGCTCCTCGCCACGCTTCTGACTGCCGATCGTCGTGGGATCGGCCTGCTATCCACTGCTGCTGCGTCCGCGTCTGCGTTGGGATCTGTTTTGCTCTTTGTGTTGAATTCGTGGACGGATATTCCGGTAAGGTATGCGGCACTCGGGTCTTGCGTTGCTTGTGTGAGCCGGTTTCTTGTAGCACCGGCACTCGTCACGGCGGGGCTGTGCGTGAGGCAGCGAGGGAGGGAGGGGTTAGGTTGGCGCTCCTAGGGTTGGAGTTCCGCCACCATGAATGACCTGCTGTCGCAGACTTTCTCGGCGCGGAAGGCCGGCCGCGGCCCCTACGAGGACGATGATTTGGAGAGCGGAGGGGGGCCGAGCGGCACCCAGATGGCCGAAATGGGCGGAGGCGACCAGCGGTTGGAGCGCTTCTTCGCGGAGGTGGAGAAAATCAAGGGCGACATGGACAGGATTAAGCAGCTCCTCATGAAGCTGCAGGAGGCCAACGAAGAGAGCAAGGGCGTGCACCGCGCGCCCGCCATGAAGGCTCTGCGCGGTCGCATGGATGCCGACATTGCGCAGGTCAGCAAGCTGGCCAGGAGTATCAAGGCCAAGCTCGAGGATCTCGACCGGGGCAATCTCGAGAGCCGCAGGACCAAGGGCTGCGAGGAGGGCACTCCCACTGACCGCACGCGCATGAGCATCACCAACAATCAGCGCAAGAAGCTCAAGGATCTCATGGGCGAATTCCAGGCCCTCCGGGAGAGGATGATGAACGAGTACAGGGAGACCATCGAGCGCAGGTATGCCACAATCTGCACCACCTTCCTGCCTTTGCTTCTTCGTTTTCCTCACCTTCGTTGTGCAGAGAGGAGTGTCACGGGAAGAATGCTTGCCTTCCTTGGGGTTTGAGTGAATTGAATTGGATTGGGCATGGAGATGCTGGCTGGGCGGTGAAATTGCAAATCCGCCAAAGATGAAATTGTGACGTTGGGCCACCAAAGACACTCCCCCTCTCTGGCGTTGGTGAGCCCAAGGGCCTATTTTGGAGGGACGAAATCGCCGAGGGCTGTCTGGCGTCGCGGAATTCAGGCTCGCGTGGGACTTGTGTGTCAGCCACCCGCATTCATTCATTCATTCGTTCGTATCTACTATTGTCGCTGTCGTCGTCTTGATGCGGCAGCTTCGAAGTGAGCGGTATGTGGTCGATAGTCTGTCCGCGACTCCGCCGAGGGTTGTGGAACCCTAGAACGCCGAGTATCCAGCCAAGTGGGTCAGAGTATGCAGCAGCGTTGTTCACATGCATGACGAGCATCTGCGGAATAATAATGCGGAGGATGAGTCGTGGCCGTTGACCTGTGGCGCGTCCACTAGGTCTGCATGTTGGTTCTTGTTTGGGAATCTGCGGCAGAAGCCATATGCAAGCGATGGTTGTTCCCCTGGGCACTAGAAGAGTGTCCAGCATGCAACCACGTTAAGCGGAGTCGCGGAACCAAACCCTAGATGCATGAGTGAGTGACGTTGGTCTTTGCATCTTTGCTAGCTGCGCCCGACACGGTTGCGATTGCCATTGCGATTGCTGAGTAAACTTACGATGTGAAAGTACACTTGGTGAGCTGGGCCCCAGAGAGAGCGAGAGAGCGAGAGGGTGGGGGCTGATGCAATGTTGTCGTCGATGTTGGCGACTGGTGTGCAGATATTACACTGTGACGGGGCAACAAGCCGACGAGGATACCATAGAGACCATCATCGAGACTGGGCAGAGCGAGAGTTTTCTGCAGAAGGCGATTCAGGAACAGGGGCGAGGGCACGTGATGGAAACCATCCGAGAGATCCAGGAAAGGCACGACTCCGTGAAGGAGATCGAGAAGAACCTGCTGGAATTGCACCAGATCTTCATGGACATGGCTGTGCTGGTGGAGGCACAGGGCGAGCAGCTGAACAACATCGAGGCCCAAGTGAATCGGTCGGCCTCGTACGTGGAGAGGGGGAGCACGCATTTGCGGGTGGCCAAGCAACACCAAAGAAGTAAGCGGAAGTGGACGTGCATAGGGATCATTCTGCTCATTATCTTGCTCGTAATCATCATCATCCCCGTGCTCAAATCCAGCAAAGTAATTTGAGGACCGCACTGCGTGGGGAATCATGTGGTACCCACCCACCCACCATGTCATTAGTTTTTTCTTTTTTCTTTTTTTTTCCTTTATAATAATTTTTTTAACGAATTCCTGGGGATGCCCACGTCATAATATGTCGCAGCAGCAGCCGCTCTTCTACGTTTTAGCCTGCCACGTTCGGGGGGTTGGGTACCTGTGACAAGCAGTATTTCGATGTGAAGCTAAGCTTTCGATGTGTTGGTGTTGGTGTTGCTGCTGCTGCTGCTTAGGAGGTGATATTATATTATTTAATCCTGTACGTGCCTTGCTTTGCCTTGAGCGTGGGCTTCTTCCCTTGGTTTTGTTCCCTCCCCTTTACTGCAGCAGCCGAAGCATTTTCTGGATCTTGCACAGTACTATAATCTGTACAATAAAGTTGCCGGGAGCTTCCTCCAACTGAAAGCGTTTTGATGTTCTGTTTGGGCTGATAGAGTTTTGGTTGTGGGTCTGAGTGAGGTGCCGGTGAATGCGAGTGAGAGCGAGGAATGGGCCATTACTAATGAACTTTGGCTGCAGCAGCCTCACGGCTGGAGTGGGACAGGTCCACCGGGTGTAGGGGAGGATTTGCAATGTTTACGAGTGCTGGCGTGAGTACGTTTCTATCCATTCGGTAATGCTCTGTTGTGGATGTCACCCGTCCCCACTTACTGTGGTAGAATTGTGTCGTCCCGGCAGATTGCACGTTCAGGACGAAGATGCTTTCTGGATGGCAGAAACGGAACGTAGAATGTACAGCACATGGTGGATGTTTGGTGTACCCATCCATCATCACTTGTGTGGTAAGGTAATGATGCACATTGCAGGGAAAAGGGTCCAGCAGATTGGAATGTGCCCTGGTGACGGGTATGTATTAGATAACCGATGAGCCGCGGTAGCGGCAAGTAAGTCATCATGCATAACCGGTTGTTCACTTTTTCAATCACAAACCTTGATCTTCATGATCCAAGGACGCAGGATGCAAGTTGAAAGGAGAGAAGGTTTTGAGTTTCAACTTGTGAAGTTGAAAGGAGAGAAGGTTATGAGTTTCAACTTGTGATGGCGGTGGTGACGGGTTGCCAACGGGATGGAGCCACGTTGGCATTGAAAAGTCAACAACTGGTTATGGTAGTACACATTCCAAGTTTCATGCTTCACGGATGCGCGTTGGAATTTCACTTTGGTTCTGGAGATTTCTTGTTGCAACACGTCTATGTATTTTCTCAGTTCTGCTGTTGGCACATTTGTTTGGATGTGTAACATTTGTGATCTTGTTTTGGGCTTTGTTTGATTCCCAGAGTCCTGGGATTTTGGGTGAGGTTTGTGGGATTTATTTTCAGTAGTAGGTTGTGGGCGTGTTTTATTTGAGTACATGCTTGCTAAAATCTTTCTACTTCATCATGTCATGAACCTGATTGCTAACTTTCATCTTCGAAGTGCGTACATTACAATGCAGTCACATCGTGGGTGCTTTAACCCGTAAACGTCCCAGCGTCCAGAAACTGGATCACGAACATATTCAAAGCCTTGCAACTTTCTCATACAACCTCGAATGACTTTCATCCAAGTCATCCTTGTAAGCCTATTAGATTCTCTACCAATTACAAAAAATCTCTCATGATGGCGAGCTGTTGTTGATATTGGAGAGACCTCCAAGCATTAACCCCTAAACGTCACAGCGTCCAGAAACTGGACGACGAATGATTTCAAAGCCTTCTCACGTTCTCATCAACGCTTGGATGATACTCATCCAATTTTTTGGAGATTCTTCACCAAGTTGTTGTCCTATCTAATGGCTGGATTTAGTCATACTAGAGTACATATTTTTCTAAAATTACAAATGTAGAAGTATGTCAAGTCGTTGACCGAGCCAAAATTGCATTGACTCTAGTTCAAAGTGGAATCGTGAAAAATGAGGTCATAAATTTAAGAAACACAAAAATTTCAAAGTATCACCACGTTTAAGAGTATCTCATTTCAAACTCATTCCAACAAATTTTACTCAAAAAATATTGAAATTTAGTTTGTAATCGAATTTACAAGGAATTTTTAATTTTAACTTTCAAAATTTATAATTAAATATTGGTGATTGTATTAGTGAATGGAACCGTACGGATGAAATCTAAAATTCAAAATCTAGAACTTTCATTTGTATATCAATTCGAGAATATTCTTCTAAATAGTAATTTATAATGCTTTTTCTCAAATTGTCAATTCCAGGGACACCCTGGTACGTTAAGGGGTTAACCTTTGAAAATTTGTATAAATTATAATTTTCAATGTTAGAGTTCAAAATTTAGTACGATTGGTTAAAGTTGGGCTATCTATCAAAAACTTAAAAAAAGCAAGAGAAACGATGGAGGGATCGTCATTACTTTCCCCAAATAGCAAATTTTGCAACACTAAGACAATGTTGAGGTGATCTACTTTGAAAAATTCTCCCGGGTGGAGTTTAACTCGGATTGCCATAATTCAAATTGGGTTGGAAAGTACACTTGATGTAGTATTTTAAAATATCTTTTTATTTTTCAAAAAAATATTTTTTTCTTTGGGCAGCCCGTTTTTTTCGGGCAACGACCAAAAAATGGTCGTTTGAGCGCTTAGAGGTTAAGCTTGTGACCCCAATAAAAAATTTAAAATTTATATTGCTAGACATGCTCAAATTCAAATCACATCAATTTAATGGTTTAAATTGAATTTTGGCAGAAAGATCCTGAAAAATAAAAATACATTACACTACCGTGCATTTTTACTAATCTATTGGCAATTAAGACCCTTGTGTGCACATTGTGATGCAAAATTGTCAATAAAGACAGTAGATACCCATTCTATCTATGAAATGGAAGAAAACTTGATGAAAAACAGTTCCCAAAGCACTTTTTGTACCTTTTTCTTTATGCGTCGGACAATAATTGTCTCTGTTGGTGGTCCAAGGTTAAACGTCTTTTGTTGTGAACATGGCAGTCACAGGGAACCCAATGCTTGGTACAATTGTTACCAAAGTCCGGAGGCAACACACCTTCATATTGTTCTTCGGGGATATAGTATTTTTACTTCATTTCTTCCATCCGGGTACGTTTTTGGTGACTTAGCCAAAATTGCAACCACCTTATCCATGGATTCGAGAAGTTGCCTTTGAAAGTAAGCAAAAGGAAGGGAAAAGTAGTATTACAGTTTGTCTCATACCTTACCATGAAATGTTACACACTTTCATAGACTTCCTTGAGGTGAAACATGAACAAATTTGATTGATTAAGGGGATGTTGCCATAAAGTCAAAACTCTCTATACATCATGACGACAACTTCTCTACTTTTTTTCAAAAGCTCATGTGAAATGTGGAACTTGGTCCCTCAATGTCCCTAACAACTTGTCTTTTAGTGAGAAATTGCACCCACATGTGGAAGTTGGACTTTAGTACTCGGCACACTTTAGTAGATCCAACGTAGACTCTAAAGCCTTTGGTTGCGTGGTTTTTTTTTTGCAAAGGGGAGAGTTATCCAAACCACTTGTGGCGAATGTAAATTGATGATGATCCTTTCTTTGGTATAAGACCTTGTGTTTGACTCTAGTTGATGCTAGTAGAAAGATTTGACTCCGTTACCTTATTATACTACTAATCAAGGGCAACTGATACTACGAGATTGCATTCTTTAGCCCTAGTTAACTATCGATCACCAAACGGCCAACTATGTTGCCACTGACTTTTCAATTCAATTGGAAAAGAGTATGACCCCCACTAGAGCCAAAATAGAAGTGGGATTGCTATAGAGACTTTATCACTAAGCTATTGTCTTAAGAGGTAAAGTTTCTCCATGCCATTGTTACTTCTCTTGAGAGGTGAAGTTTCTCCTTGCCCAGTTTGCAGCATTGGGTTGATGAATTTGTATTCCATAGATTCTAGCAATGTTCTCGTTCAAAACAAGTTTGGACTTTGTACAATTCTTTCACCTCCTCTTTGCAAACGCTGTTGAGGATTCAATTATCGTTCCAAACGTCTGCTAAGTGATCCTTTGGTGACTCATTTCCAAACCTCACCATCAACATGACACACTTGTGGTCTCTCTTTAGAGGTTTGACCTTGTCACACTTGTGGGCTACTCGCAACCAGTGCATCCTTTTGCAGTTGAGATGGAGCTTAGATCAAGTTGAATTGATTTTGAAAGGCTTAGAAATTACTCTTCCATACATTACATACAACATCTGCTATGCTACATACATTCATACATGAATCCTCTACATCTACTCCTTTCACACATGTTGACAGACAATTCTCTACAATTCTCTTCAATGCTATACTTCCATCAATTTGTCCATCGTTCGAGTTGTCCATCACACTTCTTCCGTGGTCGTCGAAGTAACGGAATCCTGATTATCACCTTGTGCCAAAATACTATTCACAGCATCTCTCAATGCATAATAATCCTCCAGTTTGTTGTAGACCTGATGAGAAATACGAGCATAGGCCACCACAGTGAAGCCGTCCACTTGCAACATGGAACATCCTGAGTAGCATAAAGGTACTTCCACTTGAAACTCCTCTCGAAGACGTGACCGCATCTTCAAGGCATCGTCCTATACACACACACACACACACACACACGCTGCTAGAGTCAAGGTATGTGCAGATTCTGTACTGTAGACCACACAAGGTATGCTTAGACTTCCATGGCTTCAGGGGAGCTAGTATCCACAGTATAATGACCATCAATCAATGCAAAACTGTTAACACGCAGAAGCTGTGTCCACAGTCATTTTCAATCCACCGGCAATCATTTCCGATCCAGACTAACTAGTAACCTCTTCGATAACGGGCATAGCCACATAGTACAATGCTTCGTATGAGGAACAAATTTGCAAATTGGAACAACAGCTACCAACAGGATTTTTGGTAAAATTGAGACTGTTTCAAGGACTTTGAGACGACATCGTAAAGAAAAGAGAATCTTCGCCATGATTCAGTGATCAGACGGAAGCCTCCCTATCCGGATTACTGTGACCAGAGGGAGAGCTCCCATGAATCATGGCAACGATTCTCGTGAGGCTGCTGTCTAAGAAGTTGTTGAAGCAGTCTAAGTTTACTGAAAACACTGTTGACTTTATGATACACCAATTAAGAGAAGCTTCAGATTTCTAAAGAAGAGGTTTACCTGAGAATGGATGTTCAGTCCTGGAGGCAGACCAACCATAGCCATGGATGCGAAGAGATCAGGAGGAGCACCTAAACACGTTCCCCACGACCGAGCCAGCATTTCGCCCATCTCCACCACGTTGTCGTGGTTGCTCTTTCTGTACGATTCCAAATCGCCGAAAAACTCCTTCATGAACTGAATGGCAGTGGGCACCGATAGATAAGCGCTGTAATCGCGGGTCCCCACCCAGTACGACTCATTGAGAAGCCCGGTGCCATAGCTGTGTGACACGACCGGGTGATGCAGACGAGCAAGGTGGTGAGGCTTGGCGTGGAAGAAGGCCACCACTGGAGGTGCGAACAACCATTTATGAACATTGGCCATGTAGTAATCTGCATCAATATCATGCACATCAATGTGCACGCTTCCAATTGCGTGCGCTCCGTCCACGAACACCTGCTCCACTCCATGCGCGCGACATACTCGAACCAGATCACGAATTGGTAACACGATGGCCGGCATTGACGTCACGTGGTCCAGGACGGCAAGCCGCATGGCACGAGCTGGATTCTCCGCCTTCTCTTTCCGAAGAAACTCTTGGAAGGTGCTTACAATCTCTTCGTTTGACCTCACTGGAAAGGGCATTTTGTATTCAAGTAGCTGCGCACCAGCCCGAACACAGTAGCCCTAGAAATCACACCAAGCCAGTTCATCAGAACTTCAGATGAAAATCCTGAACCCTGCTTCCCGGTGTGATCAAGAATGCAATTGGTGCTAAACGGCACGGCATAATAATTCCTTAATTTACCTGGAAGCATTTCTTCACGGCGCCATAGGCGCAATCGAACATAATAATGGCGTCACCACGCTCATACCTGCCCTCCAGGAAGCCCCACATGCAATCCACCGCGACGACGGCCGCGCCCGTGGTGGCATTCTCCAGCAAAACCACCTCGTCCACATGGGGAGCACCGATCAAGTCCGCCAGGCCTGTGCGGGCGGCCAGGAAGCCCTGCGAGAGAGGATCCCAGCAGAACTCGTCGGGATGGCGCAGCCACTGGAGGTTGCACTGCGCCTGCTCGTCCAGCACGCGCTTGGGCGCACTGCCGAAGGAGCCGTTATTCAAGCGCGCGACGCCCGGATGATGATGCGCAAATTCTCGCTGGATGACCTCTTGGGACGGACCGGTCACCACGTCAGAGTGAGGCGCGGCGTGGTGGTCGAGCTCCGCGCACGTCGCAACAAGTGCACTTCGGGGAGCCGTGTCGGGGCCATCTGATCCGGCAGGTGCAGGAGACGAAACAGGCGGACGAGCTCGTCCGCGCGGGGAGAGGAGGACTGCATTCTGGCCCGCCAGAGAGCCTTGCGCTGCCCCACCACATGAGGCACAGCCTGAGGGTCGTGTGGCACCACAGGAGGCGTCGTGACTTGGCCAGGGCTCAGAATGGGCGTCGGCCGGAACCCTAATTCCGAAATTCTCCTGGGATGATCCGGCAACCTGAGAAACCTGGGGGGCTTGTGGCGCGAGGCCGGGGCTATGTGCACGCCCTGCAATCGCAGAAGGCGCCGCGGCGTGCGCTGGGTGTGATCCGCCATGCGTGGTGGATGGCTGGCAGGTCATGGACACACACTGACTCTTTGTGCGGGCCAGGCCACCAGCATCGGAAACGGCCTCAACTGAGGAGTGTCCACAGCGAGATTCCCTCGCGAGCGAGCTCCCCCCTCCTGCCCTTCTCAAATGGGATTTCGGTTGCACAGACAGCGAGCGGGCGTGGGTGGAGATTTTGAGCACAACGGGAGCCAGGGGCTTGGAGGGGCGGGCGATGATGATTCCTGCAGGCAGACTCTTGACGAGGCGCATACCAGGGCATCAGCCAGCATCGAGTTTCAGGAAGGGCTAGAGAGCTGTGGGGCGATCAACATGGACAGTCGAGATCTTGTCTGTGAACACGGGAGATGAAGACGGGCGCCGACACCGGGGCGTGAACACTTATTTGTGCTTTTGGAAACTGCTCATCTCTCTTAAAACATACTTGGGCATTGAACTGATAGATGCAAGATGTGACAACACCGAATTGGGACATACGGTTTGTGCCTCGGCACCACAACCTTGCTCCAATGCATCCTGCCAGTGAATTGCAACATACACAAGATATGAACGTACACTGGATTTGAAAGACTGAATGGAGAAGTCTGAGTTTGAAATGAAACGCCCATCTTCCCACAAAGACTTGGAAGTTCAAATTGGGCCTCATGTTCTTTTTACCACTTTTGAATAGGTCCTACATGAGCATCTTCTTTCTAAACAAATTTATTTTTTGACCAACACATGCAATGTTCTTCACTAACTTTGTGATTGAAAATTTGGTCCCATCTTAATTATATTTTTGCAATATTTTTTATATTTGTATCATGTTTTTTTTATTCACTCTAAAAACTATATATGTGGCATCATATATATGGTCAAAGTCATACTCCCTCCGTCCCATAATAGGTGGTGCTTTTGAAAAAATTCAACCTAAAATGATTTTATTCAATCTCATAATTCAAAATTTTCTTTTTCACAGTAGTTGTATATCCAAGCAATATCTTACTGTATATAGTATTAGAGGCAAGTAGCATGTGACAGCTTGTACATTGTGACATTAAACGGGTTTGACTATTCATTCTCTTCAACATCAGCAAGCTCTCAAATCAATTGATGAACGTGTTCATGCTCTGGAGAAGGTATATCAATAGCGTGTTAATCCAAGTTTTGAATAAGACTTTCTTGAGTTTACAACATTGCATGGTAAAAACTATGAAAATAGATAGTTACAATAGTTATAGAGTTCGACAAGTGACTAAAGACAAATGAAAGGCTAGACCCCAAGATACTAGTAAATGTCCTTTAACCCTTAAAAGACAAAGAATTATTGATTTTAAAATGACAAATTCAATTGTTCTTATTGTGAAAAATATAATTAAGATGGGACCAAATTTTCAATCACAAAGTTAGTGAAGAACATTGCATGTGTTGGTCAAAGAATAAATTTGTTTAGAAAGAAGATGATCATGTAAGACCTGTTCAAAAGTGCTAAAAGAACATGAGGCCCAATTTGAACTTCCAAGTTTTTATGGGAAGATGGGCGTTTCATTTCAAACTCAGACTTCTCCATTCAGTCTTTCAAATCCAATGTACGTTCAAATCTTGTGTATGTTGCAATTCACTGGCAGGATGCATTGGAGCAAGGTTGTGGTGCCGAGGCACAAACCGTATGTCCCAATTCGGTGTTGTCACGTCTCGCATCTATCAGTTCAATGCCCAAGTATTTTTTTAAGAGAGATGAGCAGTTTCCAAAAGCACAAATAAGTGTTCACGCCCCGGTGTCGGCGCCCGTCTTCATCTCCCGTGTTCACAGACAAGATCTTGATTGTCCATGTTGATCGACGCCCCACAGTTCTCTAGCCCTTCCTGAAACTCAATGCTGGCTGGTGATGAGGCCACGCACATCGACTTCAATAGCCGGCTGCAAGTGCGGCACTGATATAAGCGACACACTGTTTTTGTTGGAAGATTTGCAAGATGCCACTGCGCTCCCAAATCGTCAAAAACCTTGCAATCATTTGGAATCGTTGTTCACAGCAGTTAAAGCTCTAGTTGAGCTTCTAAGGCAGTATTTAATGACTTGCCGAAAATAGCAAGCCACTTTTAGCTTCTACATGTATCTTCATCGACAATGGCTGCAGTAGCCAAGTGTAACTTGTAGCTTCATGTGCGTGAGCCTTTTGATTGCTTCCTGCAACCACGGTACAAGTATTTCAACAACGTGGTTTGTTGATGGCCAACAATGTTCTCATTGGTGTGGCTGCAAGATACGGATGCTCTCCTAGCGCGTCCAAAACCTTGGTGGGGCGTTGGCCAGCTTGCAGCCAGGGTAAAGTTTTTGCCTGCTTTCAATCGTCAACACCCAAAACTCATACATGTTCTTTCGGCTGAACGTTCTTCTAAAAAAGCACCATCTCCCCAACTCACAACTCATTGCCTTCCCTCAACCTACATGTATTTTTTTTTCAAACCCTCCTTAAACCTAGTTATGGCACGTACATGTTACCTAGCAAGCCTCATAGACGAGTTTGAAAATGATGAGTATGATTTCGATGAGGAAGAAGATTTTGAGGAGGCGCAATCCACTTTAGTTGCAAAAGCTCTTGTAGAATGATTATTTCTCTCGGACAAAACCCAGGGAAATAAAAGTAGTGGGGATTCTTCTAAAAGGGAAGATCAAAATCGTCTATCAATTATGCAACTAAGGTCACTTTGTTAGATAGGAATCTGATTTTAATAGAGAGTTGTTAAGATATTGTAGTTAATTTTGGGAAATGGTTCTCTATAAGTTTGCCAAATGAAGTCTATTTTTATAATTAATGCAAAACTCTCAATGCACCATCATCTCAACTTTCTAAAATACTTTTTAACATATATGTTTTGGGTGGTCCATAGTCTTGTTTCATTCATGTCCATAGTCCCTAAATTAATCTAATTCGTGTCCATAGTCTTTCTATCAACTCTAAGTATTACAAATCCTCTCTTTTGTTAACCCCTCAAAATGACTAGTCTTTGGTTCATTTTAGTTTCCTTTATAATTCCAGCAGAATTCAAATGCTGTAATTAGTATTCTATAAGTATGCAGGTTCCTTCTTAATCATTTTTATATTGTTCTAAATGTTGGAAAGGGTATAATGAAACTTATCAGTATCTTATATATTCGCAACCTTCATGCTCAGCCTCCATTCAGGTACAGACTATAGTCTTTATATGTGTATTAAACATATAAATTGGGTCCACTGTCTTCTAAAACTACAGTCTTACATTACTTGGCATTGATATCACTACATGTCCATAGTCAAACTACATACAAAGTTTAAAGTCGAACATTCATTCCTTCAATTAAGTTCAGAGTTCTTTTGTACTATTTCTTTATCTTCACAATCAGACTATAGTCTTTCTTCTACACAATTTCCATAGACACTCAATCTCACAGACTATGGTCCAATATCCATTATCTCTTCGTCTACTATTTCACTCACAACTTCATACAACTATTCTAACATAGAGAAACCAGTTGCTACTTCATGGCAAGACTATGGTCTGTTACTTCTCTATACTTCCAGAATTACACAATCACAACACAATGCATAATCACAAGGATTTTATACAACTGTGTAATCACTTCATTTCTCATACAATTCCTCAATCACTGAGTACATTTAGAATTACTTAAGCAAAACAAGTTTCATACAATTACGAGACCACAGACTATGGTCAAGGGTTCAAAAACTCTCACAGCTAATGGCAAGAAAACAACAAGAAAAATGAACAATTAATAGTCCTCAAAATGCCTCTCAAAATCCCAATCAGAATTGAAAAGTCACTCTCAATCAAGGTCAACTTAGATCTCAACGACCATGGTCTTGGTTTTAGTCTTTCACACTGTCCATGGTCATTAACCGCTCTAACTACTTCTAAACATAATATTCACACAACAATTGTCTTTCTAACTAACTTTTACACACTATTCACACTAGACTATGATCCTACAACTAAAAACGAAAAAAAAACATACTACAGCTCTACTGCAAGCTTTTGCAAGAATTCAAGCGAGGGAGGAACAAGGGACAAAGCAGCAGGTAGAAAGAGGAAGAGAGGAGGCACAAGAAGGAAGGCAATATCCACAAGGAAGTCGGCAATAAACCTAGGAAGCAAGGCAACAAGTACTCCAAGTACCTCAAGAACCGGTAAATTCCTCCCAAGCTCTAGTATCTCGTAGTGGAGATGATCGTAGTGGAGATGATCGCAGATGGAACAAAGAGGCAACAAAAAAGCTTATTGAGATTGTGGAAGAACACATCGTGGACTCCGGTCATGCTTCATTTCGCCCAAAAGTTTGGAAAGGATTTTGTGACAAAATTGTTTTGTTTTGTCCAAATGAGTCATTTCGAGAGTCTAAGCATGTTAAGCACAAGTGGGAAAAGTTGCAAAAGAAGTATAGGAGGACAAGAAATTTTTCAATGTCTTCGGTAACAATAGAGGGTCAAAGTGGACATGGTATAATGTTATGGATGCCATGTTGAGTGAGACAGTAAAAGCTAATGGAGTAGCAGGGGCCACTGATAAGGGGACCCTTGTAATTGGTACAACAAATGCTCCCGTTGATTTAGAAGGTGAAGCTACGCCGGCTACAAAGACAAAGACAAAGTGAAGTACTTGAGCGTCAAATCTACTTGGAGTTCATAGACGCGTAAATATGAAGTACCAAAGGATTGCGAATGGTGATATCAGTTTTGTGTTGGATCGTTTTATTGAGTCGTGTGTACACATTGAACAAATGAAGATGGAAACAACGACACAACTCTATGCAAACAAAAAAAATGTTGGAGTTAGAAAAATTGAAGGCGACACAAGCTTCACAAGAGTGTATTGCAACATTGTTTGTCAATGTTATTTGTAGTCATACGTCTAAAACATCATTTTAAGCCCATTTTAAGCCCATTTTAAACATCATTCAAATATTTGCAATAAATGTAATTTTATTCAAAGAAGTGATTTTATTTTCTACTAAAAATATGTGAAAATATTTATCTTAGAGTTCCTTAACCCCTAACTGTACAAAGAGCTATCATTAGTCATTTTTAGTCAAATGTTGATTTTCACCTAGTTCGTAATTTCAAATAAAAATGGTCCCAACTAAAAACATTTGTAGGCTACTTACTTCTATCTAGTTCAATTTATCAATCCTTAAAATCGTTAATTTCTTTTTTACAACACTTTAAAGCTCGAAACCCTAAAATACCGATATACATTCCATAAGTCCTTTTTCTATCAGATTTGTTTCTATGTGGGCTCAAAAAGCATGCCACATACACTTTTTTGTTCATTACTGTTATTTATATTTGTCCTAAAACGTATATAATATTATGTATTTTTTATGTAATTACTATGATTTTTACAAGAAAAAACTTTGAATTTTTTCATAAAATTTATTTTTTTGTATATGGTTACAACTCAATCAACGTAAGTCGGTTTAACAATACTTTATATTAGAATAGTATCATGGAAATATAATATATTGAACAACTCTAAAGAATTAAGGAGGTTTGACCATGTAGCTGTAGTGGAGACACTTAAGGGTTGTTCCTAAAGAGTCATCGGTTGTTCTTGTTTTTTAGCATCATTTTCTCCTCTTTCTATTCATTTTATTAAGAGGCTTTATTTTGCTCTTAGTAGCTACTACCAATTTGAACATTAATTATTTTTTAAAGAATTTGATGACCAATTTAACAATTTTTCCCATGTCTCTAAATACGGTCAAAAAAAGGTCAAAGCAGAAGGTCATTTCACCTTTTCATTTCAAACGCTATAATTGTACAATCTGTATAGTCAAATTCTATGAGAATTTGACGATGCAATCTTTTGGTAGTGTACAACAAAATCCTAAAGTTAGAGATGCAAAAAATATATTTCTAATTGTTAATTTTAAGCTTTATCCGAAGTGCCCTTTTTTTCCTAGAAAACCTCTTTTTCTCCATAACTTCTACATACGCAGTCAAAATCCAAAAAATTATATTTGGTGAGATTTTTAATTTAAAAAAAAAAACAAAACACAAGTTTCAAGGTCCAATATTCATGGGAATGGAAGTCTATGCTCTCATTGAGTGTAATCAACATAAAAACTTAAATTCAAAATTCTCCTTTTCTTTGGTCTTCGAGGCTAGTGTAATTCCAAAATGGAGAAGGATCTATAAAAACTGGAAAGTGGAGAGGTTGGGTGAAAGATGTTAGAAGTGCCATGAAAGTTGCTTCTTGAAAATTTCAAACAAAAAGGACTTTGTAAGTGCCTTCTTGGTGAGCCAACGATGCTCTAACAGCCAAAATACATATTCAACTAGTTTTGCTACAACATAACTAGTTAACCCCTAAAGGTCTGAACGTGCCGTTGCGACCAGCAGAATACAATGTATTTTGGTTGTATTTGGAATGGATTCATACCTTTAATGAGTTTGAGTTCAAAAGAGAAGTTGAAATTTAGATCGATGCGGTTCTAGTGAGCTATTAAGATCCCAATTTAGAGTTTCTTGTCGGTAGTAAATCTCAATTATATGACAACGTATATACTATCCCCATGGGACGTTTAAGGGTTAAACATGTAATCTATCTATGGATTTAGTAAAACCATGCCAGTTGACTAGGTTGCCCTTGACTCACTTCCAATTCACCTTACCTAACATAAGTTTTAACTGTTGGTTAAGTCTTATGCCGACTCTTTCAGTGGGTTGCAACGCCCAACTAATACCATGCTAGGCACAAACACATCTTGTATGCTTCCCACAGGTATATACCCGTCCTAATGGATATTGGCCACATGGGCAATACCGTACCTACCCCGGCGTCTCTTGCAAGGACTCTTCGGGATCCTCACCTTGACACCTCCCCTCGGAGAGGTCACTGTCGAGAATTTAGAAAACTATGAGAGAACAAATATCAGGTGTCTTTTATTCATTTGAGATAAAAATTATAAATTTGTAGAAGTAATATAGGGTGTTTTAAAACCAATATGGGAATATTCTTAGAATGTATGTGAAATATACCCTAAATATACTATAAATAGTAGAATATTCCAATTATTTCATACCCCCCATTAAATACCCTTTGTACGCTCATATGTACCCAAAATTTATACTAAGTGACCTCCCCGAGCACCTCCCTGAGAAGCAGTCTTGCTTGTGCTTTCTTGCATGACTGTTGCTTTGTCTTGATGCGCTTATAGATTCACAACAAACTACCCTCAATGTGATCACATTGCTCAGCTGTGCTAGTGATGGACATTGACATGACGCCACATGTGATGCTTCTTGTTGACCACAAAGAGTTGGGATTTTCATGTGACGTGATTCTATTACGAATTCAACCTCGAAATCACTATATGCTTGTTTGATGTATATGTATCAATCTTTAGCTTTGATAACAAGGTGTAGTCATATTTTAGACACTTGTAGTGCGTTCACTATAAGGAAAGTAAAAAAACCGCAGCCGAAATTGGCTGCAGTTCAGTAACACTCAGTCGTTTTCAAGTCTAGGTGTTATTTTCAAGACCTTCATTTGACGGTATATTACATGCTCTAGAATTCTTAAAATCGCAGTTGCTACACCAAAATTAAACTTTTGTAATTATTTAATGACTGCAACAAATGGTAAACAAGTGAACCGCAACCAATTTTGACTGTGGTTTCTTTTTGCCAATTGTTCTTATAGTAGTCCACTAACACTCTCTCTTGTTTGTTTCTCGGTTTGTTTTGGGCATGGACACAAGTGAGGCATGACTTCTTAAGATTGGTGCATAACTCATCATCCTTTTTTTCTGGTGATTTTGTTCTTGTTTGTATTTTCATTCCCGCCTTGTGTTGTAATTTAAAGAGATTGTAATATAATCATTCACTTAAGCAGAAGTTCTGTACTAAGTAGTTTTTTTGCAATGCTTATAGCTATGTAAATAAAATTTATAATATAGTAATTCCGTTGATGTTTCTTACGGATTGGCAATCAATAGGCAAATTGCTTTACTTTATATTGGTTTTTTGATGCTACTGCTAATTTGTGTTTGATGGTTATACCAAGTCTTTCAATGTTTTCTCCTGCCCGCTCTGTCTTGCTTTGTCCTTACTGTTACTCACTGATTAGTGATTGAGTGTTCAAGATCAATGCTATCGTTTCTTGACATGATTGGCTTTATAAAAAATTATTAGAACTTTGCTCAGTCTTTGCATATGAGATGTCATGTGTCTTGTATTGAAAAAATATGCCCTTGACAGGGTGACTTGTAAAGAACTGCATCTCTCTCTTGTTTTTGTACTAGAATTTTCAAACTGGTAACATAGGTTACTTGCTCAACTAAGTTTTACTAGTTTTAGTGTGAATCTGGCACTCAACTATGTTAGTGGTAGGCAATGCCAAGCTGAGGGCATTTTTGATCTTTGTAGTACCAACATTTCTTTAGGCAATGATACTTAGGTCGTAACTGGACAGGGCAGGTGAATTGCAGCAAGTTTGCGTCTTTTTTCCGTGGTACTCAACCATGGCAATATAATCATCTGCCAAATATGTGTCACGTTGGCTCAACTGCACGCACCCTATTTGTTAACCGTAAATTAGGAGTTACCGGTAGGTCTACCGGTCTGAGTTTTTACCCTGGTAATTTTCCACGTTACCACAATAGGTAGATCTAGGAAACACTTTTTTACCGATCTGACCTAACTGTCAGATCTGGTTGTACTGTGGTATAAAAGCAATAGAGCCAACCTCATTGGCACGCCACATTTTCCCAGATAACTGATTCTTGTTTGAAATATTCTCTTCTGATTTCATGCTTACCGAGTAGTTTCTGTTGGTATTTGTATGCTCCGATCAGTTTGTCTTCCCTCAGTTTTGTGATAACCGACCTAGTTTTGAGTGTTCTGTTGCACATTCCGTCAAACTCCTCTTCCTCGGTAGCTACCAACCCCTCCAGTACTGATTACCGAGTAGGTCCTTACCAGGAGGAGCTACCACTAGTTCTTCTTGCTAGTTCCCTTGGGATCTCGCCTTAACTGTGCAGTGCGCGGCTGTTTTTCCTCCTCGTCTCTTCAATTTCATGAATCACAAATTTAGCAAGTCATGTTTTTCAATTTTTTTACGTATGTTGTTGAAACGAACAAGGGTGATTAAGTTTGACATACATTTTATATATGTTTATCATAAAAACATGTACAAAAAAACATATCACAAACATGAAAAATACATCATGATAAAATTTATATGTTTCTAATATGTCCTTTGTATGTTAATTTTTTCTATGATAAGCATATGTAAAACGTATGTCAAACGTAATCACCCCTATTCATCTCAACAACATACGTAAAACATTGCAAAAACATGACTTCCTAACTTTGAGATGTGTATGCCTAACGCTGCTTTGTTGTGTTGCGCTCCCATGGATCTCGGGGGGAGCACTGGCAAATATCATAGAAACAATGTGCAATAAAAAATAGGGTCTAACATATTTATTGTAGACAGATTTTGCAAAAAACGTACATATAATATAGGGGGTTTTAAAATGGTGAAATATGTTTACATGTAAAATACCATCACATATAATGGCCTTTATTATTTAATCAATACATGTAAAATAACATGGAAACAATTAGTAGGGGTGGCGGATTAAGGATAGGGTCTGTGCTAGTGAATGAAAAGAGATAATTTTTTGTTGAAAAAGCTTGGATGGATGATTTTGCAGACAATGTACCTTGAACGTTACTGAACCAACATATCAAATGTGGAATTAATGTTCTCTACCTACGTGCCGGGAGGGAATATTTTAGCACTCTGTTTGAACTAAAACTTTTTTGGAGTATACTCAAAAGAATTGGTTACTCAGGGTATAAAGAAAAATGTTGTATAAGTAAAATAGGGTATTTTAAAATTATTCCCCAAAATATTTATAATTACTAATAGGGTGTATTTAAATACAAGCGTTTACCTTTATTTTGAAAAATACCATACCTTATAATCTTTTATGCAAGGTAAATAGCCCCTGATAAATAGGTCCTGAGCGCACGTGTATGCAAAATATAAAAGGCAGTGCATCCCCGAGCTATGAATTCGTGGAGTACTGCTGTTGTTTGATCACATTTGCCCTCCCGAGCTCTCAATGGATATTGACATGATGCCACACGTTACATCTTTTGCTGAACACAGAGAGTTGGAAGTGTTTCCGATAATGTGACTCCATTGCGGATTCCACCCTAAAATCACATTCTGCTTGCATGATGTATATGTACTAAATATTGGCATTGATAACAAGGCGTAGTCAGGTTGTAGACACTTGTTGTACACACACTAACCAACTTCTTTTTTGTGGGTGCTGCATGGACACAGGTGTGACATGGATTCTCAAGATCGACGCATATTTCATCACCTTTAGCTTCTAGGCGATTTTCATTTTGTTTGTTTTCACTTCCCTTGCCTTGCATGCCTAGAATGAAGTTGTGAATACACCATTTGCAATCATTCCTACAATGTTTTGCTTTTTAGAAGGAATGGCGACCATTCTCTCTTTTATTCCTACACAATTATAGAAAGTTTCTATGTCCAATTTTTCTTCTATTTATAAAATTTTGTACCCAGTTGAGATTCCGTGAGTCCCAAGTAAGCAAAAAAATTTGAAGTTTTGAATTGCTTGTTCGACCACCCAATTAATACATTGTTACCCCTTTGTCCCATATTGAGCTTCATGTACCTTGAAAATACACGACTTAACTCCTCCAATGGTGTGGACTCTAATCACAATCGCTTTTAGGAAGTTTGCAAGCAAGTTCAGAAAGGTAAAAGCCCTTGGATGCGGTAGTCTTTTGTATGCCCTCATTTCAAAAGTAAAAATATAACTTCAAAACCAAAATACACTAAAATGCAAAACAAGATATCCCACTTTAGAAACGATATAAAAAATCCTACTCCAATATCAATATTAAGATCCTCTCCAAAATACATATATATGGTCTTTTCAGACAGACTAAGACAAGACGATAAAAGAATGGAACCCTTAGCTTCGGGCTTCACGGTAGCCAATCTGCCTCGGGCTTCTAACCAAATTCCACTTTAACTCCAATAAAACCCAATCTAAAAACAAGTAAAAGATGATCAGACAATATTATTCTTTCCAACTCCAACTATCACACCGTAAAAGAAATTAAAATTTTACTAACAACCCCCACTTTACTAATTAAAACTAACACATAAAGTACTAATGTTTAATTTTAACTAGTAAATGATCTACATCACTACATTTATTGTGGGACAAATTGACGAGCGAATCAAGAAGCTTAATGTAGGACAGAAAGAGTAATATCGTACAAATTGTTTAGAGTGAATCCTTTAGAGCCTAGCTATTTATAAAGTGAAAGGTGGTTTCAACAAAAGAACATTTCTAAAAATAAATGCCCAAATTTTCAAAAAAATATTTCTTCAAAAATGGGTTTTTATGGTGAAAAATGAGATTCATGTTGAACAATAGAGAGTTAGAGAGTTAAGAGATAATTCTATTAAGTGTCAAAATCTACACATGTTCTAATGTTATATCATGACTAATGGAAGGAAATTTTGACCCTCAATCATAACATTATTTAGCTAATACTAAAGAATATCCTTTTTCTTTTGTTTGTGCGGAGAATCAACATCTGGAAAAAGAATTGATGATTTAGAACTTGTAGAAACCATTAAAAAATAGAAGTTTGTTGAGCTACCAAACCAATTTTAGCTAAGATTGTTAGATAGTTGATAGTTTAACCCTTAAACGTCAAGGTAAGCCCCATGGGCTTATTTAAAAGAGAATAATCAAGAAAAAAGTTTCATTTCTCAACCAAATCAAGCGAGACTTGTTGCGTTGGAAAGCTACTGAAAAAGCGATCTAGATTCCAAATTTTCGCCTCATTTGAGAGATTGTGGAATCGTTGGTAAGCAATCAAAGTTATCAAATTGAACAAGTTTTGAAGGTGGGGCAGCTGAAGTTCAGCAGTGCCGCAGTGCTACAGTGCTAGCCAGCAGTGCACTGCAGAGCCGTTTTTGCCATTTTTATTTATTTATTTATTTTTATTTTATTTTATTTTATTTTTTCCCCAAAAAATTTAGATTTCTTGTGGGCTGCCCCGTCCAGGCCCTCTTGACGTTTAAGGGTTAATGGTAAGGGAAACCAATTTTTCCAAGAATGCAATTATATACCCACCATGCACTTATACACATTGATACATAAAAAAACACAAGCTTCCAAAGTTTTTTTGCCAGCAATGCAACATGTACAATTCTTGGAAACCCAAACCGAGACACCATCAAAGACATTACAGAAGACATCACCTGGAGTAAGTCACCCTATTTGTGCACTATGTACAAGTAGTGTTGGTTTCAAAATTTCAAACGTAAGACAGTGATACATAATGACACAAATAGTCACATGGCACAAATAGGGTTGGTTGACTTTAAGACATATAGACAGTAAAAAACACAAATTGAAGAGAAGGAAGAGTGGTTGGAGACCTCGAACCAAGTCTCTGGAGAAGAGGCTGACCCAAAACATGTGCATTGAATATAAGGATGACTTCCAAAGAAAGGCGTTGAAAAAAAAGTCTAAAATTTTGTGGAGATTGTTTCCAAGCATTACAAAAGAATCACAAGGAGTCGTTGGAAACTCGCCAGTCGCCACTTGTTCCCGTCCAGTCCAAAAGTAGAAATTACAGCATCAGGTTGCTTAAGCATTCATAAGTCAGCCGGATGCCACGAGGCTTGCTGACCTTGTGAAGTAAAGGCATGGTTAAAATGTCATGAAAAGTGGAGAAGGCATGTCATTTGGAATTAAAAGATGAGGCATGCCATTATGTTTGGAACCAGATCGATGTTTGATACTTGCACTACACTTGTGTATAAAATCAATAAAACCTTGTATTTTGAATCCCTCAATGGTAAATTTGAGGAATGGGATGAGGTGCTCTCGTTCACAACACAATCGCATTCTGGGCTCCAGAATTTTCTGGTCCTGCTATCCGTCTGTAGATGGCTTTGTATGTCGAACCTCCATTCCGTTCCACCTGCACAACAGAGGAAACGCAGTCATCAAATAGTTACCCTTGATGACAACTTTAGAGCACGGATGAGATGGTATTGAAATGAATCCACCGCCTAAAATATTTACTTTCGTCGACAGATCTCAGGTGACCACGTCTCTTACTGCGTTATGCATTGGAAGGCCCAGATGCGTTCTCAGTGGAATTGCAATATAGAATGAAACGGTCACGTGGTGGCTGTACCTTTTGGCCTTCTTCAGTTGCGGTTGTCAAAAGTGGGACACACACGTCCTTCTCCTACAGCAGCAGCAGCAGCAGCAGCAACAACAACAACAACATGCAATCAGATTGCTGATCATGCTCTACATGATCAAGCCTCCCAAGGTCTATTACTAAGTCAAACATGTCACCTTGAACGTCATGATTACTCTAAAGCGTATGTATTCCACCCAAGAAATCGCCCTAATTCCTTTTTACTATAAAACCACATGTTGGATAAGCAGCTCAGGTTATTGTCGATAGACAAAGCAATCAACCATCCATAGTAAAAGAATGAATGAGGAAGTTACCAACTCCTCATCAGTTAATGGTTTAAAGAGGGGATGTGAATCTAATGTTGCCTTCATCCACTCTCCTAATTCCTGCACGTCTGTTATTGTGTACAAAATGCCTGCCAAAGACAACCTACAATAATCAGCACAACATGATACATGAGGAATTTCACGAAGTGAGCAAATCTGCATTGACGATTCCAAAAGAAACCTAATTCCTAATCACTTCATTAAGGGTTTATGTGCTCCATATAAGATGCATGCAATCATAACAATCTATTAAGTCCAAGACCTCCTTGACACTTTAGTATCAAATAATCGTACCTCCAACAGCCATGATGTACGCATACTCAGCGAGCAAAGCAGTACTGCACACAATTACCATTTGGGTGAATTCAAAACAGACAACAGCCCTTCAACCTCCTTCAGGCATTTGCCTGTCAGCTCTACAATTAAAAATAATACGTGGCGTATCTGACAACCATTACCAGAGCTTCACCAATAGCCAATTACAATTAATCTTTGTATAAGCTACCTGCCTTTTAATCTGATGTTTTGCGTTACAAATCAGAAAATGGCAATACACCTATCAAAAAGCATGACAAGCAAGAATCGGTATACCTGATAATACGTCGTCGGTGATTCTTTTCTTTGAAGTGAGGATCAGGAAACAAAAAGAACATCTTTTGGAGCTGCAAATAATACGATGCATAATTTTAGCGCTAAAAGCCTTGTGCCAGTCAATGATCCCAAGAAGATGGAAGGAGCGCTTCAGGTGGTCTAGACATGTGAATTTTGTAGCACAGCATACCTGGCCTTTCTCAAAGTAATTTGGCAAGTATTTCATACCATTCGTCCTCAAAACTGATATGTTTTCATACTGCACAACAAAAATCCAACAATCCCTGAGATACATAATCTTAGATTTATTTTCGCTCAAGACCACAATAAGAAAATGCTAGAGTTACAGATCCACAAGGATTAGAAGACTGGAATTTGCAACTACATATGACTAAATTATTTACCAACAATATAAATCTTGGAAGGAAATGAATACCAAAAACCACGCATCAATTTGTCAAACACGTACCTGCCCTGGATGTTGCTCACGCAATGCAATGATTCTTTCTTTCACATACTCGCTCACCTGAAATTTAGGATTATATCCAAAGTTAATTAAAAAGACTCCGCATAACACAAATTAACCAAAACCCTCAACAATCCAAATTGTTTGCATCCCTAAGCGATACAACACAGTAAAAAAAAACATAGTCCTACTTCAGTATTGAGACCCAACACCTCAAATATTGAACACAGGTGCACACCTTGTCTCTTAATTCCATCCCAACCATCAAAGATTCAGGAAACAGTGGTGACATTTGGACTGCAAGCGTAACGAAGCAATTGTCAGCAACCATATTCATGGCAGGGCAGAACTAAGACCTAAGCTTTGAAACCACTAGGGCCAGGCCTAGAGGCAGGCCGAAAGAAAAGAAAAAATGATGGAACGAATGTCCACGTCAATTATCCTGTAACACCAAACAAGAAGCTCACAGAGCGTGCTGAAGGAGCGTCACGGACAGATGGTGGAGCAACACGACAATCATCGACGCGTTCAGGTAGGGGCATTCAAACCTAGAACTCGATATGAAGAGGAATAGAGCAGAGATAAACTCGTCACAGCAGACACGTACCGACGAGACCACCAAAACCGCAACCAATATCAGCAAATCGAACCTTCAGATCTTTACCCTCTGCGCGCGGAATGCAGACCAAAACAGTATATTAGGTCATCTGAGGGGCCTGCTGACATCAGAAAACCCAACTAAATAATGGAACATGTCCAGCCACAACAACAGCTAAAGTGAATTTTGCCTCAACAAGCAAATAGAATGCACTACGAATCCTCCAAAATCATTATAATCTTCACTTACTGTAGTTGACCTCGGACATAGTACGACTCATCACATTGTAACTGAGCAACAATAGAACCCACTCCACATCTGCAGGTCTAGATGCATCACCACTTGAAGCATCAGTAGAACGTTCCTCACCTGAAGCTTCTTCCTGGGAGAAAAACTCTGGAAAGCTCTTTGACCAGTCAAATTCACTGGGCATTGTAGGCCTGCCAGTAGAATCAACTTTCATTATGAGCCAGGAAACAAAAAAAAAAAAAAACACAAGCCCTAATATGCCCGGTACTGCAGAGGATTCTTCGAGAAATGCGGTTCAGACCCCCTTTCAAGATAATACTGGGACTCCAGACGAATATCGAATTGACCAAAGCATTAATAGCCCCTCGCGAAGAATTCAGAAGCTGATAGAAATTCTAGCATGGAATTGTCAAGAAAGACAGACAGACTTACACAGCGAATTGGGCATCACTAAGAGGATTACTGTGCGCCCGGGCCCTGTAAAACCTCTTCTTAGGCAACTGCCCTTTCTGCTTTCCTGACTTGCCTTGCAACTCTTGCTCCGACCTCCTCTTGCCCTTTAGAAAAGCCTTCGGCTGCACTCCACTAGTGACAGCAACTCCATTCTTCTCGTCGACTACAGTTTCCTCCTGAGCGACGGCTGTATGAGCATTATCAGGCACATCTTCGCCCGCCATGACAACTCCTCCTGTGCACTTCTCCCGCGATACACCAATTAGTATACACCTAAACCTAAAAACCCCAGCACCACGACAGGTCGCACTCCGATTGTCCAGGTGTGGGATTTCAAAACCAGATTAGCGGTTCCGGCGAAAAGAAAATTCGAAATTCAGAGCCACGAGAAATCCCGCCAACAGCTAGGATGGGAGGTCCAAAGTAAAATTTCTGCGAAACCCTAATTTCTCGACCACCAATAACAATTCCTCTGCAACCTGGCGCTCACAAATCCAATGCATCAGCTAAGTAAACTTACAATTTCTTCCAGCATCAGCCACACTGCTCGTCCAGTTCACGACCTCAAGAAGATTCGAAAATCTGTCTGTGGTGAGGAAGGCTGCTGTAATACCTTACCGATTGCGCTAAAACTCACTAAACCTCGGCTCCTACAAAAATTCGGAATTCACCGGCTGTTATTCGGAATTCACCGGCTCCTACAAAAAATGCATTCACCGGCTGTTATTCGGAATGTCTGTTATTCGGAATTCAACTCCGTCACAAAAAAAGAGTCGGGAAGAGTCAGGGAAGTGAAGGCCCATTCACATATAGCAGAGCTTCAGCATCCATGCGTGCGTTAGGTAACTTTGAGGGAATCTGCTGGGAAACAAGAAATATAAAATATGAAATGAGAAATTACTCGAACGCATGACAACGCAACGCATGGAGGAACGCAACGCAAAACAGGAGCATGGCCCAACTTGCGGTAGTGAATTGTAGTTGCACAGTAGTTGCAGCAAGAAAAGACAAGGCTTTCAATATTTTTTTGTTTTTGGGTTTTACCTTCCTCCATTTCGGGAACGCGAACGCAAGTGCGGCAGAGGCTTGGTGTGAATGGGCCATGAGTCAACAGTCGACATTCGAGATTCCAGAGTCGAGAGAGTCGAGCTGGAGTCCGAAACCCTAAAATTAATTTTAAAGTAAAAGACTTTCAAATAATTGTGAAATAAAGGTGATTTCAAGCAAAATAATTGTGAAATTTTATTCAAATAACAAATAGAGAGATAAAATATACGGTATGATTGCTTAGTACTCCCTCTGTCCGGAAATTACTGTTCTGTTTTTATTTATTTTTAAAGTTCAACTTAAAAAATGAAAAGAGAAGTGATTTTTAATTGTTTTTTTTTTTTTCATTTCAGTTATACAATATCCTCCTACACTACCGTACGTGGAAGGCAGGGTTGGCACTTTCATGTCGAATAATTAATAAAAGTTCAAACAATGGAGGTCGGCACTTTCAAAAATAATTATTAAAAAATTGGCTATTAATAACTATCATTGAATTTCTCTAGCAGTTAAACGTTTTCTTTTGTTTTTTGTTACTATTTTTGTTGACTTTATTTTGACAAAATACTTGATAAATTTATTTATTTATTTGGCATTATTTTGGGGAATTATTTTCTGACGACCCTGCCTTCCACGTACGATACTATGAGAAAGTGTAGAAAATCTATCACCTCGTTTACCTTCATAAATTGCGATTGTATTTAGTTTTAGTACCTTGATCAATCATAGAGTTTTTCGCAAATTGGATGCCACTTACAGCCTTGGTTATATTGAAATTTTGGGAAACGTAAATTGAGTGAGGTTCATTAATTAGCAAAAACAGAGCATGCGCCGAATGAGCTGGTGGTGGAGATAGAAGCATTGATTTGGAATTTGGCAGAAGCATAAATTCGAGAACATCATGGGCGGAGTTAAAGCTTGAAGTTCCCTCGAAATAACTAAAATTGATTGAATCAAGAAAAGTGAGGGTTTGAAGTTTTTGGGCAGTGTTTTTGAAGTCTTGAAACTTGACACCTCCAATTTTTTTAAAGCAAGTGACATATTTACTTTTATTGGGTTCTCAACCATAGTTTTCACAAACTTTGGTTCAATCACCCCTCTTTTACAAACTTTGCAGATAATTCTAATGTCATTGGACTTTAAGTTATTTTTGTGAAGAATTTGGAGCTATGCAATTTTGAGACTTTTGACCATTGCATAGATAGTCATGTTAATTATTTGTGTGCGAATTTTTAAAGATATTAAAGGTGTTCCTCATACCCAAAATTGTCTTGCACTAAGAGGATGTTCATAAAAAATGCCTACACTTGCAAGATTTCAATTTTTTGAGAATTCTAATATCCCAACAATGAATACAAAGGTTATTCTCTATTAAACCAATCTACGAGACAAGGAAAAATTTAAAGAATCTCATGGTTTTACTTTAAAATTTGATCTATTAGTTCAAGATTTATTCTAAATTTGACATTTCCACTGCATTGACTATATTTTATTTTATTTTATTCTGACTTTCAACTATAAAGCTTTATATTAGATTACTATGAAAACGATTGGAGAAAATTGCAACCCATTTATTTTAATAAATATTGAGATATTAGCGAAAAAAGTAAAGGCGAATGAAACATGCAATTTGCTATTTTCGCACTTGACCATATCATCATGCACTTGACTCCTAGGTACTTTAAAAATTCAAATCCAAAAAATTTGCAAAAAAATTTAAGCAAACTTTTTTTCCCAACAATTCCCTTCCAATAAGGATAAATTACAAACTCATGGAGATTTTTGGCAGGGGATTTAAAATAAACAAATTGTATTTGTATTTTCTATATGTCAATTTTTTGTCCTATAAGCAACAATATTATCCTATAATATTGATCACGCACATACTATGCGAGAGGTATAAAAGTGGGAATTTTAGATTCTTTATTTGCGCACGCATCTTACATAATCATACAAGCATAAGATTTGATTATTCTTTGTATAACATAAAAATTGTGTTATCATTCACAAATTATAGTAAGAGTATACTCTTCTCCTTTTAGTATCTCAACATCTAACATAAAACATCAGGAATTTCAGACCCCACCGATTCTGCACGATTTCAGTGCGTTTATCGTTAAACACTGATTCCGCACGTCATACGCGCATTTAGAAGTGTCGTTATCGTACGGAAGTGACATGCATTACTAAGATGTCGATGCAGTGTCTTTTCAATGATTATGACAAAAGTGTTGTTTCCGCACGAAAGTCGTGCTTGACGGAATCCGTGCGTTAATCGTGTATCTACATTACATGGCTAATAAGACACGGATAACATGCGGTTTTAGTTAATGCGGATCCAGTATCGTATACGTATCACATTAATGCCTTTTATTATATTCGTGCGATTTCAGTACCTATTATAATGCAAATCATTTTCGTACGACATCCGTGTACAATATTTTAATATATTTTTGGAATCTTTTGGAATCTTTCAAAATATTTTATATTATTTTGGAATATGTTGGAATATTCCAAGAATATTCTTTAAATTATACTTACGGTTTAATTTCCCAAAACATTTTTAGATCTACATTTATAGAGTTTAGAAGCAATACACATTAAAATTTCAAAGAAATAACATTTTATATTTTTAGAATTCAAATTTGGTATTATTGGTTATCATTGTACTTTTCATCATAGGAGCAAAAATAAATAGCTCACAACCACCACGATTGTGGCAAAAAATTCAAAAATTCAAAATATTATGAAAAAAATCCTAGATATAGAAAAAGTCCTGCATAATCTAATGCAAAAAGAATTTGGAAAAAAGGTTTTTTTCACATAGTTAAAAACATTCAAAGTCCGCTGAAAAAAAAGAAAACAGCTCACAGCCATGATCTGCCATCACGATTTTGGCAAAAAATTCAAAAATTCAAAAAATTATGAAAAAAATCCTATATATAGAAAAAGTCCTGCATAACCTAGTGCAACAAAAAATTTGGAAAAAAAGTTTTTTTCACATAGTTAACCCCTAAACGTCACAGCATCCAGAAACCGGATCATGAATGGATTCAAAGTCCTGTAACTTTTTCATACAATCTCGGATGACTTTCATCCAAGTCACCTTGGCAAGCCTATTAAGTTCTTTACCAATGAGAGTAAATCTCTTGTGGTGGGGAGATGTTCATAATATTGGAGAAGCCTCCAAATGCAAATATGTCAAATTTGTTGGATAGATTTTATGCATGTAACGGTCCTTTCATGTACACTTATTGTACATTTGAGTCATGCTAAAATCTATTTTTCAGGCTAGCATCTACTTGTGTTCAAAGGATCGGTACGTTTAGGGGTTAAAAACATTCAAAGTTCGCTGAAACAAAGAAAACAGCTCAGAGCCATGATCTGCCATCACGATTTTGGCAAAAAATTCAAAAATTCAAAAAATTATGAAAAAATCCTATATATAGAAAAAGTCCTGCATAATCTAGTGCAAAAAAGAAATTTGGAAAAAAAGTTTTTTTCACATAGTTAAAAACATTCAAAGTCCGCTGAAAAAAAAAAAAAAAACTCACAGCCATGATCTGCCATCACGATTTTGGCAAAAAATTAAAATTTTCAAAAAATTATGAAAAAAATCCTATATATAGAAAAAGTCCTGCATAATCTAGTGCAAAAAAAAATTTGAAAAAAGAATTATATACACATGGCAAAAAATTGCCAATGGTTTCAATCTTTTATAATTACCAAAAAAGTTCCATTCTATGCATCGAGGGTTTGTGGTGATTTGGTGGTTTGGAGCTTGGTTGATAATCGGGAGGTCGTGAGTCCGAATCCCACCGTCGGCGATAGAGCTTGGGAAGCCATGGTGGGCCCCACCGTGGGTTCGGGCAATTTCCGTGTAGTTAAAGTGGTTAGAGAGAAAAATATTTATTTAATATTTTATTTAATATTTTTTAATAATATTATTTTGATCAAATTTAGATATAGAAAGAAAATAAAATCTAGATATGGAAAAGATGATGTTGCACGAAAAACGCACTGAATCAGTGTAGTTTTAAAGACGATTAAAACACGACATTTGACGACTATAAAGAGTGCTGAATTCATACGTTTTCAATAGATGTATCAATCGTGTCGAATCAGTACTATATCCGCTTGTACGAACATCGTGTCATATCAGTGTAGTTGCGATGAATGACGCAAGGATGCGGAATCAGTGCGAAAACTGTACGAACCCTTGAAATATCGGAAATCGCACTGAAATCGTGCGGAATCAGTGGGGTCCGAAATTCCTGATGAAGTGTTATCATGACCGCTATAGTAAATGGTCTACCTTTTCGAGGTCTGAAGTACCCTCGAGGCTTTAGGTTTGTCATTGTTGCCATGATTGAGTCCACAACCGCAATTGTCGTACTTGAATCAACGTCATCTATTGTTGTTTCCACCGTAACATCGTCCCTTGTTGCATTCACATGTGCTTCATAAGGCCAGAACGGTAGCTTCACATTCAGTTCTCACTTCTATTTTAGAAAGGGAATTCTTCAAATACTTAATCAGCCACTGCGCTTCCTCGATTGCATGTAAGTTCTCTTCCACGTGTTGTATTCTTTTCACACTTTTCCTTGCATGCAATGAATTCCCCCAAAGCTTTCAACTTCTTTTCATTCGCACCAAACAACTCTGCAAGATTTGACTTTTTTTCTCTTGTAGGTAGAGATCCCAAATATAAATGTCCATTTTATTTTATTTTGACTTTTTTTCTCTTGTAGGTAGGATCCCATCACTAAGAAAAAAACCATAGTCATGTTTTGTGACTGCAATTTATAACTGCATGGAGTCAAAATACCCCAAATTATAACTGACGAGGGGCCGGAAGAGGGTAACACACATGGTCACTAGTGGTCAAGTAGTTACCGACGAGTTGCTTCAGACATCAATTATATGAATAAATATGGTAGTTGGGGCATACACAAGGCCAAAATTTGCTTTTTCGATAGCACGTGGGGTATGCCTTGATTGACATTGGAGTACGTGATTTTCAATTGACCTGCTTGGACAAAATAAGAAAAATCTAACGTGGCAAGTGACTTTGTGCAGTCATATTATTTTGCCGACGTGGAATATGACAGTGACGAGTCATATTTTGGCTGACGTGGCAGGACACGTGGAATGTAACTACAACCTTTTTGACTGATTGTAGTCATGTTTTTATGAGCGTGAACCACATTTTGGGCATGACTGTAAACATTATATGACTACGTCTAATCACTTTCTTGTTGATATGTATTGTGAACTATGACATGACGGAGTGATATTTTGGATGAATTACGGTCACATTACTGGGTTTTGTGTGTGCGGTTTGTGATTAGATTAAATGAGATCCACATTAGCTTCAATCATAAATTCCGGTTGAATTTCTCATACATTCTAATTTTTTATGATAAGTTGTAGTCATACGTCAATATGGTTTAGGAGCTAAACAAAAGACTTTGATAGGTAGTCATGAGTATGTGCAAAGCTGACTTTATATATTTACAGGAGGCAATTTTGGAGAGGCCGAATGGACATAGAAGTGTGATTGAGTTCAATGACATTTATTAGTCAATATCACAAAACATATTCAAATGAGTCGGTTTGTAAATATATAAACACATGCATATTGAGCTTATATTTGTCATTAAAATGTAAACAATCTACTTCTAAGTGCCTTACTTCATTTGTTTGAGATTGCCAAGGCTTCCATAGGCCACTTTGTGATAGAGCTAATTGCATCGGTTCTAATGCACTATCGGTGAATTGTCGTCGCTGTTGAACTCGTACAACAAAATTGCTTTATATCTCGGAACAATAGAGGATATCATGATAGAAACATTGCCCTACTCTATGAGCCATGCGTAAACTATACGGCTCACGATGACTTCATAAGCAATTACCTTTTCCGTGGCCTTGTTGTCATTGTCTAGGTGAAAAATCTTCACCTTGGAACTAATGTCCAAAGATGAAAGTATTCACTCCATTGTGTTGAGTATTCACTCCATTGTGTTGAATGTCGCCTCCAACAGCTTTGTTTCAGCTTTCAATGCCCGCATGTACATTCCAAAGAATGACTTTTTGAAAGCAATCAGTAAACTAAATTTTGAGTAGTTTATGATAACACAAAACATGAATGAGAATTTTAGAATAAGAAGAGCCAATGCACTTGGATGCATGTTTTATTGATACTCAAGATGTCTATAAATGAATAGAAATAAACGGACGTGAACTTATTCATATTTAGACTGTGCCCATTGATGCTTATGGTATGGTTGTTTGAATGAAAAAAATTCAAATCAATACTCAATTTTGTTCGTCATTGTACGTACGTGTATATATATATATATATATATATTTATTTTATTTTATTTTATTTTTAATTTTTAGTTTTTTTTTTAGAGGGAATTTCCGGGGCTGAGGATGCACGTGTGTGGATTCCATTTCATTCTTTTTTCTAGAGAACACAAATACGTTCTCCGATGAAATGTGCACAGTTGGAATGGCAACAATCATAGATTGTATTTGCAGAATGAGCGGCCCAACGTCAATAACACTTTTTGCTACATATATGTCTGCAATTCTGAATTGTCGATGAACTCTTCCGATGCCGCATTGACACTATTGGCCGATCCGAACACCGATGATGAACATTCTCTCTCATTCATCTGCAAGGACTGTAGAGCTTGGGTAGTCAAGTGCCCTTGATCACTTCCAAACTTCAATAGGCCAATTAAGGAAAAATTCATGCTGCTCTCAAAGTATTTGATACGGTAAGCTGGGAGATGCAGTGACTGCGCTTGCTTCTTCCCTTTTCCTTTGGACATTGCAGTCGTTGAAAATTACTTCATCCACCCTAAAACAACAACAAAACAACATTACAAAACGATGGCCAAAAGAAATCAAACAATTAAAAATAAAATCAAAAGTAAACAAGACAATCCTCAAAAAACGTACCTTCAATAGTTGGTGCTTAGAGATGGCCATACTTGGAAGCTTATAATCAAACAAGCGAGCTATAAGCACTGCAAATTAAGAGATGCTGAAAGGATTAAACTCATCTGCTGAAGAATGCTTCAATAGGGCCTCATATGTATTTTTAAAAGGAGTAAAGTTGGCGATGCGGTTACCTCAAACAGCGATCAACAATGCTTAGAACGGCAAAAGCATGGAGTGCAATGCCCGCACAACATAGGGATTAAAATGCTTTTAAAAAACGTAAAATAGTAAAAGATCTAGCATGCTAAATACAACAATCATAAAAGATTTACAAATTAGAAATGCTACTGTACGTGGAAGGTAGGGTCGGCACTTTCATGTCGAATAATTAATAAAAATTGAACAGTGGAGGTCGACACTTTCAAAAGTAATTATTAAGAAATTTGCTATTAATAGCTAACATTAAAAAATTCCGGCTACTAAACGTTTTATTTTATTTTTTACATTGAGTGTTATGTTTTCATCCTATTTCGTTGAGTGTTGTGTTTTGAGTTTGTTTTATTTTTTTCGGCTTTTTGTTGACTTTATTTTTGTTGATTTCGACAAAATACTAAATAAATAAATTTATTTTTTCGGCATTTTTTTGGGGGATTATTTTTTGCCGACCCGGCTTCCACGTACGGTATTATGTACTCTTTTTTTATAACTTTTAATACTGGACCAACTTACTAAAATGCAAATAGGAATTAAAAATGTGGTCAAAATCACGAAAAATAAAGAGATACCATCTATACCTATATAAAAATTAATTAATTAGATTTTGTGTTAGAATAATTATTACAGAGATCCATGATGAGCGTTGCAAAAATGCAAAAAAAAAGGTGGACTCAAGAGTAGGCGAATGCCTGCATTGTGGGCAAATGTCAAGATTAGAGAAGGTGGTCGACAACAAGTCACGGTGGCATCACTAGGGCAAGGTGGCATCACTAGGGCTAGGAGAAATCCAGCCAGCATGACAATTGGGCCATGCACCATGTGATGGTGGAGAGCATCAGGCGATTATTTCGATTTTTTTTTTTCAATTTCCTTTGTTGCAATTTGCCACATGAATACAGATAGTGCGACCTGGCGATAATTTGCTCACTTTAACCCTTAACTTCCTGAACCATTTTGAGCGCGTTTTGGACCCTGATTATTTCGGTTAGGGATACATGTTGCTCAAATTCATATAGTTCATTTTTACAAAATCAACCATAAGATCTTGTAGATATGCAAGTCACCTTCATCTTCACAAATTTTGGTGTCAATCCGAGTTATAGGTTGCTCGGATGGGACATAAAAGTGAAAGGTACTCCAAGAAATTCACTGTTTTCTCACTGCTGAAAATGAGCTTTGGCCGACTCTCTTAGGCACATACTATTTTAGAAAGTTGGTGGCTTCTTGTCATTCTGAAAATAATTAAGTTCCCTACGCATGACAACAAGTTTTGTATTTTTAGGATAAAAAATGAGTGAGAAAGAGGCCTTGACATGACATCCACTTTTTACTAGTTCACTTGTGACTTTGAGAGAAATCTTACAACTTCCTACAAATCTGATCTTCCATTGCAAAATCAGACACGAGAGGCTCAAAGTACAGAAAAGAACACATATAGTAGGAAAAAGAATTTTGGAAAAAAGGTGAGATCCAAGTGCAAGATTTGCATTTCAGTAGCTACACCCACCCACAAGCCGCCTTGCCCAACTGGAACACGTGACAGCTCATCATTCGCCCATCACTCTCTTCAGCACTTGTGGATTTTTGTAAAATTGACAATGTGCATTTCTCCAAATCAGACTACACCATTGGATAGCTAACTCGTTTCTTTTCAAAATTGGCCCAAATTTTGAATCATTTTGAATCATTTGGGCACTCCTTCCTCAAGATATTTTCAGTTCTAAAAATAGCGCGACCCATTTTGGGTCGCCCAGGAAGTTAAGGGTTAACTTTGCTGCAGACAGGTGGAGAAAGCAGAGCATGGGTTTAGACCAACTGAAGTTGAAATTTCAGCCAATGGGATGCATAGAAATCGAGAAGACCAAGGAAGGTCACTTTACACTTGAAATTTTCAATCCAAGGGACAAAAGGAGGAGAAAATGACATGGACAACACTTTTGTCCTTCGTGGCAAGAAAAATAGAAAATTTTGAAGGCCCCCGGATTTTCCGTCCAGCCCACCTCAAGAGGTGGGTTTAACGCAAATTCCGGGGGGCCATCAAGCCAAAATTCTCACAACCAATCATTTTTTATTTTTTAAGAAATATGTAAGAGCTTTGCTTTTTAAACCGATATTTTATTTTGTAGCCTCTTCTCACTTTACACTATATCCAAAGGACGTCAAATTCAAAGTTTGGCTTCTCAAGAATGAGCCATGGCCCTTTGCCGGTTTTCTCGACTTCTCGTTTCTAGTGTAAAGAGGGCCTCAAATGGCCATCAAAAAATGAGAAGAAAGTGGTTGAAATTATCAAAACCATCACAGAGAGAAATAGGAGATTTTGCAAAATTTGACTGAAATTCAATTATAGTAAGTAATATTATGGATGAAAATATATAGGTGATGGATGGATCAAAATGGATGGTTGTTCTGAACTGCCTGCATTCTAGGGTACATGTCGCTCTACCAATGAGAAAACAGGGAAAGAAAAACAAAACAAAAATGTCAATAAGTTGACTAATGTACCCACTCCTGTCAATTTTCAACGTATAAAATTTTGTCCTAAACCGTACATGGACAAGTCACTTTCACTTATAAATCTCACAATAATTATGTGTGAGTCTATTTTTGATATGAAAGATTGCAACGGAGAGGTGTTGACATAGGGCATAGCTGAACTTCTTTGCTTTTATTTTTGAAAATTTACCTCAAATTCTATTTAACTTTGAAGTCACACACCCCCCAAAATCTCGTTTTTGAGCGTGCATTATACAGTTCAAATACATACTATAATCTTCCGATCCCACCATTGGATGATTCTCAAATTTTGATAAAATATGTGCTCTCGAGTTGAGAATAGAATTGTACGGTTACTTTCTAATTTAACTCATTCTATTTTTGGTAGTCTCAACCACAGTGGAAAAATCTACTGAAATCCAGGGCTCTGAGCTACAGTACCCTAGGCACTAAAGGGTTAAAGAGTTTCCGACCACCTGAGCCTTTGTGGCCAAGTCCGTCTCATACAAAGCGTAACAAGCGCAGAATCAAACCAAGTAAGTGACTACGCAGTTCAAAAATCGAGTAATTATAAAGTGCAACCATGGTCGCATTAGTCATGTATATTCTTCTTAATCATCATCATCACCATTGTTATTATTACTCCCAGGGATTGACAATTGCACAACATACAACCAACGTTGGTGTAGAGTAACTGCAACACACCTCTCAGTCAGCAATGAACGGCAAATTATTTACTTCGGGAGCAAAAAGTTTCCTACTCGATGTCACAAAATTGATCTGCAGAAATGACCGATCTAAATTACACTCTCCACATATAATGCTCAAACCAGACATGCGTTGGTTCAAGCAATTGGTGTCAACACCATCCATGCGTTACATGCGTGGCTTTCAAGAGGCTGTGGTCGCGCCATTTGGCTCTCGTCGGCCCCACTACCTAAAAGTTAAAATGAATCGCACATTCCCAGTATCTCTTGAGAATTTGACAACGTTAGACAGACATACATGTCAAGTTGTGAATCAAGGGACAGGAGCGCACTTGACAGTGCAATTAGAGAGGGTGGAGTGCACTGACTACTACTACTACTACTCCACAAAGCTGAGGAGGAAGCCACTAACGATGCGCCTAACCAAGGTGTTGGGAATGTGGCGGCACAAGCGGCCATCCAAGTAGGCAAGCCCACTCGAGAGCACAAAGTTGGCAGCAGCATGACGGACACGTGGGAGCATCCCCTCTTGTGGTTGAGTTGGCTCCTCTTCGACAGGCACAATTATAGCTTTTTCCTGCACAGGCTTCTTCTGCTCCTCCTCCCCCACTCTTGGAACATGTAAATATTTGGATGCCTGCTTCCGCAAGCCCTGTACGGCAATGACTACTAACAGCTGCTCACAGAGTGCAATCATGGCAGGCCCCAATCGTCTCTCCTGCAGCAGCAGCATCATCCACCATGTGGTGATCGTCTTAGCTAGGTATTCTTCTGCTACTTACGCAACGGCTACCCAAATTGAGAAACAGATCCAAAGACAGTCGATAAACACATGCAATCCATGCAATTGAGTATCAAGGAGCACGTGACTCACGTTGTCGCCTAGAAGTCGCCGTGTTGGTCGTGCTGTGGCCAGTGATGATTCTCCAGTCAGAAGGCCTTCTGCTATCAGAAACTTCTTCACCGCACTCATTATCTCTTCCATCAGAGACGTATTTGGCGGCAGATTCCTTAGCAAGACCTGTGATAACAACCATGATCAGACTGATGACACCTGAGCGACCACACGGTGAAAACATAACAAAAATGATGAATTCTATGATGCCGTACCTCTTCATCAGTTACTTTCACCTTCAAGTAGTCTTGCCTGAACATTGAATCCAACATTGCCTGCAAGTAGCCCTCAATGTAAACCTGCACAATTCATTTTTCTGATTTTTACGAGCTGTACACCTTTACATGAGAACTCTGAAGTCAGAACTAGTTCTTACTCCCCAAACAATTCGGAAGCTGGGTGAGAAACACATACCTCATCCATACCAACACTGTGATCCAGTTTTATGCGCCTTGTAGAACCCCCCTGCGCAACAGCACTACGAAGCACTGCAGGCCGCATGGCGACATTTAAAATGCCTCGTCTGAAGCCGCTTAACTACAACCATAGTTGAAGAATTCACGTGAGGACATTTCTGAATGGAACACACTTAACAGAAAGAACATGCTTGCCCTTCAGATGCAATAAAATTATGATTTAGTACCCACTTTCAAACCTTATTTTGTAAGCACAGTAAAGTATGAAACAATACCAGGCCGTCCAAACCACTCGTCTCAGCCCCCTTGAGCACACTATCAGAAACTTCCGTAACAACCGCAAAAATAATGTTTGATCCGGCCGATTTCACCTATAAAAACACCACTGAGAGTCAATACCGTCTACACATTACACACGATATATTGTGTCAGATTAAGGGAATTTTTTCAATTTTCTATACATTGATATAATTTTTGCATAGTATACCAATGAATCCCAACAATTTGAAGCCATACCGTCTGCTCAACATCTCCCAAAAGACGACTTGTTCCACCTTGCCCTTTCTTCCGCAAGCCTTTACTAAGAATATTGAACATTCCTGAAAAAAATAGATGAATCAAAAAAAGGTAACACAGAACCATGGATTAGCTCACTAAAAGTCCTCAGGATACGTGAGATGTCTTCGGTTATGCCCCAACGTAGAAAAAGTTTTTCACGTTGGTGCGCTATCCACATACAAAAAACACAGACTTAATTCAGTGATGTTTTTGGAATTAAGGCTAGCTCCTGCACTTAGTTAGTATAGACTCACATAGATCAATGATCCACTGGATAATAGAAATATTGATTGGTCATGATGTGTACCTAGTGTAAGACCCTGGACGTCGACTGAACCATTTGAAGGGTCAAAAAACACATCAAGACTTGAGGCAGCGGAGTCATCAAACAATGAAGCAAATGCTGGCGGTAAGAGCGAGCTTCCCCTTGCAATATAGATGGCCCGCATTGCATACCTGCACGAGAATAAGAGCCAAATTTATTTCTTCTGACTTGATTACCACAAGGATTCTCGATTGTTGTCTAAAAGGGATAAATCATATCCCATACGGCTTGAGATGATTATCATACAACGGGTTTCCGCTCATAGCCAATTCCGAATCACATAAAAGGACTAATTGAAGAGCAGAGTGGCTTACCAGGAATAATGCTGGGCGCATTTTACAGCAAGTTGTGCGTAGGTAAGCAACGCATTGGATAAAAGCACTCCGTTTAGCTCGACCTTAAAACCTCGAACAGAAGGTACCTGAACAGTGCTTGCAGACACTCCAAGGATCAGGTTCTGAACATTACCCTGTTTATGTAAATAGAGAGTGGTGGCAGGTGCGAAGGAAAACTTCAATGTAATGAAAAAGAACAAGTGGTAGAGTTCACTTACATGGAAGCACAACTGAGAAAACTACAAAGTACAGCTCTTACCTTGATCACTGTGTGTAGAAGGGCTCGCAATGTTTCCTGCGCTGAAGTGTAGTCTGCTCGAGGATTTCCTGGTGTGTAGCTTGCCAGTATCTGTTAAAAAATACTTTGGGTGAAAAACTTTGAGAAGTGTCTTCGAATAAAAAACTTGTAAAAGTCATGTATGTCTTCCACTTCTTATGTGAACATGAAGTAGCTTGCTGAAATCATAAATAGATAAAAGGGAGTATTTAACTCAACCTCTATAAAAAAAACACAGCTTCAAGCAGACTTACTTTAATTGGATGTATCTCGAATCGTTCATAATATATAAGCCGACTGGGCCCCGTTGACGGGGCAAGTGAAGTGCGATAAAATGGAGCCAACTTCATTAAAGTATCTTCGTCAATGTTGAGATCCACAGCCTGACAAAAAGACAAGGTTTTTTTTCTCTCTGTGAGTTCACAAAAGTCTTGTAAAGCAGGCTACCTCTGCATGCTATCCTCATGGACTTGAGAAACGAGTGGTCTGCAAACCCCCATAAAATGATCTCTAACCGAATGATTAATAGACATGATGCATTCGCGTAATCCCTTTGTAGATTCAGCTTAATTCATATTGCTGCTTTTTATGCAGATACACGACTGCAAAGATACGCTTATAAGATGACCTGCTTAGACTGCCAAGCTGCCTTCCACGACAAGATTTTCGCATGAATTGATAATTGTCACTAATAAGTTTCTTATAGCGTTAAAACTAAACCTAAAAACAGTAGAAAGAACGTTTGATGTTATGAGGCTTCTGTCCCTCAAAAATAGGCAGATTCATAGCTCAAGTCAACTGATGTTAGAAGAAATCCTTTATCTTAACTGATCTTAATTCTAGCTGCCAATAAAACTCAATATGTAAAATGATCAACAAGTAGTCTTAAAACCTTAGAATGCCATCAAGTGATATTCAGAATGACAAGAACCTGCAAGAGAAGGGATGCATAGTGAAGCTGAATGGGATTGGTTCCCCTGTGTGCAACCACACACGCCATATGCAACACCGTTTGACCCTGCTTGTCATCACCGTTCTGTCCATGAACACGCACCATGTGCACAACCGTAGATCCCTGCCACTTCACGTCCATATCCAAACGCTGCCCAGCCCAGAATACGGGTAAAAAGCCATCAATATGCCGAAAGATACGTGTAAAAAACGAAGTGGAAAAAGCCTACTCCTATATGACACATACACAAATACATATCTGTACCAGGCCAGAGTACAGTACAATTAATTCTCACTGAAGTGTCAACAAACTACATGCCCACATATGCAGGTTTTAGCGAGTAGAAGTTGGAGGTATCCACTCACCTCAACTTTGAGTTGGCACAAGGTGCACTCGTCAGTCACTAGTCCCTCGATAAGTAGATTTGTTGCACGGGCAACAACAATTGGTGCGTACAGGACACGTTTTTCAGTCGTTTGGTCTCCAGCGTCTTTTTCAGCCTCAGAAGCATCGCTCCTCTGTAAAGAAACATAGTACAACTGTAAGCTCAGTACAGCCTCACATCCAAGTAGGCAAAGGTCGTCTAGAAAAACTTCTGAAGGCTGCATTCCCGTCTCATATATGATGCATCTCGTTGCTTTATGAGGTGACGTGTCAGTCAGGAATTGCAAAAGGTGTGTTGCCCTCGAACAAAGAAGAGTTCAAGGTTGGTAGTTATCGGCAGATTTGAAAATCAGTGTGGCGCTGAATATTATGTATTCGACGATGTTAACGAAAAGGGGCATGAAACCAAACGAGAGCTTACCGGTTTAACTGGTTCAACAATGCTGAAAAAGAATAGTGGAACCTTCACTTCCAACTCCGTCTTTGGTCTTCTCATGGTCGACTGCCACCCAGATTGCTTGTTTGAATCACTGTCAAGACAAATACGTAAAACTCGAGTGGGTCCATCGGCAACAACTTCATAACCTACGTTCAGAAACATGGTGCCCGTGCTACTGCCGTCGCCTTCGTTGTCAGATTCTTTCGACTCATCTGTGAATGGCAGTTGAAACGAGAAACCTTTACTGCGTCTTGTAGCGCCAAAACGCTTCCACTCCCTGATTTTATCCATGTTGATGACTTGACAGAGTTGAGTTCCTGCACAAAACTTTATGTCAAACTTGGTGATAGCAGTTCATAGAAAGGAATGAAAGATTTCACAGTTCACAGTCTGAGATAAATAGATTCCAAAAGCACTTCAGTCGCAAGTATGTGTACAATGAAAATAATTATTAAAACAGCACATTAATAATAGTGACTAATTTTCGAGATTATTTCATGACCCATTCCTATTTTTGTGACCTCTTTTCCTCCCCAAAAGGGATGGCGAAGCAGATAGCAGTGTGCAACCATGTGAGCACATTTATAACATCAGTTACATTAGAAGTTCAACAACTGACGACGCGCAAAGAATTCAATTAAAAAATAATTCAATTTCAAAATAATTTTATAATCTGCAGAAGCATAATCAAATCCTGTACGACTCCAATCAGAAACAAAAACATATCTCACATAATAAACTGGTTGTCGACGGTGACCAAGTTCAACAGAAGAACTTCTAGACGACACTCATGGCACACTCTGAGAATCAAAATTCAAATCACCTTGAATCGTTACAACAAGCTTGTGAGTTAATCTTAAGTCGTCCCAGACATAATTGACTGTAGCCCCTGCTTCGAGCACTTCTGTTTGTGTTAAACCCTGTCATCGGAACAAAAAAAGCCGAATCAAAATATAGCCCGTATACACAAGGCTATGAACTGATCAAAGAAGACATTGCTGTTGACTATCACCATCAAAGAATGGAATAGACACAGTACTGTACTCCGAACAGAACCTCTGAAGGGAACATACGATTGCCGTTAACCAGAAAGCAATCAAACTGGAGTGGAAAAAAACGCTTGCCTTCTGACTGTAGAGTAGAGCGCCTGAGTGCAAAGCATTCTCAATTCGATACGGTATAGCATCGGCTGAATGCCTACGAAAGCACATGGAAAGAGACGGGCTGTCTTCCTGCACCTCTGCCAATGCGAATAACATCCTCCCTTTCGCTTGCTTATGAGAACTAGCGAATCCCGACTGTCCTTGCCGTCGTATCTTGATCCAGAAGGAACCCAAAGCAGCCGCACAAACAGGCCCAGACCAGTCCCACTCAGGTCCTCGGGGTCTAAACCGAACTGAGAGTGGCGCTTGCAAGGGATTCTGCCCATCATCACTCTTGCTCTTTGCATCCCCGTCCTTTAGTGAAACCCGGCAATTTAGAGCAGTTTTCTCACCAGGACTAAGCTCCATGACTGCCGACACATCAGTCTGGAGGAGGGTGCCATGAAGACGACCATAAAGACCATCAGAGCCATGAACACCGTCCAAGAAAGAAAGTGAGTCTCAATCCCTTTCAACGTAGACATCGAAAACTTACTGAGTGACCGGTATAGGCATCTCATATAACATGATAACAGTAGACGAAAGCGCCTATATATATATATGGACAGACATTCAGTTACGGAAGTGGCACAACTGAGGTCATACATGTCACGTTTGATTGCTATTACGTCCCACAGAATGGCTCACCTGAAAGCCGTCTTGACAAACGAATATTACATCATTTGACATGTTGACGACAATGTAGCGAGGAGCAAGGTGAACAGTGCGTGTCGGGTTATTATCTCCAATAGCTGGAAGCTGCAGCTCCACCCCCAACTGGACTCGTTGATCTGCGCTCTCTTTGCTTGAAACTCTGAGACTAATCTCTGTTGATCCCGCCAAATTCTCAAGATCCAGTATAGAAGGTTGAGCCTCTGGTAGAACTTGTTTCATCATCACTTTACTTGACCTGTGACAAATCATTCAGCAGAATCTCAAACTCGTTTATAGTATATCTCTGAAGTGTCCACATGGCCTGTTAAAAATAATATAAAATACAGTAAAGTGCACATGATTACTATCTACAGGTTCAATAAGCAAGAAATTCTGCAAAATAGTATCACTAATAAAAACTCAGTTTAGTAGAAAGATTTCAAAAGTATTAGACAATAAACAGAAGTTTGAAAGGCCTTGAAAAACACGCACTTATTGAACCAAGAAATCATCGAGCCAGGACAAAGGGTGGATACTGTTTCTTCTGAAGGCCACTCCAAATTATTATCATTCTTTGATCCTCTCCTCCTGAAATGTGCATGCAAAAATTCAGTTCAAGTTAATAGCTATGAACTTACTCCCACGATGGAACAGTCAGGTTGAAAGGGGGGTCCAGCCTCATAACAGTTCATCTCAAAGAAATAGATTATAGCGGCATTACATACACTTTCAAATATTAAATTTTGCAAGTGTTAAATACCTTACAGTGACAGCGGGACTGAATTGAATCATACAGCTTATCTTACATTCAATCATACATTCAAAAGTGCACTCAGCAAGCAAACATAATGATACTCACCAAAGATAAGAGCTTTTCTGTCTTGGAGCGCAGTAAAGAAGTGGTACATGACTGTCGTTGAAAAGTGCATACTTGGTGTACAGTACCACCTAATATCAAAAACATGAACACATTAGATGGCATTTCAGGCGAATAGAAATTTGTCGACCTTTACTCGCTCGGTAGTTAGATATTTTACATATAGCAAATGATTCACAGAATATTAAAAGTCATGCGTTGATAGCAATGAGCAGGCCACCTCAAGCTATCAAACGCCTTACAAAACATGGCAAAGTGTTGCATCGTTCAATTTATGCAATGTAACAAAGCGTGCAAACAAGCCAAAAAAGGGACGCGCCTCATGTTTAAAAAGGAAATGATAAGCCTGGACTAAACAAGACTACCATAGACTTGCCTCAAGAACACCGTCGTCGTCTTGACGAACTTTCATCTTTCCATAATGGGCACCATCACCAAAATCCACATCTAGCTCCGTTTCACGCAAACCACCTCCTTCGATTGAAGCATCAGGTGATTTCTTATCCCGTCCAAATACTGGAATCTGCTTGCTTGTGAGGCCAGATTTTAGGTGCTTGATGACCAGTGACAACACACCTAGGTCGGCATACATTAGTTCCATCTTCCCCGCTTTTACAATGACTTCAGTTTTGGGATGCAGTTGACTGCCAGCTTTACCACTAGCCCTACCTGCAATTCGTAATGGTTTTCGTCAGTAATGCAACTGACATATAGATGTTCCAGTGCGACAACCAGTGGATGCTTAAGGATGTTACCTGGAGCCAGGGCCAATAGCTTGGCGCTGATGTTGGATGTGAAGAGATTGAAGATTCGAATGGTTGGGAGGAGAAGAAGCTCCTGCTGTTCCTGCCATGATACAACAGGCGGCTTGCCACGTACTGGTTCTTTATCAACCCTCACCACTGGAACCTGTCTCTTTGTTGTTCTGATCAGAAAATAGAGACCATCGTCTTTGTTCTCTGGTCTTTTTGCTGGGCAAAACACTGAACATACACGAATTTTCAAAACGCAATGAGTACCAACGAAACATCAAGAGATACTTTCAAAAACTTTTTTGACATCGTAATTCCACAGTAACACAAAATTCCAGCTCAAGCTCTAAAAAACAGTCATTGGTTTTCGAAAAGCCTCGTTCCTGAACTCAAATGTTTGCAGTACCTGTAGGTGAGCCAGGGTGATCTGACTTTAATTCAACGATACACATCGAAAGGCAAACAGTAATTCAATGAACCATGATAAAGTCAATCTCATCCAAATGGCTGATACAATGGAATGATCTGAGATGGTCATATAAAAAATCTGATTGGCAATACGGCAACCCACAACAAGTGATACAGAAAACCAACCTGTTCCAAAAGCAACATCAGAATTGCGCCCACCAATCTTCCTTTTGAGATCGTACTGAAATTTCTCAAATAAATTCGAAACGCGCACAGCCTTGGCTCCTTTCACGTCATCTGACCAATCGTAAGCACTGAGAGATTCCTCTTCTTTCCCACTTTCGCCCACTGAGCCACTCGCAGGCCTTATAGAGAGGAGAAAATTTCCTTCAAACCAGAAACGCGTTCAAAGAAATTAATACAAGAACGCTGCGTAAAGAAAAACTCGTAGAACCTAATTGAGCAAAATGGCGCGACCAAAATAACATGCGATGAACATGAACTGGAATTAAGAAGCCATCAACATTGGGATCAAACGCATGTTACTAGAAGGTTCAGCTACCCTTACCAACGTTGAAAGAGGATAGAGCTTTTTTTAGTTCTCCTTCAAGTTTTAGAGCGTCAAAAGATCCCATGCAATCGTCAATATTGTCACCATCTTCAAGTAGGACCAATGCACCATCCCCTTCCTGCTTTGGTCGTCGGCACTGAAGTTCTAAAAATAGCCCAGTTGCATTACGTACCCGAACCATTGGAGAAACTGTCAAGGATATTCCACCCTGGAGATTTACACGCTTCAGAAATGCATCCTAGCACTCGAAGGACAACAAGTAGAGAAAATATGGTATTCAAGACTAATCGTACAAGTCTCATGTTTCTCAGATCATCACACACAAAACATTAACCAAGTCCTTAAATTCTTTGGGACCCCATAAGCAAGCAAACAGTACGTACAAACATGCTCTTTCAATCCTTCATATAAAGTTTCCACAATAAAGGGCCTCCATGTCATGTTCACATTGTGCTGAATAAATAATGTCGACGAAAATACAAGTCCTAAGAGCAATTCATAGAGGCATTTGAAACGCAGTACCTGGCTTTGCCGCAAAACATCCACAACTAAGATCGGCCCAGGGCCAATAATCCTATGCCCTGCAAATCGGAAAAATTTATATATTCAGATTTCTCAAAATACCAAAATCAACCGCAGTTCTTGAGAGGATGTGAATAGGAGTTATACCTTCACCCAACTTCAAGCGAGTTCGCATTGCTACCACACCAGGCTCTACCAAAGACACTTGGACAGCTGATGAGTGTCCACCACCCTGCTTTTGCAAATAAACATCAACTGATGACGCCACCTCAGCTGATGACAAGTCCCGCCGTGAAGTTGTATGCCTTCAAAAGCAGACCACAATCAAAGCAGTCAACGATTTTAACTCGCAAGCCATCAGTACCTAACATGGATACACGCTTGTATTTTTACTTTCTTGACTATAATCTAGGTATTAACAACCTAAAATAAACATTCAAAAACATGTCTCAAAAAAGTAAACCCCCTGACTTAAATTGAATCTGTTCTATGTACCTGATGAGGAACGCATTTGTCTCCCAAGATTCAATAACTTCCTCTTGCCTTGCATTTCCGTGATCAAAGCGACATACCAGATCTAATCCTGTTCGGTTCTCTACCTGCACAGAAGAAAAAGCCCCAAGCATTTTCATGATTATTGATCAGATAAGACACAGAAAATGTATCTTCACAACGAAAAACTAAGCAAAGATTTAGGAATTTTTTTGGCTGAGACTACTTTCATCGTCTAGACGAGCAATGTGCAAAATGAAGAGACTTCGCAGCAAAGACGAAATTTTGTTGAACAAAGAAAAGAATACCTGGCAACGATTTGCTAATATTGGAGAATGTCTTAAGGTATAAGGACCAGCCAGATCAAGAGCTCCTATAAGAAATAGCAATGTATCCAACGACAACTCGCTTATGATGATGTCCACCTGTACAGCATAGATAATAAACGATAAAAATATGAACATACAAATCTCTTTACATAATAGAGCATCAGATATATCATGAAGATGAAAGTAACTTATGCAGTCTCGTTGAAAAACAATTTACCTTAGCTTACAAGCACTCACTACACATTCCGATCATTAAATAGGACTTGAAAGGAGTGATGTTTAAAACCAGGTTAAACATGGCATCAAGTCAGTACCAATCAACACCACCTGTACTTCCAATCGACTGTAGGATGTATTGACAAGTTAAGTATTGAAGGTTGTTTTACAAGGAACAGACGAAGCAACTGACTTGGTAAGAAGTGACGGCTCAAATAGTGACAGCAACGACACCAGCAGCAGCATGACCATGTAAGGAATACTAATGACCAGGTGATGCAAGAAAAATACAAACCTTCCGCAGCCGACAGAACAAAGAAACAGGTGTCTTTTTGCTGAGAACCCCCGCAATTTGCTTTTCATTCCGTGCTCGGTATAGTAATTCTACCCCAATTGGGTTAATGACAGCTACCCTGCAAGCAATATGTTCAAAACAAAAATTATTGCTACCAAACAAATGGTCTCATACAGCTTTCGAGGATGACTTTCCAGAAACAAGGAAAAATCAGGATCGAACTTCCCTACTCTCAATGCCAACACTTTTTACTTTTATCTTCGAGATTGTTAGTGTAACTCCGTAGTTAGGCTCAAGCTCATCCTTGAAGAATCATATTTATCAGAACTGTATCTTTCTGGGATGATCAGCTAACAAATAAGTACCTCTCCACATTTGTTCAGGCAGCCCAAACTTCATTGGACGTAAGCTGGTATAGAAGCTACGACAGAGAAAGTTAAAGACGTTTGTTACAGTCACCAAACATGACATCACAAGTACAAATACGAATATTTTTGAAGACAAGACTAGTACAAACGAGGGATGTGAAGGAAATGTACCAGCAGCTATTCTGAGCTTGAAAATAATCAAAGGATATACTACACCCAAACAGCACCCTTGTTTTGCCAGATCCCATCTGTAACACTGCACCAATGTCTTGCATACAAAGTCGAACCAGAGGGAGTAGATGCATGCCTCCAGAGGCTTCGTGCAACAACGTGAAGGTGAAGTCCTGTATATCACATGTGACATCTGGGATCACCGTAGCAGCTACAGCGGTGTCCTTCAGTTGTCGAGCACTGTCATGCTCATGACCATGGTCTACCTCGTCTTTATCCCCATGCTCTAATGACACAAGCTTCGGAGCTTCAGGATCCTCTTTTTCCCGTGCTAGTATCCGCAGCTTGAATGAGTTACCCGGTCGCTTGACTAACATTGGAAAACCTTCAGAAAGTGATAGACCACATTTACTTTTCTGGTTGACCAAATGAAAAGCACGGCGTGAGGTCTGGAACCCGAGCTCTTCACTGCCTTCAGACTTCTCTTCGGTGCTTTCAATGCATTCCCAAAGTTCCCAAGAATTGTCGTGGGTGGTGGTAACCTCTGCCAGCCCAGACCCAGGGAGAAAGTGGACTCGATAAGGCTCACCATTGCTGTCGTTCGCATGAAGAGACAACAAGGAAAACCACTTCGTCTTCCCATTCTTGTTCCTTTGATATTTCACCTACAGAAGAGAAGTTGATTAGAATTTTATTGATTGACCAATGATGAAGCTCTAGCATAAAATTCAAAAATATTTCATAATAAAATTTTAGTAGACCAATACGTATTCTACAGATATTTATAGCCAACACCAGTCTCTGTGGCCAAGCTATGGTAAAAAGCAGAAAGAAACACCAAAAACATCGGACAAGTTCAGAAGAGTGTGTAGAGCACAAGGAAAACCTCATGTTTCAATTAGGCAAGAAAATGAAGCAGAAACAGGGGTTTAGGATTACCCCACCTGCAACCACTGCCTAATAAAAGAGGGTAAAAGTCATTTTCCTTGTTGGTCTTAAAATTAAATATGGACAGAGGCGTCATCTCCAATCAGTTGTGAGATTGTGTACCTTAAAAAGAGCTCTGTCCCCAACAAGGGAGAAATGCAGGACACCCATGAGCCGGAAAGTGCCACTATTAGTGCCTTTTTCCTCCACAGCTAGGTAATAGTGCTCGTTCATATCCTTAATGGCTACAACGGCACCTGCACAATAAGCCAGCAGTCACTGAACGATGCAACTCTTTGATTGCCCTGAAACCCTACCCTTATTAAAACATCTATAATAACAACTATGAGGTAGACAAATTTCCTAAAAACTATGCGCTTTACACCTCCCTCAGGACAAGTTCAAAGTTGATGAAGGTTCTTTACTGGACACTTCCCCTCGACCAGCACTCACATAAATCCTGTGGTACCATAAAAGCCTATCCCTGCTGAGATATCGATTACAGTGATTATACACTCAACCAATGGACACAAACTTCGTATGTAACACTCAATTCAAATCCTTATATTTTATATAAATAGACATAGACAGCCAGGGTCAGGACAGAAACGACCTGTTAGCAAATATGATCGTTCCAAATATAATGAAATTGGCAAATAATCAGTGGCCCTTATAAATGAAAATCCTACCATCTGGAAGGTATGAGTCTGTGCCCGGTTCTTCTGTTTCAGGTTCTCCATTCTGCTCCTTTGTATACACATATTCTGGCTCAGATAAGCTGGATGAGCTGGAAGAGCTCGAGAGTCCCGACAACGGTGCTGTGACGGATAGCAGCAACTATGAGCAGTGCCAGGAATAAGACTAGTTAGAAAAAGTTCTAAATGAGCAGTTAGAACAAGTATGATGACCAAAGAAGAGAGTACTATGTCAGTGTAAAAGCACAAGCACTGTGGGTGGGATCGGCAATGGAGTGTAAATTGCAGTTCTACAGAAGAAGATAAATCACATAACCGCAATGTACACTGTTAGAACTCCAAGCTCAAAGCAATGGAGATAACATCCAATGAAAGATCGAGCGGCGTACCTGGACTTCTGAAGTGGTGATTGCAAAATCAAGGCCTACCACCGAGCAACTACCTTTCCAAGAATTTCTCCATTTCCAAAAATCGGGATGCTTATCTGCTGGGACCTTCTCCATGGAGGCCGTAACTGACAATCGTTCCAGAATATATGAATGGGATTCATCTAAAGGTTTCCAAGCACCATCATCCACAAAAGGCTGCTCGTTCCATTCCTGATAATCGTTGTAATCTTCTGACATACCAGAAGAAGATGGTGACAATGTATGATGGCTATGCTGAGACTTATGGGAAACCTGACCTAGCTCATCGTTATTTGCTCCAATAAAATTGTTTCGAAATTGTGGAGTTCGATTATTTCTGGTGTTCATACGACCAAATGTACGACCTTGGACCCCAAGGAGAGAGGCACGCGAAACAGATGCTGAAATTTGTAACACACTACCATGCTTGACTTTGGCTTGTCCTTTGGTATCCACCTCGATAATAAAACCCTCTACTGCAGCTGTAGCACAAACAATGTTGACCTGGTCAATTCTAAAAAGCGATGATGCGATAGAAGTGATTCCAGAACTTACAACCTGGAGGGCACTTTCAACCAAGTGCATCTGATACACAAAAAAATCATGCAAAGAACGAGATGCATTCCCATACCTGCAGTAGTCGATCCACGTTGGACAAGGACAAGAGACAAACCAACAAGGTTTGCACTCAAGTTACCGTCATAACCTTTCTTAGGCACCAATTCAGGCATACGTTCTGTAGCAGCTTGTAACCGTCGAGGAGCCGAAAACATTCGTCGCATCTTTGTAGAATTCTTTGTCCCAGCCCATGATGGGAGTGACATTGACCGTCCAGCATTCTTTAACAAAGAACTTGAATCGTCTGCGTTATTCAACCTCTGAAGCGCGAATTTCTCAGAAAACTCACGAGTACTGGAACGGGATGAACTTGCCGGCTCACTGAGCAATTTCACGTGATCATTGATATATTCGAAAAGACTGCGTAGAGCACTTGTTTGAATGATTGCCAACCCGCCCTGCTCATTGAGGTCATTTCCCAAGATTTTGTTAGATGTGGGTAAACAAACTCCGCAAGAAGACTCTTAAGCAAGTTCGTCTTACCTAATGATATTTATCAGTAAAACTTTTGTCACTTACGATATGCCAGCAAGAGTTAACTGTAATCAACCAAAAAAACTACAATTCTACCATTCCGTATTTCAACAGATTCGTCTGGACGCATCTACACAACGTATCTCAGGAAAGAATAGGTGCAAAAAATAAACTGATTATTTGAGGAGACTGGGCTATCACCGAGAATGCTAAAGATACATAACCACAACAAGGTGTAACAACTCGCCTCGACATCCATGGTGACGTTTCTGGAGTCTTTGCCAAGCTTAAGCTCAATGTGGAGTGTACTGCTTCCAGACACAAGAAGCATGATCTTATCAATGAGAGCTTCCCTCAAATCATCAGTGACTGAGACACTTCCAATATCCACGTTCACAACCAGCCAATGCAGCTCATCACTTCGATTATTTCCTGGACGCAAAAAAAGTCCTTTTTAGGTAGCCTGGAATAACTTGATCACTGGCTAACCAAGAACATTGTGAATGTGATGAGAAAATTTGAACTTGAGAGATATTCAAGCGAAGTAAATGCAGAAGAAAATATTTTCAATCCAATGATAGCAGAGACCTACTGATAACATATCCATGAATTAGTTGACATCTGACCTGATAATTCAATATCTGGCTCTTCTTCATGAGGAAGGGATCCAACCATACTGCGTATTTGCTGTTCATGTTCTGGCATTTTTTCGTGGAAGGCTGGGTCTTTTCCATTAGAGGTTGTCATTCCATCAGTAGGAGATAATGAAGTATCCTGTAGTAAATAACCGACTGGTCGAATTAATGCCACGGCACAAACAATAGCTTCCACCCAAAAGAAAATTGCTCGTAACAGTCAAAATGACACAGATGAGTTTACCTTCATGGATTAGTATTGCCTCAACTGTTAAAAAGCAGTAAAATTTCACACGCATGCATGCATGGTCCAACATTTTCTTAGGGTGGACTTTCGAGAGCAGAAATGATTTCCAGAATATCGCACATCTTCACTCCACCAAAACTTGCACAAGCCCTCATAGTAGTAACACTACGTCAATCAAATTTAAAATTTAACAAGGATCTTATAAACACTAACCAAATGAGTTTCCGCATCCGCACGCCCCAAATGCATGCTTGGCTGTCCCTCCACTTGTCCAATGAGTCTTGGTCCACAAATGATAATCTTAGAACGATCCAAAGCAAACCCAGTCACAGCTATCTGGAATAATTTTACAACATCAAGTACAGTACCATCTAAAAGGCTCTGATACAAAGACTGCTCTTGTTCCACCTTCTGATGCTGCTTTTGAACAACACCCATGTGAGCTCCATTTAGTTGGAGAAAAATCCGAGTTTCATATCCGTCACCCAAAGACATATCAAGTGCAATTGGGAGCGTTGCGAAGTAGCAATATCTCCCTTGGCCTGGAAAGCGAGTTTTATCAACAACGTGACCATCACCTTGATTCCGTGCTTGTCGCCCATGTGAAGAGCTCACACGGCTATCGGCAGTATTCTGTCCCTCGACGCCTTCACCAATTCTACGATCACCTAGAACAACCTGAAAAGCTTCTAGCTGAAGCCTTACAAACAATACAAACAAGATCTTGGCAGGCACATCTGCAGTGATGTTCGCATCGGTTGTCTGCCGTCCAGATGAAGTATTCCTTAAAAATTCCACTGAGGAGGTCCCGTTAACGACGGACTGGTTTTCATCCGAAACACTGGATGACCCAAACCCCTCCATAAGAGCATTACCGAAGTCAACAATCTGATCAGTTTCAACCACGCATCAACCGAGTCAAACTACTGCATGAGATCAAGTCCCGCTTCAAACGGTGACATGTCGCACAAGGGTTTAAAAGGCATTTCAATTAGTGGTAGAAGGCGAATACCTCTTGAAATATTGCCATCTCCTCCAAGTACAAGTGAAGTGCAAACGGTGCCAACTTCCCTTCCAGTGAAACTGAAGCGGACTTGATGACTCCTTTCTGTGAGTACAAATCATCCCTATACATCAAAAATCCACAAAATTTTGTAAATAGCACACTCACTCGTCGCAAACTTCATTAACTTGTGAAGAAAAAGAGATGAACGATTAGCATTCTCGGTCACATTTTCTAAATCCCACTTTTAAAAACAATTGAAACGGACTCATTCGAGAAAAAAACATCCTTCCTTGCCACTAAAGACGAGTGATAGCAAAGGTGGCATGGTAGATATTTAGGTACCTGCAAAATGATGACTGCATAACACAAGAAATGGGCCCCAGAACCGGCACAATGGATTGTCTGTTGCGGTCCGTCCGAAGCATCACACCCGCATCCTCTAAAGCAAAGTAGAGGTTGTTTCCGACCTGCTCTTCTTCTGACCCCAAGGTATCTGCTGGAAAACTTGGTGTAGGAGGTTTCTTCAGCCACAATTTCTCGTCCACACACTCATCCCACCATCCTAACGGTGCAGCGTCCTTCACGGGTACTCTGGCCTCAAGTTCTGATAGAGCTTCCTTACTACTGGCAGGCCATGTCAGTAACTGTAGTGAGCCAATCTCAACGACGAGAGATGAGCCTCGACTTGGATGCGTAGTCCCGTCATTCTCTGATAACTGTTCATGGTGGTCACTCTCGAACTGCCCCATTGTTGCTGCAAACGTAAACTTTGAGCTTTCGATCACCACAGAAAGCTCAACCCGGCTTTTTGGAACTGCAAGCCCAATGTAGTGCCTACAGAGATTTAGATAGTTCAGCATCTTTTCTTCATAAGAAACTTCAGATTCTTTTGGGGCCAAATTAGGATCATCAGACTCCCCATTTTGGCCAGAAGTCTTTGTAGTCGATAGTTGGTCTATCAATGGACTTATCCGATAGCTTGTCGTGCTGTCGCTGTAAAATTCTAAGCAACCCATGCTCAAGGCACAAGTCATCAATCCTCCTAATACCTTCACACCGTCGTTGTCAACATCAGCAGTTCCAAATTCTACGATCAAGAACGCCCTAGAGACATCTCCTTTGAAGGTGGGACTAGGTAAGTCACTTCCGTCCACTTTCAAATTTTCTGGACACTTCCATGCATGCTGGCTCCAAGCGTTAGCGACGTTTTCCTGCCAATCATAATGCCTCTTACGAGCTGTGGCCGTCTGAGGCACATCTTCAGTATCCTGCAGATCTTTGAGTCTATCGTTCGTCTTCATTCGGGCTTTATACGGCATGCTTCTAAGTAATTGCAGCGTACCCGAAGTCTGTTTCTTCCATCTACCCTGCCGCAACGTAAGCATGTCCTCATGCAGCGACTGAGAAGCAACTACGGAGATAAGATCAACTTGCCAATGACCAACTCCAAACCTTCCCCCACTTCCAATATGATCTAAACCGTACTCAAGTGAAACCCTTTCGAGTGTCATATGTACTCCTGGCTGAGGTACTCCACTAACATCCAACTTTTCTCCCGATTTACTGCTGTCTCTAGCAGTCTCGTCAGTTTCATCATCTACGATACCCACTAATGTGAATAATCCCCGACTAAAATAAATTTCAAAAGTTGGCCCACGGTTTTTGACCACCTTAAAGAGCGGACTCTCAGACATTTCATCTAAGGTAGCAGTAGTTAGATTCTCTCCTTGCTCTTCTGAAACGTTTTGCTCTTCTTCTGACAGCTCAGACACACTGTGCCTCTTGCCAACAGTGAACTGCCAGGCTTCTTGCAAGAGTGCAGGTACAGACCGAAGCAAGAGCAAGATGACGAAAATAAGATAGGTCGCAAAACCAATCACCTCGGATAAATTGTGCACCCACAGCCGCCATGCCAGCAAACGGAAAACACGATGGGCAGGTACTCGGATAACTTCTGGCTCTCCGTCAGCACCAAATTCTTCCTGATACGATTCCTCGGCATTTCGACCTTCGTCACCATGTTCTACTATCTCCCCTAACCTATTCGATTCAGTGTCCACATTTGAGCTAAACTCATTGTATGACAACCCCTTCGTTCTTGATTCTAAGCGGCTTCTTCTAGCTTTCATCAATGCCATTTCTAGAGTCTTGTCTGTCTCTCGTACCCCAGCACCCTTTGCTTGAGCAACAAGTACCATAAGAACGTCGAGTTCCCTAGCTTCCAATCCAACAAACACTTCGGGAACTTCGACCACTAACCCTAGAAACTCTATTCCTCGTAGTTTAACAGCCATAGAGACAGCCTCAAAGAGCAGTATTTGGTCCCGTTTCTCACCGACGTAATCTTTCACTACATTTTTCCTGTTCTGTCTCCTTTTGCTGATGCTGGAGTTTCTCTGACGATGTCCAGAGCTTTCGGATTCAAGTGCAGGATCCTTCGATTGGTTCGACACAGTTTCAAGATTCAACGCCAGGCCTTGGAAGATGCACATTTTTTTCACTGAGCCAACTTGTTGCTGCCACCTGCTCCGCACAGCGTCAATAGAAGCTTGAAATAGCCCATCTGCAGTTTTATCACCACCAGCGGATCCTTCTTCCAAAATGAAGGACTCCAAGGATGCTGAACAGACGTAACTCCAAGGTTTCAAGGAGTGAGAAACAAATTTCACTGAGCAATCATGGAGTTCAAGCCTGAGGGAGGACAGCGCGAAATTTGATAAAGAGTTTATAATAAAACTTGTCGCGGTAGATCCTTTCCCCTGCTTCGCTTCGCCCTTTGGTTTTGTAGAGTCCTATTCCCGTCAATTAAATGACCATGAATTATTAGCATCGAGAAAAGCTACTGCACAGGAAAATTTTAAAACCTAGGGTCAAATTGACAAAGGCTGCTTCAAAACCTGTATTCCTACACGACTCTTGACTAAAACCTACCTCGCGAACCGCTTCGGTTTTCCGGTCATTCGCCATTTGATTGGAGGATACACGAGATTCACTTGCAGACCTGGAAGCACATAAATGAGGTTCACATTCCCGATTACAATTTTTCTGTAGAGTTGATGAACCGTAACCTTTGAGCTAGATTGCTATATTCCGGGTGTTGATGTGGACCAGAAGACAAAATATTAAGCTTCCCGATAATTGAAGATACTGCATTGAAGATACTGAAGACCGATAATAAAAAAGACCCGATTACATGCTGTTCTCCAATAGTTTATAGTGCTTTAACATTAGTCAGATAGGAGAAGGGGAAAAGAGAGGAACCTGGGTTTCACCACAACATGAACACCACGAACGACGACTGTCACAACAGGAAAACTGAGAAGAGAAAGCTTGAGATCCGCCTCTTGGACAACGACCTCGTGAATCAGCAAAGACGTCGTGGACATGGCCGCTTCGTTGAGAGCGGCCACGTCGAGACTGACATCGCGAAGCTGAACGAGCAATTGACTGACGGAGGGCGTGACTTTGAGACGCGCATCGTGGCCAGGTGCAAGCCATGGTTTCAATCTTTCCACCACCTCACGCTCAAGTCGATTGAGCAAACCCATAGCAGCAGCCTCTCGTCACAGCCTCCAACAAATGACACAACGCTTCGGCATCACGAGCATAATTGCTTCTCACACTGTGCCTGCATCGTTAAATCCACCAATTCAATACCAGAGCTAATCATCACCGCAATTCAAGTCGTTCAAAAATCTAACTCATCCGGGTAGGATCAACCACAACAACAGGTCCATTTCCGGATTCCGAAATTCTAATCTCCACCTAAACCCTGAATTTCAAATCCCAAACCCTACCTCGAGACAGAAGGTAACACCGCAAAAAGCTCGCCGAAAAAGAAAATAAAGACGAGGAAAGAAACGCAACAATTCACCGGGTCAATTGGCATCGATTCACCGACCAAGAAAAGAGAGCCTGGAGCCAAAATCAAGGCAGAAACGAGAAACTCAACAAACGGAAAAGAAATTGCAGCTGAAGCAACGCAACGAACGAACGCGGACCGGGACTGAGTTGCAGCACGGAATGAAGTGACGAGCACGGGCACTGGAAATGCGGAGAGGTGAGCAAGAGCACGCATGGCGGGAGCAGCAAAGCGGGGAGCGAGCGAGAACTTACAAAGCTGCTGCAATGGAATCCAAAAGAAATTAAGGGCAGTCGGAGGAAGAAGATTGCAGTGGAGGTTCGGTGGCGAAGCAGTGAGGCCAAATGGTAGGGAGTGGTGCGGGAGCGATGATAGATGGACTCACAGGCAGGCAGGGAGGGAGGGAGGGAGGGAGGGCGGGACACTTGGTGCTCAAGCCGGGAAAATCGATGCGCAATCAAATTGGATGCAAGTGAGGGATTCCTCCGCCCGGCGCAATGCATGAGCCAGTGTAGAATTAAGAATAATAAGAACAAGAATTAACCCCTAAACGTACCAGGGTGTCCCTGGAATTGACAATTTGAGAAAAAACGTTATAAACTACCATATAGAAGAATATTCTGGAATTGATATACAAATGAAAGTTCTAGATCTTGAATTTTAGATTCCATCCGTACGGTTCCATTCACTAATACAATCACCAATATTTAATTATAAAATTTGAAAGTTAAAATAAAAAATTCCTTCTAAATTCGATTACAAACTAAATTTCAATTATTTTTGAGTAAAATTTGTTGGAATGAGTTTGAAATGAGATACTCTTAAATGTGGTGATACTTTGAAATTTTTGTGTTTCTTAAATTTATGACCTCATTTTTCACGATTCCACTTTGAACTAGAGTCAATGCAATTTTGGCTTGGTCAACGACTTGACATACTTCTACATTTGTAATTTTAGAAAAATATGTACTCTAGTATGACTAAATCCAGCCATTAGATAAGACAACAACTTGGTGAAGAATCTCCAAAAAATTGGATGAGTTTCATCCAAGCGTTGATGAGAACGTGAGAAGGCTTTGAAATCATTCGTCGTCCAGTTTCTGAACGCTGGGACGTTTAGGGGTTAAGCTTCACCCGTCCAGGGGTCAATGTGTCCGTAAGTACTAGAACCTACTAAATAATTCGTTAAGTAAATTTCCTACAGCGCTGGCTGTGCAAAAGTTATCACTCCGTCAGTTCGTGGGGAAGTCGATAAGCCATCCGTCCGTCAGGCTGCACCGGCGGAGAGCTTCACTGCCGCTTCTTCTTCCTCGCTGGCCACTTGTCGCACCCTCTGCGAATGGAATTTCATTCCTAAGTTTAAGTTACCCTTCCTTCATTGTAAGTTTAGGGACCGTCCCGTCCGTCTGCAATTCTCTGCTTCCAGTACGGGGGTGTCAGTTCCGGCTTCGGAGACCAATTTCAGCCACATGATTATGTTTTTTTAATTATTATTATTGATTGTTTCCAAAACCAACCCCACCCCTTTCTAATATGGTCTTCGTTTTTGCATCTCCTTCCGAAGGTAAATGGCACTCCAAGACTGAGATGATTGCTCAAACAACTTCATGGAGGAGATCATACATAGTGGAATCTCCATTTCCAAAACCCTCAGTAACTTCTCTTATAGTGGCACTCCAAAGTAACTTATACAGAACTGCACCTACTCTCATTCGCACAGGCAATGCCTTGCGATAATTCGTATCAACCTTCTCAATTTTAGGAGCAAGGGCATTGCAAAGCCAATTAAACAACCGGTTAAACAATCCTGATTTCAACTTCATTATCTAAAGCGACCGATCATCATCATACTTGCACAGAAAATTATAGAACCAAACTTTAGAGCGATTTTTAACCCACATACCAATAAGTTTGGAACTTCTAGCATGATAATGGCGCCATAAGAAAATATGATGTAGAGTGGATCTAAATGCGTGGAGAGCATGATTCTCTTCCTCCGTAGGCTCAAATGTGACTTCAATGGGTCTTTGTTATCAATGAGATCCCAATAACCAAGGAAAATAGAGTCGCATGAAATCAAACATAAGGACACAAGTCACAAATATTTGTCTGTGTTGTTGAATAAGAGTGACATGTCATATTGACAGGTCAACAGAAGTATGACTGGACTCCCCACGAGTATTGTACAGCAGTGTAACAGAACTCTTGTTAGAAACGGTTGTGCTAATCAATGGCTCCTTAATCTCCAATAATTACTCTAAACCGTTAGGTAATCAAGTCCTAGTTAGCGGGACAGATCTCCCAACATGTATATATGCGCTGCAGCTTCTCATGAATATCATCTTGTTTTCTGCCTAGTTTATCACTGTTGTAAACTCCAACATGGTATCACAGCATGGTTCGGTAGAATAGCCTATTGTCAAGAAGATTGTGAGAACGTCCTCCCTCCTGAGCAAGAATAGACCTAGGTTGTAAGGCGACTAGAAAAGACAGATTAGAAACAGATCTTCAAGCTAGGCCAAATGGCGCTTAGAGATGTCATAGGAGAGGCTTCCAAACTCGAAGAAAACCCAAACTACAGCGTTTGGAGTTTCAAGATGAGAAATCTTATGAGTAGAGAAGATATTTGGAGAATTGTAGACCCACCTGCAAGTACTGTTGCTCCAACCGATCCAACTGAGATAAAAGCTTTGAGAATCCTGAAGAACAAAGCGCCGACTCTGATCGCCATGTCTGTCAAGGACAACGTCATTCCGTATATCGCAAACATCACCGAACCGGATGTATGTTGGGCGACCCTGAAGAACCTATATGCCAATAGTACGATTTCACGGAAACTGATGTTGAGGCGTAAGTTGACCAACCTCAACATGGAGGAGGGTAGCTCAATGACTGAGTTTCTGCAACATTTGAAGGAACTCATCAATGAGTTCGCTTGCATTGGAGAAGTAAGTACCGATGCTGAGATTGTTGAGTATGTACTCATGGCTTTGCCTGAGAGTTATGAAGAGCTGGTTAACACCCTCATGTACCAGCCTACTCTCCCGTCAGTAGCCGAACTTACCGTGATTCTGCTACAGGACGACTTGCGCTGCGAAATCAAGGGCAGTCGCCGCGGCAACACAGAAGCACTGCTAACGAAGACTGCTGGAAAAAAGAATTTCATGGGCCGGAAGGCTAGCCCGGGAGGAGATGATCCTTGCACCAAGAACGTACAAGAAACCTAGTGGAGAGTGTCATTACTTTAGAAGTAAAGAACACTCGATGCGCAACTGCGAAGAGTTAGCGGCTGATATCAAGAAGCATAAGGCAAGCCGCCACAAGAAAACTACGGTAAATCTCGTTGACAATTTTAAGAGCACTGATGAAGAAGACTTTGTAGAGACAGAGACAGATCTTGTTGTCAATTTCACATAACTCAATCTGATAGATGGTAGTGAGAGTAGCAAGATATGAGACTGGTATGTAGACAGTGGAGCCTCCAAATATGTCACAGGCCTGAAAAACCTGTTGGAGGAGCTAGAAATTGGTAGCAAAGCTAAGATAAGTACAGTTGGAGGAGAGGTTTTGAACGTGGCTGGAAAAGGCAAAAGGAAGTTCCAGACCAATTCTGGTGGAATAAAATTTGAGAATGTTCTTTGCGTCCCCGGTGTCACAAAAAACTTGCTATTTATAGGGTCAATAACCGATGGAAAAGAAAGGCTCAAACTACTCTTTGATTCTGATCAAGTGTAGATCCTGAAGAATTTTCCATCACCAACAAGTCACCACATAGTTACTACTGGTCTACGGGATAGAAGGAACGGTTTATACAAATTCCAACCTCCACGCACTCGATCAACGATGTAGTCACAGACAGTCCAAGCGACAAAGATACAATACCGTGGCATAAACGTTTCGGTCATGCCAGCTTTAAGGTTATGCAACAAATGGCGAGTCCCTGGACGCTTGACCTGCTTCAACATCTTACTCCGACAGCAACTTTTGCACGGCCTACAGGACCGGCAAGCAGTGCCGAAGACCAACTGCGAGAAGAGAAAATCACGGCAGAAGCTTCATCACCAGCTATGAGCACTTTGACCGTACGGGTGGTCAAAGCATCATACGAAATGGGCCGAGGGGGGCTTGTGAACCCTAGGTGCCTTCAAGCAATGAACTCTCTAAGCTACACCATAGATTACTATATTTAGATGCTATCCATAATGCATCACAATTGAAATCAAACATTAACTAAAATCACAAGCAATATAAGAAGCCCATTGAAATTACAAGTCAAATCACATATCACAATAATTCAATTCAATCTAGTGTCCATGGACACTTGAGACCGCCATTACATGATCTAAACATCCCCAAATTGATGCAATGCATTCCCTATTGCAACAACTAATGGCACCTGCCCACTTTACACTAAAATGGGCACTCCTCCTTCGTCCGTGCTCCAAATTGACCGAGACATAGGTTTTCGGAAAGCCAACCTTTAGATGTATGTACTCCCAAAAATTCACTCTCGTTTGCCGTGCCAATCTTGAGACAGCGGTCGTTGAAGTTGGTTGTCTCGATCCACGATGGCAGCTAACCTCCTCACACTAAAACGACCGCCTCTCCTTTGTCCTTGCTCCAAATCAACCGAGACATAGGTTTTCGGAAAGCCAACTTACAAATGTGCGTGCTTCCAAAAACTCAGTCTCGTTCGCCTTAGCAATCGCTTGATATCGTCCGTTGAAGATGACTGTCTCGTTCGTAGCCGGCAGCTGACCTCCTCACACTAAAACGACCGCCTCTCCTTTGTCCTTGCTCCAAATCAAACGCGCCTTAGCTTTTTGGAAAGCCCACTCTAAAACGCATCTGCCCACCGGATTTGAGCTTCAACCTCTGCGTGACGCCCTCGATCTCGGCTTCCAAAGTCGCTGCTCTAAATCTTGCGCGGCAGTAGACCTTCTGCCACTAACTCGACGGCCATCGCCTCGTCCCTGCTCCAAATGTGATGAGTCTAGTACTTTTGGAAAACCAACTACACGATCTACAACTCCTCCAATTTTCAAGACCTAACTATCTTCGTACTAGAATCTATGTTGAAAAGAAAACATCCTATAACTATGTGGTTCAGGGCGAGAGAGAGGAAGAGGGACACACACTCTAACTAATCAACTAACATATAATAAACCCCATCTAATAGACTAAAGAATAAACCCAACACTAAGTTAATAAAATAAGACTAAAACAATAGGAAATTAAAAGGCTAAAATAACAAACCATGAAAAATAACTCAAGCAACTAATAAAATAAACTAATCAATTAGACTAAACTAATGAACTAAAATGACAAGCAATAAAAATCGACTAGAATCATCGAGTAAAATAAAAGGGCAAACGGCCCAATTGCACATAATCAAACAATCACATCGTTAGAAGTAAATAAACACACAAAATTATCTAGATAAAAAAGAATCTAAAATTACCAATCAAAACCGAACACTAAATGCAAACAAATCCGGAAATTTGTCTGACCTGCTAAAATGTCCCGGTTAGACAAATATAAATCACTAAACATATCAAAACTATTGAACTAAGATTTTATCACCAAAGTGAACCGTTTGTCCGTTTCAACGGTTCACACCAGCAGCGATCAGCCTCCGCAAACCAGAAGTGATTCGATGGCAAGGAGTCCCCTAGCGCTGGTGCATACTGATTTTCGCAGACCACTTTCATCTGCATCAATTTCTGGCTCCAGGTATATTCTGACAATCACTGATGATTTCAGTCGATACACTTGGTTTTACTTTCTGAAGCGCAAGAGTAAAACATTGAATAGATTCAAACAATTCAAATCAATGATAGATCTGGAGTCTAACCTTAAGCTCAAAGCGATTAGATCTGATAGAGGGGGCAAGTACACATCTCATGATTTTGTGAAATTCCGTGAGGACTCTGGAATCACCAGACAACTTACACAAGCCCACACACCTCATCAAAATAGAGTGGCAGAAAGGAAAAATAGAACCCTACTGGAGAAGGCTAGATGCATGGCATTTGAATGCCAACTTCCTGCCTATCTTTGGCCTGAGGCAGTTTCAAGTGCCAACTATCTGACAAATAGAACATCAACCCGTGCCAATAGAGATGAGACACCCTACGAGAGACTTACTGGTAGTAAACCAACAGTGAGCCACCTGAAGATTTTCGGGTGCAGAACTTATGTGTTAGACACCTCGCCGCACGAAAAAAATGGGCACCACGATCCAATGAGTGTATATTTGTGGGATATGATTCCAAATCCAAAGGAATCAGAAACTACAATAGAGCCACAAGAAAAATTATAATTGCTAAGGACGTAGATGTCGATGAGGATTTCTTTCCGTGTCCAAAACTTCATGACCAGTCCAGCAAGCCTAACTAACACCCTGAGTGGCCCACTGTCGAGCCTTACACCACTGCTAACCCGTCTCCAATGATTAGAGTAGCACTGACCGACCCTCTGATCAATCCTAGATTGACCAATGAATACACTAGCAGCCCAGGAAACCAATGCACTGTCTCCTGTCCCCGAGTCAACGAAGCAGCCAAAATTCATAGAGTACCAGTTCCATTAAAGGAAACCAGGGTTGTTCATCATGCCGGTCATGTCGTGTCATGCCGTGTCGTGCCGATTATGTCGTGTCGGACCCCTCCGACACGACACGATAGGGTCAACCTAGACTGCAGGTAGGGTTAACCTAGTCTTTTCACCAGGTAGGGTTAAAACAATTACCTTTCTGCCACCTTGCAAGCTAGACATGGCTCAAGAAGCACATGTGGCATGGCCAGGTAGGACCCCTTGGAAGTCGTGTCCTATGTGGCTATGTGGTCCGGGGGTAAATGTTTTACCCTCAGTCAGTTTGCCTCACTCCGGACTGCCCCTTCCCTCCGACTGCCATGTTTCCCGACTGCCCCCTTCCCGGCCGACTGCTCGAATCCGATGGTTTAGATCCATCCGCTGCATTCCACTGCCTCAATCCAACGGTGTAGGCCCATCTGCCCGGACCCGACTGCCTCAGCCCGTCTGCCTCATCCCGTCTGCTCCACACCCTGTCTGCCCCTCACTCCGTATGCCCATCACCCCGTCTGTCTCTCATCTCGTCCGCCCCTTACCTCGTCTGCCCCTCACCCCGTCTGCCCCTCATCCCGTCTGTCCTCTTTCCCGTCTGTCATGTTCTAAATGGCTCCCTTCTGTCTATCATCCCTCCAAAAGATACCAATTGACAAACAGATATCCAAAACTCACTAAACTTAGAATATTACAATTTAACAAATCATTGAAAATTTTATTCAGAAATAGTCTATGCCATATTTATACTGAAAATTTTATTCATAAATTGTCAATGCTATATTTATACTAAAATTCAGGGTTGGATTTTGGATTTCAGTTTCAAAATTAATTTAAAAATTGTAGGGCATAGCAATTATATATCTAAACGTATGCATAGAATCATAATTTCATAATGTACAACTTTTAGTCGTACATCTAGATCAAATGAAGATTCCAATCATGGATGCAACATGCACAACACGCAAATTCAGAAAACAGTATTTATTTACATATGGAAAAGTTGTCCTTGAAAAGGACTTATATTGTAAAATTCAACTAAATGCAAACTTGTAGGATCCAATGTTGCACTAAGGGAAAAAAACTATGAACTATATATTGTAACGGTAACATTGGGTTGGAGTCATGAGACGGTATGGGTTTGCTTTCAACGAGTTCACTGCATGGGCCACGGTGTGTCGCTCTTTCGGGTCGTCCAAGATGAGGCCATCCAAAGCCCTATTCCACATCACACGGGTCGATTCGCATCCTTTAAAGAGCGTTGATGCCATCGCATTGTTAAATATATATCTTGCGAGCTTCCCCGTTGCATACCCTCCGATTTCATAGTGTTCTTCGTCGGTTTAGTGCCATGAGATACAACCACCCCATCAACTTCCTGGGGTAGCATATACCACAACTCCGGTGCAACCCACCATCGCATCTCCTTTTTCTCTTTTAGGTCCGCCTCGTCTCTTGCCTAGTTATTCGAATAAGGTTTTTCACCACTCCAAGATGCCATGCCCCAATCGCACACCCCAATGTACACATCTTCAGGTAACTCCGGTGGAAAATGTATGAAGATGTTGGATGGGCTCAAATCGTTGTGCTACACGCCGCTTTTGTGTAACACATCGATGATGTTCATGAAGGCCCAGGCTAGCCAGGAATGCTGCTTACGATATGCCGCAATCCTCTGACGGACCTGTGAATCCATCCCTTCCATTTCCAGCATGGTATCGGGATGTATTCCTTGACCGTAAGGCTTTTCAATCCGCTTCACCGACAGTACTGAATTCCCATTCCACCATATGGTGAACGCAGACATGTTCTCCGCCGATAACGCAAAGAATTTTATCATTCTTGGGTGGTCCACTGGATTGACTAGGGCCTCGATAGAAAGTTCCTTTCTTGCCTTGGTTTTGTCTTTTCTGGCGATCTTGCTTATCTTCTCAGCAAAAACCATATGACTTGGAATCGGTGCAAAATTATGAATCGATATTTGCCGCACCTTGCCATACGCCCCGTGAAATTGTTCACCATTTTTGCTCACAATTTCAGCTGACCTCGGAATCCACATGATTCCGGTTCTACCATGTGAAGAAAGATGACCCACCAGCAACTTGTCGGCCCATGGAGGAATAGGTGTCACCGCGGCTTTCACCTACTTGGCGTAAGTCTTCCACCAAACCAGCTTCTCATATTCTAGGTCTGGTGTAGAGGTAGTTAGGGAATTAATTGCCTCGGGGTGAGATGGCTCATAGAGCTGCGTCGGATTGTACACGCCTTGCTGCACTTGATTATGGAACCACGGTCCATAGCCCGCAGCACTGGAGCATCAAAATGTCTTGGATCCTGTAGGACAGTGTCTGCTAAATGCACCTTCATGTCCTCGATTACTGTCGCGAGGCCATGCACTCCGTGGTGCAAATACTTGGTTTCCAAATACTCCTTCGTCTTCTTCTTAAAGAACTGCAACGTTGAACGTTGAACTAATAGCAGGCAGTCCCTTGAAGGAATTTCGGGCCAGTTTCTCCTCTCCTCCGGTGTCATGTGCTTCCTCTTTTTCCCCGAGCATCCAGAGGTAGAACCTGATAGCGAGGTACTCGGCGCTTGAGAACTACTCCCTCCAGTGACTTCGATGCTTTGTAGTGGGTCCATAGGCCTAGTCCCAATAGAGGCACTCGCGGTGGGACCAAACACAAGATCTTGCACGCCTACCGATATACTTGCCACACGTTGCGATGCCTGGCTTTGGTCCCCGCCACCCGATGTACCTGCCACGTGCTGCAACCCCTGGCTTTGGTCCCCAATCGATGTTGTAGCTATCGTGCTCTGTCCTACGGTCCTGATCCACTTTGGAGGTTGCTTGAATCCGCTGTTCCTTTCCATATTTTTTTAGAATTTTTTTGAAAAACTCCTCCCCCCAAAAAAGCCAGAAACTTACTGCTCCAGAAACCCAAGCAAAAACTGCGAGCACAGGATTGGTCACGGGTTCCTGTGAGGAGCGGTCGAAACTAGCAGCAGTAAATGAGGGGCGACCCTTAATATATAGAGGCGGCCGTCGGGTTAGGGTTTCGGCAGTCGGGGCAAGACAGTCGGCGCAGGCTGTCGGATAGAGGCTAACGGGATTAGGGCAGTCGGAGGGGGGCGTTGGATACAAGCCGACATGAGTAGGGCAGTCGGAGGGGGGCCGTCGGATCCAGGCCGACGGGTTCAAGGCAGACGGGGATAGGCTGTCGGGGATGGGCAGTCGGATTATCTCAATTGAACACTCTATTGCTGGATGGAACTGAAACTGGATTTGGTTTACGAAGCAACGTTGTAATTGTCAAAGTAAAATTTAAATTAGTATTAGTAGGATTCGATTATTCGTACTTGTTAATCGTTATTAATAATTTCCAAATACTTCTGTAAGGTTTAGGCTGGTATATCAATTAAAAAAAAACAATTAACAGAAACTAGAAGAAAAATATTGGAGTGCAGTTGGAATATCGTGTAGTACATGATGGTAGGCTTCCCATGAACTCGTTATATTTAATTTGGAAAATCATGTATAACCCCTAAACGCCCTCACGTATGTGTCATTGGAGAAGTGTTGCAAAGATGTATTATAAAATGCAACTAACATGAATATTTCAAACTTGGTGTATGAACAAAAGTAACACATTTTGAAGTTAGATTCTATCCATACGGTCAGATCTATGATTGCGATCACTGATATATTTTTTTATAAATTTTGGAACATAAAGTAGAAAATTGTTTTCTAGTTCGATCATGAATAATACATTGATAGTATGTGGCCAAAATTTGTTGAGATGGGTTGTAACATAGTACTGCAGGTTTTGTAACTTTAGGAGATTTTTATTATGCTCGATTTTATGACTTATTATTTTCAACAACAATGTCAGACTGAAATATGAAAATTTAGGGTTGAAATACTTCAACAAGAAATGAGGCATACTTTATTCCAAAATTGTTTCATTATTGATCGGAACACACATACACGAAGCTAACTTCCCATACAAATTTTAGTATAGAAATAACGATAACTTTGAAAATCGCATAACGGTTTAGATAGTACGGATTTAATCCGTACTAGACGCTAAATTTGCATGCTTGGGCTATTAGTTGTTAAAGTCCCACTTTGTACACTAAGAATGAAATTTGAAATCAATACTTGCATACATATGCCAATTATTTATGGACAAGTATTTGCCATACAATAAATACACACTCACGCACATATAAAGATATATATATATATATATATATATATATATATATATATATAAATATTTTTTGAATGTACCACAAGAACATAGAAAATCGTAATTAGATGGGAAAAAAAGGATCTCTACCATGCATTTGTATTCGAGGAAAATGACGCAAACGTGCATGACTATTTAAATATAGCTACATTCTCTATTCCTCATCCGATTCTAAACTGATAACGGGATTAACGGGGACTGCTTCATCCACTGCGCGCTCCGCAAGTGTTCTACCACTTGAACCTTTGCCCTCCTGTATCACTCTTGGTGGCGCATACACAGCTGTTTCGTTTGCGGCCGCCCGATGAATTCGTTGCAGTTTGCCTCTAGTGCCGTAACAAACTGCGTCTTCTGTAATAACCAAATTTGGACGTCAGACTCTACCCTCTTGTCTGGCTTTCAAATACCGTTGTGTCTCTAGAGATATCTGGTGCAACAGTACATAGATCGCTTGCCTCAATAGTCGGTACGACTCCTCGTGAAAGATATTGGCCCCCCTGCTCTGAATATGGGCCCCGTCCCCATATTTCTGCGGACGTATAGTCTCGCCCACGTGATTCACCTTCTGTCTAACGGGAAGTTCTCCTCTCATCAACTACCCCGTTCTCGAGTCCCAATAATACTCGAATACTTGGTGAAAAAAGCGTTTCAAGCCGAAGTTTGGAGCTTTGTTCGGGTACATCAAATTAGCGGCCAGAAGTACGTTCTCTTTGCTCTCGTGCCAGTTCCAATTCTGCCTCTCGATGTACATTTGCTGCGTGCTCATGTTGTACTTCCAGCTCCATTCTATCGTCTTCCCAATTTCTGCGCCGGTTACAAATCCCGCAAAATCTGTTGCCTTGTACCTCCAATGACTTGGCATGAACGGTAGCAATCCGAATGTTTCATACAACCGGCGGTGGAAAGGGCTTAGGCAAGCTGGGCACGGTCAGACGGAAATCATTCGTGGTAAAAGGCATTGCACATGGAAGCAATGTCTACAACTTCCTAATGACCAAAAACCCTCTGGTCCAAAATAGTTGTTGCAAATGCTGCACTGAGTACCGTCTAGAACCAATTCGTAAAGCGAAGGCCACTCCCGCTGCATTCCTGATGTGCAGCTGTCATACTCTTTGAGAAGATTTCATTGGTGTTGGATTGGTAATTTCAACCAATCAATCCCCTGAGCCGTCGTTGGCCAGCCATCGTCATACATTGAATCAACTCTGGCCTAGGATGTTAGCATCAGATTCTGCAATCTACCGTCTCTCCCCCGTTCCACCATAACTTGCTCCATCTCCATCTCCAATGTCCTCACTCTTGCTGCTGCAAAAATGGCAACAGTTGCCCAGTCATCAAATTGCGTAGCAAGTTCGCCATACTCTTTTCTAAGACTTCTATTCTGCTATTCCAACTCCTCCGATTTATCGTGTTAGACTTCGTACACCATTACGCGGGACCTCAAGTCTGCAAGCTCTTCGTGGTTCTCAAAGTTACCGCAACTGAGAAAACGTTCTAATTTTTTTTTAACTCCTCGTTTTTTTTTTCTAGAGCGAGTTTCCTTGACATGACTTCACCGGCCAAAGACTCCGTGGTCGCAATGCAATCTAGAGTAGTGTCTCGTTCGTATTGCAGTTTGTCCTCGCAATTCATTGCTGCAACACGTTCCTCGTACTTCCACAACTGCGACGAGGTCATTGGCTCCTACCCCTTCCCCATACATTCCGGTGGTGGAACACTTGAAATGCTTTGATCAACGGGGACAACAAAATCATCACTCCATACCATGGAATCAGCTTTTGAAGCATCTTCCTTGAAATCCAGCTCAACAAGTTTGCCTTCTAAAAACGTCACCCTAGTGCGCAAAGCTGCGACCTCCGTCTTATGTTTTCTAACGAGGTTTCTGATAACCGTGCCGTGAACGTGGGTCCCATCCAATGTACTCGGTGCGTCGTTTATGCCTGGAAATCCTTCCCCTCCCGGTAAAACGGGCGTACTCGGTACCACCGTCGCATCCATCATCACATCCGTTGCTCCGGTTTCAAAATTGGGCATTGCCGCATCCGCCTCTTCCGTAGATGGGGCCCCCGTTGCAACTGCCTCTGCTTGTACTGCACTACCCCTGTTCTCGTCCTGTCCCTCAAAGATTTGTACGGGTGGCGTTTGTCGTGGTACCTCTACAAAGGCTGGGATGCTCAAATTTGCAATGACTTCGTTTAACAATTCTTCGTCCACTTGCATATCATCCACTGTACTGGGCCCACTGTAATTCTTTGGCGGATACAGCAAATCATGGTTTTTGATAAACCATTGGGGGATTGGCACCATGGGAATCTCCTTCGGCCTCCTTAGTAAATATGCTTTGCGTACGCACGACGGAAGCAAGGACCAATCCACTTGCACTTTCAAGACACTCTCTGCATACACCATCGCGACAATACACAACGGAATGTTGTGTTTAGCGTATTTAGGGTCATCCGAAATCGCCCTCAATAGCTCAATATCCTCCATTTCATTGGAATGTTGTTCATCTGGATCCACTTGCCAGAGACGCTCGCACAATTCCGCTCGTGACGATCTCGTGGCCAAAATGCACGGTCCACATGGACCCAATTCACATAGTGGGTCGCTATCAAAGCAGTCCACGAAGTCGTTTGTTCTTCCCATCATGGTTTCGCAAGAATGTCGGGGTTATTATAAATATCCCACCGGAAGTCCTGAGGTTGGCCTTTCGGTTTACTTTTCTTTGGTTCGTTTACCTCCACCCCTTCAACAAATTTGGATCTAGACCGTCGACGATTAACACCATCCGCCATCATCAAATTTGATTGGAGCAGCAACTTCCTGTCCCTTCTAAAGTCTCTGGTACCGTAAAACCTACTTACCGAACCTCGCACTTCAAAATAGTGCAACTAGTATTAAAAAACGTTAAATAGCACTTCAAAACAGTGCTGAATTTAACGGTCAGTTCCCTAAAACCGATCCACATACAAATAACAAGTCACAAGTCACAAGTCACAAGTAACAAGTCACAAGTCACAAGTAACAAGTAACATAAATATGATTTTGAACCCCTGAGGTAAAGTTTTCAAAGAAATACTGCGCCTCAGAGGCCACTTATTCATCGACGAGCACGTGGCGGCGGATGCTAAAAGCACATCCTATCAATGTACTCAAGAAGGTGAATAGGCATGAAAAAATGAGCCACGTCCTCCATATTATATACAATCTGCCCCCCCCTCCGACTGCCCTTGTGCAACTGCCCCCCGGACTGCCCACCTCAACTGCCCATATTTAACGGCTATAATTTCACGGCCGCAACGCGACTGCCCCCATCGAACGGCCACGATCCGACTGCCCGTCCCGGACTGCCCCGTCCTCGATTGCCCCTATTTAACGGCTTAGATTTGACTGCAATGATCTAACGTCCCACGATCCGACTGCCCCTCCCGACTGTCCGTACACGACGGCCCAGATGCGTCGGCGTTAATTCGACTGCCCTTATCCAACGGCCCACGATCCGCCTCCTCGTCCCCAACTGCCCCCCTCTGACTGCCACTTTCGACAGCCCTTACTCGACGGCCTATATGTTAGGAACCCATGTATGAAAAAAAAAAATTGATAACACAGCCCCCGGAGTGGTGGCTGCATTTTTCACCAAAGTCAAAGAACATAGAGTTAGCAAAATCCCAGTAACATATGGAATTTCATTTTTCATAAATAAAATAAAAATTTGAGGGTGTTCCTAATGATGTTACGCACCCATCTCTGCTGAAGAGTTCCAAATGGGAGTACCGGGACTCATGGCTGCATTTTCCACATATTGCAAATTCTAGTCAAAATACATAAAGTTACCAAAATACAAATAACAATGGCAAATGATAATATTGGGAGTGAGACTCCATCTCATTAATACTTATAATGGCTAAACAAAAAAGAGATCCATTTCCTTGTCCTGTTGATCCATTTCCTTGTCCTGAGAACACGTATAAAACTAAGGCATACAATACCGTACACATAATGTCCAAAAAAACTATAATACTATAATTATATAGATGTATACGTTATGCACTCAACATTTAGAATGTTCTCGGTGCGTTCATTGAATCTTGAACCTCATCCCAAATATAAGGATCATCAGCATCTTCATCGTTGTCGTCATCATCATCACTAGGGGCATGTTTCTCCAGTAGGTCCGGGTTGTCATTAAACCATTGCGGCATGGGCTTAATGAGAATGTTTATGGGCCTCCTAACCTAGTACGATTCCCGAAGACCCGATGGGAGGGGGACCAATCCACCTCTATGTTCAATACACTCTTCGCGTACACAATTGCAACTATCGCCAACGGAACGTTCTGCTTCGCGTACGCACGATCATCGGAAATTGCCCTCAGCACGCACAACATCCTCCATTTCATAGGGATATTGCTGACCTGAGTCCTCTTGCCGGATGCGTTCATACGATTTCGCTCATGCCGTTGTCTAGGCCAAAAAGCACGGTCTACGTGGACCCACCCTCCTCTCCCACATCAGCAGATCAGACAGTGGCGAGTCTCCAGAAGCAGTTGAAGGCCACTCTTGCCCGAGAGACAAAACTTCGTCTCAATGTCAAGGATGGAGAGCAAGAGGCAGCAAGGTTAAAGGAGGAGTTGGCAGCCAAGGAAGAAGAATTGGACAAAATGCTGATTGAAAAGGTCGAGTTGACCTCCCTCAATGAGTCATTGGTCAAGCAACGTGAAGACTTTCCAGACTTGGTGCAACGCTGTGCAGACTTAGCCACAGAATTGGAGCTTAGTAAGAGTCAATTGGACCAGCTCCGGTCTAATCGATAGGAGGAACGAAATCAATCCCAAGGTATGTTGGAGGCACAGTTGAAGGCTAAGGAAGAGCAGCTTCAACTCAAGGAGCAGCAGTTGGTCAAATATCAAGCGAAGATTAGTCAATTAGACGGCAACGTGAGGTACTTGCAGAGTGAGCGGATTGCAGCCATTACCCGCTCAGTGCACGCGGCTGGAGCAGCATCAGCCCCACCCTCCACTTCCACAGCAAGTCTAATTGACCCAAAGCATGCACATGGGAGTCAACTTGACAACTTGAGGGCTGCAATGTGGCGACAGGAGTCGGTGTCAGCTCCAAGCTTCTCGTTATTCCATGCCTATGAGCTGCAACGAGATGTCTATTTGACCATGATGGAGTTGGAATTGTATGACCATTTGGATGAGAAATTTTTTGACTTAACTTGGTCTCGTTCCAGGAAATATGAGAATTCTCAGAATTTGCTATGTGAGATGATTGCTAGGGAGGATTTAGTCTTGGACTGTCCGGAGAAGTTAATGGTTCCCATTGGACACATTGGAGCTCGCATTGTCCTGTATTACTTGCATTTGGAGGAGGAGTTGCATGACAAACGTCAATTGGACAAGGCAGTAGAAGAGGAGCGTCAGCCACAACTGCCAGACTGCACCCAATTACTCATTGCTCAAGCCAACCAAAGCACCGTCGAGGCGTATGACCAGTGGAGGCAGATTTTGGTCAAATTGAGGGACGAATTCAGTGACAAGGAATTGGTGAAGGATTGGCTGTCCAAAATTCATGAGCGGGAGTTGGTGGCTCAGCGAGGTGAGTTGTCAATTGGACACTACCTGTATGGGATGACTAGGAGCTACACCCAGCTCCTCAATTCTCTGAATGCGTTGGCAGCAGGTCGAGTTGACATCACCAAGCATGATCTTCAGGTCTAGTTGACTCTGCCTCCCCCTTCATGGCAACCTCCTTTGTGGCTGTCGACTCGACCACCCATCATTGGGTCTGTGTTGAAGAAACGTTACTTGGGAAATTATGATAGTCTATTTGACGATCCCACAGAAATCCCAATTCCTTCTTGGAAGGCAATTGAATGGCTGTTAGAGGATTATGGGCAGTCTCGCATTGAAGTGCGAAGTTGGGACCTGGTGTACAAGCAGCTCTTGAATGACCAAGAACTTGTCAATTGGACAGTTCAACCTCCAGCGGCTGTATCTACCAACGCCCATTTCTGTGCTATTGAACCAAGGAGGTTTAAGTGGGACCCTGAAGCTACCATTGACTCTGTGGAGTACAATTGGCCGATTATCCCTGGTCAATTTGACTCAGCCGAGGATTGTGCTGAAGCCTATGGCAGTTATTTTGGGCGACACAAGACCCATACTGATCCTGTGTGTTTCAGGGCTGCGGTGTTTTGTAATTTTTTGTATGAGATGTGTCACACTTACAAGGTGGTACTCAATGTTAACAAGTTTGAGGAGTGGCGACCCGAGTTTTGGATTGCCATTAAGTTGCAATATCGTTGTACGAGGTGGCATAGAGTGCTGGAGGCCATGGCTATTACCCACTTTCTGTATGGTGCACATGGATGTTTTATTAATGAGTTCAATGGTACACGACAGATTGCTTTTCAGGCATTTCTTGCCCACCAGCGTACGCACAATACTTCCTTGCTCCTGGATGATGATGTGCGGAAAGCAGTGGAGAAGATGGAGGCCAAACTGCTGAAGAAGGCCACTCAAAGGAAGGACCAGCATCGAAATTGGCCGAGGCGTTGATGTCGAATAGACTGCTGTTGTAAAGAGTGAGTACAGTGAGTTAATTAGACATTCTGTTTTGAACAATCAGTCAAGTCGACATGGTGTAACTTGCCAGGGGGTCAAGTCTTTAAAGGAGGGGGCTATGTAGTGTAAATTTGTTTTTTGTTGAACTCTAAATGGATTTTAAGTGTGAATGTGTAGAGTCTAATGGACTAGAATGGAAGTGGTGTGTAGATTAAGATACAAAAAGTCAATTAGACTCAAACTGGGATCTTAATGGGTATAACTGTTAGGATTCATGGTATATATGAGAGATGATAGCACATTGTCTTCCTCGCTACACCATTAGGGAGTGTCAGTCTAAATATTACTCTATGCTTAATTTTGCTTTGTAAATATCTTTAGATTCCATGCTTACAGTCCAGTTGATAGAGTGAAGTAAAGTGCCTTAAACTGCTTCTTTTCTGCTTGTCTGTCTTTGTTTGTAAATGTGTGGAATGAATTTCTGAATGTCTATTTGACTCTGTCTGGATGCTTGTGTGTGATAATGGTGTATGGCTGTGTGATTGTCTGATTGAATTTTGCATACATACATGGTCTATTTGACAGATCTTGATGGAATCTAAGTTTATAATGAGAGATTGCATGAGTGTGGCATAATGCATTATAGAGAGTCTCAATCAAGTTGATATAAGTAACTCAGTGGATGTTGCATTCAATGATAATATACACATGTTGAGAGCATTGGGAAATGGTAACTGGATACAGTCAATTGGACACTGGTGAACTATGATCAAATTGACATTGGATATATGATATTGAGCAACCAGTCTATTTGAATGAGTCTCTCAAACTGTGTCTATTTGACTATACTGAGACCCATTGTGTACTGAGTACATGCCAGAATGTGAAAATTTGACAATATAACTGATTCATTTGACTTAGAACAATTACACAAGTTTTGGATATTGAATGGGATATTGATAGAATTCAGTAACTGTCCACTTGACTTTGTTAGAGTATACTGGGAGTTATATAAAATTATAAGTACTAAGTATAGATTAAAATAGATAGTATGGGTTTGTCAATTTGACTGAAAGTATACACTGGGTATTAGAAAGAATGAATTAGAATATAGTAATTCAGTCAAGATTGAATTCCTGTAAATATATAAATATATACATGGTGACGACTGTGTATATTTAGGAGTGTTACCAAGGGATTTGATAGCTAGTATGTCAAACTAGATTGTTTCAAACTCCGCTGTGGTAAGATTATTACCATGGAAAATTAGAGATTCAAAAGGAATCTTATTTAAAACATAGTTGTACAACTAGAATATATGAAGTCAATTTGACATTGGGTATTTTATATCTTGGGAAGTCGACATTACTAGCAAGTGATGGTGTTAAGGAGTGAATCCACAAAGGTTGGCCATCTTTGAGGAGTACTTGTTCTTTAATTACTTTGCTTTTGATTGGTAATACAGATTCTTGCAGGATATAATAAAAGCAATGTCGTTGTAGTAATTGAGTTAAGAAATTAAGGAAAGCCTTAATGGAGAACGTGGGAGTATAAAGCTTAAAGTGAAGATTTTTATAAGAAAAGTATTCTTCCTTACTTTAGAATAGAAATGAACCTTGAGTTATAACAAGCAATGAGGATTGACACGTCTATTTGACTCACTCTGCCAAGTATGAAAAGGAATCGTGTTCTTTATGATGACTATTTGACTTTAGGATAAGACAAGACAGACACATATTTAATTGACTGGAATTAGTTATAGGCAAGTGATTGCACCCCATTCTAACATGAACCGAGATTTATTAACATTGGGTGATTGAGTTGAATAATCTTTAAACCTTATAAGTGACTTTAGTGAATTATCCATAAACGCTTTCATCTTTCCCCTTAAAGAACCCTACCAGGAAAGTTCTACAGAATAAAAAGTCTTATTGAACTTTTTGTTACTACAGGTGGCTATCAAAGCTGTCCATGGAGTTGGTTCCGATTCCCATCCATGTCTAGCTTGAATGTTGGGATTATCGTATATTTTCCATTCTGGCTTTTGTGGTTGACCTTTGGGCTTTGTCTGCCTGGAATTGCTGCTTTGACCATAATAATACCCCCCTGACATCTTGATAATACACTGCAATAAACAGTCATTGACACTAGTAAGAGGAATTTCTAGTCATGTAGATATAATTCTAAATCCAACACTTTCAAAAAGTCCAATTATGATGGCGAAGAATACTAGTGCATTCGAAATACTACACAATTCAAAGTCTAGTGAGAGGTTTGATAGTAAGTAATGTTTTGTAAAACCTGCGAATGACAGTTCCAATGAAGGAATTTCCCGCACTATAGGCCACTTCTTCAGACCCCCAAGCACTTCGCAATGGTTGCTATACAGCAAGCCTGTCGATGTACTCGCAAGACGTGAGAAATGTGATAAATGAGGCAGCTTGCCCCCTATTTATATCTTGCCAGTGAACCTCCAACCGACTGCCTCAGTACCGACAGCCCCATCCAACGGCCATGGCTCGTCAGCCTCCCCGACTGCCTCAATCAGACGGTTATTGATCATGAGCCCTTACCCGACTGCCCCTACACCGACTGCTGCAACCCCCAACTGCTCCTACACCGACTACAGTCGCCCTCCCCGACTGCCCCCATCCAACGAGCATGGCTTGTCAACCCCCCCGACTGCCTCAATCGGACGGTTCCTGATGTTCAACCCTTTCCCGACTGCCCCTACAGCAACTGTTGGCCCCCCCCCGACTTCCCCATCCTTCTTCCACTTCGGATTGCTCTGTCCGACTACCCCTCCCGACTGCTGCATCCATCTGCCCCACCCCACTGCCCTGGCATTCGACTGCACTGCATCCATCTGCCCTCATCCGAAAATCGGGTTGGCTACTTTCTAAACTAAATTTTAATTGTTTCAAGAAAAAACAAAATACTTCATCATGACATCTCGTTGTCTACATTGTCAAATGTGTAGCACTTCTTGTTTCCTCTCCAATAGATAATTTCAAGATGGCCATGTATTAATTCTTATGTAGTAACAAACATAATAATTTCACAAATGCATGATAAAAACATGCCTAATGTAGAATGTGCTTTTTCCCAAGTAACATAAATAATAGTACGAAACTTGAAGGTGGAAAATCATGCATCCAATGTGTTTTATATTAGGAATGGGCTTGTATTAATATTCTGGGCTTACTAGAAATGATAATTTGCCTTCCACGATGTTCTACCATCATCCAAATGCCATGGCACATGTGTTTTATATTATGAATGGGCTTGTATTAATATTCTGGGCTTACCACTCCAAAGTTGTGATACTTTTTTCTTGGTGTGCTCCCGGATGGTTATGTCGCTTAACAAGAAAATAATCAAGAAAAAATTAATTCATCATTAATCCGGTTTGGAAAAAAACATTAAAAGCTTGAGGTATATAGTTTTGTCATGCAGGATGATTATAGTTATTAAAGTCTTCAATTTTCAGCTGCTCTCTTATCCTGACAAGGTGTGAGAGAATCTTGTGTACAGATGGATTTCATGGTTTCAGTTCATGGTGTTCCTAGGAGAGATCTGCGGCAGACGGAAATATGGGGCAGTCGGAAATAGAGAGGAGTCGGAAATAGGGAGGAGTCGGAAATGTGGGCCAATCAGGAGGGGTTTACGAAGAATATGGAGAAGAGTGAAAGGCAGATAGGGCAGTCGGTAGAGTAAACTTCCGGAGCAAGGTCCTAGAGACCTTGGGAAGCACCTATGGGACCTTCCGGAAGCTTGAGGGAGCTTCCGAAATCTAAGAAGGTCAAGCGGAACCTTCCGAAAGCTTATGGAAGCCTCCGGAATCTGTTAGATCCGTATGGAACCTTCTAGAAGCTTGTGGAAGCTTGTGGAAGCTAATAGAACTATACGGAAGCTTATAGAAGCTTCCGAAAACTAGTGGAAGGTTCTAGAAACTAATGGAAACATATAGAATCTTCTTGAAGCAACTAACGTCTCACGGGGGACCCGTGGGGTCTGAATGAGGTCCGGTATGGCACGTCCGTGACATCACCCCCCTTCAAGGAACGAGTTCCACGAGTTCCCCTGTGGACCAATAACAAAGCTGGAAAAGATAATGTTCACGTGGAATTCATGTGGACCAAACAAAAGAAAAGAATTTACAGGGTACGGAAAATTGTTATATCGTATGTCGACGCTGGCGGCGAAAAGCGGCGTACGGAATACCATAAAATCGGACTGTAGTGTTGGCGGCAGAACAGTCGTGCGATTGTCGTCGGGAGATGGACGCGTGGAGGACAGCAACAGTGTTGCGGACTGGTATAAGACCATCCGGCTGGTAACACAAGACATCGGCGAGGTGGCGATCGCGATTGTAACATCGTTTTCGACCGACGTGAGTTCGAAGGCCTGCCCTTGCAAAACTGAGCTAGACAATTCAAGTGCGTCGTCGCCTCGTCGATACCACCATCGTTTTAGTTCAAAGTCTCTGCATCTCCAACTGCACCAAGTCAAACTCACAGAACTTGGTGCTGGTGGCGGTCCAAAGGCATTGAACTCAAACGCTTCTTGGTTTTTGAGGATACTGCAGATAAAATTCTTGAATCATTTCAGGGGCGTTCTCAAGGTTTGAGGCAGGCTCCCAGGTCCTTTCGCTGATGTTATAGCCGTGCCAATGCACAAGATATTCGAGTCGTCGACGGTGGATGCGAGAGTCAAGAATTTCCAAGACTTCAAATTCTTTGTCACCTTCAAGTTCTATTGGTGGAGGAGGTTCTTGAACCCTGCCTGGTAGTGCTGACTCTTTATACGGCTCGAGGAGAGAGACGTGAAACACGGGATGGATCTTCATAGAGGCAGGTAATTCCAACCGGTAGGCCACCTTATTGATTTGCTTGACCACTGGGAACGGTCCAAGGTGGCGGTAGTCGAGTTTCTCAGATGGCCGTCGAGTCCTCAAATTTCGACGGAGTAGCCATACCTTGTCTCCAATCGAGATCTTAGGATGATCCTTGCGAGATTTGTCTGCGTTGGTCTTCTGATGCTCTTGGGCTTCGAGGAGGTTTTGCTTCATCTGCTTCTGGATATCGGATAATCGAGTAGCAAGATCCGTAGCAGCTGAATTCTTGGAAATGTTCAAGTTGAATTAATCAAACCTTGGGTGATGACCGTAGTTTGCAAAGAAGGGAGTTTGTTGGGTAGACCCTTGCAACGTATTGTTGTAAGCAAACTCGGCAAGCGGCAACAGGTCCACCTAATTATCTTGGTGGTAGTTGATGGTACACCGCAAGTACTGCTCCAACATTTGATTGACGTGCTCGGTTTGGCCATGGGTCTGAGGATGGTATACTGATGATAACTTGATCTCGACGCCTAGGATCTTGAATAGAGACTGCCAAAACTTGGATGTGAATTGCGTCCTGCGGTGAGAGATGATGTCGTTGGGTAAGCCATGGAGTCTGTAGATGTTGGGGCGAATGCAAGCTAGACTGTACCAAAGCCGGCAAAGGAGGGAGTCCATGTTGTTGCACTTCATGGGGGGGGGGGGAAGAATATTGCGAACAGCTGCGAAGATGGTGGCCGTTGATGGTGGCCAGATCGATAGAGCAAAATGCCGGCTGCCTTAATCGCAAGGGTTTGAACAGCTGGTCCAGCGCCTCATCTGCATTGTCTGTGGCTGTGTGCATCGACGGTCCTTGATCATCTTCCTTGTAATGGCATGCCTCTCCTTGGTCCTTCGTAATCAGTCACTAAGCTCCCCCTAATCTGCCGCTAAGCATGTGATGACAGCATTGCGTGGTTGCATGCATGTTCTTGAAACCAAGCGTGTGCTCAAGTGTATCAGAATTCGACTGAAGTACTGTATATATGAGTATGGCTGCCCCTGTTCCCCGCCCTGTTGTGTGCGTGTCTGATTCAGGGAAGTCTCGTGTAAAGGTGAAGGCGGAGGGCAGTTCTGGAGTTAAGAAGAAGAAGGTGGGCTACGCTGCCCCCGTATTTGCTGAACCACCTAGTCTTTTCCCTTTCACACTGGTCCGTGGTTACACACAGAAGGAGTTTGCTGAGAAATACGAGCTAAACTACAGCGGTATGAGTCCAAAGCATTTGAGGGAATCAGATGTTACGGAGGAAGAATTGGTGAGGTTTTTTGGACCCACCGTGAACAAGAATGGTCATAGGTATATGTTTTTGGGGGACGAAGGTCTGATCCAGCGAATTGAGAGTATATGGATGATTTGTCATCAGAAGTCTGTAGTTTTGCAGTCCCGTTTGATCACAAAAGCTATGGCGAAGGGTTTCTACATGCAAGAAGTTAAGGGTATAAAGCCAAACTAGGCTTTGTACGCTGAGTGGACCAACAACGAGCAATTGCGTCGCCGTCAGAAGTTGAAGAGCAAGGCGGAGTCAAATGGAGAAGATTGCCCCTTGTCGGATGAGGAAGACGACGGTGAGTTTGAAGAGGGTGGGTCCATGCAGTCGAAGCTTACGGTTCAAGAGGCTGGCTCACGGCATGGTGGCGTTTTTCATGACCAGCAGGGTATTGAGGTCTTCACGGCGCCAGACGGGCTTAATGAAACCATTGCTTGCTGGAAGGCCTACTCCACCATTGCACATGATCGCCTTACGGAGGCAAAGAAGTTCTTGGACGACGCGCAGGGCAGCCGAGACGAGTACATGCAGTCGGACTTGAAGGCGCGCTCACAAGTCGAGTTCTGTGAATCAAAACTTGCGGCAACACGTAAAAAGTGCATGGAGTTGGTAGCCTCGCAGGACACCCTGCAGCGTGTGATTGATGATGGTCGAGCCGTTGGCGAAGACTTGGCGTCTAGAATTGACGACATCGAAGCTATAAATCGGAAAATCGAGGCCCAGAAGGGCTTAGTAGAAGCTTTCGAAGATTGTTTAGAGGAGGCTAATATTGAGCTTGTGGAAGTCACGCGCGATGAAGAAGTAGTATGTGTGCTTGTTTCCACTGCTGAGTTAAATTTGATGCAAGCTGATCGACATGACCGTGCTGTGAAGCTCTTGATTGGTAGATAAGAGGGTGGCAGTTACATTTTCCGATCTGTCTCCCCTAGACCTTATACAGCTGTCATAACTACAGATCCACCCATGCAAGTAACATTGTCAAAGTGTGTAGCATGTGGTTTAGGGTTTGCGCCTGTGTGGGCTGTGAAGCTTGCTAGCTGCTGCCACCCTTATCACGAGTGGTGGCAGCACGTATGCACTTTGAGACCAGCACGTTCTGCATTGCCCTTAATTGTGGGGCAGAAATGCATGAGGGTTAGTGGGCTTGTACAGGACTCCTGATGCCAGGAGTTGGAGCCCCAATGAGGATCAAAGCGGAGGTGAAGGACGAGCGTCAAAGTCTAATGCATGATCTTCCCCTTCCGGTTGTAGCAGGTACTATTTTGTACATGTTTGGTATGGTTGATTAGAATTGTCTGTAGGTGAATTCTTTTTGTAAATTGTAATAGATTGGTGGAGTGAAGTGGAACTTGGTAAGTGCTTGCTGAAGAGGTTAAGTATAGGATTTTGAACTCACCATGTTAAGAGTGAACATTAGTCAGTTGTAGATAGTAAGCATTGCGGTGGAGGAATTAGGGATCCACTTCTGTAGCATGTTGTAGTTGGGATTTTAGTACAAGTATGTACATTCTAATAGCATGTCCAAGTAAATTGTCTCTTCATGGAGATTGGTATGAATTTTCCTATGATTTAAGCAAGAGTAGTACTTAGTATTCTGAGTCTATGTTGAAGTCATTCGTAATTCCCTTGAATTGCATCAGTCAGCACAATTTTTCCCTTGCTTTCTATTATGTGCATGTTAGATGTCTGTGAGTAAAAAGATCTCCCCTTATCTCACATACGAGTTCTAAGGTGGGACGACTAACTAATTATGCAATTAATACAAGTTTTCAAGAATCCTTAAGTTAATTTCTTACTTTAGTCTTTTGTAGTCCTTCCAAGCAATGAACTCTTTTGCTATTATAATTTTTTGTTAATTTTTCTTACATAGTATTAAAGTATAGTTTATGACGATTCCGAAATGCTAAAATACGTCTAATTTGAACAAAGTATGCAAAAGATATGATTTTTTCCGTTTTAAATGTTTTTAAAGCCCAAAACTACAATTTCTAATTTTATCCCTGGACTGCCAATGCGATTTTTTGCAATTTTATTTCTTTTGTAAAATAGACTATACCACGCTTATACATATCTTATGCCATTTATAAAAATATAAAATTCATGGAAAACGGATATACGGATGAGAAGTTACAAATGGATGAAGTTCTGTCACTATGTTTTCATCCATTTTTTCTCTTGTAAGGACAGGGCGCAATCATTTTTTTTATCAATTTAGTTTTTTGAAAACTAACTACATTATGCTCTTCTATATTCTATGTCATTCATAAAAACATAAAATTCATCAAAAATGGATGTACGAATGAGAAGTTACAAATGGATGAAGTTTTGCTACGTTTTTTCATCCATTTTACTTCCTGAACGACAGGGCGCGATAACTTTTTATGGAATTAGTTTTTTTAAAACTAATTACACCACGCTCTTCTGTAATTCATGCCATTTGTTAAAATATAATATTCATAAAAGATGGATGTATATTGTTGACGATATGGACGGATGAAGTTTTGTGCAAAGTAGTTTATTTGTTCAAATGAAGGTTTTGGAGAATGATGAGTACACTTACCATTTTGTCATGAGTTTGACATTTCAATTGAAGTAGTTTAGTCCTCCTTTACACCAAAATCCACGTACTCGTGCTCAATTTGAAGATCCTTTATGTATGCTATCTTTCTACTAATTACAATTGTATTTTTCCTTCCAAATACACACTTATACGTTTACATACACACAATACACACATACACAATTATACACACATAATACACACACAATATTCTTCACAATCTCTCTTCAACATAAAAATTAGTACAATAAGAAGGGGAAGGAAAGGAGGATTAGTTAGACTTAAAAAAACACAAAAAAAACAACAAACATCAAAGAGGGTTATAGTGACACCGTATGCAAGGGAATTGAGGTATCATTTGGAAATTTCTCTTCATTGGAGTGTTATAAAAACAACTCACAAATGATGGAATTTTCACACAAATACCAATCCACTTCGAAGGTTCCGCCACAAACACCACCAAAAACACTACAAACACCAAAAACCTCACAAACACCACAAGATTCTTCAAGAGGATATATATTGAAAGAGGGGAGCTACAAAACACCACCAAACCACCAATTCAAGTGACCAAAATTGGTGATTTAGGAGAGAAAATGAGCCTCCTTATATACAAAACAAAATGGGCCAAAACACGGCCCGCAATCAAAATTTCCACCAATTACGCGAGAATTGGATCTAGACCCCTGGTCCTACGAACCCTCTTCCGGAAGCTCTTAGTTGGTGATCCTATCCTTTTTAAGTAATTAAGGGGGAAAAAACCCAATTAAACTCTAAACCTAATTTACTACTGAATATAAAATGTAACTTTCTAATTATAGCTCCGATTGACAAACGGATTTCACCGTTGGATTCAGAATGCCAAAATTAGCCTAGACAGACTATTCACGGGCTAAAAATAGAAATTTTCACCGATTTTACCCTTTTTAGTCTTTTACTGCCCGCAGGATTTACGACCAGTCGAAAAAGTAACTTTTGCTTCAATTGATTTCACCGTTGACCTTCAAAAGCTCTTTTTAGTAGATAACGCCTTTCGTAAACCTCCAATCGGATTCTCGGTCGGTCTTGTACGATTTTGGCTGCCTTTTTTACCTTTCCGCGGAATTTACGGCCAACTCCTAACTCTTTAAAAAAACATAGTTCCCTAACTCCAATGATTACTAAATTTTGCCATCTCAATCAAGGTACCTATAGGTCCTTGTAACAATTTTTTGGCTAATTTAGCACCACTTGATTATTTTCTGTGGATTTCCAAAACCTATTTACAGTCTATAGTAATTGCGTTTTACCTTAGTAAATACGCAAAAACTCTACAATTTAATTGAGACTTCTCAAACTCTATTTTTGACCTTTTAGAAGGGATTTTACTATGTTCTTATTCCTCCATCCTTTAATAGATTAATTACCAACTACATAGAATAGTAATTAATCAGAACTCCTGGTAACCTCTTCTTTACTGTTACATTTTTTACCCCAGAGGGCATTCCCTCTATATAGGGTCTAAAAGACATTTACATAGTCACTTTTACACTAATTTTATCACGATAGTTGTTTCAACTCTTATTTTTTTCCAATATTGTATTTTTTTACGAATTTTTTTATCAATATAATTAATTTATCACTTTACTTTCCCAGTTTTACGATAAAAACATAAAAATAGGTAAAAAACCCTTATTTGAATTTCCCACTTTTTTTCCACATTTTTTTACTATTTTATTCATTTGTTTACAAAAACACCCTAATATATAGAAAAAATCACAAAAATCATAACTTTAAACACTGAGCGCCAACTTGGCGGCTCACAATATCCATGTTTGTGTCACGGAAGTCCTTCTGGTGTACGAATTGTACTTACTCAGTGGATGATGGTTGTTAGTCATTCAATAAAGTGATGTAGAAGTTGATGAGGAGAATTTGTTTCTCCACTGTAGTAGTTCAAACAATGATGCAATCAATTTATCTTGTACAAGAGTTACTTCCTATGGACGAATAAGTTCTTTTGTGTAATATATAGAGGATTTGTCTACAATTGGGTCTGGTGCATGTCTTGTAGACGGATTTGGAGCCACTGCTGGAAGAGGAGGATCAGGTGTTGTCAACACACCAACAAGTGTAGCTGCCCCCGCACCAACATCTGTAGCTGCCTCAACGATATCGACTTTCGTGCCATATGTAGAGCTTCTTGCAAGTGAGACGGAGATGGTTACGGCACCGAATGTGACCGAAGGAGTTCTGAATGTAGATGACAAAGACAAATGGTATAGCAGCCAAGCCCTTGTAACTCCTGTTAGTGGTCAGAGTGTATATGCAGGTCTAGAACCTACAGAACCATTCGACAGTAGCGATTTTGCACGGAAGGAAGTTCAAGTGGGCTCTAGAGGGAACCCTGCATTGAAGGGGTTGAAAGGGAGGAGTCCCGCATCCACAAAGAAGTCAGTTGCAGCGACCAGGTTGGTTCCAAAAGTGTTGCCAATGTCGGTGGTGTTAGGGGAAGAGTCCGAAGAGGAAGAAGAAAGCGAAGGTGGTGAGGATGAAGAGGATGATGAAGAAGAAGATAACGAAGAAGACGTGGATGGAGAAGGTTGTGAATTAACACAGGCGGTAACAAAGAAGACGAAGATGAAGAGACGGGCGGCACCAAAGAGAAAAGCAACAAAGGCAAAGGCGGGTAAGCATCATCAAACTGTCAAGAAGTTGAAGACTCTTGTTGCTGAAAGAATTTCTACTGCAAAGAACACTCGCACGGCCGTCAGGAAGAGTTCGTAGAGTGGAAAGCCAAGTTAATGGTGTTGGGCAGGTTTGTCGACTTTAGATTTGAACCAGTAGACTTTGATCAAGCTCAAATGCCTGTGGAACACACATTTTTTATCATGCAAGTGTTTAGTACCTCATTTGAGTACATACCCTGTATGTTTTTTTTCTTATAAATTATGTTTTCTTTTTCACTAGCCTAGTTGAGGTTAATGTTAATGGATTGAGTTTAGGTGCATGCTGGCAGTTTGTGATGAAATTGTTGTACATAAGGTGGTTACCCCATTCCCAACTGAATAAAAAATACGGATATGAGGCACTGAAATTATTTAGTGTTATTATTGTTCACAGATAGGCAAGAAGAATTAGATTCCAATGCAAGTTGAAACATAATTTTTGGATGAAGAATGAATTAGTTACAAATTTTCAAAGTTGAAGTATGATGCATCCCATTCACATCATATAGGTACACCTCTTTCTGTCTAAAGAAGATTTGTATTGCACACACTAAAGATGCTTGAACCAACAACAACGAACCCATAACCACACTTACATATACTAGAACCAACAAAAGAGAACCCATTACCAATTGTAACTCATGCCAGTTGGGAATGGGTTAACCGACTTAGCCAGAAAGCTTGGAAGAGTACTCAAGTATCCGAAAACATTGAAGCCAAAAATGCCTTCTTCAAGATTTCTGTAGAATTGAAAGAAGTTACGCTGAGAGTTCACATACAAACACAAGTATAATTTGGTAAGTGATAAGAAAGCTATACTTCCAAGAGTCCTAAATTTGACTTCAAAATTTCTAGGAGTTAAATTTGGTACACATGCTCAACATTGTCTTAGTGTTCAGGGTTCTTATTATTCCGGGAAAGTAATGATGTTCTCTCCTTTGAAAATGTTTCTTTTTTCGAATTTTATAATAGAATGTTTAGTTTTTACCAATCATACCAAACTTCAAATTCCAAGAATGAAATCTGTAATTTTGGTGATTATTCAACGATAAATGCTTCTAAATTCAGTAAATGAGTTTCAGGGACATTATTTGACTACACTAGTTATACAATAATTAACATGCGTCACATTGTGGATGATGAATTGATTCAAATTGTGGATGATGATTGGTTGAAATGTAATAGTCTAAATGTAGTGATAGAAGGAGATTTTTTGGTTGCTTAATTTTATGAGTTGACTATTTCAAGAGCACATTTGACTAAAATCTTTGAACTTCTTGGTAAATCATTGCAACATGAAACGAGGCATAAAAAAATCACAAATTATTCCTTTTCTAATCAATTCACAGTTAAGGGTTAGGGACTAGCCGAGAGAATGCTCTACAAAGCCGGTTGGTCCAAGAAAATGTAAGATCTTAGCTGATGAAGCTAAAATTTCTCCTCGAGCTATGGCTATAACTATAATTGTACCTTTCAATGTAAAAAAATAGCAACTATGATTAAATTTTGGAAGTATTTCGCATATTAACTTCTAAACGTCCCAACATCTAGACATTTCATACAACCTCGGATGACTGTCATCCAAGTCATCTTTGTAAGCCTATTAAATTCTCTACTAATTACAATAAATCTCTTGCGATGAATAAATCTCTTGCGACTTTAGACTTGCAATGGTCCTCTCATGTACACCTCATGTACATTTGAGCCATGGTAATATCTACTTTTGAGGCTAAAATCTACTTTTGTTCAAAGGGTTGGTACGTTTAGGGGTTAACGGGATTGTTTTGTTTCTTGGGTGATGGACTAAACGACTTCTTTGGATACACTTCGTTGTTGCAGAATAGATCAAATCCTCTCATGAGTATATGGAGCGTGGCACCCAATTCCTTCACTGGTGGAGCAGTTTTAGGATGTTCAAGTGTTACACAATAGTTATCAATCCCAGCTTCAAGATTTGAATATAGAATTGTTGAAGCATGACAATCATCTTTTGAAATGCCAAATGAAGTGCGCGAGGTTGTTGAAATCACCCTAAACCCAATACTACTGAAACTTCTGCATACTCAAACTTTTGCATACTACTGCATACTCAAATTTCTGCATACTACTGCATACTCATGCATACTCAAACTTGGCAATACTCAGACACCACAAACATCAACAATTCCAACGTTCAAGCATAAAATGAAACACAACTCCAACAAGCATGAAATGAAACATGTTGTGTTCAAAAAACACATTGTCTAAGCAAACAAGTTTATGAAAGCAAACATGTTGTGTTCAAAAAACACATTGTCTAAGCAATGCCTTACAAAAAGGGTTTACAATGTTCTAAATTCTACACAAAACTCAGAAAGGTCTTCAAAACAAAACAAAATACCCTGGCCAAACACATGCCTACTTCCCTAAACCCTAAAATCGCGTGGCCAAATGCCTACTTGCGTGCAACAGGTGTGATCCACAACTTTGTGGCCGAGGGTTTAGGAACGTCCCCTGGTGCGTACACTTTGACACCGCCCCAGCCACGCTTCAAATAAGCACGCAGCTCGTCCAACTCCTCCACGCGCAGCTCTGACAGGGGTGCTTCACGCAGGCGCTCCGAGATGTCGTACTCCAGCAACCACAAGAACCGAAAGAGGCCGACGTTCTTCTTATACGCAACGCGCACAAACCCCTTCTTGTGTCGGTGCCGCATCCCTGTGTCTTCAACAATATACTGCATCAGGTCCCACTGCGCCAGCCGGAAGGCATGGAACTCTACGCGGTCTCCAACGAGCTCACCAAAGATGCGGGATGTTGCAGCAAGGCGCGGAACCATGACAAGGGTGTCGTCAAACTCCATCATCCGCTGCTCCCACCCATCACGTTTGACGTCAAAAATCCACGGAAGCAGCACTTGCCAGAAAAGTTCCTCTACTGATGGAGTCGCGGCAGCAGGTGAGGCGCAAGTATTAGCCATGTTTAGGGTAGATGAGCAGATGAGCAGACGAGAAGAAGATGAACAGATGAGCTGCACAAGATGAAGAAGATGAAGGAGGTGAGCCTAAATTGAGAACGCAGCACAAGATGAAGAAGACGAGGAGAATGGAGGGCGAAGAAGGTGAGCCTAAAGCAGGGAGGCGAAGAAAGGTGAGCCTAAACCTCGAACGCAACAGAAGATGAAGAAGACCAGGAGAATGGAGGCAGCTGCATAATGGAGCAACACAAGAATGCAGCTGCAGAATGAGCCAAAGTGAGGAGCATATAAAGGTAAAGAGGGCGAGTAGGGTAGGGGACTTAACTGACAGGACCTCCTGCTTGTTGATGCGAAACCCTAAACTGAAATGACATCTTGCTTGATGATGTGCACACCCTAAATCTCGCATGTGGAGGCTCAAAGATTTAGATATCATCATCGGCATCATCTGCTGCATGAAGGTAAGTACTAGTTAGTCATTAGTCTATGCATCATTAGTCTATAGAAATGTTGGATCATTAGTCTCTATAATTTAGAATGCACCCTAAAAGATAATGAGAATGTATCTTAATCAGAATGTACCATAATAACCCTAAACCATAATCAGAATGTACCTTAATCACACTAAAATGTACCATAATCAGAATGTACCATAGTCAGAATGTACTTTAATCACACTAAAATGTACTATAATCAGAATGTACCATAATTAGAATGTACGAGAATGTACCAAAGTCACACTAAAATGAACTTTAGTCTATATTAGTCTATATATTTTAATGCACTAAAGAATTCAGTCTAGAATTCAGCAATAACGAATAGCAACAATCACACTAAAATGAATCCAGACTTCACATAATTGTCTATATATTTTAGTACACTCTATTGTATTTAGAATTTGAACAAACCTAATTTGCTAATAAATAATAGCCTACACCACTTGTACATATACAGTTAGAAAGAATCTATAAATATTGTACATGTTCTCAGATTCCAGTCGACCACTCGACCCTCTTACATTCCTGTTAGTGTTCTCAGATTCCACTCGACCCTTAGACATTCTTGTTAGTGTTCTCAGATTCCACTCGACCCTCTTACATTCCTGTCACTCCTTGTATAGTCTTTACGACTCCTCCCAAATTCCTCCCGCAGTCTTCAGGTGTCCTCCAAGGTTCCTTCCACAGTACCCTAAAGCCCATTGGCATTCCTCCCAGGTTCCTTCCACAGTACCCTAAAGCCCATTGGCATTCCTCCCAGGTTCCTTCCATAGTACCCTAAAGCCCATTGGCATTCCTCCTAGGTTAAACTTAGATCCATGTCATTCCTCTCGTTCCCCTCAGTCCTGTGACATTCCCCCACCCTAAACTCAATGCACACATTAGTCTAGATCCCCCCCCCTCTACACCCGAAACTAACAGTGGTCAATCACAATAACAAAACCTAAAAAATAGACATATAAAGAATATTAGTTAATCTACATCTAACTCTAGAGTAGCAATAGTATCCAAAATTTTCTCCAATTCAGATTCTGGCAACTCATATGTGCAATCATTCCCTGATACACGATGGTTCTTAGGCAACATAAGAAACTTTACACATCTAACAAGATGGGCATGCATATACACAGTATGAGAGTTTTTCAAGAGAACATAATTCTGATGGTACTTTTGATAGTACTTTCCAGCAACAACCTCGTCCCCTTCATCAAAGGATGTGCCCCACTTATCTGTAAAGGCTTCTTTCAAGGTGTGAAGAGGCTTTGTGCAAAATACTACCCCGAAGTCAAACCCCTCGTCATTCCCTTGGGCAGCGTTGACTACAAAATTGTGAGCAATGTCTAGCGTGGCTGCAAGGTGCTCATTGCCGGTACTAGCGTTGAAGCACAGTCCATCCCATTCGTCAATTATCATCTTCCTCACGAATTCTGGACTTGCTGGTTGCAGAAACTTTGCCTCCCATTCCCCTGTCCACTTCACATTGATGCAACTTGACCACTTATTTTCAATACAAAATACACAAAAACATGCCAAGTTTTTCATCATCAGGTGAGTTAGATGGTTCTTATTGGTTGCTAAAATGGAATGAAGTTTCCTAGTACCAACAACACTATCACAAGCATGAGGTTCATGTCTGAGTGGATCGGCTTCTGGCTCTAGGACATGCCAGAGATGACATTCAAGTGGCTTCCTCTGTCCCAAGTATGAAGTTTCAACCTTGACAGATAAGGTAGCCTTCAAGTATCCCACAACATCTGCTGCACATTGCAGTTTCCTCCCATAAGCTTTAAGTTGCTCACGCCTTACAAATGACTTCACAAGTGCCCCTGCACCGTCATGAGGGCCTTTACCGTGTCCTAAACCAAAGAAACTCCAGAGCATAGAGCAACCACCTGTCATGTTAGGATAACGAGCAACAAAGAACCATGGCCTACTGGATTTAAATTGGGCAGCACACCCATCAGACCACACCCATCAGACCACACCCAATGGTGTTTAGGAGCGTACCCTTTCGTCTTTATATGATTCCAATGCAAACCAAAGCAGTATTGGACAAACTCGGAGTCATGATGCTTATCATCGGAGATATAGAAGTGGTACTCAGTAATAATGCGAGAATCCTCATCATAAGGATCAAAGTCAGGATTATGACGGAATGTTATTTGTACAAGAATACTAATCTGAAAACTAAACCAATGTTGTGATTGGACCTCATCCTGACTCTCAAACTTATAGTTCTCTGCAAAGTCCACAACTGAAACAATTGTGTCTTTAGGGAAGAATTTCATGGACTTCTTGAAATGTTCATCTTCCCACCTAGCCACAAAATTGTGGGCAACAAAGGCTTTCAGCTTGGGTTTCAAGTACTCAATCAACACATCAAAGCTGGTTTTCTTGTAAACAAGGTTTAATTTCTTCATTACCTTGCCTTTTTTAGACAAAACTTCTTCCATAGCAAATCTCCTCCATTCTACCACTCGTCCATCAGATCCCTTGACTTCGTCAGGGCAGAGTAGTAGAGTATCCAGACCACACTTACCACACTCACCGTACAAGCATTTCACATCATGCCATTGTTCAAATTCACCTTTTGGACAAACTATAGCTTGCTACAGTTCTGTCAGTCCTTCGTATTGGATACAAGACACCTCGCACAGGTCACAGTCGTGGTTGCTTGCCTTGATAGCCTGTATACTATTCAGTCCAACACGTAGCTTGTTTAATTCAACATGATAAATATAGCAACATGTATTTCGTTGCTTTAGCCTCTTGCAAAAGAAAGGCCTCAATCCTGAGAACGACCGTTATTGCACAAGTACACCCTTGTGAGCAATCTGAAACCGCTTGAAGAAAGCAGTCTATAAAGTAAATCACAACAACATATAAGTATATAATTCACAATGCTAAAGTGCTTTACGAGATGAATGTACTCCTCACATGCACCATACTGAAGTCCATAGTCTATACTTGTGAGGTTATGCAACCTACTCTAAATCGAGTTTTGTCAAAATCCAGTGGACTTCCTAATATTCTAGTGGACTTCTTAAGACTTCTTGGAACCCAACAATCCAGTGGACTTCTTACGACTTCTCAAAATTCAATAATCTAATGGACTTCTTGAGAACGAAATGGATTTTACATGATAGCCATGTGGACTTTCCATCAGCACACATTGGGCTCAAACAACACCCATGTACTCAAGAACAACTGCCTAAAATATGAAGTCCATGATGCGCGCACAACAATCCAAAAACAACACCCAAGAACAACTGCCTAAAATCCGAAGTCCATTATGCGCGCACCTCTGTTTCTTGAAGGTACTGGGTTGCCTTCTCGTCATACACACATGGGCCCACTCTCTTCCTCGTAACATCCTTCTTGTTTGGTGAAACCCTAGTCTCTGACACCTACCATCGGAGTACCACCTCCCTATCCATCTCGCTGATGCCATCACTGCGTTTCCTGCGAAAAGTAAGAACAACTGAAAAATCTCCTCTATTGTGCACCAACTCTCGCTTAGAAATAGCATGGCTAATGTTGCGATGGTGGATTCCCAAAACTCTTTCCAACTCCCTCATTGATGATTTGCTCACAGCACGAACAGAAGCATCAAGAATAGCGTGCTTCGTAGCCAGTTGCGCAGCACTGTGGCTCCCTTTAACCTCATCTAAACGACCATTGATCCCATCTACAATTTCTTAATAAGCTATTGCCGACTTTGACGATAGAATATCATCAGGCAGGTCACCCTTGACAAGTGAGTGATCCAATGTCCTTCGTAGAACAGACTTCCTTGTTTTTGGTCCTGGACATGCATCTAAAGCCTCTCGTATTGCCTTTGCAATGGTCAAAGCTATCCTCCGTTGTTCCCTGTCACACAACTCATCGTTTTGTAACCCTAGGACTTCAGTATGACTACTCTCAACCCTCACGGATTGGCACGCTTCATTTTTCTACTTCGACACAGTTGCTGGCGAGCATTCTGCGATGCTAGGCGTTGCAGCTCCTTATCATAAGCCGACAAAGCCGTGTTACTGTTTCTGTTCCTCTCAACTACATGGAGAGCCCTCTCTTGTGGCCCAGGTCGACTTTTCCCCGCCCTTTTTTTTGCAAGCCTGGATGACCCTATCAGAGGCCTATTCCAAATCCCCCACCTGCATCTTCCAAAGTTCAACACCCCGGCCATTTCCAAAATCAGTGCCAATCTGCCAGAGTTACTACTAACTTCACTCCTGACCAACCCTCAACAAACTTCATAAACATAACAATGGAAATAGAAATTAGCCACCCTAAACCCTGAACACTATGTACAATTGCAAACTTACCAAGTAAGCACGCATTCTCTAACACTTGTACGCAACATGACCACTTATTCTGCGTTGGCGCAAGAAACCCTAAACTCACTACAGATCCAAGAAGGGTTTCACTGAATATGAAAAGGGAGTAGCATGAACCCTCGACCCTCACTTGCTCTCCTAACTGGTGTTGCATGTAACCCTCAGATGATTTTAGGCGACAACAAACATTGCACAGAGCTTCCGCGTGTTTGAAACAAAAACAACGGCAGCAAGAACAACGGCTGTAGATGGGAGAAGAGAACTAAGCGAGAGAGAAGACTCAACCCTAAACCGAGTACTTCATCACATGTGTACACGTGTCCCTCACACTACCGGAGATGGGTACTTTTATGACTGGGAGAATATGACTGGGGATGACAGGCGACTGCCGGCTGTCACATTCTGCAAGGGCAAAATTGTCGGCGGAAGCCAAATTAGACAATGTGACTGGTAGTCATATTTTGTAGTCATATTTGCCACGTGTACCGTATAAAGTGGGTGGGAGGGACGTATATCTTCGTAGGGAACAAGAGGGAACGAGTGGGAACGTTCCTGGGGAACGCACAGTTATATTTGGACGTCACTTTTTCCTCCTAGTCATATTTTGCAGTCACATTTTTCCCTATAGTCGTATATTTTTTTTTAGGGCTGCCCATGATTATAAACACTGCCCAAGACAGTTTACATGTATATTGGCCCTCTCAATCACTGTATAGTATGAGAATTTAGGGTATTAATTTTATAGGGAGAATTTGTGTCCAAAATTGAGTAGTTTTTCATTTGTTTAGGGTTATTAGGAATTGGCCATCGGCATTATTTTAATAATTGATTAGTAAATTATCTATTCACGCAATTCCATGGTGGAGCGATTTAGGGTGGAGGTGGGGTTTTACATTGAGAAGGAATGTGTGGCAGAATTATTACGGGTTTTATAATTGTGTCCGTGCCTGTATGTAGTGGTTTAGGGCAACTAACGTGAGAAGTCTGAAACTTATCGGTTTGGGAGGTTGAAATGAATGTGTGTTGCGTGGCCAAGACTTGATGGTGCTAATTACACAATTTCATGTGAATATATGTATATATTTATATATAGATATGCCCAACGGGTAGAATGTTCACAACTGTATGTGAATGAACAAAGACTCGGTCAATCCTCCTCTGCGTCGCAATAGTCTAAATCATCTACCGATAAGTCATCTTGTCCGAGGCGTTCTAATGCTTTAGCCACCACCTCCGGAGCTACTTCCACTGCGTCGTTTAAAATAGGTGTTTGGGGTATGAGATCCGAATCCAAGCCTGTCGCTTCAAGTCCGGGAAAATCACTTGCTCTCCCCAATGATATGCACCGTACTTCATCCGTGAGTTGGTGGTTCGAGAATGTCCGAACTCCAACGAGGGATCAACGGAAAATGACGCAAAACTTTGACCGGTACCGATTTGGAGTTGTCTACGTACCGGGATTTGTGGCATATTGGGCACTCCGTCGCATCCTCCAATTCTTTCCGAAATAAACAACACCCATCTCTACACGCATGTATGGTGTTGTAGGACAACTGCAATTTCATCAACAAACCCTTCGCTTCGAGGAAGGTTTTCGGAAGTGTGTTGCCCTTGGGCAATATTGACTCGTGCAATAACTTCAACAACTCGTCCACAAAGCTGTTGGATACGCCAAAAGTGGTGCAATAATTAAGTACCATGAGGATAGAGGCGAGACGGTTGGATGAGCTCCCTGCATAAAGCGGAGTCCTTGCTTCGCGTAAAAGGACATCCAGTACTATACCACTAGGGTCCTTGATGTTCATCGTTGTCCCGCTTGACTCCATAGGGTCGTTATTGTCCTCCATTCCGTTTTCGCTACCTTCATCGTGACTTGGTGTAAAGGCATCGTCCCAGACCGGGGCCATTTCATTGAACTCCACATCAAATCCGTCATGCATGGAAGGGTTGGTATCGCTCTCCCCTAAGTTCACGTTGTCATACTTGTTGAAGCACTCTGCCACCATGCGTAACACATCTACTTCCCCGGCTTCTTCGCTGTCAATGCTAGGACTGGACGGGGGCTCACTACCTTGCCCACTGCTTGGTGCACTAGGGGTCAAGTTCAAGGGGCTGTACTCGTCCTGCAGTTCCAAGGACAACACATTGGATGTCACATTCCAAAGTCTGATGATAAGCTACATAATGCATGCGGTTCCTAGTTCGGAGGGCTCCTTGTTATTGCATCCACCTGCGCCGGGGAGTGTGTCGATGTTGTTTTAGTCTTGTCCACGCATTGAGGGTCACATCGAATACATAATACGCAACATATGACTAGCTGGCATTCTATTACAGTGTTAAGTAGTGACTAACTGTAGTCACTTTGGGAAAACGTTACTAACAGTTGTCACATTACAGTGGTAAGCACAGACTGTCTGTAGTCATTTTGGACGATAAGTATACGTTTACAGTTTGCAGTGCAGTGATAAGAAGTGACTGTCTGTAGTCATTTTGGGAAAATTCACGATAGACACTATACATATTACAGAGACAGTCTCAGACTATCTTCCTGCCGTTTGGGCATATAGTAATTTACCGTACACTACTCGGATTTAGAGGGTAATGCGCATAGAGTTCTTCTCCGGCAACAATGTCCCTTGTTGCTATGCTAATTACATATCCCCATTCCTCGTGGTTCCACGGTTTAGGCACCATGCGATACTCCCACATGACATTGCCTATTTCGGAGCGCCCGGCGGAACTATTAATGAATCCAGCGACATTTCCTTTCTCTACATCTCCGTCGATATACAGGTCCGACTCTGCGCGCATTACATACGATTTCATTCGGGATTGTGCCTTGCTCAAAATTTTGAATTCCGCCGAGGTGTACTGCGCTCCTACAAAAGGAAGCAATTCCTCACCCTCTTTGGCTGGTTGCATTGCAAAGAGACTCCAACCCATGAAGCGGTATTTAGACACTTTCACTTGCCATTCCCTTTTCCAAAATACAAATGGAGTTAGCTTCAGTATGGGCCCGTCGCACCATTGTCCATCACACACGTCTGACTGCCACTTTTGCAATCGAGAAATTTGCGCGGATGTCGCCGTGGGTCTGGCGCTCTGGGAGGATTGTGGTTGGCTTAGAAACTTGGTTAGCGATGTCAAACTTGCGGCTCTTACTAAGGGTCTCCATCGGGCCTACATAATTCATTAACACATATTTTTTTAAACCAAATCATTGTACGTAGAACCACGTCGCTTTGCTTACTGAGGACTGGGTACGCAGTTGAAATCATAGGTCTCATCACTTACCAATATTGAAGCTGTGAAAACCGGGTCCCTTCTTCTAGTGCGAAGATGCTTCCGAATCGTCGCTCGGTCGAGGACTTTTCCTCCAGCACATTCCATGCATGGGCAGGGGTACTTCATTAATTGCATGGAGTATGCTTGGATCTCTTCATCTTGCCATAATTGGAGATGATTCAAGCGCTCATGCTGTCCTTCTTCCATCCTACGGAAAAATACAGTAGAGAGTCATTCAAGACTACAGAGTCACTGTGCATGACTAGAGGGCGTCATGACGATGACTCCAGAGTGTTATATAACTCCAGAGTGTCACATAAATCACTTCACTAAGTCATTTTAGGAAAAAATTTGTTTGCTCCCTTCGTTGTTTTATATAAGAATTGATTGAATAAAATTGGTGGTATGCACGACGTTTGGAACTGGGAGTCGCTATTTCTATGTCTATTGTCACTTTAATTTCATTTAAATTATGCAGTCATGATGTACCAAACTATTTCGTATGGAAATCATTCACTACATGAGTAGACAGAACCAATGGTGAAGAAGTAACACATCAGTGATATTCCTGAGGCATCTCTGCTAATGCAAAAGTGAATGAAAAACTTATCCACCAACCCAAGTTCATATTCTTGCACTCCTTCCATACACCCCCCTTATGCGCAATTACACAGAAGTGGTCTATATAACATTCATATGATATGAATTGTACTTAGTAAATATGTAGAATACCATTGTCAACTTATGACTCATTAATGTCTGCTCTATGCTTTACTATGAATCACTGACATGTAGCCCTATCCCGGTGAAATGACTATATGCGCCTCAAGTCTCTAAAACAATGTACGTTTGTATCATTGGAGTGTGTACTATCTTGTTCCACGAAGCTGTCATCTTCTTCTTCAATACTACAACTTCCTTCATCTGAGGTTTTCAATATACGTCAGTGCTATTTGATCGTGTGTCTTCTCGGGAAGTTCACAGAAGCAGAACTCTGGAGGGAATATGGCAGAAGATTTGGGCTCATGGTGACATGCCAGGCGTTTTTTTCTAATTCTGCCGTCCAAAGACAGCCCGTGCCGAGGGGAAGGAAGCCTACAATTAATTGCAGTTAGGATTCGAACCCAACGAAGTACTATACATCTGAGACATTTGCTGTCTTCGCAAATGTGTAAATGATTTCCACACATGTACATTCGGGTGACGAATGTCCATGATGTGAACCTATACAAGCAATTCTGGACCTCAAGAGTACTACTGGAATCTGCAGACATTTTTTGGTATGATGTGAAATTGCCAAAGAGGTGTGTAGCTGGAACCTGTCAATCGCATACACTTTGATGTCGGAAGTCAATTCGTCCTGTTAACACAACTGATGATAGATGTGACGTCCATCGTGTACGTTAGAGTAAAGGGTTACCTGCATGCTCACAGGAAGCGTAGAGTGTCACATATATATTGTGAAGCATAATCGGCAACAAGGACACATTTTTCCATTTGACAAGAGACTTTACTTGGACTTATCTTTCATAGTTCTTTTTAGATCAGCTAGCGTGTAGGAATGGTTAATTCAGGTGTGCTGGTTCATCAATTTGCTTACATTTTGGTTCTTCAAGTAGGTGCAGGCAGTTATTATACCCTATTACTGGTGCACTCTTCTTTACTCAGATAAAGACCAATTAATACCAGTTTTGTGCACACCATTTGGGTGTCAAGGTCTACAACTTTCAAGAGAGAGTTATACTGAACTACAGAGTCATATAGATGACTATAGGGCGTCATCTATATGACTGGAGAGTGTTGTATAACTCTCGGGTGTCACATACATGACCCTGTTCAGTCGTCTCTGTGTCGCGCGGCTTGGTCAACGGAGATACACGTGGCACCAGTTGACCAAGCGACCATCGCTCAAGCAATATTCACGGCGTCCTACAGAGATTTGTAGAGTTCTCAAGCACCGTTGTCGATGGCGCGTTCACCCCCCGCGTACGAGCGCATGAGGAGCAGTCTCATCGAAGAGAACAACGGAGCTTTGAAGAGTTTGGAGTTGCCGTCGCTTTCAAAACAAACCTTCAAGAAGCCAAAAGACAAGAGGTGAGTGATTACCTCTTCAAAGTGCAGTGCGTGGTGTGACGTCCTTGAATTTCTGAATTGCGCTTAGAATTGTTGGCTTCTAGAAAAAACGCGTTAGGGTTTGGAGTAGATGCGGAGGGAGATACTTGCAGAGCACAAGGTTTCGAGCTTGCCTTGCGCTTGCCTAGGGTTTTGAGCTTGCCTTGCGCTTGCCTAGGGTTTCGAGCTTGCCTTGCGCTTGCTTAGGGTTTTGAGCTTGCCTAGGGTTTCGAGCTTGCCTTGCGCTTGCCTAGGGTTTTGAGCTTGCCTAGGGTTTCGAGCTTGCCTTGCCCGCCAGCGCTTCGACCTTGCCGAATCCGCTTCACAAATCAGGTTGCCGAATCCGCTTCAAGCTTGCCGAAACTCCTGGCTTCGAGCTTGCCGAAACTTCGAGCTTGCCGAAACTCCTTGCCGAAATTCCCTGCCGAAACTCCTAGTTCGACAAATGCAGAGGAAGCTCCTAACCGACTCCGTGTGTGGCGACGAGGATGACGGTGAGGACAAACGCGTGGAGGAGCCGTTGAAGACGACACGAAGAAAGGCAAGAATTTCATCTCCAATTTGAAACCGCAATTTTTACTTATTTTTGGAATGCATGGAAGTATTTATTTTTTGCCTTAGACCAAGCTATTTTCCATACGCCTGTAAATGTTATGTTTGGAATCTCTATAGAGTCTCGAAGTTTTCCATCTCTTTTAGACTGTCGCTAAGTTAATTCAAAGTTTGTGGTGCAATTCTTGTGTGAAAAATGAAACGGCTAAGAGATGATCAGTTTTAATGCTTTTTGCAAATGGGAGGCAGAACTTTTTCTGGCTTTGACCTTTGATGTTTCTTAGAACTCGATTCTGTTTTGAAGATATGTGATTATAAGTATACTGCAGCCGAGTGGATTGTAGTTCTTCTCGTTCCAGGTACTCTGACTTGAACTCAAGAGAAAGTGATTGTGTCTCTATCTCCCGCGTTAAATGCTTGTGAAAGATCAATCTCCAAGTAATCTTGCAATTGTGCATACGGCATTCGCTTGAACTAACAGCTTGAAGTCAATTATCGTCACCCGGTTGAAATTACAACCAGATGGATTCCTTTAGTTTCCTTTTTGAGCTTAATGTTGGGGTTGTTACAGAAACATAGTTTTCTTATTCATTTCTTCTCACTCATGGACGGTTTTGCAGGCGATGTCGATGACATGAAGGCCACTCTCAGGGTTTTGCTCCAAGAGGTCCGCACACTAAAACCGCCCATGACACCACACGAATCGTCGAAGGTGGGGAACACGGGGTTGGAGGAGTCCCACCCGCCAGCAGTGGCTCCACCAACAATAGCGCCGGCAGTCGTGGACCCAGTGTGGCCAAAGGAGGTCTACCTGACAAATGAGGAGGTACCACACGCATCGTGACCCTGAGTAGTCATAAATGAGCCATCGCATACTCATTTTATACTCATGACTTGCAATGCTTCATATTACCGCAGATTTTCCTTCTCGTATCAATTCCTTCATTGTTGACAACTTCAATTAGTGCAAGTAATAGAAATCCACAAAATTCCTTCTCGGGTGTGTCCAAAGAGATCACATAGATTTAATTTATAGTGATCCTATTTGCGCCACTTATTACTAGTAATTTACAAATCAAAGTTTTAAATGTGCTTACTCATGACTAGTGGATTTCTGACTTCCCTTTACCGTGTGGCACCAAGGGACCACGAACTTGGTGAAGCCCGGTGGCATACGATCCGGTTGTAGATCGCTTGGGTGCTGCTCTCAACAGCATCACCAAGTGGCCCGTTGCCGCACTGGAGGCAGCCTAAATGCCGCGACTGCGAAAGAGAAGGTGACATATAAACAATCTTCTGATGTTTGATGTAGCACGCAATGCTGATGAATTCCCTGAATGTCACAGGGTTAAGTAATGTACGCAGTCTGCCATGTCACAGTGATCAGTAATAAGCATAGTGAGAATGTCACACGGTTCAGTCAAGTATACCTGGGAAGGTCACAGGGACTAGTCATCATACAAATGAATGTAATAGATAATAGTCATAATTGCGCAACATCCGTATTAAGGGGTCCTCTACTGAATTAATGAGGTTTGCGCAAAAAAGTTGGTTAACCCACTTGTCATTGTGGTGGTGCACACAGGATGACGAAGAAAATCACAAGGAGCCAGCAGGAAAAAGGAAGCGGGAAGCACGAGATGATGGATGTTGGATGTATATAATGGTGAGGAATAAGAGTGGGTTAGCTAGATAGCAACTCCCTCTAAGACATTATCGAGTTTTGGTTTTGTATTGAGTCTTTCACTACTAAATACAAGTGAACATGTTGCATTTCCCTTCTCAGACGTAAGCGTCTTCCATTGAATTCCACGTATGTGTCTTCTATTGTATGTTTCAGATACATAATAGTAATGTAACTCTCAGTAAGCGAAAATATCACTGTGTGCACTAATATGGTCACATACATGGCAACAACATTATGACTACCGCGAGTCATATATTGGTCTCACTCCGACCGATACTGTGACTGAAACCAGTCGTATATCCTTTGCACTCTATTCAAACACTACTGGAGGTTTTGAACACACGACTAGCTACAGTCATAGCGACCGCTCAAACACGACTGTACAGAGTCATAATCCACGAAAGCCTAAAACATCACTACCAATCGAATTCCACGTCAGCAACATTATGACCAAAACTGTGACTCCACAGAGTCACATTCCACGTCAGCCGAACAATGACAGTATTCACATTCCACGTGGAAGTGCCACGTCAGCAAAAATATAACTCCACAGAGTCATATTCCACGTCAGCAGAAAATATGACTACGCAGAGTCACGTGCCACGTCGGATGCCACGTCGGATGCCACGTCAGCAAAAAATATGACTCGCCCGAGTCACATGCCACGTCGGATTTTGGCCTCAGCTGCCCGGGCAGACCTCCAAAAGTCAAGGACTTGGGGCCGGTCAAGATGGCGGTTGGAATGCTGACGTGGCATGTACATGGCGCCCAAGTATACGCTTTAAGGCGTATTTATTCATATGACTAGGTGTCCGAAGCGACTCGTCGGTAACTACGGCACCCAGTCATGCTCCGCGTCACATTCCACGTCAGCAAAAAATATGACGCGCAGTCACAGACCAGATTTTATGACTGCGCGCAGTCATAAACGCAGTCATTCTCCCAGTCATAAAAGTACCCATCTATGCTAGTGTCAACGTCATCTCCAAGATGTGACGTCACAATCCTCCGAAGGACAGCTGTGACTATGAGTATAGGAATAACGGTCAGAACAAAAATCCAAGACCATCCCCGCTTAGAAAAAGTATTCTTCTAAACTTTTACTAAAGAGCAATCTACGAAAAAAACATTTTAGAGTGCTTAAAATAAAAAAATAAGAATTTTGGGAACATGTACACTAAACCGGGTACAAAATAGGCAAGTATAATGAGTATATTTACAGTAACAATGTATGTGGATTTCCGCTCAATTTCAAAAATAAAGGACCTGTGAGGGCCCAACACGTGGCTGGTTGATGGCCCACCTAGATTTTGTACACATTAAACAGTACCTAGCGAAATTTCGTTCTAAAAAACCGATCTGTTTAGGTTTTTTTTGTGCTGAAAAAAACTAGGCATTTCTTTCCATAAATGACAGTTTAGACTCTAGGTTGCAAATTGGCCGATGTAATGTACCAGAAGAATATGTATACATTATACAATCCATGAGTTGGGCTAACAATGACGCTACCGTGCGAGCGTAGAATGGAGAGCGTAAGAGCGGAGAGCGCTGATTTGGAGAGCGGAGAGCATACAATCTGAATAAATTAAAGTTTAGACGATATTTTTAGATAAAATAATACTAGAAATAGGATTTTTACTATTTATAGTAAATTTTTGTGACCTATGACCGCTGCCCCTAAGACCGTGTGTTTGCAGCAAAGAATGTAAAATTTGCAGTCAATCTGGAAAACGATGGGCAAACAGTATAAATGGATATAATTGGTCTAACATATAGTAGAATTTTATTTAAGTATTTTTGCGAACAAATGATGAATCTGTTAAAATAAGTAGGCAATAACTCCAATCAACCACAACTTATACTGTTGTACTCTGTAATAGAGATCTGGGATTCTACTATCCCCCTAGACAGCAAAACAACCCCAGCAGTCCATTAACCAGTCTTCGGTTTGGGGTTCCTGGGCCACCATAAAACATGGCATGTGGCACTAAAGAATCTTGATAATCCCAGCAGCTACGAGAATCTGCTGGACCTCGTCCATGCTTAGAGTGGGGGCATGGATGAAAGTGTCCACTTTGTAGTCTAGCTTGCAAAGGAAGCGAAAGACATAGTAAAGGTGCTTGTAGTTGACGTACATACCACGGCTTCCAATTGCAGAAGAAGTCATGCTGTGATAATGCGGGCTTGTACAAGCTGGAAAATTGTAGAGAGTGATGTTGTAAGTGTTCGTAGTCGGCTCGACTCCAGATTGTAGGACAACGATCGCTCCTAGACTCGGATACGGAAGGAGGTTCACTCCGACAATTGTTGCCTTGACGTTGCGGGCGCTCTCCCATTGGTTTCCGTGAGCTTCTCTAGGCGCTTTAGGGTTGCGGCGCACGCTCTTGCCGCTCCGAATGGTGGGGACACGATCAGAATTCGGAGGTTTCGGATGAGTCCACAATACCGCCTCAAAGAGCTTAGATCCTGCGAAGAGGCGCCGTGGCGAGAGCGGAGTCGTAGATTGAAGGTGGAAACTAGCCTCTTGGAGCTCCAAGATCTCGTGACGGGACAGATCGGTCCCAGTTAGGACTGGCCAAACATCAGGGATCTCCGGACGCGTTATAACAAACCCACGCTTAGGACCCATTACGCACCTTGCAATCTGGTCCGGACAGAACCGGAAGTCTTCTGTGTCGCTTCCCTCAGCGCGAAACTTTTGTTTGAGGCCTCTGTACGTAGGAGCTGCAGTTGCTTTGCCTCCTCTGACGATGAGCATCTGGCACTTGGAATTGTTATTTGCCTGTACTGCATGACATCGTTTTTTGGACTTCTGCGTTATCCTCGCAATGTGCCATTTGGTCACATCGCAGTCTGTTTCCAAAACGTGTGACGTGAAGGGCACAAGAGCTTCAGAATCAAGTGTCTCCTGTGCAGTTTGGCGGGCAGCAGCTGAACGAGTCTGGACACGCGGGTGCGAGAAGTTTACCTTGTCTGGACGATGGGAGTCACCTTCCGAACCAATAGGCATGTCCAACTTCCTCTTCGAGGAACCAAAAACCTCCTCGCCCTCTACTATGTCTTTTGCTTCCTTTGCAAGCTAGACTACAAAGTGGACACTTTCATCCATGCCCCCACTCTAAGCATGGACGAGGTCCAGCAGATTCTCGTAGCTGCTGGGATTATCAAGATTCTTTAGTGCCACATGCCATGTTTTATGGTGGCCCAGGAACCCCAAACCGAAGACTGGTTAATGGACTGCTGGGGTTGTTTTGCTGTCTAGGGGGATAGTAGAATCCCAGATCTCTATTACAGAGTACAACAGTATAAGTTGTGGTTGATTGGAGTTATTGCCTACTTATTTTAACAGATTCATCATTTGTTCGCAAAAATACTTAAATAAAATTCTACTATATGTTAGACCAATTATATCCATTTATACTGTTTGCCCATCGTTTTCCAGATTGACTGCAAATTTTACATTCTTTGCTGCAAACACACGGTCTTAGGGGCAGCGGTCATAGGTCACAAAAATTTACTATAAATAGTAAAAATCCTATTTCTAGTATTATTTTATCTAAAAATATCGTCTAAACTTTAATTTATTCAGATTGTATGCTCTCCGCTCTCCAAATCAGCGCTCTCCGCTCTTACGCTCTCCATTCTACGCTCGCACGGTAGCGTCATTGTTAGCCCAACTCATGGATTGTATAATGTATACATATTCTTCTGGTACATTACATCGGCCAATTTGCAACCTAGAGTCTAAACTGTCATTTATGGAAAGAAATGCCTAGTTTTTTTCAGCGCAAAAAAAAACCTAAACAGATCGGTTTTTTTAGAACGAAATTTCGCTAGGTACTGTTTAATGTGTACAAAATCTAGGTGGGCCATCAACCAGCCACGTGTTGGGCCCTCACAGGTCCTTTATTTTTGAAATTGAGCGGAAATCCACATACATTGTTACTGTAAATATACTCATTATACTTGCCTATTTTGTACCCGGTTTAGTGTACATGTTCCCAAAATTCTTATTTTTTTATTTTAAGCACTCTAAAATGTTTTTTTCGTAGATTGCTCTTTAGTAAAAGTTTAGAAGAATACTTTTTCTAAGCGGGGATGGTCTTGGATTTTTGTTCTGACCGTTATTCCTATACTCATAGTCACAGCTGTCCTTCGGAGGATTGTGACGTCACATCTTGGAGATGACGTTGACACTAGCATAGATGGGTACTTTTATGACTGGGAGAATGACTGCGTTTATGACTGCGCGCAGTCATAAAATCTGGTCTGTGACTGCGCGTCATATTTTTTGCTGACGTGGAATGTGACGCGGAGCATGACTGGGTGCCGTAGTTACCGACGAGTCGCTTCGGACACCTAGTCATATGAATAAATACGCCTTAAAGCGTATACTTGGGCGCCATGTACATGCCACGTCAGCATTCCAACCGCCATCTTGACCGGCCCCAAGTCCTTGACTTTTGGAGGTCTGCCCGGGCAGCTGAGGCCAAAATCCGACGTGGCATGTGACTCGGGCGAGTCATATTTTTTGCTGACGTGGCATCCGACGTGGCATCCGACGTGGCACGTGACTCTGCGTAGTCATATTTTCTGCTGACGTGGAATATGACTCTGTGGAGTTATATTTTTGCTGACGTGGCACTTCCACGTGGAATGTGAATACTGTCATTGTTCGGCTGACGTGGAATGTGACTCTGTGGAGTCACAGTTTTGGTCATAATGTTGCTGACGTGGAATTCGATTGGTAGTGATGTTTTAGGCTTTCGTGGATTATGACTCTGTACAGTCGTGTTTGAGCGGTCGCTATGACTGTAGCTAGTCGTGTGTTCAAAACCTCCAGTAGTGTTTGAATAGAGTGCAAAGGATATACGACTGGTTTCAGTCACAGTATCGGTCGGAGTGAGACCAATATATGACTCGCGGTAGTCATAATGTTGTTGCCATGTATGTGACCATATTAGTGCACACAGTGATATTTTCGCTTACTGAGAGTTACATTACTATTATGTATCTGAAACATACAATAGAAGACACATACGTGGAATTCAATGGAAGACGCTTACGTCTGAGAAGGGAAATGCAACATGTTCACTTGTATTTAGTAGTGAAAGACTCAATACAAAACCAAAACTCGATAATGTCTTAGAGGGAGTTGCTATCTAGCTAACCCACTCTTATTCCTCACCATTATATACATCCAACATCCATCATCTCGTGCTTCCCGCTTCCTTTTTCCTGCTGGCTCCTTGTGATTTTCTTCGTCATCCTGTGTGCACCACCACAATGACAAGTGGGTTAACCAACTTTTTTGCGCAAACCTCATTAATTCAGTAGAGGACCCCTTAATACGGATGTTGCGCAATTATGACTATTATCTATTACATTCATTTGTATGATGACTAGTCCCTGTGACCTTCCCAGGTATACTTGACTGAACCGTGTGACATTCTCACTATGCTTATTACTGATCACTGTGACATGGCAGACTGCGTACATTACTTAACCCTGTGACATTCAGGGAATTCATCAGCATTGCGTGCTACATCAAACATCAGAAGATTGTTTATATGTCACCTTCTCTTTCGCAGTCGCGGCATTTAGGCTGCCTCCAGTGCGGCAACGGGCCACTTGGTGATGCTGTTGAGAGCAGCACCCAAGCGATCTACAACCGGATCGTATGCCACCGGGCTTCACCAAGTTCGTGGTCCCTTGGTGCCACACGGTAAAGGGAAGTCAGAAATCCACTAGTCATGAGTAAGCACATTTAAAACTTTGATTTGTAAATTACTAGTAATAAGTGGCGCAAATAGGATCACTATAAATTAAATCTATGTGATCTCTTTGGACACACCCGAGAAGGAATTTTGTGGATTTCTATTACTTGCACTAATTGAAGTTGTCAACAATGAAGGAATTGATACGAGAAGGAAAATCTGCGGTAATATGAAGCATTGCAAGTCATGAGTATAAAATGAGTATGCGATGGCTCATTTATGACTACTCAGGGTCACGATGCGTGTGGTACCTCCTCGTTTGTCAGGTAGACCTCCTTTGGCCACACTGGGTCCACGACTGCCGGCGCTATTGTTGGTGGAGCCACTGCTGGCGGGTGGGACTCCTCCAACCCCGTGTTCCCCACCTTCGACGATTCGTGTGGTGTCATGGGCGGTTTTAGTGTGCGGACCTCTTGGAGCAAAACCCTGAGAGTGGCCTTCATGTCATCGACATCGCCTGCAAAACCGTCCATGAGTGAGAAGAAATGAATAAGAAAACTATGTTTCTGTAACAACCCCAACATTAAGCTCAAAAAGGAAACTAAAGGAATCCATCTGGTTGTAATTTCAACCGGGGTGACGATAATTGACTTCAAGCTGTTAGTTCAAGCGAATGCCGTATGCACAATTGCAAGATTACTTGGAGATTGATCTTTCACAAGCATTTAACGCGGGAGATAGAGACACAATCACTTTCTCTTGAGTTCAAGTCAGAGTACCTGGAACGAGAAGAACTACAATCCACTCGGCTGCAGTATACTTATAATCACATATCTTCAAAACAGAATCGAGTTCTAAGAAACATCAAAGGTCAAAGCCAGAAAAAGTTCTGCCTCCCATTTGCAAAAAGCATTAAAACTGATCATCTCTTAGCCGTTTCATTTTTCACACAAGAATTGCACCACAAACTTTGAATTAACTTAGCGACAGTCTAAAAGAGATGGAAAACTTCGAGACTCTATAGAGATTCCAAACATAACATTTACAGGCGTATGGAAAATAGCTTGGTCTAAGGCAAAAAATAAATACTTCCATGCATTCCAAAAATAAGTAAAAATTGCGGTTTCAAATTGGAGATGAAATTCTTGCCTTTCTTCGTGTCGTCTTCAACGGCTCCTCCACGCGTTTGTCCTCACCGTCATCCTCGTCGCCACACACGGAGTCGGTTAGGAGCTTCCTCTGCATTTGTCGAACTAGGAGTTTCGGCAGGGAATTTCGGCAAGGAGTTTCGGCAAGCTCGAAGTTTCGGCAAGCTCGAAGCCAGGAGTTTCGGCAAGCTTGAAGCGGATTCGGCAACCTGATTTGTGAAGCGGATTCGGCAAGGTCGAAGCGCTGGCGGGCAAGGCAAGCTCGAAACCCTAGGCAAGCTCAAAACCCTAGGCAAGCGCAAGGCAAGCTCAAAACCCTAGGCAAGCTCAAAACCCTAAGCAAGCGCAAGGCAAGCTCGAAACCCTAGGCAAGCGCAAGGCAAGCTCAAAACCCTAGGCAAGCGCAAGGCAAGCTCGAAACCTTGTGCTCTGCAAGTATCTCCCTCCGCATCTACTCCAAACCCTAACGCGTTTTTTCTAGAAGCCAACAATTCTAAGCGCAATTCAGAAATTCAAGGACGTCACACCACGCACTGCACTTTGAAGAGGTAATCACTCACCTCTTGTCTTTTGGCTTCTTGAAGGTTTGTTTTGAAAGCGACGGCAACTCCAAACTCTTCAAAGCTCCGTTGTTCTCTTCGATGAGACTGCTCCTCATGCGCTCGTACGCGGGGGGTGAACGCGCCATCGACAACGGTGCTTGAGAACTCTACAAATCTCTGTAGGACGCCGTGAATATTGCTTGAGCGATGGTCGCTTGGTCAACTGGTGCCACGTGTATCTCCGTTGACCAAGCCGCGCGACACAGAGACGACTGAACAGGGTCATGTATGTGACACCCGAGAGTTATACAACACTCTCCAGTCATATAGATGACGCCCTATAGTCATCTATATGACTCTGTAGTTCAGTATAACTCTCTCTTGAAAGTTGTAGACCTTGACACCCAAATGGTGTGCACAAAACTGGTATTAATTGGTCTTTATCTGAGTAAAGAAGAGTGCACCAGTAATAGGGTATAATAACTGCCTGCACCTACTTGAAGAACCAAAATGTAAGCAAATTGATGAACCAGCACACCTGAATTAACCATTCCTACACGCTAGCTGATCTAAAAAGAACTATGAAAGATAAGTCCAAGTAAAGTCTCTTGTCAAATGGAAAAATGTGTCCTTGTTGCCGATTATGCTTCACAATATATATGTGACACTCTACGCTTCCTGTGAGCATGCAGGTAACCCTTTACTCTAACGTACACGATGGACGTCACATCTATCATCAGTTGTGTTAACAGGACGAATTGACTTCCGACATCAAAGTGTATGCGATTGACAGGTTCCAGCTACACACCTCTTTGGCAATTTCACATCATACCAAAAAATGTCTGCAGATTCCAGTAGTACTCTTGAGGTCCAGAATTGCTTGTATAGGTTCACATCATGGACATTCGTCACCCGAATGTACATGTGTGGAAATCATTTACACATTTGCGAAGACAGCAAATGTCTCAGATGTATAGTACTTCGTTGGGTTCGAATCCTAACTGCAATTAATTGTAGGCTTCCTTCCCCTCGGCACGGGCTGTCTTTGGACGGCAGAATTAGAAAAAAACGCCTGGCATGTCACCATGAGCCCAAATCTTCTGCCATATTCCCTCCAGAGTTCTGCTTCTGTGAACTTCCCGAGAAGACACACGATCAAATAGCACTGACGTATATTGAAAACCTCAGATGAAGGAAGTTGTAGTATTGAAGAAGAAGATGACAGCTTCGTGGAACAAGATAGTACACACTCCAATGATACAAACGTACATTGTTTTAGAGACTTGAGGCGCATATAGTCATTTCACCGGGATAGGGCTACATGTCAGTGATTCATAGTAAAGCATAGAGCAGACATTAATGAGTCATAAGTTGACAATGGTATTCTACATATTTACTAAGTACAATTCATATCATATGAATGTTATATAGACCACTTCTGTGTAATTGCGCATAAGGGGGGTGTATGGAAGGAGTGCAAGAATATGAACTTGGGTTGGTGGATAAGTTTTTCATTCACTTTTGCATTAGCAGAGATGCCTCAGGAATATCACTGATGTGTTACTTCTTCACCATTGGTTCTGTCTACTCATGTAGTGAATGATTTCCATACGAAATAGTTTGGTACATCATGACTGCATAATTTAAATGAAATTAAAGTGACAATAGACATAGAAATAGCGACTCCCAGTTCCAAACGTCGTGCATACCACCAATTTTATTCAATCAATTCTTATATAAAACAACGAAGGGAGCAAACAAATTTTTTCCTAAAATGACTTAGTGAAGTGATTTATGTGACACTCTGGAGTTATATAACACTCTGGAGTCATCGTCATGACGCCCTCTAGTCATGCACAGTGACTCTGTAGTCTTGAATGACTCTCTACTGTATTTTTCCGTAGGATGGAAGAAGGACAGCAATGAGCGCTTGAATCATCTCCAATTATGGCAAGAGAAGAGATCCAAGCATACTCCATGCAATTAATGAAGTACCCCTGCCCATGCATGGAATGTGCTGGAGGAAAAGTCCTCGACCGAGCGACGATTCGGAAGCATCTTCGCACTAGAAGAAGGGACCCGGTTTTCACAGCTTCAATATTGGTAAGTGATGAGACCTATGATTTCAACTGCGTACCCAGTCCTCAGTAAGCAAAGCGACGTGGTTCTACGTACAATGATTTGGTTTAAAAAAATATGTGTTAATGAATTATGTAGGCCCGATGGAGACCCTTAGTAAGAGCCGCAAGTTTGACATCGCTAACCAAGTTTCTAAGCCAACCACAATCCTCCCAGAGCGCCAGACCCACGGCGACATCCGCGCAAATTTCTCGATTGCAAAAGTGGCAGTCAGACGTGTGTGATGGACAATGGTGCGACGGGCCCATACTGAAGCTAACTCCATTTGTATTTTGGAAAAGGGAATGGCAAGTGAAAGTGTCTAAATACCGCTTCATGGGTTGGAGTCTCTTTGCAATGCAACCAGCCAAAGAGGGTGAGGAATTGCTTCCTTTTGTAGGAGCGCAGTACACCTCGGCGGAATTCAAAATTTTGAGCAAGGCACAATCCCGAATGAAATCGTATGTAATGCGCGCAGAGTCGGACCTGTATATCGACGGAGATGTAGAGAAAGGAAATGTCGCTGGATTCATTAATAGTTCCGCCGGGCGCTCCGAAATAGGCAATGTCATGTGGGAGTATCGCATGGTGCCTAAACCGTGGAACCACGAGGAATGGGGATATGTAATTAGCATAGCAACAAGGGACATTGTTGCCGGAGAAGAACTCTATGCGCATTACCCTCTAAATCCGAGTAGTGTACGGTAAATTACTATATGCCCAAACGGCAGGAAGATAGTCTGAGACTGTCTCTGTAATATGTATAGTGTCTATCGTGAATTTTCCCAAAATGACTACAGACAGTCACTTCTTATCACTGCACTGCAAACTGTAAACGTATACTTATCGTCCAAAATGACTACAGACAGTCTGTGCTTACCACTGTAATGTGACAACTGTTAGTAACGTTTTCCCAAAGTGACTACAGTTAGTCACTACTTAACACTGTAATAGAATGCCAGCTAGTCATATGTTGCGTATTATGTATTCGATGTGACCCTCAATGCGTGGACAAGACTAAAACAACATCGACACACTCCCCGGCGCAGGTGGATGCAATAACAAGGAGCCCTCCGAACTAGGAACCGCATGCATTATGTAGCTTATCATCAGACTTTGGAATGTGACATCCAATGTGTTGTCCTTGGAACTGCAGGACGAGTACAGCCCCTTGAACTTGACCCCTAGTGCACCAAGCAGTGGGCAAGGTAGTGAGCCCCCGTCCAGTCCTAGCATTGACAGCGAAGAAGCCGGGGAAGTAGATGTGTTACGCATGGTGGCAGAGTGCTTCAACAAGTATGACAACGTGAACTTAGGGGAGAGCGATACCAACCCTTCCATGCATGACGGATTTGATGTGGAGTTCAATGAAATGGCCCCGGTCTGGGACGATGCCTTTACACCAAGTCACGATGAAGGTAGCGAAAACGGAATGGAGGACAATAACGACCCTATGGAGTCAAGCGGGACAACGATGAACATCAAGGACCCTAGTGGTATAGTACTGGATGTCCTTTTACGCGAAGCAAGGACTCCGCTTTATGCAGGGAGCTCATCCAACCGTCTCGCCTCTATCCTCATGGTACTTAATTATTGCACCACTTTTGGCGTATCCAACAGCTTTGTGGACGAGTTGTTGAAGTTATTGCACGAGTCAATATTGCCCAAGGGCAACACACTTCCGAAAACCTTCCTCGAAGCGAAGGGTTTGTTGATGAAATTGCAGTTGTCCTACAACACCATACATGCGTGTAGAGATGGGTGTTGTTTATTTCGGAAAGAATTGGAGGATGCGACGGAGTGCCCAATATGCCACAAATCCCGGTACGTAGACAACTCCAAATCGGTACCGGTCAAAGTTTTGCGTCATTTTCCGTTGATCCCTCGTTGGAGTTCGGACATTCTCGAACCACCAACTCACGGATGAAGTACGGTGCATATCATTGGGGAGAGCAAGTGATTTTCCCGGACTTGAAGCGACAGGCTTGGATTCGGATCTCATACCCCAAACACCTATTTTAAACGACGCAGTGGAAGTAGCTCCGGAGGTGGTGGCTAAAGCATTAGAACGCCTCGGACAAGATGACTTATCGGTAGATGATTTAGACTATTGCGACGCAGAGGAGGATTGACCGAGTCTTTGTTCATTCACATACAGTTGTGAACATTCTACCCGTTGGGCATATCTATATATAAATATATACATATATTCACATGAAATTGTGTAATTAGCACCATCAAGTCTTGGCCACGCAACACACATTCATTTCAACCTCCCAAACCGATAAGTTTCAGACTTCTCACGTTAGTTGCCCTAAACCACTACATACAGGCACGGACACAATTATAAAACCCGTAATAATTCTGCCACACATTCCTTCTCAATGTAAAACCCCACCTCCACCCTAAATCGCTCCACCATGGAATTGCGTGAATAGATAATTTACTAATCAATTATTAAAATAATGCCGATGGCCAATTCCTAATAACCCTAAACAAATGAAAAACTACTCAATTTTGGACACAAATTCTCCCTATAAAATTACAGGAATGCTATTTTGTGAGCGTAGAGCGGTGAGCGGTGAGCGGTGAGCAGAATTTTTAAATTTTTAAATTTAGCAAAACTACGCCTATTACCGTGGATGTAACGTAGGACATGATGTAATGTAGGACCTATTTCCGTGGAATGAATGGTTTAGTGTATGGGATTTAGGTAGTTAAGTTCTCAATGATAATTGGGTGTTTTCATGGTACGGGTGCCCATTTCAATAAATATAGTAGATAGTCAATATAATTTATAGTAGTCTGAAATTTTGAGCTTTATAAACAAATAGCTACCTAAGTTTGCAAGCACATATCAATTGCTCTTGTCATGAATTAGCTAGAAATGATTGAAAAATAATAACAACCAAAATAAATAAAAAAGAGGTTACAATACTGTGCCCACCATAGTGACCATACCATAAAAACACCCACTTGTAGACAACAATTAAATCAAATATTGAATCAACCAAAGAGTGTAATTTCAATCAAATTTTGAAGTCCATTGTGGAGGCTAAAATCATATGAAATAACAAATCCAAGAGTAAAGTGCATAAGTCAATTGAACGGAATGATCTCTCATTAGCGGCCCTTTTAGTCTCGCTGTTAAATTTCAATTGAAAAACTTACAATAGTTCAAATAGAGTGTGAGGTGCTACTATAGCTACTAGAGTCACTGGATTCATTGCCTTCCTTGGCAACTACATCCAGGAATTTGTGTAACCCATTTGAAACCCTATGGGTTTTCGATTTTGATGCAATTGGCTGCGGGGAAGGCGCACTAGTGAAAGCGTTTGCTAATTGCTCAATGTAGCACGGTAAAGTAAAGGACTCATCAGGACTCTGATATTGCGCCATAACGTCTTTGATCCCAATGCTCATCGACCCTCTGCAACATTGTCAGCGCATTATGATTAAGGGTTTAGGGTAACATAATAATAGATTAAAAGACTTGAATGTTATCTAAGAGTGTTACGCACTGAAGGAAGGTTAACTTACTTACAGAATCGAGGTCGCTTTATTTTCGGGGCCGGCAACTCGTCGTCAAGAAGTGTAACTACATGAGTCCTCTTTCCCAAGGCTGAAGAAGGAGCAGGAGTGGGGTCCTTTAAACCTTCCAAGACCCCCTTGAAGATTGCCGTGTCGGACTCCACTGCAACTAGGTGGCGACCCGTACTTCGGCATGCATGAACAGAGGCACCTGCAATTCAAGAAAGTATTTGAACAAATGCATCTTAGGATACAATGAGAAGTACGGTTAACAATGTATACATAGAAAACGAATGTAACAAGAAAGGAAAATGAGGGCTATGATGGACGAACCAGTGGATGCATTATAGTCAAACACAATGTCTCCGGGAATGGTGGATGCCTCAAGAAAGATCTGAACGAACTTGGGATCTTTCTCTTGAGCGCCGCGCCATGGAATGTTTCCATTCATAAGCTGGGATTTAGCACATGTAAAATTGTGGAGGAGGTCGTCTTCCTCCAAATCGATGCCAGCCACACGCGTGTCTTCATTAGAGTGAAGGACGAACTTCGATGTAACTGATGTGTTTTTGTAACGGCTACGAACAAAAAGGAGGATCCAAAATCGGCGTGACTGCAAGGACATACATTTCAAATGTGTAAGAATACATAATAATTTTATGCCAAAATGAGGTAGAATTTAAATCACAAATACAATTTCAATGCACGAGAAAGAAAGCAGTAAGTACCGTGCGCGTAGGATCCCTGAAAGATGAGAGTCGGAGTTCGTTAATGCCCCACCAATCCTTGTATGGTATGTATCCATAGGCTGAAGCCCATGCCATAACGTCCTTCCTTATGGCTGGATTTTCAGGGACAAAGAGAAGGACTCCCGCATTGTCTCCAAGATGATCTTGGGCGAAGGCAAAGAAGGGCTCCACAAAATCATCTGCAGATGGAGTATTCCACTCTGGCACGGTGGAGGAGGGAACAGAGATGCGGGGGACCGGCAGGTTGTCTGGGACATCCGCAATGAGGAAATCCAGGCAAGCATTTGGATTCGGAACCCCGCCAAGTGTTCGAACTTTTGTCATGGCAACCTACAGATAAAAATTATGATTATGTATCCGGAGGCAATATACTTGAAATATGCAAGTGTCACTATTTGAGAATTCAAAAAATTTGTAGATGTATATATACCTTCTTGGTGAACTCCATGATCTCCAATAGTGTCTGTGGATGTGTAGATGTCTTCAACTTCGCATCCATGATGAGGGACACTGAGTCGCACATAATGAGAACTTGCGAACGAATTCCGTGATTTTGCGGACGAAGCGCAGTCTGAGCCAGAAGCTGAGATGATTTCGGAAGCTCATGAGAAACAGAAGTGACGCTGGGCTGATTCATGGATCGATTGCTCTGAGCGACGTCAATAGAAGGAGCAGGTGGTTGTGTTTGAGATGGAGCCGCTGCTTCCTTCGTTGCCTTGCCCTTAGGCTGTCTCTTTGAGCCGCCTGCCTCTGTAGGTGATGTCTTGGCCTTGCCCCTCCCCTTCTTTGCAACCACTGCTGTTGATGTAGGAGCATCAACATCATCTTGCACCTCCTCTTCATCTTCCAACTCTCGAGGAAGATGTCCTGCAGCTGTAAGTGCCTTTGTCTTCTCGTCCTCCTCCTCCGATGGCGCATAGTTCTTGGCGCATTCAAGATACCATGGGGAAGATTGAAGTTCCGGTAACTTGAAAGTTCGTAACTGAGCGGCGGAGAAGATGCAAGTAGGGAGAGACTTGTCTAGCCAGGCACCGAAAAACTTAGGCATTAGTTTCCGTTCGATTCCATTCTTCTTCAACAGCTCCCACTTAAAGTATCTGTACAATTCCAAATGGTTCCCATTGAGAGAAGTGAATATAGAGCCACATGCATCTTGGAGTCATCTTGGATTGATGCATAACGAAGGCGGTATTAATAAAATGAAAGTAAAAGATTAAAATCCTGAACACGCCCATCAAATACAATAAAAACTATACCAAGCATATACTTATAGAGCTCTAAGATAAGAACGAGGAAATACCTGTATACCAGTCGCTTGACTGCATTCAAAGTGCCCTCCTGGTTCTTGAAGTGAACCGACCTAGAGTATCCATTGGTTTTCTTCAACAGAAAGTAGTACGCCCTATCCCAAGTAATAATACGCCATTTCTCGACGTATTCACTCACTTCATCAATGTCAGGTTTTTCTTTCCAATCAATTGTAATGCCTTCTGATTGCAAGGACTTTGTGACCTCTTGAACAGCAGCATCTTCAAGCTGTAAATTCATATCAAATCACGCAGTAAGGCATGGAAATTGGAAGTGAGGAAGATTGCTTTGCGAAAGAATCCCAAGATAATCCTACCTCGGCCCAAAATGCTGCTTTTGGAAGCCAGCTCTCCAAGGTGTTGAGATTGAATCTAGCGGCTGGAAAGTGCAATGCCTGCCGCGACATATCGGATGAATTCCACCACTTTAGCCATCGCACACGATATTCAGGTTGAACCATTGTCGTTGAAATTCTTTGTAATTTCTCAGCAAGCATCTCAGGCTTCTCTCTAGCGCTCCAGTGCGCGTTAATCTGCAGTCAAGGATTGACAAATCAGAATTAGAATTTCAAATTCATAGACATACGAATTTTGATTCAAGGAAGTAAGATTTCAATATTGTACCTCCGCCAAGAAATTTGGCCCATGCTTAGGATTTGCGATAGTGACGTGCTTGTCGTACTCGGTCTTCTTATCCTTCACAGTTTTCTTGGCAGCATTGGACATTGCGTCTCGCAATCCCTTGGCGGTGCGTTCCTCAAGTGGAGTTCTTTCGTAGTAGAGTCGACATGCTTCATCAGAGGCCGCCGCAATATCATGCTTTGCATTTCACAGAATTGACAGTGTAAGTTATCTCAAGATTGAATAATCGACAACAAATTACAACAGGGGCTTGTTTGAAAACGGGGAACAAATCTATGTACGAATGATATGAAATGCCTGGATCAGATGTAATACCCGATAAAGGAATGTGATGAAGACAGTAGCAGTCAGCGGATGCCATGCGATAGGTGGCTTTCGATTCTCGCACTTCTTATACTCCTCCTCAGTTAGCAAGGATTTGAAGTCTTTGAGAGGCAAAGATCCAAAGCTATTGATCCGATGAAGCATATGTATCATGTTGGTCTTCATGTGCGAATGCTCCGTAGACCTGAAATTCGCATTGGTCGAGTGACATTAGTCGTGAAATAGCAAAATTGGCACTGAATTATGAATTTGAGAAAGCGATTATGAAAGGGTAAACTTTCGACATTAAACCTGTTAATGTCGTTCATGGCATTGATGAGGACTCCTGTGTGGCCGAGTGTAAGAAGCAGTCTAGCTTCAACCGAATAATGCCAATCATATTCGTCTTGATGATGCCTTTCAATATAAGGATACCATGCAAGTAATCGATGATTGCCATCCCAAACATGAAACATCTTATTGGACAAGAAGGCAAGGTCAGGATCACTCAGCAAATACTCTTCAAACTCCTTGTTCCGTTGAATCCAGTGACTGCTCCAGGAATCTGAGACAACCGAGGAGACGTCCATTGATGCCCCCTGGTCATTTGTGGTGGACACGTAGAAGCAGCGGTCACCTCCACGATAGCCATCAATGAAGTCCTGCTCCAACCTTCGAATGTCGGACTGGAGAATGGGTCGAACAAGTGGCAGAGCAATCATTCGACATAGAGGAATCAAGAGTTCACACTTTCGGGTCCCTGGCTTGAAGTATAGACTTCTAATGAAAGAATTAGAGTCAATCTTTTGACTCTTTCTGAATTTCAACTCAGCTTCTTGAACCGTAAGCGCCGGTTCTAAAGACTCATCAATAGGAGAGGCGTTATCATCACCAACCACCTGTACAGACAAACACAAATGCAAAGGTATTGGTCAATAAGCCACAAGTGAACGCAAGCATTAGACATTGAATTGACGATACATCACCTTTGATTGACGATACATCAAGCGAACTCTCACGTTTCTACACCAGGTGCTCAAGTCAACGAGTTGCACCTCCAACCCTCACGTTTGTACACCAGGTGCTTAACAACCAGCAAGTCACTCGCAGCTCATCACCGAGAAGACAGAACTTGTGTAAAGACCAGCGAGAACTAGTGGCAAGGGAATCCAACACTCGAGTTACGAGCTTCCAAAACATGCGTTACGAGATGGCAAAACACGCGTTACGAGATGCCAAAACTCGCAACTCGTGGACGAGCTGCACCCTAGTATCCACGAGCTGCACCCCTGATTGACGATACATCCAGCCCATAAACTATGCCATTAAACTCGCAGCTCGTCCACGAGCTGCACGTCCAGCCCTCACGTTTGTACTACAGGTTGTCAACACCAAGATAACCACTCGCAGCTCGTCAACGAGCTGCACTTCCAATCCTCCCATCACCGAGAATCCAGAACTTGTTTCACGACCAGAAAGAACAAGTGCCACAAGAAACCAATACTCGAGTTACTAGCTACGAATACTCGCATTACGAGATGCCAAAACTCACGTTACGAACTTCCAGAACTTGCAAGACGTGATGCCAATACTCGCAACTCGTGGACGAGCTGCAAGATCTACACGCACCACCAGCACCCTGTGGTTGCTAGTTCTTCAAGAACTAGTATTACGTGATGCCAGAACTCGCAAGACGTGATGCCAAAACTCGCAACTCGTGGACGAGCTGCAAGATCTACACGCACCACCAGCACCATGTGGTTGCTAGTTCTTCAAGAACTAGTATTACGTGATGCCAAAACTCGCAAGACGTGATGCCAAAACTCGCAACTCGTGGACGAGCTGCAAGATCTACACGCACCACCAGCACCCTGTGGTTGCTAGTTTTGCAAGAACTACTGTTACGTGATGCCAAAACTCGCAACTCGTAATGCTAGAACTCGCAAGACGTGATGCCAATACTCGCAACTCGTGGACGAGCTGCAAGATCTACACGCACCACCAGCACCCTGTGGTTGCTAGTTCTTCAAGAACTAGTATTACGTGATGCCAGAACTCGCAAGACGTGATGCCAAAACTCGCAACTCGTGGACGAGCTGCAAGATCTACACGCACCACCAGCACCCTGTGGTTGCTAGTTTTGCAAGAACTACTGTTACGTGATGCCAAAACTCGCAACTCGTAATGCTAGAACTCGCAAGACGTGATGCCAATACTCGCAACTCGTGGACGAGCTGCAAGATCTACACGCACCACCAGCACCCTGTGGTTGCTAGTTCTTCAAGAACTAGTATTACGTGATGCCAGAACTCGCAAGACGTGATGCCAAAACTCGCAACTCGTGGACGAGCTGCAAGATCTACACGCACCACCAGCACCATGTGGTTGCTAGTTCTTCAAGAACTAGTATTACGTGATGCCAAAACTCGCAAGACGTGATGCCAAAACTCGCAACTCGTGGACGAGCTGCAAGATCTACACGCACCACCAGCACCCTGTGGTTGCTAGTTTTGCAAGAACTACTGTTACGTGATGCCAAAACTCGCAACTCGTAATGCTAGAACTCGCAAGACGTGATGCCAATACTCGCAACTCGTGGACGAGCTGCAAGATCTACACGCACCACCAGCACCCTGTGGTTGCTAGTTCTTCAAGAACTAGTATTACGTGATGCCAGAACTCGCAAGACGTGATGCCAAAACTCGCAACTCGTGGACGAGCTGCAAGATCTACACGCACCACCAGCACCCTGTGGTTGCTAGTTTTGCAAGAACTACTGTTACGTGATGCCAAAACTCGCAACTCGTAATGCCAGAACTCGCAAGACGTGATGCCAATACTCGCAACTCGTGGACGAGCTGCAAGATCTACACGCACCACCAGCACCCTGTGGTTGCTAGTTTTTCAAGAACTAGTATTACGCAATGCCAGAACTCGCAAGACGTGATGCCAAAACTCGCAACTCGTGATGCCAATACTCGCAACTCGTGGACGAGCTGCAAGATCTACACGCACCACCAGCAAACCAGATTGTTGATGACGAGCTAATCCCACATCATCGCAGCATGGACGAGGTACATCTATATTCTCTAATGCAAGATCTCGCACTTGTATGAATGGTATCATTCAATTCATGTCATACCATTAGATAATTTTGTGTACAATGAATGTCTCTTAATTTTGTCAGCACTTAATCCATTCAGTTTCAAAATTTTATATTCCAGTTGAACACAATTGTGCAAAACCTTACATTGCCAAAGTATCACGCAGCCAATTTTGCGAACCTGGCCACCCCCAAATGTGCAACCCTAAATTCAACCCAGCATACAATCAGATCTAACCTCCTCATTCATGGCCGATGATCCAAAAGCATCAGTCCTCACTTCTCGAGCACCGATTCAAACAACAGTCCACGAAAGCAGCACGATTTTCAGTGCACGGAGTCAGCTTCAGTACCCAAGATCACGCAACTCGACATCGAGCTGCATTCAACCGCAACTATATTTTCGAGAATGCTTACCTCATCGTCTTCATTCTCGGACTTCTGCGAATCTTCTTCCTCCCCGTCGTCCTCGGTCCGCTGCTTCTCTTCAGTTGCCTGCTCATCCAAAACTCCGCGGTCCTTGTCATCGGAAGGATCGCCCTGGACAAGCACGAGCCACATCAGGTGAGGCAGAGGAAATTGCGCGCGATCTCAAATGAAAATCAAGGGCTTTTACATGCAATGCACGCGATCCCATGGTGGTGGCGCGGTGGCGCGGTCGTGGCTGTCGCAAGGTGGTGGCGGTGGCGCGGCGATGGTGTGCGTAGTGCGGCAACGTGGGGCGGAGACGGCTGTGTCGCGGTTCAGGCTGCCTCCGAGACAGGGTGTGCGGGGAGATGAGTTGAGTTAAGTATAGGGTTAGCTGCCCTCAAGCATGGGATGGGCACTCGATGGGGACACGATGGGAACACGAAGGGTACGATCATATTCTCAGCGTTCCAACATCAACAATCCGCGACCATGCAGACGGGGTCAACACTCTTGGATGATGACGAAAATTCAATATCGAGAATTTGTGACTACAACATTTATATTTCTCATGATTCACAAGTCTGCTCTAATTATGCACTATTAAGTAGGACTTATGTAAACTTTCGTCTATTCACTGATTCTAGTATTAATCATACGGTATTAGATACAGACTTCGCCCTCTCCATTGATTGGTTTGATTCCACTGCCATTTCGCTCTCGATCAATGATGTCGACGGACTGTTGACAAGCTCCTTCTCGATGAGCTGCGAATATTTTTGATTTTCACCGTCCACAAGCTCTCTAGAGTCCGAACTGCATTCGGCCAATTCCTGTAGTCGAGTCTCACTTGGATACGTCAGTGCTCTAAGTGTTTCTCCTAGATCAACTCCTTTTGTCCGTCCTTGCGTCTTTACCATTCTCGACCTCAAAAGCACTCGACGAGAAGAATATTTCAGTCCACGCTTCGCTCTTTGCTTTCTACCAACTACTAGAGTCTCCACAACGACGAATTTGTCCGCCTGCATTGATTCCGCATTGCATGCAGCTCAAACGTCACTTCAGTACAAGGCACATAGAGAGAGAGGAATGATAACGTTAGCGCACTTCTCACATTTGTAGAAGATAAAATATAGGCAGCTATGCGTGTCCTCATGATGCCACATTTGAATTGCTTACCTTTGTATCATTGGCGCTTATTCTATGTACTTTGAAATGTGACATGTATGGAGCCTCAGAGGATGTTTTAGGGCTTCTCTGGAGTAGCCGAAAGGTTAAGTTCATATTCGCTATAGAATTTATTAATTCTATTTGTCGTATGTCACCAATGCATTATTACACCCTCTTTGCCATACTCCTTAATAATATAGTCTATTAGTTATTAATGCCCTGGCCTCCACAAAGCACGACTCCCATGGACAATTTCCCTACTAATTAGAATTGGCTAATGTCTGATTCAATTGCAGTCCAATCCTGGCATTCTTCAACAACCTCTACTATTTGCTGTTCCACATACTATGTATGGGCATTGCAGCCGTCATTGCGCCTCTTTGATTTGTCATATCTTGAAATTAGTGCGATACCTGCTACGGTGCTTCTTACACATAAGTCGATGTCAATTTCAATCCACAACCACTATCACACCCATTCTTGCAGAGTCATTCTTCTGTTGAGGACGACAAAGAGATGGCATTCATTCGTGCGACCGGGTTCGAAGTCCCCTTGGTTTTCCCATTGACTGACAGTGGCTCTGCCATAGTCACTGAGAGTGTCTTGAATCTTAGTTTTGGTTATGCTCTCCATTCCATGCACATTGTAGAAGAAGTCCTTTTAGAATCCGGTGAGATTGAAAAAACCGTTTATCAATTGTCGCTACTCAACGATGTGGGGGTGTACTGGAATCTTGATCCTGGACGCTATAGATGTTTTGGTTTAACCTCCGTTCAAATCGCTGCGACAACTGAGCATAATATCCTTGACTCGGGTACATCATCAGTTCAATTGCCTTCTCTTCATGCAGTGAAGATAGAGAGCCCAGAGAAAATAGTGCAGGTATTGAGTGATTCTTCTGATGATGAGCCTTCTGCAAATGGTGCCGCTGTGCCGGCCACCGTCCTCCCTCGTTCTACCCCTCAGAAATCTTTCACTACTATAGAGAATCTTGGGTCTACAGGTTCACCAGCCCACTCGTTCAGGACTCCCGAACCCTATCCATCCCCTGCTAGTAGTCTTGGACAGTCTTCTTTCTCAAAGCCTCCTCTGTATCCCACCCCGAGAGATTGTCCGAGTATTATGCAATGTCTGAAAAGCTTGGTCACTATTCGAGGCTCCAAGAACGAGTTGAAACTTGTTGATTTCGATAAGATCCGGTATGAGAGAGTGAAATACCTTCCTCCCACGTTTGATGGTGAAGTCGTCTTCGAGTTACCTCCCCCGTCGACGTCATCGACTTCATCGATCGGAAAACATATGGACGGCATGGACAAGAAATACGATGGTCACACTTGGTGTCGCACGAAGACGTCAAACATATGAAATGATTGGGGGCTCACGTTCAGACGAGCCACTTGCGTGGATCACTTACAATGTCAGAACACGAAATGCGACTTCCTTTCAAGATCTTCTAGGAAGAACGAGACCGAATGGGAAGGGAATACTGTGACTCCTTTCTCTGTTGGTATGGATCCTCCCCTTTCCTCTACTATCACTTGCAGAATTTGCAATTCTCCTCCGTCATGTCTAGCAACTTGCGATGCTCGTATGTACAAAAAATTTAGTAGAGGAGATAGAAGTAGAGCCTGCGTGCATTTAGGTCACCATGAGCATCCTGTCTCCGACGGAATATGCCGCGAAACGTTAGATAATATCTCTTCAATACTTGAGACAGAGGTAGCCCGTACTCCACAAGCTAAGATCTCGGCTATAACACTCTCTTGTAGTAAAGAGATGTTGGATTCGGAGCTCCTTCACAATGGTCACTGGAAAGTCATTGGAGGCTGTCATGGACAAGTTCGAGTTGCTAGCTTCTCCGAGTGTGCGCAATGACATTGTCTCCTTGAAGCACACTCCCGGTAAGGCTGGAGTCATTGATGCCATCATGGCATTGAAGGATTATAGTAAAATTGAGTTCATACATGGCAACATCTTTCCGGGACAAGGCAAGGAGAAGATCTTCCTCTTTAAGATGCTCACAGATGGTGCCGGGAGTGGAGTAGATCTTATCAAGAGAATGCAATCAGGCGGCAATTTGGAGAATTCGTGGATCATGTTTGATCACGTCAAGCGTGTCAAGAATTGGACCACCATGGCGTGCCACGTGTACGACAATGCATATTGCAAAGTGATGACAATCGCCGTTTGTGATATGCAATCGGAAGACACCGCCGCGCAATGCATCATGTGGAGATCCTTAAATGAGGTCATGGCTGCCAATGAAGTTGCAGACGTGAACTTCAAGGGATTCATGGCCGACAGCGCTCAAGCGAATTGGAACGCCGTTCGCACGATTTACGGTTCGGGGGACCCCAAACAACCAATGGAGAATCGGGAGCGCACTTGCTTGTTGCATTGGACTACTTCTCTGAACCGACACACTCAGAAGTTTATCAAACCCGATATGCAGTTCCAACACAACCTCTTATGTAAGCAATACAAGAATTCCAAGTCCATGGAAGAGGCCGAAACTCGGTATTTGGCGATCAGAGCTTGGTGGCTATCCTCCGGAGCTGCATCGGAGGATGCTATTCGTGATTTGGACCTCTGGCTTGCTTTTTGGCATTTTCGGTATCGACAATGGGGCGGCTTCATGCAAATGGTAAGTGCACTTCTAATCTCTTCAAATGTTGTATCACTGTGCCATTCTGACGTAGTAAATAAATCGTTACTCATGGTTTGTCCTTCTATGCAGGGATTCAGTCTAGAGGAGATGGCAGACATGCCGTCTTGCAACCTTGCAGAGACTATCCACAACAAGTGGAAACAACAATCCGGGAATCGAGGTGATGATCTCTATGTCGCCACCGTGGATGACTTCATTCGAGCATTCATGCAAGCTACGAACTACCGGGCATACTTGAAGGGCCGCGCCACTGGAATGGGTCCATCAAAGTGTGAATTGCGGTTGAGAGCCGCGCGTCGATCGGGAGATCCCTTGAAAATTGCAACTGCCCTAAGTATGATGCCTGGTGCTGAGGAGCTGTGCACACGCATCCCGCACTTGGAAGGAGAAGAGGTCTTTGGCTCAACCAAGAGGAAACTCGACCTCCCGATTGGCTCTGAGGGTGATTCTCATCGCCCCGATAAAGTGAACTACTCTCAGCCTAGAGTGCAAACGCGCTCCACAAAGGCGATAGCAGACTCAAGCACACCTCCAACAGCGGTAGAGGTTTCACTCGAGGTGCCGCATGTGACGAGCGTGTTAGAATCAGATTGCAATACTAGCGAATGGCACATTGCACGCATTTCTCATAAGTCTAGCACAAAGTGTTCTGCAAACCAAGCGGTTACGGGAAGGCGTTGTTCGGCTAAAATTGCGAAGGGGCCCAATGGCACAGCAGCTCCAACATATAGGGGGAAGAAGTCTGAATATCTCACTAAACGAGAAGTGACTTCTGATTTCTGGTTTTGCGCCGATGACATCAACCGATGCGTTATGGGCAGCAAAAGATCCTGGGTGCATTCTTGGCCTGATGTTCCAAATGTATGGCCTGTCCTCATTGGAACCAAACTTACTCGCGAAGAGATCCTCTGTTTGGAGGAAGCTGGATTCTGTCTCCAACAGCGCCCTGGATTCTCCCCCCGTCGATTGTTTTCGCACCTGCGTGGTTTTGAACCTGTCCAATTTGACCATCCTGCCGTAGCTCAGCCGGAGTTGTTTCCTACCACCCGAAACAGAAAGAAGATCTGACGCGCTCCAAAAGTTCCATCCACGAATCAACGCAACAAGTGGGAGAGTGCGAGAAACGTTCAAGGGACAATCATCGATGTCACCGTACTTCCACACCCTGGCTTTGGGGCTATAATCTCCCTACAATCTGGTGCGGAGCCTAACCACAACGTTTATCGAATCACAGTTAGCAACTACCCGGAGTGTACCTGCTTGGACTTCAAGACGATGGCCGTGGCCTCTATTGGCAAACGAGGGCAGTATGTGAACTGTAAGCATCTCTACTACATATATCGGTTCATTTGCAAGGCTGACGTTCAAAAGGATAGTTTTGTACATGCCCCGAGTCTCAGCTTCAACGAAGTCAAGCATCTTCTATTAGCATTTGGGATTATGAGAAGCACTCCTATGATAGAGTGAATCTAGTGCATTTACAGTTTATCATGACGTAGCTTCTAGAATTATCCTATAGCCTTTTGCAGTTGTGTTGGATTTGAATTTGATTTGTTATGGCTATCAATAAATATGTATCTTTTCATAATATCTGTGATTTCTGAAATTAAAAAATCCAGCTTACACTTTCCTGCATCATACCCTAAACCCCCCTTGTTTGGCAATATATTTGGGAAATTGATAATAACCACGGTAATAGGATACTCTTTGGCACGGTAATGGGTCCAAAAAAATTCTAATTTTAATATCCTCGATTTTGGATGTACAAAAAATGTTCCAAAAATACTTAATTTTCTATTAATAAATTTCTGAAAATACATTTTCAGCTTACCGCTCACAAAATCAGCGCTCACCGCTCACCGCTCACCGCTCTAGGCTCACAAACTAGCGTCGTTGATAAAATTAATACCCTAAATTCTCATACTATACAGTGATTGAGAGGGCCAATATACATGTAAACTGTCTCGGGCAGTGTTTATAATCATGGGCAGCCCTAAAAAAAAATATACGACTATAGGGAAAAATGTGACTGCAAAATATGACTAGGAGGAAAAAGTGACGTCCAAATATAACTGTGCGTTCCCCAGGAACGTTCCCACTCGTTCCCTCTTGTTCCCTACGAAGATATACGTCCCTCCCACCCACTTTATACGGTACACGTGGCAAATATGACTACAAAATATGACTACCAGTCACATTGTCTAATTTGGCTTCCGCCGACAATTTTGCCCTTGCAGAATGTGACAGCCGATAGTCGCTTGTCATCCCCAGTCATATTCTCCCAGTCATAAAAGTACCCATCTCCGGTAGTGAACATTGAGTACATAATAGATACGTGCGGGGCACAAAGCAAAACAAGATGGAACCGATTTGCAGACCCTGCAAACCAGAGACGAATCTGACTGCGGGCCCAGACCTACATAGAATGGGTTTATGGATGTACCCGTCCATTCAGTCTCGTTCTTCTTAGAAGTGCGTTTTAGATAATCACAGACAGTGTTTTCACAACAGAGATGGCCCACGCACGCTGACCTTCCGAACTTAAGCCCCAAATTATTGTTAATATTAGAAGTGAGAGTGCGCGTCCAAGCATGACCATCATACCGTTTGTCCGTTCCTTCCATGCTCTTGGCACTCGAGGAATGAACACTCATTCTACACGCAGGCAATTCAAAAACAACATCCCCATCAAACGTGGGCGGCAGGAACTGAACCTTTTGATATTCAATGGCGTCGAAATCAATCTAGGCCAATTTGTTCCGACAGCCAGGAGTGCCATGCATTTGTTTCAGACATTGCATGATACTGAGAGAATCAGAAGAAGCAGGATAGAGAGGAGGACGGGACAAAGAGGATGAAGATGGACTTGTACATGGTGTGCGATAAGTGGACTGATGAGGAAGCGGGAATGGATTCAATGTCTTTCCCTCGTTAGATCTACACAGGGCAGGTGTCTCTCCTTCCGATTCGCTAGAGAGTTCTACAATCGCAGGGAGATGCTCTTGTTTCACTTTGCGAAGCTTAAGCATGATCTCGGCAGCGGATCGAGTAGTATGGGGGGTTTGAGAACACTGCGTGGCAAGAACCGGAGCTTCTACAGTAGAAGTATCAGAGTTGTTAACTAGGATCTCGGTGGAGGCCGCTAATTGAGACGGTGTCATACCATACGCTCTATACTGACCAGGGTGAAGGAGCCAGTAATAGCCATCGCGATCCTCACAACTAGCCTACAGGACAGCCTCTTTGACTATTCCGTAACTCTCTAAAACTTCTTCAGTCAGCATGGTAGAGGTATTGAAGGTAGAGAAGATTGCACAAGGCACACACACAAACACAAGGAATGCGTAGAAAGAGATAATCTTTACTCAAAGGCCTTCCACCTTAAGTAGTGTACACTAGGAGGTCACCATGGACAAACCATATGGGATAACTCATCACAAGGACACTCTAGAGATCAGCCCATGCCTAACCCCTCCTCCCACACACCATTATTTAGCACCCGTACGTCTTTGGCTTCTAGCAATACTACGTTGCATCAATTACCTCAATACTCCCACTTTGCGTAGAGCCAAAGCCTCTAAGTCCAAATGCTATTACTAATCGTTGGTGTCGGTCTCTACAAAGACCCTTCGTGAGCACATCCGCCACCATGTGCTCCGTTGGGCAATACTCCAAATGTATAACTCCCAATTCCAACTTCTCCCGAATGAAGTGGTATTGCACATCAATGTGCTTCGTGCGTGAATGATGTGTAGGGTTCTTTGCAAGTGAAATGCACCCTTGGTTGTCACACATAATCGTTGTAGCCTCACCTTGTGTGCAACCCACATCCACCATTAGTTGCCTCAACCAAATGGCCTCCTTCGTGGCATGGCTCGTAGCCATGTACTCGGCCTCCACCGTTGATGTCGCCGTGGTTTGTTGCCGCTTGCTATTCCACGACACCGCTCCCGATCCGACCTTGAACATGTAGCCCGTTGTCGATCTTCGATCGTTCGTGTCTCCCGCGTAGTCCGCGTCACAATAGCCGCTCAACACAATGTCTTTGCCTCCAAGACACAACTTCACATCGCTTGTGCCCCTCAAATAACGCATGATCCTCTTGACCGTCATCCAATGCATCGAGCCCGGTCTCGCCATGTGTTGACTCACCACGCTAATTGGATACGCAAGGTCGGGCCGTGTCGCAATCATCGCATACATCAATGACCCCACCGCTTGCTTGTATGGCACCTCCGCCATCGATTTAGCCTCCATCGCATACTCCTCCTCCGAAAGCTTGACGAGCTTGGAGTTTGCATCCAATGGTGTTGCCACGGGCTTACAATCCTCCATCCCGAATCTCTTGAGCACGTCCATCACATACTTGCCTTGACTCATGGTGATAGTGCGTGTAGCCCTGTCTCGCACAAACTCAACACCAAGACAAAAGTGCAATTCTCCAAGATCACTCATCTCGTACTCTCTCTCAAGCATGCCTTTTAATGCATTCATTAAACTCATGAGGCTTGCAAGAATGATCAAATCATCAACATATATGATCACAATCACCACATGTTGCCCCTCTTGCATGAAGTAGAGACTATGATCCGCAATGCTCCTAGTAAACCCGTGTGCAACCAAGAACGTGTCAATCTTTTGGTACCACGCTCTTGGAGATTGTTTCAACCCATACAATGATTTTTGCAACTTACAAACAAGGTGCTCATTACCTTGTTGCACAAACCCCTCAGGTTGCACCATGTAGATATCCTCCTCCAAATCGCCATTCAAAAATGCGGTCTTCACATCCATTTGATGCATCTCCAAGTCCAAGGCCGCTCCAATGGCAAGAATGCATCGAATGGTGGTGAACTTGGCCACGGGAGCAAATGTCTCGTGAAAGTCCACCCCATGCACTTGCGCGAACCCCTTGGCTACTAATCTTGCCTTGTGACGCACAACAATACCCGAAACATCTCTCTTTGTCCGAAACACCCATTTGCAACCAATGGGGTTGCGATCCTTTGGAATGGGAGTTAATTGCCAGGTACCGTTAGCAATTAGAGAGTCGTACTCCTCTTGCATGGCGCGCTCCCACTTGACCGCATCCTCACCTTGCATGGCTTCTCGAATGGTCAATGGACCATCCGATAATGCCACATTCGCATGCTCGTCCTCCACTTGAGGGAAGATGTGGTTCTTCCACCATTCTCCAGGTGGCTTGCGCGATCTCTCGGGGTACCGCCGCTCGCTTGAAGAAACTTGCTCCTCTTGCGTGCCCTTTGCGCCATTCTTGGCCTTTGAGCTCGATGGCGCTTCAACAACCTCCGTGTCGCCAGCTTCGTCATCACCGTCATCATCACCTACATCAACAACACTAGGAGACTTGGAGGGTGTGTCCACCAAAACGTCTCCACTACTCCCACTTGGACCAACCTCCAAAGGAGCCTCCATCGTAGACTCCTCACAAAATGTCACATCACGTGACCGAATGATCTTCCTCGTGTCCACCGACATGAGTCTATACGCCTTGGTACCTTCACAATACCCAAGAAACACACATTTCAAGGCCTTAGCCTCGAGTTTCGTCCTCCGTTCGTCAGGAACCTTTGCATATGCAATGCATCCGAAGATGCGCATGTGTGCAACACATGGTTGCCTCCCACTCCACGCTTGCTCCGGCGTCATGCCTTCAACCGCGCTTGTTGGACACCGATTGCGTGTGTATACCGCATTCACCACCGCTTCCGCCCAAAGGTCCAACTTCAAGTTTTGAGCGTGCAACATGCTCCTCGCCATCTCTACAATGGTGCGATTTGCGCGCTCCGCAACTCCATTTTGTTGAGGCGTGTACGGGGCCGAAGTTTGGCGTGCGATGCCTTCATTCTTCAAAAGCTCGTCAAATTTCTTGGACATGTACTCGCCGCCATTGTCCGACCGAAACACCTTGATCTTCAACTGGGATTGGTTCTCCACCAATGTCTTGAACTCCTTGAACTTCTCAAAGCACTCACTCTTGGCTTTGATAGGGTAGAGCCATATCTTCCTTGAAAAATCATCGATGAAGGTCACAAAGTACTTGCAACCTCCCATCGATGTGGTCTTCATGGGGCCACACACATCCGAATGCACGATCTCCAAAACCTTTGTGGCCCGTGTCGCCCCTTCACCCGCAAATGGCAACCGTTGTTGCTTGCCTTCAATGCAACCTTCACACGTGAATGTAGAAGCATCCACTTTCAATTGATGAAGGTCCATACCGCTTACCATGCCGCGTAGTGTCTTCACACTCTTGATGTTCAAATGGCCAAGTCGACGATGCCACAACGCCAACTTGTCGTCCTTCAAGTTTGAATGCGCCAACGCCGCCGATTCCTTCGAATGCACCTTGGAGAACTTGATGTGGTACAAGCCCTCGTGTTCTTCAATGATGGCCACCTCATCTCGACTCGGTGACAACACATAACACCCCTTATCACTAAACTCAACCCTCAAGTACTTTGCCACTAATTGCCTCACCGATAGTAAATTTGCCGTTAATTTGGGAACGTGGAGGACATCTTGGATAGTGATTGTCTTCACACGACCCCTCACCTCGGTGTCTACAACAATTTGGCCCTTCCCAACGGCCTCAAGCACCGTATCATCTCCCAAAATCACTCTCCTTGGATTAATGAGAGCATACGAATGAAAACAAGTTTTATGTGGTGACATGTGGCTTGTAGCCCCCGAATCAACAATCCAATCACTCGTACTACCATTGCACGATACATTGCTTGCCATGTTTGCATACTCATCACCAACCTCAAAATACTTGCACAAATGCAATCTAATACTCATGAAACACACATGAGTGGGCCCATAACCTATTGAAGGTAGAGAAGATTGCACAAGGCACACACACAAACACAAGGAATGCGTAGAAAGAGATAATCTTTACTCAAAGGCCTTCCACCTTAAGTAGTGTACACTAGGAGGTCACCATGGACAAACCATATGGGATAACTCATCACAAGGACACTCTAGAGATCAGCCCATGCCTAACCCCTCCTCCCACACACCATTATTTAGCACCCGTACGTCTTTGGCTTCTAGCAATACTACGTTGCATCAATTACCTCAATAAGAGGTTTCTGCGATTCCAAAACGGATGGTGAGGAGATTAGCGGGGACCTTCACAAAACCCTCATCGCCTATGGGAACAACTATAGGGACTTCATCACCTTCGAAATGAATCGAAGCCATACTGCACTGCATGGGATGTTTGTACTGTCACGGAAAGAAGTGAGAAGGAAATGAGAGTTCTTGTATTTATTCTCTCATCAGGGACAACGATGTTAAAAGCAACTGTTGACTATTTTGACGTACTAGTAAAGTAATTGTTTTTTGAATTATATCGCAGGATCAAATAAACGTGGACGTTGAAGGACCGAATTTCAAAGACGGCGGCCATAGTATACTAAAAATACATTTGTGACAGGTAAGGTGATGCTAATGTATTGCTGGAATGGCAAAAATTGCACGCTGTCTGAAAATTACGGCTGCATGAACATTGTGGAAGCTAATGCACTGACAGTTAAGCATCGTGTTGAGAAAGTTGGTAGCCTGTACTGAAGCCATAATGAACCAAGAATGAAACTTGATACTTAATTAATCTTTATAATCTATAAATGGTGAACATGTTTAAAGATACTACGTAAACAAAAACGAAAACATCACAAAATGTGTAGACAGCCGAGGCAAAATGGAGGCTACATTCATGCACGTAGCAAGCGATGCCTAAATTAATAACATGGATTATAGTAGTTTGAAATATACATTATAGCCCCCTATATATATGCTCTAGATATTCCTTATGCTAAAGATTGCTACTGACAACGTCAATTGAGTTGTACGAGTTGCCTCTAGAGAACGCTACGTCTAAATTACTCCTTGCACCAGGGAGGAACTGAAAGACTCGCCGTCATCAGATTCTGAGTTGCTCGTGGCGTCAAGAATGGAATTCCAAAACGGAGGTTCGGGATCGTCATCGAAGTGCTCTTGGACAGCATCAAAGATGGCCTGGGGAACGATTTGAACGTCCTGGAACTGGATATTGCACGGATCTGGAAGTCCAAGCATGTCGCAAACATAATGACACCATATCAACGTCCACAAAACAGGAGGCCGAGGATAGAAATCCCAAATTCCACACGGGATATCATGTCGTCCAAGAACCCCTTTTTCCGAGCGCAGGATGGAGATGTCAACGCGCCAGTCATCAGAACACTGCATCTCGCTCATCCACATTTCGATTGCCCCCTGCAAAGTGTCAACACGGTATCTCATTTGGACGAACCTATCATTCTTCCAAAGCATAGGGTAGTCGTCAATGCTTCGAGCCGACCCGAGTCTCCAGGTGAATTCCTCAAACCCGCGAGGAGTATGACCTTCCATCACACGATTAAAGATATTGGGCAGAAACTCAAGCGAACATTTGAGAAGGGAAAGCGAAGCGACAAGAACTTTGTTCCGAAGTTGATAGAACTCTAGCAAGGTATTATATAAAGATCAGTGACATTTTCTATAAAGTGGACGAATGGAAAATTGTTTAGGTCTAATGAATGCAATCGGAGAGTTCATGAAATGCGAAGGTAGTCCAGAGTGACATGGTTTAATCGAATCAAACAATTTCTGTGGACATAATTAGGTGAAACACTTGATTGGATATTCAGAATTAGATATTTTCAAAATTCATGATATCTTATAGACAACTGTGGACAACTAAATGAGAAGACAATGTCAGAGTGATTGAACTATAAAGAAATTGGATATAAAAAACTAAATTTGAATCTTCGGCTGACAACTTATTATAGTTGGGGAGCCCGCCGGCAAGCCTTCAAATGCTGTCAGCGAAATTTGGGGAGACGACTGCGATAGACTTGATGAAGGTGAGGATGGATGAACGGACAGTTGTAGAGTTTGGACACATCGTTGAAATATTCTTAGCGACTCTTACAAGACACTGAGTGAGTGGGGTTCATCAATTCATTTGTGAATCACAGTTTCTCCTAGAACGTTTTGTTTGCTATGATAGAGTTACTTGTAGTTCTGATTATAGTATGGAGGGCTGATGCCGGTAGAGAATGTTGCGATGAATATCTTAGTGCTAGAGTTGAAGAATTGCATGAAGTAATGTGGGCTGATAGTGGGTCTTAGAGTTAGGATGTGTCTATGCAAGTATAGGACAGATGCAACGTGAAGATCGTGTTAGAGAGCAAAAGAGTCAGAATGTGCAAAACAGGAAAAGAAAGAAACCAAAGGTTGTATACTCAAGTAGGAAGGAGATAGAGGCAAGCCGAATGAGGCAAATGAGGACAAGATCAAGGGTAGCTGAAGTAGATTGTGCGGTCCTAAAGGCCATCCAATTTTGTGCCGTCGACGTGGTGGAATTTGCGAGCGATATCAGAAGCGAAAACGAGAATGCACTAAACACTGCAGAGCGCCTTCAACTGAGACACTAAATTCCAAAATCGACAGCGAACTCCACGTAAGTGAATTTTGTTTTCATCGCATTTACGCTATGAACTATTGGAAGCAAGGATTCTAAAGTTTAAATAGGCTATTCTTCTAATATTGTTTTAAGGCATACATAAATGGAGAGAAATCACACTGGGGTACAAATTATTCTTACGTCCCCCCCATCCACAGAGGGACCTTCTCCAGAATACAATTTTCACGCTGGGCACTCTACGATACGCTCGCCGTTACTAGTGAAATCCTGGTTAGTTTTCTCATGATGCGTGATTTAAAATCCTCCGAGTCATGGCGCGAGCTTGGACTCGAAAAAATTTCCCTACGACTTCTTCAAGTCCCGGGGCGTACACGGACTTAGAAATTTTGCACCTGCATCGGAACTTGCTCGCACTTCGGGCGACTTGCAACTCCGTACTTTGACGAACACATTGTGAGCACCTGATCGCACTTTGACTACGGCCTTGTGAGCACCTGATCACGCAGCCAGCACGAGTTCCCCAGTCTACACGAGTTCCCTAGCCTCATTGTGAGCACCTGATCCGCCCCAGCCAGCACATTAAGAGAACGTAATTTGGCCCAACATTGAAAGCACCTGATCCGCCCCAGCTCCACCGATTTTGCCGCCACGCTCCCCCATGTTTGCGGAGTTCTCCCCCGGATTTTGCTGCCGCGTTGTCACAGGATCTGCCCCCCCGCCGCCGCCTCGCCGCCACATCACCTAACCTCGTGTTAATCCTAATCCCTGGCCCATGATCACTTCGAGGAACTCTCCCAGCGCGTGATTGGCTACCAAAATTCTCCAAATCCCCAGCAGGCCTTAATTAGCAATGAAGTACGCAATAAGAGTGGCGCCGTGAGTTCGAGGAGGGCCAGCGTGCCCACATTCCTCAAACGTAAGTCCACGGCTTGTGAGAACTCTTGTGGATGTAGAACTCGTGTGCTTGTAGAACTCTTGTGGATGTAGACTCGTGTTTGCAAACTCGGGTGCTTGTAGAACTCGTGTGATAGTTGAACACGTATTGAGAACTTGTGAAGTCGTGTACTGTACAACTCGTGTACTGTTGGACTCGGAGCTTCTGAACTCGTGTAGTGCTGGACTCGTGTAAGGATGGATTTGTGGGCTTGTGAACTCGTATAGAGTTTGTGTACTGTTGGACTCGGGGCTTGTGAACTCGTGAACTGCTGGACTCGTGTACTGCTGGATTCATGGCTTGTGAACTCGCATAGAGCTCGTGAACTCTTGGACTCGGGGCTTGTGAACTCGTGTACTGCTGGACTCGTGTACTGCTGGATTCATGGACTTAAGAACTCGTGAACTGTTGAACTTGGGCGCACGAAGTCCATGAGCTGGTCATGATGACTTGAGAGTGTTGTCAATGAGAGAAACTGTCTTTGGGATTCATGGAATACGAACTGTGAGTGACCGGGTCGGCGGCGAGACGGCGCCGTCACGGCGTGGCGGAACGCGGGTCACTTGGGAGTCACGATCCATGGCCAATACAAGTATGCTCCCAAGAGTGGGAGTTTAAGTCAAAGCATTTAAAATTCTACCGTTTGTTATTTGATGGTGCAGTGCGCGAAAATGGTGAGTGGCGATGGAGCACCCGTGTCGAGCGTGTCGGGGGGACCACCTAGAGGCACAGCGCGTGCAGCAAGCTCAAGCGGCGCGAAAGGAATGCGTCGCAGTAAGCGCAATGCAGCGCAAAGTGGCTTGGTAGGCTCCCATCAACCATCATACTTATGTTGAAATAAAAACAAAGATAAATAAATATTCTTTTGACTACGGCCTCAAGGCGTGACGCGTGGCGCCAAAGCTTATGATAGAAAACTTGACGCCACGGCGTCATGGCGTCACGCCGTGGCGCCATGGCGCGAAAACCCGAGGGGCCCCAGGGGGGGCGTCGCCCCAGGGCCGGCGATGCCCCCCACGGGACCCCTCGAGTTTTCAAGTTTTCGCTGCGAAAACTTGGCGCCACGGCATCACGTCGTCACGCTGTGGCGCCATGGCGCGAAAACCTGAGGGGCCCCAGGGGGGGCGTCGCCGGCGACGCCCCCCCTGGGGCCCCCCGGGTTTTCAAGTTTTCGTTGAGAAAACTTGACGCCACGGCGTCACGTTGTCACGCCGTGGCGCCATGGCGCGAAAACCCAAGGAGCCCCAGGGGGGGCGTCGCCGGCGACGCCCCCCCTGGGACCCCTCGAGTTTTCAAGTTTTCGCTGCGAAAACTTGGCGCCACGGCGTCACGCCGTGGCGCCATGGCGCGAAAACCTGAGGGGCCCCAGGGGGGGCGTCGCCGGCGACGCCCCTCCTGGGGCCCTCCAGGTTTTCAAGTTTTCGTTGAGAAAACTTGACGCCAGGGCGTCACGGCGTCACGCCGTGGCGACATGGCGCGAAAACCCGAGGGGCCCCAGGGGGGGCGTCGCCGGCGACACCCCCCCCGGGACCCCTCGAGTTTTCAAGTTTTCGCTGCGAAAACTTGGCGCCACGGCGTCACGGCGTCATGGCGCGAAAACCGGAAGGGCCCCTGGGGGGGCGTCGCCGGCGACGCCCCCCCTGGGGCCCCTCGAGTTTTCAAGTTTTCTCATAGAAACTTTGTCTTAGAAAATGGTTTCTAGGAATACTTCTCGGTTTCATCGCAGAAATGGTTGAATCTTCGTTTCACATGTCTATGTTTAAATATGTCTGTGTTTGGATTTGTGTGTTTTCGCAGAATATCGTTGCTGAGACCCAAGATATCCTGCATGATCAGGAGAGGCCTCAGACTCTGCTATTATCTCCCGTTCTGGAGGTATTCATTCTCTTGTTTGCATTGTTGTGTTTTGAGTTATGTTATTTTTACGTTATTAGAGTTCTTCATGAGTACATGTTTATAATTCTGTTTGTTATCATTGCAATAGGACGGTGCTCTGGAGAATGCAGCATTCCAGGTGGAGATTATCGATCTGAGCTCTAATGATAGTGCAGATCATCTTTACTGTATCTGCGAGCACCCTGTCATCAATCTTGATAGTTTTGATGATTTTCGGTCTACGCGTCTTCCAGTGCCTCAGTCATTGTCTCCTCTTCTCCGCTCTCTGTCTTCTCCGGATTCTTCTTCTGATGATAGTGTCCCTCCTCCGCTATCACTCCCCGTTTCCCTATTAGGATTCTGTCCCACCTCCTCCGATGAGTTTGTTCCCTCCTCTCCCCCGCTGTGTGCTCCTATTTCTTCCACTGCCTTCACTCCTACTTGCCCTCGGGATTCTGTTTCCTCTTTCCCTCCCGAGTATTTTCCCCCCTATTCGCCTGAGTGTGTTTCCTACTCTCCGCCGGAGTTTGTCCCCTCCTCTCCGTCGGAGTACGTTCCCTCTTCTTCGCCGGAGTACGATCCCTCTTCTACTCCCGATTATGTTCCCTCTTCTCCTCCAGAGTATGTTCCCTCTTCTCCGCCGGAGTATGTTCCTACTTCTCCCGCGGAGAATGTCCCAGTTGTTTTATCTGCTCTTTCTGAGTATATCCCTGTCATTCCAGTTCAGTCAGTCCCTACAGTGTCTCCCCTATTGCTTCTTCAGGACTCTATTCTTCCATTCTCGCGTTATCCGCTACTCGGAGTTGACAGTTGTGGCCATCGAGGGCGTCGGGCTTTCTCTCGTGGACGGCGCATTTGTAGACGCGTAGCCTAGCTATATGTGCACACATATGCTATGAGCAAATCTTTGTTACTTCTTCATTCTTCATATATTTTTTATTCTATGTTTGCAGAATGCACATACTTCATATGTCGTTGTATCTGACACTGACGATCCTCAGCCAAATCTCGGAGAATCGGATGCTGATAATAGCGACGACGGGGACCATGATACTACTAATTTGACAACTGTTCAGCTTCCAGCGATCAACACGTTGAATTCGGTGACAACGATTGAACAGCTTCGTCTTCTGCCAATTGAAGACTCTCGAATTCTGATTCCCCTTTGTCGAATGACTATCATGCCGATTGTGAGACCGACTTTGTCGTGTGATTTGACGTTACTTGAAGCTGATTTTGTGCATGGATACCGCGAAGGAGCAGCCGTTTTCTACTTGTCCACGACTGATGAGCACGACCTTATCCATACCTTCTCTGATGAAGAAAAGCAAACTTGGAATGCGCACTGGAGAGCTGCGGATGCCCGCTTTGAGGAATTCCTGCGGACCAAGCCGTCCCTTCAACATCTCAACAACAAGTTTTTGGTATGTGATGACAACCACCGTCTGCAAGCTTGGATGAAAGTCATCTCTCGCGACCACCCGCTAGAGATGAAATGGCATTACTCTGTTGACGCCATTGTTTTGGATACAAAAGGGCGTATTGGAGAGGTTATGCAGGTTATGCACGACATGAACAAGTTAGTATATCTAAAACCAACTCTAGTGCTATTTTGTTATATCAGTTTGCCATTTACAACAAATTCTAAGTCCAATATCTGTTGATGTTACAGATCAACAGAGAACTCACATGTGAAGACGAACTTGGTACACGATCTGTATCAAGTTCATAAGTATGGAATGATGACAGTCGAGCAGTTGAAAGGTATTATCAGTCCCGCTGAGTACGAACGTGCCAAGGCCTATGTTCCTCAATCGTGGTTTACTCTTCCGGCTGATACTTTAACCACTCTTATATTTCCTGTGAGTCAATCTATCCAACTATTCCCATTGCATCCTTCCTCTCTATTTATTTGTATTTAGTCATTCATTTAGTGACTTTCATTTGCGGTGCAGCATGACATTGCCAAGGCTGGCGATGCCGAGCTTCGAAAGTACTGTGAACACACCCTTGACGAAGACATCACAGAGGATGGCATGAAGGATGCCATGTTGAGGGGCGTCAAAGACAAGACGGAGAAGTTGAAGGTCAAACTGCGGAAAATGACTGCAGTTGCAAATCCTCTGTATGGAGACAAATTCCTGCACGAGGTATTTACTTTTTATTTCTTTCATTGTTGCATTTACTTTATCAATGCTCAATCCTAATAATTGCGAATTCTGCAGATCGAAAGACACTATGCTCGGAATTCCCTCGAACCAGACATGCAACTTGACAAGCTGCAAGCCATTGCGACTTCTATCGCAAGCCCGGATAGCAAGGTTCAGTGGTTGATGTGGTGGAACAGTTCAGAACAAACTCGGGCTGCGAGAAAGTTCCCCTCCAAGACCACCAAGGACATACTGAGTAATTGGCTAGACAAGGCTTGCTGGTATGCAGGGGTGAGTCTATATCCATTTCCTCTACCTGTTGATTTTGGAAATTCAATCTTTCTTGTGCTAATTCTCTTCACATTGATCACCGCAGTTCATGGACGCGGCTATCGACACCTTTAGGACCATCGCAGAGAAAGATGGGCTTGTAATTGATTACGAGGTTGCAGATAAAATTGACGTGTACCTTGAGATGTGGAGAATGAAGCTCTGGGACATTGGCTTCCCAGATGTCTTCAAGAGAAACGGCTTCAAAAAGGACGACGACTTCGCCAAACACGCGGATTCAACTTCCTTAGTCAATCGTGTCATATACCGGTTCGTTTACAAAATATCCTTCAACTCCAACACTTTGATTTACTTTGAATTACTTCATTGATTTCATGTATTTGATCATTACCATTTCTTATGCAGGTACTTCATGTTTGAGCTGGTACCGAAAAAGGCTATCACAAAGGATGCTGTACCCCCTTTCTTGGCGACATGGAGTGATCTCTTTAGTGACACCTGTATGTTCAGCCCTCATCAGATGAAGATGTGGACATCGTCTCATCTCCGTAGCGCTGGGTGGTACTTGGAGTGCGGTGTCAACGCCGTACCGGACGTGGAACGGGCACTTTTTGACTACGCGGAGAATGCGAAGGAAATCATCCTCCTTGACACTGTCGACGGGTCCATGGATGAGGCCGCGAAAGCCAAAGCGATTGCAAAGATACAGGCTCAAGATCTCAAGAAGAAGGAGCAGATGGCGGCCACTGCTGAGAAACGACTTGCTAAAGAAGAAGCAAAGCAGATTAAAGAGGCCGAGAAGAAACAAGCAAAGAATAAGAAGACAAGATTGAAACGAGCGGAGAAGAACAAGGTTGGCATCACAAACGACTCGATGGTGGTGGATGAGGCTCAAAGCAATCGGGCACCAAAGGACGCTGGCAAAACTTTGAAAGTACCCGTGATCTCGTCTACACAGGAACGACTCACCCAAGGACCCGTTGTTGATGAAGTTGCATCAGCCTCTCACGCTACAAACGATGAGTTCTTTCTGAATTTGTCCTTCTCATCACTCTTGCCAGAGGACAACCCGCCGCTTCCTGCCTTCAAAGACCTTGTGGCATTTTTGGAGAAGGTACCCTAAACCCTTCAACATTTCCTTCTTCTCCTGTCAACTTAAATTTTGTTGCATAAATCATCCCCGTATTCTCTAACTCAACCACCTCTATATCTTAAATTTTGTTGCAGCATCGTGGAGACCGGGATCGAGTGTTTAAGGGTCGCCGTAATGCAAAAGCCACCGTTGACCTGATGTTGGTGGACTACCCGGAGAATCTGCGCGTCCCGACTGTATCGGACCCCTCCCACGACATACCACGTTGGAACAAGTTGGATCCTGCTACTTTGGCTGCCATATTTGACTTCGCAGATCATCACATTCATGACGGTGGGGCGATGGTCGTCATCCACCCTTACGACGTGGTGGTGAAGTCATCTGTACTCGGGTATGCGAAGAGTTACGGGTTCATGGAGAGAAAAAATTGGGTTTGCATAAATCGCTTGCACTTGTGTCATCCGAGTAAGAAGGATTTGACGGTACGTTTTGCTTAGACCTTTCTCTCAACATGTCCATACGATATAAATCATTCCATAAAACCCTAAACCTTATGTGTTTCTTCCTTTGATTGTCTTCTGATGTCACAGACGCAAAGATTCGGTGCCTACCTTCTGGTGAGATCGGAGGATTCTTCCTTCGAGTTCAATCCGGTGTCGTCCATGAACGAGTTTGGAGTGGACCCTGATTCGGACGAGTGGCTGCAAAACTACACCACCAAAATTGACCAAGCTATGAACGGCTCCAAGCCCTGGCGTGGACCCCGAAAGAAGAGCAAAGGCTTTTGGCAAGTTCTAATTGAGGCTTGTTCCAAGCCCGGAGACATTGTTCTAGACTGCCACGCCATGACTGGTGAATCCCTAAACCCTTACTAGCTTTGAAGTTTTTACATTTAATCGACGAAGTTCTATCTATCTATTCATAGTACTTGTTTTCATAGACATTGTATGTGTATTCCAGGCGCTTCCATTCATGCTTGCAGGAATGTCAATCGCCACATTGTGGCTTTAGAGGAAGACAAGGCCATCTTTGATGTTCTCATCGCTCCTTTGGCGCGTGCGAAGGCTACCCTACCATCGCCACAGCCTTCCGGATCGAAGCGTTCTCAGGACCCAGACAATATGGAGGTCGTACCATCGCAGGTCAAGAGAAGAAAAACGAGTAAGTAAGTCTCTTTTAATTCAAATTCCCTAGCTCTTTGATTCTGAACTCATTTCAGGAAGCTGAATGTACTAATGTTATCCATATGTGTTATAGCTTCTCAATTGGAATGAGCCCTCCTCGACACAAGCCATTTTTTGCTGCCCGGATGTTCTTTCCAAGTCCTCCGAAACCATTTGAGCTCCCGGTGTACGTGGAGCCACTAGCTAGGGCATTTGCAGAGAATAGCCTGGATGACATGGACATGACTGAGGGAGTACCTGATACCGACGTTTCACAGTACTTGGACTTAGAGGCTGCGGAGTCATCTCGCACCCATAGTTCTAGCTCTTTTTCTAGAACATCCTCTTCTACACATGAGGACTCCTGTGATGACTCCTCGTAGTGTAATGTACTTTGCATTCCTATATTATTTTATGATTGGTAGTGAGACTGAAACGTCCACTTCACTTTGGTTCTCGTAGCAGTATTATATTTTCACATCACTGTCTTCTGTGGTCGTTGATGCATTCACGAATTGATATACCCTTTCTACAACATTCACCTACATCATTACTGAGCTCACCCCTGAACCCTAAACACTGATCTAAAATTCAACCTAAGTTTGCATGGATACAACATTTATGACCCTAAATCCCTCAATCCCTATTCCTGATGGGCCCACGGTCATAGATCCTCGTCCCACGGTCATAGGTTCTTTTCTTAACTGCGCGAAAAAAATCTCAAAAAATCCTACGCTCTCCGCTCTCCGCTCTCCGCTCTCCGCTCTCCGCTCTTGTGCTCACATACTAGCACCCCCGGTTGGGCTAAGATGGTACAAAATTTCTTGCCTAAAAAAGTATATTTTTGTCAACTCCAAAACTGTGACAAGTATATGCGGGTATATAAATATACTCTTTATGTTCATTTAAAGCACAATCTATTAATAAAAACTTCTAGCATAGGTAACAAATTGTGTCTATAATCATTTTATGGTACTCTAAACCCCTACAAGTTCTTGTGCTTTAATTGACATGCAATTCAATACCACACGCCCCTGAATTTACACTCTGTGACTACAATTTTGTACTGGTTTAGTGTACATGGACCCTTCTCATACATCTGGTGACAACAAAGTCCATTGCTCTTGAATTAGGAAAGCCACGATGCATTACATATAGCCAAAAGTTTAGTTATTCATGTATGTTTCAAAACACCTAAACCGCTTATTGCATAGAGTGCATTTTTTTACAATAAACGAGTCATCCATCTTCTAAAAGTGGACTGTGACACTGTTTTATGTCTACCTTTAAAAGTACATGCCACATAATCTATTATGAGTTTTGAACCAATTTTTTTGGGTAGTATTAGAGCTTAGAGTCTAATTTACAAAAGTGAGTCCTTTTCCGCATTAACGACACACATATTTCTTCCATCAAGTGAACAAACTAAAACATTAGGAAATAATGGACTGTGACAATAATTTGTGGGTCGGTCTAGCTTGCATTCGCCCGTTGTCTACAAAGAGTCTTGCTGTTTCTTCGCTGGTCACAGTCTTCTGGCACGGAATGAAGTGCGCCATCTTGGTAAGCCGGTCAATAACAACGAAAATGGAGTCAAAGGTCTTGGACGGTGAAAGGTCCACAATGAAGTCCGTAGATATGGATGTCCATGGGGTTTCTGGAATTGGCAGCGGTTGTAATAACCCGTATGGCCGATGACGAGGGATCTTGGATCTAGAGCAGGTGTCACATGTTGTGACATAGTCCTTCACGGTTTTCCACATTTGTGGCCACCAAAAATCTCTGGATATCAGCTCCATGGTCTTATTGTAACCAAAGTGTCCCGCCCACGGAAAGTCGTGTCGAGACTGGAGCACTCGGAGTCAGCATGGGCCTTCAGATAAGAGCCCATCTCGGAACTGGAATCTTGGATCAGCATCATCTCGGGTTGTTTCACGCGGTTTGGAAACCCGTGAACTGGAAGTAGGTTGATTCGGGGATTCCGAATCTATATTCTCTGAATCAGGGACTTGAGAGTCCGGACTTGGAAATTCTTCAGGATTGGAGACACCAACATTGCTCTTCAATTTCAAAGCCAAAGGATCAGATTGTAAACTTACTCGGATATCTTGGAGAAAAGATGCATCCACCAAAGTTGTGGTGCGCACGGTCTTCAACTGAAGTTGTTCGGGCTTGATAAGGGTAGTCTTTCGCTGGTCGTAAGCTGCATCTCCTTCCTTGGGTGCAAGGTACGCTCGTCGGGAAAGAGCGTCGGATCGGATTTGCTGAGAACCGGGACGGTACGTGATGACGAAGTTGAAGCGCGAAAACGATATACTCCAACGGGCTTGTCGTCAATTCAGTGCCTTGGCAGACATGAAGTACTCAAGGTTCTTGTGATCGGTGTAGACCGTGACCGGGCGTTGGGCTCCTTCAAGAAAATGACGCCACTCTTGGAACGAGTCGACAATGGCTAAAAGCTCCTTGTCGTGTATCTCATAATTAATCTCAGCAGCAGTGAATTTTTGCGAGTAGAACGCGACAGGATGGAGGCGTCCGTCTTCGTCGGGTTGTGAAAGGACTGCTCCAAGGGCAAAGTCAGAAGCATCTGTTTCTAGGAATAACTGCTTCTGAAAGTCAGGATGTGTCAGAATAGGCGCTGTTGTAAACGCCTTCTTTAGAGCTTCAGATGTTTGGTTTGCTTCGGCATTCCACTCGAGCTTGTCTTTGCAAGTCAATCGAGTCAACGGAGCAGCAATCTTGGAATAGTTTTGGATGAAGATTCGATAGAAATTTGCAAAACTGAGGAAACATTGTACGTCTCGAACGGTAGCCGGGTTCTTCCGATCAATGACTGTTTGAATCTTCTTCGGGTCCATGGATAGACCCTCTCCAGAAATGATGTAGCCTAAGAATTCGACTTGGGGCTAGTGGAAGACACACTTCTCCATCTTGGTGTATAGTCCAGCGGTGCGTAGCTTCTCCAATACAAGTCGGACATGGTTGATGTTATCTTCTTCATTCTTGGAGAAAATCAATATGCCATCGAGATAACAGACAACAAATTCGTCTAGAAACTCCCAGAAAACGTCGTTCATCAAGTGTTGGAAAATGGCAGGTGCATTGGTAAGACCAAAAGGCATGACATTGTATTCGAAGTGTCCATACCTAGTTCGGAAGCCGTCTTCCATTCGTCACCTTCCTTGATACGTACTAGGTTGTACGCTCCACGAAGATCGATCTTGGTGTAAATCTTTGCTTGACCGAGTTGGTCAAGAAGTCTTGAGATAAGCGGCAATAGATACCGGTTCTTGATCGTGACCTTATTTAGTCCACGATAGTCTACGCACATCCGAAGAGAGCCGTATTTCTTTTTGACAAATAGGATAGGAGCTCCGGCAGGTGACTTGAAATGTTGAATGAAGTTCTTTGCAAGATTTTCATCAAGGAAATCTCGCAACGCAGCAAGCTCGTTTTGGGAGAGACTGTAGATTGGACCAAATGGAGGTTGCGCACCTTCTTGGAGTTCGATGCCACAATCATAAGGTCGATGTTGAGGAAGCGTATCAGCGTTCTTCTTAAACACGTCTCGATACTCTTCATACTCGGATGGTAACTTTGTTGGTTCTTGAACGGGTTGAGATGTCGGAGTTGCATAGATTGCAAACATACTTCCATTCTTGGCAGCCCTCATAAAGGCTCGGGCACTGACCATCAACGAAACTTTGACCTCGGACCTTTGGACTTGGTGAGGAGATGGGTTTGGACTATTTCTAGGGTGTCTAGACGAAATATCAGAAACTATGGTTCGGTACGTTATTTTTCGCTTTTTCCAATCTATATCCAGATTGATCATTTCTAACCAAGAGAGACCTAAGACGAGAGGATTAGGAGGAGAACTAATGATATTGAATACGATAGTACTTCGGTGCCCTTCTAGGACAATGTCTAAGGGTTTGGTTTCGTGAGTGACATCTCCTGAAATCAAGGGTCTACCGTCGATAACCTCTACTGCCACAGGGTATTTTTTACGGACTATAGGAAGATTATGATGTTTTACAAGATCTCTATCAATAAAACAAGCAGAGGCTCCAGAATCTAACAAGGCTTTAACTTTTATGCTATGTGGATGAAAATCTATTTTAAGCGGGACATTAAAACAACGTGAAGGTTCAGAAGATAAGATAGGACTTGATGACGTGGTAACACTTGTCATCCGCACGGTCCCTAATGTGGCTGGCCGTTGTCGTTTTCCGACTCAATTTCCTCGTGTCTTGGCTTAGAAGTGTAGCGAAATTTGTGCGGCATTGGCCCTTGAGGTTTCAAAGGGCAGTTCTTCACACCGTGGTCCTTGTCTCCACAATATAAACATAAGTGCTCCTTGCGACGTCGTTCTTTCTCTTCTTCGTTTAACTTCTTAACCCTCGAAGTGTCGATCTGCATGGGCTCTGCGGTTGAAGTACTGGAAGATGTTTGGCGGGTTGGAGCTGTATAATCTGCTCGATATGATCCAAAGAACAATCGCCGCTCTTGTCGTTGCTCGAACAGTCGGTTGTCGCAGTCGATTGCTTGAGTAATGGCTTCGGATAAAGTTGTTGGTTTAAGCAAGTTCAGTAACAAGGTTTTGATATCGTCGCGAAGTCTCCATTGAAACATGGTGATGAGAGCCGTATCGTTCCAATTGAGGTCACAGGCAAATTGTTGGAATTCTGCAACGTATGCTGAAGCTGGGCGCGATCGTTGTTGCAACGTTCAAAGTTTTGTTGTTGCTATAAGGACTCGTACTCTTTCTCCAAATGTTCTGCTGAACTCTTCCGAGAACTGATCAAGGTTTGCCAGAAGTGGAGAATTCTTCTCCAATTATGACGAAAACCAAGATAACGCGGTTCCGGTGAACAGTATTCCAATGAGCCCGACTTGTGTTTCTTCCGTCGAGTATCTGTGTGGTTGAAGGCAGAAGACAAGCCGAATTTGATTGACAAAATCTTGAAGTTACGTACGATCTCCGTTGAACTTCTCTGACAAGCTTACACGAGGTTCTTCTGACGCTGGTGCCGCTTGTGGAACTGGATTTGGTGCGGGAGCTGGAACTTGGATTGGAGCGTAAGCAACTTGGAGTTGTTCCATGGCATTTCGTAGGCTAGCGTTCTCTTGTTGTAGTTGTTGCAGTACGACAACCACTTCGTGCATCGGGACGTTGGAAACGTCACCCATCTTGAATTCGATACGCTTGGAAGATCACAGATAAATGAAGTAGCAAATCTTCGCGTCGTGTACTCTTGGGATGATGACAGGAAGTGAAGACCTCAAAAAATTCAGATAGAACTCCTCGCTTCTATGTCGAATGATGATATCTCTGAGTTCAGTTTTTGGTCTAAAGAGGAAATGTACTTCTAAAACAACTGGACTTGTCAAAATAGGAAGACGATTCAAGTCCAAATACTATCTCTCATCGAGGATGACTGTAAGAGAAATATCAGCTTAGAAGTGGGTAATCCACAACCTCTAAGGCGACTTGACTCTCTGGAGAAGAGGCATAATCCACAGTCTATCTCGCAAGAATAAACTCTAATATCAAGAAGGACTAAAGAAACACTCTCTTCAAACTGTTGCGGCCGGCAACTCCTGGATGGAAACAAGATCAGACAAGGAGAAGAATGGACTAGAAGTGAGGGGATTCCTCACAAGTGACTCAAACTGTAACTCAAAGTGAGAGAACTAGAAGATGTATTGATAACTGGAAGTGAATACAAGATTGGGTACAACTGGTGTTGAAGAGAGTGAGGAGCAACGGCCCTCGACTCTCTATTTATACTAGGCTAGAGTAAACTTCCGGAGCAACCGAGCAAGGTCCTAGAGACCTTGGGAAGCACCTATGGGAGCTTCCGAAATTTAAGAAGGTCAAGCGGAACCTTCCGAAAGCTTATGGAAGCTTCCGGAATCTGTTGGATCCGTATGGAACCTTCTAGAAGCTTGTGGAAGCTTGTGGAAGCTAATAGAACTATACAGAAGCTTATGGAAGCTTCCGAAAACTAGTGGAAGGTTCTAGAAACTAATGGAAGGTTCTAGAAACTAATGGAAACATATAGAACCTTCTAGAAGCAACTAAATATACCTAACGTCTCACGGGGGACCCGTGGGGTCTGGATGAGGTCCGGTATGGCACGTCCGTGACCCAGTGTGGGTATCATGGAAGTACCAAAAATATAATTTAAGTCAATCCATCATTAATTCGGTCTGACAAAAACATTAAAATCTCAAGGGATTAAGCTTCCTCGTGCAACGTGCCTATGGATATTATAAACTTAATTCTACACCTGTTATTTTCAATTCTCACTTCAGCTAGGTCTGGGGGGAAGGAGTTTGTATGGAGGATTTCTGGTTTTCAAATCGATGTTGTTTGGAGACTCGGCCGTCAGAGAGATGGGACAGTCAGAAATTTGAGGCACTCGGAAATATAGGCCAATTCAGGAAGATTATGGAAGAAGAGTGAAGGGCAGATGGGGCAGTCGGAGTAGGGCAGACGGAGAGGGGGCAGTCGGAATGGGCAGACGGGAGAGGGCAGTCGGGTGAGGCAGCTCAGGATTTCAGAGGCATAGAGGGGTCAAATGAAGCAGTCAGAGGGGGCAGACGGGAGAGGCAGTCGGGGATGGCAGCTGGATTGGGTAGTTAATGGGGACTGCACGGGGAAGAATGGAATGAAATCTTCTTGACTTTAGTATTGTATCTAATATCTAGTGTGCATGCTCATCAAGCCACTCACCCTTGTTGGTTGGTTAAGACTATATATTACGAAACTGAGACCAAGGTTCAATACTAGTCGAGCACGTGTGATCATTAATGTGGTATACACGGCCTGGTCGCCAGTGAGTTATCATAGGCAGGAAACCCTAAACAACCAATCCCTTCCCTGCATTATCTGAGATGAAAAAAGGATAAAAGAAAGAGGTGGGAAATGGATTGGCAGAGGAGGTTTTTTTTTTTTTTTGGGACTGGCGCTAGTTTTTTTCATTCCCATTGATAGCATCTTGATATATTAAACTTGTGAACTTGAGAGCCCAATCTCATATTGTTAATAGATTTTGTAGCATTCAATTATTGTGTGAGGTAGTGAACACTTAGTGATTACTTGGGCACTAAAAGGTTAAAGCACTACAAGAAAACCAGCCCAATGTGACCGGATGTGACTAAGCGCATATGACTATGTAGTTACCTTAGTCATTGGTTTAGTCTAAAATCAGTCCTAAGAGGGTCCAGTCATGGACTAGTCATATAAGTAGTCATATTTTTGAGGACCTGGGTGGGAACGTCTATAGGAACGGGACATATGTTCTCCTGCCTGGTTCCCAGAATCATGCTCTGAGCGCTTACTATGTGTAGTCATACTAATGTAGTCGGATTGTATGGGTATATGGTTTATGTATGTCTTAGTGTAGTAATACAGTTGGTTTGGGTGACTACATGCAGTCATGTAGTAAATAACCTGACTAATAGTAGTCATATATTTCAATCAGATGATTTTGAAGTCCTCTAGTCGTTGGCTCAATGGATGAGTGCTGTAAAATAGGAGTAGGTCCATAATCTTCACTTATATAATAGTTTGTCTATTCAACACTACCATGTCTGCGCGCAAACATTATAGGATGTCATTTTAGGGCACCATTCTAGAAACACTACTAAATACACCTTCAAAATTAGTAAGTAATTGGGTTGGACGTCCAAAAATCATGATTCCATCTTGCTCTATCTTTCCACTTGCTTTCCAGATGCACGAAATTGCCTTGTATGCTTAACTTTGCTACAAATTTCCCATGCTCACAAAGAATGGCACTCGGGAAAGTGCAGAATGTAGTTGGGGCTTCTCTACACGGGAAAACCATAATTGCAGGAACCGTGCCTGTAGAAGTGCAGAAAAGCCCAGATGACAACTACAGTTTGTTTGCACCCGTAGATCTAGATAATCCACCCGTGACCTTGGTAGGACAAGCAGTAGGACACTTTGTACTATGGCCCATAGAGTTCATGGACATTGATCTGTCCTTCTCCCAAGCAGTTTAGACTGATCGAGTTCCAGGTGCAGTGCATCCTGTTTCAGCACCGAATTTTCTCTTTGAATGAAATGTGTGAAAATCATTTGCATGACCTGACGCAATGCTCACAACCGCACGGTTGACTTGTAATAGTCAACAGATCTCATTATCACCCTAATCTGAAACTAAAATCTATGACTAGTCCTAGTCAGATGCTTCCGATGTAATATTGAAATTTGACTCCCAGTAGTGAAAGAAACGAGTATACAAGGACTCCATGCAGTCAGCAGATGATATGGGTGACTATGTGTAGTGAAGCATATTTGACTTTACAGCGTCGTATTATCTCACGTGTGTGTATGATACAATACAGTCACAACCACATCACTATACGTAGTGATCAAAACATTGCTATATTCTCTAATACCTCACTATAATTAGTCATGTCCATCTCATGATTTCAGCATTGGAGACTATGTATAGTCACTTCAATGTGGCTCTACAGAGTCGTATTATCCCAAGTCTATGTGTGACTTAATGCAGTCACCACCACAGTACTATGCGTAGTGATAAAACCGTTGATCCAGTCACTAATATCTCACTACAATTAGTCATAGCATTCAGAAGCTATTTCAGTATTCGTGACTATGGGTAGTCCAATAGATGTGACTCCAAAGAGTCCTATTCTCCTAACTCAATGTATGACGCATTTCAGTCATCATCTCACTACTATGCGTAGTGATAAAACCAGTCATGTATTGACTGATACCTCACTACAATTCGTCATATCATTCAGAAGCTATTTTAGTATTTGTGACTATGGGGTGTCAAATAGATGTGACTCCAAAGAGTCGTATTCTCCCAACTCAATGTATGACTCAATTCAGTCACCATCTCACTACTATGCGTAGTGATAAAACATGTCATGTATTGACTCATACCTCACTAAAAATAGTTATGCCAATCAGTCGCTATTTGCATATAGATGACTACGTGTAGTCATAAATGTATGACTATATAGAGTCATATGGTCCCAAGTCCCACTGCAGGTCCCGTTTTGAGGTCCCAAAACATTGTGGGAACGCAGCATTGGGAACAAGAAGTGTCCGATATGACCCCTAGTCAGATTGTCCGAAGCGACTAAGTCGAAATGACTACAAACAGTGCTAGTCACATTTTGGTTTATGCCCTATTGTAGTCATAAAACCTAGTCACATTGGGCTGGTTTTCTTGTAGTAAAGTAGTTTGAAATTGAACTTTTGATACGTAATACTTTGTAGAGAAGGGTTTCAACCGAAGCCACTATTTTTGTCCCTTCTAATCAATTTTTGTTTCTTCCAAAAGTCTCTATAAAAGTCAGAAACCGTCTTTTAGCACTTTCATGTAAGCGGGCGTTATTGTTCCTGTTAACCGGTTAAAGTTCAATGATCAGAAATGTATTTTATCACTTCCACCCAAGATTAAGGATTGAAAAATTCAGAATCAAATTTTAACTCTTACAACGAAGGAAGGGATTCAAAAGCCATATAGGAAAGCCAATAGTATTTACATCAAGTTCTAAAATCCCTAAATATTGAAATGTCATGACATATGAAGCCAAAAAATGAAATTTAAGCAATGGTAATGAAGATGCCATGTGTTCTCAAAAAAAAAAAATTAAATGAAAACTAAACAATTATTCAATATTACTGAACCAATTAACCAAAATATAACAAGTACTAAAGAACAATATTGAAAAAATTTATGACCTGAAATAAATTAATTGTCAAGAATTGCAAAATTGGAAAAGTTCAATTACAAATTGCATCCCATGTGATGAAATTTAAATAGTTTAACGTCCTTGTGAAGTAGCTCAACACTTGCAATGTTCCCATAAAACAAAACAAAAAAATTAAAAAAAAATTAAAATATATATATATATATATATATATATATATATATATATATATATATATATATATATATATATATATATATATATATATATTCCTCTGATTACAAAAGAAAACAAAATGCGCCACTAACACTGCTGATGCAAATGGCCATCTGAAACTAGAATTAATATTTGTCCTTCATGATGTCTCCAAGTTTGACACTAATCCATCTGAAACTAGAATTAATTTTCATCCTGCATGAGATCTCCTACTTTGAGAAAGGGCAGCTGAAGCAGATCATCCTGGCAGTCGGGGCAGTCGGAGTCGGGGCAATCGAAATTGGGGCAGAAGGGGCGGTCGGAATGTGGACAAAGAAGGCACCCCAGCCAGATGGGGTAGTCGGGGCAGACGGGGCGGACGGGGGCAATCGGAGCAGACGGGGCAGTCGTGCTAGTACAGGCAGCAGGAGATGGCTGTGAAGTAGTTAACCTTGGAAATCATCATCGTTAGGTGCCTCTGCTTTTATAGGACTGCTGTCGTTGGAACTGATGTCGTCGGCTGGTTCGGGTGAAACAACACGTAAAATTAAGTTACCATGGTTGGAAATGACCAATTTTTTGGTAGGCCGTGACCTTGATGCGTCTCTAATTCCATTGGCATCTAACACCGGTCGCGAATCATTATTAAGCCCCACAAAAGGCCTTGGCGCCCTAGACTTATACCGCTTGTAGCCTCGTGCTCTAGTGTTGATGATACCAATACCTTGGGTGGTAAGGGGATTTGGATCATCTAATGAACTAGGTGGTTGTGTATTTCCAGCACGCACCCGTAATCTCGTATTCGGTCGTGCAATTGGAGGTCCAGTCGTTCTAATTTGTCCGTTACGCCTAGATTGACTGAGACTCAGAAGAGTGGCTCCAATCCCAGTACTATGAATCGATGATGCGTTCACAAGGGAGGGAGTCTCTGTTTCCATTGGTAACGGTTCACATGGTATCTCAACAGATCTTTCGTCGTGGGTAATGTCTTCCAAAGGTTGGATATTTTCCGTACGAGTTGAACACCCTTCGCGATGTGGCACAATGGGTGGATGGGTTGCTACAGTAATTTCTATTGGTACAGAAACTACATTATTGCCCGTGGTAGGAGGGGAAAGAAGTCTTGCAACTATGTTGTCACTGTTGGCGTCGTTGAAATCATAGACATTCATCCCATCAAGCCCACCATCCAAATGGTGGCCGTCGGAGTCACCAGAGTCAGTGCTACTATTTCTAGAAGAATCGGAATTATTGGCATTGAACTGATCATATTCCGCCCAGTCACAGCAGTCAGGTTGTGAACCGAGGGGGTCATCGGGGTCATCGTTTGCGTCGTCATCATCAGCACCTAAACCGTCGTCATTGTCATCAGGGTTGAATTCCGGATCATCCTCAAAATCTTCATTTGCTAATTCATCGTCAGAGTACATGTGCCGTGCGTACCACTGTGCAGGGGTTGCACCTCTTCTCCGCCGCATGAGCCTCGTGTTCGTGTATATGTAAACCAAATCTTCGGCTCTCGAATGGATTAAACGATTTCTAACTTTGTTATGAACGAATGAGTACATACTCCAATTGCGTTCGCATGATGAGGCCGAGCATACTTGGGCTAATATCCGTCGTGCTATATTAGAGAGTATCGGCGCCCCATGTCCAAAGGCATCCCACCATTCGTGCGGAGGGAAATCAGCCCTTGCTGCAAGATGTACTCTTTCAAATGCACCTCTGCTTTCAATAAAGTCTTCGAACTCCGTAATAGCCACTAGGTAAGTGGCTTCATCGGGAGTCTAATTCCGTAATACCCGGTTCAATGCTGGTCGTGCACGGGGGTTCTTGTGAAGGGTAATTTTGCCTATTAAGAAAGGATTGAGGAGGCCACCAGCCCAGTGGAGGTCACTCAACATCAAACCCCAACGGGCTTGGAATGAGTTTAAAGCACTCTCAGCAAGTTCACGGTCTAAATTGAAAGGAGGGTCCGCAAATTTTTGAACGTGTTTCTGTAATTCATGTTTGACTAGCCACGCCTTCCCCATCGCAGGTTGTTTTCCATCAAAAACACGGAGAACCTCTAAAACAGGCGTAACCATAAACAAAAGATTCTCGCAAGAATTCCAAAACCCATCGGAACAAATCGAACGCCGCACGGCTCCCATTGATTCGAGAGAATTGCCTCTTCTTGCACGCAATTCTGTTAAAAATACACCCCATCGATCATCTATGATCATCCACTCTAAAGTCCCCCTAACTTGAAGAAGTCTTTCAATCATGATGAAATTGGTTGCAAAACGGGTGTCTGCAGGTAAGCGTAGAATGTCGTTGGGCGAATACACTCAAAACAGAGCTTGTGTAGCATGGTGATTTCATACAAAAACGCAAATCTTTCGAGCCTTTTTCACCAAACTTTTCACCCATCTTTCCGAACCCCAGTCTTGCAAAAGTAAGTCCATGATGTGGGCACAACATCCTTGAAAATAAAGGTGAGTATGTCTTTGGGTCAATATGCGGCCCGCTGCCACCATACTGCTAGAATTGTCAGTGCAGACTTGAACCACGTTGGTGGGACCTACTCTATTGATATGTGCAGACATTTCTTCAGCAATGTAAGGTGCATCCTTTTTATTGCCCGTCGTATCAATAGATCCGAGGAGCGTATCACCAGCAGGGCAACACATCAGTACATTCAAGAGGGGCCCATTCTGAACATTGTCCCATTCATCCGAACAAACCGTTACACCATTCTTGCGGATGGAATCTTTCGTTTTCGCGGTCACCTCAACCTCTATTTCTGCCCGTCTAGCCTTCAAAAGAGAGGTTCGCATAGCGTAGTATGAAGGAGGTTTGTACGTGAACTTCATTGCTGCAGTTTGTTTAACAGCGTTGATGAAAGACGGATGTCTCACAACGTTGAAAGGAATGTTGGCTTCATAGAACGCCGTTGACCAAATTCTATCCAAAGTCAACTTTGCAGATGACTGTAGCCCCTCTTGCATTGATAATTGACGGAGACCCCTTCCCGCCGAACTAGCTCGAACTTGTGCAGTAGGAAAGATAATTCCACCATGGGTAGAATTTTGCGACGAAATCAATGGAGGGTTATCATTTGCTACTTCAGTACCCTCTCCCGAACAATTATCAATTTCAGAGGGTACTAGTTCTCTAATGCGACGCTCCTCGTTACCAACATTATCAATGATCTCGAGAGGCTCGGGAAGCACTCCTCCACACGAAGCAAAGAGTGCCCTGATATTTGGTGGAACTATGGGGCATGCTCCAACATCCGAAGAGTTTTTTCCGTCTCTGTAATCCAAATGAGAAACATCCTTTCAGCTCTGTATTGAATCTGCTTCTGGCAATACACGCATTTAACTCTCCTAGTCTTTGTACAAGCAAACACAACTAAATCCTTGAACCACTTATCCCATTCCTCTGTACGCTTTGGCATTGTTAAAGTGAACCACCTAAACCTCCAACATAAATTGGACCCAATTCAATCAACGGTTCTCATGCAATAGTTCAAGTAGAACCATAGTCTCAAGACAATACTATGATGAGTTGGGCAATGAATGCTCCAAAAGAAAACGTAGACCCAACTCAATCAATAGGTCTCATGCAATAGTTCAATCAGAACTACAGTCTTAAGACAACACTATGATGAGTTGGGCAAGGAATGATGCAAAATGACTGACATTTATACATTTCACACAAACAGCCTAGCAGTCGGGGCAGACGGGGCAATCGGGGAATTGGGGCTACGAAGCTAATATATATGCATTGCAACACAGTTTTGTTTTCATTTTTGCAATGGAGAGTCATTGGGAGTTGGAGGAAGAGGTGCAAGAGGGAGGGCTCCTATCCCCAGTGAGGAACGTGATGAATATCGAGTCTAAGATTTTATATCGGAAACCATGGCACCCATCTGTTAAACTACAGCATGAAAGGTTTGGACCCAAGCCACACCAATTCAAAAGAGTTCTTTTCTCAGTGAAGGCGTGCGGTGAAAATTTCACCAGCAGTAGTACGTACAAGTCATTGCTGAAGCGACCTGTTTTGAAGAGGACAGCATTACCACCCAAGGAGAAACCCTTGAAATTTCAAGTGAATTTGAAATGTAATTGTAGTTCAGAGGAATCATGCAATCACGAGTTTGAAGAATGCAAGAACCCTGAAGAAGAATCATGACAGTGAGACCTACAGAGAGAGGGAAATTTTGGGCGGGGTTAAGCAGTCAGTTGGGGGCGGATGGGGCTGAAACAGTCGGCATAGGGCAGTCGGGTGGAGGCAAATGGGGCTGGGCCAGTCGGGATAGGGCACACAAGTTGGGGTTCGAGCAGACGGGGAGGGGGCCGTCGGAGGGGGCAGACGGAGAGGGGGCCGTCGGCGTGGGTAGACGGAGCTGGGGCCGTCGACGAGGGCAGACGGGAAGGAGGCAGTCGAAGGGGCAGACGGGCAGTGGGCAGTCGGGTGGGGATGATGGGTAAAACCATCTGACTTTACTGAAGGTCCTTAATTTCACCAGAAGTCCACATCATCAAGTAGTCCACGTCAGATACTAACGTGTCGACATGCGGGGTAAAAGTGAAAAAAAAATTACCCGGTAAAAAAACGGGCCGACATGATCCCGACATGATCCGGCATAATGCCGGCATGACATCATGCCGGCATGACACGACATTGTGCCGGGACTCTCCGACACGATGAACAACCCTCAGGGAAACTCCAGAGCAACTGACTGATCTCAGTCAGTTCACTCGGATTTTGTCTGACAGTTTCGTAGTCCAGCCACCCATAGAACCTGACACGTCGCACCGAGCTAGCATACCCCTGTACACGTATCAAAGACGTAGGAACACACGTCCCCATGAAGTCACCGGAAGCCAAGAAGACGAGTCCAGCCATGAATTACTATGTACAACCAGTAGACGAATCACCAACGTACCATTGAGATTGAAGTACTACTACCTTCATCTGACCGAAAGCACCCATGTTGTCAGCCTGCCTGCAAGTGTCGATGCCGCACTGAGCCATCCTAGCTGGAAAGCTGCCATGGACTTCGAGCTTGAGTCGATATACAAAAATGATACTTGGAAATTCGTTTCACTCCCACCAAATGGCAAAGCTATAGCCACTAAATGGGTCTTTTGAGTAAAAACTAACGCAGATGGTTCCACCGCGAAGCTTAAAGCAAGACTAGTGGCAAAAGGATTTCAGCAACAGGAGGGCCTGGACTACTCCGAAACCTTCGCCCCGGTGGTGAAGTGGAACACTTTGAGAAGTGTAGTTGCGATGACAGGCCACCGTGGCTAGAAGATCTACCATTTGGACGTTAAAACAGCGTTCTTGAATGGGATAATTGAAGAGGATATTTTTGTATCACCACCTCCGGGTTCACGGGGAGGTTACATACTAAATACTTTTGTAAACCACGTGCGGTCGGGGGTTAATTATAGGTGGGCTATTTATCTAAATTTCTTAAATAATTTGTACCCTATCAGTAGATAAAATGGTAATTTGAGGTATTTTTCAAGGCCCTATAGGTAAATATAATTTCCACCATTAAGTTATTTTATAGACCCTATTTTATTTATAAATTGGACTATTTATTAAAATCTTGAAATTTCAATTTCAACATAAATCACTATAAGAAACCCGCGTTTTTTGTCATGTCTTCGGTAGACAGGGAGACATCCCTGTCATGTCTTTCCCATTGGTATGGATGTCTCGCACAACAGATGGATGTCTCTACGTTGTTGAAGATAATTTTGGCGAGTTGCGTGTTTCGGAAAACACGCGTAGATGTTTGCGTGCATCTGCGCGTTTCTGAAAACATGCCGCAAGACATTCGAAAAGACGCAAGTTTGCCACGCTGGCAAGGGATTCCGGTTTCACCGAGGGTAAGTGTTTGAAATTTACTGGAATGCAAGGTGAAATGCTACCCGATGTAAAAAATTCAGCATAATGGGCAGCGGTTTGCAAGAGCGAAAAAAAAACTGGTTCACACTATTAAATTCTATTTCCTTTTTGTCCAATATACTTTTATTAAAATCACCACATAATTTGGAATAGTGATTTTATATTCGATATCTTGTACTCGCAATATTTCTGATTCGTCCATACTTTAAAATAATTGTAAATTATAATATTATAATATTATAACAATATCATAAGAATATAATAATATTAAATTAATAATATTTTAATAAATTTCATATTATATAATATAAATTATATATAAAATTTGATTTTTAATATTAAAATATTAAAAATATTATAATTTATTAGTATAATAATATTAAAAATCCACGTCGGACAAAAAAGCTTTTTATAATATAGGAGGATTTTTCAACATTTATGGTAGAAAATACACGTGGATATATTTTGGAATTTCCTAATTTACAGAACTTAATCTACATAGCACGGAAAAATCCACGTTGGACGAGCTGCCACGACATACTGTGTTTAGGCCATCGTCTGCAAGACATCTGATTCACGATGACTTCGATGACGTGGGGATGTTTTCGTGGACATCCATTGGGACGTTCGCAACGACGTCCTCGAAGCGCAACGATGTCGAAGGTGGTGAACTGCAATGTCCCATGGTACATCCCATTATCATTTACTGTGCAACAGTGACTGCTGACATAGCCGACGTCCTGGAAGACATCGCAGAAGCACATAAGTCACGGTCGGAGACGTCACAAACAGCGTCCCATGAAACAGCTACACGTCTCCCGAAACATTGGAGCCTCGTGATCCTATAAAACATGCGGGATACTTCTGAGCACGTCGTAGCGGATGTCTACATAAACATCCATTGAGACATAGTTGGCGACATGAGATACAACGTCCTCCCACGGATGTTTCAGTTCACGTAGATTTTGTCTGCGCTGACATCTAAGACGTTTGAGGAGTTGCCCGTGATGTCGCGCTTTGAACGTCAGCTGGGACATCCCGGGTACCTCCGCATGCTGTTCACAACATGTCCGCGAAGACATGCGTGAGAGACGGGCCGACGTGTCCATCATTGTCTTCTAGGATGTCCAAGGGGATGTTCCATGAGACAACGCCGCATGCATCCGTCATGCAGTAGGGCGTCTTGGCAAAGACGTCCACCGGGTCACGGTATACGACGTCAAAAGACATCGGATATGGCATGCCAACGTCCCAGAAGTCACCAAATGGGACATTGTGGAGAACATCCACCTAAACATTCGGTGTCGTCTTCCGGAACATAGCAATATGGCGCGGTTTAAGACGTACGGGATGCTTCTGCAGACGTCAATACGGGTGTCTCTCTAAACAACACTAACAACATCGGGCGCGACATAAGATACCTGGGATTGCACGGAACGTCTCACTCGATGTGCAAGGTGTCTCCGCGGTCATCTATGATGTCGCGCTCCGAACGTGGGCTGCAACATCCCGGCGGACATTGGCACGTTGTTCATGATGTGTCAGCGATGACATCTGTAATAGACGCGCCTGCGTCTTCATCACTATCTTCGACGATGTCCATGGAGATGTCCTATCAGACATGGCCGCATACATCCGTCACGCAGTATGGCGTCTTGGCGGAGACGTCCAGTGCGACACAGTGGAGGACATCTACAGACGTGAAGTATGACATGGCACCGTGACAGGAGTCAGAGAACCGGACATTGTGAACAACGTCCACCAAAACATTTGGAATCGTCTTCCGCAACATACCAAAATCGCGTTGTCTAAGACGCCCGACATGCTTCTTCAGACGTCATGATGGGTGTCTCTCTAAACACCCCTGCAGACATCGGGCGCGACATCAGTGACTTGGTATTGCACGTAACGTCTCAATCGATGTGCGCGGTGTCTCCGCAGTCATCTGTGATGTCGCGCTCCGAACGTGGGCTGCAACATCCCGACGGACATTTGAACGTTGTTCGTACTGTGTCGGCTTAGACATCCGTATGAGACGCGCCCGCGTCTTCATCAATGTCTTCTAGGATGTCCATGAGCATGATCCATCAGACATGGCCGCATACATCCGTCACGCAGTACAGCGTCTTGGCGGAGACGTCCACTGCGACACGGTCTAGGACATCTACACACGTTAAGGATAACATCGCGCCGTGACAACAGTCACAGAACCGGACATTGTGGACAACGTCTACCGAAACAATCGGAATCGTCTTCCGCAACAGAGGCAAATGGCGTGGTCTAAGACGTCCGGGATGCTTCTTCAGACGTCCAGACGGGTGTCTCTCTAAACACCCGTCAAGACATCGGGCGCGACATCAGTGACCTGGGATTGCACAGAACGTCTCACTCGATGTGCGCGTTGTCTCCGCGGTCATCTGTGATGTCGCGCTCCGAACGTGGGCTGCAACATCCCGGCAGACATTTGCACGTTATTCGCGATGTCTCAGCAATGACATCTGTTTCAGACGCCTCTGCGTCTTCATCATTGTCTACGACGATGTCCATAGAGATGTCCCATCAGTCATGGCCGCATACATCCGTCACGCAGTAGGACATCTTGGCGGATACGTCCACTGTGACACAGTCCAAGACGTCTTCAGACGTCATGGATGTCATGGCACTGTGACGGAAGACAAAGAAACGGACATTCTGGACAATGTCCACTAAAACTTTTGGGATGTCTTGCGGAACATAGCAGTATGGCGTGCTCCAAAACGTACGGGATGCTTCTACAGACGTCGTCACGAGTGTCTCTGTAAACACCCGTGAAGACATCGGGTGCGACATCAGGGACCTGGTATTGCACGAATGTCTCACTCGATGTGCGCGGTGTCTCCGCGGTCATGTCCAATGTCGCGCTCCGAACGTCGGCTGGAACATCCCGGCGGACATTTGCACGTTGTTCGTGATGTGTCACCGATGAGATCCGTAACAGCCATGCCCGCGTCTTCATCATTGTCTTTTAGGATGTTCACGGCGATGTACCATTAGACATCGCCGCATACATCTGTCCTGCTATACGGCGTCTTTGCAGAGACGTCCACTGTGAGACGGTCGACGACGTAGGGGAGGACGTAGCACCGTCTAAGAAGTCACAACACCGGTCATTGTGGACACCGTCCACCAGAACGTGTGGATGTCTTCCGTAGTATAGGGATATGGCGTGGTCCAAGACGTCTGGGTGGTTCTGTACACGTCCACATCGGTGTCTCTCTAAACATCCGTGAAGTCGTCGTGCGCCTCATCCGATACCTGGGAATGTTATCAAAAACGTCCACGGGGATGTCTTTGCGGACGTCCATCTTCCATTCACTGCTCTATTTCAGTCACTGTTTCAGACATTGGTTCAGTAAATACTGCAGAGGCATTGCCCTCTATAAAGCCTACAATTACAATATTCGTATGTACATATATTCGCAAACACAAGGAGTACAAGAGTGTTCGCGTAGGATCATGGAATGCAGCGCTACAGAACGGTGGTACAAGCAATACGAAGGTCATCAATCGCTAGTCCTCTTCGATTTGAGCCCGGTTGTTTGTTTCTCTTACGGCTGTAACAAAGCTCCCTCCCGTTGGAGCTGCTGTTCGAATTGGATCCGTTTCCCGAATTTGTGGTTGCGAGCCTTCGAAGTCATCGTCGTTACCGACAGTGATTCCATCGGGCACCGGATTTCGAGCAAGAAGTGATGTACGCCTACCTCTGACGTCTGTTCAGCAAATGATCTTCCACTCGCTTCTCGTGGGGTCATCGGAGAAAAAAACCTGCTGACAATGCAATGGGAATGCAAACGAATCCTGATGTACTCTATTATCCATGTGGTTGAAATTTGCCACGTTGAATCCGTACTTGTCACGTTCTATGCTGGAAACTCGCACATCCCGTGAGTGTTTCACCCAATCGCATAGCAACACCGTGGTGCAGTGATTACGATAATCCAACTCGAGTATTTCCTCTATGTACCCCACATGCTCAACGGTATGGTCAATGGGCCTCCCATTGCGAATCCCCCAACGCAGTTGCTGTGTATAGGCGGCCAATACACACGAGTCTCAAGTGACGAGGCCCCCCTCGGCCGTCCGAACACGCAAATGCATACCGAATGCGTGCATTTGCCGATGGGAGGTTGCATAATGCTCAGGAGGACATGAGTACTGTACGATGTCCTCGTCGAGTCGAACACCAGCCTCTTCCGCTTCCAGCACACGTTCCTTTAGCCAATCAGCAAAGCATGGTAAATCGCTAAGTTCGGGAGGGTACGACAGTGCTCTACCAGGTCGACGACGTCGCGACTGCACTCGAAACGCCTCTCGTTCTTCCCATCGGCGTCCCTTTGCGGTTATGTATTCCTTGGACACCACACCCACCTCTGTTGTTAGACTATGGACAGGCATGGTAAACGCCTGCAGCAGCTGAGACTGCGCACGTCTCCTCTGAGACGTTAGTACTGATAGTCGCACGTCCGTGCTGACGTCCCCAAAGACATGAGCTCTGCATGCCGAAACATCTCTGACAACGCCGTCATGTTCTGGACGATGTCCCAATGGACATCACCCGTGACGCGGATGCGTCTCCTACTGTGACTCAATCATATATATGAACAGGGCCATGTGCACGTGCATAAATTTGAAGGTGCTCATAGGAGGGACCTGACGTTCTCTTTCATAATTTTTGTGTGCACTTGAGCACTACAAGGCACTGATGTTTTACACAAATACCAATTTGGACTGCAAGTTTGTTATTTTTGACCTCTTTTTTTGGCATTGGTATAACTGTATAAGACATAATTTAGTTGTAGTAGTTCAAAATTTTAAAATTTCTACCATCAATTTCTATTTATGAAGTTCTAAAAGATCAAAAAGAAGAGCAAAGTTTTGCACTTTGACAAAGAAGTTGATGAACCATACCATGCAAACACCCATACTCATCATTCAACTTTCATCATGTTTATTACAGTGTTTTTTAAAAAATAAATTAGGTACCGTCAAAAACTTCATATTTCTTAATATACTTATAAGCATTTAGACGCAAGTATAAGATGTTTTATTTGTCTAAAAATAAAATTGTGCTTGTATCAGATTTTATTTGATTAGAATCTTGTAAAAGAACATTTTAACAAATTCTTAGACAAGCAAAACTTTTTAAGAAAAGCAAGACGTTTTAGTAATATGAAGTCTTTAAGTTTATCTGAGTGCAATATAGATTCAAAAATTACAGTCAATTGCCAACATTGGAATGTTTGGAAGGATATCAAGGATGACATCCAGCTATCTATGAAGATGTCTAAGATGACGTCCATAAAGATGTCTAAGATGATGTCTACAAAGATGTCTAAGATGATGTCCATGACGTCACTGTGATCATCTACTGGGATGAATTTCATCCAGTTCACTGGATGAACAGAGGCGGCTAGGATTAGCTGCCGCACTCAGAGTTAGGTCATGAGACCTTTAAGAGGATTTAGAGGTTGCACCAAGCTCATTTTCGTTTTCATTTCTCCAAGAAGTTAGAATTTAGAGTGTAGAGGTTTTGAAAAGTGTTGCCATCTATTTTTAGAATGATTGTAAACTATAGTAAGAGAATAGTAGTTGTAGAGATGGGTGTGGAGAATAGTAGTTGTAGTTTTAGATACCCATCTCTACAACTAGTTATAGAGAGAGAATAGAGAATAGTAGTTGTAGAAACCCTAATGCTACGTGGCTTTGGAAGCGTGGCGGCAACACCGGCGAGGTCAAGGACGGAGGGGGGGGGGGAAATTTGATGAAGAAACTGGTGTTAGTGGATTTCAAAGGCATCTTGTATGACACTATGAAGAAGGTGTTGTTGTGGAAGAAACCCTAAGACTTGTAGTATGCTAGTATATGCAGCGCTAAAGACTTGAATCCCAGACACAACTGGGAAGGGCGGTCGCGACTTGCAAATTGGCGGTTTTTCAAGCGGGTGTATGCAGGTATGGCCTTCATGTTCGCAGCATGCACCATATATTTACATCATAGATGTCACTAGAGATGTCATTAGCAATGTTACCAGAGATGTCATCGAGCATGGCACCAAAGATGTCATCAGAGATGTCACCACAGATGTTTGGGCTGGATGTCTGCGCTTGAGCTCCTAATTCTACAACCCTGTTTTCCACCGAAACATGGTGATGAAGAATGTGATCAGGACAGTGAGCCATTGCAAGCATTTGTGGAATTTTTGAACACGATTATGTGCCAGTGCTGCCCTAGAATACGGATTAGGACATGGTTGCATCTAGCCAGACGTCCATGGCAACACTGCATTAGATATGGTTACATCTAGGCAGTAGTCCCTGGCAACACGGAAGATGACATATTTACGTCTAGCCAGACATCCCTGGAAACATGGTAGAAGACATGCTGACGTCTCGTGAGACGCCCCCTGCCAGACGTAATTTTGTTGCATATAGCTTTCTTATGTACGAAGGCGAACAGTAGAATGTCGCAAGTGTCCTGGAATGATTCATCTGTGAGAATGGGCTTTGTTGATCATTGAGTAAGGTGACTATGTTGCAGACGTCATACACAAGAGGGGGACGTTCCATGAAACATAGAGACGTCTCACCGGACATCCGAGAACCATTGCGCGTGTGAATGAGCTGTATCAGGTCCATGATCCGCTTCTATGATGCAAGTGCAACATCATAATCTGAGTTGCCATGTTCTGAGATGCTATGATGTACTATGTCGTGGGTTGCTGTGGAAGGGGTTGCTACATCAACATGTACTCTGGAATGCTATGGTACGTGATATTAACATGTAATTAGGCAAGGTTTTTTGTTGTACAGCCAAAGGTATGACAATCACTCCAAGCAGGAGGACGACGATGAGCCGGACGAAGAGGACGGAGATAACCCTAAATGAGGACACGGAAGATGGGGGAGACACCGCCTCCGTCTCAGCAACACCATGGAGCGGGATTGGGACAAGAAATTGCTGATTGTGGACCAAAATGGCCACCCATACGGGCATTGGTGTCGGCGTTTGAGAATGACTTGCGGCTGCTCTCGAGGGACTTCGATCCATGTAAAAAATGTCCCAAGCAAATTCAGCCGGTGAAGGAAAGATTTTTGAAGCGCGTGTGGGCAGGTACACCCTTCTTATTTGTGCCACAAACTCCCAAGCCGTAGTGCAGAATTGAAACAAATGACATGCTCATCTCATTTTCTGCTGCTGCCTATCACATATAAACGTTATGATTTGACATTCCATACACATGATTCTCCATGTCTTGAAAGTGATGTGCAGATATCCTCTTGGACGTTAACGGATGTTTATGGAGACGTCTAAGGATGTCTTATGAGACGTGTGAGGATGTACATGGAAACGTCCCCTGTGACAAGGGGACGTCTCAATCACAACATCCTCGTCGCATTTCGTGTGCTTCTACCCTGTCACTGCGTCTTTTTTTTAATTTTTACTATTTCTTTGCCGTGAATGACTCTAGTGCATGCGTGATGCGTGAATTCGCAGGATGGGAGGTGAGGGGGGAGAACGGCCGGACGACAGTAGACCCGGGGTGGATTTTCGTTCGAGTCAACAAGGCGCTAACCAACAGACGGTTCAGGCTCGACGGACTGATCGACCAAATACAACGGAGGCCACCCGATATAACCGACAAGAAATGGAAATTTTTTGTGGCAAAGAGGGCGACTGCCAACTAGAGAGTCCAGAAAAAAGTCGGAGCAGATGCGCAAAGTATCCAAGGGGAAGGGCACACTATCAACACAGATGGCCGTACTCCGAGAGGCTGCGGGTAGCGAAGCAGGTGCGTCACAATTTATGCAATGTATGTATGTACAGTAGAGCTTGCTATATGTTGTTTGCCATATGTGTAAAGATCTCTTGAGTAGACGTTGATGTGATTGAAAATGCCTCTATAAACATCCATCTATTTCCACTAGCGTCTTGAACATAGTAGGTGACGTCAGTGAATGTCTTAGACAACGTGAGGATGTTTCATAATGCGCATTGATGTTGTCACAAACGCAGCCGGATGTTACCGGAGATGTTCACTGTCGTCTCGTGCAACCTATACGTGGTTCCGGCAGTTCTTTCTGATACTGGCTGCAGTGACAACGCGAACACAATGGTCCAGACCAAGCAGGTAAAGAGTTGAGGGTAGATATGCTGGAACAGTAAGGCGTAACCACGTTGTGGATGACATCTGCAGAACGACTTAGGAAGCGCACGGACGTCTGCCGAAACATCCCCGCGTTTGTGGAGACATCGCACAGACATGTTTTGGAACACTGCGATGTTTTTTGTAACTCTGTCTAGGCAATTGAGCATGGTGTATTTTTGCATGCGATGTATGTTTTCCTTGTCCTTGTCATGAGTGTGAAGTGTATGGAACTGAAGTTGTAATGTGCGTGAATGAAAGCTTGCGTCATGACAAGTAGGGGAGTTAGACTGAATTTGATGACGTGGGTGGAGAGGGGAGGTCATGAGTCTTTGGTGTGCATACCATACTTCAATGTCTACTGTGAATGCGTGCATTACAAGTAGTACCGCTGAACTGTAAGTGCAGAAGGTTGTCGACACACTCGGGGGTTCCACAGCTAGTGTCAGGCGCAGTACTAAGCCCGACAGCGTAACAAAGGCACCTGCGAAGACTCCGAAGCCTGCAGGATTGTCTAAAGCTGGGAGTCGCGACACAACGAAGCCGACGGGGGCATCCAAAACGACCAAGGTTGATTCCACGAAGCAAGCGGGCCTGTCGAAACTGGGGAGTGCGACTGAGAAGGTTGGGAAATAATGATCCACTGTCATGTTTGGACGTGCATGTACGCTTCCCGTGAATGTCTGAAATTCAGTGATTTGCGTTGAATACGGCAAATTATGCAATGTCTAAGTGGTTTTTAGATTCTCATTCATAGTATACTGGGACATTGCATAGAAAGAGTCCATGACATGATGTCATTGCACAAGTGCAGGGTGGCACGTCAACAAGAGCGGAGGCGGCCAAGAAGAAATGATCATGCACCACAAATGAGACGCAGGTGAGCCACATCAACCCGAAATGAACGTAACGGTACTTGTTAGACTATGGGCACGACGTCTTCGCAGACGTCAGTTCAGACGCTGTCGCGACTCCAACAGCGTAGCCGCTTGTTTCATAGAACATCCCAGGAGATGTTTTAACGTGTGATGTAGATTGAAGTATTTGCTGGGAGACGTATAAAACGTTGTTTATCGTATAGGAACCGGGTCCAGCGGTCAGGCACGTGTACAACATTCCATGCATACATAGAACGGCCCAAGTATGAGGATTTCCGTAGTTTACGGCCATTGTCGTGGGCCTTGCTTAACCGCAATGGTTGTTGGCATATGTTCATGTGGAGTCTCAGACAAGCGCCGATGAGAGTACTGATAATTTTGGGAGCACCGAAAGCAACCGATGACATTGGAGCGTGCGCAGCTAGTGGATGCATAGTAGAGCGATGTGTGGTGGACGGGCCTGTAGATGTGGACTCAGCGCCAATTTATGTCACGGACTGAATAGTTATCACAATCGAACTGTGCAGTTGAAACATTTTATGCATATGCAATGCGAGTACGTATTTGTGACTAGCAGGCATCACTCCCATGGAACAGTACAACTGATCTGCAATGTGACGTATGGATGCGCACCGAGACTAGTGCATGTTACGGGAGATGTATTGTTGTGCATGTTGATCATGACGTGGGGATGTTGGGGTGGTCGCGAAGGATGTCTCGGTGCATGTTCGACTGGTGACGTGAATATACGGCGTGCAACGTCTACATATAGCGGCAGCTGTCTTTCACAAAACGCGGTAAAGTACGTCAGCATGTTTTATGGGTCGACTATGTGATGATGATTCTGTCTTGTATAAGATGTTTGTGAATGACGTCAAATGTTTGAGGGAACGCCTTTGTGATGACGATGATGTCTTCCGTGACACGTGTTACAAGATCTGGGGATGTTAGGTGGGACGACTCTCTTATCACGATGATGTCTTCCAGAAACGAAATTCGTGACGCTGTGCATGTTCTCTAAGCCGTCTTCGAGAACATGGGCACGATTGCCGAATGACGTGACCATGCTTCGTGAGGCGTCTACATTTAGCGCGGCTGTATCTCACAACACATGCTACAAGACGTCAGGATGTTTTCTGGGTCGACTGAAGGATGTCTATGCTCATGTCTTTTAGAACATGTTCATAAATGACGCAACATATTACAGACCACGTCTTTGCGATGACAATGATGTCTTCCGTGACACGTATGAGATGACCTCGGGATGTTCTCTGGGACAACTCTCTTATCATGATGATGTCTTCCAAAAACATCCACGTCACCGCAATGGATGTTATGTAAGACGTCGTGGAGAACATTAGCACGATTGCGTAGTGATGTCTCGCAGGACATCTGCCACGAGAAGCTAAAAAAATTGCCACGTCTTGAATAAGAAGGCGCATGTCATCGTGAACGTCCTCAAAGACAGAACGATGTCGTCGCAGAGCTCTCACAGGACACGTCCGCGTCTATGCGCGAATGTCTATTGAAACACAGTCATGTCCCGGGAGACGTCCAGGGCAACATGTGGCGGAAATGAAAGACACCCGGGCATCTGCTGACGTGGCATGCCACGTCAGATTTTCCCGCTGCCACGTCGGAAAGTGGCGGGACCACGTTTTCTTCCACGTCACCCACGGGGAGGATGAATTCCATCCCGACGTGGCACTGCCCGTCCTTTTGCCGCTGATGTGGCGTTGACGTGGCACCGACGTGTCACACCTTTCAGCCTCCGAAATTTGATAGACATCCACGGATGTCTACGCGTTGTTGAAGACATGACAAGATGTTCACCGGATCTTACATGCTACACGATCTCTTACACCATGTCTACACGTTTTTAAGACATGACAAAGAACACGGGTTTCTTATAGTGAATTGAACCTAATCGAACATCAACAATACATGAACGTAACTTTCAAAGAATAACGATTGTGCTTAGTGCCTAAAATGTTCGATGGTAGGTTTAAGTGAGAAATGCATGTTGTGAAAGGAAGCATGCAGCACTACTACCCCGCCCTAGCCTCGTGAATCTCGTTAGTCACCTAATGCTCAAATTCATCATGAAGAGACTTTCCTATGAAGCTAAATAATTCAACCTTCATTTGTGGTTCATTCCTAACCATTGGCTAACTTGGACGTTTTTTAGTCAATTGAAGTGATTCTCATTCAATCCAAGGATTTTCATTAGAACTTACATAAATTCTTTGTTCCTCTAAATATTTGAGACCCTACTTTATTAATAAAAATAGAATACTACCTATACTTTTCACCTACCCTATTTTAGATATAATATCGTATAGGCCATTTCATCCATGCTATGGTATTTCTAAAATTTGTATAAATTTTTGCTCCAAAAAATTAAATGTACCCAATGCTAGTTCTCACGTGGTTTAATAAAAATTTGACAGTGACCCCCTGAGTCTGGGTTTCAACTCAAAACAACCCAACATGGCATGCAAACTCAAGAAGGCTTTATATGGTCTGAACAGGCCCCAGGGCTTGGTATAGCAAGGTCGATGCATATCTGCAGAGTCAAGGCTTCAAAAAATCTGAAGCTCATTACAATATGTACCTGCACAAAGCCAATGGGAAGATCACAATCGTAATTCTATACGTGGATGATGAGTACCTTACTGGAGACGGCTCCACTCACGTCGACTTCATTAACAGGGAAATACACAAGGAGTTCGAGATGACCGACCTGGGACCGCTATTTTACTCGCTTGGGCTAGAGTTTTTGTTTCTACAGGAGGGCATACTCATAACCCAGCGTCAATACATCAGAGACATGTTGCGAGAATTTGGTCCCGAGTACTGTAGACCGGTGGCCAGTCCAATGACAGAGAAACTCAAACTACTGCCGGACATGCAAGCGCCGGCTGTGCCGCCTACTGATGCCCAACTTTACCAAAGAATGGTTGGAAAATTAATCTTCCTGACAAACACGAGATTGGACATCGCATATTCTATAAGTGTCGTCAGTCGCTTCATGGCGTAGCCACAAGAGGCCCATGCACAGGCGGTTAAACACATATACCGCTACTTACAAGGCACACTTGACTTTGGCCTGCTCTATTGGCAAGGAGAGGAATGATCATGACTTGTATGGATATAGAGATGCCGATTGGGCAGGGGATTCGCACAATTGAAGGTCAACAATTGGTTATCTGTTTATGTTGGGGAGCTCACTAGTAAGTTGGAACAGCAGAAAGCAACCGACTATGGCACTTTCGTCTACAAAATCCGAATACATGGCCGTCATGGAAGGAGCTAAAGAGGCGATATGGCTGAGACGCTTGTTCGGCGTGCTAAAACTCCAAAAACAGCAAGACTCAACTTTGATATATAGTGATAATCAAGGAAGCCTAAACCTCGCACATAATCCGGTTTACCACGGGAGAACCAAGCACATTGAGGTACGTCACCACTTCATACGTGAAAAAATATTGCCTGGTGAAATTGACTTGGAATATGTGCCAATAGAAGAACAGCTAACTGATATTATGACAAAGGCTTTAGGAAGAATGGTATTTGAGAGGCTTAGAAGCCAGATAGGACTAGTTAGAATTGATGCACAAAAATCACCAAAACCTAGAAAGATCTGATTAGCAAGTAGCTGTATTACAATTCATAATAGTCAGGACACTTGTCCAAATCAGGAGGGCACCCACTAGCTGATACGTAGAAAGGTAGAGATCTAGTCCATCGCTTAGAAAATTCCACTCTAGCCTCCACTTCTCTCATATCCTCGTGTATTAATAGAACTCTAAAGTTATCTATCTCTAGACTCAACCTCCGATCACCGATCAGCTGATTCTGCATAGTATAGGTCAAATAACTCGGCATATCTAGAAAGACAAAAGTTAGTTGGCCCACCACTTGACAGTAGAAGCTACAAATCGATTCCAAGGGAGACTCACTTGACGAAGACGGAGCAGAAGAGTTGCAGTTGGAGAGTCCATTAGAAATGGCCAAACTCCGTCACGAACCACAAAATTTGGCAGAAAAGGAATGAGGGCATCTTCAGCGCCCTGCTCCTCACCCGAAATCGAGGAAGAAAGGAACACATCAGAAAATTCATCCACCTGAACCGGGACCTGAACATTCGAGCTCCCGCCGCGTCCAGGCGATTCCTCCAAAGACCGACGCGGATCTTCATCCAAAGAACCAAGGAACAACCTTTCGAACAGCTCCGCAGCACCATCAACAAACTTCCGAAGAAACAAGGTGAAGACCCATAAACTTAGAAGGATGGCTTGCCACACGTCAAGTTCCTCATCAACAAAGGCCCAATTCTCTCACGGACCTCATCCCAAGAATAGCAAGAATCACAGACCAAAAATCCGGAGCGCTCAGAGACGGAGTATCTGAAGCGAGAAGGGGTGTTGAATAAGAGTGACACGTTATACTGACAGGTCAACAAAAGTATGACTAGACTCCCCACGAGTACTGTACAGCAGTGTAACAGAACTCTTATTAGAAACGGTTGTGCTAATCAGTGGCTCCTTAATCTCCAATAATTACTGGACACCGTTAGGTAATCAAGTCCTAGTTAGTAGGACTAATCTCCCAGCATGTATATATGCGCTGCAGCTTCTTATGAATATCATCTTGTTTTCTGCCTAGTTTATCACTGTCGTAAACTCCAACATGTGTATTGTTGACTGTGAAAAACACACGTATGTAATCCAGAAGTGACTTATTATAGAAATTTGGTTCCATATTCAACAAGTCTGTTCATAGAAAGTTTATATACTTTGATCACATGTATTTTGTCTGTAATGACTAACCTACAACTCTATTCCAATGTCTACTTTATGTTGGGAACTGTTGAAATTAGAAGATCCTGGAAGGTTGTTTGAAGCTGCCGACTTCTGAACTTGTTGCTGTCCGCATTCACCAGAAGAAAAAAAAGGCATTGATCAACATGAACACTTTGTTATTGAGTATATATAATTATACTACATTTTGAAATGTACTTTGATTGATGAAGAAAAGTTACTTGTGATATTCCACTGATGAGTTCTCAAATATATCTTTGTTTTGTAGTCACTTCAGATGACCTAAACCAGTTCCTTGTCAACTGATACATTTTCCAACTTCATGCATGAGACCAAAGAACACATTGAATTTTAACCCTTAACCCTTTAACGTCCCGATTCAACACTGTTTTCAAAGATTTGTTATAAAATGGTTGATGAAAAACGGAAATGGAGTTGATGTACAAAACAAAGTTGCAAATGTCAATGTGTAGATAACATCCGTACGGTTGGATTCATCATATTTATTATTAATATTTTAAAGTAATTTTGCAAGGTTTTCTCTTGAAATTCAATTAAAAATCCAAAATTAACACAAATTTTTTTTAAATGTTGTAATGAAATTAGAATGACATGTACTACGAGATGGTATGGTTTCCATTATTTGATTCTACTTACTATGGAAAATCATATTTAAGGTCTTTCTTTTTGAACTAAGATTGAAACTTGACATTAATCACTTTTGTAAATATTCAAAAATTCACATTATCTTATTTGGAAGATCCATACCGTACAAATGGTATTCAACTAGCACAAGAATGAAAAAAAAAAATGGATGAAAAACATCCGGTACCTACAAAAATCGAGCTGCTGAAATTCATCCAGCGTCCAGAATCTGGACGCCGGCGCGCTAAAGGGTTAAACGCCAAGGTAAGCCCCATGGGCTTATTTATGAGAGATTAATGAAGAAAAAAGTGGATTTTCTCAACCAAATCAAGTGAGGATTGGTGCATTGGAAACATATTGAAAAAGCGATCTAAATTTCAAATTTGCGCCTCATTTGGGAGATTGTGGAAACATTGGCAAGCAATCAAAGTTATCAAAAAAGCAAGACTTGAGGTTGAGGCAATTGAGGTCGTTTTTTGAAAAGTGACGCAGTACTACAGTGCCGCTACAATGCACTTTTTCCAAAAAAACCAAGTTTTTATTTATTTATTTATTTATTTTATTATTTATTTTTTATTAATTTATTTTTCCTCCAAAAATTTAGATGCATTTTGGGCTACCTCGCCCAGGCCCTCTTGACGTTTAAGGGTTAAGCAATGGTAAAAAAGAAAAATTGAAAAGGCACTTACAAAATATGGAAAACCTTGATCTTCGTCTAATCTGAAGTGTGAAGGTGTTTTTTTTCCAAACAATTCAACATAATGAAGGAGATAAACCCCACAGTCAAAAGCATTAGGTTGTTGTGGCACCTAAAATTTGAAATTGATATTTCATTAGAATGCAAATGACCAACTCATGAAATGGACACATTATGATACAATTGGACGCACTTAATTATTGACACTTGCAAATAAAGCAACAATTATGGAACAACTATACTTGCTATAACATACCTATGTTCAACGTATTCCAATCCAAAGACATTGCTTCTAAAGAGCGAAGATTTTCGGCCAATGCTTGTTGAAGGTACTCTCGAATATTCTCTTCAATGTTTTGATGGCTACTTGGTATAGAATCCAAATGCAATATGCAGGGCGTACCTTGGTTTTGACCTGGTAAGTGACGAAGGCTGCCAGGATGGCACACAATAATAAGGCCTAATGTGAGCTGAAACATACAAAAAATAAAACATATTGTCTGTTAATAAGATCATTCCAATTGCGACCTAGAATAAGCAATGAACTTTGAATGCATAAATCCAGCTCTATCCCTAACCAAAACACATGGTATCACCCAGAAGCTGCATTGCCAAGGTTTTAAATGACTGTGCACTTTATAGAAAAGTTAGTATGGAAGACCAAAGTGAAGGTGACTATACTTTATGTGGATCGGAATGAAAACATAATCCTTCTGAAACAGGTCCACACCACGTGTCCAGCTTCGTACTGCTTCGTACTTACAATAAACAAGTTTTGTGAAGAATAATGTGTTGAAGAAGTGGAACCGTGCTTTCTCATGTGTTAAAAGCATTGTTTGCAAGTACCTTGCAAGAATTCAAATGAACAACGAAATTAGAACTAAAACACCATTAATTGTATTCCTACAAATAACCCCATATTCATTAAATTGGCCAATCTTGATTATATTGGCCGCTCAAATAGTGTGATTTCAGTTCATTTACTCTCTTTATTTGAATAGTGTGGCGGCCAATATAAATAAAATTGGCCAATTTAATGAATATGGGGCTAATTGCTACAATTTAGATAGATAGATAGAAACTCCGGACCTCTTTCGAGGCCGGCGTGAATAGAGTGTCTATTCATTTTGACAATGAGCCAGTGCCCACCGGGCAAAAGACCATTGGTGCAAGACTACTCTCACTGACTATCTTTATTTCGAATAGTACGTGACTTGCGCATGAATTAATTATTTCGAACACACAATATGTATATAGAGTACATTGTGTATGAGAACAGTCATGTGGGGCCGGGGCGCGGGCGCAGCTCGTACGTTCTGACCACCGACACGATCAGTGCGCGCTGATCGATCGATCGATGGAGAATTGGAGATTCTTGAATGCATGGTAAAACGTAACTAGCTTAATTGGGATCCAACACCTCGGTCCTTGCTGGCTTGGCTTGGCTTGGCTTGTGGTGACTGTCTAGCTGATGAATACGTACTCGTGCCTACCTAGCTTACTTTTTCACTCGGCCATGATAAGCTGTCTGCTTTAAAATTAATGGTACGTGAGGCCGAGTTGCAATTGGCGGATCTATCGGACGTGAACCTGATCAATTCAATCGCTCAACTCAATCGCTCGTTCATCTTCTTCAAGGTAGACACACGGGTCCATAAGCGATAGCTTAAGCTTTCTAGCCTGCATATATGCATTCGGTAGGAGTAGTAGACGAATATTATTTTTGCTTCATAGGAAAACAAAAATCATGAACAATGCAATTATTTACAATCATAATTTAATCATTTTTAAAAAACGAAGTTTATACAAATTTTCAAATTGAAAAGTTGGTCATCACCCAAAACTGATAAACAGGCTATATATAATACCCAAAACGAACTGTTATCATATGATTCCACAAACTGGTCCAAGTAGCTTCGACTTGAAATTGATTAATACAAGTACTAACTTAGAATGATAGCGTAAAAGGTCGATTGGTTGACCGAAAAATGAAGCGACAGACTTCGTAACAGCAATAGGTCTTACAGTGCATGGCCGATAGTTACTCTGGCACTCATATACATATGGTGTTGGGGACCATGTCGGGTACGGGTGCCTCCACCTCAGGTAGTTTAGACGCTTGCTGTAACTTACGTACGTGGCGCAGGATTACTAAACATGTAACTTTCCCTTCAGTTGGTTATTTACGTCAGTTAGGATCAACTGCATGCTTTGTACAAGATTTGGTTCTTGATCACAACCCTGTGATCAGATTTCTATATTCACATCCATGATTGAAAGAGTCTTCGTTTAGCAAGATGAATCTCGCAAAAGGTAGACCGGATCAAATTTCTTTGGAAATCCGCTGAAGTGAGATCGATGCGCGCGCTTGGAATCGCACATGCCTAGCTACTGTAGACTGAGGAATTTCTTTGCAGCAGGGAACAAAGGTATATTCATTATTCTTGGAATTAACACTTTTAGAACATTTCCTAATTTAGAAATCCTATAGGAGTATTTTTGAGTTTTGACGGTCTCAAAATATAGACATAATTTACATTCTTAAAATATAGGTAAATACACTGTTGTCATATTTGATGCTTGAAAAGGAGTGAAAAGCATTTCTTCATTATTAGCCATTCATGGTCAATGTGGCTTGGAAACTGAGAAAATAAAGTCTCATGGCCTCATGGGTTTAGTATGTTTTTTTAAAATATATATATTTTTTATTTTTCACGACACATATTGAAATATTTGAATTTCAGAAAGAGATTTGAGTTAACCGAAATCAGAACATGTGATTTCACCCCCAAAATATATAGAAACTAGAGTCTATGTCATCCTTGAGTGTAATCAAAATCAAATCAATAGAGTACTCAACACCCTTCACCTTCAATTTTCCACACGAGCTTTGCAAGCTAGTTCAAGTTGTTAGAGTCACCTAATCAAACGAGTGACTTCAACATATCTCAAGCCTGCCACATGTGACATGCCTTGACATTATCTTAACCCTTAAACGCCCACGATGTCGAAAAACGACATTTTGGATGAAAGGCAGAAACTTTGAAGAGCCATAACTTCTTCATCCGAAGTCCGTTTTTGACGAAATCACTTGGGTTGGGTCCCAAATCAAGTCTACTTTGTGTGGTAAAAATTACAAACCCGTGCAATGAAGTATGAATTAATGGCATGCATTTTAGTGAAGGCAGCTTTTGTTTTGGGGTTTTCAAACATGGGGCATGTTTTACCATTGCAAGCCAATTATGTGAAATCAAATATAGTTTTTCATGAATTTTTTTTACATAATCATGATCTTAAGATGAAATTTTAAAACTTTCTAGTTGGAAGATTTTTGATCCAAATACTTTTGGTATTAGATTTGCAATGATGTTTCTATAATGAAAAAAGTGAAAAAAATGGATGATTTTTGAGGAGCTATATCTCCTTCATCCACCTTTGGATTTCAACTTTATTTTTTTGGGATGGATTTCAATTCAAGTTTAGTTTTAGTGGTAGAAACCTTGACTAAATCAAATACGTTTTGAAGATAAGGCATAGATTTGAGTGCAAAGGGTCTAGTTTTGGACTAATTTTCCTTTGTTAAGTTTTTGACAGGATTCATCATTGCAAGGCTATTATTTGAGCAAAGAAATTTTTTTTGATGAGTTTTTTTGGTTTAAGGGTATTATTGAGATGAAGGTGAATAACTTTCTAGTTGGGGGTTTTTTCATTGTAGTAGCTTTGTTGGTAGAATTTCCACTCTAAAGTGAAAATGATGAAATTTTGTTGTCTATTTTGAGTACTAATACGTTATGATCTCGCAATCTATGAGGCTTCATGACCCAAATTTTGGTCCACATGACCTACAATAAGTTTACCACAAGATTGTACGGTTGAGATCTAAATAGCTTGCCTTCATTTTCATCTATGACACTTTTTTCCAAATTGTGATTCTAGGCTTGGGACCCCCTTGGGCATTTAAGGGTTAAATTGGATGTGGGCTAACACCTCCAAGCCTTGGCTCTCTGTAAACTCACCTTAGATTAAGTTTGGCCACCTTTGTGATGGCAAAACTAATTTAACCTCCTTTCTATTTTGGATTCTTTAGAAACCATGTCAATTTGTTTAATTGCCTTATATACCAATCAAACTCATCTTACCTAACATGTATTCTCTCTTCTTTTCGGTAAACTCTAATGTCCTTGAAGTGTTAACGAGCAAATTAGTTAAAACAAGCCAAATTTAGCATGAGCATTACTTGAGCTGCCGTTCTTTTGGACGCAGGCTTGTTGTACGTTTTTCTTGTAAAACTGTGGAGTACCTAATGAGGTCTTGCTCCACATGGTTGCTCCACTTTGGAAGGTTGTGATGTGTGTGAAGCCATTTAAGGTAGGATGTTCCCAAACCACCACCTCCTCCAATTATGACTTGTAGAGTTTTCTTGGGTCCACCACAGTTGAGACTCAAACCACTAATTTCACTATCCAAGTAAACCAATGGCACGTCAAGCATTGCGAAGAAATAGCAGTGGTTTTGGGTTAGCTCATGAGCGGAATCGAGGAACAAGAAAGTGTGAACTTAGTAAATTGGTATATGATGTATAGGTTAGAGGTTATTTTCCACTTTGAAATTTTGTATAAAATTGACAAATGCGAATTAGATGTTGCAAATTTTTGCAATCCTCATCAAAACCTATTTCAAATGTGGTCATATATTTTTTCGAATTCAGCACATGCCAAAAATAGACCAGATTGCTTAAGTTGGTGGTTTTAGGACTATCAACCATATGTTGTAGTCTTCTGACTTTTTCAAACAATATTAGGCAACATTGAATAGAGAATTTTGGAAAGTACCGGGAGAATTTTACTCCAATATATTCCCTCTTTTGTCTCCCTAATTAGTAATCTAATTAATTAATACCCTTGTTACGTATGGAAAAGCATGATAGTCTCTAAGTTTAAGAATAATTATTCAAGTTTTCTTGGAGACAACAAAACTAGTTTTTCTTGAATTTAGAGACCACTAAATTCTTTAATATTTAATAAAGGTTCTAATTGACTTTCTAATTAGAGAGAAAAAAGAGTGAGTTTATTGGTCAGGAGCAAAATTTTTGGTATTGTTACTTGTTTTTAGAATTCTCAAATAGAGTTATCCAAAAACATAACTAGTTTTCAAGTAGAGTTCAAGTAGAGTTCTCTTCCTATAATTATGATTTCTAACAATTTTTTAAAATAATTTTCATAGTTGGGGCTCTTAATTTGGAGGAACGTGTAGGAACTCTTTTTTAGCATTAGGGAGGTCACAAGTTCTACACTTCATAATGGTACAGGGCCTTACTTTAGATTATTCTCCAACTCATTATAGACTAATTTTTCAATTTTTTTGAACTCAAAACGAGCTTAAGATGAGTTTAAGGTTTTTTCCACTTTGAGACACTCTTTTTGGTTAACTTTAATATATTACTATACACATTTGTGAATCTTTTAAAGAGTGCAACTTGTAATGTTTAGAGCCTCTCCCTATGAGGCACTTGACCCAATACTCACTTAAATAGATGTCAAGTTCACTCTTCAATCAATCTCCACTAATAAAAGTGAGAGCGGATCCTGTAAAAGACATCAGCCATGAAGAAGCTACAATCCTGCACAACCCATCAAACACCCCTCCTCTAATCTAAAACAAGTACTAAAATAAGTTTGTTCCATATGAAGCCTTACTTGTGAGAGGAGTCGAGGGCTCTTCATGGGAGCCATTTTTATAGAGCACGCTTGGATGATGCATTCAGTGTCATTGAAAATCACTTTGTAGGTAGCAATATTCATAGAATGCCATAAACTTAAAATATCTTGTTTTGACAAAATTACAATGAAGAAAAGTTTAGTTGATGAAAATCATCCGTGTATCTAAATTTTAAATTTTTTGCTACACCTTGGCAATACCTACCGAACTTGTAACTACAATAAAACATTCAATTTTCAAAAAAATTCAAAAATTCAAAGTGGAGTAGAAACTAAACTTGGCAAGCTTCATTTTTTTTAGTTAAGCTCAAATGCAATGGAACTCATTTTCATGACCTAAATTTAGTTTAATTAGAATAAGCAAAAAATTCAAAATACACTACACGGTGAACCGTTTTTACGACTCTTTTTGTAGTTGGGACCCCATGTAAAATTTAAAAATAGATTGAATGGTTTGAATTTAACTTGAAGGGGTGGCATCACCAAGCAAAGCCCTTCACACAAAGAATTGAATGGAAATCATCCACCGCAGTTAGAATTCAACAATCAACTTCATTCATAAGCCATTTTTTGGTCTCGGTGGCGTTTAGGGGTTAAGAGCCTCATGGGCTTCTAATTTAGCCCGGCACACCCCTCTTGAACTTGTGACAATGACATTGCGAATAGAGGATGAGGGGTGCAACTATGGATGGGTGATTCAAGGACTTTGCAAATTTCTCTGTTGAAATACATTCTTCAACTATGGCTTTGAGTTCAAACTTACAGGTGATTTTTGGACTTTTGCAGTACCACTCTTTGAAAATCCATAATCGATTCCAGAAGGCCTGAAGAATTCAGCTCCCATTCAACCAAAGCAACTTAGAACCATATATGATCCAATTCCATTTGACCATGATATCAGGAAATTATACAATAATGATCATCTAATGTACAGTGGGGTACCAATCAAAATGTCGTTTTCGAATTCGCAGTGAGAAAATTTCAGTTTTTCCAACTTTGAAAGTCTCCCAAGAGCTCAAAAATTGGTGTTTTACCACGAAACTTTTACCAAAGAATTATCTTCAAGTTAATTATATGTATGCCAAATTTCAAGGCCAAAAGATTCACCGAAAAGAAGTTATTCAAAATCTACCAACATTGGTATTTTTTCACTGCTGCCAACTTTGACAGCCTCTCAAAGATTGAATTAATTTTTTTTTGCCATGAAATTCTTGGAACAGAAACCTCTTTATGTTAATAACATATAATAAAAATTTCAAGGCCAAAAGATAAATGCAAAAAAAGATATTAACAATCTACCAACATGTGTAGTTGTGAGGGAAACCATTTCATTGCTACCAACTTTGACTACTATGTTGGTAGATTTTGAATAACTTTTTTTTGGTGAATATTTTGGCCTTGAAATTTGGCGTACATATAATTAACTTAAAGATAATTCTTTCGTAAAACTTTCGTGGTAAAATACCAATTTTTGAGCTCTCGGGAGGCTTTCAAAGTTGGCTGTACTCAAAGTACGTAGCAATGAAATGGTTTCCCCCACAGCTACACATGTTGGTAGATTATTAATATCTTTTTTTTCATGAATCTTTTGGCCTTGAAATTTTTATAATATGTTACTAACATAAAGAGGTTTTTGTTCCAAGAATTTCATGGCAAAAAAAAATTAATTCAATCTTTGGGAGGCTGTCAAAGTTGGCAGCAGTGAAAAAATACCAATGTTGGTAGATTTTGAATAACTTCTTTTTGGTGAATCTTTTGGCCTTGAAATTTGGCATACATATAATTAACTTGAAGATAATTCTTTGGTAAAAGTTTCGTGGTAAAAAACCAATTTTTGAGCTCTTGGGAGACTTTCAAAGTTGGAAAAACTGAAATTTTCTCACTGCGAATTCGAAAACGACATTTTGATTGGTACCCCACTGTACTGTACACAGAGTATTTTTTATTTGTTTTTGAAACAAATGAAGCAACGGAAACGGACAGTGAACCACAACCACCCCAACCACAAGCAGCTAGTCGTGGAGTCTCTCATTTAGTACTTATCCCATCTTTTCCTTTTTTTACTTTATTTTACTGTCCGTGCACATAACCCCTAGTAAGAGCATTGTCACAAGTGCACAAGATCGCTGGCCTCAAGCATTTTTGGAGGGCCCGTCCAAATTTATCCTCCTCACCGCCTTCTTAGCAAGGGCCCTCTTTGCCGCGGCCTCTGTACAATTTGGCTTTTGCTCGCCATCCTATGAAGTCATTTTTCCCACTTGTGAGCTTGAACTCCGGGCTATTCATGGAAAACAATCATCGGCATTAATTACGATTTGGAGCATGATCTCCCCCATGCCTGCTCAGTGGCTTGTGATTGTTGCTTTTACATGATTACTTTGTGATAAGAGCTCTCATTTTCCAACGTGGATAATGCTTAGTCTTAGCCACCCACATGGTCAGTTGACATTGTCCATGTGGCAGGCCGACAATTCGCAGCTCGTGGGTTGAAGGCTGTTGGCTCAAGCACGGTGGGGGAAAATAAATTTAGAGGCCAAATTTTCTTTTAGAAGGAATGAAGGCCCCACATTCTGTTTTTTTCGATGTTTAATTTATGTCATTTTTGGAGGACCAAGGTGGCTATGCTCTAACTCCTAAAAACGAATTCCTAAAAAAAAAGTGTTTGCATAGTCTCTCCCTTGGTGGGACAGAGACAACAAAACTACACAGAGTACTTTGAATGAAAATATTGCAACTAGAGCATGATTGTGTGGCACAAGGAACCCTCACAATTTAACCTGGGGCTAAACTTGGGGTAGGGGGTAAAAGTGAGGGATTTTGACCCCGGGGTATTTGTTTTTTCACTACTAGAAATTGGGGGGTACAGCAACGTTTTTTAGCAACGTTTGGGGCTCGGGCTGTCAAACGTTGCTGTCACAGGCTTGTCAGGGCTCCGAGGTCAGGCAAACAACGTTTTGGTGTTCCCTACGACTTCAAGCGTTCCCAATGATAAATGGGATGCAGTGTTCCCGTACTGAACTTTTGCAAGCTCCTAATATAGGGATTCACTCTCATCTTAGTCAGTAGGGACCAGGGGTCAAGGATGGGCACTCGTAGAATGGCATGGATTGTTCATTTTAGTGTTTACCACCGGTTTAAATACCTAACCCACTTGTAACTTACCTACCTCATTTACAAAGGTTGGGTTTTCTTGTCATTTTACATGGTTTATTGTTTAAGAATAAACATAAAAACCTGCTTAACCACAACACCCACCATGGTGATGTTGGAATTGACAGTTTGAATAAAGGCATGAATAATCTACTATTATACATTCCATCTGTAAGTTTTTATTCACTACAACTATCATAAATATTTAACTACCCATTTTTTATGTTCAATATATGGGAGCCTTATAAACTGATTACAAACAATATTATAACAATGTAACCCTTTAACCCCTAAACGTCCTCACCTATGTCCAATTTGGACAGTTTTGCAAAGATGCATTATAAAAGGAAACTAACATGAATATTTGGAACTTGATGTCTGAATAAAAGTAATACATTTTGAATTTTAGATTCTATCCATACGGTTAGATCTAAGATTGCTATCACTAATTATTTTCTACAAATTTTGAAACAATAAATAAAAAAATATTTTGAAATTTGATTACGAATAAGATATTGACAGTCTATGGATGAAATTTGTTGTGATGGGTTATAATGTAGTACTCTAGGTGTAGTGATTTTTGGAGATTTTTTGGATGCTTGATTTTATGAGTTTATTTTTTGAATAACACTTTTAGACTAAACCATCAATATTTTGGGTGAAACACTACAACACAAATTGAGGCATAACTTTCTCAGAAAATGTTTCCTTTTTTATCAAATCATACATACATGAAGGCACCTTTTCATAAAAAATTCAGTAAAAAATCACACTACAAAAAGTGCATGACGGTTGAGAAACTACGAATGAAATCTGTACATCATGCAAAATATGCATAGTTGGGCAGTTAGGGGTTTATGTCCCCATTTATAGTTGTTTCCAAGTCTTCGTTATAAAATGGTTTGTGAAAAACGAAATTGAAGTTGATGTACATAGCAAAGCTGAAAATGTCAATGTAAAGATAACATCTGTACAAATTCATTCATCATATTATTATTAACGTTTCAGAATTGATTTCGCAACGTTTTTTCTTCAACTTAAAATTATATAGGAAAGCAACACAAAAATATTAAATATTTTGTGATGAAATTTGAATAACATGCACTACAAAATGGTATGGTTTTCATTATTTGATTGTACTTATTATAAAGAGTCCTGTTTCAAGTCTCAATTTCTGAAATAAGATTGAAACTTCAAACACATAGTGAAAAATGCATCAGTTACTAGAGTTATCCTTAAAGTCACCGTGTGTTTGAATAAGATGCTGTGAATTTTGCTATAATGTATTGTTATTTGTGCACCCCAAATAGTTAAAAGGTAGGGAAAAGCTTGGTGGTCTATCATTGTTAGGTGTGTAAGAGCTTGGTGGTCTCTAAACTCAAGGGAAACTAGTTTAGCCGTCTTTCTTGACGGCTAAATTAGTTTTCCATGAGTTTGAAAACCACCAAGCTCTTACACACCTAATAATGATAGACCACCAAGCTTTTCCCTACCTTTTAACTATTTGGGTTTCACAAATAACAATACATTATAGCAAAATTCACGGCATCTTATTCAAACACACGGTGACTTTAAGGATAACTCTACTATGGCCCCAAAGTTCATTTCAGGGGTGGCCCGGAAAACACGGGCCCCCTGATTTAAAAAAATTAAATTGTGAGCCCGGGGGGGTCCACGTACGCAAGGAGGGGGTCCACGTACGCAAGGAGGGGTCCACGTAATTGATCTAGATTTCAGCAAAAAAACTTCGGATTGAGGGGTCCACGTGGGCGCTGACGGGGCGCTGACGTGGGCGAATGACGAGGCGCTGTCAATTCACTGGGATGGCCTCGATGGGACTCTCTGGGACGCTCAGTTCTCTCTCAGTTCAAGGTTCTCTTTTCAGTGTTTTTGCGATCGAGGGTCTGGCGAGTTCACGGCAGATCGGAGTGAGTTTACGCAGATCGGAGATGGAGGGTCTGGTGAGTTTCAGATCCAGAATTTTGAGAGGCGGAGTGATGAATTTTGAGAGGCGCGAGTTTCAGAATTTTCGCTTCTGGTTCGAGATAGAGTTCGAGAGTGAGATCGGGTTCGACCGTGAGATCGAGAATGGGGACGAGTGAGCGGTGAGTATCCATGAGTACCCGTGAGTTTGGCGAACATCGCAGGATCCGTCGCAGGAGATCGGAGATCGGAGTGAGCGGCGTGAGCGGACTGAGAGAGTTTTTTTGAAAGACGGAGCATTTCAGAGTTTTCAGGATGCTCGAGAGTTCAGGAGTTTTCACCATGCTATGACGGCGAGATCGGAGTTTTGAGCAGGCGGCGGAGACCGTAAGAGGTCGGAGACGGAGGCGGAATTATTATTATTATTATTATTTTTACTGTATTTCTGTTTTTTGGAGGGCGATCTGAAATTTTCATCCTCGTGCAGGGACCGTAAGCAGGGAGATCGAAAGGACGAGGAGGAGAACGCTTCGGTGAAGGCAGAGGAAGGCAGGTGCGACCGGATGGCAGGTGCGGAATTTTTAATTTTTTTTAATTTTTTTTACTGTATTTCTGTAATTGGGAGGGCGGATCTATCCTCGTGCAGGGACCGAAAGACTATGAGATCTGTGTCGATGGAGCTTTTTACGAATGCTCTGCAGGAAGAATGGAGAAAAGGATTGAAGCTTTTTAATATGAATGTTGTGCAGGAGGATTGAGGACTATGTTTGATGCTTCGGTGACATTTAGGGTTGCTTGGGAGCATTTAGGGTTGCAGTCGTCTCAGGCTTCAATGCTTGGTGTTTAGGGTTTTAGGGTTTAGAATTTAGGGTTTTAGGTATTCAGAGTTCTGGGTTTTGAGACTAAAGCCAACACCTGAACCTACAAAATTCTTTAGCCATTTGCTGAAGAAAGGTGATTGTCTTCCTTGTAATATACATGTTTTCCATTCTGGCACAAAAATTAATTATGACAAGTGGATTTTGAGTATTTTCCGAATTTTTGTGATATTTTTTAAATACTGATTAAAATTTTATTCTGACACGTGGAGAAAAAAGCCAAAGTATGAAAATTCTGAATGATGCCACCAAGTCATAGACGCCACCTGTGCACCCTAATCCTATACTTAGGTTACGGCTGAGTCTAGTAATAGGCACATAATGCTAATTCCAGAAGTACACCATAATAAGCAATTCGAGCATTGAAGAGTCACCTAATTACAAAATGATAAATTTGTTAACAACACGTTAGGGAGATAAAATTAGCAACTGTGTGGTTAGTTGACACGATTTGAAATTGCCATGTGGCACGGCATTCGAAGGTAGAAGTAATTTAAGTTACTCAAGTAACTATTTTTCACATTGATTTGGCAATGAGAATCTCACATCAGATTTTCACCGAAAAGTATGGACGACCCAACTTACCATTCATATTTATCTTAGAATTTTACCAGGTGACCATGAATTCAAAGTGTAAAAATCGATGAAATTACCCACTGTGTGTTTTTACTCCGTAAATCCAAGTAGCTATGGAAAACAACCGTAAAGTGAAAACATGGCTTAATATAGCATGTTGTGTCCATGTCACTGGTCAAGGGAACGCCGATGTATAGAAGATCCCAATCCCGACGTGAGCCCTTTAAAACGTTGCATATTCATGTACCAAAACGTTGCTTATTTTGAGCAATGTTCTGAACGTTGTCCTACCAACGTTTTGAGAGCCCCCCAAGCGAGCCCTGGCCAGTGTATTGAGCAACGTTCACAGTGTTGCAAAGACCCCCTGATTCTAGTAGTGTTTTGCCCCCATGCCAGTCAAAAGTACCATGGTTTTACTACGGCAAATCATGTTTACCTCGGTAAAGGTTTTTGAGAGGGAGTCAAAATTTGACCCCAACTCCTAATCTACACTTTTGGACATAGTGCTAAATGGGGTAAAAAATGAGGCCAAACCATCCACTTTTTACCCCGGCTAAAATGTTTGGGACCCCTGTGTGGAAGTCAAGTGGAAACCCATCGTGCTGTTGGGGACCACGAAACTAAGTTACGTACCAAATAACATGAATACCCAAATTCAGCACAGGTTTGGGGCTTTTAACCGGAGATTGGAGTCTCGATCGTCTCGGAGACGACTCCGAAAGATAGATTCACCAGAATTATTAATCTGCAGTACAAAATGAACATACGATCATACGAAAGGAACATCGGAAAGGACGAACGGAGCATCCCATGGTACGACAGACACAGGCCCCCCCGGGAATTCCTCAAAGCGGTAAATCATTTCCGCCGATCCGGCATGTAATTGCGAATACTAGTATGTATCTACTACAGTCACAACATCCTACGTACCTGCAGGCATGATATTGATGTTGTGTAAGCTAGACAAGTGACTCACTGTGTATATATCCCAGTTGAAGCCTTCCCCATATATATATGCCATGCCATGCCATGCCAGATTCCTTGAGAGTACTGCACAGATTTGTGCACAAATGAACGGCCGAGCTTGATGCCTCGTCCACGATCACCCGTGTTTTAGTCCTTCAGGTCACGAATAGCAGCCAGTGCCCACGCTTGCTTTTCAGTCGGAGCTGGACAGTACACTGTGCTCACGAATCGAATTCGTACTAACAGACGTCAGCTTTTCATCTCAGTCGGGAGAATCAGGCGATGCGTCTTGCAAATAAAGCGCGCGCTGTTCAGATGTTGGAAGTTAATGAGGGCATCTCCACGGCTCCACCACAACCTCAATATGACCCTCAACACCATGATTCTTCTGGAGTAGTAGAGTTAACCGAAAAGAAGGCCTTGGAACATGCCTTTTCAACCTTCTTTCAAGCGTTCTTTTGAGCTCCCTTGAGCTATGTTTGGGTTGAATAGTGTCGTGTCATAACTTATCCCCTTGTGGGCCATGGGCTTGGAGCTTTGGTAGGAGGTGTGGAAGTCATTGCGAGGTGTGGAGAATAATGACAGTGGCTTGCTTTAGATTGTCTCCCAACTCCTCTTGAACTAGTTTTCGGTCTATTTATATTTCAATATGAGTTCAAGAGGTTTTCAAGAGGAATTTGCTAAAACTTTCCTCTTTGAGCTGACTTTTCGGTTAACTCTAGTGTGCTGGAGGAGTGTACACCCCACCCCACAGGCCCACACTCTCCATGACCACACGGAATAAAATGAGACCACCCTGACTCGGGCCATGTTGCCATAAGTTTACATGTGTCACATCATATGGATCATTCAATGTGGTCACCCAATCTAAAAGAAGAATGATCCTCTTTAACTTAGCTATGATCCCAAATATTTTGCTAGGCCCTCAAGCTTTTAGAGCCCTCATCTTATATATCAAGCCTGAAGCCTCTTTTGGAGTGTGTTAAGATTTTGAGGGTCTTGTTAAAGGTTGTGGTGGAGACGCTCTTAGAACGCACTCCCGATGACATTTGAGAGCATCTCCACCAGCAACTCAAAATTGCACTCTGAGGTCGTTCTAATTAAAATTACAGCCTAGCATACTATGTATTTCTACACCAACATTTCTCAATTGAACTCTGAAAATAGTAAGCAAGCCATTCACAAGACACCACACGTAGATTGTGCAATCATGATGAACAATTAAGAAGAGAAGGTCTATACACGAACTTCAGTTTGTTTGATTTCAAAGAATTTTAGATAATTATCTACAATAAGAGATTTCGTGTCTGCTTTTCATCCATTATACAGAGGTTGGGGCCTCTTTAGACTGCCCTAAGTCAATTCCAAAAAAGTGATATACCCTCGTTGACAACCTCCTATTCTTTCATTTTCCTTGGTAACAAAGAAGAGTTTATAGCTTAATCTAACCCTTACACGTCTATGCAAGTTCCACAGGCTTGTTTATGAGAGAATAATGAAGGAAAAAGTGGATTTTCTCAAAAAAAAATTGAAATAGATTGGTGCTTTGAAAAGGTGATGAAAAAATGATCTAAATTCCCAACTTGCGCCTAAATTAAATAACTATGGAAGAATCGACAATCAAATGAAGAAATCGGGGGAAGGGGGGAGCTAGGATTGGGCAACGAACAGTTGTGGAGAGAAATAAAACATTTAAAAAAAAAACAAAATATTGGTAAACAACGTCTACTGGCCAATGCTGACAGCATGGCTGGCGGTTTTTTTATTTTTTTAGCAATAGGCATGCTAATGTAGACTTTTAGAGATGCTCTTTGGACTGCCTTCAAATGAAACTTGACGTTTAACCCTTTACCACCCTCTCTATTTTAGAGAAACCATAGGTCTTTGGTGAGTTCTTTTTTTAAAACAAATCTCACTATTGAAATTAGGAATACTATAAATAATAATCAACAATATAAATATAAGCATTGCTTAATCAAATAAGTGTCGGTTAAAGTTAGGTAATATTGGACCATTGAATTGGAAGATCATAGTGTGTCTTTAAACTGTATAATGCATACTCAAAAATGAGATTTTGGAGCGTGTATGACTTCAAAGAGTCAAAGTTAAATAGAATTTGGGTTAAATTTTCAAAAATAAAAGTGAAGATGTTCAGCAATAACATGTCCCCATTGCAATCTTTTATGTCAAGCACGGACTCACACAAAATAATTGTGAGTTTTATAAGTGAGAGTGACTTATCTATATACGATTTAGGACAAAAATTTATACGTTAAAATTAGAAAGGAGTTGGTACATTGATCAAGATTGGAATACATACACTAATGGAACATGAACAAGTTGACACAATCCAAATAATAAAAGAAGGTAACAAGAAATATCGCAAAGTGCATGTGTTGTATTTGTAAGTATATTGTGTTTTGAGGTATTTGAAGGTTTTTGGTGTTTTGTAGATAGGTGTTCAAGGATAGCTTTACAACTCCAAATCAAAATTTTGTTTTTGAATTATGTGTGTGAGATGGATCTGCACATGGGAACTTTAAACATTTATGCCTGGTTTAGAATAGATCTTAAAGTAGGTTGCAAAAACAAGCTCTGCAACCACAATGTAATTGCGTGGTCTATAAAGGATAACCCCTAAACGCCGCCGAGACCAAAAAAATGGTCGATGGATGTTTTCAAATGAATGTTGCACGAGAACAAAGTGCCAAATTTTATCCAAAATTTTCCTCAATTTGATGAGGCTGCCACAATAGCTTCACACTTGAGAGAGACACACCATGCAAAGAAATAGCAAATAGACCTAATGCTAAGATTGCTAAATCAAAGTTACATTCTTAGTCTGCCAAAGTTCAAAGGTGAAAAGTTTAACTCAACAGACAAAACTCCAAAGCATCTCCAATGGCTATGGTACTCATAGGGAGCATCATTACTAGGATGGACTACTAGAAGGTCTGAACGAGATCCTACACGCTACTCAAAGGAAGTGTACGCAATTCTCTGCAACATTGTGTACCTAAATCAAAAGTTGAAAGACCAAAGGAGAGACATGAAAGCAAATCTTTAAGCCACAAGCGCCACCTTCCACTACATGCTACCAAACTCTGTCAGGGCACTTTGAGTACTATACCTCAATCCAAGATTACATCTTCTAGTAGGGTTGAAGGGAGCGATTATATCATTCTCTCTAAAGCATCAACAAGCAAAGGATTTGCAGTTACCAATATCACCAAAGTTGCAAATAACTGCCCAGGTTGCACTAGTAGGATATTGGTCCTTTATATTAACTGGTCCTTTATATTAACTAGTCCTTTGTGATTTACATGGTCCTTTGTGCCTCAATTCTATAGAAAAAAGTCGTTTTGGACCATTTAAGTCACAAAGGACCAATTATAAAGGATCAAAATCCTACTAATGTCGAATACTACTAACGTGGTTATTAAAGACATCAACATCACAATCAAAAGAACTTGCAAAGAAATGACAAAAATATGATGACAGAAATTGTTATGTAAAAGGGTACGGAAAGGCATGTACCCGTACCGTGACTACCGTCCTTATCTCCACTGAGAACAGAAACGCCATACAACATGCATCAAACACCACCCACCGCAAAGTGGATACCATCTGTTAGGGACACAAGAACTCAAGAACAACAAGTGCAATGGTACTGACAAGAATGGCTCTGAAGACAATATTTTGAACTAGGTTGATAGCTGGACAAGATACAAGACAAGACAATACTTAAGATTGCTCCTACACTGGTGTTACTCTCGTCAATTCTAGTAACTAAAGAAGCTTCTGATGAGGCTTTCTATAGACTATGAAAGTTCTTAGGAAGTATCTAGAATACTATAGAAGATCTTAGAAGGTTCTAAAAACCTATAGAAGCTTCTAGAGCTCGTGGAAGCTTCTAGAGCTCGTGGAAGCTTCTAGAAGTTTTTGGAAACTTCTAGGAGTCTGTAGAAGGTTTTATGTTCATGAGACCATCAAATCTCCAACAACAAAGTATAGTGCTTTGATCTCACTTTCACTTAAAAAAAACCCATAAACCCTAAACCTTGAATTTGTTTAGATGTGGCTCTCAAGAAATTGCCATCCAAATGCCTTTATTGGTCTTGGAACATAGAATTTTTCCAATGTCCTATTATAACCCAGCTGATAACGCGCAATAGCTTTGATGCCTGCATGTGTCAAATTCACCTTCATATGTGAGTGATAGTGCGAGACCTACGTATGATAAGTTACACAAGGTACATTGGTTATTAGACTCTGTAAATGAGAAATGTAGTGAGAAATGTAAGAGTCTGTGGACTCCTAACCAACAAATCATAGTTGATGAAACAATGATACAATATAAAGGAAAGTATTGCCCGGTGCAACAGAACATGCCTAATAAACATGAAGGGTTTGGAATAAGGAATATAGTAACAATGATGAAGATGTCCTTGGAATAAATGGAGATGTGAGTAGTAAAGGGCATCACTTACAAAGACAAAATATAGCAAAAGATCTTATGATGGATCTCCGAGGGAGGAATCACATCGCCACGACTGAAATTTTCTTCACGTCAATACTATTATTTCTAGACCTCCTAAATGATGGAATTATGGCGACAGGGACTTTGAAATCTGACCGAAAGTACTTACCAAAGGCGATGTTTGTAAAATCAGCCACGAAAAAGAAGCAAATGGGATGGCTTGATTACCACATGTATGAATTGGGGAAAATATGTTGTGCGGTTTGGAAAGACAAGAGGGATGTACTTTTACTATCTACACATGCTAAACCAATTTTTCCTTTGGAAATCAAACAATACGTATTGTTAAGAGTAGAAAGTGTGAAGAAGAGGGTTACATTAGGTCCTATATACCTCCAAAACACTAAAATATGAGAGGAGTGGACACAGATGATCAATTTCTCAAGGAGTGCACTATTCAATTAAGTCAAGAATCACGTGCGTGCATCTCCTTTATTAAAACACCCCTATATACATTTTTTGGGCTAAAATCAATATATATATATATATATATATATATATATATATATATATATATATATATATATATATATATATATATATATATATATATATATATATATATATATATATATATATATATATATATATATATATATATATATATGCAAATCTCACAGCCTCTAAATACATTTTCATGTATACAGATGCACTAAAAATGAGGAATTTAACTCCAAGCCCCATGTATATCTATTTTCCACTTGATTGAAATATGCCTCCCATATGTACATTTTGTTCATGCTTGTTCTAAATAATACCTTTGTTGTGCACGCACATGTATAATTACAGTGCTTGAAAAGTGCACTCCCTAAGATCAATTGCGGGGCACTTTCTTATGTCTCACCCTCATGCACAAATGGTGGCACCGCATTTTATTTTTCCTTTTAAATACAATAATAGTTAATTTTTGGATAATTCATAGTGATATCAGTTTTTGATTCCTTGCATGTGGAGCTAAGCACTCACATGTCTTTTCACTTGCAGCTTGCTGAAGAACTATCAGCGAATTAAAGAGGCCAGATGCACTCATTTTCTAAGTGTTCACCAAAATTTTCCAATGCTCACGGCCAAAAAGGGATGGAGAAACAAAGAATAGGTTATCGTATATGCAAAGATTGCACAGACCAAAGGTGTCTTGGATGTAGAGAAATATTTATGTGCAGTAGTCCTTGCTACTGCACATGTCATTTGTAGAGTGGATTGTCGCAAATTTTTTGTGTGCTTTTTTTTATTAAATATTTTAATCTCTTCATCTCTTGTTTTTGTTCCTAGTATGAGATGTGTCATTTCTATCCTTTCCATCCTTTCTATCATTTCTAACCTTTTTTTACGCGGTCATGTCTTCTGAACATGAGCTATCACTCGTGTTCAAGAAAAGACACTTCATTTAGGATATCCCTTGTACACTACTAGGTTGTGATTTGGGATATTTGGACTCGTGGTTTTAGATTTTTTGAATTTTACGTTGGAGAAATAGAAGGAAAAAAAAAAAAAAAACACTACCAAGATCCATAGTATCTACTAATACCAAGTTTTATTTATGTTATTTCATTTCAATCCTTTTCTATATTGTCTTTCCTTTTCCTTTCCATATTTGTTACCCTTGCAGTCTATAAAAATAATCATAAATCCAAAACCTAGAATATAGAGGGTTGTTTACATAGTGTACAATGATACATAAGAAGGGCTAAATATAAAATAGAGAGGTTTTCAGATCAAAAATCATAAAAATTAAAAAAGATGGAAATTAAAAAAAATAAAAATCAACATACAAAGAAAATGCACATGATCACAGTAAGGGGATGCTAAGGACTTCACTCTTTGGGGTGAAGTGAAGATACTAACAAGCATTCTGAAATCTGGTAGTTGAAAGTGGAACTGTTCGGACGGATGTGCCAGGTGCATTGAGCAGGCAATCCAAATGGCAGGCTAAGTGATCAATGGTTCAACTGTATAGTAGTGCTAAATCTAAGACCTATAAAATTCCAACAGACAAAGTTGTTGTCCCACTTAGCAAAAATCCCTTTCCTGCACCAGAGCATCTTCAATTGTGTGATTCTCTAAGCAACTTTCTCTGGGTTGGCATCCTATTTCTTGGCGTCAGCTTGGGTGCATTCTCAAGCTAGTCATAACCCACAAGATCCATCCAAATCTTGTTACAGAGCTTTTTGGTGTCCAAAAGCGCATCACTAAAAGCGATGTCATTACGTTCTTTCCATAACATCCTGTGACAATTGATTGTGTCGGGAGTGTTGGTGGCAACTTCTGAATAGTCAAGGATGCTAATTCTGTCGATGAAAGATCGATGTCTAACCTGTCACAATTTCATAATTAACTTTTCAAAGAACTAAACATTGTTAGTTTCTTGCACCCCATCTGCATTACATCATGATTACTTCTAAATCAGCTGCAATACTTGATTTCTATCACCCGTATTATCATGGAGACACCCTCACCCTTGCAATGGACGGTGCATTGTTTCGAAAATTTCATTTTACATTGATAAAAACTGAGTTTTCTCCAAGCACACACGGTCATAGGTAATTTTGTTCCTCTTTCCCCACGGTCAAGGGTCCGTCCATTCAGGGTTAAGGGTTAATTCAACGTAGGCAAGGAACACAGACAGACAGGCAGAGTGACAGACAGAGAGAAGTTAGGAGTGAGAAGTGAGAACGCCGCAGTAGAGAAGCTTAACTTAGTTAGACAGTTCATTTTTGGAAGAAGGCGTGACTGTGAGAATAAATTAGTTAAGATATACAGAGTCCGTCAGCGTTTGCGAAAGGCAGGCGTCAGGCAACGACAGGACATGCGTGGATTGTACCCCACGCGCGCATTGAAATCATTCTTTCTTTGACTCGTTAACTGAGTTGATTGACGGTTCACTGAACTACTCTTCAACAGTTCAGTTCAACTTTGGCACAATTCAACTTTGGCACTGCATGTGCTCGTCCTGGCCCGGCTGCCAATCAATCCTGGCAGGCAGGCAAGGAGCCACATTCCGGGGCAGCGCATTGATCAACTGTTGGAAGATTGGACTTAGTTCTTTTTTAGTGATAAGATATTTGAGTTTACTGAAAAGAAGCTCATCTAACTTAACCTCCTTTTTTCGCTCTACTTCGAACTCTCTATTGAACTATCCCCTAGATGTCCCTAGGATTGACAATTTTAGAAAAAGCATCATAAACTACTACATTGAAGAATATTTTGGAATTGATATACAAACAAAAGTTCTAGATTTTGAATTTTAGATTCCATCCGAATGGTTCGATTCACCAATACTATCGCCACAATTTTATCATAAAATTTGTAAGTTAAAATTAAAAATTCCTTCTAAATTCGATTACAAGCAAAATATTAATATTTTTTGAGTAAAATTTGTTGGAATGAACTTGAAATGAGATACTCTTAAACATGGTGATTCTTTGAAATTTTTGTGTTTCTTAAATCTTTGACCTCATTTTTGCTAGGCCACTTTTGAACTACATTCAATGCAATTTTGACTTGATCAACGACTTGACATACTTCTACATTTGTAATTTTAGAAAAATATGTAATCAAGCATGACTAAATCCAACCGTTAGACAAGATAACAACTTGGTGAAGAATCCCAAAAAAATCAAATGACTTTCATCCAAACATTGATGAGAACGTGAAAAGGGTTTGAATCTTTTAGTCGTCCACTTTCGGGACGCTATGATGTTTAGGGGCTATATTTGGGTTGAATAGTATCATGTCATAGATTGTCCCCTTGTGGGTCATGGGCTTGGAGCTTGGGTGGAAGGTGTGGGAGTCATAGTGAGGTGTGGAGAATAATGACAATGCCTTATTTAATATTTTCTCCCAACTCATCATAGACTAGTTTTTGGTCTATTTATATTTCAATATGAGTTCAAGAGGAATTCAACACGAGTTTGCCATTGAAACTTCCTTCTTTGGGCTGACTTTTTGATTGACTCTAGTGGGTGCAAGCACATGCATATTACACTCAAGTTAGTGCATTGGTTATTGTCATTACTGTGAGTTGCAGTAATTTAGTGTTCTCATAGTAAGTGTGACATTAGAAAAAAAGTGCGAGTCATAAGAGAAATTCGTAAAGTCCTGAAATCTCAGGCTTCCGGTACTGCGTCGGTAAAGATTCAGGCTCACAGAACATTAAAAGTAGGAGTGTCGGGCTCCAAAAATAAAAACCGGATGAGTTATATTTCCAGTAAGTAAAGTAGGGTGAGTGAGTTTGCTCCCGTGTCAAGGCGCGCCACCGAGTATGCCGCCGGGGCCCGCCCATTAATGCACCACAAGGTTCAATAATAGTGGCCGCCAAGGTTTAAACCTCGGACCTCGTGACCCCCAAGAGTCTTATGGACTTCCAATGTTAGCCTGGCACACCTCTCTTGAGCTTGTGCCCTGAACTTTCCGGATAACTGAAATATACGGGATGCAAGCTGTATAACTGGATCACTAGACCTGGGAGTTTGCGAATTTCTCTATAGTCATTGAGAGTATTTGAGAATAATATCAGTACATACATGTATCTCAAATATACATTATTGTAAGAAGTGTGAAGATTGGTGTAAAGTCTCGCACTAATTTTGTGATTCACAGTAATAGCAATAAATTAATAAGTATGCATGTTGTTTTTTTTACAGGAAAGGAAGGGAGAAAAATGGAGAACTGATCGAAGCGCTAGGCAGATCTGTGTGATGTGGGAGACGTCGTGTTAAGTGTACCTCAGCAAACGAGGGTGATTCCTTGCGATTTTGCATTGAAGTACTGTGAGAGGTGCCATAGTTGCCCAGATCTAGATCTACTGCGTCCAAGACTTGAGAGGAGAGGGAGTAGCCTTACTTCACAACTTGCAAGTGCATTCTTCCTCAGATCTCAGTTCTAACCGTACTGATCCAAGATCCAAGTGGAGCACCGCTGGGAGGACAACGGGAGGCTGGAGCGACAACTCAGGAAGCACAAGATCTGGAGCGAGCAAAGTGCTGGGATCCTGAAGTTGGTAGGATCCACCGGGACGTCTTTCCAATCCACCGATCCAAACAGAAGTGACCCAGGAGCAGCAGCGGCCCCTTCACTGCTTCAGGAGGCGCACACAGTCTTACCCCCGTCACTGATTTGCCGTCCAAAGAAATCACGCATGCAACACCCAAATCTCCATCGAATTTGCAGTAACTTCTCACCCTGCATCTCTAAGTGCTTTCAGCTGACTACTATCCTCCGTCACTTTCGCATTTTTGTTTTCCGGAATAGATCTAGTGATCTCAATCGTAAGTTAACCCCTGTTCTCAAGTTTAGAATCGTTCAGATCCAATCAGCCAGCATTCAGGTCCCGAAATCAATCCTTGTAGCAGCAGATGTGTATGCCAGCATAGATCGCATTGAATATGCTGATGCAGATCGCACAGCATTAGCAGTCTCCAGCGATAAGAAGCTAATCCCAAGGCGGCAAAATCCCCTTGGTCAACACATCCTCACATCAAATGCTCATCGTCATTGGCAAATCGAATCCGACTCCCACCTGCAAGCCAAACCTGTTCCAAATCTGCAGCTAACCAACGCTGCTCCAAAGACTCAGTTTGCACGCAAACACATTCGACACCAAAACCTCACTTCAGGTGCGTCCATTACCAAAACCCTTTTCTTGCTACATTATCGTCACAACACCAGCACCAGCTTTTCATGTCCGCTCAATCCGTCCCCTACCCACAGCTCTTTGCCTTTTTTATTTTTTCGTCTCTATTACTTCTACTCCCCAAACCACCTCTGCGATAGCCACTGCATAGTTGTACCCACAGGCGTTGCTGAAATCAGCATCACCCATCTCAGCAGTGTAAAGGCTGTGCTCTCAAAGCACGCTCAGCTAGCTTTGTCCTACGCAGCTAGATCGAAGTGCCATCCAAACCTGTACGCACGGCAAAATTCATGTAAGATCCCTAACCTTACTCCTGTAATTTTGTTCCTCAATTTAAGCAAAAACAAAAAACAAGTCTATCACTGCTAACAGCCAATTTGTTAGCAAGTTAGACAATTACAGATGCCACCACAGAGACCCAATTTGCTATAATAGTAGCGAATGAAGCAAGAATTGAGAGAATGCCCACCTCAACTCTGCCAACCCACAGCAAGATCGACATGCCAAAATTCTTCTCGCTCATCAAACAACTCCAGAGGAAAACCTGCAGCACCAATTCAGAGGGAAGCAATCTTGCATTGCCTTTGTCGAAACTCCCCACAACCCTAATCTCCTCTGTAGTTCATGCAATCTCGTTGAGAAGTGGAATTCCTTGCACAACCTAATCCGCTACGCCCAGCCCCAAGGTAAACCCCGCTGCATAGATTACCTCTGTCCTAACCTCCTTGCGCACAATAGCCAGAAAAACCACACGGACCAGAGAAATAACGACAACACCTCACAGTTGTGCATTGCTGCCTTGCACAAGATTCTCTTGCGTTGCAGGATAGACACCGAAACCCACTTTGACAAGCAAAGGCGCAGCTGCTCACAGCAAATGGAGAAGAGACAATCGACGTGGGCAAAAGGAGGGAGCACAAGCATGGACACTGACTCGCATACCACCCACCTCGCGAAGCTGATCGCCGCGAAAGCTGCCAGGGACGCAGCGACGAAGACGAGGCTTACAAGTACCGCTGACAACGATAAAGAAGGCAGCATGTAGAATGCCGTAGACAAGAGCCGGCAGCAGGAGAACCAACACGCGAAGTCCAAGAGCAATCAACAGCGGGAGAAAGACAAAGACGAGCACACGACGACCAACAACGAGAGGAGCAACGAGCAAAGAGCCAACGGAGACGAACGCGCAAGTGCCAACAGCGAAAGGAACAACGACAACGACAAACAAAGAACCAATGGTGAAGACCAAGCGTGGAGCATACGTACAAGAAGCGCGAGCAAGAGTAGCAGGGACAAAAGCGAAGGTCCCAGCGACAGGCGTAGAAGAACCAGCCCCAACAGCAGAGGAACGAGCAAAGAGAGAAACAAAAGCCCCAACAACGTGAGCAGAGGAAAGAACTTAGCCAGCCCAAGAGGACGCACCAGGAGCCCAGTGAAGAAACCGGCCCACACAGAGGAAGCAGAAAAGACTCAAGAAGAGACAGATGATCTCTCCTTTGTATCACCCAAAGGCAAGGCTACAAAAGAGTCCACAGACTCTCAAATAGTGTCTCATGACACTCTATTCGCATTGAGAAAACCCAACTTTTGGCTAGGATTCCACCATATCATCAGGAATTTCAGACCCCACTGATTCTGCACGATTTCAGTGCGTTTATCGTTAAACACTGATTCCGCACGTCATACGCGCATTTAGAAGTGTCGTTATCGTACGGAAGTGACATGCATTACTAAGATGTTGATGCAGTGTCTTTTCAATGATTATGACAAAAGTGTTGTTTCCGCACGAAAGTCGTGCTTGACGGAATCCGTGCGTTAATCGTGTATCTACATTACATGGCTAATAAGACACGGATAACATGCGGTTTTAGTTAATGCGGATTCAGTATCGTATACGTATCATATTAATGCCTTTTCCTATATTCGTGCGATTTCAGTATCTATTATAATGCAAATTATTTTCGTACGACATCCGTGTACAATATTTTAATATATATTTTGGATTCTTTTGGAATCTTTCAAAATATTTTATATTATTTTGGAATATTTTGGAATATTCCAAGAATCTTCTTTAAATTATACTTACGGTTTAATTTCCCAAAACATTTTTAGATCTACATTTATAGAATTTAGAAGCAATACACATTAAAATTTCAAAGAAATAACATTTTATATTTTTAGAATTCAAATTTGGTATTATTGGTTATCATTGTACTTTTCATCATAGGAGGAAAAAGAAAATAGCTCACAACCACCACGATTGTGGCAAAAAATAAAAAAATTCAAAATATTATGAAAAAAATCCTAGATATAGAAAAAGTCCTGCATGATCTAATGCAAAAACAAATTTTGGAAAAAAAGTTTTTTTCACATAGTTAAAAACATTCAAAGTCCGCTGAAGAAAAAAAAACAGCTCACAGCCATGATCTGCCATCACGATTTTGGCAAAAAATAAAAAATTCAAAATATTATGAAAAAAATCCTAGATATAGAAAAAGTCCTACATAATCTAGTGCAAAAAAAAAGTTGGAAAAAAAGTTTTTTCACATAGTTGAAAACATTCAAAGTCCGCTGAAAAAAAAAACAGCTCACGGTCATGATCTGCCATCACAATTTTGACCCAAAAAAAAAAACTCAATATAATCTGAAAAAATTTGTAGATGTAGGAAAAGCCCTGCACGTTGTAGTGCAAAAACAAATTTGAAAAAAGAATTATATATACATAGCAAAAAATTGTCAATGGTTTCATTCTTTTATAATTAGCAAAAGAGTTCCATTCTATGCATCGAGAGTTCCATTCTATGCATTTTGTGGTGATTTGGTGGTTTGGAGGTTTGGAGCTTGGTTGACAATCGGGAGGTCGTGAGTTCAAATCCCGCCATCGGCAATAGAGCTTGGAAAGCCATTGTGGGCCCCACCGCGGGTTCGGGCAATTTCCGTGCAGTTAAAGTGGGTAGGGAGGAAAATTATTATTTTATATTATTTTAATATATTATTTTATATTTTTTAATAATAATATTTTGATCAAATTTAGATATAGAAAGAAAATAAAATCTAGATATGGAAAAGATGATGTCGCACGAAAAACGCACTGAATTAGTGTAGTTTTAAAGACGATTAAAACACGACATTTGACGACTACAAAGAGTGCTGAATTCATACGTTTTCAATAGATGTATCACTCGTGTCGAATCAGTACTATATCCGCTTATACGAACATCGTGTCATATCAGTGTAGTTGCGATGAATGACGCAACGATGCAGAATTAGTGCGAAAACTGTACGAACCCTTGAAATATCGGAAATCGCACTTAAATCGTGCAGAATCAGTGGGGTCCGAAATTCCTGATGATGGAAAACTAGCAAAAGAAGGCAATGATGAGGTTATGTTCTCGGATGAGACAATTAAAGAGATGACCACTAGAGGAATGTCGGAGAAAGAGGCAGACGAGACATGGGGGCAACCGTAGATTTCCCACGTGTCCCACAACTTTTGTACCCCATGAGTAGAGACGATGGCATTTTGGGTCAACATTACAACTTGACCCAAGTACCATTTGATATCCTGATAAACCCTGAAACGGGTTTATCACTTGATTTCCACGTGGAAATACATTTTGAGACACAACCGGAAAACACACATTTACATGATCAAATCAAACCAATGGTCATGGAGAGACTTGAAGAGATGGGCATTCCCTTAGGCACGGATCTCATTGATCCCGTTGCGGTGATATGCTTTAGCACCAAAAAAAGGGGACAAAGAGGAGTATGGAACGGAGTGATAAAACTCCATCTTTTGAGACCCGAGATTGACGGAATTGCCATGCTTAAGGGACTTTGTTCCTTTCTTCTCTACCTTGAGAAAACAGAAGAACAATTTGATGACTTTACTTCAAATTATCACTTGGGGAAAGTTTGTAAGAGCTTCCATGAGGTTGCTAGGAATGATGAGCTTTCCATCAAGATCAAAAGTGAGAACATAGTGGATATATCCGCTTCCGCTCTTTTCTATGACATTTTAGAGTCAAGTTTCCATAAGAAACAAGACTTTGAGATCACCAGTGTTCACAAAGGCATAAAAGATAGCCATGCCTTTATCATGGCACCTACACCACCACAAGCGGATAAAATCCGCCTTCACCACATTCCCGCCAAGCAAGAGATTATTGCTCCTCAAAGGAAGTACTTCTCCAATTCCCGTATGACGCCGGAAGCCAAGGCAAAGAAGGATGCCATCACTCTAACCCTCTCTCACCTCCCCATTTTGCTTTCGGTTAATGACACCACGGATGCAATTAACAAAATCATGGATGCTAGCAATGTCATTTCTATTTGGTACCATAGGGAGGTTGGAACCAAGCATAACGGTATGGCAAATGTTCAATGTGTTAATCCCATTGTGTATCGTCAATTCCTCAACAAAACTCTAACCATTGGTGGCAATTATGTTGCTTTTTTGCCACGTAGGAGAAGCTTGGAAGGACTTGAACCACCATCAAAGGAGCTAGTTGACAAGTGGGGCTTTAATGACATCAACACGGCGTTAGTCAACACGGGTTGCATCATTGACAACAAGCACTCCACCACTTACAAAAGAAGATGTTATCACGATTGTGGAGGCTAGCACTCCACCACTTACAAAAATAAAAAGGTATATACTAATACCAAAAAATACATATATGTTTATACAATACCTTTCTGTACAAATACAAATACCAATACAAATACCAATACAAACACCAAATCCAAAACTAATACCAACAACAAAAACAAAACAAACAACTATGACAAAATAAATAAAAACAAAAATAATCAACATACAAAATACATAACACACAAAACAAATAGAAGAAATATAAAACCCAACAAAAAACAAAATAACAACAAACAAAACAAATGGACTCGGCCTAACGGCCTCGTCCAAAATAAATACCATCAACAACAATGGACTCGGCCTATCGGCCTCGTCCAAAATAGACAAAAAATTACAAATATACATAATATAGTAGAAAAAACAATCCAAAAACTCCCTTAAAAAGAAACTTTCTACACCAATTACTATTATTATGCGGGGACATAGAATCCAACCCCGGCCCAATGCCAGACTTACTAAAAACACATCCATCTACTCATAAAAGTAGATCAAAAACATACTTTATTCCAAACACGATTAAATTACAACCCGAGTACCAACATTTAACAAAACAATTCGCACCTATCCTAAATATAACCCATCCAAACCATGTGGAAGCCAGTAACGATTATCCACACATAGCAAATTATATTTACCAAAACCAACATCATCCATCACCAAGAATTCTATACGCACTCATAGTTACAGTAAGTCCGTCAAAAGAATCATGTGACCAACTCCTTATACAAATCTCCAACCCCGATTGGACGACATTACTGCTAGAAAAAATATCCTCACTCCAAAATCCACCAGAGAGACACATATTGACTACACATCCATATACAGAATTTACAAATAACAATCAAAACATAATAAACCCACCAAATACAATTCATAAAGAAATATATGCTTTTATTCATCAACATAACGGTCCAATAACCCTTCAAAACATGACTAATGAATTCCCATTTCTTCCTATAAATTTATTAGAAGAAACATTAAAAATACATGAACCATTACAAGAATACACTCACCCCCCTCCACTTCCAAACATACCTATAATACAACCACAAGAAATACATACAACAAACCACAATACAAGATTCATTACATGGAATGCCTCTTCACTAAATACGGCCCTTCAGGAACTAATCAACACACCGGATGAACCTGCTATCATCACAATACAAGAAACTAAAATAACTGCTACAAAATCCACCAAATACATACAAAACCTATTTCCAAAATACAAACTAATTTTTAACAACACACACGCCCTAACAAGATGCATGCAACAACGAATGCCATACATACCCACAAGAGGAGGTCTCCTCACACTAATTCACCAAGAATACACTTATCCCGGTAACATCACTAAAATCCCAACTCCCAAGGTAATATCACCTTATTTACAAATAATAAAAATAGACAATAATCCACTACAAACTTGGCTAATTATGCACATGTATATGCCGTCTTATGTAGAAGACACACGATATATACCATTGATCCAACAAAACATAACACAACAAATCAATGCACATCCAAATACCACATACATAATGTGTGGAGATTTTAATAGAGACATAGCACTTATTGGACGTAAAAATAATACTGACACAACACCACCACAAATAGAAGACATAGAATGGAGAACATTTACAAATAATCTCCAATTAGAATACATCCCAACAAACTACCCATATTCCAAACAAGGAGGTCAAAATTGTAATCAAACCAGCCTAATAGATGGATACTATATCAAAACACCAGATAATACTTTATACACATCAACCACAAACAACGACTACAACCTTAACTCTGACCACTCGCCAGTAGCACTACACATACCACCGAACGCCCTATTAGCAAGACCCATTCCAACAACAAATAAAACAACAAAAATTCTAAATCCTATACCACAAGAAAATATGGAAAAATTCAAAATAGAATATTTTCAAGAAAATGCTCTACAAATAAACGAACTCGTCACATTACTATCAAACGATCAACTAACAGACATCCAATGGCAAACATCATGTTCAAAACTAGATCACTTAATACAAAAAATATCAGACAAAATTCAAGAAACCTGCAGTGCTCCACCACTCCCAACACTAACAAACCACACCTCTCAACAAGGAGGCTTCTTACCGAGAAAACTACAAAAATCATGGAAAAAACACCTATCCACCTACCATTTAATTAGAAAAACAATTTACATAACAAAAAATACACAAAACTAGCAAACACATCCAATAATTGAAGAATTAAAAACCCATACAAATGTAAACATCCCACCACTCTCAACCCAAGAACATGACCAAATAGAATGGATCCAAGCACTAGTAGAAATAGCCAAAACAACAAAAATACAAGCACGTAAAATCACTACAAAATATACCCAAAGTTGTATAAAAAAGGCAATTCAAAAATACAGACAACTATACGACAAAAGCCCAAAGAAAATAAACAAGAAAGTTTTCAAAAATCAAGAAATACCACCACTAGACTGCATTATGGACAGAAACAACAACATACTGACCAACCCAGAAGACATAGCAAATGAAATCCACATACAACAATCAATTAGCAATAGACCTACAGTACCGACATGTTACTACCAACCCGAACACGCAGTACAATGCACTTGCGGAGTTAGACAATACCCATGGCACGACCTTGATGGTTTTGTAATAGAAAAAAGAGGACATCCACAAACACCACTTTATAAACACTTTGATAAGGAAATATATGAAATATGTCTTAAAAACCTATCCAATAACAAAACACTTGGCCCAGACAAAATCCCCAATTCAATACTAAAAAACATGCCCGAAAACTTCCAAAAACTACTCTTTTTATTTTTTAATCATTGCTATAAACAAAAACAAATCCCAGCCTCATGGAAAATTAGTTTAACCATACTACTTTATAAAAAAGGAAATCCAGCACAACTGCCAAACCACAGACCAATAGCACTTGCAAACACAATATACAAACTCTTCACCAGTACGTTAACATACATATTATCAACATACGGTGAAAAATACCAAATTCTACACGATAGTCAAGAAGGATTCAAAGCAGAAAGAAGTACAGCAAGACAATTACAACTCCTCATTGCAGCACTAGAAGATGCAAAATTTACAAACCAAGACATATATCTACTTTATATAGACTTCAAAAACGCATTTGGCTCACTAGACCACCCAAGACTCTTAACTATAATGAAAGACCTTGGATACCCAGAAGATGCAATTATGCTAGTTGGCAACATCTACTCCCATTCAAACACCATTTTTACCGGTGAACACTTTGGCAAAACAAAACCAATACCAATTCAAAGAGGAACCATATAAGGAGATACATTTAGCCCATATCTTTTCATAATTTTTCTAGAACCACTCTTGAGATGGCTACAAAGAGGGGAAAATGGCTACAAATTTGGTACATCAAAAATCCAAATTAGCTCTGCAGCATACGCGGACGATTTAGCAGCTATATCAAACAATACAAAAGCACTACAAATACAACTAAACAAAATTGACAAATTCTGTGAATGGGCGGGCATGGACTTGGGAGTCACAAAATGCGCTGTTACCGGTTGCCCAAATAAATCCAAAATGCCACCAAACAAATTTAAAACCCACATCACAAACCAAAAAATCAATTACAGAGACCAGACAATACCAATACTCCATCAAAACGAACCGTATGTATACTTAGGCATACAATTAGTTCCATCACTAAAATGGAAATTCCAAACACATATCACCACAACTAAAATAATAGACCAATGTACACAATTATCAAAATGCCCTGCCACCATCAAACAAAGAATCAGTATGGTGGACACAGTAATCAGAGCAAGCATAGCCTACAGCTTCTATGCAGTCCCATATTCCCTACCAACGATTAATAAACTGGATAAGAAAATTATTGCAATCCAAAAAAACAATATGTGGACTACCTAAAAGCACTGCAAACATAATAACACAACTACCCCATGATTTATTTGGACTAGAAGCCTTCTCTCTAAAAACTGCCTACCTCAGATGCATTGGTGAACAACTTCGAAATGCATTTAATGACAAAGGGAGGTTTGGAATAATATATAAAGGACTAATACAACACATACTTGTTAAAGCCAGGGGTGCCGAAAACATCCCACAAATTAAGCGCCAAGATTGCATTACATCACCTACAACATGTACATTATTCCTTCTACAAACAGAAGTTAGTGTACACCTTAAAAGCATAGAAGAGAACTTTCAACTTGATATGACTGAACTAGAACGAGAATGGCGTTCTGCAGTCATAAATGATTTACCACAATTAGACCCAAAACTCTCCATCAAATTATTATATAAATTAATGGCACACAAAATCTACAATATTAATCAAATCATCCTTCCCAACGGCACAAAACTAATGTCACCAGAAGAATTTAAAATATACTATCAAAATCCAACTAAACTAGACAAAAGTGCACTAAACATAGAAGAACAACTCTTCTGTGAACCAAAATGTGACGAAGAGTGCCCAAACCCATGTCAAATACACTTACCACCCCGTACTCTAAAAAATAAATACAAAATATACAACCATAGAATAATACCAAGAACACCAACAAATCCCGTACAAGTCCCTCCACCTCCACAACAACCAGCCCCACCACAAAACATAAAAAACGACCCCGTAAGATTCCCCATTCACACAATATTAAACCACAAAACAATTACAACTAAAGACAAATATAAAATACCAAAAAAATACAACACCTATCTATTTCAATGGATAGACTCAAACCATATAACATATAATAAATGGTTAGTACAACGCGAACTATTCCCACTAAATCTACCAACAGTTATACATCATAATATAAACCTACTCACAAATTACTATACAGATCTTAAAAACAAACACTATAAAAATATTATAAATACACAATTTACACTCGAACAAAACAGAGACACTAGACACATCCCACCCCCAACAATAACTCCCTACATAAAAACATCCACAATTGAATGCAACCCAGACAGAGACATAGACACAAACAAGTACACCATACAAACACAAAATGAAAAAACCCACATATATAATGACATCAGTAAATATATCACCACCATCCCAACTACAAGAATAAAATGGTTATGGCAACAATATAACAACAATAAATACAACAACCATAGACTAATCCCTGCAATACAACCATTTGAAACGGAAGTAGTCTGGTTATACCAAAGATACGAACACAAAAACCACAAAAAGAATACAATAAAAACACCACACCATACCATTCCATCCAACATTCTAGACACACTAATAACAACATTTAATATAACACACTCATACTTCTCCTCACCAATTACATGTTCCATGAAATCTATCCAATTCTTCTCTACATTCGCTAGAGATAAGATTTTTTGGCTCACTAGGAACAGCCTTTCAATACAAATGGAAAGGTATTGGATATGCTCACCCAAATGACGCCGCAACATCACAACAATCAATACACTGGGCTAGACTAGCAGCAAAACAAGACCCATAAACTGTCACCATTTTAGCAATCCCGGACACCAACTGGTATCAGAACCTATCACCGTACAACGGACCCTTTCCAAATACACACGCCATTATACACTTTGCCGCGGACACCGTTACATATGACGAACCAACAATCCCACTAATACCCAACAAAACCCGTGACGAACCAACAATCCCACTAATACCCAACAATCCCACTAATACCCAACAATCCCACTAATACCCAACAAAACCCGAAACGAACCACTTGCAATACACATATGGTGTATTCATCATCAAAACAACAACATTGGCACAATAAACCAAATAAACACCATAAACACAGTAATTGAAAATCTACAAATTACACAATACCATACACAAACAGCACCACCAACACCATTAAACACAAAAGTTAACAAAAACACAAAATGGAACAAACTTCTATACCCACCCTATAACAATCTACAAAACACGTGGGTAGATCCCCTTCCAAACTTCGAAATAAACACTACACAAATTTTTTTACCACAATACAGCTATTACACAGATGGATCCTTTTTACCACCTAAAGAAGCGGATGATGGCCATTGGAAAAAAGAAAAAGCTGGATATGGCATAAACAACTCAACAAAACTAGATGTACAAATATCAAAAAGACTGCCTGGACTACAAACATGCTTCAGAGCAGAATTAATGGCCATACACGAAACACTTTCACTAATCACCACTCGATATGTGAACGAACCTGCACATATTTTTACTGATTGCCTCAATTGTATACATGTTCTAAACACACAATTAAAACACCCTACCCAACAAAATAACCACGCAGATAAAACCATATTAAAAGAAATAGTTCAAATGCTACAAAAGCGTACACAACCCACCACAATCTACAAAGTTAAAGCGCTCACCAAAATCAACAGAAATGAACACGCAGACCAACTCGCAAAAGAAGGAACCATGAAAAGAGGCTATCAACCAGCAGCAAACCTACACGAATTTGCACATACCACACCTTACTACTTCCAAAAAGATACCTGGCCCGGTCGTATCAAACGACCAGACAAAGGTCCAGTTAGATGCTTGGAAGAATACATCAAGAAACATGACCGTGAACATAACCTCGAACTACTGGCAGAACACTTCCCCAACATCAATAAATGGACAACAAACCCCATCATAGAAAACGAAATGTCCAATGATTTTTGGAAAAACCCAGAAATAACAGACGCACAAAAAACAAGCATACTAAAATTTAGAACCGGTCAATACATGGGTAATGCCAGAAAACAATTAATTTTCGGCATACAAAGATTCCCCTCAAAAATATGTCCCATATGTAATTCACAAGATGCAGATACATGGCTACATGTACTTCTAATATGCAAACAACACCACATACACGCACTAAGAACCAAAAGACACAATAAAGCGGTATGGGAACTAAGAAAATTAATATTATCCTCAAATAAATCAAGATGCTACACTCTCATGAATGCGGGCACATTCAACAATAACCCACAAGAAAATACAGTTCCTCCATGGTTATTACCATGTACTTGTAATCAACAAAGATGTCAATGTAATGCCAGATTCAAACCAGATATCCTATGCATTAAAGGTCTCCCATACCAAAGTCCGCCGCCTCTAACCCTGATGATAACCTTACTGTACAATTTATAGAATTCACATACACAAACGACAGATTTCACTAGAAACAATTGGCAGAAAACTTTTAAAATACCAACCTCTAATTAACAATATCATACAACAAGGCTGGAAAGTGGATCCCATCATAGTCATTACAGCTGGTGCTAGAAGAACCACACACGTCCCCTCAATGAAACTACTTGAAACTAAATTCAACATCTATGAAACCTCCATAAAACACACATTCAAAGCAATAAATACCATTGCCATACAGTACGCCGGATCTATCCTTTTACATAAAAGACGTATAGAAAATAATCAAACAATACCAACAGGCGTAATACATTAAAAGAAGGGGGGTAGTGGTGAAAACCACTGCTAGCCACTCTTTTTCAAACAACTAGCTCAGCTTGTCTCAGGGGATAGGACGGGCCGGTTGGTTGGTACAACTTTCTTGCCATAATAACTCACTAGCAGCACCAAGCCATGTGTATCACACCACTGCTCAACGAGCCCAACTGGTTTCGAACCCAGACCGCATAATCGTGATACAACGCTCTTCACCAACCAACCAAAGAACTCATGACTTGGTGATAATAATTAATACCAAACATACCCTTATACAACTAACACCCAACCGGCATCTTCTCGTTTTTTCCTTTTGTTATTGTTACTGTTATTTTGCTTCGTTACCACAGTGTCCATCCTCGAAAGAGGAAAGTAGTACTGTTCCAATGTCCCTTTGTCCCGTGGGGACCAGGTCATTGACTTTACGAATGGACACTTTATTCACGCCGGCCCATTTCTTTGGGTTGGTGTTTCTATCTATCTAATAGCAATAATCGGTGTAGGGATCTTACACTCTTTGCATACACCGAACAACACTCAGTTGAATCCCGAACAATGAAGATTCACAAATTCTGAACGCGGAAAAGAATGCCAAATGAATATTTCTCAAACAACTTACAAAACATAGCACGTCTGCTCTTAGAAACTGACAAAGTTTGGGCCAGCCAAGTCCTTGGTTGGGTCATAAGAGCATTCCCACCGGGTGTTTTGCATCCATAAAAAGTCAATGTAAAAAGTCAATGTAGATGACGAGTCTCAAGTCAATCAAGCACAAATGAGACCTTGCCCATTTCTAATGAGCGTTGGGATAGAAAATTTGGGGCAAACTTTTACATATGTTTATATTTTAGAGATACAATATGAGAAGAACCGTAAGTGGGGACGTTGCACTAGTAGGAAATGTGTCATTTTTGAATTATCGTAAATGAAAAGGAATGAAACCGCGCCATGCACATAGATTGTGTCAGTACTAGTGAGTGGTATTGGTCATAAGAAGATAGAAATATAAACATAATATTCTGCCATTATTCATTGTTTCCACGAAGTGGGGGATGAAAATCGACAGGTGTGCTACCAATGTTGTTTCTTTATCCCCATCACCAACTCAAGTCATGTCTCTAAAGCTTTAGAGACAAAGAATACCCAGCGGACGGAGGGTCTAGCCATCCAATCCGTCTAGGAATGGAAGGCCAAATCCTTCCTCCACTTTTTGGATAGCCTACGGCCTACTACCAGGGCTGCATACGCTTTCAAAAACTTGGCTCGCTTCAAGACATGTATTCTTTCCTTTTCTTCATTGCTCTTCCAATGACTTAGGGCAAGTTTCTATGTGAGAATCGGTTGAGTGAAAGGCACTAGAAGACAAGAAATGAGGTCTCAAGAACCACTTATACTCCACACATTTCGATACAAATGAAAACATGTTTATGGATTGGGTTCTCTTAGGTCTATTCATTTCATTAGTTGCATCGCCAACTTTTACCTTTTCTAGACTGATCACCAACATATGGAAGCCAAGGAGTGCACTCTATATTATGTTTAAAAATCACGTGCGTTCGTGACCCCTTCTAAAACCTCCATGTATACGAGGGGTTATATGTCTAAAATCCTTTGTATACATATTCATTTTGTTCTAAATATATGTTTAATGTAAATATACGTTAATATTTTGAGCTCTAAATATGTTTATTGTCTGTGTACGTCATACAATAGTGTTCAAATTAGTACCCCTTTTGTGAACTCACGTATACATGTACATGTTTAGTACAGTGCACTCCCTAGACATGGAAACCTGGCCTTACTGGACTTCATCTGAGGACATGCATTATTCTTCATTTTCTAGGGTCATTCCCGGGGTCATTTTCAGAACATTACTTTCATTCTTTTGAAAAAAACTCTTTTCAGATTATGGTGTATACCAAAATTAAGCAAAATATGTACTTCATTACCTTCATTGATCAAATTAGCTATTTGTTTTCATTGCCACAAAGTAAGTCGTCAAAGAATGTTATTATTACCATTTATTTATTTAATTTTAAATTTTAAATTTTAAAATACAAATTTATTCATTATTTTTAATTATTATTTTTAAAATAAAAATATTTAAAAATCAATTCCCAATCTGATGTGGCTGAGAAGCAACCACATCAAATCCACGTCAAATTTAAGTTTTTCAAATATTTAAATCTTATATGTATTTAATTAATTTTTGTGCATGAAAACGTGTAGCCTTCTAAAAGTCTCAAATGTCTTTTAATGCATCAATGTTTATGATTCTCTCTAGCATGTGTTGTATTGTAAGTTTTTTTCTATCTACCAATGAGAATATTGATCTAAATCTACACAAAATTGGTATTTTATAAAAGTTTCACTGCATACTCTTATCTAATACTTCTATAACCAATCACACCAAGTTTTGTTTTTTCAAAAATATAATGTTGATTTCTGGTGAATTTTATAAGTGTTTTTGGTGTTTAAGGTGATAAATTCATATAAAAATCATTTATGATAGATTTTAAAATTTCAATTAGACCAACAACTTTCTGGTAGTAAAAATTTTCAAAAGGCTACAAATCTCCATATAAATGGAATGCCATATTGATTGTCTTCTATTACATTTGACTACTCATTACTTCTAACTCTACAATTGCTATATTTATTGTACGCACAAAAGTAATTTAATGAAAAAAATGTAGTTAATTTGATCAATGAAGGTAATGAATTACATGTTTTGCTTCATTTTGGAGTACGCTATTAATGCACCAAATAATTCTCAAAAAATTGAACTTAGGAACATTGTGAAAATGACCCTCAAAAATGAAAAAAAAATTATTTCTTTTGGAAGTGTGTCAAATAACCTAAAAAGAAAAAATTCTCAAAAGAATGAAAGTAATGCTGTGAAAATGACCCAAAAAAATGAGGAATAATGCATGTCTTTAAGTGAAGTGAATCCACTTACTAAGTCTCTGGAAGAGCCATGAAGAGAAGGAATGCATGTCTTGAAGCACATAACATTTTTTAGCAGACCCATTGTTCATTCTTGAGAATTAGGATTGCAAGCCATAATCGTTACATGAAATGTAATCTTTTCAAGAATGCAAGCCATCTTTAGCTAAAGATGGCTTGGTAGCTCAAGAAACTTATATTTTTTTAATAGTTTTCACTTCACCAATTCCCTGTTCAAATGTTTTATGCACCTACAAAAGGGTGTGTTGCAATACTACAGTAGTCGTACTTTAAACCACCACAACTCCTAAAACCACCAACTTTTACACCTTTTCTTCATTTTAGGGAGGAAATGTAAGGTGTTCTTAGAATTGACAATTTTAGAAAACCATTATAAAGTGTTGTTTAAAGGAAAATTTTGGAACTGATATACATATGAAAGTTGTAGATTTTGAAATTTAGATTCCACCCGTACAGTTCAAAAGCCAAATTCCATCACCAATATTTTTTTAATAAAATTTAAGAGTTAAAATAAAAAATCCCTTCTAAATTTGATTAAAAATATACTAATAATTTTTGAGTAGAAAATGTTGAATCGGATTTGAAATGAGATACTCTTTCAGATATAGGGATTTTTGAAATTTTTGTGCTTGTTAAATTTATGACCTCATTTTTGCATGGGCACTTTTGATTTAAAGTCAATGCAATTTTGGGTTGGTTGAATTTTCACATACTTATACGCTTGTAATTTTAGAGAAGTATGTAGATAGATACTGTAGATAGATAGATATGAACTCCGGTCCTCTTTCGAGGCCGGCGTGAATAAAGTGTCTGTTCGTCTTGACAATGAGCCAGTGCCCACCGGACAAAGGGCCGAGAAGTATGTACTCTAATAACACCAAATCCAACCGTTGAATAGGATAAGAACTTGATGAAATATCTCTAAAAAAAAATGTTTCATGCTGAAAAGGTTCACGAGGATGGAAACTTGGATGAAAACAAACATCCATCGATAGCACAGGGGTCGGTTGGGCCTTTAAGGGATAAGAAAAAAGAAAAAATACACAAATTAGAAAGGGAGACCCTTGGGATGGCTTGACTGCAAGATTTTAAACACATTTTGCAACTAGTCCTTGTTGCGTGGAATGACCTGTTGCTTGCACTGCCCTGGCCCACGTCTCTCTGTCTGTAAGTTATTCTATTCTTTGTCCTTTCTTTCGGGATCTCCAACTTGCTTGGCGCACAACTTGCTCAGACAGATCGAGCGGGCGGGCGCTCAAAACGAGGTAGCGGCCGAGTGTCGAGGGCCTGGGTGGAGCTGCAGCAGCTCTTAATTATTAGTGTACTTAAGCTGGGAAGACGAGTCAGTGCAGATCGAGTAACGTACTACTGTGAGCAGCATCAGTCTCGGTAGGCATCATTTTCAGTAAAAATTATCGGAGCGCCAGACTTTGTTCAGTCCGTTGCTGATATACCTCGCTGCCTGCCAAATTGACACGCTTGCATCTTCAGTCAGCTAGCTCGCTCGCTAGTTGAGCGAGCACGGTTTGGATCTTGGCTGAATTACCTCATTTGATTGAACTAGCTTGTTCCTGTACGTTCTAGTAAGCCAGGGCATTAATTCAAGGTCCTCTTGTGCCTCGTTTTCACTCTGAATTGGTCGAAAGAGCGAGGCTCCTGAAGGCGGGCGAGGTAGTATGTTTGAAGGATCATCTGTGACAATATATCGTCGAATCTGTGCTCATCTTAGCACCGGTATACATTACTTGCTCATGTGAGGATCGAGTGACCATGTGTTCGTCTATCGCCAGAGTCATGGCATGCAGAGTTCTGTAGCTATGTAACTTGTAGTTGGTTTGGTGAACTCCTCAATTGGGCTGAATCACTTCACGCACTATATTTTTGGTGACGATTATGTTTCACAGACAGGCTGAATAATCTAAATCATCATGATTGATAAACTGGATCATTCTCAAGATACATAAACTTGTTCGTCTTAGAGCTTTCTGCATTATGTACCAATTGTGTTTTTATTATGAATGTTTCTGAACAGTACGGACGTACGTACATGATGACTGTCAGTGCTTGGAGGCATAGCAGAAGCTGCTTTCAACGGGCCCGCCTAGTACGTTGAATTTGGAGGATAGTCACTATTCTGCATTCTTTATCGTACGTACGCTCTCTTGATCAGGTACTTTGCAACTGCATGCCCCCCACAGCTCGAAAAGCTAGTAAGAGGAAGCACCGCATCCATAGCTACAGTGACTTTGTGTTCCCTTTCCTTTCTCTTGTGTTAATTGTTTATTCGTTACCAGTCACGATCATATGCTCAGTCTGGTTCCTGTGACCAGAGATGTCGATGAATTGTCATGTTTCACAGGAAGTTTAAAGTGGATTCCTGTGACGTTTTCCCTACATACACTGGAAGCTTTTGAAGTTTTAGCCCCCGGGGCTAAAACGGCTGTGGAGGGCTAAACCACAACGTTTAGCCCCGGTTAAACCCGAATCTCTCCTTTTTAGCCCCGGCTAATTTGTGTTTTAGCCCCAGCTAGTGGTACAAAAAGGGGCTAATAGTACAAAAAAATTAGCCCCCCTCATTTTCCACATAGTGTTTAAGGAGGGCTAAAGAGGGGGCTGAACTACCCCAGTTTAGCCCCGGCTAAACTGATCAAAGTTTCCAGTGATACACAGGGAATCTGTAAAAGAGTCGCACAATTGCAGAGGGGAAAACTGAGACACACAGGGAAAACTAAGACACAGGGAACACTCAGTTTTTCCCTGTTGTGCATGTCTCAATTCTCCCTGTGTGTCTCAATATTCCCTGTGTGTCTTAGTTCTTTCTTGTGGACTCTTTACAAATTCCCTGTGTGTTTCATTACACAGGGAATACTCACGTAAACACACAAGAAATCCACTTTAAGCTCCTGGTGTTTATAGCTAGCGCAGTCTCAGCCTTTGATTGCCTTTCTGTCCGAATTTCATAATTTGGACCTTCTTCGGAATGCAAATAAACACTTTTAGTACTCCGTGAGAAAATAGAAGAAGAGAAGAAGAGACTAGGAACTCGTGAGAATATAAAAGAAGACAAAACGAGGGGTCCAGGGCTAGGCGGAACTAACTGCACTTCGTCCTGCAGTAGCACGTGTACACTGCCATGGCGCGGCCAGTGGCTCCAAAAAAATTGTCTCAAAGCGAATTACGCGGCTCGACATTTTTGGAGCACCTGATCGGCAGACACTGCATATGTATAGCCACGCGTGTGCTACAGACCACACACTCCTCCTGACCATAATTATTTAATTTCAGTGACAAAGACGTTTATCATGGTTAACATAATTATTTACTGTTTCATTACATACACAAGCTCAATGTGTTTGCGTCTGTATCATACATACAGGTAGATCAGAGGAAGGCGCGGCTCAACGCATATACAGTATTGTCAATACAGGATGGCTCGCCCTTGGGCACGAATTGCAAAACTTATACCAGCCGTAGGCCTCGTTCTCTTCCTCGGCATACTATTAATATTCATCTTCAATGGCAGCAATGACTCGTCATCACAGGAATCCCGAGTTTTCTCGAAAACTGCAAATTCTAGAAAGCTGTCAAGTACTGAAGTGGTAAAACACCCGTTGGACCCTCTTACATCTGCTGAGTTCTTGATAGTACAATCTGTGCTGCAACACGCATCGCTGCTTGGGGGGCAGAATCAAGTGCTCAACACTGTGGAGCTCGATGATCCCGAGAAGCCAGAGGTGATGGGATGGGAGCCTGGGAGTCCCATCCCGGCGCGCCACGCCGAGGTGAGTACATATATTCACAATCAAATTACGGTCTTCTACAATGCTTAAATTTTACTTTGATTGAACACTCAAATTATCTTTTACTATCAATTTGAAATTAGTAACAGTATTGTATACCAAAACAACCCTGTGGTTACTGTACATTGTCCAACTTGATTTTTATATGGTAAACATACATCAATTTAGTTATGGATTAAAGACTGAAAAGTGCCTTTACCCAGTCTTTAATAAGGGTTGTAAAGAGCTCAATAAGCACTAAGATTCCTTTTAAAATGCACAATCATAATTTCAAATTTCAATTACAGTGTAAGCTCTTGTCGGGAGTCCTTAATTCAGGCGTCCTATGTATTGATTTTTGATAGTGAATTATGCATTCAGGTAGTAATGACGATCGATACAAAACCACGCAGGATGGTGGTCGATTTAAGTGGCTCTGGAAGATTGCTTGAAAACAAACTCATTCCGGGATCCGGTTACCCCGCTTTGTCAGCCGACGCGGAGAATGCAACGGTGTATATTGCATTAACTTATCAACCATTTCTGGACTCGCTTGCAGCGCGTGGGATTCCAGTGGAGGACGCCTTGTGCCTTCCCAACAGCTCGGGTTGGTTCAACCTTCCTTCCGAAGTAGGCAAGATTCTGGTTTATCTGTATTGCTTTGACACCAAGGGCACGGCGAACGTGTACACCCGGCCGATTGAAGGGCTGACCATAGTCGTGGACGTCACGGAGATGAAAATCATCAAGTATCTAGATTTGCGGAAGCTTCCAGTTCCCAAGAGTGAAGGCACCGATTACAGATTCTCGCAACTAAAAGGGCCTTTTCTGTCGCTACCCCGTCCCGGTGTTATTGAGCACCCGAGCTTCACCCTGGATGGCCACACTGTGAAATGGGCAGGCTGGGAGTTTCACGTTCGGCCCAATCTAAGGTCAGGAAACGTGATCTCTCAAGTCAAGTTTGATGGCCGCAGCGTGATTTACCAGAGCTTTATATCGGAGATTTTTGTACCTTACCAATCGCCTGAGAGTGATTGGTACTGGCGGACCTACTTTGATGCAGGGGAATATAATCTTGGGTTCTTGGCTCTCCCTCTGGTGCCTCTCAATGATTGCCCTCGCGGTGCTAAATTCATGGACGCCATGTTCGCTGGGCCCGATGGGTCCCCGTATGTTACCTCCAACTTGATTTGCATTTTCGAGCGGTACGCAGGCGACGTCGCTTGGCACCACACTGAAGTCTTGCCGTTATATGATGTACGTATCAATAAATTCTTCACCTTGTTGATTTACAATCAGTACGTGTTCCATTAATAAAGTACTTGATTACACCTTTAATTATCTTCTAATTCATCCATTTTTGATCACTATGTATGTCCTTCGAGTCGAGAAAACTTACTATTGCTTATACATAACATGTTGAATTCCAGAACCACACTGTACGTACATTCATGTAAAAGATTGTTATGGATCGGGATGAGTCTTTGGTATGAGGAATTGAATAATTTGATTTATTTCGGCGAGCAGATTCATGAGTCTAGGCCAAAGGTGACCTTGGTGACGCGAATGATCACCTCAATCGGGAATTACGACTACATCATCGACTGGGAGTTTCAAACGGATGGAACCATTCGTATTAAGGTGCACACCTCATTCACTGCTAGGTTTCCAACTCCGTTTTATTCACAATTATTGTTTGATTACAGTATTCCTCACTCGGTGTGCTTATCTTTGAACCACACTATCTAGAGTATACAATTCAGGACAGCAATTATAGTTAATTACTGCCTGGTAAAATGGTCAGGGTTCCTGGTGGGGAGTTTCCCAGTTGAATCAACACCAGCCCTAACTTTCTTTTAGGGCTTTCAATAGTGTGAGATCGCCATAATTAATCTTCAATTTTATAGAAAATATTGGGAGAAAATTTCTGATTTGGATGAAAATAACACTAAAATGTGGATGAAAATCATTATTTTTCTATTATGTAGAAATTATATGCGATTCCACCATATATATATTATTGTGTGTCGCCAAATGAATTCAGCATGCACTCTCTTGAAAAAAAACCCTGGCTGATCAACACGTACAGGTGGAAGCAACGGGAGCTTTGGAGATAGGATCAAGCACTATAGAACACATGAATGGAAACATGACCAAGGACGAGATTGACATGATGTTCGGGACTCTGATCTCCGAAAACAGCATCGGTGTGTTCCACGACCATTTCTTCAACTTCCACATCGACCTGGACGTGGACGGCCGGGAAAACTCGTTTGTGCGAGGCAAGCTTGTGAAACATATCATCCCGCCTGACGTGTCGGTCCGGAGGAGTCGGTGGGGCGTGGAGAGGGTTGTTGCGAAGACCGAAGCCGACGCCCGCATCCAGATCGACAGCCTGCAGCATCCGTCCCATTACTACGTCATGAATCCCACCAAGAAAACTCGCCTCGGCAATGAAGTCAGCTATCGCCTTGTCCCCGGCGCCGTTGCGGCCGCTCTTCTCGACCCGGCTGATTATCCTCAAATTCGAGCTGCGTTCACTGATAATCAGGTAACAACTTACATAACATAATATTATATATTAAACACACACTCACATATATATGGACACAAGCAGACTCAGATTCTAGACACAATCTACCAACTAAGAAAGATTACATGGACCCACATGCATGCACACAATCTACATCTCGATGCCAGGTCATTTGTGCTCTGTACACATCTTTCATTTATTGCTACAACAGAAATCCCCGGAAGAAATCATTAGAACAAGCAACACAGTCTGCGAGACAGAATAAGTACAGTAGAAGCGAACGATTGCTTGGATGAATGTCAACTTACATCTAATGCACCTACACTACATATAACATGAATTCCAATAAACAACTGATGTTGTATAGGTGTTCCTGGGAAGGTCGATTTATAGATTTTCTTTTTATAATGATTGGTCAGTAATAGCTATATTAACTTTGGTTTTGGCTAATTGGTTGGTTTAGATTGTAATTCAGTTGGTTATTGTGTTTTTAACGCAGATTTGGGTTACGAAGTATAATCGGAGTGAGAAATATGCAGCTGGTTTTCTCGCATGTCAAAGTCATGGTGACGATGGTCTTCCGGTTTGGTCTGCCAGGTATGTGTGATTTCATAATCTCATTTGAATCAAATGTTACGTAGTACATTGAACAATTTAACTTTCAATTTTTAACTCCTAACTGCCCCAACCATCCGTTTTTTGAACGATGTATAGATTTCATCTACATTTTCTCATCCATCATGCACTTTTTTGCAAGGAATAAAAATACTAAAAAATTCTATGGCAAGATAGCTTCATGCATAAGTGATCCGATTAAAAAGGGGATGATTTGTGAAAATTGTATTCCTCATTTTATGTTGCAATGATTCATCAAAAAATTTGAAGACCTTAGTCTAAATGTGCTCTTGCAAAAAATTCATTCATGAAATTAAGAAACCAAAAAATCTTCAAAAATCACTAGACTTTTCAAGATTACATTTCAACTCACCACAACAAATGTCATCTATATATTGTCAATATCTTATTTGTAATTGAATTACAAAATGGTTTTAAATTCTAAGTTTCAAATTTTACACAAAAATTGGTGATGGCAATAGCAAATTTAACGTGTGGATAGAATCTAAAATTTACAATGTACAACTTTTAATCATTCATCAAGTTCAAAATATCCCTCTTCGTTGCATTTTATAATGAATCTTTGCAGAATTGCCAAATTTGGAGAAGAGTGAGGATGTTTATAAATTAAGGAATTTAGATTGAAATCAAGATGTGTCATAAAATGTGCCTTTTACAACTTTGATGGAATTTTGTCAAATTTGAGATGAAATGAAACGCTCAATTTTTAGAATCCATCAATATTATTGGATTTTGAGTTTTTTTATTAAATGAATAGAAAAGCCTTGTCTTTTATATATTGTACATTGAAAACCATATCATTTAATGTTTGAATGTGTAAATGTTCATTCAGGAACCGCAATATTGAAGACACAGATATAGTATTGTGGTACACAATTGGCTTCCATCATGTGCCATGTCAAGAGGATTTCCCGATAATGCCTACATCAATAGCCAGTTTTGAATTAAAGCCAAATAACTTCTTTGAGCGCAATCCAAATTTGAACATTAGGCCTTACTAACTATTGAAGCTTAATGCAATTAGGTCATATTAATTGTTTGTACTTGTCTAAGCATGACTAGAATGTAGAGTTTGTTTTGGATTATCAAGTTTCATAATCTTTACTATAGGCCACAATGGACATTGTGGAGTTAGGATAGGGTTTACTATAATATGCAGGAGGTTGGCTGTGAAAGGCGACAGGTAGATGGTGCACATGGGAAAAGCTCATACTTTTAGAATGTTATATATGAAAGACAAGGATTTTTTAATAGTTGTATTGTAGTTAGGTGAATGTTGATATTAGATGAATTTAGAATGAATATAGAAGTTAGGCTTTCAAGAGCATTGGAAACCAACAAAATTCATGTTATTAGTGAGTTCACATCTAATGGATGAATAAACGCAATGGATCCACTATTCAATTTTTGATCTTCATAATATGACATAGGGTTTCAAAGTGTCATAAATATATTATTGAATGTTGAAGTTGTATTATCGAAGGAGTTTTGAACTTAAAAACTTTGAGAAAAGTGTCGCATTAGCAAGGTGCCGAGGTTATCATGTGATTGAGGTTTGAGTGTAGACAACAACATCCACTTTGACAATGGAAACGCTACTTTGATAGTATGTGGAGCTTGATTAGCACTCGCCAAACATTTGCTCCTTAGTGAGCTTGTTTTAGCACATCAAATTGTTTGATGACAAATGTTTAACCAAAGATGGTTAGAATGTAGATTCCAAGCGGCGATATGCAATTACCAGTAGTTCATGAAATTATATCCTGAAAGGGGAGAGTAGTTTAGTACCACTAAACCTTTGTCCTGTGGGCACTGGATTAGTGGCTAAACAAACACACACTTTATTCTCGCCGGCTCATAACATGGACCGGAGTTTTTATCTATCTATCTATCTTTATATTTGGACAAAATATAGCAATATATAATTGGCTAGGGACGTGAGAGTTTCTCACTCCATCTTGGACTTGAGTTTGGAGTGTTGGGAGTTATTGCTGACCATGGTGTTAGATTGTACAACTATCCCTGACTGTACAACTAAGTTATGGTTTGGGTTGGCGTCGTGCGGACTTTGAACTCTTTGTAAGTTGATGTTCGTGACTTAGCCAAAACAACGTCCTTCAATTTTAGGATGTAACCACAATCATGCGCCTTATCACAACAGCAGAAAATTAGCCAATGCTTCGCCTACATCCTCGTGGCTAGACCCCTTCTGAAATTTTTATTGAAGGTTAGATTAGAATGCCAAAGCCTCACACAAACACTTGGAATGCATAGGAAAGAGATGATCTTTACTCATGGGCTGCCCCTCTTAAGTAGTACACCCAAAGGAGTCCCCTTGGCAAACCATATGGGACATCAGCCCATACTCCACTCCTAGTACACTAGGATCAGCCCATATCACTTGGGAGACCCAATTCTCATTACTTCTAACTAGTACCACTTCTCTAGTTGCAACTCTAGCTCATTCGCATCATCTACTCTAGCTAATGCGCATGGCTATGAGCAACTTCAGCCCACGCAATCATCCTACTTCAACCACTACTAAAAAATTCAGCGTCCAAATCAACAGAGAAGTGTTGATTTTTTCTGTTGGTTAGGTCGACTTGATTTGGACATTGATCAACAAAAATCTGTTGATTTTTTCTGTTGATTCGGTCAAAATAATTACAAAAAAGAAAAAAGAAAAAAAAAAAAAAACTTTTTTTGATCCCCGGATTCGCTGGGCAGCCAATTTTTATGCTGCCCAACGAATCCGGGCAGCCAAAAACTTTGCCGGGCGAATCCGGGCTGCCAATTTTTTTTTACTGCCCAACATATACGGGCAGCCAAGCCTCACACTTCCGGTCACCACCCGGGTTCGAACTCCCAACCTCTTAGTTCTAACACAACACTCTTACCAATCAATCACCTCTTGAATTTGATGACCAAAGAAGTTTTTGTTTGTTAATTATACACTTAGAATACAATGTTGTCGAAATCAGCAGACTTTGGCGGCCATTTTGACATAGTAAAATAACTTTTTTCAAAAAACTTTGAACTAATAAAAGTTGAGTAATCAAGTAAAGCTTCATATCCAAAAACCCGTTTGTGATTTTGAGCCTCCATTTAAAAGTTATAGACAAAAACCAGAGTGGGTGTTTGAAAATATCAAAAAAAATATTCCTTGCTACCGCACTCTGAATTTTGTCTATAACTTTTGAATGGAGGCTCAAAATCACAAACGGATTTTTGTAGATGAAACTTAACTTGATTTCTCAACTTTTCTTAGTTCAAAAGTTTTTGGAAAAAGTTATTTTACTATGACAAAATGGCCAATAAAGTTTGCGGTTTTTAAAAAAAAAATTGTGAATGATTAAGTTAACCCTTGAATGACAAAGGGAGTGAGGGAAAAACCTAGATGTGTTATATGATGTTACTTTTGCAATTTTGATGAACTTTGGTTCAAAAGAGGAAATGAGAAGCACGATGTTTAGTAATTCTCTGTATGGTCAAACTTCCAAAAAGTGTTTTAAATACTCATTTAATGAATTTAGATGCATTTACCATTTGAAATTCACCAAAATTACTAATTCTACATTTAGAGCATGAAATTTGGTATGATTGGTTACAACTAAACATTCCATTCTAAAATTTTAAAAGAATTTTTTTCAAAGGAGAAAAGATCATTAGTTTCCTGAAGTAGTAAGTTTTATAACACTAAGACAATATTGGGGTCTATGTCGTTGAATAATTCCTCACTAAACCTCAATATTGCAAATAAAATGTATCAAACAACACTAGAGCATGATTTCTCCCCCTAATTTCGACAAGATATTAAAACTTGAAGATGTCATTTCCTAATCATGGGTAGTCAGTGCTATTTTGGGTGCGACCAAACAATGGTTGATTGGTCATTTAGGGGTTAATGAGTTAAATTGATTGAATGTTTCAAAAAAACGGATTATTGTGTAGGAAAAAAGAAAGATTCCAAATTTCCAGCACAAAGATTCAGAGAAGAAAGAAGAAAAAGGTTCACAGATGACTATCATCCCATTCAAGTGGGTTTATTTGTTTGGGCGTCCCTGTGATTGTTTCTGATGGAGCTGAAAGTCAGTCAGCAACCAAAGTGTGTCAAAATTCACCCTCAATAATAGCTTTAATTAAGAAAATATCAACCTGCTTGTGTCTTGAAATTGTTTGTCAGGGATGATGAAAGTATGCAAAATTGCAGTTATATAATCTAATTACATAAAACATCCATCCTAGTACTAAATGATTACAAACCAAACTCATATTATTTTAAGTTATCTATGTGAAAAGAAATTGACTTTGGTATCTTGTCATATGCTAGACTTCAAATTTTGAAATGGCAAGGATTTAAGTCATGTACAAAAGGTGGCACCTCTGGGACATGCCCAAGCAAAATCACTTTGCATGCGTGGATTTGAGCATTGCTTACGTGGGCATCTCCCTCGGCAATGCCACCTTTTTCTACTAGTGTTGGAGCATGCCCAACAACATGGGAATGCAACAACCCATTGTTAGGATACTAAAAGTTTGAGGTAAATATGACCCCAATAATAGTTATGTACTATGCGCTAAAAAAAATGAAAACTTGGAAAATGTCATTTTTTGCCCATAGGTAGTCACTGTTGTTTGAGCTGCGATCAGAAAATGGATGAGCAGTCATTTAATTTAGGGGTTAAAAAAAATCAAAGTACATAGAACTTCAACCATGATGTTTAAATTTTGCCCAAATAAGGGTGTTTTAAATATTTTAAATGTTTTAAGTGTTTTGAAAGTCATAATTGTGTGCTTTGATGCCTTCCAACCTTCGAGATTATGTTCACAATCTTATTAAGAGTTTGTATAAAGAATTTAAAACCAATTGGATCTATTTGTCGTAGGTGCCATAAATTGTTCAAAAGTAAAAAAAATCATCTTTTGAAAAATCGAGTCCGTAAATTGCAAAAGATTCAAAAGATTCAATAATATTCGAACAGATTCTATAATATTCCCATATATTATAAAAGATTCCACAAGATTCCAAAAAGATTCCAAAAAGATTCCAAAAAGATTCCAAAAAAGATTATTAAAAGATTCCAAAAGATTCCAAAAGATTCCAAAAAGAGTCCACGTTCACTAAAATTTGTTGATTTGGTCATTGTACTACTCAAATCAACAAAAAGTTAGGCATCAAACTGTTGATTTTTACAAAAGTTTAAAAATCAGTGAAATCGGTCATTGCAGTGCGCCGAACAACATAAATCTGTTGATTTTCTGTTGATTTGGTCATGATTTTCTACTAGTGAACACTCCCACTTTGCGAATAGCCAAAGCCTTCGAGCCCAAATGCCACCACTAGTCTTTGATGTCGATCTCTCGCAAGAGCCTTTGTCAGCACGTCCGCCACCATGTGCTCCGTTGGACAATATTTTAACTCTATCACCTTCATCTCTAACTTCTCTCGAATGAAGTGATATTGCACATCAATGTGCTTTGTACGTGAGTGATGCGTTGGATTCTTCGCCAATGACATACTCCCTTGGTTGTCACACATGATTGTTGTAGCCTCCTCTTGAGTGCATCTCACATCCGCCATTAGTTGCCTCAACCAAATGGCCTCCTTCGTACCGTGGCTCGTCGCCATGTACTCCGCCTCAACCGTTGACGTGGCCGTGGTTTGTTGGCGCTTGCTATTCCATGAAACGGCCCCCGATCCAACTTTGAACATGTACCCCGTGGTGGATCTACGATCATTGGTATCACCCGCATAATCCGCATCACAATACCCACTCAACACAATGTTGTCACCTCCAAGACACAACCTCACATCACTTGTGCCTTTCAAGTACCGCATGATCCTCTTGACCGCAACCCAATGACTTGAACCCGGTCTTGCCATGTGTTGACTCACAACGCTGATTGGATACGCAAGGTCCGGCCTTGTTGCAATCATAGCATACATCAATGACCCTACAGCTTGCTTGTATGGCACATCCACCATAGATTGAGCCTCTAATGCATACTCCTCATCGGTGAGTTTCACGAGTTTGGAATTCACATCCAATGGAGTGCCAACCGGTTTGCAATCCTCCATGCCAAAGCGTTTGAGAACATCCATAACATACTTGCTTTGATTCATTGTTATGGTGCGTGTTGCTCTATCTCGCACAAACTCAACTCCTAAACAAAAGTGCAACTCACCGAGATCACTCATCTCGTACTCGTTCTCAAGCATTGCCTTCAATGCCTTCAAAGAGCTCATCCAACTTGCAAGGATGATCAAATCATCCACATATATGATCACAATGACCACATGTTGCCCCTTTTGCATGAAATACAAGCTGTGATCAGCGATGCTCCTTGTGAACCCGATATGAACAAGAAACGTGTCAATCTTTTGATACCATGCGCGTGGAGATTGCTTCAACCCATACAATGACTTGTTCAACTTGCAAACAAGGTTCTCATTACCTCGTTGCACAAATCCTTTGGATTGTACCATGTAGATGTCCTCGTCCAACTCGCCATTCAAGAACGCCGTCTTCACATCCATTTGATGCATTTCCAAATCCATGGCAGCCCCGATGGCCAAAATGCATCGAATAGTGGTGAATTTCGCCACCGGTGCAAAGGTCTCATGAAAATCAACACCTTCGATTTGTGAAAAGCCCTTTGCCACCAATCTTGCCTTATAACGAACCACATCACCCGTTGCATCTCTCTTTGCACGAAATACCCACTTACAACCGATAGCGTTGCGATTCTTGGGGAGGGGAGTCAATTCCCAAGTGCCATTGTCCATCAACGATTTGTACTCCTTTTGCATGGCTTGCTCCCACTTGTTTGCATCATCACAACTCAACGCTTCACGAATCGTCAATGGAGCATCTAAAAGTGCAACGTTTGCATGCTCCTCCTCACCTTGAGGGAGAATATGATTCTTCCACCACTCGCCAAGTGGTCTACGATTTCTCTCTGGATAACGACGATCGCTCGAGGATGCATTGTCTTCAACCGCCGTTGCTTGTGCCTTTTTCTCGCCATTCTTCGTCTTCAAAGGTCGCTCCTCAATATGTTCCTCATCACCACCATCTTCGTCATCTTCGTCTTCATCAACAATATCAATAACGGGGGATTTGGAAGATTGGTCCACAATCGCTGGTTTATCGCCACTTCTCCCACTTGGACCATCGTCCAAATTGTCTTCAACCTTGGAATTCTTGCAAAATGTCACATCACGAGCTCGAATGATCTTCTTGGTCTCGAGGGACATGAGCCTGTACGCCTTGGTACCTTAACAATATCCAAGAAACACACATTTTGTTGCCTTGGCCTCAAGTTTGGTTCTTTGAGAATCGGGTACCTTTGCAAATGCGATGCATCCAAATGTGCGCATGTGCTCCACGCGGGGTGGCCTCCCACTCCACGCTTGCTCTGGTGTCATGTTTTGAACCGCACTCGTCGGGCATCGGTTGCGTGTGTACACCGCAGTCACCACCGCTTCCGCCCAAAGGTCCAAACCCAAATTTTGTGCATGCAACATACTCCTTGCCATTTCCACAATTGTTCGATTTGCACGCTCTGCAACTCCGTTTTGTTGTGGTGTATATGGCGTTGTGGTTTGTCCAGCAATGCCTTCTTTCTTCAATAACTCTCCAAATTGGTTGGACAAGAACTCACCGCCATTATCCGATCGAAACACCTTGATCTTGTGCTCGGATTGCTTCTCAACCAACGCCTTGAACTCTTTGAACTTCTCAAAACACTCGCTCTTTGCTTTGATCGGATACAACCATATCTTCCTCGAAAAATCATCAATGAACGTCACAAAATACTTGCAACCCCCCATGGACGTGGTCTTCATTGGACCACACACGTCGGAATGCACAATCTCAAGAACCTTGGTTGCACGAGTTGCCCCATCAACTGGAAACGGTGAGCGTTGTTGCTTGCCTTCAATACAACCCTCACATGTGAATGAACTAGGTGCGACGTGTGATTGTGCAAGATCCATGCCACTTACCATTCCACGCAGTGCTTTCACACTCTTGACATTCAAATGCCCGAGACGACGATGCCACAACGCCAACTTGTCTTCGTTTGAACTCGATTGCACCAACGTTGCGGATTCCGCCGCGTGCATCTTGGAAAACTTGATTTGGTACAAGCCGTTGACTTCGTGTATAATGGCCACCTCCTCACGACTTGGAGACAACACAAAACACCCTTGGTCGCTAAATTCCACTCGCAAATGCTTCATCACCAAATGTCGCACCGATAAAAGATTTGCCTTCAACTTGGGAACGTGGAGGACATCATGGATGGTAATTGTCTTCACACGACCCTTCACCTCGGTGTCTACGACGATGGATCCTTTACCCACGGCTTGAAGAACCGTATCATCACCCAAAATGACATTCTTTGGAGATATGACGTGATATGATTGGAAACAACTCCTAATGGGCGCCATGTGACTCGAGGCTCCCGAATCAACAATCCAATCGATCACACTACCATTGCATGACACGTCACTTGCCATCATTGCATACTCGTCCCCGTCATCACTACAAGAAGAGACGCTAGTCATAAATGCGTACTCATCACCTGCATCGTTGACCTTTGTATTGTTGGCACTTTCCTCTCTCTTGCGTTTGTAGCAAAATTTTGCCAAGTGGCCCTTCTTACCGCAATAGTAGCATACCTTGTCTGTAGAGCTCCCACTGGCACCGCTCTTGGATTGCTTTGCCATAAGCGCCGCGCTATCGCCACGAGTCTCGTTCTCTTTGCGCCGCGAGAGTTCATGCAACAACCGTGATGTCACATAATCAAGAGTGAGCTCGCTAATGGGCCTACTCTCCATAGCAACGATAAGATACTCGTACGACGGCGGCAAACTCTCGAGGAGCGTCATAACGATATCACCGTCCGTAATGTTGACGTCTGCGCCGTTGAGCTGATCCGCAAGAGCCTTGACTTTGTTAATGTGCGCCAACATGTCGTCGTTTTCTTCCATCTTGATGGTGAAAAACTTGCGCCTCAAAAACAAGATATTGACCAAGCTCTTTGCCTCATGAATATTGCAAAGCTTGGCCCATGCCTCGGCGGGAGTCTTGCACGACCGAATATGAGAAAGCTGGGAATCAGAAAGATTAAGAGCCAAAATCGCAAAGGCCTTTTTCTCTCGCCGAGTGTACGCAGTTCGTACCCTAGCCTCGGCGTCGGACGAAGGCGGTTCCTCACTACCCTCAACTATCTCCCACAATTCTTTTTCGGCCATGACCATTTCCATCTTGAATTTCCACAAGTGGAAGTTGACGCCATCGAACTTGTCTACAACCTTAGCACCTTCACCCTCAAATGTAGCCATATCCTTGATTGAAGGACGTACGCTCACAAAATTCAGCCCCTAGAAAGCTAAGAAAAATTGTTTTTATGATTTTTTGACAATTTTGTGATTTGTGAAGCAAATTGCACACTTATGTGCTTCTAATGCCTCCAAACTAATTCCAAACACTAAATCAGCACCTTTGTGCTATACATCAACCTCACAACACTCAATCGTGATGGTTCTTAGTGAATTTGCACAAGATCATACCACAACACCCTAACTAGGAGAATTGCGCACTCGTTGGCTCAAATCCACTCAAATCAGCACCCTTGTGCTTCACAACATGTAATGCACCCTATGCACACCCTTGTGCCTTCCAAGGACTCTCAATCAATGCAAATTCAGCCCCTTCAAGTCCTAATTGCATTGAAATTCATCAAATCAGCCCCGTTGTGCATTCCCTAACCCAAACTCTAATTTTGAGCACTCCAAGGGCATAACTCACATTCCAAACCCTTGTGCAAGAATTGCAATACCAAAATCAGATTGTAGACTCACCCCAAGAGCCTCAAAGCATAAAAGTGCCTTGCAACAACACAAGTGCACAAATTGAGCACAAATTGAACCAATAGGCTCCAATAAGCTCCAATAAGCTCCAATCAGCTCCAATATACTCCAACAAGCACCAATATACTCCAACAAGCACAAATAAGCTCCAAAGCTCCAATTCAGCCCTTGTAGATGTTCATAAACTCCAAAAGTGCTCCAAAGTGCTCCAAAAGCTCCGAATCACCAATTGAATGTTCCAAAGTGCGAATTCAGCCCTCCAACACGTAGATCAAAGGTAGGAAGATTGTAATACCTCCCAATGTCGAAATCAGCCCACCAAAGCTCGAATTCAGCCCTCCAAAGCTCCAAATCAGCGCTCCAATACCCCAAAATCAGCGCTCCAACGCACGACCTCCACACAATGAGCAATCTAATCTTACACTCACGCAAAGCACATGAGTGGGCCCATAACCTATTGAAGGTTAGATTAGAATGCCAAAGCCTCACACAAACACTTGGAATGCATAGGAAAGAGATGATCTTTACTCATGGGCTGCCCCTCTTAAGTAGTACACCCAAGGGAGTCCCCTTGGCAAACCATATGGGACATCAGCCCATACTCCACTCCTAGTACACTAGGATCAGCCCATATCACTTGGGAGACCCAATTCTCATTACTTCTAACTAGTACCACTTCTCTAGTTGCAAGTCTAGCTCATTCGCATTATCTACTCTAGCTAATGCGCATGGCTATGAGCAACTTCAGCCCACGCAATCATCCTACTTCAACAATTTTAAAATAATTTACTGACCTAAGCTTTTTCCTCATAACCTAGTCAAAGAATCCTATTCAATGCAGCTTCATTCATTCATCGTCACTGTCCGCCTTCAGAACGCCTTTTGAGCTTAAGCTCATTTTCTCGCTAGCTATGGTGATTAAGCTCTTTCCATGACGGAAACCTCAAAATAGAGTGAACTGTGAGCAATTGATCTAAATTTACATGAAGGAAACCTCAAGACAGAGTGAACTGCGAGCAATTGATCTCAGCTAACAGGATGGCTTTACAGACACAGCGTATAATTCTGCGCACGCCAACTACCGACGACGACGAAACCCTGATTTCTATCTTCACAGACCCCGAGACGATGCGCCATCTGCCAGTGCTTCTCAACCAGCCCTGGGACACTCCCCGAATGGCCGCCCGACGAGAGGCGCGTGCACAGGACGAGGTCCTCGGGCGAGCGCGCACCTTCACCGTCGTCACCAGTCCTGGCCAAGCCGTGATCGGTCATGCGGTGTTCAAGCGGCTGTGGGAGGACGAGACCCTAAAAAAGCGAAGAGGCGAAGTGGGAGTGATCTTGGCTCGTGCGCAGCAAGGGAGGGGACTGGCTTGGGATGTGCATCTGCTGCTGTTGACCCTGGGATTCGAAGAATTAGGGTTGGAGATCGTGGAGTGGGTTACGGGAAGGGAGAACGAGGGAATGCGTGCCGTGTTGCGCAAAATGCCGGGGTGCCAGGATGCAGGGCCTTGGGTGGACGATGAATGGGTCCAGTACATTCTAGAGAAGAAAGACTGGGTTGATTGCAAGAGGTGGCTGTGTGAGAGGGTGGATCAGTTGGCTGCTTCTTCACCTAATTGTGACACTTCATCTTGAAAACTGTGATCTATGACTTACATAAAATACTTTTTAAAACAAGCAGCTCGTCGCCCTTGATTTACTTTAATTTACACCTTGTTTGTATCGTTCAACCATGTAACTTCTTGAAAACAAAGTGTTTTGGTAGTTTTGGTGTTTTGGTGGGACACAAACAATAGATATCATTCCTATTAGATAGTATCATAATTAGGTGCTTCTACTTTAGAGTGTTCTCACTAGTGTATGCTAATTCTCAAAAAATTACTAAAAATTGAGGTCCTGATTTGATTTGGAATGTTTTTTGGCAACCAACGTCCGAGGTTGGTATTTTGTTTGCAAATACTAGATAGATTTTTCTTGTTTAACAAAATTTAGGTCTAGATTGGTAAATGAGGTTTGGAAAATAGGGATACTAGCCACATGTGTCTATTGTCTTCAAATTTCTTGGTCAAAATCAGTATCCTGCTTTGACTTGGAAAGACTTTTTGTTAGCTAGAGCGTCCGAGGCTGGTGTTTTGTTTGTAGATACCAATTAGATTCCTCTTGTTTGGTCAATCTAAGATGGTATACGAGGTTTGGAAATAGGAATATTAGTTTCCTTGGTGGACATGGTTTTACGGATGTACAACCTCAATTTTGGAAGATCAGAAGAAGAGAGCAGACGGTATACTTCTGAGTTTTGTCCTTTTTTTTTAGATATTGTATACTATAAGATAATACTTGTTGTTTTAGGATAGTGTATTGTTTACATTTTTCTTCTTAGTCTAGTTAGCATATTATGACAAGATATATTTTAAATGATTTTAAAGTAAGTAGAACACGCGATTCGCTATTTATGCACTTGGCCAAATGCGCTCATTTCAAAAGCATATTTGACTTTAAAAAAAGTAGATTAAACAGTTCTCTAAAAAACATCAATGTTGTCTTTCTTCAATCCCTTACATTGTAAGCAAATAATTATTTTAATTATTTTTTATTCCTATCTTTATCTTTTCTTTTATCTTTTCTTTTTTATCTTGATTTCTTTCTTGTCTTCTTTCTTGTCTCCCTCTTGTCTTTCTTCTTGTCTTCTTTTTGTCTTTCTTCTTGTCTTCCTTTTTGTCTTCGTTGTCTTTTTCTTCTTCTACTTTTTCTTCAGTTGGGGGTACTGAACCCTAAACAATGGAAACAAGCCAAAAAAATAAAAAATAAAAATAAAAAATAAAAAAAATTGGCCGTGGGGTGCTGCTGAACCCCAAAATGGCAGTTGCCCAAAAACAAAAGCGCTTTTTCGGAACATCTCCTTTCAAAGCATATCAATTCAGTGTCTTTATCTAAACTAAGCTATATTAGGCTGGCAAGGAATAAAACTAGTATAAAGCAGTGCAAAGCATGGAGCTTCCAGAGCATAGTCACATCAAGACAAGGCTTTTTAAGACAAAAATCAATAAAGCCAGCAATGCAAAGCATGGAGCTTCCAAAGCAGAGTCACATCAAGACAAGGCTTTTTAAGACAAAAATCAAGAAAGCTCAATAATTATAAACCTTTCATAAACTGAGATATACAAGTAATTGAGCAACCAGGTTCTAAACATAATAGACAGAAGCTTTGCATAAAAGGTACAAAAGATTTACAAAAGAGTCACAAAAGCTCTGCATAAAAGCACATTGTGAATGACGATTCCTAAAAGCTCAAAGGGAAGAAACCATTCTTCCACAATTTTTGCGCAATTTGTTGTAGAATCATAAGGAAAGAACAAGAGGAAGCCACCCTCACCTGTACCCATACAATCCAACGCCACAAACGGGGGTTAGAATGCGCATACGAGGTGTCTTCAGGTAGCTTCAGCGTGTTATTGCAATCACAAGTCCATAAACCAAAATCAACATACAACAAAACAAGAAAAGCAGAGATCATCAATCAAATCACAAAATTTCAAGAACCTGGCTTGATAAAGGCGAGCCCTTTATGTTGGAGAGCAGAGTAGGCTTGTCCAAGCGGCTTTCGAAATCCCAGGCCAGAAAGACTACAACTCCGACACTCCCCTCACACAACGTCGCTAAGCACTAGAGGCAATTACCAAGGGCAAGAAACCTTCAGTGAAGAAGAGCAAGAAACTCACAGTGACAAAGGAGCCATGGAACGGCTAAAGACTGTGAGGATTGCAGGCTGGGCGAGGGTTTAAAAAGGCTCGCTGGTGCATGCATACATGCACACGGGCTGGCCTTGAAGGCACCAACCCCGAGGCGGCCAATTAATAAATTTAGGTAAGAATTCAAAACCCCCTTAATCAGGCTAGAATAATTAATTGTCTCAGTAGGGAGGGAGCGGAGGGATTTTAGAGCCAGAATAATCACAACAATCACTAACTGGGTAGAAAATTTAACTACTTAAGGTAATTTAGTGACATGTTTGGAAGAAGGCCAAGCAATTTTGGTCTATTAACTTGATAATCATATGGTGCTAAATGAAAGCAAGCCAACAAAATCAAGTCATCTCACTAACTAGGTAGAAAATTTAACTACTTAGGTAAGTTAGTGACACGGTTGGAAGAAGGCCAAGCAACTTTGATCTATTAACTAAATAGTCATATCAAAGCAAGCCAATATAAACAAAACATTCACTAACTTGGTAGAAGACTCAACTACTTAGGTAAGTTAGTGACATGTTTGGAAGAAAGCCAAACAACTCTAGTCCATTAACTTGATAATCACATGGCGCTAAATTAAAGCAAACCAAAGCTAGTACTGTTTGAGTGCAAAAAAACCAAGTGTAGTCAAAGACAATACATCGTGGTTATATTACAAGATAAATAGCAATACAAAGCTAAAAAAAAATTAAAAAAAAAAAAAAAAAAAAAAAAAAAAAAAAAAAAAAAAACTTTTTTTCACTTTTTCAAAAATTTCTATATTTAGGCGCTGAGGTGCGCGGCCGCGCACCCTAAAGCCCTCTCATCTCCTTCATTTCTATCTTCATCTCCCTCTCCATCCCTCCCCTCTCCTCATATATATAGGGATGGAGAGGGAAATGAAGATAGGGATGGAGAAGGGACGGAGAAGGGACGGAGAAGGGATGGAGAAGGGATGGAGAGAAGAAGGAGAAGGGATGGAGAGGGAGATGAAGATAGGAATGGAGAAGGGATGGAGAAGGGATGGAGAGAAGAAGGAGAAGGGATGGAGAGGGAGATGAAGATAGGAATGGAGAAGGGATGGAGTGGGAGATGAAGATAGCAATGAGGGAGATGAGAGGGCTTTAGGGTGCGCGGCCGCGCACCCCAGAGCCTAAAAATAGAAATTTTTCAAAAAGTCAAAAAAAGTAATTTTTTTGCGGCTGTCATTTAGAGTTCAGCAGCACCCCACGGCCAAAAAGAAAAAAAAAACTTTTTTTTTTTTTTTCTTTTGGGGGGGGGGGGGCAGCGCCATTTTGGGGTTCAGTAGCACCCCACGGCCAAATTGTTATTATTATTATTATTTTTTGCTTGCTTCCATCAAGAAGAAAGACAAGAGGGAGACAAGAAGAAAGACAAGAAAGAAAGACAAGAAAGCAGACAAGAAAGAAATCAAGATAAAAAAGAAAAGTTAAAAGAAAAGATAAAAGAAAAGATAAAGATAAGAATAAAAAATAATTAAAATAATTATTTGTTTACAATGTAAGGGATTGAAGAAAGACAATAATTGTCGGTTTTCTTTTAAAAAAAGTTACACAAAAAAATTTATGCGCTCGGGGACCAAGTGCATGATTATATGGCCAAGTGCGTAAATAGCGAATTTTGTGTTGTAGTATGAAATGAATGCTCAATAGGTAGTGGACTCTCAATGAGTGTGAGTTGTTGGGTAGTCTTTATTCAAAGGAACATAGCCATTAAAATATCATGTTTTAGATAAAGTACATGTATTCATAATTGTCACTATTAGCAATTAAGCATAGTAACTATTACTAAATATATTATTCTTATTTGGTCTTTAAATTATTTTTTGCATATTAAAAAAAAAAATCCAACACACTTTGGCATACATTATAATTTTCAAGATTTTGCCTACAAGTGCATCCAAACTTGGTCCTAGACTCTTATAGATTCAAGTTGTATAAATTGTATCCAAAAGAGAATACTATGTTTTAGACATTAATTGATCTAAGTGACATATCTAATGAATGGTAATGTGATTTGCTTCAATCACAAACAAAATATAATAAAGTAATTATTATGATAAAAATCAACTCATACATTATAAGAAATATGGGATTTCAAGCTCCAAGTATAAACTCTGATCCACTACCCACTGCAATTGGCACAATTCAAAATAAATTAGCAAAGAAAAAAAACTTATTGGGCCCCGCCAACAGGCGTTGTGGCAGTACTCGGTAGGGATCTTTTCGTGTTTTTTTGTTTTTTCATGGTGAAAATGTCATGTCGGCACAATCTATGAACTCCACTACGACACTATGTAGTTGAAGGGCACATGACCAAAAAAATGAAGTCTAGAAGACCTACTAAAGCCCCATATTTCTAAAGAATAATTGAAGTACCTTTATTTTTCAAATCTTTAACCCCTAAACGTCTGAAAGTGCCTTTGCGGTCAATAGAATACGGTGTATTTTTCTAGTATTTAGAATGAATCCAGACCTTTTACAGGTTTGAGTTCAACACAGAAGCTGAAATTCACATCAATGCGGTTCTAGTGAGCTATTGAGGTCCCAATTTAGAGCTTCTTGTTGGTAGCAAATGTCAATTATACGGCCACGTATCTACTATCCCCATGGGACGTTTAGGGGTTAATCCTTTATCGCTTTGGGTACTACAGCAGGGTTTATTGGTTTTCACTGGGTTTTTTGACTATTATTGATATTGCTAGACTAAGATAGAATGGATTAAAATAGAAAGTACCCGTACAATGAATATTTTCAATTGGAGTGCGAACATTTTCCAAAATTAGATAATCATCCAATGGTGGGATTGGAAGAACATAGTATGTTTTTGAACCATATAATGCACACTCAAAAATGAGATTTTGGAGGGTGTGTGACTTCAAAGTTAAATAAAATTTGGGTAAATTTTTCTAAAATGAAAGTAAAGATATTTGGCAATGACCTACGGTAACACCCCTGTGTTGCAATCTCTTATATTTGCACTCCAGTTCAAAATATGTTTGCACTCTAGTTGAACGGACTCACAAAAATGTGTGAGTTTGTGAAGAACGGACTCACACAAATTGCAAATTGTCTTGAGTCCGTTCTGCACTCCAGTTGCAAATTATTGTTAAGAACGGACTCACACATAATTATTGTGAATTTTACAAGTGAGAGTGACTTATCCATGTACGGTTCAAGGCAAAAATTTAAATGTTAAAATATGAAAGGAATTTGTACATGGATCAAGATCGAAATACATAATTACACTAATGGAACATGAACAAGAGAACAAAATCCAAATATAAAATAAAATAAAACAAAAAACTCCCGAACACAAGAAATACCACATAGTACATGTATTGTATTTGTAATCATTTACTGTATTCTCAAGTATTTACAATATTTTCGAGTTTTATTCATAGGTATTTTGATAGTTGTACAACTCCAAATTGAAATTTTATTTTTCTAGAAGATGTATATTATACTGCTCATCATCTGAACTTCACTATTCAAAATCCAATTCTTTAGAAATTTTCCCGTTTTCGACACAGCAGACTACAATGTGGTCACTTGAGCACTACAGGGTTAATACAATACTTGAAAAAAGGTCTAGATGGATGAAGCACCGACTACGTGGACGAAGTACCGACAACACCGACACGAAATCGATAGACACTAGCCACTGAAGCATCAGCATTCGAGAGCAAATCTGCAGTGTAAGATAACAAGAGTCGAAGAAAGAGTTGTAAGGCGTCTGCAGGATGACAGACGAGGATTGTAAGAAGCACCATACCTTGTCAAGGAAGCGGAAGATGCAGCACGTAGCCCACTTTTCTCAAGCGGGCATATCTTTTCGTCTTCATCGAATTGCGGAAGCTCTTTTTCGTGATTACGCTTTCGCTCAACACAGAGTGAACTGTCACCCATTGATCTCGCTTTTGTACAGCTTTAGCTGATGGATTTACAGACACAGCGCATTACGCTACGCGCTCCGATCCCGGACGACGACGAAACCCTAATTTCCCTCTTCACAGACCCCGAGACGATGCGCCATCTGACGGTCCTTCTCAACCAGCCCTGGGACGTACCTCGAATGGCGGCCCGACGAGAGGCGCGTGCGCAGGACGAAATCCTCGGGCGAGCGCGCAACTTCACCATCACTACTCCTGGCCAAGCTGTGATCGGTCAAGCGGGGTACCGGACGCTCGAAACCCTAACAAAGCGAGGCGAAGTGGGAGTGATCTTGGCTCGTGCGCAGCAAGGGAGGGGACTGGTTTGGGATGTGCATCTGCTGCTGTTGACACTGGGATTCGAAGAATTAGGGTTGGAGATCGTGGAGTGGGTTACGGGAAGGGAGAACGAGGGAATGCGTGCCGTGTTGCGCAAAATGCCGGGGTGCCAGGATGCAGGGCCTTGGGTGGACGATGAATGGGGTCAGCAAATCAAGTACACTCTCGAGAAGAAAGACTGGGCCGATTGCAAGGTGTGGTTGCATCAGAGGGTGGATCGGTTGGCTGGCTCATAGGGATCTCCAGCAACCATCACAACCATTTGTTACAATTCCGTCCAGGTCTTAGGATTTACTGTTCTTACGAGCTTGTGAATCCAGTATGTACGTTTTATTGTGATCATCCGGAAGACGTTTCTTCAGCTCAACAAGTTTGATGGAATCAGTGGGCTCTAATGAGGGTTAAGGTGTTCGCTGGGGATTGCAAACTATGGGCCCTGGAGCCTTTAATTTGCATTAGTGAAGTTAGTGTGATTAAACATGCACATTCCTGTGATTTTCCGGCCCTTCTTTCTTCCACTGCACTACATACACAACAGCCACGAAACACAACAATGCTCTCATTCTGTGAAAATGGATTCCCTCAACCTTTAAGAAATAAATAATATAGCATCCTCATCTCCAAATCAGAACAATGAATAAAAATTCCAACTTCAAACAATTCAAAGCACAATGAAGCTGCCTGTATGTAGATTACTGATCCCAGCATTGATACTTCAAATTCTATTGAAAGCACTTCCAACTGCTTAATGACCCTCCCAACATACTACGGTATTCTTGAGACCCATCTCCAAATTCAAATGAAGAATCTCGTCATCCCTAATTCTTTGTACTATACTGTGCATGTCTGATACAATGCTACTCAATCTATCTTGGTACATCATTGTCATATTTGATGTCCCATAACTCCCTCCGAATATCTTCAAAGTGAGGTCCATCTGTAGGCTCTTGTGCCCAACAGTCTGTCATGAGCTTCTGCAAACGGTATGGGCAAGTGATCGCAGCTGGATGCGAAAACAGAGGTCGTCTCTCATTATATATGACTCCACTGGTATGTCACAGATTTCAACACCGTGGAAGGCAAGCAGACCTGTGGTGATTTCATATTTCTCCACTGTAATTGGTGCACGAGTTAGAGGCCTTCTAACTTAGAATTCAAAGCTCTCAAGCCAGAATGATGTCCCTCTCCGATCCGCTTATGTGGCTTCCAAATCCCAACAACCTCAGGGGCCTATGGAATATTTTTTGCACGTTTGGCCATATGCGATGCGAGGACCGTTGATTTGGGTTTTTTAGGTTTAGGGTTCGATATCGCGGACCGCAGACCCCTGGTTGGCCCGTTTGCACGCCCATTTCGGGCAGCGGTTTACGGTCTATGGCGCGTTTCGGGCAGCGGTTGAGCGGTCGGGAGTACACGAAGACGCAGACTGTATCAACTTCCCAGGAAGACGGAGATTTGAGAAGCGAGGAAGGGGATGATCGGCAGCAAGCATGAGCACAAGTGCACGCGTGAGTTGTGAGGGTGAAAAACTTGAATAGAGATCATCGAAGACCAAATTGGCTTGGGTGAAGGCCCATTCACATATGGCACTGCTGCAGCATCCGTGCGTGCGTTCAGTAACTTTGAGGGAATCTGTGGGAAACCAAGAAATATAAAATATGAAATGAGAAATTACAGGAACGCAACACAAGAAGGAACGCAACGCAAAAAGAGAGCATGCCTCAACTTGCGTTGATGAATTGTAGTTGCACAGTGTTACACAGTAGTTGCGGCAAGAAAAGACAAGGCCTTCAAAAAAAATTTGTTTTTGGGTTTTACCTTCCTCCATTTGGGGAACGCAAACGCAAGTGCGGCAGTGGTCTGGTGTGAATGGGCCATGAGTAGAAGAGATTTGAGAGGAGGTGAAAATAGTAAACCGGGAAGAGGGCCATTTCCTGTGGAGCGCTTCGGATGTCAACTTGGCCGATCTTTTCCTTTTATAGTAGTAACCGGCCCTCACGAGTCACGACGAAGGACATGTCCTGAGATTCTTGAGTTTATTTAAACTTCAAGTTGAGCATCTGCAGAGCAGACTTATAGGATTCCACAACTCTCCACAAATTAAAATACTTGAAATACTTGAATGCCTGAACTACTTTGTATTTCAGGCATGTGGTGGTGTGGTACAGGAACACCAGCATAAACAGGAGGCAACAAAAATATATTGAAGGTTGCTCCTTCGTCAGCCTTTCGCGTTATGTACACCGTTAAGTCAGCCTTTGGATACGGGTAGTGTGTATAGACTTGTCATTCATTGAATACAATGAATAATTAGGGAGGCGGTACAAAGGACACTTTGGAGTGAGAGAAACGATCATGAATCTTTCAATGGTCCTAAGCCAAATTGTTCCAGGCAATCTGGCTCAGCCGTGTTGATTACGGCCGTGTGGATTGGGAAAGATTGATGATCAACAGCCGCAGGGTTTGATTCCTCCTCGATCGGCACTCTTCCCAGGCAGCAGGCTGAGTTTCTTTGAGCGGTGGTGTCGCTCAATTCCCGTGAAGTCAGCCTCGGGCGGCCCGTGCCGCGGCCACCGTCGCACGGTAATCCACTGCTCACAGCCCGGCACACATATGCGCCCGCCGGGCAGACGCTAAAAACCTTCGCAAACGCTTGCCCAACGCAAACGTGCAGGGGCAAACAGTACACAAGCGAGCGCCCGCGATCTGCAATTTTGGTGGTTGAAAAGACCCGTTCTAAACCCATTATTTCCAGAAATCGAACGCCTAAATGTATTCACGCAGCATTTCCGTTCCGAAATCGGAGGCGTGCAAATTGTATTCCATAGGGGCCATCCAACGGGAAGACCCCACCTTGAGAGTGGGAGTTGTTTGCGCATCTTTGGAATCCAATATTTGGGAAGTCCCAAAGTCTATCAATTTTTGTAGTGTACACATCAGGGTCTTGGCCTACGTTGGATTTGGGTCGAACGTTCACCAGACAATTTTTGGCTTTCAAATCTCAGTAAATCTCGTTATGCTCCTGCAAGTGAATCATGGCTGTCACAATTTGAAGCAGGATATCCACCGATACATGACAATCACGGCTTTGTGGATTTTTTTTATTTTATTTTTTTTCTTCGCAGCAGACATTAGAAGAAAAAGTTGTGTTGCCCAAAGCCTTCTTTTGGGAGGCTGGGTAGCTCAAGAATAATGCCACGCTACTCCGATAGCTCCAACGTTTGCTACAAAAGCAAAAGCAAGTGATATGATATTATTTGGAATGGTAAAATAAAAAAACCGTCTTTAGTTCAAAAAATTCATTTCAAGAGGCATCAAAAATTTCTAGTCTGGTCAGGCAGCGTGGGAAAGAAATAACTTCTTCTCTGGATAAAAATTAAAGATTTTGTTAGTTTTTTCAAATTTAATTTTCTAATTCAAAAAGATTCTCTGTTTTTACTATTTGGATTGAGGTATTCAACAAAATCAAGTTCACAATAAAATTAAACGTGTTTGGCATCGGTTTGCACCTTTTTCCCCTTGCAATGTTAGTAATTTTTTTCAATATGTTAAATCATTCTGCCACTTCTCAAACTTGGTATAAAGTTAACTAACATTATGTAGATTGTGAAAGTGAAGAGAGACAAGTCTTTGTAGTGGAACATTTTCAAAATTGGAAGAAAAATACGAAGCTGAAACTTTTGGGCAAGTTTTATTTTTTTCACACATTCTCACTTCAATCATATATATCTTTTAATCTATATGGTCAAAGATTGTGATTTTTGTTGTGCACATTCCTCTGGTATTTAAAGATGAGTTTCTACGATTGAATTGTGAAAAAATGAATAAATAAATAAATAAATTGAAATTGTGTCTTAAAGATTAGAAATGGTAGCATTGTCAATAGTGTTTTTTAGCAAAATAGTCGTGGTCTTTAGGCCAGGATATTTAATCGGGTTTCTATCCTTGGACACTACACTACAATACCCACCAACAAGTTTATGTTCATTTAACATTTCAAAGAATTGCCAATAAAAATTACAAGAATTATAAGCCTCGAGCCTAATGTGGGCAAGTTGTAGTGCACAAGATGAACCACACATATAGTTGAGTTGTGATGATAAAAGATTTTTTTTAAATCCGTTTTTATTTGATATTCCAACTTTCATTTTAAACCCTTAATTCAAACAACTATGAATACAAATTTTGTTACTTATGTTGTATAAAACTTTCAATGGGAAGAATGCAAATCCTTGGTGGAAACATGTGAAAAAAATCATGAGTTTTGGGGCTCAAAGTGCATTTTTTTGCACCAATGCATGGATCATATAATGTAATTCATATTTTATTAGATGCTATTTTTTAATATAAAGCACGTTTAGATTGGAAAAAATGGCCAATTTTTGAATATTTTTAATTTAAAACATACATATCAAAATGTCTTTTAAAAAAAACAATTTGTCTATATTAACCCCTGAAAGATCATGTTCATCCCTAAAATTTTGTTATTTTTTCTTAATGCTTTTCAAAACACAATTGTATATTTGAATTGGTGTTCATGTAAAAAAATTCACTGTTGAAGCTCAAAATGGACTTACTCGAGAGACCATATATCAATTTTTAGAACAATCTATTGTATATATCACATCATTATAAAATTCGATCATGAGTTGTTGTCTAAACATTTTGAGCAAAATCAATAGGTTATTCCTTACAAACAATCTCATAAACTTTAGAACAATGATTAACATTTGAAATTTCAGGAGCATCCAAAGATGTCCTATATCTAGGTGCTAAAAAAATACGGTGTTCTAAAACTAATTACAACAACAATGTTTGATTTTGGAATATTTATGTATGGGTGAAACGACTTGTTGGTGACTCATTAAGCCAATAATTGTGAACCGTCGAGACAGTCCACTTTTGCGGTAAACCTTTACCGCAAGGTTTTTTTTTTCATTATTTATTTGTCTAAGTGCAGGGTTTTAGCTTATCAGACATTTTGGCGTATGGTGTGCTCTTTGGTTTTGGTTTTGGTTGACCTTCTTTATTATGCCTTTTTGTTTGAGTAATTTTAGCTGCTTAACATTTTCTTACCGAGTAACTGTAGGATTTATAGTGTTTGTACGGTTTTGTCTATTATTTTAGTAGGGTGTTCTTTAGACTACTATTGTAGGATTTGAAAAATTCTTTGGATCTAAGAGTCCAAGTTCTAGTTGTGGAAAAAAAAAACTCCTGGTTTTCTATGAATAAAGTAGGAGTTTAGTGAAAGTAAAAAGAAAATTAGTCTAAACGGATGAAATTCGTTTGGATGAATTCTGGGAGTAATGGATGTAGCTTGAAGTGGGATTTTGAATCCCACCCCTGTCGCCAAGCCAAGCCAATTAGTTCTTTTTTGCATGTTTGCCATTAGTTGCTAGGAAGGAGAGATCGATTTTTGTCAGATCTAGTTTTGGAGTGAGGATCTAGTTTTGGAGTGAGGATAGGAATTTGGTGTGGGTTGTATTAGAGCGTACAGGAAAGTTTGTGCATCGAGGACGCGGACACAACTGGAGAGGTTTTGGAGTGCTGGTGGAGGAGACGAACAACGATTTGCAGCGAGATAGGCGCTGCAAGCGCCGATACAGCTACGGTTTGGGGTGAGGTAAATCCAGCAGCTAGCAAGTATAGGCACTTGAATAGAGTAGATCATCTCTTGTTCACGGCCGACAATGACATAATTCAGTTTCGAGGGTCCAGTCGACGACAACAAGTTTTGAGTACGCGGATGAGCACCGACGAGGGAGACACTGGTTTCAAGCAGCGATTGGGGTCGCAGAGGAGGCGCGACGCAAATCAGAGAAAGTTGGAGATCATAGAGGTTTAGGATTTAGGATTTAGGACCCTAAATCCTAAACCAACAAGGGACCATAGATCTACGTTGCTGTCAGCCAAGTGAACCACGGTACCAGATCTGATTGGGTCCGGCGAGACAGAGGAAGGAGTTTGACAGCAACTAAACGATGGTCTTCATCACGACAATGGAGGGGGAGAGGGCTGCGAGGGTGCACAACATGATTGCAAAATGGGATCGTAAGACCCCATTAGACGAGTCGGAATTGACGATGCGACCACAAGCAGCCAACGACAATCAAAGGCACTTCATCGCGGCATTAGGACGACGGAGGAGGATCCACTGCAAGTAGGCGCCGACTGCACGACGATGTGGTAAGTAAGGGAAACGACGATGATAGCGACGAGGATCGACGAGTTTGCGAGAGCAGGACGACGACAAAGTTCGATGCGGCCCTGCGCTCCTCTGGTGATATTAAGGAGGGCCCATGGTGATATTAGAGAGGGAATCATTCCCTACCCTTCCCTCTTCTTTTTTTCCATTGATTTTAGAACTAGTAGATTCCTAGGGTATTATGATTGCCTAGAACAACGTGTGGAACATTAATTTTAATTGCAAACTCCCTTTGTGTATTTCTTTTTTTTTCAATTATTGTTAATCGGTAGTGTTTGGAATTCGTTGTTGTAATTGGTGTGTTGTGGTGTGAATTTTGGTCCCGTGAGGTTTATAGCGCAGAAGCGCTGCACAATTTTCACCGGGCCAACTCACACAAATTTTTTAGAATATAGGAGTAAAAACAAGGTTTTTGAGCATGACGCGGAAGCGCCGGCCAAATTCTCTCCAAACTCCTCATCATTCCATAAAGTTGCTATTCAATTGTAAGTGTGTTTGTGTAGGGTTTAGGGCTCAAGAAAACTCCCGTTCGTGGGGTTTTGATGCCCATTCTAAAACCTATGCGTTTGCTGTAATTTTCTTACACAAGTCTAAAAACCCTATCTATAAGGGTTTATTCACTAATCTAACCCAATTTAATGGTACTTAGCACCTACGGTAGGGTGATTAGAGAATGCTTCTGAGTCAAAATCGTGTTTGCTATTGATTATTTGAGTCTTGCGTGTGTGCTGTAATTTTCTTGCACAAGTCCAAAAACCATAATTAGAAGGGTTTATTAACCAATTTTACCCAATTTAATGGTACTTGGTACCTAGGGTGGTTAGGTAATAATTGTGAGCCCAATTTTTATTTACCATGAGGGGAAATCTGGGGTCCTCAAAAACCTTACATAAATTTGGGACCCCAGATTTCTCCTAATGTATTGATTACTTGAGTCTTGTGTGTGTGATGTAATTTTCTTGCACACACCCATTGTGGTCTTCAAGCATTGTTTTTTTCCATTTTTGTGCCTAATTCTTCCACTGTATGCATATCTAGTTCAAAGGCGTCCATTGCTTGGAGTACATATACCCACCCCTCGACCGGCTATGTGATGCGTTGACCGGGCAACTAGTCAAAGTACTCATAATGTTTGTGATCATTATTAATTATTACATTGCATAAATTATTTTTAAAAATTAAATCATATTTGGAATATTCCTAAATATTTCCAAATAATATAAAATTTGTAAAAAATATTTGAAATACTTTGAAAATATTTCATTTTAAATATATTTAAACATTTTGTAATTATTATATAGAATTAATGATGCAGTAATGGCAAATGTTTTACATACCATACACTTTCGTTTCTGATAAATTTGACGTCCTAGTGTGAAATCGCCCTTTAGGTCATCATTCTTCCTAACTACCATGTCCGAAGTTCACTTGCGTTGGCCTTTCAGTTTTTTCCTGGCGGATCAATCAACGTAATTGCAAATCTTGAATTTCTTTTGAATCATTACAGATCTTTACAATTCTTTATTCAACATTGAATCAAAATTATGGAATCCAAATAAGTTACTAAAATAATGAAACTATTCTTGAACATAACGTGTCCACCCGGTCGGGTTAAACATATGATTTGATTATTTAAACTATAGCTTTTAGAAATGAATCATTTTTAGTATTTTACTAAAGAAATATTTAACTTAATTTAATTTTTTAAAAGAATCTCTACTATCCGTAGTGCTTCTTCAAATCGTAACACTATTAACAAGTGTTTCTTGCAATTGCTCTTCAACAATAGTTTAATCTTTAAAACACCACTGATTTTTGCTTCTAAATGAAAAATTCAATTGATCATATCGTGAAAAATACGTGGAAATATATAAATTAGATGAGAACAAATTTTATATCACTAGAATTAATGAAGATCATTGCAAATTTATTATATATATATATATATATATATGTATATATATATATATATATGTATATATATATATATATGTATATATATATATGTATATATATATATATATATATATATATGTATATATATGTATATATATATATGTGTATAGATAGATAGATAGATAGAAACTCCGGTCCCTTTTTAGCAAGGGGCCAACGTGAATGAAGTGTCCGTTCGTAATGCTAATGACCCGATGCCCACCGGACAAGGGGAAATTGGGACAACACTACTCTCCCCTTTCGAGGATGGACACTATAGTGACACACTATGATGCTACTAGCTAACTAGCCACTACCGTAGTTTACTAGCAGGTTCGGCAACTTGCTGCCTAATATTTAATTAAAGTTAAAAAAGTAGGTTCGGCACCTAAAAATAGTATATTCATATTTTCGGCAATTCTCTCTTTTAATTTTAAAAATTCGGCTTAAATCCTTTTTTAATTTTCTATTTAAGTTTTTATCATGTACTACTCTCTTGCATTGGTGGACAAGTAAGATGTGAGTGAAGAGGTGAGAATGCTCTGTGCTTTATGCAAGTGGAGTGGAGTTGTGTCCAACAATGCATATGGGATATGTAAACTTTGAGGTGAAGCACCTAGTTAGTCTTCATTTTTATAACACGCATAACTTTTGCATAGAGTCTTCAAATGACATAAAATTTGTTGGAGGTGAAAGATTACTCTAAACTTTTCTTAGACCAACAAAATTCCAAAAAAGTTGATCTTCTATGCAAAAATGAGCTCCAAAAAACTATTATGAACGCATTTTAATTTTTTTGATCTTTACACGACTGCAATGTTTTGTCCATATCTTTTGCATAAAGACTTATTTCGACACAAAAATTGTTGGAGATAGAAGAAGGATTGATTTCTCAAGTTTTGTTAGTTGGACAAAATTCTATAAAACTTCATCTTCTATGCTCAATTGGACACCAAAAATCTGTGCACAACACATTTGAAAAGCTTCACTTAGAGTCTTGCTACTTCTTAACCCATATTCTTTGTGGACTAATGTAAGTGAGCTTAATTACAAAAGGAACACCTTCTCTCCTCCAAAATTCACTCAGGCTTCCACTGTAACTAAAATTCTTACTTGTGAGAAGTAAAAATTTCTTACTTTTCGACAATTTTGAAGAATAATTAATATGATATTTGGCAAAAAATGCCAGTAATATTCTAAAATTTTAGGCATCTATTTTTAGAATTATTTTGTGCCGAACCTGCTATTAAACTACGGTAGTGCCTTGAAGATACCGGACATGGTTATATATGTATATAACACGCAATTCGCTATTTATGCACTTGGCCAAGTGCGCTCATTTCACAAGCATATTTGACTTTAAAAAAAGTTGGTTAAATAGTTCTCTAAAAAACATCAATATTGTCTTTCTTCAATCCCTTACATTGTAAACAAATAATTATTTCAATTATTTTTTATTCTTATCTTAATCTTTTCTTTTATCTTTTCTTTTTTATCTTGATTTCTTTCTTGTCTTCTTTCTTGTCTCCCTCTTCTTTCTTGTCTCCCTCTTGTCTTTCTTCTTGTCTTCTTTTTGTCTTTCTTCTTGTCTTCTTTTTGTCTTTCTTCTTGTCTTCTTTTTGTCTTTCTTCTTGTCTTCCTTTTTGTCTTCATTGTCTTTTTCTTCTTCTACATTTTCTTCAGTTGGGGGTGCTGAACCCTTAACAATGGAAGCAAGCTAACATAAAAAGAAATTAAAAAAAATTAAAAAAAACTTTTTTTTGGCCGTGGGGTGCTGCTGAGCGGCCTGAACCCCAAAATGGCAGCTGCCCAAAAAAAAAAATTGTTTTTTTCCCCCCTTCTTTTTGGCCGTGGACTGCTGCTGAACCCTAAATGGTAGCCGCAAAAAAAAAAAAAAAAAAAAAAAAAAAAAACTTTTTTTTAACTTTTTTTGACTTTTTCAAAAATTTCTATTTTTAGGGTTTAGGGTGCGCGGGCTCTTAGGGCGGGCTTCCATGTGAGCATCAGGCCGGTGGAAAGCACTAAAAGACAGAAAATGAGGTCCCAACTTCCACCCATGCTCGGTGAACGTGAAAGCGGATTCTACATTCCACCCAAATCACCGTGCCATCGGTGGGCTACGTGATTGTGGAATTTTTGTGGAATTTTTCTAATTTTATCCACTGGATTGCTCTACCCGTGAGTGCATGGAAGTGCTTTGCTATTTTTTAATCAGTGGAATGCTAGAATCTAGGACCGGGCCGACTCCACATGGAAGGTGGCCCTCGTGTCCCTCATTTCTATCTTCATCTCCCTCTCCATCCCTTCTCCATTCCTATCTTCATCTTCCTCTCCATCCCTTCTCCATTCCTATCTTCATCTCCCTCTCCATCCCTTCTCCATTCCTATCTTCATCTTCCTCTCTATCCCTTCTCCATTCCTATCTTCATCTCCCTCTCCATCCCTTCTCTTTCCTCTGTCCATCCCTTCTCCATCCCTATCTTCATTTCCCTCTCCATCCTTTCTCCTTTCCTCTCCCCTATATATATGAGGAGAGGGGAGGGATGGAGAGAGAGATGAAGAAAGAAATGAGGGAGATGAGAGGGCTTTAGAGTGCGTGGCCGTGCACCCTGAAAATATAAATTTTTGAAAAAGTCAAGAAAAGTCAAATTTGTTTTTGGTGGCTGCCATTTAGGGTTCAACAGCACCCCACGGCCAAAAAGAAGGGAATTTTTTTTTTCGGTTGCCATTTAGGGTTTAGAAGCACCCCACGGCCAAAAAGAAGGGGAAAAAAAAACTTTTTTTTTTTTTTGTTTTGTTTGGGCAGCTGCCATTTTGGGATTCAGCAGAACCCCACGGCCAAAAAAAAAAAGTTTTTTTTTTTTTTTTTTTGGCTTGCTTCCATTGTTTAGAGTTCAGCACCCCCAACTGAAGAAAATTAGAAGAAGAAAAAGACAACGAAGACAAAAGAGAACACAAGAAGAAAGACAAAAAGAAGACAAGAAGAAAGACAAGAGGGAAACAAGAAAGAAGACAAGAAAGAAATCAAAATAAAAAAGAAAAGATAAAAGAAAAGATAAAAGAAAAGATAAAGATAAGAATAAAAAATAATTAAAATAATTATTTGTTTACAATGCAAGGGATTGAAGAAAGACAATAATTGTCGGGTTTTTTTAAAAAATGTTACATAAAAAAATTATGCGCTCGGGGACCAAGTGCATGATTATATGGCCAAGTGCGTACATAGCGAATTTTGTGTTATATATGTATCTCGGGGGAAGCACTAGCAAAAATCGTAGAAACAACGTGCAATAAAAAATAGGGTTTAATATATTCAATGTAGATAAATTTTGCAAAAAACGTACACATAATATAGGAGGTTTTAATATAGTGAAATATGTTTACATGTAAAATACCATCACATATAATGGCCTTTATTATTTATTCAGTACATGTAAAATAAAATAGAAACAATTACTAGGGGTAGGGGGTTAAGGATTGGGTCTGTGCTAGAGAATGAAAAGTGGTAATTTTATGTTGAAAAAGCTCAGATGGATGATTTTGCAGACACGTTAGCTTGAACGTTATTGAACCAACGTATCAAACGCTCGGGGGGGGCACTGTACTAAACATGTACGAGTATACGTGAGTGCACAAAAGGGGTCTTAATTTGAACACTGCTGTATTACATATACATACAATAAACACATTTAGAACTAAAAATATTCTCGTATACTTACACTAAACATATATTTAAAATGGAATACATATGTATATTAAAGTATTTAGACATATAACCTCTCGTATACAAGGGGTTTTTTAAAAGGGGTCATGAACGCACGTGATCCTCAAACATAATGTACAGTGCACCCCCCGAGATCAAACGTGGAGTTAATGTTGTCTACCTATGTGTTGGTAGGATAAATTTCAGCACTCTATTTGAACTACAATTTTTTTGGAGTATACTCAAAAGAATTGGTTACACAAGGTGTAAAGAAAAATGTAGTATAAGTAAAATAGGGGTTTTTTAAATTATTCTTCCACAAAATTATAATTACTGATAGTGTGTATTTAAAAACAAGCATTTACCTTTATTTTGAAAAATACCATACCTTATAATCTTTTATGCAAGATAAATTGCCCCTCGATAAATAGATTTTGAGCCCGCGTGAATGCAAAATATAAGAGGGAGTGCACCCTGAGATATGTATATGTATATGTATATGTATGTATATATATGAATAAGAAGAAGTCCAAATAGGACCAATTCAAAACTCTTATTAAAACACGGAGCCCAATTTGTGCATCTTGGTCTTTTAGGATTTAATACACTATACAATACCAATACAAGAAGGTTGAAAATACTTCTAACTTTTTTAATGCATTTTCCAATATATATATATATATATATATATTCACTATTCCACTTCTTTTTTTAAGCGTAGAGCTTGGATGCAACAACATTCTTAGTTTCCACGTATGTGATGATTGATAAGGTTTTGTGTCCTTAATTCCATCAAAAATTTCCAAATGCTATTTTCCTACAACATTTTCTAAATTGTTTTTTAAATTGTAGTTTATTTATTTATCTTCAGATACACTTGTTTCAGTTTTTTAAATTGTGATAGTGATGGGTTTCAAATAGAACATATCAATGTATAAAAAACTCGGGGGACACTTCTTGTGTATTTTGGGGACCCACATGCGGCGTGGGGTATTTTTGGGGGGGGCTATTTACCTCCTAAAAAGCATTTAAAGGACCCCTATTATTACTTAAAGCAAAAAAATTACCCATATTATCATATCTATCATTACTTATAATATGTAGGCCAAAGGAATATATTAGAGGCTATTTTCTTTGTAAGGAAAAAAACTAACTAAAAAAATAATGAAAATACAAAAAAATCCTCTCGACGTGATTGGTCTATCGCGAGAACATCAACACCCTGACCCCTCCACGAAAAAACCGACGCACGCAAATGCCTCGAACGGATACCCTAAAACATCAGATCCCTCTACGAAGAAGAAACGCGCGAACTGCGAGAACCTCGGCAACCTGATCCCTCCACGAAGAAACGCGCAAACTTCGGGTACTCTATCACCTAGGAAGAAACGCGGGAACTGACATTTTCCTCTAGCCGTTAAAAATATGCTTGGGGTGATCATACTTGCTGCCATTGAACGTACTAATTTTTTTTCCTAGAATCCCATTCTTTTGTCCCTAATTTATATCTATCTAAATCGTAATGGACCATATTTTTCCGGTTCCCTATGTTACTTATAAAGGACATGCCACTTTGAATGTCCCCTAATTTATATATAAATTTCTTATAAATTTTACCTAAGATTATTTAAATGTACCCTATATTTTGCCGCACGCAGGTTATAAAAAACGGGATGTGTCCCCCCGAGATAAAAAATGTTGATGTAAGGTAACTATATCTAAAAGCGACCATTTCCTTAAAGCGTGCATAGCTCAATCTTCCATAATAAGTAGATTCTGACAGCCTACTATTGATGAGAATGTGCACAATCTGAACATCAGAGTTTAGGGTCGCTTTAAGGTCAACCTATAGTTAGCACTTTGGAAATTCATAACTTATTCATACGGTGTCCAAATAATGCATGCTGAAGTGCGTTGGAATCCTCTTGAACTTGCTAATAAGACCCACTGAAAATATTTTCTGTTTTATGTGTGTAAATAGGCTCAGTTGGTAAGGTGAACGCTTTAAGGTATAGTTACCTTAGTTGTAGTTTAAGAAAATTTGCATTGAATTTTTTTTAAGTGATTTTGAAATGACTACAAAATTGAGCTGTTTAAGTAGTCAACTTTGAAATCGAATTGTTTTGCAACTTTTTTCAATATTCTGAATACTACAGCTTGAATGTTTTAACCCCTAAACGTATCGATCCTTTGATCACCAGTAGATGCTAGCCTCAAAGATAGATATTAGCATGGCTCAAATGTACATGAGGTGTACATAAGAAGTCCATTGTAAGCATAAAATCTTCCCAACAAATTTGACATACTTGCAGTTAGAGGCCTCTTCAATATTATCAACAATTCTTCATTACGAGAGGACTGTTGTAATTGGTAGAGAATTTAATAGTCTCTTAAAGGTGACTTGGATGAAAGTCATCCGAACTTGTATGAAAAAGTTGCAAGGCTTTGAATCTGTTTGTGATTCAATTTCTGGACGGTGGGACGTTTAGGGGTAAAATTTAATTTTTACTCTCACATAAATATGGTATATCTATTGAATGAAGGCAAATGTCAAACATACTTGAAAATGATCATGATTTAATTTTTATAGCACTTTTAAGACTTTTAAACTGAAATAAATGATAGGCATTGTTTGAAAATAAGTAACACCTCCATGATGGCTTTGTTTCCATCCATATTAGGTCCACTTTTAATAAGGGCCCGTTTGTTGACCAGACCTAAACTTCACAAATTTCAACTAATAAGATCATTGAAATTTAACAAATAAGGCCGAAAGCTTCACACTGTGATTCAACCCAAACTTCTGTTCATTATATGTTGTGGTTTAACCCCTTTAACCCCTAATTGCCCAACCATGCATATTTTGCATGATGTACAAATATCATCTGCAGTTTCTCATCTGTCATGTACTTTTTGTAGTGTGATTCTTTTACTAATTTTTTTATGGGAAGATAGCTTCATGTATGTGTGATTCGATCAAAAAAGAAACAATTTTTGAAAAAATTATACCTCATTTCGTGTTGCAGTGTTTCACCCAAAATTTTGAAGATTTTGGTCTAAAAATGTTCTTGAAAAAATAAACTCATAAAATCAAGCATCCAAAAAATCTCCAAAAATCACTACACCTAGAGTATAAGCCATCACAACAAATTTCATCCCCATATTGTCAATATCCTATTCGTAATTGAATTACAAAATAATTTTTTATTTTATGTTTCAAAATTTATAGAAAAATGTTAGTGATAGCAATCAAAGATCTAACCGTATAGATTGAATTCAAATTTCAAAATGTATAACTTTTATTCATACATCAAGTTTTAAATATTCATATTATTTGCATTTTATAATGCATCTTTGCAAAACTGCCCGAATTGGACATAGGTGAGGACGTTTAGGAATTAAGATGTTGGGGCTTGAAATGGCTCTCTATTTCATGTATTTGTTCATTTGAAGCACCTTCCTGGCTGTATTGGTTTGCATGCAAACTTAACAGCATCTCTATGGAAGACATTTATACATCAGGAATTTCAGACCCCACTGATTCTGCACGATTTCAGTGCGTTTATCGTTAAACACTGATTCCGCACGTCATACGTGCATTTAGAAGTGTCGTTATCGTACGGAAGTGACATGCATTATTAAGATGTCGATGCAATGTCTTTTCAATGATTATGACAAAAGTGTTGTTTCCGCACGAAAGTCGTGCTTGACGGAATCCGTGCGTTAATCGTGTATCTACATTACATGGCTAATAAGACACGGATAACATGCGGTTTTAGTTAATGCGGATTCAGTATCGTATACGTATCATATTAATGCCTTTTACTATATTCGTGTGATTTCAGTATCTATTATAATGCAAATTATTTTCGTACGACATCCGTGTACAGTATTTTAATATATATTTTGGAATCTTTTGGAATCTTTCAAAATATTTTATATTATTTTGGAATATTTTGGAATATTCCAAGAATCTTCTTTAAATTATACTTACGGTTTAATTTCCCAAAACATTTTTAGATCTACATTTATAGAGTTTAGAAGCAATACACATTAAAATTTCAAAGAAATAACATTTTATATTTTTAGAATTCAAATTTGGTATTATTGGTTATCATTGAACTTTTCATCATAGGAGCAAAAAAAAATAGCTCACAACCACCATGATTTTGGAAAAAAATAAAAAATTCAAAATATTATGAAAAAATCCTAGATATAGAAAAAGTCCTGCATAATCTAGTGCAAAAAAAAAATTGGAAAAAAAGTTTTTTTCACATAGTTAAAAACATTCAAAGTCCGCTGAAAACAAGAACAGCTCATAGCCATGATTTGCCATCACAATTTTGGCCAAAAAAAAAAAATTTGAAAAAAGAATTATATACAGATGGCAAAAAATTGCCAATGGTTTCATTCTTTTATAATTAGCAAAAGAGTTCCATTCTATGCATCGAGAATTTGTGGTGATTTGGTGGTTTGGAGCTTGGTTGACAATCGGGAGGTCGTGAGTTCAAATCCCGCCGTTGGCGATAGAGCTTGGGAAGCCATGGTGGGCCCCACCGCAGGTTTGGGCAATTTCCATGTAGTTAAAGTGGGTAGCGAGGAAAATTATTATTTTATTATTTTATTTTATTTTATTTTATTTTTATTTTAATAATATTATTTTGATCAAATTTAGATATAGAAAGAAAATAAAATCTAGATATGGAAAAGATGATGTCGCACGAAAAAATGCACTGAATCAGTGTAGTTTTAAAGACGATTAAAACACGACATTTGACGACTATAAAGAGTGCTGAATTCATACGTTTTCAATAGATGTATCAATCGTGTCGAATCAGTACTATATCTGCTTGTACGAACATCGTGTCATATCAGTGTAGTTGCGATGAATGACGCAACGATGTGGAATCAGTGCGAAAACTGTACGAACCCTTGAAATATCGGAAATCGCACTGAAATCGTGCAGAATCAATGAGGTCCGAAATTCCTGATGTAAAAGAAGAATCCTTTCATCTCCTAAGTGAGCCTCGTACAAATTTTGGCAGAGGCATTCAAGTCGTATATTTCAACCCAACATCTAAAGGGGTTGAAATACCGTACCTTCCAAGCAGCTTCGTCATGCTTCAAACGAATATTTAATATTTTTCAAAAAGTCATGTTCGTTTGCTATTTTTATAGATTAGTTAAATTCGTTTTCTTGAATAAACATGATATTGTATTTTCATCATTCATCCAAATGGGCCTTGCAAGTTAGTACCACCATGTGGATTACTTCACTTGCTAGGTAATGATTGAGTGTTGTATAGTCTTGTGCTTTATACAAAATTCAGGACACTAGTGCCAACAATGAATGTGGGATATGTAGAACTCTCACTTCTTGTTCTTCTTAATCACCGGTTAAACTCCTTTACCAAAATGTGAATAACTTGAGCAAAAATACATCAAATCACAAAATTCTTTTTGGAAGTGAAAGATTACGTGAAAATGCAACTAATCTCAGTTGAAGAATTCTCAAAATAAGATAGTCTACTATGCACAATTGAGCCTCAAAAGTCTGATCACAACACATGTTCTTCTCATTCAACTCATGCACGTTTTTCATAGCCTTACTGAATTTTGTCTATATATCATGCATAAAAACTTCAAATCACAAAATTCTTTTTGGAGGTGATAGACAACTTGTCCTTCTCACTTTTCTTAGTTGAAAAAATTTCAAAATAAGATTATTTGGTATGCTCAATTGTGCATCAAAGTCTACTGAAAATATGGTGTGGTGAGAATTCACATGAGCTTGCAAGTTCATATCCCATATCATTTGGGAGTGACTTGGAATGAACTTGATTACAAGGTCAGCTCTTTCTTCCCCTAAATCTCACTCTCCTACTCTGAATATTATTAAATTATGTGAAAAATGGTAATATTTCAACATTTCGACTATTCCAAAAAACAATTACTATGGTATTCGGCAAAATCTACTCATAATTTCCAAAAAAATTCGTCTTGACTTTTCTGAATTAATTAAAGACGAAGCTGCTTGGAAGGTACGGTATTTGGGTTCAACCCAACTAGCACAAATTTGGCACCGAAATTGAGCCGACCCAAAGAAATTGGATCAAAGAATTTTTTGATTCCAAATTCATACGTGGCTCGAATACACCTTCACCATTAAATCGCACACATCTTAATCATCCACACGATCATTGACCAATAATTGTTAGTTGGGCCAACAATCAAGTCAAGCCCTAATGTAAAGTAAGCCTAATTAGCAAGGGGTGAGATTTTCTGTTTTCTTAGATTTAGGCTCCAAAGTTTATTTCAACTCTCCTACGGTGGTAGATTCCCTAGCATCTACGTTTTCAAGAGCTTCGATGATGATACAAAATCACTGGACAAATGTTCCTCCAATCACAGAGCGCCACCTCAATATACGGATACTGTACAATCACAAAACCCTAATTACGGTGTCTCTCTCGGTCGCACTGTCTTCCCACTCTCACTTGCGCTTGCAACAACGTGCGTTTAGTCTTCCTCCGCCATAGCCGCTGCCTCGCCTTCAGGACACTCCTCCTGAACTTCATCGCTCACCCGACTTCGTCCTGGAGATTCTCCGTCATTTAACGAGCGTTTCGAGCTCTTATTCGGCCTATTTGATGGCAGATCGCGCCGGCAGGCGTTGATTTTCGGAGTGTGCATGACGAGCTGGCTCTGTTGGTATCTGTCGCTGGCTTTCGCGGCTGCGTATTTGCTTCCAAGACGTTAGGTGATCCTCATAGCTGCATGTGGTGTTAGAAGCCCTGTTAGGAAGTAGAGTAGGTGAAGTCAGAGGTGGTGGTCTTGGACGGGGCGGTGCCGTTTTAGGCGCAGTCGCTTGTCTTTGCTTATCACGGTGAGTTCTTATTTTGTGTGTTTTTTGGCTCTAGTACAGTGTTTGATTCACGTGCATTTCCAGGATTGATTTCCGGGAGATGGAGTTCAATGTGTCGGTTGTCTTCGTTATGTCGCTTAGAGAATAGTTGAGCCATTTTGTTGTTAGTCGATGCCTTCGAATTGATTTGAAATTCTCGCTATCTTAGTAACGTTTGGCGATTGAGTGCTTCATTTTACTGGCATTTGAAAATTTCTACATCTTATCGTGTGGTCGACAATTCGCGGAATGTGTTGCATGATTTCGTCTATATAGCATAGCATAGATGAATCCGTCACACGCAATGCCTTTGTTCAAGGTGAATGTCGGTATTTTTCGTTGTTTATGGCTGTTTTCGATGTCCTCGGTTTCTACGTTATTTGATTTATATTTGTCTAACTAAGTCTTGAACATGCATTTACGGATTTATCGCAGTGCCTTTTTAGGTTTGGTACACTGGGCAGTCTACCGACATTCGTCATTTGTAGTTGTTTTCAGCGATCACATGCTGACAGTCTCTTCTCTGTTCGTGTCGCTGGTTTAAGTGCAGGGCTTGGATGTTCACTGGGGTTTAACATTTAGTGCTCAGGTTTCTCAAAGGTCTGTTTACAACGCGGGTATTAGGGTATTGATGTCGACCTTCGGCTCCTGAACAATTCTCTCTGTTATCAGGACAGTATGCTATTGATCCTGAGCACATATTCATGTATTTTTCTGTTAGAAATGTGCCTTATAGCTCACCTTCATCTGCTTTTTCGAGATAGATACTGTGACTCTTCCGTATATTTATTCCGTTTCTGCGGTTTGCTTTTCTCCGAAATGAAAATGAGTTTCATAGGACAGGGGTTCCGATGCCGTTTGCAACCGAGAAGAAACGGAATTTATGTTTCCTAGTGTTTTGTGCTCTTGGTTCATACAGGTTTTTGCGATTTTTTTGTATACTTTTCCTTTCTCGTCCGCTCAGTGCACTTATGTTTCGTATGCATACGCATCTTTGGATTGAGTCATGGATGAAGTCAAGGAAACATGAGTGGTCACCTTGTATATAAATATACTCCCTTGTCGTTTATATGACCTAATCTTCTCCATGTTTTTCCATTTTACTTCGAAGTGTTATTGTTCGTGGAGACGATGGATTTCTTCCACTGGAATTTTCAGCTGCCAGACAATTTTTCTCTTTTATATTGCAGCTTCTAGCTACTCTAGTTGTGGAGAAATATAACTTGACATTTGTAGAGACTTTCCAGCCCTTCTACTTCAGAAGCTGGAAGCGATTAAGTCCTTTGCATGATGCGATCATGTTTCTAATGAACTTTTTGTTGGCCTTGTTTACTTTTCATTTCCAGGCTCTCTGTGTTAGTCGCCCTATGTGACGGGTGGGGGTTCAGACTTCGGATCAAATCTCATGTACCCCTAAGCAAATTACAATGTGAAGGCCTAACTCTTACAAAATGCCTCTTGTATACATCAGTGGTTACTTTTGTAGTTGACTTCCCTTACTAGTGCCTTGGCTATTATGCTTTTTTAAGACTTCTGTGCAGTTCGAATTCTTACATTGATGACTTTGTCTGTGGAATTTACGATACAGGTTGCCCTCAACCCCATTTGAAGTTGGGAAAGGGCAATTGTCCTCCATCGCAAATCTTCTTGCTTCAGGACCTGCAGAATTAACTGCAGGTAAAGCTCATATAAGTTTTGAGCAAGAAATCTACTTTTTTCTAGATTGCAGTTAGATCAGCTACATTATGGATGTTTGACGTAATTTTTTTTTCTTGTCATGATAGGAGCCATCCACATTATTGTGTATTACCCTTATTCGTCTGAGTATTACATACTGTGCATTTTTTGATTTTTGGTGACTTCATTTTGTTAACGAGTTATTGATATAATCCTTGCTGTTGGATTCGATTTTAGAGGAGGAAGCCCAACAGAGTGCAGCTGTTTTAGCTGTGCAGAGAGAAATGGAGGAAGCGGATGAACTAAATTATCTTGATGAAGAAGGTACACGAGCTCTGTTTCGTTACAACCTTTTTGCTGTTGTTCACCTGCGTCTCACCTGCTGTTCCTGGCGTAGAGTCTGGGGAAAATTATAGTTTCCTGTAGTTGTGTTAGCGATTGCTTTGAGGTTGGAGATGCTTTATTGAATCCCTTCTTTTTGTCTGGCAGATATGCATGTGTTTGATCGGCAGCCTCTTGAAGATAAATTGAACCTGGTACGATACGTTAAATTGGGGCTCTAGAAAATACTAAGCGCATCTTGTCGTTACTATGTCCACTTGATGCTGGTTGTTATTGTCCGTTGATGTTGTCTATGTAAGCTACTTTATTTGAATGCACACAGGCAGAACCCACTGTTTCTCTAGAAACTTATGCAAGAAGGTTAGATCCAATTTCTTTGGGTTGTATTTGCAGGTTTAGAATTATGATATTTGACATTGAATTACCATGCACAATCCATATTGAGGTTTCCCATGAAAAAACTGTAGATGCAGTCATTAGATGTTGACTACCATTCGTTTGAAAGTTCACATAGATGTTTGTGCAACTTAACAAGTTTTTGCTCTTGTTGAGTTATGCTCAATCCTACATTTTTAGTCTGACTCTGTCAATCTAAAGTATTCGGTTGGCCTCTGTATTCTTGATAGGTTTCATGTAACATGTGCAGAAAGCCTATTAAGGCTAGTGCGTTTCTCGCACATGCTGGTGAGTCTCTTTTTGACACATTTATCTTCAGTTAGTTCAAGGATTCCCCAATTCTGTTTTGTTTAGTGGGTGCCAGACGTTTTGGTGGTGTCTAGGGGACAGTGTCATTGAATAAACTTCCGATGTCGCATTTACAAAGTGCCTTCCGAAAAATGTAAACGTTTGCACTGGGAAAATGAATCTCTAGCACGCGTCCTTACTAGAAATAATGATATTCTTAATTTGCGTAATTGAACCTACTAAATACCTGAAACGACACTTAGGATACGGGCAAATTGGAATGACAAGCCAAAAATACACGTATTTGTCTGAGCAGAGAGATGTAGGGCTATGATGGCTCAAGACGATTCCACAGCCGAGTTGGACGGTGGAGCTGGTCACAAGAAGCCGCCACGCAAGGCACGGAAGAAGTTATTGTCTTCTCAAGACAGTATCCTCTCACACTTTTGTAGCGTCCCTCCCCTTGCGTGAAGTGGATTGCTTTTTTGTCGATCTAGCATTGCAGGTGTTGGAACGTTGGAACATCATGTAGCCATGTTGGCAGTGGCCTGTGTTTCAAACAGGGTGTATCTAAACCTTTATTGTTTGGTTTGTATCAATACTCACATTTGAGATGTCGAGACTCCAAATTTGATAAAGTGGAGATGGTGAACCTACAGTATTATTTTTTCACTTTCTCTATCTAGATTATATTGATTATTAAGTAGAGTTTCTGTTCCTACTTATTCTGATGCCTCCCAGTTGAAAGTTCCCGTTCTTAGGATCATGCAAGCTGTCGTGCAATAAACGAATTACGCAATTACAGAAGTAGCATCTTTGGATAGATAGTAGGATGGTTTTTTTCGTCTCTTGCATGCCGGTGGCATCCTTTAACTATTTCAAGATGTCACTGGAGAAGGAGACTCCGAACGACTAGCAGATGATGATGACCTTCCAGAGACCGCAGGTGCCTCTGGAGGTGCCTACGAAGAGCAACCTCCTGTACATGGCGGTAGTGCACGAGGCACAAAGAGTAAGTTTTTACTCGTTTTTTCTGCCACTTCTGCCACTTCCAGATGTTACATCAAGTGCCACTTCCAGATGTTAGTGTGCAAGTGTTTCACATCTTAGATAGCCTCCTTAAACTTTTCAACAACCTGATAATTAAGATCTTTCACACTTTGATTTTTTTCTGATCGATTTCTTTGTTTTTCATAGGAGGTTGAAATGTACGGTTTTGGCACATGCATAGAGATTGATTCAGCAGCTTGACTTCTGATTTTTTTAGAACGACACGTACGTCTTAGTTCTAGACTATTTCACAGGCCGTATTGGTCAAGTTTATGTATTTCTTATGCTCCCTTCATTCTAATGTGTCCGAAGTGTCACAGACATATTTGTAGCTGTGAAGTGTGCTTTAACCCTTAAAGGACATGACTTTCTTGATTCCCACAACCGAAATCTCTTTCAAATTCCATTTTCAGTATGAATCCCTTTTTAATTTATTTCGATTCTTTTCTAAAGAAGTAAAGATGCTTTAAACATGTTCGTTTTGGCATTTAAAGAACCCCATATGGTTGAACAGAGTAGAAGTTATGAGCAAGATTCTCCCAAAAAAGTAAAGGTAAACTTGGGGTTTAGTATGTCCTTATATGGTTAAGTACCAATATGCCTAATTTAGTACCTATGAACGGTGTTAGTTTGCAGATACTTACTGAGAATTGTTCTTATATTTGCAGAAGTAATGAACATTTCGGAAGGAACTGTTGTTGCTGCTCCAAAGGTTGGAAGGCCACGAAAGCAAGTGGTTATTGCCCAAGGAGGTACCTGAAGAATCTTTAAATTTTGGTGATATTTGTGGCTGAATATTGGACCACCCTGCAGTTTTTGATTTAAATATCTATTTGATCATCCCTTTCTCCAAGTAGTGATTGCGGGTAGTTATTACTATCTTTATATGGACATGAAGTTCTGCTGCAAATATGAGTTCATAAAAGGAGAGCCTGACCAAATATTTTATTCTTTGTTGATGACATGGAATTGGCTCCAGGTTGTCGTGCCCCTCCCTAAACCCTAAACACTAACCATAAAAATTGTGCTAGTTTTCCTTGCTGATCATGACTCATTTTGTCTTCTGAATATTGTAGATGTTGGAGCTAGTAATGCTGATGTTGTGCAACCTCCTCCAAAGCGTCCAAAACTGTATGTCCATAATTCCTCTTACTATGATATTCTTTTGTCGCTACTTCTAGTTGGAAAAGCTTCTAATTGGACAACTGTATCAAAGTCTTTCTAAATGTTTTCTTGGACTGATATAATGTGGTGTCTACGGTCATATTCTTTTATGTCATTTGCAGGTCCGTATTGGTCAGTAAATGATTTATTACTTTTTTTTCATGCATGCAACTCATCTGAGTTGCTGGGCTGCAGATTGACTACAGAGGAGCTAGACACACTCTGCGGAGTTTTCAACGCCCAGACCGGCATTATGTGCCGGCGATCAATAACATGTAAGTAAAGTATATTGATTTTTCCTTGAAACCAGTGAATAGAGTGAAGCGATTGAGACAGATAGTAGCTGAATTTTTAAATATTTACTCTGGGAATCCTGCCTCAAAAAGATTTTCGAGCAGGATGGAATCAACATATTCAGGTTTTTTCTAAAAGAAAATTCAAATTTGGTACGCTTTTTCTATGTTGGGCTCCTATTTGGTTCTTCGATAGCTGTTAAGGTGTGTGATTTATCATTTGAATACGTGCCTTAACATATATAAGGCACTTTTTGGTACTACATAAGTTTAGTTACTTCCTGCAGGCCAATGTTGCAGTAGCCACTGGATTTTTTTAGCCTAATCTACATTATTGAAGACCAAAGGAATATATGAGTAGCTGAATGCATAATAGGGAAGCTGCTGATTTTGATGCATTATGTTGGTTGTTCTAGGTTGCAAATATGTAGAGTGTACCCTCATTGCTTTGTATTGATTAAGGAATAGAGTTTGAGGATCTTGGGCGGTGTTTTTACCGATTTTCTTCTGTGACAGGCAAACTCCATGCTGAATCAGCCAAACGAGCAGTACCAGGACGGTTGCGTCCTTATGATATTTTACTTCAAGAGTTCAAAGCCAATAAACTGGCTGCTGCACCAAAGCCACATAATACGGGTAGGTAGCCTGTGGTGAGTTACCCCTCTACTTTTGAGATGGTGCATGCAATAGTCAACAAGAATTTCTGTACTTCTTCTTCCCTTGGGAAGCATGACAAACGTGTAATGATTGTTGGTGAGGGATGCTTGGATTTTCTTATGGACTTCGTTTAATCTCTGCATGATAAACATCCTTTATTGGTTGCCAAGCATTTAGTCTGGATCACAAGAAAGTATCAAACCTATTAGCGTGCCTTTCTGACATTAGCTGATGTGAATTTCCTCAATCCAGTCAATGGATAGACTCCAAGCGCTTTCTGTTTGGAATTCATGGATGTAAATTCAATCGTACTGAAAACTTTCATTAGCGTGGGGTCACAAGTAACGAGGTTCATTTTTGGAGTGAGCTGTTTTAGTACTTGAGCGTCAGTCATTTAATAATACACTGAGATTGCAATAACCTTGGTCCCTGAGGATTACTTTGACCCCTAATAATGAAAGTTTTCAGTGTAGTGCATTATAGCAGAGTTTATGGATGTCTTGAAGTTAATGTTGTGGTAAACCACATCAGAACTCCGTCTCCATGTCCTGCTGTATAGAATTGTTGATCGAGATAGTGGAGAAGACTGCATAATGTCTGCATAATATTGGAGACAATTTCTTGGTAGATGCTGATGCAGAATAGTTCTGTAGTATTTTGGATAAATGATCAGTTTACCCGAAGACTTGTAGACCAAGGCTTTGCCTTACTTTAGTGTTAGTATTCATAGTCTGGTTTTACACATGTTCAGAGGCTTGACCAGAGATGCCGCATTTCATCTTGATTACCTGGTTTTGCAGTTGCAGTCGCAAACCCTTTGCCATTGGCTACAAAGGAATATTGTCACAGGCCAGAGCAATGTATGCGTGCTGTTCTGGGGTCTTTATTCTCCGATGCATGCAATCGTCGTGCTGTTAACAGAGGGAACAGTCCAGATAGACTTTCAGGAGAGTTTGGTGGCCAAGTACTGCCTGCTCTCACACTTCCATCAGACCAGTCCTCTGATCTGCAGCTTTCAGGGTTCAACCAAAAAAAGGTGTAATGATTGTCTTACACATGAATTGCAAATTCTATTGTATGTTTCTGATGCTTGGGACACCGAAGAAGATAACTGAGAATTTTGTGTCAATACTGATTTTCTGTGCTGTTTGTTGGACATGGAACTTGCTGGATTTAGGTCGCAAAACTAGGAAGAGATAATAAGAAAGCACCACCAGTTCAAATGATGCAAATGGCACATGTGAAAGCTGAGCCGGGGCTCAACCAAGCGATGGACTATGCTCGCGTGAACATGTCTGGCATGGGTTTGTCCGGAGTGCCAAATTATCAACATCTAGACAACAGATTGGGAATGGGAGGCATTCCTGTTGATTATGGGCAATTAGTTATGAACAAAGGGAGGCCTGTCCAAGGCTTACCAGTTCTAGGGACCAATGTGTCTGGTACGTCACACGCTTGGTGATTTTGGTATTCCACCAGCTAGGGTGTGAGTCATTCTGTCTTCATTCTTTTGCCAAAATTCAAATTTCAGTCCCTTGTCTTCTTCAGTTGTCAAGTATCTTCTGAAGTCTGCCAGGTCTGCAAAAGCCAAACATGAGAATTGTTATCTACCGTTCTGCATCAGGATAGGAATAATGTCTTACTACTAGGCAAATTAAACTGTACCATGAAGTTCAATTTAGTAAGCCCAGAAGCACAGAACTGAGCTACGTGCACATTGTAAACAATTTCGTCTTTCAAGGAGTCCTGTAGGGATGATCTCTAAATACATTTACTCTTCATGGATCGTCCCGATGAATAAATAAATTTTTTGTTTGTTTTTGCTGCACTTTATTCTGTTCTGTGTCTCAGGTTGACTTACTGATTCCTTAACTCGCTCAGGCCTCTCAAGATAATTCCAGTAAGAGTTTTTGTCTCAGAATTTCTTGGGGGAGCAGGGGTGCAGGGAAATCAGTCTCAGCAACCTTTGGGAGGTGTCCCAGTAACATGACGCAACTTATATACCAGGTGAATATCTGGAACCAGCCTAGAGGTTTTCACTTTGTAATATGTACTGGAAGGGCCCATCCTGATTCTAGCATGTAACATGCAAATCTTATACAATTTTGGTTTTAGGGAAATAAATAAATAAATCTTAGTTGTATGATCTTTATGTTATTCTAAGAATGTGGTGGCGAGTTCTAAATATGCAATGAATTCTATATTTAAATCATATTAAATATGAACATATGAATATTATCCACGCCTGAATGTCAACTAGACATTTGCTTGGGTGTCCAAGAATATTGTCACCTTTTGACAAGCCCTTTTGGAGAGTAATGTATGGGATCTAATTTTTCCCGTAAATGGTTTAAATTGTTTTCCAGTTGGATTTGTCTATACGGTTTCAAATTCAATTTGGTATTTTGCACTAACTGCTGGTTCGTGTCATTCCATGTTTCGTCTTGACAGGGTGTGAGAGCGATGGAATGCTTTAGAATGAAACAGAAGGAAGGTAGGCACCATGTGTGCCAGTAATCAGGCTGAATGTATAGACTGTTATGATCAGTTCAACATGAAAAGAATAGTTGAGGAAAGGTTTTGTTGTGAGATGTATCTGTAATGATCTTTACTTGGAAGACTACAGCGGATTTATGTAGTTCTGTTGTGTTTCTATTTCCCTTTGGCATTTAGTTGCTAAGGCTTACCATTTTTAAGGAATTCAGGCTTAGCATGTGACGTAACTGGCAATGGAGCAGTTTTTAGTACCGAGTGTAGCAGAGGAGTAATGGTGAGATTTGAGGACAGGTAAAGTGGACAATGAGAGTGCTTGCAAAAAAGAAAATGGTGACGAAGAGGAAGCGTGCTCTACGGAAATATCCACTCTTCCTCGAGTCATTTGAAGTATACAAGATAGTCCAATCTCTCATCATTAACCATCGCCTACTTGCAAGTGCCCAATTTGCATTGGGAGAAATACAATAAGCTTAGAAAATAAGTTCTGCATATTAGAAATGGGAGTTATGGCAAGGGTTGACAGTATATTTCATAGAGGAAAGGAAAAATGATTAAGAGGTGGTCCAATCCCATTTTAGAAAAAAAATGTACCTGTAGGTAACTCACGTTTGACAAACTTTTCACAATTATACAAATTTTTAGAGTGAAAAGTTTGTTGAACTGTACATAACATAATAGAGTTCATGAAGTCCACGTTTTCTAGAGTTGATAGGCTACCTGCATTCAGTGTCATTTCCCTTATGAGCATGGCTGTGGGTAGTGTTAACTTCGAACAAATAATTACCAATGGGACCTACAAAAATGGGAGAACTAAAATTCCAGGCATAGTTCTTGGAAGGAAAACCACCTTCTGCCAGTTGTACAACTTGTAGATGGTGAAAAGCTAGATCTCATCAAAAGATGCCTCTTGATCTAGTTCCAAAAGGGGGACATCTTGAACTCTTCTACTATGATCCAATCAGGTTGCTAATTTGGTAACAATTTCTGGAGTTTCTACTCTATGATAGACAATTTTGTGATAGAAATCACCCAAAATAAATAGGCTAGCATTCTATCCATGAATTGTGCCTATTTTAAACCAATTTCTAGATTTATTTTAGTTTCAAAAAAGTCACGCATCTAGAATTTCTCTAATTATGAGACATTCTTGAAAATGAGTGAAGAATATATTCATTCAATGAAAGTCTAGAGTTTGCTATGTGAGGTCTTCACGGTTTTCTATATTTCTACCTTATATCTCACGCGCCAAATTTTTATTACATAGATTGGGAACGGGATGTCATCCATTAGAAAAATTATCAGCCCTGTAGGAGCCTGCGGGTTCGAGATATCGAGAGGACCCAGCAAAATATCGGCCCCCAGCAACCTGTGATGTCTTGCCCGTAATCAAGTTGGGCATAAATAGTGCGAGGGTGGTTGCGGAAGTAGATCTTGGAAAGCGCCCCATGAGCGGGAACTGCTGAAATTGAATCTTGAGCGAGACTTGATTCCACAAGTGTCATAGTTGTTCTTTTTCGTTACAATGTTGTTCATTCGTTCAACAAACGCTGTTGATCTTTGTTTGCGAGGGTTTTGTGTGTGTGCGAGTGTTTTGTGTGCCCGCGAGTATTTTGTGTGTGGCCATGAAGGTTTTGTGTGTAGCCGTTTGTGGTCGTCCAGTGATGAAGAGAGGTCGGTGAGGGTTTTTAAGTGATTGAATTTGATGAAGCAGGATGCGGCCACTGGAAGCAGAAGTGACGCTTCTGACTGACTGAAAATCAGGAAAAGTGTCACTTTTATTTGTCTGTTGTGACGAACCGGACTGATGAGCACCTCTAACGGCAGTCAAAAGCGACACATTTGCTACTAGTGGGCCTAGGAACAAAATTCAGAGTGTCACTCTTTATACCCAAAGAACAGAAGATGGTGACTACATTCCCAAGAGAGTTGAAGTGAATTCATGGGTTGCATTATATCCAGGGAAGAGCGCCAGTCATGCCAAAGATTCAAAGAAGTATGGTATTTCTACCATTGCAAGTGCATACAAAGCAAAAGTATTAGACTTCCGATCGAGAGGAAGCACAATTTCTGCTGTAAATGTTAGCCATGCATATGTGCATCGGCAACTTCAACTTGCCCCGACATTACACGCAGCTTGCAATTGTGAGTATTTGATACTCTTATTTTTATTTGAATCTTGATTATTTCTATTCTAATTGTAAACATATTGAATCCAGATGTTGCCAATAATTTAGTTTACACTTGATTGTAGATTTGTACCCGACCACGCATGAAGACTGGATAGACCTTTTTAGCATAATGGAACCTATTTGTGTTGTCCACGCTGAGATTGTAGAGGCTACAAGAGCTGATCGTAGTCACAAAGAACTACAAACTAAATGGTAATCAAATTAGAGTCACTCAATTGAAAATTTAATCATTGTTTTGGCTGTACATACTTTGTGGAGCAAAGATTGATGTAATGTACTGATTTTTGTTCCAAATCACTTTAGAACAAAACTGTGGGAAGACCAATATTTTAGTGTAGAACAATGAATCACGACCTTGTTATGGTGAATCAAGGCTTTTTTTTTGGTTCCTACTCTATATCCATTTGAGACCTAAACACACAAATATCAAGAATTTAAGTGTTGTGAACTTTGATTTAATTCCCTCATCAAGATCAATTCATTGTCCAAATTCTACAAACACTTACAAAAAGAACATACAAATAAAGGCATGCAATCCTATAGGGGCAGAAACGGGCCACACAATGATAAGAGAAGCGAGAGTGACCAAAAATATCATCAAATTTTGTCATCTACCTTGAAAGGTATACATACAAGAATTATGTCATCTTTTGTGAAAAGTTACACAGAAAAAACACACACATGAAAAATACAAGAATTTTACTTATGATTCAAGGGCTTTTCAAGTATAAAGGCTTTCAAACGAGGAATAGTCTTAATTTAGCTTAACTTGAAGTCTACTCTCAAAGAATATCTTGTGTTTAAGATTACCAAAAATGATTGTATTATACAAGCCCTTCAAATATGACATGTAATTCTACCAAAATTACAAGTACAACATGAAGTAACTACAATACTTTGAATGACTAAGTGAGTGCACAAATGCGGTGCTTCAAGTGATTGCTTTAATGAGTTGCTTTGAGTGACTACTTGACTGCTACAAGTGATTGCTTCGTCTAATGAACGACCTTCATACAAGGCAATTAATCTCAATGTGTGCCCTTTGGGACGTGCCAAAAAGGTTTGGCCTAGTGAATCATAGTTTTTAAAAGTTACAAGTCGTAACATTTGCTCACGCAAGTAAGAATTGCCGCATACTTGTGCATGGCTTTTCCTCGATACCGTGGATCTTCACTGTGATCACATCAATAATAAGTCCCTTTACAAAGGCCATATCCACTTCGTGTTTAGGGGTGCTTCACACTATGGCCGAAGGTCGAGAGGCTGTCGATTTCCACCAATCAAATTGCAAGAAACCATGGGTTCGACCTCTCGACCCTTCACACTAGAGGCCAAAGTTCAACAGCCGTCGCTCTCCAAAATGCCTACGTGGTAGTACTTTTTGACCAAGGCGACGGCCTCTCAAAAGGAAGTTTGGGTTGAACGGGAATGGAAACCCAAACTATGGTTGAGAGGCTGTCGATTTCTTTCATAAAAAATGAAAACTATATTTTATTGCCTATTTTTAGTAGATTTCTTTGCACTCTCAACAAAATTTGGACTCCCAATCCCACGGCCTCTCGACTTGGACACCCATAGCATGAAGCGGCCCTTAAAATACAAGCATTCTTTAGTTAGACGTTTCGGTTATGCAGTTGAAATTTGGTAAGCATCTTAGAGTTTTGACCCTGTAAGTTAGTGTACGTTGGTAACTACTGCTTCGTCTTCAAACTTCACTTCCAGTGTTGCAAACTCAGGTGGTGAGGTGGCTATCCTTGTCCCTAAGTCCCACTCGGGGAAGGGACTGCGCCTCACTGCCCCTGCCCGGCCTCTGTTCCCAGCCGCGCCGTTCCTATCCGTTCCCATCCGTTCCCTGAACACAGGAACGTTTCCCCTGAACAGGGGTCTTCTGATCTTCATTCTCTTTGTCGTTTCTCCATCCTCTTCAACCTCGGACCCTAATCTGCCTTCTTCCTCTTTCCTGCGGCGCTCCTCCTCTGTCTCATGCGGCGCACCTCTCATGCGGCGCCATTGTTTTGAGCTCCTCATCTGTGATTCCCAACATTAACATGATCTCAAGCCTGTTAATTAATGTGTACATAACACGGTGGATTCTATTAAGCACGGAGTGCAGGTGATTCAATCAAAATGGCACATGCAACAACATCTAAACAATGGTCTCAATATAATCGAGTCTGTGCACCGGTATTCATTCTTTCAGAGATTGTTCATACCAAGCTTCCGACCACTTTAATGTGACTGCCTTGGCACCCGAAACAATTACTTCGAATCAGTGACTGTGTGCATAAAAAGTGGTTGTTCGGACAGTCAATGATCGATATTGATTGTGTGGTAAAGTGCGTGTCCGGCTGTGTTGTCGGAGAATGAAAATATTCCGATCTCTTACACATGTTGAGCTTTGCTCTTGGTGTTTTGGATACATATTCTATGAAACCTGTAAGCATAAAATGAAGATCATATTAAAGAGGTCGGTCGGGCTGTATTTCAATGAAATCTTCGAGGTTGTGCTCATCTGGAAGAAATGAATTTGAGACACAACAAGTCATTTTGTAGGGTCTGCATAAGTCGAGGATCGCAGATGAGGAGCTCAAAACAATGGCGCCGCATGAGAGGTGCGCCGCATGAGACAGAGGAGGAGCGCCGCAGGAAAGAGGAAGAAGGCAGATTAGGGTCCGAGGTTGAAGAGGATGGAGAAACGACGAAGAGAATGAAGATCAGAAGACCCCTGTTCAGGGGAAACGTTCACGTGTTCAGGGAACGGATGGGAACGGATGGGAACGGCGCGGTTGGGAACAGAGGCCGGGCAGGGGCAGTGAGGCGCAGTCCCTTCCCCGAGTGGGACTTAGGGACGAGGGGTGGCTATGCCTTCACCTTTGGCCGCTCAGTGCAACTGGTTATGATCGGTTGCTATCTCCCCCATCCGAGCACTCCTTCCTTGTAGAAAACCATTTCCAATTATATTGTTATGAATCAAAGAATTTTAGGAATGAATTTTTAACTGATCATTGCAGCCATAGCCTTGACCTTTTTTCCCTTTTTCCTCTCACTCAACTTTCGCTTTTCTTTCCCTGTTTTTTCTTTCCGTCCTTCCCCGAGCTCCTCCTCCTCCTCCGTGAAAACCAATGCAAGAGCAGCGCCAGTGAGGCGATCCAACATCCGCTCAAACAATCTCTCACTCCGATTCGGTCGCTGTAAGTTAAGCATTGATTGCATCGCATTCCCTTGTCCGATGACGATTCCCACGATAGGTTTCACCCCCTAATTTATACCCTCACCCTTTGAGCTCGCTTGATGGCGGAGAAGGGGAGCGGCAAGCTGCTGGGAGTCGCGGACTGGGAGCAGCTGTTCCTGGACTTCAAAGCCTCCTCGGACTTGCAGCAGAAATGGCTCACCTCATGGCCAGGGCTCACCATCGTGGACCAAGCGCTACAGAGCATCACCAAGAAAGAGTATCCACTTAAGGCGTCGTTATTCAATTTCCTGGAGGAGAATGGAGGCGCGTTGCTGGGAGAGGACGACGCGCCGGCCGGCGTGGCCATGCTCGTGGAGTCGCTGAAAACCGTCTTAGGGTTGCAGGTAGACGGAGTCAGCTATGGTTTGAAGGAGCAGATGATGGTGATGGTGACGACGGTGGCGATCGACGTGGATGCCATTCACACGGCGACGGGGTCGTTGGAGACGCTGGTGGAGGTTTTGCTAGGGTTTATCAGTCGGACGAACTACGCCGTGGATCGCCATGTTCGGGGCACGGCGTGTGAGTGTTTGAAGGAGCTGGAGATGGCGCACCCTTGCTTGTTGAATTTGTGCGTCGGTCACGTGTTCGCGTTTTGTCAGAGCGAGCGGACGCATGCCAGCCAAGCGTATAAGCTGCTCCTCACGGCGATCTTGCACAACATGGCGTGCTATATGTATGGCACGGGCAAGTCGAGGTTGGTGGGCGCTCATTCGTTTCTGTCCATCACCATTCCGTTGGTTCCGTTCTCGGTTCCTTCTTACCTGGCTGCTTCGGATCCCCGGCGAGAAACGGCCTCCATTCCTGCCAAGGAACTCTCCGCAGGTACGAGTTGTTACTGAACATTTGACCTCAATGTGGAGATCTGAATGATTAGACCTAAGGTAAGTTCGCTGCTATGAGGATCCGATCCACGTGCACAATCTTGGAATTGATTTTTGATTTTTCTAGTTTTTGGCAAGAGCAGATGGAACACAATGCAAATCATTTTGTAAAATTTGAAATTGTATTGCATTAGTCATGAATTTTTATGGTCTCTACGGTGTCTTTTCCAAAATTATGCACGTGACTGTGCCTATTCTGACCTTCCTAACTCCTTAAAGCCTAACCTTGCATGAGAAGGTTAAAAGTGTGTGGCAGTTTTCATTGGTTTAAGGTTGCTACTTGACTGGCATTGAGTGAAACTATAGATGTATGGTTTAAGGAGCCAGTTGGAATTGGGGCGTTTACCTTGAATGTGGTCTATTGTTGTGAGCATTATAGTCATCATTTACTTCGTTCAGTCCCTATAATTTTAATGTGTGTTACAAGTTAACAAACAGCTCTTCTGTCAAAAGCCAGGGCACACTGAAGTTGAGCGTTTAAGAAATAAATCTACCAATTCGTCACATACGATGATGCAAAGAACACGCATATAATGGCGATTAACTTGTTGCAATACTCGACGAAATGTTTTGACAATATTAGATATCGGCTGATGCAACCGACTTGAAAGGCTGCCAAAAGATAGTCGATCCACAAGAACCTGGAAAATGCTCTGGTGAGTTTATGTATTTATGTCTTGTTCTCTAAGTGTTGGATTTCATATGTGGTTTGCAGGGAGCATAAAAGAGTTCAAACGAGCAGTGGCATACATTTTGCAAAACCTTTACCTATTGACGGAGTTCGGAATGCTGGAATTTGTGACTCGTTTCGTGAACATAGCGAATGCACTGGAGCTTCACGCATCTCTGTTGAGGCCCACGGTGTCGAGTTTGTTGTATGCCTACAATCCAGTGATGATCCACGTGGTGCTGGTGATCTACACGCAGTTCATGAGAGCGTTTGAAGGGGAAGAAGGAGCGATCGTGAAGCGTTTGGCCATTTTGTGCCGGGAAAGCCAACAGCCGCTTCCCATTCGGTTGCTTGGTTTGCATTGGTTGCTGGGGTTGGCGAAGGAGCGGCAACTGGGAACCTCGATTATTGCGCCGGAGGCACCCGGTTTGTATCCACGTATGTATGACCCGCTGGCTTTGCAAGCGGTGAAGCTGGAGACTCTGGCACAATGCGCAGCTCAGCTTCCAAGTGGAGATGGTATGGTCAAGAGTGAAGCAGCGGTGGCAGGTGACGTTGCTATGGGCATCTTCAAGGTTTTAGAGATGAGTGCAGCACCCACGGATACCGCAAGCAAAATCCTGAATGAAGGCTTGTTGTGTTTGTCGTCCTTCACGTGGCTGCCTCCATCCAGCACGGAAACGCAGATCACATTCTTCGTCTTGCATAATTTCCTCACTGCCGCTGTTCCACACAAGGGGTCATCTCCTGACGCAGATATTGGCAAATTCACCAAATCACTTCTGTTCTGTACCATACAGCTCATCCTTGTACAAATGGCCCTGAAAATCCTTACCCTTATCCCAAGTATCCTGAAGCTTGTGGATCAGCTGCTGGCTTGTGAGGCGCATCATAGCTTGGGTGAGCATCTTCTGCGCACTTTCAATGACGATTTGCTGCCCCAGTTGGCCCCCAATCGCAACTTACCTGCTTATTTCCCTCTTCTCGAGCGGATTGCGGAGAACAAAAGCATACCCCCAGCCCGGCTGTTGGAGCTTCTCACCCTGTACATAAGAAAACGAGTCGAAGAAGACAAGGGCGATGGGGGATTGCGGCTCTGGCATCGAGGTAACCAGGTAACCACCATGCGTTGCTCCTCTGGGCGTACATGTGTATTTCGTTGTCACAATGTGCATTGGGACAAAGGATATGAATGATGTGATGAGCAGTATGAAGCTATAAACTTCTGACAATCAGCTGGATATGCGTCACAGGTGCTCGGCATCTGTTGCAAGGTACTCATGCACCACCAGAGCTCACGAGGGTTTCATGGACTCGTCCAGCTGCTCACATTCATGTGTAGGTTTTTCCCAGATCTGGATGGTCGCGATACTGCCAGGTATGTGGCACTCGAACTAGTTATGTTTGGTCTAAAGCCGGATCTGCATATTTGGAAGTATACGCAATTGAATTGTCGACCCTCTAGCTGGAAATAGGTACAGGTGTTCTTAACAGATAGGTCGAGACTGCTGACTTTTTGTAATTGGAATACTTTGTTGCGATACATGCGTACCACTTTGGTACAGGGTTCATACCACTTTTAGTAAGTTATCCAGATGCTGTTTCCAAGAAATGAACTTCTATGACTCCTTTGTTTTGAGTTATGAGTTGTACTTCTTTGTACCCGTAATGAAAATTGTAGAACCCCATGGCTTCACGTTTGGTGGATCTTGAATTGGGCTTCCTGCATTCTGTATACTGACATAGAAATTGGCATTACTGCACTCTAGGTTGTATTTGAGAATGTTGATTAGCATTCCGGGAGATCCTCTTCGTAGGATCTTGGGCTATGGGGACAAGGGAATTGAAGAAGCCAATGCTTCTCAGTATAACACCGTCTCTTCCCACCCCAGCAGCCAGGCGATGCAGGTAAGTTTTTTATGTTCGAGTTGATGTCATGATCTTGTACGTGGCCTTGGAAGTAACTGTGGCTTGTAAAACCTTAGGGAAAGTCATTAGTAAAATGATTGATCTCAGAGCTACCGTGTCATCTCCCAAAAGATACCGTTAAAACTTTAGCGTTATCGTACTGTAATAGTATCTTGTAGTGGCTGCAGTACGATCGGGAAGTCCTCAGTCGTCAGGGTGTGAATTTATTTTAGTTTTTAGATTGTTGACATACTCTTGTGTTTTTTTACAGCTCCAAGTTGCTGAATATATTAAACTGACAAGGGAAAGCACATTACTGGTTAGACATTCGTGGTCTTTGGTGCTCTACAACACGTTCCAGACGGGTGTAGATGGAGGCTTCACAGATTTAGACCTAGGGGTACCGGTGCCAGATGTAGTTGTGGAGGAGGTCAGTGATCAGCTCAAGGAGGCAACAAATGAAGAAGTAAGAAATAAGGGCACCCACGGGGCTCTTAATGAGAAGGGCGCTCTCATTGTTCAGGAGTCAGAGGTCAAAACCAAAGAGAAAAGAGGGAGACCATTGGACGCAGTTCCACGTGTAATGGATGCAAGGACTTCTACCATTTTAGGTATACTAAGGCAACATTTTGAGGAGATTCCAGACTACCGTAATGGCTTTGGTGTAAAGATCAATGTTCGGTGTACATTAAGGTTTATGGGTGAAGTCCTCCTGCGCTTACTGGCAGAATCTGAGGGTTTGTCAGATTCTAGCAACGATTCTGGATCCTGGCCTGCAATATATGCAGTTGTAATCTCTTTCATGACCACCGGGCTATATGGACCAATACCATCAGTGCATGTTCCCTTTCTTCTCAGTGATCCACCCAAAAGTAAATCCTGGCAAACTCCGGGGGCAGAGAGTCCCACATCAGTTATTGCCGAAGCTGATCCAAAGTCGAATAGCAAGGGGAAGAGCAAAGTTTTTCATGAGGATTCCGATGATGATCGTGATCACCATGTTCTATTACTTGAGGGTTCGAAAGATGACGAAGATGTCATCTACAGTGAGACAGTCGTTGTGGAGCTTGAACCTAAACAACCAGTTCCTACCCTTGTGGATGCCCATATTGTCTTCTCTGATGAAGACGGACATACCGTGCAAGGCAAGCTGGACTCCATTCCAGTAGGGATTGAGGATCTATTCCAGAAACCGCTCCTGCCTCCAAACCTCCCTCTCTGTGACCAGCCCGAGTATCTGTTTTCTCTTTACAAAGCTCTGTTTGAGGCATGCAGTGGCCCTGGCCGCTTGGGCACTGAGACATTTCCTTTAAAAAATGCGGAGTCAAAACCGGGGGTGTCGATTGAGGGCTCAGAGAGTGTGAAGCTCCTGGAAGGACAGGCAGATCGCATTGTGGGGGCAGTGGAGCAATGGCTGGGTCCCTTTGTAGTTGCAGTGAGCGGAAATTCGTTGATTAGTATGGTGAAAGATGGAGGGATGTTGCATCATCCTGTTTTCCTAGAGGATGACTTCGCATTTCACCCTGGAGGAGAGCCTGGAGACAGAGGTTGGCCAGGCAGCCGTGATGCTATTCTCCGGTTGGAAGATTCCAAGGACCGGGTCGAGCAAAGCAATTCCGGTAATGCCAATTTGCGAACAACGGGCCCGGAAGTTGGCAGCAAGGGTGGCTTGGGCTGTTTTTATGTGCTCATCTTCCTGCCCCCCCGGTACCACTTGCTGCTTCGGATGGAGGTTTCGGACTGGTCCACTCTTGTTCGCATTCGCACGGACCACTGGCCATGCCTGGCCCATGTGGATGAGTTCCTGGAAGCGTTGGTCATGTCAAGGTAGTGTAATACCCTTCCTCCAACCAGATTTTCTTTTGTTCTTGCCAACAGAGCACACTGGCTATAACTCCGTGTGGTGGTGGGAGATTTTAACCCTCAACATATACTGCAACTGCTAGATCCGAGCAGTCCCGAGCCAGTTATAGAATTAGCACTTTTTGAACCAAAATAATTAGGAGGTCCGTCCTGATGGCGGTGTGAGCATGGGCCTGGCGGCACGTATCAATTGTGAGCTGTTCGATACCAACTTCTTCTCGGCTTAACCGACACTGGTCTAGTAGTGAAGGCACGGCACTGCACTGCAGCAGACCTGTTTGTATTGTAGATATGTGTTTGCCATTCTACTGGCACCAAGTTTTGATGGTTTTGAAGCCCACTATTTCAGGGTTTCATTTTGTGTGGGACAGTCATGGATACGCAGATTTTTCAATAAAACAGACTTTCAAGTGTAGTTTTCCTGCCTCGAGTTTCCGTTCATGCGATTGTGCTTGCCACACATACAGTATGTCCGACCACAATATTGACAAGCCTAAGGTAATGTTGACCTTTTCGTTTTTTCCATTCCAGGTCATTCAATATCACTGAGAATTTGAAGTCTGAAGAACGCATCTGATTAAGGTGGTTACCCCATTCCCAACTGAATAAGAAATACGCATATGAGGCATTGATATTGTTTAGTATTATTATTTTTTAGAGGTAGGCAAGAAGAAATAGATTCCAACACAAGTTGAAACATAATTTTGGAATGAAGAATGAATTAGTTACAAATTTTCAAAGTTGAAGTATGACGCATCCCATTCACGTCATATAGGTACACCTCTTTCTGTCTAAAGGAGATTTGTATTGCACACACTAAAGATGCTTGAACCAACAACAACAAACCCATAACCACGCTTACATATACTAAAACCAACAAGAGAGAACCCATTACCAACTGTAACTCATGCTACAACCAACACCATTCCAGCATTGATTGCGGATAATGCCCCTAGCTGTTGGTAAAAGGAGCCAGTTGGGAATGGGGTAACCACCTTAGTGTGTTGAATTGCCAAAAATTGATTCAAAACTTAAATTTCAAGAGTTTTAGTTAATATCCACAACATTTGGGCAAAAATTTAATTATTTGAATGACGTGCAGACCCAGGTATTGGATCAACACAGTTCGGAAGGAAAATAAAAAGACAGTAGAGTTATCCGTAAAGTCCATCAAATTTTGAGGAAGATACCGTGAGTTTTTCTTTATTAAAGTCTTATTTCTTCACTCCATATAGTTAGAAGGTGTGGAAGATCTTGGTGGTTTATCATTATTAGGTGTGTAAGAGGTGTGTAAGAGCTTGGTGGTCTTTAAAAGTTTTCAAAAGTTTTTTAGCACCAAGAAAGATTTTGACACATACATTATACATCTTCCAGAAAAAGAAATTTTCAATTTGGAATTGTACAACTATCAAAATACCTATCAATAAAACTCAAAAATACTACAAATACTTGAAAATATAGTAAATACTTACAAATACAACACATGTATTATGCAATATTTCTTGTGTTTGGAAGTTTGTTATCTTGTTTTACTTTTTTGAATTGTGATCTTTTCTTCATCTTCCATTAGCGTGTGTAATCCGATCTTGCTATCTGATCTTGACTAACGTACCCACTCCTGTCAATTTTCAACGTATAAAATTTTGTCCTAAACCGTATATGAATAAGTCACTTTCACTTATAAATCTCACAATAATTATGTATGAGTCTATTATTGACATGAAAGATTGCAACGAAGAGGTGTTGACATAGGGCATAGCTAAACTTCTTTACTTTCATTTTTGAAAATTTAAGCCAAATTCTATTTAACCTCGAAGTCACACACCTCCTAAAATCTCACTTTTGAACGTGCATTATACAGTTCAAATACACACTATAATCTTTCAATCTCACCATTGGATGATTCTCAAATTTTAATAAAATGTGTGCTCTCCAATTGAGAATACAATTTAATCCATTCTATTTCCGGTAGTCTCAATCACAATGGAAAAATGTAGTAAAATCCAGTGCTCCCAGCTACAGTATCCTAGGCACTAAAGGGTTAAAGGACATGGGCTCAAATGACGGGCAACCTGAAGGAATCAAATTCAATATTTTCACCCTATTGGCATCCGTGCCAAGATTGCCTCAATGTTGTGACAAGGTTATAAAAAATTTGAAAAAAAAGCTCTAATGATGGGATCGTGACGGGGCAGGAATGATTCGGGTCAGCGGGGTCGGGTTGAGTCGGCGGGCTCGGTGGAGTGGAGCCGGGTTGGTGAGGTCGGGCCGGGTCGGTGATATTGGCGGGGTCAGGCCGGGTTGGTTGAGACCAATCATGTTTTATTTCTACATATTTGTATATTTATTTGAATGGAAGAATGGAGAGTTTGAGAAACGTTTGTTTTGAAATATATGTTAGTTATATTTACACAAAAAATAAGCATAAAATAAACACTCTAAATAAGAAGATGATTTTACACAAAGTTTTTGGTCATTACACATCAATAAGCCTCAATCAAAGAGTTTTATTTTGAAAAATTAAATATAATGTGTGACTAACGTCAGTAACCTTTATTTTTGGCGTTAGTGACTTATGAAATTTATTATAAAGTGAAGTGCTTAGATATTTTTAAAATATTTTTTAATTTTAAAAGTACGTAGGCACTCTACTTTTTGAATATGTAGGCATTTTACTTTAAAGTAAATTTCATCTGTCACCGAAGTCACTAACCCCCGCAAAAGAGGTTAGTGACGTAAGTCACACATGATATTTAATTGTTCAAAACAAATCTCTTCGATTGGGGTTTATTGATTTTGAATGACGAAAAAATTTGTATAAAACCATTTAGGATTTTAATAGACTTGTTTAGGATTGCAATAGACGTTGTTGCAAATTTCTTGTTTTCCATTTGAATAAATATACAAATGTGTAGAAATAAAATTAATGAAGAATGATGTACATTTTATGAGAAATTGAAGAACATTATCCACTAACTCAGCCCGACCCTGTCAACCTAGCTCAACTTTGCCAACGTGGCCCAACCCCACCAACCCTCGCTCCCAATCGCATGCTAAACAAGCCCACGCACATGCCGTGCTCACGCCAGCCAGCCCAAAATCAGCTGCCCAAAAATATCCCTTATTTTCCCAATGTACTCTTTTAATCATCATGATCTCCATAGTCCATCAAATTAGGTACAAGTTGGGAATCTACTCTCGCATTTTCAATACTTTTACGAAGCACATATACTTTTATTTTTTGGTTGAGAAAAATTAAAGTATTATCCTATATTCCCTTCAAACTAAGCCCGAGGGGCGTAGTATGTCCTTTGAGGGTTAACCCCTAATGGACCATGAGGCCACCATGTGGCTTCCGGAACTAGAAAGTAAGGAATTTCGAGTTGTTGGACCGTGAATTGTAAAGTGAGCAACAAAGAGATCCTAGTTCTTTTTGAGAGCTGAATCCGTGAGTACTTCTTGATCGAAATTTCATGAAGTATGCAATTTTTGGTGATTTTTTTGAGTTTCATGATGGGTATTTTGGTGTCACTTCATATCCTCATATCTTCTTCCTCGCACCTCCAAATCACTTGAAATTTTTTCCACATTTTTAAAATGATGATTTCTACTCACAGTAAAAATTTCAGATTTTTTGGAGCACTTTTGATCAATCCGATTTCAGCATGTGTACAAAATACCCTAAACAAGTTCCATCAATCTTCTCAACGGAGGCATTTTCTCAAAAATTGTTCGATTTTGTTGATCTTTTTTTCATACAAAAGCTATGTAAGTCTTCTTTGATTTCAACGGTGCCGATCGTCAAAATTATCCCACACCAACAAGGAATTGAGCTTGTTATAAGAGCTAGTCAAGAAAACAAGAACTAAGCTAAAAACCCCCCCGGTCCTTTAGGGGTTAAGAAGTGGCCCTTCAAATCACTATTTAGTTAACAATATCCCCACATTCTACTTGTGATTGGTCCATTGATTATTTAGTGTGCACTTTTGATGTGTGAGGGTGTGCAAGGGTGGGGGAGTGAAAGTGCAAGGGCTCTTCAAATGTAGATGAATAATTTTAGCGAGTAAGCTCTAGTGTGCATAGGTGTGAATGCTCACACATTATGATTATTATGTAAACAATATGTTGTGCCCTCATACATAAATAACATATATGCACCTAATAGAATTATTCGGAAAGTCAAGCAAATAATTCTACAAGAAGAAGAGAAGGTCTTTTAGACTAGTCTTATAGCTAAATTGAGGCGAAAATGAGTTTTGGCTCGTTTTTCAATCAATCACAACACTGTGCGCTGTGAAGGAGATTTGAATGCAAGAAAAGCTCCCCCACACCGCACTCAAGTTTTCATAAAGAAATCTAACCGTGCCCCCACACCAACCCTCATGCTCACCCAAAGCATCCTTGGTGGCTTGTGACTAATGAGTTTAAAAAATACTATTTGAAGGGTGAGAGAGACTTCGGCCAACAAACAAGGTACCCCCTTTTACATTATAAATAACTCTAATTTGAACCCTACCTAGATATCAACCGTAGATTGGGACTAAGAAGGGCAAACTATAGGTTGGTAAATGGAAACTTTGGGCTTACATGTAGCGGTAGTTGCATCATGTAGCCATATGTCTTGTGTTTTAAATCTTGATCAATCATGCTACTGGTATCACTTATTTGTACCTCAACTTCAAATGTGATTATTTTTTTCATTTATAGGTTGAAATTTTCAAATTCCATTTGATGAGTCCTTGAATTTCATTTTGGACATGGTAGACATGGTAGTGTTGTGTACCATGTCCAAAATGCTGAGACTTTAACCCCTAAAAGCTCAAGTGGTATTGGACAAAACATAAATGTGTTATAATATGTGCCTTCCATATGTTTGATGAAGTTTGATTCAGTAAACAAAATGTAGGGCATCATCTCTACAAATTATCCATACAGTCAAACTTCCAAAAAGAACTTTAGATACTTTGTTAATGAATTTAAAATCATTAACCTTTGGAAATTTGTATAAATTCTAATTTTTACTTTTAGAGTTTAAAATTTAGCATGGTTAGTTAAACTTTGTTTATTTATTGTAAACTTCAAAAAAGAAAAGAAATGATGGAGGGGACATCATTACTATTTCCAAATAGAAAATTTTAGAACACTAAGACAATATTGAGGTGATTCACTTTGTGAAATTCTCCCCGGTGGAGTTTAACTCAGGGTGACATATTTCAAATTGGGTTGGAAAGTAGACTTGATGTGGTATTTACACATACATACATATGTATATTAATATATTTTTTAATTATTTATATATTTATTTTGTTCCGGACAGCTTGTTAAAAACAGGCAACAACCAAAAAATGGTCTTTTGAGAGCTTAGGGCTTAAGTGAATTCATAAAAAGCGTTGATTATAGATGCACATTTTTTTAGATCACATAGAATGACTAAAGATTCATGCACATCCAAGGAACAAGGATAAAATATGTTCACTTGGTAGTTACAGTGGTGTTTAACCCTTTAACGTCCCGATTCAACACTGTTTTCAAAGATTTGTTATAAAATGGTTGATGAAAAACGAAAATGGAGTTGATGTACAAAACAAAGTTGTAAATGTCAATGTGTAGATAACATCCGTACGGTTGGATTCATCATATTTATTATTAATATTTTTAAAGTAATTTTGCAAGGTTTTCTCTTGAAATTCAATTAAAAATCCAAAATTAACACAAAAAAATTTAAAAATATTGTAATGAAATTAGAATGACATGCACTACGAGATGGTATGGTTTCCATTATTTGATTCTACTTACTATGGAAAATCATATTTAAGGTCTTTCTTTTTGAACTAAGATTGAAACTTGACATTAATCACTTTTGTAAATATTCAAAAATTCACATTATCTTATTTGGAAGATCCATACCGTACAAATGGTACTCAACTAGCACAAGAATGAAAAATAAATAAAAAATGGATGAAAAACATCCGGTACCTACAGAAAACGAGCTGCTGAAATTCATCCGGCGTCCAGAATCTGGACGCCGGCGCGCTAAAGGGTTAATGAGGATCTTAGGAACGAATTTAGGCACACGTCTGGACTGCTACACTGAATCACTTTAATAAAATCATTCCTAACACCAAGTGCAAACATACCTTTAAGAGTAATGTTAATATTTTTCTAAGTTAGAAAGTGTGACCTCATATCTTCAAAATAATGTTGCGGAGTTGCCTGAAGCTAAAAATATTTTCAAAAATGTTGTTTCAAAAGACTTTACAATCATTTATAAAGATGAGGAACATAACATTCAGTAGCCTTCAAAGAGACTGCCTTTTAAGTTTCATCCACCTTTATATAAAGAGTGACCAGTGATTTCTAATTGAATGAACTATTGAATCAAATAAACAATGACGAAACACTTTTGAGTTGAGAATGAATCAAATAAACAATGAAGAAACACTATTGAGTTGAGAATCAATCAAATAAACAATGAAAAAACACTGTTGAATTATGCTTTGGATTACTGTGCACCATGGTTGGTTGCTCTTGCTTAATGCCACGTGCCCACATAGCTACTGATTAGATATGGAATATCCCACATCATTTCATTGGGAGATGAAATGATGTGGGATATTCCACATCATTCTGTTGGAGGGAGGCAGTACTCACAAAGGCTACTGAATGTTATGAAGCTTCTACGCAAAATCAAGATATATATTCATCAACAAAAAACATAAGCAAAAAGGTTTTCATATTAGTTTTTGCAAAATACTATTGATGTATTGGAAAACAACAATATAGAGTTTAACCCTTTCAGGTGCCTGCGTCCAAATATTGGACGCTGAACACATTCTGACTGTTTGAATTCAATCCAAATTGGACAGTTTTCGTCCACTAGAATTTCTCATGATTCTTGAACAAGTTGACTATCTTTGGTACAGTTTTGATTATCAAAATAGGTTATTATGATTTTTGGAAAAACAACACAAGTGGTTTATGTCAAGTTTCATTCTTAGTTCAAAAAGTGAGACCTTAAAGATGGTTTTTCAAAATAAGTAGAATCAAATAATAGAAACCACACCATCTCGTAGTGCATGTCATTCCAATTTCATCACAATTTTCTTTTTAAAAAAATCCGTTAATTCATGATTTTTAATTGATTTTCAAGAAAAAACCTTGCAAAATCAATAAAAAAAATATTAAAGAAATATGTGACAAATCCAACCGTATAGCTATTTACAACTTTTCTTTGTACATCAACTCCATTTTTGGTTTTCATCAAACATTTTATAACGAATCTTCGAAAACAGTGTTGAATTGGGACGTTAAAGGGTTAACATCTTGTCAACAATTTGTTGCCCTTACTTCTAATGTGAAAGATTTACAAAAGTTCAATAACTAATCTAAAGTAGTATAGTTAACTATCTTGAAACCAACAAAGTAATTGTCTCCATCAACTTTATAATACACACTAGATTTGTTATACCAACCTAGTGTCAATAAGTTCAGATGTTGATACTCAACTATCTAATATGGTTGATAATTTCACTGTAAAGATTACTATAGTTTCAAGCGAAACAACTTGAGTAATAACTATTTGCAATGTTGCTACTAAATCATCAGTGTTGTTAATACATTGCAACTAAATCATCAGTGTTGTTAATATTTAAACTTCTTAGGTCATTGTTCCACAATTGTGTTTTCTTTTTAGTATCAAAAGTTTGTGCTCTCTTCTTGTGATTTTTTTTTTGAAATTTTAGACTGAAAACGGGAAATTGTGCGTCAACAACAAAAAGATTTGGCAGCATGCACTTCCAATGTGATACTAATTTGAAAAATCAAAAAGCATATGAAACAAGTGCCAAAAGTATTTTCCAATAGCTCCAAAAATGAATGGAATCGAGAACACAAGCCCAAATAGAGTGAAATGGAGTACGAGTGTTCTTGAAGGTCCATTCAAATGTTCTCATGTAATGTAAGTACCAATGGCCAAAATTGTTGTCATAGTAAGCCCAATAGATGAAAGTGTGGCTCTTTTTGTCAACTTCTTTAGGTCATCTTCAATGTATTCTTTTCATTGTTGCATCAACACCTCGAGGCATGAAATCATCATGTACACAGCAAAGTAAAAACTCAAGTTGTTGCATGTTCAATATATGTTCAAGACATGGTTGATGTGTTTGTTACCACTTAGAGGTTGTGGTGGCATCAAGAATTTTAGACCCCACTGATTTTGAACGATTTCAGTACAAATTCCAATATTTCATGGGTGTGTATATTTTTCACACTGATTCCGCATCTTTGTGTCATTCATTATAGTTGCACTAATATGATATCATGCTCGTACAAGCGGATGTAATATCGATTCAACATGATTGATAGATCTAATGAATACGTGAGAATTCTTCACTCTATATAGTTATCAAATGTCGTGTCTTAATTGTCTTTAAAGCCACACTAATTCAGTGTGTTTTTCGTGCAACATCATTTTACTATATTTAGAATTTTTCTTTCTATATCTAGATTTGGTCAAAATAATTTTATGTTAAAAAACAAAAATTCTATAAAATGTATTTTTACTGCCCTGCCCAAACATTATTTCGGGCTGCCTGGTCCAACTACTATGGCTACTTGGACCACAGTGGAGCCCACCACAATTTCTCGGGCTCTATCGCCAGTGACCAGAATCGAACACGAGGCCTCCTAACTCCAAACCGTGCTCTCGACCACCACACCACCTAAAACTCTTGATGCAAGCAATTGAAGTTTTTTGATAATTATAAATGAATGTAACCATTGACGGGTTTTTTGCCATGTATATTTAATTCTTTTTTCAAAAAAATTTCTGCATTGCATCTTGCAGACTTTTTTCTATATCTAGAGTATTTTCACAACATTATGAATTCTTATTTTTAGTGCCAAAATTGTGATGGCTGTGAGTTTTTTTTTCTAGCGGACTTTGGATGTTTTAAGCAATGTAAAAAAACTTTTTTTTTCCTAAATCTGTTTTCCACTAGATTATTCAGTCTTTTTTCTATATCTAAAAACAATCTTCAAAAAAAGTTTGATTTTTTTTTAATGAAATCGTGATGTTTGAGAGTTTTTTTTTTTTTTTTTTTTTCAATTTGCATATTTTTTTGCAATGCTAAAAAAATTTCATTTTCAATTTTTTCTTGTTTTATTTTAGAGAAACACTTTTTCCATTTTTGTTTCTCATTCTGTGTTTGATTCAAAACCCTTGTTTTGTTAAAAGTGCACATGCTGAAATTTTGCCCACCCACCTTCATCATTACTTTTTCCCAAATTAGAAGGGGGTGGACTTAAGCCCACCCCCTTCATCATTACTTTATTCCAAACTAGAAGGCGGGTGGGCTTAAACCCACCCCCTTCATCATTTTAAATTCACCCATTACTACGATATGTATGCATTTTTACATTGATTTCCATTATATTTGATGCATACATGTATGAATATAAAATTGTATGTGCATATACACAATTTTGGCTCTTTGTTGACATCATACTGAGCCAATGGTAAAATTAACCAAAAAATTAAGTGCACATGGCTATGTGCACTTTTAACGAAACAAGTGTGACAACCAAAAATAATTTTTTTCATTGTAAGTTTTTGTATGTTATTGCAACTTTTTTACCACTTTAAGACATTTCAACATATATGCCTTTCTGTTTCAATTGAAATTTTTTGATTGTCTATTAAAGAAACGAGTTGTGGATCTATTAAAAATAAAAAATAAAAAAGTAAATCCTTGGATATTTACCTTGAAATGGAGTAATGAAAGGGAGGTATAAAGAATGAAAGTAAAAAACTAAATTGGAAAGTGCATAACTTTGGGATTGAAAGAAATGAAATTCAATGGTCAGAATGTTGTAGCAAGCAATTAAAAGCTTTTGCAATTTTATTTTTTGAAGAGTAGCTCATACTGAGTTCAAAGAAAGTCCGATTTTAAACTCTATTTAACTCGTAATGCTTCAAGAGATCATGTTTTGGTCAATGCCCCCTTTTATGAGCTTCTTGAGACTAAAAAATTAAAGATTTGTTTAAATTATAATTGTTTTTTGATAGGAAATCAAGTATGCTTTTTAACCCAATGTGAAACATGCCAATCCAAGTTAAACTCCACCTAGGGCAACTTTAAAAATAAAAATAAAAAACAAAACAAAACAAAAAACACCTCTACATTGTCTCATGTTACAAATTTTACTACTTTGGAAAAGTAATGTTGCTCTTTCTGTACATCTTTTTTTTTGCTCCTATGATGAAAAGTACAATTATAGTTACCAATAAGACCAAATTTTGAATTCTAAAATTCTAAAAATGTAATTTTATATAATTTTTTAATGTTAATTGCTTTTAAATTCTATAAATGAAGATCTAAAAATATTTTTGAAAATTAGACCATAAGGATGTTTTAACCCCTAACTGCCCAACCATGCATATTTTGCATGATGTATAGATTTCATCCGCAGTTTCTCATCCGTCATGCACTTTTTGTAGTGTGATTTTTTTACTGAATTTTTTATGGGAAGTTAGCTTCATGTATGTGTGATTTGATCGAAAAGCAAACAATTTTTGAAAAAATTATGCCTCATTTTGTGTTGCAGTGTTTCACCCAAAATTTTGAAGATTTTAGTCTAAAAGTATTATTGAAAAAATAAACTCATAAAATCAAGCATCCAAAAAATCTCCAAAAATCACTACACCTAGAGTACTACATTATAAGCCATCACAACAAATTTCATCCCTATATTGTAAATATCTTATTCGTAATCGAATTAAAAAATAAATTTTTATTTTATGTTTCAAAATTTATAGAAAAATATTAGTGATAGCAATTAGAGATCTAACCGTATATATTGAATCTAAAATTCAAAATGTATAACTTTTGTTCATACATCAAGTTTCAAATATTCATGTTATTTGCATTTTATAATGCATCTTTGCAAAACTGCCCAAATTGGACATAGGTGAGGACGTTTTGGGGTTAAAGAAGACTATAGGAATATTTTAAAATATTCCAAATAATACAAACTATTTTGAAAAGATTTCAAAAGATTCCAAAATATCATAATAAAATATTTTTGGTATTTTCCCTATTTATTATATTTCATCAATAAATCAATTGTTTTAGAACGTTATAAACTTTTTTTTGAGAAGTATGACACCCTAATGCAAAAACACCCTTGAGCGAGAATGACGTGGAGAAATTTAAGTCACTCATTCTCAGATTAAAAACTTGAAATATTTCTCTGCTGATTTTGTTTTGATTGATGCCACCAAAGGTCAATGGATTTCATACGAATCCACATGAATGTTGAACTATAACTACACGGATGTTGAACTATAACTACACGGATGTTGTACGACAACAATTTGCATTATAATAGATGCATTATAATAAATGGCACAAGTATAACAAAAGGCATTGATATGATATGTATACAATACTAGATCCGCAGTAAAGGCAATTGTATGTTATTCGTGTCTTATTAGCCATGTACTGTAGATACACAATCAACGCACGGATTCCGTCAAGCACAACTTTTGTGCAGAAAGAACACTTTTTTCATAATCATTGTAAAGACACTGCATCGACATCCTAGTATTGCATGTCGCTTTTGTATCATAATGACACTTTTAAATTCACGTATATGGTGCAGAATCAGTGTTTAATCCCTAAAGGCCCTTAAAAGCCAAAATGGCTTTTTGCTGTTTCGGGCAGTTTAGATGGAAGGTCTAAATTAAGAATTTTAGACTATAATTTGGCGTGGGCGTGGTCATACATACAAGGTGTGTGTGGTAAAAATTACAAAGTCAAATTCGGATTTTATAATTTTTTTATTGAAATTTTTGGTTTCAAACCCAACTGGGGCAAAAAAAAACTTTTTATTATAATCATTTTTTCAATTTTTTTTTTTTCGAGACATGCTCTTCACCACATTTATGCTCAGAATTTGAAGTGACCCATGTTGATTATATTCTTGGCTTGACAAGGGCAGCCTCCAAAATAAAGAACAGCAACCTCCAAGGTTTTTTGTAATTTCACATTCTTTTCTTTCAAAATTTGTCAAAATTTGAGATTTCGAAATTTTTTAAAAATAATTTCGCCTAAAATTTATAAAATCATAGAGGTACCTAATCACTGTTCATTTTTTCCAAAAATCAAATACAATTAATGTGATGCATCTTTCACCAAATTGCCATTTTTATACCTTCTTCCGGAAATTAATTTGCATGAAGGTTTGAAACGCGTAATGAGTCTCTAAATTTTGCATGAGCGTACCCAACTTAGTTACCTACATGGAAAAAAATATGAGCAAAATGTTTGGAGTAACAATCTTCAAGTCCCCCTTTGCACTATGGAGACAATGCCTCCCAAGCAATGCCCAAAAAAACTTTTGCACAAACTTTGGATGTTATGATCTTGCAAATGATAAACATCCAACGGTCAATTTTTGAAACAGAAGCTATGAATAGGCTTAGGTACAAGATCTTACGGTTGGAATTCTAAAAGAAGTAAAAAAACTTGGTTCACATCCCCGGGAGTACATAGAGGTAGAAAATCGCAGTTTTGAGGTTTCAAGCTCCCAAAAACAAAAGGAAATTTAGGGGTTAATGATAAACGCACTGAAATTGTTAAAAATCCGTGCGGTCCAAAACTCTTAATGTCCACGTCTTCATTCATCACCGGCTGAGCAATTTGCAAGCCGCCACCCGAGCCCCGCAAGCTCGGTGGAGTAGCCTCCTCATCCCATCTTCCCATGTGCGCGTCCGAAGAGGCGGTTCCCGTCTGAGGATAACTGTCTTCCTCAATCCGAGGTACAGATCCCAGACTATTTGGGGAAGTGCGTATTGGCAGCCCTGCCCAAGTCTGGCCTTTGCGCTTTGATGAGAAAAGCTTCTTACTGCTCCCCTCGGCCAGCATTCCGCATGCCATCTTATTTTGAAGATCCATATCGTACTCCTCTAGTGCTAGCTTGCTTTCCCTGCTGTCCTCCTAGTTTCATTTTGTCCGTGTCTGTCCTTCCCCCAGGCCACCTGTGGCTGGGGTGGTCCTTCGTTCTTTTGCAATGGAATTGCTTTTATTTGTTTCAAAAAACAAAGATCCATATCGTACGAATGGTACATTGAATTGTGTATTTAACTTAGTGTCCGAGGAGAATTGATGTCGTCTTTTATTATAATTTGTTCAAAGGTGAAGAGAAATAGTGTCCCTTGACACTACATAGGAATTTGCCATTTGTTGCTCTTACTATCATCGAAATACCATGTTCTTTTCAAGTAATGAGAGTGACATGACGTAGCATGCCATATTTATAATAAAGTTGCCATATGTCATGGGAACACTACATTCATTTTTTTCTTATGAGGACACTATATCTTCTTAAAATTAAATAGTGTTCGGGTTTAGAAATAGTGTCCCGAGACATTAAATACACCATTCGGTGTAGTCAACTAGCACAAAAATCAAGGAATATTTGGATGCATAAAAAATTGTAGAGTATGTAGTCAAGAGAAGGCTTATAACCTGTTTATCATTCATATGATGGACATAGGCGCGTCAAAAGGTTAACCCCAAAAGGACTACAACTATATTTCTCTCCAAACACTCAAAAGCTGCCTAAAAGTACCTCTTTTTAGAAAAAAGTACCAACTTGAATTTATTAGCACCTACAAATTTTGAACAATTCAGAGTTCTTCAATAGAGTAATAAGCTTATAAGCTACAAAGATGGTTGCACTTTTATTGTAGCCCCCAACCTGACTTTGAAACTTTTTGAAAATGCCCAAAATGCAAAGTTTACATTATGAAAGAATTGGGGCCTGAAGAAGGCCTCGACTTTCATTCTTTACCCAAACCCAAATTGATGAAGTGGGCATGGAAAATCATGGAGTCCCATGCGGACAACCATAGTCTATGTCATCTTTGGTGGTCCACATTCTCCTTTCCATGTGCTTTCCAATGTACTTTAAAACTCCAAAATCCAAGTCAATATGCAAAAGTTACACATGTTCAAAGTTTGTGCATTGTGCACAATGCATAATGTGCTCAATGGTCCCCAATGCACAAACTTCAAACATGTGTAACTTTTGCATACCAACATGGATTTTGGAAGTTTAACCCTTTAACGTCAGGATTCAACATTGTTTTTCAAGATTTGTTATAAAATGCTTGATGAAAAATAGAAATGGAGTTGATGTACAAAGCAAAGTTGTAAATGTCAATGTGAAGATAACATATGTATGGTTGGATTCACCATATTTATTATTAATATTTTTTTAATTAATTTTGCAAGGTTTTCTCTTGAAATTCAATTAAAATCCCAACTTCACACAAAGCTTTTTTTAAATATTGTAATGAAATTGGAATAACATGCACTACAAGATGATATAGTTTCCATTATTTGATTCTACATATTATGGAAAATCATGTTTAAGGTCTCACTTTTTGAACTAAGAATGAAACTTGACATAAACCACTTTTTTTATTTTTCAAAAATTCCCAATATCTTATTTTGAAAATCTATACCGTCCAAATGGTAGTCAACTAGCACAAGAATCAAGAGAATTTTGGATGGATGAAAACATCACAATATGTAGTAAAAGGACGCATCAGAAATCATCCAACGTCGAGAATATGGACCCTGGCGCCGCGTCAAAGGGTTAAAATGCATTGAAATGCACATGGAAAGGAGTTTATGGCACAAGTAAATAGAAATTCGACCCATGATGATGAAAATTTTCACATTGACCACTATCCTAAGTTCTTCAATTTCTCAAAGGCATGATGCCTTGTTGAGACCTCATTTCTGTCTCACATTTGATACAAAGAATTTGGCAGTTGTGTATATGGGTGTGTATGGGGGTGTTAGTTCACTGCGTACGAAAATTCAAAATGCATAGCTCATTGTATGCAAATTTTCAGGAGCTACCCACAGTTCAATTTTTCACCTTTGCCTAATTGTATCTTTCAATCTATACATCACCTATGTACGCATATTACCATCCCATCTTTGTTACAAGGAGTAGAATCACCACAAAAAATCTCAAAAACTGAGGATCAATACTCATTCCACACTGAGCTGACCGAACTTGCAAAATCAGCCTTGGACCTTTAGGGGATAAACAGGACGATGTTTGGGGAAAATTTGTCATTCTGCCTGTAGCTGTGAGGCAAAATTTAGTTTAGGGTTTCCCTGAGTTCAATGGGAATCGAATGGTAATAAACATATAAATGTTCATTTGAGAGCAATGAATTGCTAAACCAATTGGAGAAGGTGATGAAAAATGGCACCTATCTCGTAAAAGTAGCATCTAAATAATCGGTCGAAGGCGCACAAACTCCATCCTCCTGGTGTCTCAAAAATTAATTAGTGCGACGAATTCAAGTAATTCCTACTTCTGCAATTATATAACAAAGACGTAACAATGTAGTTCTAGTATTATGCTCCGTAGCAGAATAATCGAGTCGTAGCTTCCTTAGTTGTCATGAAGAACAGACACAATCGAATGGTAAATCTTCAGGCCAGCCGTAGTCGTGAAGAAGTGTTAGGACGACACCATTGGTCCACCCGAACCCAGTCTGGGGATCACCAAGAAGCGAAGTCAATTTATGTCTGTTTTTTTCTTTTGGAACAAATGAAACCAAAGCTTCATTGCATAGAGAGAACCAGCACCAAGCCAGGCCAAGACGGAGCCCAAAAGCTCCAGCCCAGTCGAGACTCAACACAAGGAACCCAAGGAAAATCAAAAGAAGGAAACTCTGCCCTGCCTTCTAGGGGATTGGGCTGCCAGCTAACAATTCTAACATGCATACGTGTCTAACTCTAAAACCTCGAGTGGTCGCATCAAGTTTTCTAACCCTTATGTAGAAGAGATTGCACCAAAATTACAAGTCACAAGAAAGAAATGTACCTGGGTTATATACTCTCCGCCACCACCAACCTCCCCGCAATATCGTGCGTCGTATTTCTCAACCATGTGACCAATCCGTTGGAAAGCGGTATAATTAGATCGCAACCAAGACACTGTAATGCTCTGGGCCATAGCTCTTGCTTTACGAGAACCTGACAAGTAGAGCCCTTCAATGATCATATGCTGCAGTGGAGCCCATGCATTTGGAAAGTCCCTGAATCACAACCGGAAATTTGAGAAAATAATAAACGGTATGCTTTAAGAACTTAAGAAGTAAAAATGAGGACAGAGAGTTTGCTATCATAAAATTGTGAACAGAGGCATAGTCTTTAATGCAAGTTAACGAGAATTCAGAGTGATTGCACGTGTTGAATAGGTAAGGTACTAACCACTGCTGTCCTGTCTCCAAAAGAGAAGTTGCTATTCCTCCAGGCAACACTAGACCCGAGCTGGATAGTGCCTCCACAACTTGATCAATTTTTTCATCTCCTGCGCAAGTCACATCAGATCATCGTCAGTGAAGACGTCCAAAAGCTTTTTCTGCTCAGTAAGCACAAAATGTCTGCAAAGTTAACACAAAAAACTAGATGTTGAAGGGAGTATGACCTGCAGGGAATATGCCGCACCACAAAGGCACAAAATTTGACGCATATGTGGTTCGGTTTGACCTGGTACTGTCCCACGTATAGATGTTCTGCAACACAAGGGAGTCCGAAAATTAGACCCACAGAATTAGCCAGCGCAAGCCAAGTAAAAGTTTGTCTTTCTTTGCAGAAAATTACATTACCTTTCGCTGTTTTGCAGGCTTTTGCGGCAAAGGAAGCCAGTAGTCTAACCACTGGCCCTTGCTTTCATTCCAGAGAATCGCTTCAAAGGCTCTTCTTCGGGCGTCGGCAGCTTTTGTAAAGTGCTTTGATAATGAGGTGTTGTTCAAAGCTTTTGCAAAGAAGGCTATGTCAGACTCCATCTGAGAAAGATAAACAGAGTCGTTAACTTGAGATTATCAATAAGATTTTATCTGCAATTTCTCGATCATGGAGTTATGACAAGTGAAATAGAAGTTCATAGGTACCTAACAAAACTTACTTCAGTCACAGCATACACCTAATCTAAATGAGAAACTTTACAAGTGCAGGACATATTTGCAGTAACAAAATTCTAAAATTGTAAAAATTGCAACTACTGTAGAGGTTTTCGTAGTAACTATTATGCCTCCTCCTTCCCATTATCATTTCAATGCTTCTACAAAGGGCAGCCTCCAGGCGTAAAACTGATATATACCTGAAGAAGGAATGCGTTGAGATCCACTGGAATGATAGAGGAGGTCTTTAAAGAGGACAACTCCTCATCTCTGGGCAAGGAAAATAAGGACCAGTCAGTTCAAAACCACATACAAGAACCTAGACCTAACCGTCAGATTGCTAAAGCAGAAAGTGAGAAAGGTAACAATTGACAGTAAATCATTTCAGATAGATGTGAACAAGTAGTAGCTCAAATTCTAGATACAATATGCACCATCGTTTCCAGTACACGAGAGGGCAAAATTATAGGGACCCTAGCACAGTAGGGAAACCAGAATTTCTAGGAAAATTTTACAATTTCTATGCTTACTCCATCCATCTTGAACTGAAATCCCAGCCCGACTCTGCTGCAGTAGCAATGTCATGATAGAGCTGCTGTTGCGTCAACTTACTAAGGCCTTCGGCAATGCTTTTATCCTGAGCCAAAAGGACCACAACCACGTTAATTTAGCTCCAAGGAGTTGGCGATTTGTGGGCGCTGTGCACCCCTTGGGGGAACGACCAGCATCAAAGCGAGGGACGGAGACTGAAAAGTAGTTGGGCAGTAGACTCGACCAGCCGTGATTTAAAGATGCTATACTACCTGCAAGAGTACATGTTAAATTAAGACTAGAACGATATAGCATTTTGTTCACACTATTATGCCATGCAGGCATCAACATGATAACTAAGGGTGGGAACTTGCCCATAGCATTACGAACCAATTTTGTGAGCAGGTTCTATGAGGTGACTTACTATGGTGGAACATTCAGGACGGGCTTGGTCCCAATGAGCAGTGTAACGGCTGAGCCGATGGTCACGTCCTTGGCCGTCTCGTATTGTTACTTCATGAGGATCTGTACAAACGACTCTAAATCAAATTTCAAAATGAGTATTCAAGCCCTTTTTAAGGGTGATATTCCAAGTCACTTTAATCTCAAGAGTCTGAGCAAAATCAATGAAAGGAGAGCGACAAAGTTACCTGTGGTCCAGAACTGATATTCTTGTAGAAGGACTGGCACTGCCCGAGATGCCAGACTGAGATCGCCGGTTGCAGAAAAAATTGCGCGCACCATCCTGCTGAGAAATGGAGGCTGACTACCTTCCACAAAACATACACAACAATCGCTTAGACGCTAATATCTGAAATAGCATGTGCTGCAAATGAAGAAAGTTTTGAGCTGCATCTGTGGAGGTATGAGCCGACAACCAACCTGCGATTTTCGTAATATGTCCTTGTGCCATTAGGAAAAAATCCATATGCTTGGACTATAGACAAGAAATTATCTACCATTCCGGCAGCCGTCTCAATCATTTTGCTTGCAAGTAAACCCCTGCTCAAACAATGGACGAAACTCCTCAGAACAAGCACAAAGCTAAAAAGAGCCAGCGCAGAGGAAAGAATTGCTACAGAAGCATCATGGCCCACTTTGATACCTGACTATGAGGATCTGACTTTTTCGAGAACAAATCACACAAAATCAAAGTATAGCTCTCACAATATCATGAGAAATCTTCTCCATGACTCCCACCGTAAAGTGCTAACAGAAGCTTCAATGAGGAACAGGTGTTGGGGTTCTAAAATTTCATATTGTTAACGAAACGGAAGATAGTCGTTAACCGTCGGTGCAACAAAGAAATATTGTGATCTGTGTCGTGTAAGCAATGAAAATCAACAGGCGCTTGTTCTAATCCACGCATTATTCTCTCATCGATCTCCAACTGGGTTAGTCGGCAAACGCAATCAATCCAAATCGGGGGCCGAACCAATCCGTTGTAATGCGCGTACTAGAGCGAGGCTGTGCAGATGGAGTTCGTAACATTCTCGCTCATCGAACTACACTAAGAAATTTTCAATGGAACTTCAATGAAAGGAGGGGAAGAATGTGGACCTGATGACCCAGTAGCTATCCCAATAGTAAACTTCCCGGAACCGTTCCCCGGGTACTAGAAAGGGGTTCTTGAGAGGGAGAAGGGTATGCCGGTCTGGCTCCATCTCCACGGCAGAGGAAACCTGGCGAGTGAGGGACGGCCATAGCGAATGAACTTTCAAACCCCAGTCGCGCGCAACGACGCTCTGTACTCGAGGGAGAAAGTCGGGAGGATTTGCGACGTGATCGGCCGGTGTGTGAGGTATCAAGTCACTGCCAGCTTCGTCAAAATACTCTTCCAAAAACGCCTTCAGCGTCTCTGCATCATAATTACAGATCGGAGATGGATCAGTGCACCATTCGTGGTAGGAAATACCAAACGTCAGATGCCTAACAACCACGGACGGATAAACATGACAGAAAGGCCAGCCACCACAACGCACGACCTTTCCATTTCAAAATAGTAAAAACAGAGTGCTTCGTGAACCACGTCACTACGTCACTCACTACCAATTCCACCCGTGAGTTCCTCTCTTCTTGGGAAGCGTGACAGCCTCTGCTTCTCTAACAGTAAGTTTCTGCGAAGCTCCGCCCGCCATTCCTTAGTCAAAATTTTCTCCCAGGAAAAAAGTTGGAGACGGCGGACGGAGCGACGAGTTTATCACATGTTGCTAAACCGAGACGCGGAGGACGATAAGGATAGAACTCTAGCCCCTGTCCGTCATGATCAGCAGCCTTGATCTCAAATCCTGCCATTTTAAAAACCTGGAAGTCCTGCAGAAATTCTGCATGCGTGGACTTTCTTTAGCTCTAGACTCATCGATCGGGGTGAGGAATTCGGGACGTGCATATTCCCAGCAACTGTTTTGCGAGTTCACTGAGCGCAATTGAACAGTGTACTCAGATCCATGAACAATGATCTCACTCAGTAAAATAAAATGCAAAACGCTGTAGAGATCATCGTCAAAACTTTTGAATCAGAAAATTGCGGCCTCCAATGACAACTGGAAGTCCTGCTAATACTCGTCCACTGTACCGAACTACAATACTGAACGAATCGCGGCGTTCTTATCCAGATCCTCCTCTCGCCCGACAAGACAGTCACAAACGCGGAGCCCCATTCTAAAATTTAAAAGACGCCAAAAACACAAATATATCTTAAATTAACAACGTTCGCGACTGTTCCATCAAAGTGCCAAAACAGGAACAAATCTCAAATTAAACCAAACAACACCACCGCACTCTCCTCGACAGAATACAAGAACTCTACTCCAAGAACTCCACTCCAAGAAACTCCACTCAAAGAAAATACGTCAACCCAAAACAAAAAAAAACAAAATGACAAAAAAAATCAAGAAACCGGAGAAATCTTCTCTCAATTTCGACTACCTGGCTCAAGAGCGCCAGTAGCACAAGCCTTCGGCAGAGCAGCAAACGCCGCCTCTGTAACTTCAAGCGAACACTTGAGCGGCAAGTCCACGTACAACTTGGGATCAAACTCTGCGCCTCCGCCGAAACTCTTGAGCGCAGCAGCCTGCAGATCCATCAAAAAACACAGAAGCTCTCCAGCTCTGTCGTCATCGTCCAAATCGCCATACTCATCACAGTCATCTACCACGAAGGCATACATGCCGTTCTCCGCCCTCTCTTCATCATCCACAGACATGATCGCCTCTACAAAATCACTCCGGAACCTAAAAAAAAAAGGAAAAAAAAAAAACTGTTGCAAAAAATGAATGCAACGGCGGGTGGCAAAGGGAGGCGATCGAAGGGAAAGAGAAGAGCCATGCACAGCGCAGGGCTTATGAAGGCTTACGACTTTCAGACCGAGCGACTTTGGCGGTCGCAAACTAGGGGGCCTGGTTGGTCGGTGCGTAGACCGGGCTGTATGTAGCGGGGTCGGTAAATCCTATGACCGCGGCGGGCAGAGGGCCGGCATATACGCGCCTATAACGAACCCGGCCACGACGAGAAGTGAAAAATAGTATAACGGCCCGAAATAGTCTGACGCGCGAATTAATTATAGCAAGTGACAAGGGGGATGTTAACTAATAATTCTGATCCTGTCTGATCCTGTTGTGGCTCATTTTTAAATTGGTTTTGGGCACCAATGAAAGTACTTTTGCTATAGGATGAATGTTCGAAAGGGTTAATGCAATGGAATGTCTGTGGGGGCCTGAAAGTCAGGGCTGAGTATGCGTTGTGTTTTGTGCTGGAGAGGGGCCAGTGGGGGCGAGCCACGTTCTCTGGCTGGACGGAATGTTGCGGAGTTGGCTTTCCGGACACGTCACCTGAGGTCAGTTCAGTTAACTACGGTTGGTAGTTGCTTGGGTCCCAGTGGATGAATGAATAGAATGGTGGCGGAAAGTGAGGGACTTCAGTTGCAGATTTGATGGGTGAATGTTTGTCATTCCGAGGAACCCGGTATTAGAATTCAATTTTTAAATTAATGAATTTTCTTGGTGTAGTAGAAATATCATGGTGTGCTTCCCACCGGGGTTACATTAGAGCATACACCCAGCAGCATCACTTTTCAAGGGATGAACGCCAAGTCGCCAATGTTCACGTCAAGTAATGGTGTAGCAGGCTCCAACTTGAGTCTTGCCGGCCATGTGAGGTTCCCTTGGCGAGAGGGAATTACTCTCACTAAACATGAATGAGGGAGGAATCAATAGATTTGAAAACATTGATGAGAGCCGTAGAAATCGAGGTGCACTTGTTGAGTTTGTATTGGCCTAACGTGTATTAGGGCCGCTTCACACTATGGCCGTCCAAATCGAGAGGCCGTGGGATTGATGGATCCATGGTTATTTTAGAAGTGTTGAGCATGTTGTATCATAATAGAGCAGTTCATGAAGTTCTCCTTTTCTATAATCCGTAGGTTATCTGCATTCAGGGTCATTGCGTTCATGAGCATGACTATGAACATGGGCAGTGTTAACTTTCAACAAGTGAATTACCATACAGACATACAAGAATGAGAGAGCTGTAGCTCTAGGCATGGCTCTTGAAAAGAGAACCATCTTATGTGAGTGGTACAACCTGTTGTAGAAGGTGAAAACTGGATCTCATTAAAAGATGCTCATTTGATCAAGTTCCAAAAGGAGGATATTCTAAATTTCTCTATTAAGTTATGTAGTTGGTAATGAAGCATAACATTTTTTTTTTCATTTTTCATGAAGTGCCAAAGTGGCAATGTAAAAAGTTACAATGGTGCTTCATGTTTCAACATCTCATTTAACATTCATCCACATATCGGGTACTTAGAGGATTTCACATATCCATAATTTTGTGTTATTATTATTCACAATCTAGCGATTTCAACCAAGATATTTTTTAATTTGAAGATTTTTGGCAAAAGCTTCCTAGTTTTTGGCCATTTTCAAGCTAGATTGTTTTTTCTGGTGCAAATCTAATGATATCTCCCCCAAAAAAATGTTGTGTAATGAAGACTTCAATCTATCACTTTAGTCTAAATTCAATTTCCATGTCATTTATTTGAGGTATTCCAACTAATCACATAATGATACAAATTAACCTACTTGACACCTTTTTGTACACAATGACATAATTGATATTATTAACATTATATGCAAGAACCGAGTGGGAAAGTACTTGATTGCCAACACCAACTGATTTTTTATTTTATTTTTTGACACATACGACCTCAAAGTTGAGGGTCGCAGCAAATTTTTAATGGACTAACACAGACACTAACCCACGCAACCGGTATTTTTGGCCGGGAGAGATTACGCCACAGGTATCCCATCAGGGTGCAAGTGAAGGTTGATCGAGTGGCCAATGCCTCCACTGAGAATCGAACAACACCAACTGATTTTCAATAAATATGTAAAGGGTCCAAATTCCTCAAAGGCAACTACGACTTTCTCAACTTTGGAATAGCAAACTTTCCTTGTTATCACAATTTCCCAAGTGCATGTGGATTGTCAAGCATCAAATCTAGAGTCAATGTATGCTTTCATTGAAAAATACACAGGATTGTATGGGATCATGTGAACATAAAATATTACGAGAGTTACCAAAGCCACAACGTTATGACACATCAGCAACTAAGTGCCACGTGGAATGGTGACTCACAGGGGCATGACATTTAAGCACTTTTCCATTGCATGCCATTTGGGCAACGAACTATAAGTCAACGTTTGCCCACATCATGGATTTTTGCCATAAGAATTTGAGCATAGTGAACTTGCACTTGCAGACCAATTATAAGTGAGGGTGACCGAACTCTGAATGTCAATATTCAAAACCAGTGATGGTAATTGGTAGCCACTTGGGTCCATCAAGGAGCTGGTCACTGAGCATGGTGGAGGCGTAATTATGTTATTTCAGAATAGTCCCGCCGCCGACCAAATGTGAGGCTCCACTGTAGAATAAAGGAACCCCGCGAGCATAACTAGGAAACACACAGCTCAGGGAATACATTCATGGACGGTAGAGAATTTGGAGTCTGCACATTTTCCATATGTAACTTTGCTGATTCTTAAAGTTTGCATACCTAATTTCAACTGTCTGAAGTTGAAGTTATCAGGTTATAAGGTAAGGTAGAAGCACCCATATCCGACGATGCACCTATAACCAACATGCAGATTGGCCCGTAATGGTTAATCAACCAATCAACTTCTTGCACTATTGCCTATATTAGTCAATTCCATGGAGCAATTTGGGTCGGTTTGCTCGGGGGTGCATTGTACTAAACATGTACAAGTATATGTGAGTGCACAAAAGGGCTATTAATTTGAACACTTCCATATTACGTATACATACAATAAACACATTTAGAATTAAAAATATTCATGTATACTTACACTAAATATATAATTAAAACGGAATACATTTGTATAAAAGGTATTTAGACATATAACCTCTTGTATACAAGGGGATTTTTAGAAGGAGTCATGAACGCACGTGATTCTCAAACATAATGTAGAGTGCACCCTCCGAGTTGATTTGTGGAATCATATGTTCACAGATTTGGGATAGTCTAATTATCAGTTTTGGGTGATGACTAACTTTTCATTTTGAAAAATTGTAAAAATTTCATTTATTTTAAAATTAGAATTTATACAAATCTTCAAAGCTTATGGCTTTTAAATTCATTTGGAAATATGACCGTACAAATGATTTGTAGAGATGATGCCCTACATTTTGTTTATTGAACCAAACATATAGAAGACACATATTATAACTTATCTATGTTGTGTCCAATACCCCTCGGGCTTTTAGGGGTTTAGGGTTTATAAACAATGGGATATTTCAATCATTTCATAGACCTCATTAAATATCCTTTTTTGGCTCATGTATACCAAAATTTAAACCAAGTGACTTCTCCAAGTGTACGGCACACTATTTCTCAATATACAAACTGTTTGACATTTTAGAGATGTGGTGTCCATGAAAAGATCTTTTTACTAGTAAAATTTAAAATGATAAAACTTTGAGTAAACCTTATGGATGTCGAATCTCAATGACAAATGGCAACTTTAGAATAAACATAGCATACTCGCTCGTGTGAATTTCATCACTTGGAAGGAACATAGTACTCTCAATAGAAGTAGGAATGATAAGTGGCAAACTCCTATGTATTGTAGAGACTACTTTTGCTCACCTTTGAACAAATTGTTACGTAAAGACATCATTCTCATAAGACACTAAATCACAATTCTAGTGTACACCAATGTACTTCAATACACCCTTGAACTTACTTGGGTATATAGCAAATTTGAATACATAATTGTATTTTAGCCCTTAAATGCCCAAGGGGGGTCCCAAGCCAAGAAACACAATTTTGAAAAAAGTGTCATAGATGAATTCAAAGGCAAGCTATTTAGATCTCAACCGTACAATCTTGTAGTAGACTTATTGTAGATCATGTGGACCAAAGTTTGGATCATAAAGCCTTATAGATTGCGAGATCATAACGCATTAGTACTCAAAATAGACTACAAAATTTCATCATTTTCACTTTAGAGTGGAAATGCTACCAATAGACCCATTGCAATGAAAAAATCCCCAACTAGAAAGTTGTTCACCTTCATCTCAACAATACCCTTGAACCAAAAAAATTCATCAAAACAATTTCTCTGCTCAAATAATAGCCTTGCAATGGTGACTCTTGCCAATATATTTACAAAGGAAAATTAGTCCAAAACTAGACCCTTTGCACTCAAATCTATGTTTTATCTTCAAAACATCTTCGATTTAGTCAAGGATTCTACCACTAAAACTAGACTCGATTTGGAATCCATCCCAAAAAATAAAGTTGAAATCCAACGGTGGATGAAGGAGATATAGCTCCTCAAAAATCATCCATTTTTTCACTTTTTTCATTATAGAAACATCATTGCAAATCTAATACCAAAAGTATTTGGATCAAAAATCTTCCAACTAGAAAGTTTTTGGATCTCATCTTAAGATTATGATTATGTAAAAGAAATTCATGAAAAACTATATTTGATTTCACTTAATTGGCTTGCAATGGTAAAACATGCCCCATGTTTGAAAACCCAAAAACAAAAGCTGCCTTCACTAAAATGCATACCATTAATTCATACTTCATTGTATGGGTCTGCAATTTTTACCACACAAACTAGACTTGGTTTGGGACCCAACCCAAGTCATTTCGTCAAAAACGGACTTTGGATGAAGAAGTTATGGCTCTTCAAAGTTTCTGCCCTTCATCCAAAATGTCGTTTTTCGACATCGTGGGCGTTTAAGGGTTAGTACAAGAGATAGATCGTGTAAGCGTATGTATTGTAATGTGCCCAAGGGATATTTAATGGTTAAGTTCTTATTTCTAAGTCATATTTAGGCACTTTACATGGTCACAATTACATGAGTTTAAAAGGTCAAATGAGGGTATCGATTCAAATTTTTTGTTTACATATTTTTAGAAATAAATTAATAGTGAATTTTAATTTTAAGTTGTTTGAATGAAAAGTCAATTATTTAGAAATCCGTGTTACAATTTTAAAATATAATAGAGATATCCGTAAAGTAGTGAAAATAGAGGATTGTGATGTTGTGTCAACAAAAAGGGGTCGGACGAATCCCAATTACAAGGGTTGTGTTGAGTGCCCCTCCAAAAATGCAACATGAGTTTTATTTCTAGCAAGCAAAGTAGGATGAGTGAATTTCGTCCCTGCTTCCTTTGCATCTCGTGGGGATGGCGTAGGTGCTGCGTGGTCCCGTGGAATTGATTGCTTCCAGCTTAACCCTTAAACGTCAAAGTAAGCCCCATGGGCTTAGTAAAAAGAGAATAATGAAGAAAAAAGTTGATTTTCTCAACCAAATCAAGCAAGACTTGTTGCGTTGGAAAGCTACTGAAAAAGCGATCTAGATTCCAAATTTTCGCCACATTTGAGAGATTGTGGAATCGTTGGTAAGCAATCAAAGTTATCAAATTGAACAAGTTTTGAGGTTGGGGCAGCTGAAGTTCAACAGTGCCGCAGTGTTATAGTGCTACAGTGCTAGCCAGCAGTGCACTGCAGAGCCGTTTTTGCATATATATATATATATATATATATATATATATATATATATATATATATATATATATATATATATATATATATCCCCCCAAAAAAAATTAGATGCCTTCCGGGCTGCCCCGTTCAGGCCCTCTTGACGTTTAAGGGTTAAACGCAATACTGGGCATGCAACTATGCAAAGGCTTTCCGGGGTCCCTTGCGCCGCTTGACAAAGCATGAACCAACTCAAGTGCCCTCCAACACAACTATTCCAAGTGTTTACCACTCCAAATCTCATTTTCCATAAAACCGCATGGCACTTTTCATTTTTCTCAGAAGTTTGGGTGGAGAACAAAATCCTAGCCCACTTCACCATGAAAGTTTACGAATATCTTTATATTACAAAAAAGGTCTTCTAGAGCGTATTCTGCCAAAATATAGGACTTCCTATACTACCAAATTTGTCGAAATGGAAGATTATGCAAAGACGACAAATATCACATCCTAATACTCTACATTTATCATGTTTGAAATGCAAAATACGGTGTAGAAGACCTTTACGCCAGTGAGGCGTGAGACGTATTCCTGCCCTAAAGTTCGCATGTAACCTCGCCCTCTCGGGCTTGGCCACAGGCTCTAATCGTGCACATAACCTAAATGAAGCCCATTTTTTGTAGTGGTGTCAATCAAGCATTGGTAATGGAGACCGTGAAGACAGAATACGCCTCACTGGCCCACTCTCTAGTACATTAGTTTTGATGGTCAGAAATTCTTAAAGGATCAGAAGAATAAGGTCCCTCTACATTATTAGTTAACTTTAGAATCAAGGTTTAGGGACATTAGAATGACTTGTGCTCTTTGTCCAGTTCAGTCATCATCTGAGAGCCCATTGTGACCTCTCATTGAAATGAGGATATGCATCAATACAGACAATGACCAACTACCATTCCGATTTTTGAATATGCAAAGAGAAAGTAATATTTTTACCAAGGATTTATATTATTATTATTATGATGATGATGTTATGTTTTAATCACAACTTTTAATATTGAAGGAAACAGAGTTTGAATCTCATTACCAATTGTTGCTGATTTTCAGCAACCATGGATGTTTGGCTGCATCCAATATCGGCACTGTGATATTCATTCAGTAACCCTCTTGGCACTGCAAATACATACTACTGTACGTGGAAGGCAGGGTTGGCAAAAAAACAATTCCCCAAAAAAATGCCGAGAAAATAAATAAATTTATTAAGCATTTTGTCAAAATCAGCAAAAATAAAGTCAACAAAAAGCCGAAAAAAAATAAAACAAACTCAAAACATAACACTCCACAAAATTGAATGAAAACATAACACTCAACATAAAAAATAAAATAAGACATTTAGTAGCTGGAAAAAAATAATGTTAGCTATTAATAGCCGATTTCTTAATAATTACTATTGAAAGTGACAACCTTCACTGTTTAAATTTTTACTAATTATTTGACATGAAGGTGTCCACCCTCCCTTCCACGTATGGTATCACCCATTGCATTTAACCCTTTAACGTCCCGATTCAACACTGTTTTCAAAGATTTGTTATAAAATGGTTGATGAAAAACGAAAATGGAGTTGATGTACAAAACAAAGTTGCAAATGTCAATGTGTAGATAACATCCGTACGGTTGGATTCATCATATTTATTATTAATATTTTTAAAGTAATTTTGCAAGGTTTTCTCTTGAAATTCAATTAAAAATCCAAAATTAACACAAAAAAATTTAAAAATATTGTAATGAAATTAGAATGACATGCACTACAAGATGGTATGGTTTCCATTATTTGATTCTACTTACTATGGAAAATCATATTTAAGGTCTTTCTTTTTGAACTAAGATTGAAACATGACATTAATCACTTTTGTAATTTTTCAAAAATTCACATTATCTTATTTGGAAGATCCATACCGTACAAATGGTATTCAACTAGCACAAGAATGAAAAAGAATAAAAATGGATGAAAAACATCCAGTACCTACAGAAATCGAGCTGCTCAAATTCATCCGGCGTCCAGATTCTGGACGCCGGCGCGCTAAAGGGTTAAAAGTAGCATAGGTTGATAGCAGTTCCTGCACAAATTAATTCAAAGTTTGCACAAATTAATCCAAAGTTTCAAGAACCTATCATGTGTCGCTTCCCACTTTTTGCTTGATTGTGACATCAATCAATCAGATAAAAAGTTGACACGGCAGGTATAAAAGTTGACGTTATTTACCAAGAGTGCCAAAACTGCTATCAACTTCTAGTAGTACTTACTGGTAATTATGAAAAACAGTCTAAATTGTGCATGCAAATAGAATGGCATCAAATGCAAAATTTATTACAATCCCATGAAAATAATAATAATAATAATAATAATAATAATATAGTTATTATTATACTTATTAAGTTATTATTTCAAAGCGTAATAGAGCAGTGCAATGGAGCATCCTTTTGAAAATTGGATCATAGTAGTATCTTCACTTAGATCCAATTTTTTAAGTAATGAAAGAATGCTATTTGAATTTCATAAATTTGGGACTATCGTGTTGTTGCCACGTAAACTTAGTTTCTAATTGTAACTAGACAGTGATGACCCCCACTGCTCTATTATGCTATGTTGTTGACACACGAATCACTTTTTTTTTTTGCAACTCGCAGCAAGGTTTTTCCATCAGCAGGGTAGAGATTTCACAGTCTGGAATCGAAACCCAAACCTCGGCATTTGCAATCCTATGAAATTTGATTAGATTAAGGTTTAAAATTTAAACACCGGAAGTAGAGGGCAGGTTCATACAAAAATTAATTATTTTCCTTATACAAGAACATAAATGCAGGGGTGAAGCCCTCACAAAGCTGGGAGCAAGGTTATGGCGTCACGCGAAGTTCTGGGGAGCGGAGGCTTCGCCAGGTTATGGAAACAGTGATCAGGAATCCGGAGCAGGCTGCGGGGGCATAGCTTCCTTAATAGCACCACGTTGGACAAACCCGGTGATGAACTCCGGAACGATTTTTGACAACAGAGTTCACTGGGTTGTCCTATCAGGTCTACCAGGAGGGGACCTCGGGATAGCAAATGTCTATGCTCACAATTCTTCCTCAGACAGATGCCGCCTATGGGAGGCCACGACGCGAGAATTATCTGATCAGTGCCGTTGGATTCTCCTTGGAGATTTCAATATGGTGGAATCCAGAACGGACAAGAATCGGCCCAATACATCGATGATCCCCCGCCGAGAACGAGAACTGTTTGAGGCGATGAAAAGGACACTACGAATAGAAGACAATCCACGAACACCGGGCAGCCTCAAGTTCTCATGGGATAACGGCCGAGTTTCAGGAACCAGATCTCTCGCCCGGCTCGATAGGATGTACGTCTTCCCCAATCTTCCGACGACGCCCGGACGCACAATTCTCCGGTACGAGATCAGAGGCGACATGACGAGATCCGACCATTGTCCGGTTATTATCTCCCTCCAGCTGGCGGAGCGCCCTCCTCAACCTCACCACTGGAAAATGAGTTCCCAGTGGTTTTAATGAGGCTGGCCCAGAAATCTGTCGCATTTGGACAGTAACTCTAGGCCCAGCTTCCTTTTTCTCCAAAATGAAGGCTGTTACTCATGCATACCGGCGTTTTTGCAAAAACAAAGCTGAGGCCTTAAGGTCAGCCAATGAGAAAACAAAGCAAGAGCTGGACGCAGCCACTGGAGCCATGCAAGCGAACATACTCGACCCAACCCTCTCAGCTAGGAGAAGCAGCCTTCGTACAGCGTTGGAAATCCATCAAACTCAAAAGATTGCGGGCCGAAGAGTGAGAAGTAGAATTCGGTGGCGAGCACATGGCGATCTGGTTAGCAAAGAATTCTTTGCAAGTGTTAGTGAAAGACACCAATCAGCGCCTATCTCAGCCCTCATGCTAGAAACTGGCCAGCGAGTCACCGAGCCCCGGGAGATGGAAGCTGCCATTACTGATTTCTACAGCAAGCTCTACGCCGAGCACCCATCATCTGAGGCGCACACCGAAGCTGAAAATCAACTCCTACATCACCTTCCGGCACGATTTTCACAAAACTGCTCGCCAGAGGTGGTGGCTGCTTTGGGCGACCTGCCGACCAAAGAAGAACTAGGTAAAGCAATTAAATTTATGGCTTCAGGGCGAAGCCCAGGCCCGGACGGGGTGCTGGTTGAGTTTTACAATCAGTTCTGGGACCTAATTGGCGACGAATTCACCGCCATGATCGAGACATCGGTCGCTTCACGGCATCTCCCCTCAGGGAAGAATAGAGGACTGGTTGTGCTGCTTCCAAAAGATGGGGATCGAGAACTTCTGAGCAACTGGCGGCCGATTACATTACTCAACACATCGTATAAGGTATTTGCCAAGACACTTCAACTTCGTCTTAGCAAACTTATTCCCCATGTTATACAGGAAGGCCAATCGGCGTTCTTGCCCTCCCGTTACATATTGGACGCGGTGATGGCGCAGTACGAAACGATCACATGGGCCAAAGAATCTTCTCAGCCGCTAGCTATGCTCAAAATTGATTTTTGCAAAGCATACGATATGGTCTCTTGGAAGTTCCTGTTTGCAGTTATGGCACGCATGGGCCTCCCTGAATCCTTTATCGACATGGTCCGGATGCTACTACAAGAGGCAAGCGCGAGCGTTCTTTTGAACGGTGTTCCGTTGAAGCCATTCTCCATTCGCCGCGGGGTACGGCAAGGCTGTCCGCTCGCACCGCTCTTATTCCTATTGGTGGCTGAGGTTCTGGCAGAAGCTACACAAGCAGCTCTCCGAGTAGGGTCGATCAGAGGAATCTCGTTGCCGGATGGCGAGACCCAACAGATCCTCACACAGTTTGCGGACGACGCCACATTCTCACTTTATGGATCCGCCCAATATCTCGAGGCGACCTTTAAACTCATGGACTTGTTCGGTCTCGCCTCAGGCTTACACGTTAATCGCAACAAATGCGCTTTGTACTGGTATGATGACACACCTCATCCTCCCTGGTTACAATCCTTTGGTTGTTCAGTGGTCACAGATAATAAGATTACTAGGTTTCTTGGGATTCCCTTTGGATTGTCACCAGAAATAGCTGACATTGACAAGTTTCTAGCTGATAAAGTGACGAGAAAATTACAATACTGGACATCTACCTACCTTTCCCTCGCGACCACAGCAATAGTGGTCAATTCAGTTCTCCTATCTACTTTGTGGTACTTTTTGAGCATATGGGGAGGCTCAAAGGAAGTATTACATAAAATTAGAGGTAGATTGCGTAATTACCTTTGGGCAGGTACCGAAGAAAATGCACGCGCAAGGGTGAGATGGGACGATTGCTGCGCGGCAAAATCACAAGGAGGGTTAGGACTTATCGACCCGGAAGACGCCCTAACAGCTCTCTTGTCAAAATGGGTCCTAAAAGGATTAGAACCGGGTTCGTCATCTCTCCACATTCTGTTACGACACAGATTAGGCCAGATTAAACCAAATAGTGCTGGAACCTGGCCAAACAGCCTCCAATGGCCGCTTCTGAAGAAATTCTTGTCTCCCCGGTGCTCAGGAGTATGGATGCGAGTAATTCAAGCTTGGAGAGTTATGAGTCCAAGGGTAGAGGCGATTCCTCCATCGAACTATGAAGAAGTCATGAGTACGAACCTCTGGTGGACTACTCATTATTTTGGTCACAACTTCGGAGCATCTGTGGTTCGAGCTAGTTACTTTGCAAGGCGAGGCATTAACCAAGTTGCTGATATATGGGATCCGACAACCCACTCCCTTCTGGATTGGAACGAACTCTGCCAACGTTTTCAACTCTCCGAAACTGATCGACCCATCTTCGCAGCGATTCAACGCCACTTCCCCAAGCAGTGGCACGATCTCTGTCGTGAAACACTCACTCAACCCAAGCCGGGCGAATGGGTGGGTATATTTGATCAAGCCCAGGCTGAGGTACCTACCGAAATCTTCCAAACCTCTGAACAATTTCGACCAGGCTTGTCACAGGCTGGTATAGTAGAGATTCCTGTGGAGATTCCGGTTTTTCAGATCGGGACTATCTCCAGCACACTCATACCGAAGCTAGCTCATGACAATCGCCCTCTCATCACAAGAGGAACCATCCGAAGAATTCGCGTAGTGGTGACGAATATCAAGAATTCTGATCCCCGCAGCACCGTCGAGAAAGGTCTTGCCAAATACCTTGCTCCACTACACATGCTCTCATTCGATCCGGGGCGGTGGAAATGGCCGAGCGGAGCGAAACTTCATGCATATACAGCTAAACTAGGCAGGCAAGTGCACAAACCTCGTCCTCATCTCTCATTTCCAGTGCAGGCAAAATGGAGACTAGATTGGCCACCAGGATACCACATTAAATGGGACGAGGTGTGGCACTCGGCCAGATCAATGAAAGAAGCAAGTTTTATGTGGAGCATCATCCATAAGGCTGTTGCTGTCAACTCCTGGAGACACTGTGGGAATCGACAAACTTCGGAGTTTTGCCCATGTTGCGATACAGGAGACCCAGAATCAATTAAACACTGCTTTTTCGAGTGTCCCGGGGCAGCGCATGCATGGGACTATGCCACTTCAGTCTTATACCATGCTGCAGGGCAGGAGAGGAACGTCCAACCCTGGTCCCGTTTCTCGTGGGAGCAATGTATCCTGGGCGTCGACCTACCTCCACTCTTCACGAATTATCAACACCTGTGGTCTCTGATGCGAGGATCGACAATCTGGACCATCTGGATACAACGGAATGCACAGGTTTTTGCTTCTCAACGCTGGAACTTGGAAGCTCTCGAAGTGGCCCTCTGGGATGTTTTTCTAGACATCGCCCGTACCGCTTGGCACAAGATTCAGGAGATTCGAGTGAAAAGACCTGCTGGTCTTCGCAAGGCAATGCGTGAATTCGAACAGACGTGGCAATCGAGCCCGGTTTTCTTCATCCGCAACGGCGACAACTTACAATGGAATTTCATTAGACCCGCTAGGGGTATCTTTGGATAGGCTGTGACTCCTTCTCTTCTCTCGCCAGTCTGAGTTCATTGGGCTCTGGCTTGGTTTCTGTATTACTTTTGTTTCTGGCGCTTCTGCTTTGGTAATAAAGGTACCATTTGTCCAAAAAAAAAAAATTAATTAATTATTTTTGTGGAAAAAGTGAACATTGTGTTTGGATCGCTTTGTTGGCTGAGTATCAGAATTGTTATATGTTCTAGTATCAAGGACCCACAAACGTGGTTTGAATTTGTCACATTATTTATTCATGGTTTGAACTTATCAAGCTATTTATTTTCATCCATATTAATACTATTGCAATATTTTTCCAATATTAGCAGCATGATTCATGGTTTTTAAGATGTCAAATTCAATTGATCATATTAGAGAAATTCATAAAGTCATGAAAGCTCAAGACAAGAAAACTAGGGAATGTTGGGTTTCAAAAATAAAAACCGGATGAGTTTTGTTTTTGGAAAGCAAACTTAGGTGATTAGGGTTGGTCCCGCATCAAGGCATACGATTGGGAAGGTGATCAATATTAGACTACACCGGAGTGATACCCCGTTGAGGTTTGAACCTTGCACCTCGCAGCTCCAAGAGCCTCATGGGCTTTTAATCCTAGCTCAACACACCTACTTAGCATTTACTCTCTTGAACTTGTGTCAAGGACTTTTTGGATATCTGATTTACACAAGATGGCCAGTGCAAGTCAAGATGGGAGATCCAAGGACTTTGCATATTTTTCTATTGTGAAAAATATAATTTAGACAAGAATAAATTGTGTATCACCAAAATCAATGAAGAACATTGCATGTGTTGGTCAATAAATAAACAAATTTGAACAAAATGAAGTCCAAGTGGGACCTACTTAAAATTGCTATGAAAACGTGAGACCTAATTTGGACTTCTTGGTCCTTAACACCTAGAGGATCAACCATCCATTTTTTGGGATGATGTACACATGTTTCCACATATGTCATACACTTTTTGCAAGGAAAAGAAATACAATTTTTTTTTATGGCAATATAGCTTCATGCATGTGTGATCCAATTAGAAGTGGATTATTTGTGAATTTTTTTATGACTCTTGTCATGTTGGAGTGATTCACCATAAATTTCAAAGACTGTAGTCTAAATGTGTTCTTGAAAAAATAAACTCATAAAATTAAGCAACCAAAAAATCTCCAAAAATCACTACATTTAGAGCATTACATTTCAACCCATCACAACAAATTTCATTCACAAATTCCCAATATCTTTTTCATGATTGAATTAGAAAAAAATTTTGAATTTCAAATTTCAAATTTTATATAAAAATATTGGTGATAGGAATTCCAGATGTAACTATATGGATAAATTTTGAAATTTATAATCGTACAAGTTTTATTCATACATCAAGTTCAAAATATTCCTCTTGGTTACATTTATAATGCATCTTTGCAAAATTTCCAGATTTAGAGAGGGGTAAGGATGTTTAGGGGTTAACCCTTGAACGGTCCGAAAGTCCTTTGCGGCCGTATAGTATATTCTATATTTGATGGTATTTCATAAAAATAACAATGACCAAATAAATTTTAGTACAAAGTAAAATCAAATAACCATGAAAATATGTATATAACGATATATCACGATTTATGTATTAAACCACAATTAAAAATTATAAGGCTAAATACAGGTTGTAAAGAGGTATCCCAAGGGCCCTTTAACCCTTTAGAGCACCAGCGTTCATATATTGAACGACGAACAAATTGAAGCCGTTTGAATCTCATTCAGATTCGACAGTTTTCATCCACCAAAATTACTCTTGGTTCTTGTGCAAGTTGATTGTTCTTTGAACAGTTTGGATCTTCAAAATAGGTTATTATGATTTTTAGAAAAACAACACAACCGGTTTATGTCAAGTTTCATTCTTAGTTCAAAAAGTGAGATCTCAAACATGATTTTCCAAAATAGATAAAATCAAATAATGGAATCCATACCATCTCGTAGGGCATGTTATTCCAATTTCATTACAATTTTTTGAAATTATTTTGTGTTGACTTGGGATTTCAATTGAATTTCAAGAAAAAACACCTTTTAAAATTATATAAAAAATATCAATAAAGAATACGATGCATTCAACCACACAGATGTGATCTTCACATTGACATTTACAAGTTTTCTTTGTACATCTACTCCATTTTAAGGTTTCATCGAACATTTTATAGCGCATCTTTGAAAACGGTGTTGAATTGGGACGTTAAAGGTTAAGGGGTTAATAATGATTTTTTGAACAAAGGGGCATTTGTTGAGATCCAAATGACCCACAAGGCTATGCCTCTAAGCACACTGTCTGATTCTATTAGCTGGGATTGAATTGGATTGTGAAGAAGTGCTTGAAAACTGTGCTCAATCATCTGTGTGATTCTCCACTGATAATTGCTGTGTTGTGATTTATTGTCTCTGCCCCACGGCACCGAGGGAGAGACCACCAAAATTTTGTTTTCAAGGAGTTACATGGTTGAACAGTATAAACAAGCTGCAAAAGTAATCTAAGGTAAATATTAAGGGAGAGATCAACCGCTTGTTTTCTTCGAGTAACTCCACCGCAGGCCGTGGGAGGGCCCTGGCAGTCAAGAAGTAAATGAAAAGTGCTCAAGGCCCTCCCAAAATGGCTCAGGGCCCTCCCTCCTAGGGTGTCAAGAAATGGCCCTCCAAATCACTATTCAATTGATTAAATCACTGATTAGTTGACTAAATCCCCACATTCTACTTGTGATTGGTCCATTGAATATTTAATGTGCACTTTTGATGTGTGAGGGCCCTCCAAATGGTAATGAATAATTTGAGCGAGTCATATGTGGCGTGTAGGAGTGGGGATGCTCTTATACAATATATATTCAAGTCGTGCAAGAGTTGACCCTTAAGCATCCATGCTACAATCAGTAGGTCAAACCTCATTAATTCCTCACATTTTGAAATCAATTATATTATTTTTGGTATTTTTCTCACGTAAGGTTTTGTTAAGCTAATTTACCTTGATATTTTCATGATAATTTAAATAAAAATAAATTTTATTAGAGATTTCAAAGTTTTTTCTTGTAAAAACGGTAGTAATTACAAAAATGTTTAGGATAGTATGGTTTTTTATTTTATTTTAGGGAAAATGTAAATAATAGTCATGAGCAACAAGGTGTAGGTCTTGATGTTACATAATTTAAGAAATTCAATATTTTTTTTTTTAAAATTTTTGTATAGTTGAGTTATCCATAAAGTCACCTTGGATTTGAAGAATCAAGAAAGAATTTTTCTTTATTAAACTCTTATTTCTTCACTCCAAATAGTTAAAAGGTGTGGAAGATATTGGTGGTTTATCATTATTAGGTGTGTAAGAGGTGTGTAAGAGCTTGGTGGTCTTCACGTGATGCGCTTGCAACCTTTCTCAACACTACATCATGTACAATTTTTCAATCATCCAAATCTCTCTTGGTTCTTGTGCTAGTTGACTATCATTTGTATGGTACGAATCTTCAAAATAAGACATTGTGATTTTTGAAAAACAACATGATTGATTTATGTTAAATTTCATTCTTAGTTCAAAAAGTGAGACCTTGAACATGATTATCCAATCTAAGTAGAATCAATTAATGAAAACCATACCATCTCGTAGTGCATGTTATTCCAATTTCATTACAATATTTAAAAATAAATAACATTGTGTGAATTTGGGATTTTTAATTAAATTTCAAGAGAAAACCTTGCAAAATTAATTAAAAAAATATGATGAATCCAACCGTACAAATGTGATCTTCATATTGCCATTTACAGCTTTGCTTCGTACGTCAACTCCATTTTTGTTTTTCATGAAACATTTTATAATAACAAATCTTTGAAAACAATGTTGAATGGGGACGGGTTAACCTTGACCATGGCGGACGATATTTAATTGAAAACACTGCAGAATTGGATCACGAAGAACTGCTTGAAAATTGTGCCCAATCATCATCTGTTTGCCCCGCCTAGGCCTGAGTTGCTGCCGATATGGTTCTCCAGATGGAAATTTGCGCAAAAGTCCATGACACACTAGAGAAATTCGTAAAGTCTTGAAATCTCAGGCTTCCGATACTGCGTCAGTAAAGATTCTGGCTCACAGGACATTAAAAGTAGGAGTGTCGGGCTCCAACAATAAAAACCGGATGAGTTATATTTCCGGTAAGTAAAGTAGGGTGAGTGAGTTTGCTCCTGTGTCAAGGCGTGCCACCGAGTATGCCACCGGGGCCCGCTCATTAATGCACCTCAAGATTCAATAATAGTGGCCGCTGAGGTTTGAACCTTAGACCTCGTGGCCCCCACAAGAGTCTTATGGTCCTATTCCTAGGCCGGCACACCACTCTTGGGCTTGTGGGAGGAACTTTTCGGATATCTGAATTATACTGGATACAGGATGCATCTCTGGATCAGTGATCCAGTGAGTTTGCGAATTTATCTACTAATTGAGATAGGGCAAGTGGATGTATATGACACTTGGCCAGGCAGCCTGATTGCTTGTCGTCATTGATAGTTAGGTCTTGAATGACTTTCTTGAGGAGTTTGTCCATGTGCTTGATTAGGAATACATGGGTAACAACATCTCCACCAGCCACTCTCAAGAAAGTGCAGTTTCAGCTTGAGAAATGAGATTCACAAAAATTCACCGTTTGATAGTGTTTATATTTGCAATGCATAGGATTGTGCAAAATATTGAAAGAATTGAGTGTCTAGTTTACAAAAATATAATGTTCAAAGTTTGCTTTCAATTTTTTTTTTGACGGACGTTTCAACTCCCCTTGGGCCTTTTGAATGTTATAGTGTCCCAATTCTAAACACTAAATAAAGGCAAATACAAGCCACATTCTCACCCATGCCTATGCTTTTCATCCCAAATTTTGTGGAATTAATAAGTTCATAGTCTTATTTATAATATTGTGTGAAGATCTATATATTTTAGCAATTTTTTTATTCAATAACTACAATTTTTTAAAACCTCAAAAGGATTGATTTCACATCATGATTGCATAATCCATGCGTGGTGGCTTGTGGAGTGGCTTACTAGCTATTTTTAGAGTCTAATTAAAAGATGTAGAAAGAGATACTGACATGACTCACTATAGGGAACTATAACTGTTCAATTAAGAATAGAGAATACCCAACATATATGAGAAAGCATGAACTTAATAAAAGAACTACCTTATCCTATTTATGAAGCTCCTGAAGTTGTGAGGATGAACTTCCAACACCCCTCTTGCTTACAACTTTGGTCCAAAGCAATTCAGTGTTTACGAAATAAATGATCTAAGGTGAAATGTAGAGTGATCATTGATCGATGATTGTGATGCTATTCTATTGTAGAAAAGAATTGAAAGCATACAACTAATGCTAAGTCTATTGTAGAAAGGAATTGGAAGCATACAACTAATGCTAAGTCTATGAAAAATTGTTTGTCTCTTTAAAGTTTACCAGTTTGAGTTGATCAATTCTTGTCTCAAATTTTGTGCGTCCCAACACCTTGGTGAGTAAATCAACTAGTTGTTCCGTCGTAGAAATATCTCAACCGTGATTTCTTTGTTTTCAACCTTTTGGCGAGAAAAGTTCTAGTCAACTTCAAGGTGCTTCGTCCTATCATGGAAGACAAGATTTCGGATGAGTTTGATTGCGCTTTGATTGTCACAATGCAAGACGACTAGTCATGTTGAGTCAAATCTCAATTCATGTGGAAAACGGTTTAGCTAGATGGCTTCGCAAGCACAAGTAGCCAATGCACGATATTCACAGATCGAGCGGTGGTCATCTACTTCTTGGAACTCCATGATATAGGAGTGTTTTTTAGATTGAAAACATAAGCTCCCGTTGGAATCATGTCGTCGGCATCTTGAGCATAATCGGCGTCGGAGAAGCCATGCAATGTGTTATCCTCCCTTTGTGCAAAAAAAATGCCACGTGATGGATAGCCGCATAGATAACGCAAGATCATCTTGACCAAGTTTAAATGAGCCTCCTTGGGAGCTTGCATATAGCAATTGGCCACATTGACACTGAAAGCTAGATCAAGGCGAGCGTGGAGCAAAAAAAAGAAGCTTTCCCACATCTCGTCCATGCCAAAGTCATGGAGAATTTTGGAGTGCGTATGTTGTCTCGTGTAGAAGTAAGCTACGACAACTCATGTGAAACTCCACTTCAAGATAGCGTTTTATAGGCCGAAGATCGGTCATAACAAATTCTGATTTTAACTAAGCCACAAGGGATTCCAACATAGAAGAATGAGATCTGGCCAAAAATTAAAAGATCGTCAACATATAATGTAAGCATGACAATGTTGTTACCTTCGCGGAGGTAATACAAGTTTGAATCTACAATGCTTTGTTGGAGACCAATGCGAAACATATAATGATTTATCTGTGCGTACCAAGCGCGTGGGATTTGACGAAGGCCATATAGAACTCGATGAAGCAAACAGACTTGTCGTTCATGACCGGGAATGACTAGGCCATCGGATTGGTGCAAGGGGATGGCCTAATATGGGTGTCCCCTCCAAAAATAGTGTGATTTTCAAGAAACAATCTTTTGGTAAGAAAAAAACATTGAAAATTTACAAAAATTAGGTGGTGTTATAAGGGCCATGGCTACAGCTATATACATGGTGTTAAAGAAAAAAAATTCTAGCACACATAATATGAGTTAGACATAAGTCACACATAGTGGGGCATGTCTCACCGGTACCCATATTAGGCCATTGCCCTGCACATACACCTCCTCTAAGAGATGTCTATTGAGAAAAGCCGTTGCACATCCATGTGCACGATTAGCCAATCTTTGTGCGCAGCTATGCCGGACAAGGTGCGGAGAGTCTCTAATTTCACAACAGGCGCAAAGGTCTCTGATAATCAATGTGTAGACGTTGTTTGAATCCACTCGCAACAACGCATGCCTCGGGGAGTGCACTTAAAGTTAAGACTAGGAATCACGTGAGTGCGTACTTTTGACCCCCCTATGTATGTACTAAAAAATCATCTGAAAATTGTAAAAAAAAAATGAAGTTGTTGAACACAATCTAAAGTTCTTGTTGTATACATTTCAAAAAATAATCACTTGTAAATATTTTTAAATTTATTTTTGAAGCAAAATACAACACATTTTAGTATAAACTTCTATCATTTTTTGTTATAAGATTTAAAAACTTTTGGGTCTGAAATTTATACCAAATGATAGATATATACATAATGATTCAGCACCTAAAAAATCCTGATTTAAAAACTCTTTTAAGGCCAAGTATTGTAGGGGGGTATGCTATTAAACGCACTCACGTGTATTCCTAATCCTAACTTGAAGTGCACTCCCCGAGAGGCGTGCTTCGTAACAAATGCCATCATCATTTAGTTTTGGTTATTTCTTGCAGAGCCAACAGGATGTAATGGCTTGCTTGCCCGAAGGTAAATCAACCAGGCTCCAAATTTTATTTGTCATGATCGATTCATACTCAACCTTCATTGCTGCTTGCCTAAGAGGATCAGTGTAGACATCTCAGAATTGAAGGTCGTTGCCATCGTCTTCAAGTGCAACAGCAAACGAAATGGTGGAGTCATCCATTTCGCAAGAGGCAACAAAATCGTTGAGGTGGGATGGAAATTGTCGACTATGGAATGAACGGCGAGCGGCAGCTTCAAAAAGCGATTGTACGGGCAGTGAAGCAGAGTCAGCATGGACAGATGCTGGCATGTTGCGGCGGGCGTATGTGCGGAGCACTTGGTCCACAGAAAGATCGGGCAAGTGACCTAGCAAGAGTGATGACTGCAGTTGATCTGTTGGTGATGTTAGATGCATAGGTGATGTCATGCTCGATATAGCTGTTGACTTCCTATAAACTTTTGGTCCGAGGTGGTTGGTAACTACTCATTAGCTGCCAGTGAATGTGAAGCATTAGGGACAACTTGAATAGATGGCGGTCTTGGAGAACGGGAGCCAAAGGCGAATTCAAGAGTTGGGCCACCAATTATCTCCGCGGGAGATAGAGAGTTGTCAGCCACGTCGACAACTCTAGCTTCGACAATCCTTAAGTCAGGAGAAATTATCACCATTCATGTTGACGGTTGATAGCAATGCCACCCTTTACTCAATTGCATGTCTTGACTTAGTAAAATGCAATCTTTTGAGCGATGTGCCAACTTGCCAGGATTGGGCCTATTGTTGTGGACAAAAGTTTTGGAACCAAAAACACGGAGATTGGCCATCAATGGTTTGTGACCAAAGAATAATTCATCCGGTGTCTTGTCTAGATGCAACTTTGTAGAATGCATATTCAAAATACAACAAGCTGCACGTACAACTCCTCTCCACAAAATTGTGGTAGCTCCTTGCCCAACAATAGGCATCATGTGGTGTCAAAAAGAGATTGATTACGCCGTTCCATAATTTCATTTTGTTGGAAAGTGTAAGGAGCGGCAAACTATCGCTTAATACCGTGGTCTTGACAATACTGATTGAAGCACATAGAAATACACTCTCCTCCATTGTTAATGCAAAGCATGAGAATGCGTTGCTTGAGTCTAGCTTCAACTTCTTGCTTGAAAATCTTACATTTGTCAGGTACTTCGATCTTCACTGCCATGAAATATGTTCAAGTTCTGCACAAAAAGTTGTCTACAAAATTAATGAAATATTATGCTCCGCCAAGAGAGAGAAATTGGAATGGTCCGCATACGTCGGAATAGATAAGTTGTTAAATATCGATGGCACGAGTTTCAACCACCTTTAGAAACTTGGTTCTTGTCTGTTTGCCGTAAAGGCAACATGCACAGGGACAGCCGGGAATTCACACCAACATCTCACCTCGAACAGCGTCCGATCGAATCATACATTGAATATTGTCTTTGTGGAAGTATCCAAGCCGTTTGTGCTAAGGCTCAGCCTTTGTGGAATGAACAGATGTCATAAGTAAGATTGACCACAACCGAAGGTTTGACAACATATCACCATGAAGGTGGTATAATCCACGTCCATATTCTTGATGGGCATAGACAATCAACTCTCATGTGTGGTGATTACGAATGTAGCAGCCTTCAAAAACAAACTCCAAACTATGATCTTGATCAACAATAAAACCAAATGAGAGGAGATTTTTCTTGATGTTTGGGAAATACAATACCTAAGGGAAGCATTCGACCATGCCATCTGGGAAATACAATACCTAAGGGAAGCATTCGACCATGCCATCTGGGAAATACAATACCTAAGGGAAGCATTCGACCATGCCATCTGGGAATTGAAATTCTACGTCACTAATACCAACAACGGAGTGACTATGATCCCCGGTGGAGCGTAGAGAGTTATAGCTAGTCTGCTGGAGAACCAAAAATACAGATGGGTTGCCAGCCACGTTGTGTGTTGCGTTGGAGTCAAAGTACCATAAGGCCGACAGTGATCGGTGAGTCTCTAGTAAGTTCAGCTCAACTGAAACATTAGGAGAAATGTGGGGTCTCTAAGAAGCCCTTAGTTTTGGCACGTGCTGAAAATTTGAGGGTGCTTTTCAAAAGTTTTTTAGATCCTTTTTTGAAGCTAAAAAACTTTTGAAGACCACCAAGCTCTAACACACCTAATAATGATAAACCACCAAGATCTTCCACACCTTCTAACTATTTGAAGTGAAGAAATAAGAGTATAATATAAAAAAATCACGGTATCTTCTTCAAAATTTGATGGACTTTAAGGATAACTCTTTTGTTGATCTTTTTTCATAAAAAAACTATGTAAGTTTTCTTTATCTTCAATGATGTCGATTGTCAAAATTACCCCACATCAATGAGGAATTGAGCTTGCTACAAGAGCTAGTAAAAAAAACAAGAGCTAATTTCAACACCCCCTGTCTTTTAGGGGTTAAATTAGTCCATGTTATTAACGTAGTCCTTGAAGGGTATGAGGGAAGGAGCTGGAAACAGTCTGCGGATGTTGGTCCTATATACAGCTGCCTGTTATTCCAGTTGGGATACACACAACACCTGGCATTCAATCTGGGCAACCGTTATTCAGAGCTGACGTTTATCTCCTTGGAGCATGAAGAACGCATGATGAGACAATTCCCACCCCCATTGCACTTATAATACTACGATGAGATGACCGCGCGCCGTGGTTGGTTGCTGTTGCCATAAATACCAGCTGGCACCATGTCACGACAGAGCGGGCTGTCCTTCCACACTCATTGTCCTTCCTGCATCATATATGCCATTGAGTACACCCCCAATATGGATATCGCAAGTTTTATCCACAACGCCAATGCCGGGGCAATGATGTTTGTTTCTGGCCATTTTAATGCCAAAAAGCACCAAAAATCATTGGACAGCATCAAGCCTTCAGGAAAAATTTGAAGAAGAAATGGATGAAGATTCTATATTGTTCTAATTTTTGAAAATAAATTAAATGAAAATTGCCATTTTCTAAAAATGAAAGTCATTTAGCTATGTGGATGAAATATATAGTTCTATCCAAAATATTGATGAATATGAAAATATTTAGCTACATAACATCTTTTAGCTACACTATTGCGGCACACCCTTTTGTTTGTGCAGAGAATCAACAACTGAACACGGAACGGATGATGTGGAACATATAAAAACTATTAGAAAAACAAAAGTTTGTTGAGATGCTAAGCTATCTTTAGCTACAGGTGAGTTTGAATCTTTAGAAGATTACGATTCTTGCAATAACTAATTCTAGCTTGGGATGCCAATTTCCAAGGGTGAACAATGGGGTTGCTAAAGAATGTTATGTACACTATTACATTTCTGTTGCCACTTCAGCACTTCCCCAAAAACCAAAAAAAAACTTTGATGTCGGATGGCAAAAAAGAAAACGAAAAAACACTAAGATAACTATATCTAAAAGCGACCATTTCCTTAAAACGTCCATAGCTCAATCTTCCATAATAAGTAGATTTTGACACCCAACTATTGATGAGAATGAACACAATCTGAACATCAGAGTTAGGGTCGCTTTAAGGTCAACCTGTAGTCAACACTTTGGAAATTCATAACTTATTCATACAGTGTCCAAACAATGCATGCTAAAATGCGTTGGAATCTTCTTGAACTTGCCATTGCGACCCACTGAAATTATTTTATGTTTTATGTGTGTAAATAGGCTCAGTTGGTAAGGTGAACGCTTTAAGGTATAGTTATCTTAATAGAAAAGGCGGCATTGTAGAAGGAGTTGCAGAGGTATGTGGTTCCCAATTCCATGCATGCACAATGATTTTGCCTTAGCATCTCCCTGGGAGCGCCACCTTTTCTACTAGGATTGATGCAATGTAAGTTACCAACTGAAAATCATCAGGATTGCTACAACTGTAACAGTCGTTGATGGTGTAGTACTGTTGTGGGCTCATGCTGTTGATGAAGCCCGCGCACTCCCGATGGGGATTTTGTACATCAATTGCCGCTCTGATGACATAATGATCGCACAATGATTCTTTGGCACAAGTGTTCTCCAAATTCTATCATCAGCACTCAGCCGCTACAAATTCTATCCACTTTATTTCAAACTATACTTTTTTACTCTTCCAATCCTCTTGCGTCCATCCATTGAGAATCTAACTACCACACTATCCACACTCCTATGCTTTGGTGACAAGTACAATGCTCATTCAAAATTTGAAACCCACGCTAAGAGTGTCTCTGTTCATACAAGAAAATGTCATCGCATTAAAACTTTATCACAAGTATGATGTACAGGAAAACTTCAACCCGAGTACATTGTACGAGAAAACTTCATCACAAGTATGATGTTCATTACATTTTGGAACTCATGCTAAGAGTATCTCCATTTGTACGGGAAGATTTCATCACGTTAAAACTCATCACTTGTGATTTAGTGTCTAGGACACTATTTCTCAACATCAACACTATTTGACTTTTTGGGATTGTTAATGCCCTTGTAAAAAAATTTGGTGTAAAATTCCAAGTAGAAAATTCAAGCAAACCTTTTTGAATGTTGTGTTCTAATGACAAATGGGAGCTCAATAATGAACACGGCATGCCAACTCATGTCACTTTCATCACCTGGAAAGAACATGGCACTCTTAGTGGAAGTGGGAATGACAAGAAACAAATTTTATAAAAACACCATTTCTTCTCACGGGTATTTGTATAGTACGATTCACCAAAAAAATTCCTCACAATACACAACATTGCAATTTTTGTAAACTTTTAGAAATTTGTAAATAGAAATTGGTGATAGAAGTTATCAAAAAAAATTGAACTACTTTACTTGGAGTGATGTCCTCTAGATACCAATACCAAAATAAAAGAGGTTAGAAATAAAATATATGTAATTTAAATTAATGTTTATACAAAAAAAACTAGTGCTTTGTTGCAGTGCAAAAGTGTAATAAAAAGTTCTAAAAGAGAAGGACAAAAGAGGGTTGCGGATGAAACTAAGAGCTATTTTATTTTTCCAATGTTCAAATATGTGAAGAAAAATATGTTCCAATTATATATATATATATATATATATATATATATATATATATATATTACATTTTTTTTTAATGTTTGATTTTTGGTATCATTGAATTGTTTATCTATTTTAAATTAACCTTTTCCATGGATTTATTTTTTGAATGTGCTTGAGAAAGCATATTTGCAAGTGGGCTTATTCTTACAAATTCAAATATAGAATCAAACATGGACTACATTTACATTCAAAATTTGATCATAAATTGGTCAACTATTATTAGAATGGGAGTTTTGATACTCAAAATCTTCAAGGTAAATTTTTTTTAACAAATTGAGATTTTATTTTATGGTTAATAAATACCATAAAAATAAAAATAATGTACCCTAAAAAATAAAAATAATTCTTACCGTAGTATATGATTGGCTTTGGCACAAATTATATTATTTTAATAAAGGCCAAAATTATAGGAACTTTTTTCCTATTTTTTTCAAATTTAAACTAGAAAATTTTCAAAAAATACAAGTTCCAAATCTATTTAGAAAATAATTAAATATTTGGCACCAGGTGGGAAAATCCAATCATGTATTATGGTAATGGTTGCTTTTTGGTCCTCTCCATATTAAAATAATCATAATGTTGATTTAAAGACCGTTGTAAATAAAGAGTTTGTTGGATAATTTGTAAGAGATTTGGTGATAGAACTTTAACCATTAACTGCCTAAACGTCCAAATTATGGATGATGTACAAAAATGTTGCCACTTTCCTAATGGATGAAAGGGTTTTTGGCAGTGCAATTTTTTTACATGATTTTTCAAGTACATATCTCTACATAAGTGAAGCAAAATTACGGAAAGAATTGAAAATGAGTTAACTCGGGTGTGTTTGTATGGTATTGTTCACCAATTTTCTTGTCACAATGCACAACTTTGCCAATGGTTTTGAACTTTTAAACAATTCATAAGTAGAAATTGGTGGCAGAAGTTACAGTATCAAAAAAATTAGACTACTTTAACTATGTGGATCATGAATTTTCTTTTTGTTTTTGGAAAAGTGCTAAAGTAGAGACATAAAACAAAATGTCGCAGTCAAATAATTTAATGTTCATCTATGTTTGGATACGAGTACTTTTCATCTTCATATTTGAATGAGTTTTATTTAAAATTGGTGATTTCATCCAAATTATTTTTAAAATTGGAATAATCTCGCATCTTCGTCCATTTTTTCTGCAAATTTCTCTATAAGGCTTGGTGCACGCTGATTATTTTTGGTGTTTTTTGGCGTTTAAATCGCTGAAGTGGATGTATGTGATGTCATAACCCCACTCATAACCAACACGATAAATCCCCTATGACACAATTGTTGTTGAATTGAAAATAAATCTTGAAAATTTAGTTGTTTTTTTTTTCCAATTATGGTGGCAAACAAATTTCATACTAGTATCAACTTTGGGAATTTATCATGCATGGAAATTTTAATCATTTATTTTACTAAATGTCTATCTTCACAAATAAGCTTGTTTTTGGCCTTAATTTATTTTAAAAAAACCATTGGACCTAACTATCAAAAAATTTATGGTTATATAAACAATTATTGAAATAGACATTAATGAAATCATTTATACTTTGCAAATAGTCCAATGATATATTTTATTTTGTAAATAATTATGATGAATGATAATGCATTCATTTGGTTGTTTTAGTATTGAGCACATTTCGATTCCTATTAACCTTTGGCAATTGGAAAGAATTATTTGTACTATCTAGTATTCATAAAGTTGTCCATTTTGGTCTACCCTACCTTGCTTCTACATGTTTAACTAGCAATTATCTATTGATTATATTATCAAATAATAGAGCATTTTCATTCATCAACACTACCAATCTTAACTCCTAAAAATCAAGGCATTAGGAGAAAAATGGGGTCCCAAAGGGGCCCTCTAAGATAGTCCGTGTAAGGTGAACCGGCTGCCCATACACCCCTCTCCTTGTAAACCCTTGGTGAAGGTCGCTGCCCGCTGACAACGTCAGAAACCGCAGTGCTGGTAGTGTTGGCAGCGTCAATTGGCGCGACCCACGGAACTGCACTGTCGGCAACCACGGTAGCACCAATGGTGCCCTTGTCAAAAGTGCACGGTTTTGCCTAAATTTTTCAGCACGTGCCAAAGGCAAAGGCCCCTTTGTGACTACGGATTTCTCCTACCGGGTGCACGTGTTTTAAAGATGTATTTATAAATACCTTGATAACTCACAAATATAGAGTTGTAATACAAATCAAAGTTGTAAATATTAATGTATAGATTACATGTGTTTGGTTGGATTTACTATATTTATTACTAATGTTTTTAAGTTAATTATTAAAAAAATCATTGGAAATCAATAATAAATCAAAAAACAAAATTTTCTTACTTGAATTTTGTCTAATTGGTTGAAAGGAAAAAATACTTAAGATGGTAACAAGATAATGATGATATTTTACCTAATATAGAAAATCATCTTCAAGGCTTCATTTTTTGAACTAAGAATCTATCTTGACATCAACTTATTACGTCGTTTTACAAAAAAAATGACATTTTTTGGTCTAATTTGAAGATCCACACTTCATGAGTTGTAGCCAACTAGTACAAGAATCAAAAGAAATTTGGATTGATGAAATGTAATCGTATGAGAGCAAACTAAGCATTTGAATATCAAAAATTCAAATACTAGATGTTGTGACAGTGAACGCTAAATCTTACTTATTTAACATATTTACTATATTATTAAATTATCTATGTTTTGTCCCTAATAAAACTTTGTAACATTTTATAACTATTTTAACCCCTAAGTGACGGATCAACCATTTTATGGTCTCTGCCCTTTTTTTATGGGCTGCCCGAAATAGAAAAAACATTTTTATAGAAAATAAAAAATATTTTTAAATAAGTAATCAAGTCTACTTTCCAACCCAATTTGAATCATGCCAATCCGAGTTAAACTCCACCCGGGAGAAATTTTCAAAGAAAAACACTTCTACATTGTCTAGTGTTAGAAAACTTACTATTTGGGGAAAGTAATGATGTTCTCTCCGTTGAAAAATTTGCAATTTTTGATTTTAGAATATAATGTCTAGTTTTAACAAATCATACAAAAATTCAAATTCTAAAAATAAAATTTGTGATTCTTATAAATATTTGAAGTTAAATGCTTCTAAATTCATTACAAGATGATAAAAAGCTATTTTTTGATATTTGACCGTATGGAAAATTACTAAACATCAAGCTCCTCATTTTCTCTTTCGGACCAAACTTCATCAAAGTTGAAGAAGTAATTTTTTATAACACATTTATGTTTTGCCCTTACCCCCTCCGTCATTTAGGGGTTAAGACTTTATTCTTTGCTACAATGATGGAAAAACTTCCTATCATCCATGAACCCATAAAACTTTCTCAACTCTTTGGCCTATATTTTTAGAGTGTTTTTAAAATGAACAAATTCAAGAATAAAGTGGAAATTCCTAAAACTGTCAAAATAAGTAATTTGACAAAGAGTACTTTTTAACTTTGAATATTTTGAAATAATTGAAACTAAATATGATGATTAATGCTATAATTTTTTTAAATCTATTCATCTATTTATTTATTTTTGTAATTAAACATGTAATTGCTATAAATTTTCCAAACGGAAATTGTCCAAACTCCTTAATATGTCCCATAGACTCATCAAAAATCAATATTTATACAATCCAAACTCAATAAATGATAGGTAACCTTCAAAGGACCACAAGCTTGCAGGGGCTTCATATTTTGTTTAGTATTTGTGATTAGGTTTTATGTAGATTCTCTTTTGTTGTAATTTATTTACTTCTTATTCAACACATGTAATATTATTCACTAATTCTAATCATATAAAATATGGTCCCATTTAAATTATGATTTTTCAATATGATTGATTAAATATGTCATTTTAATTCCCCCAAAAAAAAGTTGGCACATATTATCACATAATGCATTCCAAGTTGAAAATATTGCATTGCAAAAGTTTAGCTTCAAATCAATATCATACAAGAGTTGGGTCTCAATTAGGCATTGATTAATAATCTAAATTTAACTCATGCAACATCTTATCGATTCCTATTAATTCAACAATAAAAAAATAGGAGCACTAAAGTACTTAGTTACATCTTTGTCAAAACAAAAATGTTTGTGGCTATACAATAAAAATGCACCATAGGTTTTATAAATGCTTTAAGCTCCAATTAGCCAAAAAAAACTATTGGTTTTTATTTGCGCCTTTTTAAAGATTGATGACTTTGATTTCACTTGTTAGCTGAAGAGTCCAATACACTAGAACAAAGCGTTTCCAAAACCACTGTTCAATCCACACTAAGTCCATCTCTTTAATAGATATGCCTTTTGTCTCGAGGATGAACCATTGCGTGAATGCCCCGACCACGACAATCCATCCACCAAAGAAAAGAAAAATACCCCACTCAAATGAGTACAACAACGAAAGGGATATTTGCCCGATGACAAACATAAATAACACGTTGGTTGATACTGCAATTGCTTAGCTTCGTGATCTTGTGTCCAAAGGGCAAATCACTTGGAATCAACCATTCCATAAGACCTCCACGTTCATGTGAAAGACAAAACGTAAACAAAAATCATCACGATTGTGATCCACCCCAAGGACGATGACATGGTCCCAATACCCTTCAATTCTAGGATGAAATGATGCCAACCGCCACCTACAAAATCACATATAAGAATAGAAAATAAAATGCAACAACGACCGTTTCCTTGTAATTGAAATAAATATATCATCTAAAAGAAGTTACGTCAGCAATAAAACAATGAAAACTCAATCACGCAATGATAAATGAGGTTGAATTGCATAATATGAAAAAGTGAAAAAAACAAGGCAAAAGGCAATTAATTTAGTTTCATACTTGAACAATGAGCATTTGAATACATGCTTCTATGAAGAGCCAACAATGGCCCCAATGGTTTACTAAGAAGACATTCACTAGAGTTGACAAAACATTCACGCCACCCACAATCACCAAAGAATACAATGAGGCCGAATTTTTAAATCCCAACATTTGGAATATTATGGATGCATAGAACATGATGGCATTGATTCCCGAGAATTGTTGAAAGAACTACAAGATCATCGAGATGACGAGTTGTGGAGTGTGTTGCGCTTCTTAATCATGTTTTGGAATGGGCTTTGCTCAATAGCTTCAACTTGTAGCAAGAATTTCTTAAAACTCTTCGTCCACGTTTTCAATGTCACTAATGTGTTGCAAGATTTTCCATCCGCTATCAAACTTGCCTCTTTGCACAAATGAGTTAGGTTTGTCATGCAAAATGATCATGCGAATTGTAATCAAGAATGCAGGGATTGCAACAATTGCAAGGGAAGCTCACCATCCATTCAATTGCATCTTCTTTTGTGCCGTAGTTTACCATTTGCAAATAAAATTCCAATTGTTACAAGAATTGTCACTGCAAATTGAAACTTAATGTTGAGGGCACCATGCCATTTTGGAGGTGTCATCTTAGAAAGGTAAACTAGAACGACTTGATTGACAAATCCTACACCTCATTCAAGACAAATTCTACATGATGAGCATGATAAGATTTTGTGCGGCGGCCGTAAACACGACTCCAAGGCTAAAAGCAACACCAGAGATGAGCATAGTAGCCTTGCAACCACAATGACATGTTGTGTATGATATGGAAAATTTTGAAAGAAGCATTGTGATATAAAGAGATAATAAAAGTAAACGCTTAGAACATTTGATCATTGTACTTGCAATAAGCATTGTCTATGTTTGCATGTTGGTGTTTCCTTTCTAGCACGACATGGAAGAACTTTTTTAAAAACTCGTCCATAGATGTCACACCTCCTATATGAATTAAAGATGAAAAAGCATATATTTGTAAGAATCCAAAATTCAACCATCAAATTTTATGAAAGTTGAATACAACATTTGTAAGGATTCAAAGGGCAATAATCAAAAGTCACAAATACAAAAAGTAACACATATAAAAATGTAAAGGGCGATATTCATTGAAGCTTTTGGAGCATCGAAAGTAATGAAGAAAATAAATCTCTATAGGAATTCATACTTTAGGAACATAAAGAAAAACATTTGTAAGTATTTAGAAGTCAAAAATCAAGCATTATGAAACATTGAATACAACATTTGTAAGAATCCAAAGGATACTAACTGAACTTTATGAATACAAAAGTAACATGTACAAGAATGTAAAAAGCATCAACGAAGTTTTACAAACACAAAACGTAACATGTGTAATAACAAATGGGCAACAATCAAGTTTTTAAAACACCAAAAGCAACAAACAAAATAAGAATCATTTGTAGGAATCCAAAACGCAAGGATCCAAACTTTAGAAACGTAAAAAACAATAATTGTAAAAATACAAAAAATAACAATTGAGCTTTAAGAAAGCAAGTTTTGAGCACTTTGAAATGCCAATATCGTATCTAAACATAAGACCACCGGAAGGTGTGAGAAGGGAAACCAAAATAAAGAAGAATGTTGTTTTCCTGAGATAGTGTTTCATCTCTCCCATGGTCATCGTTGCTCTATGGGCCATCTTGCTAAAAACCCTTAAACAATTGACAGCACAACACCTTTACAACAATTGGACGTTGCCACAAGAATGACAAAGAGAAGACCGGATGTTCTTAATCCACAATGGATTGGATAGTGGTGAACTAGAGTCAAGAAAATGCAAGTGCAATACATTTAACGCAAGTAGTTAGAAAAACGTGAAAATAGATAGGTGCTTTTTAAAACAATTCAATCTAGTATGATCCTACTCGCGAGACTATAAGCAAAAGTGCATCTCTATAGCGTTCTTCATCCTACTTGCAGACTTCAAGAAAATATGTATTGAGTAAAATGCCCACTAAAATGTTGATAACAATGTTGTAAACACAATCATGATGGTTTATATTTTAAGATTAAAAAAAAACATGCTTAAATGATAAAAGAAAAATATATATAAAAGAAAAATGTCATTTCCTTTTCTACATTAGATTACTATTAAAAACGTTTTACCTTTAAAATTCAGTATTTTTTATATTATAAATAAAAGACTAAAATAAAATAAAATCTATGTGAAACTGTTTTGGTGATCACACACATACATACATATATACACCAAAAAAACACCCTCCCCCAATGTATAAGTAGAATGATAGATGCATACTTCTAAAAATCTCTATTTTAACAATCTATTAGTACATAATTCAATTATTGTAAAAGAGGGCCCTAATCAATGTTACATCTAATAAATGGTTTGTATTTGGCATAGTCCTTAACCCCTGAAAGCCTGAGGGATATTCGACAAAACATAGGTGTGTTATAATATATGCCTTCCATACGTTTGATGAAGTTTGGTTCAATAGACAAAATGTAGGGCATCATTTCTATAATATATCCATACAGTCACTTCCTAAAAATAACTTTAGATATTTTTTTAATGAATTTAAAAGCATTAACCTTTGAAAATTTGTATAAATTGTAATTTAAACTTTTAAAGTTTAAAATTTAGCATTATTAGTTAAAGTTAGTTTATCTATTGTAAATTTAAAAATGCATAAGAAATGATGGAGGGAACATTATTACTTTCCCCAAAAAGAAAATTTTATAACACTAAGACAATGTTGAGGTGATTCACTTTGAAAAATTCTCCCAGGTGGAGTTTAACTTGGATTGACATAATTCAACTTGCATTAGAAAGTAGACTTGATGTTGTATTTTAATTAATTAATTTATATTAAAAAAATATATTTTTGTTCCAGATAGCCTGTTAGATTTGGGCGGCAACCAGAAAATGGTCGTTTGAACATTTAGGGGTTAAAGTTTTGTCATGTATTTTTTCCAAAACTATCACAAAGCAATGGATGTACGGTGAAGTTATAGGGTTTAACCCCTACACGTCCTCACTCCTAAACGTCCTCACCCCTTCCTAAATTTGGAGAATTTCAAAGATGTCTCATAAAATGTAACTAAAAGGGATATTTTGAACTTGATATATGATTAAAAATCGTACATTAAAAATTGATGATTCTATCCATACAGTTAGATGTATGAATTTTGTTACCAGTATTTTTGTATAAAATTTGAAACTTTAAATTCTTTTGTAATTTGATTACAAACAAGATATTGACAATTTGTACATGGTTGAAAAGTAATATTCTAACTGTAGTGGTTTTTGGAGATCTTTTGATTGCTTAATTTTATGAGTTGACTTTTATAAGAGAACTTTTACACAGAAATCTTCAAAATTTTGGGTGAATCACTACAACATGAAATGAGGCATAAAAATTTCACAAATCATCCCCTTTCTAATTGAATCACACGTGAAGGAAGCTAACTTCCCATAAAATATACAGTAAAAATTCCATGTTGCAAAAAGTCAATGACGGATGAGAAAGCCTTGTTTGATTCTGTACATTGTTCACTTTTTGAATGGTTGGACATTTAGGGGTTAAGACAATTAAAAGAGTAAATGATTGATGTGTTGAAAGACATCCATTTTTAAAGTGTGGTGTTTTTTTTTACCTTATTTTCTTTATTACTCCCTCTATCTCACTAAAAAGTTGTGAATTGAACTTAAAATCTATTCCCAATTAAAATCAATATTTATGAGACAAAGAATTATACAAGTATTCTTCACCATCCAAATCACCATTGGGTGATTGCAAGCTACGGTCTACCAAGTGGAGAGTGCAACTTATGCAGATAACAGCCGTGCAACTCATGCACTAGCGTTGTAATGTGCACCTCTCAACTTTCAATTAGATCAAAAATTTCACCATCCCAAATAGGGTTTATGCTAATACTTTCACTTTAACAATTGTTAAGTTAATTTCAAGACTTTGGGCTTTACTCAACAACATTTTTTGTTTTTTACTCAACAGGGGTAATTAGAGCCTTTTTTTACATAACATCATTAGCTAGGTTTTATGAAAAATGCATTTCATATCCCACCTGTAAAATTGAACCATTATTTCATTTCCAAAAAAAAAATCCAAAAAGAAAGTTCTAACTGCACGAAAATCTTAAAAAACAAAAACATCACAAAACAATTAATTAAAAAATAAGTAAGCGAAATACCAAAATAAATAAAATATGGTAGCTTTGTACCCACTTGTGGTATGTTGCTATAAATTATTGAAATTCAAATTTGACCCCCTTCTAGCATTTCTCATAAAATAGGTGCACTTTTGACAAGCAACACGCTACCAAATCCAAGTAGAAATGCTTAATTTGGATAGAAAAATTAAAAATTTTCAAATTTTATTGTGGTAGACATCTTAACTTTGGAATTCTAAAAACAATGCAATTTGTTTCGTCACAAAATTCCATCCCAATATTTATTGATGATTTTTTAAAGATTGGGAAAGTGCACCAATTTGTAAACCGCGACAAAAAGCTTGGGTGACCATAGCTTGCAACCACCCCCATTGCATATATCTATGACATGGATCACAAATACACAATCTGAGTTCAACATCTACGTCTCCAAATGAACCATTTCATTTCGTTTCACAAAATACCACAGTGTTTCACTGCATCTCAAAATAAATTGATTTGAACTGAACTACTGATGTTGACCACTGGGATTTCTTTACCAACATATCGAAGCTTCCTAGCAGCTTAAACAGCTTCCTACTGATAATTAATTAAAGTACAAAATAGTAAATTCGCCAGCCTTTTGGTATGTATATTTTTTGAGCAAACTAGATCAATAATTCCCCCATAAATTTATAATGGCACACTTTTATTTTATTTTGACCAAGTTGCTAGGAAGCTACGATAGATGATTTCCGCATTCTAAGAGCATGCCCAGCAGTTGCTCATTGTGTACCAAGTTCATATGCAAGATGGTGTGTGAGAAATGAAAACTTCCCCAACAACAACCAACAAGAATAGATTGCACTTGACCAAATACATACTATTATGTTTTTCCATTACATAAGACAACAATGATGGCGGAGAATAAAGTTACTAAACTTAATTTCAGAAAGTGAGAGCATGATCTTGTCAGAAAATAGGAAAAAAATGCTTAATGTGGGAACCACCCCTCGCTATACTAACAATATTTGGTGTGCAAATATCGAATCCTACACTATAAGAGGTACTTTATCATCCAAAAATAGATTTGGTGAGTGGAAAACTACTATTGTTGGACATGTTCTAAAAAATTTACATACAAGCTAATAACAAAATTGAGCTTGTACATATGAAATTGGAGCAACCACCTATGAAGATTTAAAATGACTACATAATGACAATCTTAAACCCCAAAAAATTTAGGGTTGTAGCCAATTATAACCCTAGAAATTTCAAGGGTGGTTTCTTGATACAAAGATCTTTGATTTTACTGCAAAAATTACTATTTCATACAACGTTGGGCTTAATCCCAAATTTTCAACTTTTTATTGGAACTAAGGGAGTAGTATTTAAAATATAACCTACAAAATGGATTATTAATTATAAAACATAAAATGTGCAAATGCCTATCTTTTGAATTTAAACCATTTAATAATTGATGATAGTTGTTGTAATTTTTAACAAAACCATTTTAAAATATTGATTTATTTCTTTGAAAAAATTGATAACACACTCGAGAACACACTATACTAGTTTAGGTTGTTCAAAATTGGCTAAACACAAAAGTGTAATGAATAAATACAAATGTTGTAAAAATGCAAGAATATCATAAGAAAATGGTGTATCCTAATACCTTATAATTTTTTATTTTTAAAAAATATCTTTTGATCTTGGACTATATTTCAATTTTATATTGTGAAAATAGAGATTTTTCATTTGGCTTGGATGCTTCACTAGTAGTAATCTTAGAAACTATGTGAGACCTAAGATAGGATATATTTTATTTGTTGAACGTAATATTTTGAGAAAGTGAACCACCTCTGTGCATTCCTAATTTTTCCACATAAGAAAATCAATTTATTTAAAGAAATAGAAGAATGATGAGGTATAGATTGGAGCATGCATGCGTGAAAGATGGATACAAAAAAAATTCATATTGTATTGATATGAAGTTCTTCTATGATGTGGGAAAAGAAAAGAAATTTAGCCATACTACTTTTGAGGCCCTAGAATGCATCAATAAGAACATAAATCCAAAATCAAAATTTATAAATACTGCGTAGAAATCATGTTAGATGATCTCAAGAAACAACGTTTTGTCACTTTCTCTAGCCTTATGAAATTAGAGTGCCAAAAAGTTATTTTTTGGGAAAATCTTATTTGATTTTGGATTCATATATTTTTTTGATGCATTCTAGGGATTCAAAATAGTATGGCTAGATAAAGTTTTTCTTTTCTTTTTCCACATCATAGAAGAGCTTCAAATTATTATGATATGAGTTTTCTGTGTAGCCATCTCTCACGCATGTATGCTCCTATCTATACTTCGTCATTTTCTATTTTTTAAAATAAAATAATTTCTTAAGGGGAAAAAAGTAGGAATGCACAAAGGAAGTCCACTTTATCTTGCTTTCACTTGACAATTTAAAAGAAATTTATTGAATGGTTTCAAAGCAAGTCTACAATGCATGAATGGATGTTGAAACATAATTGGTTTTATTCTGTGGGTGATGTCAAACATTTTCAAGAGCTTCATCTCCAATGTGGCTTGCCACATAGAAAAAAACAGTTACCACATTGTTTTTGTGTGTACGGAGGTTGTGCCATATTTGCACATGTCATGTGCATTCTACGTACTAAATCACTGCAAAAAAAATATCTATCAATAACATATGATTTCTGTAAAGTTATCAGTGTGATTGTCATGCAATTTGAATATCATATTTGTATGATTAAAGTACATAAACCATATGTTTTTTTGTAAACATTGTAACAACACGGTTTAATTTGTGCATCAAACATGTAGTAATACATGCAATACAACACAAACGTATGATGTTACATAAATCATGTCCTATTTGCACTGGGTTATGAACCTTGTAAATTAGAGATGTTGTTGTTGGAGAAGTATGTATTGAATAGAGTTCATTCAAGTATACACAAACCATGTCTTTTGTTAGTTAATCTTCAACCATGTGACTAGCTTATTCACATGATACATCATAGTTATTGTGCAAAACTTTGAATCAGTTCTTGTCAAAATGAGAAAAAAAAAAATTCTTGCAAAAGTGAACATTCTTTTCCCAAAACCTTCTCAAGCTAAAAATTGATTTTGCTTCTAAATCTACATCTCACTCATCAATGCTCTCTTACAACATGTCTTTTGTCAATGTAGAGCATAGTTGTTGTACAAGGCTATCATAGAATGTTGCACTCAATTTTGTTTTTTATATCAATCCTTTAGTAACCAACATATTGGAGGGATGCTTTATACTTGTGACCAAGAGCCATGACCATGGGCCCCTAAAATTTGTGATTGGCCTCATGAACTCGTCCCCAGACAACTTGAGTTTATACTACTTCAAAACTGAACTTGAATCATGTGAGTCAAGGTTACTAAAAGGGCTATAGAGTGCCCAAGGGCGTTTTCAAGAAAGGGTATGGTGGAAAATGTTGTCACAAGCATTGGGTTTTGATATTTTGTGAACTTTGGGTTTTGGTAGAAACAAATGTGTATACTATAGAGATGTGAAATTTTACAGCTATGTATTTCTAGATTGGATGAATTTATTTACTTTATTTTCAGCTTCTATTTTTATGATGAACGGGTTGAATTGGATGATTGGCATGAAATACAGTGTGGTGTTTTTCAGATATGTGGTGTTTTTTCATTGATGAAAACACTATTTTCATGGAGTGGTTTTTTTCTCATATCCTTGTATTTGAGCCATGATATTTTTGGACTCGTGTTTCTAAAAAAATTATTTTATATTCTTCAAAAAAATAAAATAGGCTAAAATTCTAATATCTAATTGTATCTTAATGTTATTGAATTTCTAAAATTGGCCTTCTTTTATTGAAATGTAAAAAAGACCAACTTTTACCCATACTTTACCACTTTTTATTATGATATTGTAATTGATCGCAGAGCTTCATGATGAACTTGGTTTGAAATTTTGTTTTCAAAAAGCATCTTAGCTATAAAAGAAGTAAGGTCTAATTGGGGATCCATATTTAATCAAAGAGTTTTTAGAACTTACTTTTTAACAAATTTATGATACACGTCTGGTCATTGAATTTTAAGGCAAAGACCATACTCTACTGACACGCAATTCTCAATTTATGCACTTGGCCCACGAGCACATTAAATTTTTTTTTTGAAAAATTCTCTAAAAAATAGTGATTTTTGTCTTTCTACAATCAATTACATTATTAAAAAACCATTCTTTTATTCATTTATTATTTTTATCTTTATCTTTTCTTTCTTTTCTTTCTTGTCTTTCTTGTCTTTTGGCGGCGGAGGGGGAAATTTTATTTTTCCCCCTCTGCCGCCAAAAGACAAGAAAGACAAGAAAGAAAAGAAAGAAAAGATAAAGATAAGAATAATAAATAAATAAAAGAATGGTTTTTTTAATAATGTAATTGATTGTAGAAAGACAAAAATCGCTATTTTTAAAGATTTTTTCAAACAAATTTTTTTTGGAGCCAAATTTGCTCATAAATGATTGCACTTGGCTAAGTGCAAAAATAGGGAATTGAGTGTTTATAGTGAAAACATCCCCTAGTGAATAATGATTCATGGTCCGAGTTCATTTTTGATGAGCCAAGCAAAAGAGGTTCTCTAACCACAAAACCAAGAGACCATGGGAACTCTTCTTAGTTCAAGTTTGTTTTACACCATGGGAAGTGACCTTTGGCTTTAAGAATTTCATTTTCATTTATCTTGGTCATGACTCTTGATCATGAAGTGTGAGGATGAATTTCTTTTCATTTTCTTTGGTCATGGCTTGTGATCACAAGTCTCAACTGCCCGTGAGTTGAAAACTTAACATGTAGAAAGTGTATATGATTTCATGCATGTATTGTATCCACATAGAAGCTTTGTACAAGTAATTAAATTATTTTAGTGCACGTAGACTATTTTGTAGGTTGCAATCAATGTCTATGTGACACATGAAAAAATAAAATTTATCAAAATACAAAATTTAATTTTGTAGGAACCTGCTAAGTTATGTACAGCACACATATAGAATGTGATATTGATAATAATCAATTCAGAGTGTATGCACCATTTTACAACCATCGATTTCCTGGTTGTAAAATAAGTTAATTAAATATTGTATTTAAAAATGGCCACATGTCATCTGGTGATTGGTCAAGGGTGACGTGGACTTCTCAAAATTTCTATTGCAAATGTTAAGGTCGATGCATCTCTCCCACATTTGAAACCCTAAGTTAGATTAGTCCAGGAAATGGACAGGAATTTTTACTTGGCAAACAGTTGATCATCTCTTGGACCTTTTTTGAGGGATCAAGACATGCTAATAATTCTGAGAACGGATATAGTACTGAAGGTGCCTGAAGCAACGACAGCAATGTATGTAGCTCACGATTCTTCAACCTTCCGAGGAGTGCATTGAACCTCCAGGTCTGGTTACGTTGTGATTCTTGATTACTGCAACCATGTGTGTTCACGTTACCCTAAGCAGTGGCAACGTATGTCGAACTCCTTCAGAAAGAACGCTTTACTTTTGTTAACGTTTTTTTTCTTTTTTTTCGCCAATTATTTCCTTACGCAGATCAATCTCATTGCAGCAAGAGGGATCAAGCAATGTGAACAAATGCTACCCCGAAGATGCCTGAACAACGACAGCAATGGAGCTCACGAATTTTCAACTTTCCCGAGGAGTGGATTGAACTTCCAGGTCTGGTTGCGATTCTTGTTCACTGTGTATTGCATATTAGATTACTGAAGTAGTGGATTGATTATGTATGTCGCATTGCAATTTGAATCAGGGATCAGAAAGAACTCTGTTAAGCTAGAGTTTCTCTTCACTTTTAATTTGCTGACTCCATTTTGATTTTCGTCTTGGAGTTTCTCTTCAAAAGTCAGGGCAGGCGGTTTTTTTTTCCTTGCATTTTACGAATTACTTGCATGATCCACTTCTTGAAACACACATGGTTGCAGTGATCAAGAATTGCAGCTAAACCTGGAAGCTTAAATATATCGTGATCTACATTGCTGTCCGTGTTCAGGCATCTTCGGTGTTGCATTTGATCACAGAATCAGCATGTCTTGATCCCACTCTCTTGATCAAGACATGCTGATTCTGTGAACAAATGCAACACCGAAGATGCCTGAACACCGACAGCAATGTAGTTCACGATTTTCAACCTTTCAAGAAGTGGATTGAACGTCCAGGTCTGGTTGAGATTCTTGTTCACTGCAACCATGTGTGTTTCAGGTTAGCCTAACTAGTGGCCATAGCGTCCTGATACTACGTGTGTACCCGATACTACATGTAGCCACCGGGTACATTTGCCGAGGTGAGGTTCCCGATACTACATGTGTCCCAGAATTAGCATGTCTTGATCCCTAGTGCTGCAACGAGATTGATCCGCTTTGAGTTAGTGCTCCGCAAATGCGAGGAAGTAGAACTGCTTTGTCGGAGATCATCGACACCAAAACGTAAATCAAAACACAGTCAGCAAATGTACCTCGGCTACATTCTACACGAGATAATACACGGGAGGTTCCTGATACAACGTCCTAGCCGCTAATTCTGTGGAAAAATACAATTGAATGCCGAAGATGCCTGAACAGCGACAGCAAAGTAGCTCTCTATTTTTCAACGAGGATTGGATTGAACTTCCAGGTTTGAAACAGATTTGAACTACTAGGTCTGGTTGCGATTCTTGATCACTGCAACAATATATGTGTGTTTCACGTTAGCCTAAGTAGTGGCCATAGCATCGAATATATTTATGTCGCAATATTTGCTATTTGGAATCAAGGATCCAGTAATCTTTCAGCAAGAACGCTCGGCTCTGTTTATCGCTTCTCTTCGCCTTCCAATTGCTGACTCAATGTTTATTTAGATTTTGGATCAAGGATTCCAAGCTCTTTCAGAAAGAACGTCGGCTCTGTTTAATGTTTCTCCACACCTTCCAATTGCTGACTCAATTTTGATTTATGTTTTGGTGTTGATGATCTCCGCAAGGCAGTTTTACTCCCTCGCATTTGCGAATTACTTTCATAATGGATCAATCTCGTTGCAGCATGCGTTAGGTTTACTTTAATTTCCAGAGCGATATCAATGATTCCTGTATAATTTACAACCTGCTCAAAGCATAAATTGGTTGAGGCTTTCGCAACAGGCCCTCGCGTTAGCAATGGTACGACAAAAAGCTTTGTGGGATGAAAATCCGTTGGGACGACGAAATTTTGCCACTGATCATACCATATTTGCTTCAATTCGTTCCTCACTTTACATATCCTAGCCCTAACCCTACTGCAGATCGATTACATACATCAGAACTTCAGAACGCCTATGTCGAGGCCTATGTTACCATATATTGTTTGTGTTTACTCTCAAATTAGGTCAACAAGTGTCGTTGACGTGACTCAATTGAAGGTCGTTGGTCCATCGTTTAGGGCTTCAGGGTAACAGCTGCCTTTACCTGAAAAGGTGCCCTACAATACAGTGACTCACAAAACCGAGTCAGTGTTTACCCATGCTAAGTATAATATGAAATACGTACGTACTGCATTCATGAGGGTTTAGAGGTGTCATCAAAAGTAGATGATAAGTTTCCAAGTGTCTATCAATGCACGAAAGTTTTAATGAAAAATCTACAGAGGTAGTTGAGATATTTAATTTTAAAAGAGAATCTCTCATTGACTTGCTTTTGGTCTTGCATGTGTACACCTCCATTTCTTTCATATATTGATAATGTCGTAGAGAGTTTCAATTTAGTAGTGAGTTGTAAATAAGAATGAGTGACTCTTAATTAGTTAGGTAGGAATTTGCCAATGAGATTAGTGTTTAGACAATGCAACAAGCATTAAATTCGACAAGTTTGGAGGCTTGTGTGAAGAAGAAAAAGCCTTTTTTTCACAGAAAAATATTCAAGCTTGTTTAGATTTTGCCAAATCTCACGAGAATTCGACCGTTATGGATTAGAAGGAAGTGGTTTTTTGAGATGAGATTAAAGTCAATTGTTTTTGCTGAGATGGTTGTCATTGGTATTGGGCTCGAGACGAAGAGGGTCTTCTATATCAAACAATGAAGAAAACACTAAAACATGGAGGAGGTTTGGGGTTGCATGAGTGCAATTGGACTTGGTTTGATTTGCAAAATAGAATGTAGAATGAATCAATATGTCTATTGTGAGATATGGGAGGCCAATCTTTATGGCACTCATTTGCATTTGGAGTCATTTTTCAACATGACAATGATCCTAAACATACAACAAAAACAATGAAAGAGTGGTTATCTGAACAACCTCTCAATGTTTTAAAGTGGCATGCTCAATCATCCGACCTAAACCCTACAGGTGAGAAGCTCTACGAGAGCATACCACGAAGAATGCGGGCAACTATTTATGCAAAGAGCAAGTGGACTAACTTTTGAGTGTGTTTGTTAGACTCACAAGTCCAAAATTGAGTGCAGTGAGGGGCTTGGTTTCAAATTTTGAGTGCTTCCATATATTATGTGCATTTTTTGTTAATTCTAATTCCCATGTGAATAATGAATAAACCTTCTGCTCTCTGAAGTGATTTTAGGGTTGTTTAATTATTCACTCTCCATGTGCTGGCATTGCTTATTTACCGAAAAACATACATTCAAACACCAACTGGGATTTGTGTGTGTGAGTCAGTGAAACTAACAAACAATTTTGGTGGTGCAGTTGCAAAAGCGGTAGCAGCGACGAGAAGTGAGTGGCAACAGAACAGACAGACAGACAGACGTGCACGATACTGAGGCAGTGGCAGTCAGTTGGCAACAACAGGATGGAGGCAGCACCCGCCGCACGACAACTAGGAGGGCTCCATGTGGAATGCCGTCCACCGACAGTCGCAGGAGGCGGAGAGTAGAGTAGAGTAGAGTAGAGTAGAGTAGAGTAGAGTAGGGGTGGCCGAGAAGGACAACGCTTTCGGCAAACTCTACGTAGAGTGGCCAGACGCTGGCTGGCTACGCAGGCAACGCAGGCAACGCAGGCAACGGTCTGGCAGGGAGGGCGCGAGAATTGAGAAAATCTGCAAGGCAGCTTTTGCGGACGAGGATGCAGGAATATACGATCCGAATCGGCGCTGCTATTGGCCGTCCAAGGTCCGGCCACCTCCGAACTAAACACGTGCTTGCTGGAGTCAGAGAATCTCCAGTGACTCAGCCTCGCGGTGTCGGGCCTTCACTGGCTCCCGGGGCGCCAGTTTCTCGTCTTGCGCCATTTGCCACTCTAACTGACTTGGCACGCTAGTCCTCCACCAAATATCTCCCCCCCCTTCCTTCCCTTTGGGCCCCGCCGTGCTACAGTTGACACTGGATCCGCCTCGCCCGTCTCTGTTTCCTTCTTTCCAGTTTACTACTCACAGCCGACTGACTGACGACGACCCCCAAGCTCGCATGACGTTGGGAGCGTGCGTGACGTCCCTTCGCGGCCTGTGATAGTTCTCCAGGCGCCGGACTTCGTGGGCTGGCTGCTTGGTAAGCTCCCTTTTCTCCACGCTCCATGTGTCGCGTGCTGGTCGCCCTGCAACTGCACAGAGAGTTATCATCCCAAGTTTTCGTTGAGTTGCATGTGTGGCGCTGCAGTAAGTTAAGTCAACTTACATGGGATCATTGCAGTGATGATATTTTTATGTGGCGAGGTGCTCGAGGTGCGCCCGTCGTGAGGTGCGGTGCGGTGGGCCAAATGAGTTGCCTTCGTGACGCCTTGTTTGGTCGTGAAGCCAGGGGTATTTAGGTGTTTTCCAGCCTGGGTTTGTTTGGAGGGGCGGGCGATGACATTGTTCTTTCTGGGCTAAACGGGTGTTGGATTTTGATGTGTGTCTGGGGTTGCGAAGGGAACCAAGGAGGTGGAGGGGATGAAACACGGCGGAGAGGGTCACGGATGACATTGGGGTTGCAATGAGAGATGAGGGTAGGGATAATGCAGCGGCCAGCTTCAGCTGCAGTGTGCAGATGTGGGGCTATTTGCCCGCCGCGTCACCTCAGCGGACGCCGCTGTTGCTGCCTATACCGGTGCCCAATACGGCGCTCAATGATCCTCTCAGGACCGTCTGCAATGGCGGATGTGGCTTTGGGATTGCAATCTCTGGTACGCGGCCTGACCGAACTATCTGCTCTTCGTCGACTGCGTGCTGCAAACCCCTAAAACAAGCCCGTAATAGCTCACCATGGAATATGCCCTCAAGAATCCGATGTTGCTCTCAATGTCTGCCACAATCTGAACTATTCATGTCGAGCGAATTCAAGTCATAAATGTGCTGGGCATGATCGTTGAGAGTCTCCTCCGAACCTTTTTCGAATCATTGGCTTGTTGATCTAAGGATGCCAGGGTTGATTGTGAAGCCTTGGTTAGTCTTCGCTCAAGCATCCCTGAACCAATTTCCGCCTTCGAAACCTCTTGAAATTGATAAAAACTGAAAGAATCACTTGTGATGCTTGTTCAATTGCTACTGCAGCTACACATAATAGCAACAATCTCAGTACAAACTTGTTTACCTATGAGACTAAGGAATCTAGGTACAGTCTTTGTCTAAGATACACATCTTTAATGCCCCTTTTGCAAGATATTAAATCCACATTGGAAAAAAAAGTGGCTGCTCCAGCAAATTTGCGGCTGCAAGTTCCTGCTGGTGGAGTTAAGGCCAAATTTCCCATGTTTTCTTGCCCAGAGTGAGAAGCTGATATTGTGAGATTGTTTTCAGTTTTGGTTTCCAATATTGTCACGAATCAAGAGTGAGAAGAGCGATTTTATCTTTGTTCCGTCGAGGTCGTGCCAACACTGTTCAAGCTTCATAAAGTTGCAGTAATATAGACGAAGATGGGAACGTCAACTGCGTTGGTCGATCGCTTCTTACATACATGTAATACTAACTGTCGGAGAAGATGGAAGGGCCTGAATCTGTACGTTGAGTTTCAAAATATCTCTAGAGGCCGAGGTGAATGTTGTGTTGAGCTGTACACATGATTTCCAGGCGAATTAGAAAACGACGTACTGAGGAGGAACCCAAGGATGTGATACTATGGAAATCATGGTTTTGTGAATGAGATTGAACTCGGGATGTCATTTGTGGGTGATATATGCAGAATCCGGTAAGCTCAATACATGGGGTTCCACTACAGAGCTTGGACAGTGCTACCTAATCTCTGGCAAACAACAGGTAAGTGTACGGTATGGGGGGGCTTCAATTTACATCAGGAGGATGATTGTGTCCTCCTGATCTGATTCTACCATGTTTAGGGAGTGGTTCCTCTTCATGGTGTAAGTATACGTCGGGTGCTTTGGAGCTCCTTATCATCGGTGTTTGAGTTGTACAGCTGGGGGAGTACCACGTACTACGTACGTACTGTCTGTCTAGGATATATTGGTGATTCAAGCAACCATCATGTTGCACATCATTCACCTGAGAGCTAGGCTAGCATGTGACTCAATGTGACTACCACAGCTAGTGCGCTAGCTGGTTAAGTATTGACATGGATTTAGCTTGTGAAATCTCGGTTTTGGATGAGACTTACTGCTAATGTAGCTCAAAAGTATCAATGGCTTGACGGTGAGACTCAGAAGATATATGTGTACATATATTAGGTGAGTATCAGTGACTTGATATACGACCATGTGCACAGGCTCATCCTGAGTGTTCTTGCGTTACAGCTATATCAGTGATGCTGCCAACCGCGCAACAATGGAACAAATTAAGAAGTCTAGTTTGCTGTACACCAAACTCAATACTATTAGGGCAAACGTTTACAGTGGTGCAATTATGTATGACTTTGACTTCAGTTACTGTGCTATCTTTGTGATGAAAAATAACACTGAGAGAAGTAAAGGTAAAGGCGGTGAGTCTTGAAATCACCTTAGTTAGCAAATCCCTGGAATTCTTGTGGCTAGCTGATGAGATGGTTCGAGAAACAGATCGAAGGGCTGGACTCACATCGCGCTTATTCATGAGTGCACAGGAAGTTCCTGAGCCATATCCGCTGTCCACGGACTCACCTATCGTTCACGCAGCTGGAGGTTGAGCACATTGTGCAGCTGTTACAGGTATTTCGTTTCCTCCTTCTTTAACCACTATTCTCCTTCTCTTCTACTCAGTATTCTTCTACTCAGATTCGCAACCTTCCATATACTCTCTCAATCGTTAGATTAGAATTCTCTTCCCTCCATGGCTCCATCTGGCTTTTGATATTGCGGAATGAAAAGACAACACTTGATTTCTGGAAAGCGGATCATTGCGTATATGATAGGGATGAACATCGTTAAGTTGCTGGTTTTTTTTTTCTTTTTGTACATGTGTACATCATTCTCATCTATTCTGCTTCAAAAGAGATCAATTTGCTGGATATATATCTCATTCTGGAGCGAGGTAGATTGTCATAAAAGGACCCAATTAATGTTGCTGTGGTTTCAACAAACCACAGCTTCAATAAACGGGAAGGTTGGGAAGCAGTGTCTTAAAATGTTCTTTGATTCATGATTGTACGTATAAACTAGAACAAAGCAGGATTCTTCCTTATCCGCTTTGCCTAGCACAACCACTCAAACGGTGTTTTTTCCCATTTGATGAGCATTCTTTTAATTTGTTCTTCCATTGAAAGATCTCGAGAGTTGTACCGTACCTAACTTGTAATCATTCAATGAGATGCTTGTATTCATTCTTTCTATAAAAATTTCAATGCGTTTCGACTTAGTCGCGAACTAGTTTCAAAAAGTACTGGTACATGAGTTCCACGCCTGATCATGCATTTGGTTTCGAACTACTTATTGGTTAGAGGCATCTTAGATTCAGAAACTTCGTAGGTTGCCGTTGAAAACTGCGGATTCTTCCCTGCCTACCTTCTGCTAAGGCATAGGTCGATATATAGCTGTAAAATGTGAGGGTTTATGAACGTGAAGAAACTTATTTCGAGTTTTTTCCTTTGATTATGTATGGCAGTGGGAGATTCTGTCTCTGCACAGGTCAGTTGGGATATATGAGTCTGGTAATTCAAGAGTAATGCCCAGAGCGGAGCGGCTGTCAAGCTTTTTGCAAATTCTTACCGAGTGGCCTCATTACCTGTTTCTTTGGAGGACAGAATGAGCACGGTGAGTGAAGCTGTTTACAGATGATGCATTATTGACGAGTTGTAAATCGAAGTCATAGTGGGATCGGATGATTCATATATATCTACAAATATAAATAGATATATCATATTGGCTTTAGGGGACATATATCACTTTTCTACTTCGCCAATATTATTACATACCACTAGCTTTTGAAAGATTTAGGTGATTTCACTGCATTCGATTTTAGATCTTGTGTTCAACATGCGATATTGGGTGAGCTATAGCAGTTCGTTAAACTTCAGAACTATTGATGGATAAGGTTTTAGTGGAAATCACATTTGAAGGCTTCTTCGTTTACAACTGCAGTAATCCTATATATTTATTTATTTAGTATTCTGACCTCTGTGGTTTCTGGTTATTATTCTTACTGGAGAATTTGAAACCACTTAATGAGGTTGTAGCCTCGCTGTTGTAGATCATTGTTGACTCTCAAGATTTTTTTGGTGTGGACGTTCTTCGATTTTAATTTTTTCCTATCGATGCAAATTTCTAGTCATAACATCCTTAGTTTGACAGTTACAGTGTGAACCACGACTCTATTAGAAAACGATTACGCACTCTGCATGTGTGCCTGCTATGTTTGTTGGATTTCGTTGACGCTTCGTTTCGTGGAATATTCTCTCTTATTTTTTTTTCATTGTTTTTTGAAAGTTTAATATCGTTTCAAGAGGTTTGATTTTCTTTTTGAAACTTCCTACACGAAACACACTCGCAATTATGTACACCGTACGTGAAAGTCTTCTGCTGTAATTTGAGTCACGCAACTGGCACTTGTTTTTTTTAACGTGTCGTGGAAATTACGTAACTATACGTTTTAAAGAGTGCAGTGGCAGCCTAGCTAATGTGTCAGTAATAGATTGTAGTTGATCACCAAGTGATTTTCGTGGTTAGCATTGATCATTATCTTTGAGGCGTTTGCAGTTGATATATACTGTTAATCTCTCTGATTTCTGCAATCATTCTACACGCTATTATTTAGAAGATCTCAATACTTGAGGGATTCGAAATCCCAAGCGGGAAGTCATTTAACGTGTGACGGCAAGCGTTCAAGTATGTGCATACGTGAAAGCAGTTGTGCTTGCAGCTACAAGTTACAAACCACTCAGACTTGCCGCGACATTGAAGTTCAGTGGTTTTGAAAAATTTACAAGGTTTCACATGCTAGTTGGTGTTTTTCTACTGTGTGCTTTGACAATCATAACCTGCTTGTGTAAGATATTCCTGCAGTCACTAAATTTATTTACTGCAGTCACCTATTACTGCAGTCACTTATTACTGCAGTCACTAAATCTATTTAGTGACTGCAGTAAATTTCTTTAATCATAATGGAGCAGCGATAGGACCAGCAGAAGATTTGATTAGTTTGGAAGATCTCTGAACCGTTTTCACGAAGCACTTGACGTGGAAAATTGCACTGATCTTTAGCGGCCTGTCTGGCAGACACACCATGATTGTGCACTGTTGTGGGGGAGCAATCTCAGTAATTTCTGGAATTTCTTCAATTACGGATCGGATGTCTTATTTACTTCTCTTAGAATGCGTCATAGGGAGTGAATTGACGATAGTTGTCCTAAGTGAAATATTTTAACTCACGTAGTTCTACGTGGATGCTGACCACTTTGTGTGTCGGACATATATATTACGACTACTGGGATGTTTGTATTTATCATCGTTGTATGTCTGAAGGCTTTTCATGACCTGAAAAAGTGGTTTCCTTGTAATATGTATCCCGAGTCGGCTCATTTTGAATAACGTACTGTACGGAGAATTCAATTATATGTTTAGTGATCTCCTCACTTTCGTTAGACCTGTGCAGTGTAGATTCATCTAGTGTGTTGCGTATGAAAATTTTGGTGCTGCAATTAATGTAGTAGGTCGTTTTCCATGGCTAGCCAGTAACTAGTTAGTAGCATTCTATGTTTCTACCTATGCATGTCGATGAAAATTCATTTTGAATTAGTTCGCAGGCTTGCACCGTGAACATGCACGCTTAGTACTAGTTTTTGAGATTCAGTTCTTTTGGACGGTGTGTGAAATGACGTGAAGGGCATGCATTCAAATTTTTGGTATTCATGGCTTCTAGGAAGGTGTAGATTTGATATTGTCGTGAGAGATGGTAGCTACTGAATAAGTTTGGATGGAGTACGACTCCAGCTTTGGTCGTTCGTCATACATTATATATTGTATTGACTGTTGTAGTGTGTGTGTGTGTGTGTGTGCAGGGGACGGTGAAGTTTTCACTTGGGGCTGGAGTGAATGTGTTCCCAGTGTAAAAGCCGGTGGCGGAGGACGGTGAACAAGTGCAAGGCGATGACACATCCCCAGGTGATTCAAGCACGAGCTCACAGTTATCTCCCAAACACACTACTACTGTGGCTGCTGCACTGGGTAAAGCAGCGGCCTCTGCATCGCATTTGCGTCCTGGGGGATCGCTGACCGGCAGCAAACATATACAGACTGGTCGACAAAGCCATCGGAATCTGACGTGTAAAACCACAGAAAATAAAGACCGTGCAGAAGAAAATCAGAAAAAAAGGAAAGTCGTTAGCTTTGAAGTCGACGTGCAATCCCCCGAAAGCCCTACTGCAGCAGCTGCTGCTGAAGAGAATGTTTTTTCTCCCCCTTGTTTGGTGAATCTTGATCCTGGAATTAAAATTCGCACAGTAGCCGCAGGTGGACGTCATACATTGGCTTTGTCAGGTATGTATGTGTTTGAATTCTAGCTAGTCATGTTAAAATCGTCTCAGCCTTTGCAGCCAAGTTTGATAAATCATGTAGGAAACACCAGTTACCTACTCCATTAACATGAACATCATATCAGCATTATATTGGCGCTTATTTCATCGGTTAGTGCCAGCAGCCTTCAATTACCTTGTGCACCACAGATTTGAACGCCCTCTCCTCTCTCTCTAGTGGGGGGTGACGTACACTTAACCATTGGTTTCTAAATTTTATTCCAGGTTCAGGATCTGTTGTTTAGTACAGAATACATGATCATGTAACTTAATTTCTTCAAATGTCATCTGACTCCTGATATATTGTCTATTTGGGAATTATTATAGATATGGGTCACGTTTGGGGCTGGGGTTATGGAGGCGAGGGCCAACTTGGGTTGGGCTCTCGCATGCGGATTGTGTCATCCCCACAACACATTTCTTGCTTCAATTTTTCAGAGGATGGTTCTGCTAGCAGTGGTTTTCCTATTATTCCTGGGAAGTACATCAAAGCGATTGCTTGTGGAGGCCGCCACAGTGCCGTCGTTACAGGTACAGACGCATTCGAGTGAGAGCAAATTATATATGTTGTATCATTGTTTTCCTTATCATGATAAGCTAGCTAGCTTTTAACCCACGTTGAGCATCTGCGAAAATGTTTTAGTTTTGCCATGATGCAGTGTCGTTTGCACACATCTGTTGTTGGCAATATTTACATCAATTGTTGTTCGGTAGCAGCCCTGACTTCCAAATTATCACTCTGTGTAGCCATTCAGACGGATTGCTCATTCCTGTTACTTAACACACCTGTGGGATAAAATTGCAACTTTGAGCCTGTCAACATGTAACATTACTGCTTTCCTGACAAATGTAGATTGCTGATTGATCACAGATGCTGGAGCTTTGTTAACATTTGGATGGGGTCTTTATGGTCAGGTTTGTGTCGATACATATCGCCTGGTTCCTGGTGTTTCATCGCAGGGACATGATCTCTTCTCGAGAATTTTTGACAGAAAACCGTATTTCTAACATCAGTAATGGGAGGATGAATTCCTCTTGGTGCCCTTCGACCTCCAAAATGCCTCCTGCCTCCCTCAGTCAGGATTTAAGTTGGCAGATAGGTTTTGTTGTTTCGCAGGTTGGTCAAGGCAGTACCGAAGATGAGCTAAGGCCTTGTCTTGTTTCTTCATTGGGAGGCCTTAACATCGTAGGGGTAGCAGCAGGCTTATGGCACACTCTTTGCATTACGGACACCGGAGATATATATGCTTTTGGTGGAAATCAGTTTGGCCAACTTGGTGTGGGTGGAAATACTGCAGAGGTTACGTTCCTTACTTCTAAAATATCTTCTTACTACATGAATGAATGAGGTTTTTGGCTTGAAAATCCCCACGTCGCTTACTGGCTCGCTGCTTGTATCTTGCATTCTATTTTTCATCTTATTTGCCTTAGAATGAATATGGTGGTTTGATGTGCAGCAGCAGAATTGATAGTCTTGTTTCTGACACCTATTCCTCTCATAAATCCACAACCGGAATTTCTTCAACCGGGTCTGGTCTTGGATGTTTTGCAATCGTATTTGACAAGGGTGGAGAGAAGCTAGCAGGTGTACAGTTTGGAATATGAAGTCAAGAGAAACCTGTAATGAGTCGTTCATGAACAGCATTGTAGATGTCTCAGAACAAACTCATTCAATTTCTAACGTTTTTTTTTACCTTCAATTTATTTGTCATGCACCCGAAGCCTATAAGTGTAAACAATGAAAAAAAATGCATGGGATAGGAACACATAGTAGAATAATTATGTACTAGTATCTTGCAGAAATAGAAGATGCACAATGCTTTAATTTCATCTCCTCTAGACAGTGTGCAGCTGGGTTTGACTGCTCCTCATGTTCACCTGCATTTCTCAGCGATTTGCTTCCATGCGGGCCCTTGAACTTGCCCTGTAAGTTCAAGTTTCGATATTGTTGAGCTTCATGATTTGACATGAGGAAAACCAACCTATTCACACAGGGTCTTGCATATATTGTTGCAGGTATCTCCACGACTGATTGACGCACCTCTCTTGGAAGACGAATCATCTGTGGCAGTTGCATGTGGTGCGCGCCATAGTGTCGTGCTAACAGGTACCGAAACATCAATTACCCTAATGAACGTTTTCAATTAATAATGCCAACTAATTGAAATACTGCAATATTTTTTCACTTCTGTAGTTTCGCTGATATTTTTATTTGCGTCGTCTGGTTTCAGGGTCAGGAAAAATCTTTGCCTGGGGTTGGAACAAATACGGTCAGGTTTGTCGCATTACCAATTCCACATCGTATAATTGCTGTTTCATTTCCTTACCTGGAAAATTGCAACTTGTTTGAACATTCAAATTGTATTTGAATATTCATAGTGATCGCAACAAGGGATTCTCTTTTAGACTATCTGAATGAATGCAGGCTGTTGTGTTCATGTAGATTTGAAAAGATGAGGGTTTGTTATCCATACCTCTCGACTATACATGATGAATTTACAACCCATTCAAGACCAAGATATGGCTTTTTAGATATCTAATAACCGTGGACGGTTTAATTTATATGCGACAAGTTGGAAGAGGTCAGTGTTAGTAGAAAAAATTTGATGTGCTTGCCTGCCTGTATGTGCAGTTGGGTTTGGGTGACAGCAACAACAGAGATTTGCCAGTGCAAGTAACGATGAATGAGGGAAGACGTGCAGCGGGTGTGGCCTGTGGGTGGTGGCATACACTGGCTTCAGTTCATATCAAGTGATTGATTGTCCAGGCAAAAATGAAGGAGTGGAATGGATTTCCTTATAATCCAATGAATGTGAGCTAGCTAGCTACTACTTGTACATGAATGCTTTTTTCCTCGATCATGGTTTGCATGGAGTTGGAGCGTTTTTGCACTGACTGCTGCAGGAGCAATATGGGCAGCCGGTATGTTTATCTTCCAAATAAGCTGCGTACGTGCCAAAGAGAGATCGAATGAGGTGCACTCTGTCTCGTCTCCCTGAAGGCATGCAGCCGCAAGACAAGACAGGCCTCGTGTGCAATTCGGGTTTCAAGTGGTGTTCAGCCTAAGCCTCACGTTTCAGACTGACAGACAGCAAGAGAACTAATTAAGCATCCAGAGTTGGAACGCACAATTGTCGATCGTTATTCACAGTCTTACCCGACTCCAGCAGCAGCAGCAACAGCTGCTTGTTTCCTTGAATAACGTTGAATAAGTTGGAGACTGAAGCTCTTGAAAGTCATCCATGCATCAAAGGCTATGATGTTTCCAATGTTCATGTGATTTAACTAACTAATGGATATCTCTGTCATTCTGCATCAAATCAAGCTTTGAAACTCTTTTCTTTCTTCTTCGTACAGATCCTATCTCATTTCTCCGGGTTGTGGCTTTCTTTGCAAGTTTTCAGTCCCTTGCATGTGTTCAATGCCTTGTAGTAATTCACATCTAGCACTCTTGAAGTTTCTCCATTTTAATGAATACATATGGCGGTATGACTCTTTCTCTGCTTGTGTTTGGCACTCTCTCTCTTTTTTTATAACACAGATAAGAGGAAATGCTGGTGATTGCAGTATATGTTTTGGGTTTTTTTTATCATACTGACGAACAAAATTGAGACCAGAAGCATGTGGTAAGCTATATCGTCATCTTGTTAGAGAAATAGTGTTTGATTGTGGAAAGAAGATATCATACTTAAAACAAATGTATATATGATTGAAGATTTTGTTACATGGGGAAGACATATCATAATGCACTAGGGTTTAAACGTGATGCTTGTAGTGCAGCAATTTCATAACTCATATTGTTGGAAGTCATTCCCTTCTAGCTCTCTGAAGTCCAAACCCTCTCCGTCCAAAATTCTAGGTAAGGTTGAGGTACCTTATTCCAATAACTTAAGCTACCTACACTATTTCTGGACCAGTCATTAATAGGGTGATATTTTTCCCGGGTCGGAAGTTAGTATTCGTGGAGAATGCAAATTTTTCCATGAATTGTTTCCCAATATTGAAATTTGTACAATTTTTCAAAGCGAAAAGTACTTCAAAACCCAAAACCGATCATATGCTCTAATGTACAAATGAGGTACATCTTTTCTTTCAAAATCTAGAAATTAGGGCTAATCGGTTTTGCGTCCCTGGACGCTTTAAGGTACCTCAACCTTATGTCAGTGTCATGCCCATTCTTACACTACAAGGAGAGAAGCCGTCGCTTTTCACTTGGTAGGTGAGTCAAATGGCGCCACTTTGCACTCGCTGCCTAAGCGCTCAAGACCTGGTGAGTGCGATTCGTCATGTAGGACAAGTGTGTATAGTAAACTCTGACACTATTCTAAGTGAGAAGGGATGTCTTCGCTAGTAGTGTTATGCCTCTGCACTTTCCTACCAAGATGTTCATTCTTCAATGTTCTACAAAATACTGTGGATCTCACGTGAACCCAAATCTGTAGGTATTTCTATTTTTGTTTTTAACCCTTAAAGGTCCCTAGGGATAGTAGATACGTTGGCGTGTATTTGGCATTTGTTGTTAGTAGAATGGTCCAATTTGAGACTCCAATAGGCAATAGCTCATTAAAACCATGTCGACATGAATTTTAACTCCACTTTTGATCTCAAACCCATAGGAGGTGTAGAACCGTTTCAAATACAATGAAATACTATTGTATAATATTGGTTGGAATGGGCGCTTTGGACCTTTAACCCCTAACTGCTTGAGGGTCCATTTTTGAACGATGTACAAATTTCATCCATAATCTCTCATCTATCATGCACTTTTTGCAATGTAAATTTTTTACTGTAGATTCTATAGGAAGTTAGCTTCAACCACATGTGATCTGATTAGAAAGGGGATAATTTGTGAAATTTTTATGCCTCATTTCATGTTGTAGTGATTCATCCAAAATTTTGAAGATTCAGTGTAAAATTGCTCTAAAAAAATTCAACTCATAAAATTAAGCAACCAAAAAATCTTCAAAAATCACTACACTTAAAGTATTACACTTCAACCAATCACAAAAAAATTCATCCATAGATTGCCAACATCTTATTTGTAATCGAATTACAAAATAATTTTGAATTTTACGTTTCAAATTTTATACAAAATTATTGGTAATAGCAATTGTAGATCTAACCCTATAGATAGAATCTAAAATTCATAATGTACAACTTTCATTCATATATCAAGTCAAAATATCCCTCTAGGTTGCATTTTATAATGTATCTTTGCAAAATTTGGAGAGGGCTCTAGCCATTTAGGGGTTAAAGGTTAAATCTATTTTGTATTGTGAAAAAGGAAAATCTTGAACAATATTCACAAAATTTGACATTTGTTGAAGAGGAATTTTCCATAGAAACCAATTATTTGGCATGACATGCCGATCCAAACAGGTGGGTATAGTACACTTTAAACGTGTTATTATCACACTTTACAATATCACATTCCAATATTTGTGTACACATGTGATTGGACACTTTCCACATGGAAAATTCTGAACTCATATACATTGGTTACCCCCCAAGTACGCAACTCCTATATTATACGTACGGGGCATTGGCATTAAAACGGCTTAGGAGGTTGGCTTTTGTAAAAATTATATCACATTCTAAAAAAATAAAAATCATAATTATAAAAAAATAAAAAAACAGATCAAAAAGTTAGATGAAGACCAAATTGAATAAAATGAGATGTAGAAAATGTTGGGTTGCATACTTATCAAAAAAAATGCTCCACATTGTATATAAAGAATTGAAACACCTATGTATAATTACTAAAAATCCATACGAGAAGTTGCTTCCAATTAAAATTAAAAGTCATTTGCAGTGATTTATTTATTAAAAAAAAATCTTGAGTTTTTATTAAAAAGCCCAGAAAGTTGGGTAGCTTGGCCTACGCTACATGTATTTAAAAGCTCATATAATTAGGTTTTCAATGCTAAAATTGTCTTCAAAGAATATTTACTTCTTGTATATAATTACATTTTTAGATTCCTTGTTAGAAGGGCTACAAGAGTTTTTACATTAAAACAAGTTATTATATCACTTGATATTGAACCAAAATGGCACATAATACGGGAGTTGCGAACCCGGGTGGTTACAAAAGGGGTGATATAAATGAGAACCAAACATATGTGTAGAATTTAATATCTATAGAATTTGGGTGTTCAAAATGAGCAGTCTTTTTTTGGTATAAACAGTGAGCATCTTTTGATTTGAATAGTTGTATGGCAATTCCACGCTTTACGGTCTCACGCAATATTTTCTCCTTTATTCTTTAATCCATACACCGAGAATTGACATATGTATATGGCTTGTCATATGTGCCCCTATGTCGTTGGCCCAAGTTTTCATGTGGTTTAGTCATGCTTTTCTTATTCTTTTTTTTGAATTGAATTTAATTGAATTTAAATAGTTGTTACCAAAAATCACTCAAAGATCCATAACTTTCGCACCGTAAGTCCAAAAGTGACGAAACAACTTTGGTGCGCTCTTTCTCATTAAGAGTTTCCCAATAATACCAAGAATGTGGATAGAGGCGTTCAATGAGAAAGATCTAAATGTAACAAACAAACAAACAAACAAACAAACAAACTACCTTCCTTAAATTCTAAGAGCCAAAGAGACCATTTTGTAATCGGTGCCCTTATCAGGAGTTGTCCAAGGTCAATACTATATATTTTGAATAAATCAGATAATAGGAAATCAAGTTTCCTTTCTAACCCAATTTGAATCATGCCAATTCAAATTAAACTTCATATAGGGGAATTTTTCAAAGGCAAACACATGTACACAATTGGGTGATTGCAAGCTACGGTCACCCAACTTTTTTGTCGCGGCTGCACTTTTCCTATCTTTGGAAAAATCACCAATAAATATTGAGATGGAATTTTGTGATGAAACAAATTGCATTGCTTCTAGAATTCCAAAGTCAAGATGTCTACCACAATAAAGTTTGCAAAATTTCAATCTTTCTATCCAAATTAATCATTTCTACTTGGATTTGGTAGCGTGTTGCTTGTCAAAAGTGCACCTATGTGCAACTATTTTATGGAAAATGCTAAAAGGGGTTCAAATTTGAACTTCGCAAAATTATAGCAACATACCACAAGTATGTAAAAAGCTACTATATTTTATTATTTTTGATATTACGCTTACTTATTTTTTAATTAATTGTTTCGTGATTTTTTTGTTTTTTTAGATTTTTGTGCAGTTAAAACTTTTTTTTGGAATTTTTTTTTTGGAAATGAAATAATGGTCCAATTTAAAAGGTGGGATATGAAATGCATTTTTCATAAAACCTAGCTATGGATGTTATGTAAAAAAGGCTCTAATTACCCTTGTTAGGTAAAAAAAACAAAAAAGGTTGTTGAGTAAAGCCTTGAGTCTTGAAATAAACTTAAAAATTGCTAAAGTGAAAGTATTAGCATAAACTCTATTTTTAATGGTGAAATTTTTGATCCAATTGAAAGTTGAGAGGTGCACATTACAACGCTAGTGCATGAGCTGCACGGCCTTTAGCTGCACAAGCTGCACCCCCCACTTGGTAGGCCATAGCTTGCAATCACCCAATTGTCCAGTAGTACAAAATTCATTGTTTGAAGAAAGTAATGTTGTTCTTTTTATCAGTATTTTTTTCTTTTTCTTTTTCTTTTTTTTCTTCCTAGAACATAGAATGCAATTCTAAACAATAATACCAATTTTTTTGAATTTTCAAAATATAAATTGTAATTTTGGTGAACTTTTTAAGTTGATTGCTTCTAAATTTATAAAATGAATATCTAAAACTATTTTTAGAAATTTGAGCTTATGAATCATTTTCAAACATCATGTTTTGCATTTTCTTTGTGGGAACGAACGTCATCAAAGTTATGGAAGTTACATCGCATAATACATCTTAGTTTACTTCTACACCCCTCGAACTTTTACTAGGGGTTAATGTATTAGATGAGCCCATTCTAGGCACATTGATTGTGTGACAGATGAAAAGTACAATTTGATTTTCTACATATGCAAGAAAAAGGTTGTAGAAATTTGAATAATATTTTTCTTACAAAACACGAAAGAAAATTAGACATGTATAATATGCAATATTTTTTTATTACTATTTGATAGAAAATCAAAACAAAACACTTCATTTCACATAAAAATGAATGTACCCATTATAAATCAAATAATGTTTGCACTATCCTACTACATCAAAGGGTTCGTCGTTGAGTACTTTCTTGATCTGTACTAATGTTCCACTACTTGAGTTTCAAAAATCACTTCAGAGGACTGAGGTTTTCCTTCCTCTCTTGTCTCGCTTTCCAATTGTTGCTCTCAACTAGTGCTCTAATCTTTGAAGGGATCGAAGGATTGAGATAATCCAATGCTCTCGTGATCATGGCTTCCGCCACCAGAGAAGAATTGCTATCCGCGTTTATGTCACCCTCTAAAATGAATGCGACCTACTCATATGTGTAGTTACCCTCTTCTTCCAAACAATGATACTTCACTCTCTTGAAGTCATGGTATAATTTGTCAACTCCAAGCGTCATACAATGATTTGCCTAAGCCTATGCAAATGATAGCCTTGTAAACTCCGTATCAGTAGTCACTCCTTGTACAAGTCATACCACTAAGACTGAAATTTAAATATTGAGACATGTACGGTATTGATCCATAATTTATGTTCAAGATTAAACCTTAAATAATCCACAGTGCATAGGAGTATTTAGGAAATAAAATAAAATTTAGAAGCTCATACTTTAAATTCTTAGCACTGAATAATAAATATAAGGGGCTTCGAAGTTGTAGAGGCTCAAATTTGGGCTTGAGGTTTGCATTGAACAAATCTAGGTCAAATTTGGACTTCTTTAACTAATCAACCACATTTACCAAATCTTTTTTATAATTTAAAATACCCAAAATGGAATTTCAATGCTAGTAATTCTTAAAGACCGTAATGTTATGTATTGCTTTCAAATCGCAAAAATCCGCAGCAAATTTGTCTATGTATTACAAAGTATGCTAAAATTAGCTGCTTTGTAATTATAAATCTTGTAACCCAACATGGAATTCGGTTGCCCTAACCTCTAGGAGCCCTAGCGTATTGTTTGTCTTTCAAATTGCGGAAGTTTATATCAAATTTGAGCATGTATAGCAAAATCTGCTAAATTTAACAACTTATGACTATAATCCCGAAACCCAACATGAAATTTGGGTGCCCCTAACCTCTAGGGGCCCTAGTGTGGATTTTTTTTCTTTTGAATTAGAGATATTTATGAAAAAATTGAGTTCCTAGGACTAAATATGCTAAATTTAGCAGTTGATGTCCATATGTTCGATGCAAATTCAATGTTCAAAATGCAATTGCACATAACTACATGTAATCAAAGGTAAGATCAAATGAATCAAGATGAAAACAACACAAGAATGAGATGTTTTTGAAAATCTCGGAGGGGGGGGGGGGGGGGGCACTGGCGAATATTTTAGAAACAACGTGCGATAAAAAATAGGGTCCAATATATTCATTGTAGGTAAATTTTGTAAAAAATGTACATGAAATATAGGGGATTTTAAAATAGTGAAACATGTTAACATGTAAAATACCATCACCTTACAATCCTTTTTGCAAGGTAATTAACACCCCAATAAATAGGTCCCGAACGCACTTGCATGCAAAATATAAGAGGGAGTGCACCCCCAAAATGAAAATAAACAGATTTATGAAAGTAATGCTTACCTCGACTTGTTATGCATCACGATGTTCACTCCAATGAAGCACGCCTACAAAGAATTCAAGAAAACAAGGTTAAAATCATCGTTCATATGCATTTTAAAAAAAAAATTGGTGAAAAAAATATCACTTGTATGTCCTGGAATGCCTACACATTGAGTTTTACAACCCTAACTAGTGTCATTTGCAAATTAAACCCTAACTACTGTTATTTTTTCTTTTTAAAAAAAACTATTTTCTTTTTCTTTTTGAAAAAATATTTTAAAGATTTTTTCTTTTTTTTTCTTTTTTTTCTTTTTTAAGTTTTAAGTTTTTATAGTACTTTTTGTTTTGTTCCTTTCTGGGGGTTTTCTTTTCTTAGTGTTTCTTTTTTTTAAGTCACATAATTTGTTTTTCCTAGGTCTTTTTTGAGATTTCAATTTTTACCAAATAAATAATTTAAGTTTAGATTTCTCTCTTCTCTTCTCTTCTAAATTTTCTTCTTCCTTTTCTTGGGACATTTGTCTATTTTCTAATTTATTTTGTGTCCTATGTTTTTAGTTTTTTATTTATCTACAGAGAAATAAATATAGTATCATAATGTACCGAGTATAATACCCTAGTATAGAGGAGCATACTTTTGAAATTTGGACCCAAAGATTATCTTCATTTGAATTTTTTTTTTTAAGTAATGAAGGAACGCCATTTGTATTCCATGAATTTTGGGACTACTATGTCAATGGCATGTATAAAGAGTTTATTATTGTAACCTTTTGTGGTTCTATTGCAAAAAGGTATTCACTCACATTACTCTATTATACTATGTATGTGTAAAAGAATTCAAATTTGAGTTACAAAAAAAACAATTGCATTACATTTAACATTCAAATGTTTTTTTGTATGATTTATCTGTCAAAAGGGTTATTCCCCTTAGTCACTATTTTCATTTTTTTTCAAATAAAGACGTGAAAAATGTAATAGAGAAGGGTTGATCATTTAGGGTTTGAATTCTTTTATATTTCGAATATCATGTGTCATTAACGTCACTAACCTCTATTTTTGGGGTTAGTGACATTAGTGACAAATGATATTTACTTTAAAGTAAGATGCTTAAATAATTTTACTTTAAATGCCTAGACCTTTTTTTAAAGATTTTTTTAAATACATTTTTTACATATTTTTACTTTGAAATGCTCGGATATTTTTATTTTAGGATGCCGAGATATTTTTACTTTTAAATGTCTATATATTTATAAAATAGAATGCCTAGTTTTTGAAGAAATAAAATGCTTAAATATTTCAACCTCTAAAGGACTATGGATTTTTCTTGCTTTTTAGTATCATTTTCTACTCTTTCTATTCTTTTTCATCATGGCATCTTCACAATTAGTTGGTATAAAAAGAGAAAGAGATGTAGGAAGAGGCTATAAAACTAACTTCTCATAAAACGTGCCGATAAGAACAAAGAGTGGGCTTGTACAAGAGAACAATGTGCAAGTTTATGGCCAGCTGACAAAGGCAAAGATCAAAATTCCAAATGAGGCAAAACTGCATTTCGTGGAGTGTATTTGCATTTTTGACTACGGACCCCCTTAATGCATTGTTTTGTAGTACATGAAGTACCAATGTAACAATTAACTCATGTGTGACCAAATTTGCATGTTGTAATTGAAGTAGGTTGAAACCTCCAAAGTTCCCACTTTAACACTTTGTCAATTCCTAACCCTAAAACCCACAAGTACCAAAATTATAACCCCTGCAACTTCAAAAAAGGTCCATTCCTATTCAACATATGACAAGTGCATTATCATGCCCTTAAGTGCAAAAATTTCTAATTCAATGTTTTAGTGCGCTCCACATCCTTGTGACCGTTGTGCATTTGCATTGGTATATGATTATTGGAGAATTAACAAAGAGTACTATGTATGTATGTATGTATATATGTATATATATATATATATATATATATATATATATATATATATATATATATATAATCCTTAAACATGTGTTCATTGATGGTTGAAGACTTTGAGTTTTTTAAATCACAAATAAAAAACACCTCTTTTTTTAAAGTTCCCTCAAACTCTAAGTTTCGTTTCAAAATTTATAATTATAAAAAATAGTAAACAAAAACTTCACGTCAGAACCTAAGTTTAGAATGAAATTCAAAATCTCTTCTTTTGAAGTTGTTTCCAACTCTAAATAGACTTTCCAAGAATAAAAAATTATCAACAAAAGAACCTTAATGTTGTCAAATTTTTGAACATGTGTTCCTTAAGGGTTCAAATTTTAAAATAAAATTCAAAACTTTGCCTTAGTTTAAAGTTATCTCTAACTATAAGTAAACGTCCAAGAATAAAAAAATTAAAAAAAAAAAAAAATCGAATTATTCTATGTGGAATCATCCATGTGTTTTTTTATATTTATATTATATTACATTGCTACTTTTAAATTACTTATAAAAATTGAACGTCTTTATATCAAAGTAAAAGACTAAAAATGGAAATGAATTATATGAGGAACCGCCTTGGTGATTATACCAAAGAACACCTTCATCCAACGTAAAAAATTCACAGTGACTGCAAATTTTTGGATAATTTTATTCCCCATATTGCAATTACTATAAGTTTTTGAAGTCAAAAGCTGGTTGGAACCCATAACTAATATATAGAGTGATCCATAATCGCTCACTCTGGAAGTAGTTTCTAATCATCCTGCTATTCAGAATTGTCAACACAAAACATCACAATTCCGTAACCACAGTTCTCTAAAAACCACAAATAGTGAATTAGAAACCAACAGCTCACGTTCTAAAAGTTGCCACTCACATTCAGTCAAACCACGTTCATCCAAAGTGGTTTCTGCCAATGTGCATGTCGTGCTACCAAAAGGCCTTTCTCATACTTAATTACATCTTTCTCATACTTAATCACCGAGCAAGCTGCCACTAAGTGTAGACATGCAGGGAGCTCTAAGCCATCATCATCGTCACCTTATTATTGAACATCATAAATGAATGTAAATTGCCTTCGTCATTAATGATTTTGGAAATGAAGATTCCATGTAAAATTGCCATAACTAATTGCCAAGTAAAAGAAAAATGTGTCTTGTGTTTTGACCCCTAAAAGCCTAAGGGGTATTGGACAAAACGTATGTGTTATAATATGTGCCTTCCATATGTTTGATGAAGTTTGGTTCAATTGACAAAATGTAGGGCATCATTACTACAGATTATCCATACGGTCAAACTTCCAAAAAAAAAAACTTAATTTTTTTTAATGAATTTAAAAGCATTAACCTTTGTAAAAAAATTAAATTATAATTTTTGCTTTTAGAGTTTAAAATTTAGCATGATTAGTTGAAATTGGTTTATTTATTGTAAACTTCAAAAAAAACAAAAAAAGAGCATCATTACTTTCTCCAAATAGCAAATTTTATAACATTAAGATGATGTTTGAGGTGATCCACTTTGAAAAATTTACCCAACGGAGTTTAACTCAAATTCACATATTTCAAATTGCATTGGAAAATAGACTTGATGTAGTATTTTTATTTTTATTTTTTTTTACAAAAAAAATTGTTTTATTTCTGAGCAACCCCTTAAAATGGGGAGCGACCTCGGGAGAGACCAAAAAAAATGGTCTCCTAGGAGCTTAGAGGTTAATACTTTTAATTTTTAATTTCAAATTAATTTAAATTTCTTTTATTTTTGTTTTACTTTTATTTTTGTATAAATACAATAGTTAATAACTATATATATAGAATATTCAATTTATACAAATAGAATACGTTACTTCTAATTACAAAAATTAAATATACTATATTAACTTATTCCACTATAATTGATTTTATTAGTAATTTTTATATTACAAAATACTCGACAAAATATGCGTATTAGTTTTAGTCATTCCAAATTTCATTGTCACTTTCATATGATTTCCTAATTTTCAAAATGCCAACCTCCTCTTATACAAAACTTCATCGTACAAAGCCTAACGTAATTCAACCAATCGTGTATTTGTTCAAAGACCCAATTGATGAAAGAAAAGAAAGTGTAGGTTCATCCAGTTCACCTAATCATTCAAATGGTGATAGCAAAGAATTCACTACAAAGAGAAAAGAAAAGAAACATGATCAAAATAACATCTTTCGGAGGAATCTAAATCAAGATCATGCTTCAAAGAAACCAAAGAGAAGAAAAACAAATCAAGTTGATTTTGCAAAGTTGAGTAGTGATTCTTCTTTAAGTTCAAAAGTACTAGGCCCTTTCTACAAAATTCCAAGGCACGATAATGATTTTTCATCAACTTTGCCTTCTTCTGGACATAATACTTTGGATTCTTCATATTACTCAACTTCAAGTGGTTTCTCAAAGACTTATGCTCCTTGGAGTTGTAGCCTTGATAATTTTCCAAGCTTCAATGATCCATTGGTTCTAAAATCTCTTCAATCCCATTCATTCCACAGTTCGCTAAAAAAAATGGATAACCTCCAAGGAAATTGTAGAGAAAATCCAATTTTTATTGACGATAGTGATGACGAATTTAGAAATTTATAAATGATTTGTGATAAATTTTGATTCCAATAGAAATAAAAGTAGTCAATTTTGACTAAATGGCACTGAAAAGTGAAATAATTTCAATTTTTATTTATTTATTTTGACTCAACTAATTTGCAATGCGAATTTTGTAGTGCTTCATAGAATGACACGTGTTAAGATTTTTAGTGATGACAATCCTCTTTTTTGAAGGATTCAAACAAACCGATAGCAAGTATCTTTATATTGTGCAAGAATAAGACACAATTGATTGAGGCAACAAGTTACGCAAATATACTAGTGAATTTGTTACAACATCATCCAATGTTCTAATAATGCCAATTTAGATTTATAAATGCGTTGCCCTAGGACCACATCCAACATTGTAATTAAAGTTTGATTCAACACCTCAATGCCAAAATAGTTTTTCCTGTAAAAATAGCAATAGTAAATTTTAAATGATTTTCAATATTCTAGCTAGCACAACAAGTTAAAAGCTTTGTTACATGTGTGAAGTTCCCCATACAATATTGAGCAAAATGTTATTTTTAATGATTTTCAAAAAATTCTAATATTTATTTTATGTATAAATGTAATTTAAGTTGTGAAGGAAAATATTGACATGTCTTCCTTCTTAAAACATGTCTAACTATCTACATCGTTTTTATTAGATTAGAGTTAACCAAAAAGAATGTCTCAAAGTTGAAAAAAACCTTAAACCTCAAAGGCGGCCCTGCACCATTCAAAGGAATGGAACTCATAACCTCCCTAATGCTAGAAGACTTCATGCAAGTTGCCTAAGAGAGACGGCTAAAGAACTATTCATGAACAATAAATTGTCAAAAATTGTCCAAAAATTGTAATTATAGGGAGCAAACTCCACTCGAACTCCACTCGAACTCCACTCAAACTCCACTCATGCATCACTTTTATTTTCGGATAACTCCATTATTTACTTTGAAGAGTTCGAATTATGCTCCTAAATGCAATTAAATTTTATTAACTTGAATTATTGCTAGACACCAACACATGGGTTTAGTAAACTTTTAAGTGCCTACACTACCGTGTTTTGATTGCAAAAATTAAAGAAATAAAATGTAATGGAAAAAACCAAAATTCAATCAAAATCTTTGAATGTAGTAAAGTCTCAAAACTTAAGTTTGATTTCACCCAAAAGATTGACCAATTAAGAAAATTATTCTTTAATCATTAAAATTGAAGAAAAAAGTAATCAAAGGTTAACGTTTTTTTCATGAATCTTTGATTGTTCAATTTTAAAATGTGTTATAAATTAAGGGAAATTTAAGCTTTTTGTGATAACATTAAAAAAAAAATCATTTTTTAAAGATTCTATGTGTATTTGAATTCATGATTTTCACCATGAAATAAAAATATTTTAATTTATAGGCAATGAAATTTTTAAAATATATTTAAAATATAATTTTTTTTTTAAATAAATTTTGGAGTGATTGGCTAAAAAATCATGAGGTTTTAGAATATTTTTAAATATATAGTACAAATTCTATGAAGAACTGTCAACATCTTTATGTAATTGTTATAAAATCAAAATTTGAAAATTTCTAAGAGACAATAATGGTAATTGCATATTCAGTTTGAGCATATCATAAATATCATAATTTTAGTCAATCACAACAAAGTTAAAAAAAATGTATTCTCGGTATGTTGATGTATATAGATAGATTTGTTTTTCATAAATGTGTATTGAAAAATCCGACCATATAGATGGCAAGTTCCAATTCATTTCTACAATTTGTTTAAAAAAATATAGTTATAATGTCAAACATTTAGAGGATGAAAAGTAATTTTAAAAAATGAAAATTTTGTCTATTTTACGCTTTATGACTTACACTATCCGTCAAGGTGGAAAGGTTGTAGAATGCTATTTCCAAGTCCATTCATGCGCAAACTAAAACGAATAATGAAAATTCTATAGTCCCTGTAGCATCATGTTGTAGCAACAAATCAATGGATAAGTAGATTCATTGACGTTGACCAAAATTGCATTTGTTACACAAAAATAAAAGAGAAGAATTTCATTTGTTATTACTTTTAATTCATGTTTTTAAATAATTTTTTGTTAAATTGAACTTTAAAAAAAGAACTAAATTTTGAGATTTATCTACATACGATCTATACATTAAGTTTTTAAGTCATAAATGATTTTTATTTAAAAGATCTGGATATTTGAAACTAGACTTTTAAACACGTTGTATCAATAATTTTCCCCTGTGTTCTTTGATGATTATAATAAAAAATTATATGCTTTTAAATTTTGACAGTGAAATCCAATTTTATTCTTTTGATAAACATATTACTATGTTTTTAAAAATCAACATAATGAACATACTGTAGTTTAGTCTTGTAAATAAAATATCAAAAACACTAGAACAAATATATAAAAAAAAACTATGTTTCCTTAAAAGCATTATTTGGATTGTGTTGTGATAATACAAAATGTAGTGTGTTTTTTTTTAATGTTGTGTAATTATTATCATTAATTTTTAATAAGAAAATAATATAAAAATGGTTATATTTGTTATGTTCCATGCATTATCATTTCGTTAACTTTAAAAAAAATTGTGCATAAAGTTCAAGTTAGTAACCTTTAACATCCTGATTCAACACTACTTTCAAAGATTTTTCATAATATGTTTGATTAAAAAAATGGAGTTAATGTTCAGAGCATTGTTGTAAATGTCAATGTGAAGATCACATCTGTATGTTGGATTTTTCATGATTTTTATTAATATCTTTAAATTAATTTTGCAAGGCTTTTTGCTTGAAATTCAACTAAAAATCTCAAATTAACATGAATTTTTTAGAAAATATTGTAATGTAATCGAAATAACATGCACTACGAGATGGTATACTCTCCATTACTTGATTCTACTTGTTTTGGTCTATTCTTGAAAGGGGAGAGTAGTCTTGCACGGATGGTTTTTATTCGGTGGGCACTATCTCATTGTCAAGATGAACAAACATTTTATTCATGCCGGCCTCAAACAAGGTCCGAAGTTTCTATCTATCTTTTACTTATTTTGTAAAATCATGTTTAACCCCTTAACGTACCAGGGTGTCCCTGGAATTGACAATTTGAGAAAAAACATTATAAACTACCATTTAGAAGAATATTCTGGAATTGATATACATATGAAAGTTCTAGATCTTGAATTTTAGATTCCATCCGTACGGTTCCATTCACTAATACAATCTCCAATATTTAATTATAAAATTTGAAAGTTAAAATTAAAAATTCCTTCTAAATTCGATTACAAACTAAATTTCAATATTTTTTGAGTAAATTTTTTTGGAATGAGTTTGAAATGAGATACTTTTAAGTGTGGTGATACTTTGAAATTTTTGTGTTTCTTAAATTTATGACCTCATTTTTCACGATTCCACTTTGAACTAGAGTCAATGCAATTTTGGCTTGGTCAACGACTTGACATACTTCTACATGTGCAATTTTAGAAAAATATGTACTCTAGTATGACTAAATCCAGCCATTAGATAGGACAACAACTTGGTGAAGAATCTCCAAAAAAATGGATGAGTATCATCCAAGCGTTGATGAGAACGTGAGAAGGCTTTGAAATCATTCGTCGTCCAGTTTCTGGACGCTGTGACGTTTAGGGGTTAAGGTCTCACTTTTTGAACTAAGAATGAAACTTGACATGAACCAATTTTGTTTCTTTTAAAAAAATCATAATATCTTATTACATGAAGATTTGTACCGTGCAAATGATAGTCAACTAGCACAAGAACCAAAAGAAATTTGGATGGATGAAAAACTGTACATGCATGTAGTTAAGAGAATAATTTGAATCTATTCATCGTTCACATAGTGAACGTAAGCGCCTCAAAGAGTTAAAATGCACCAAAAATTCAAGTAATGATCGATTGTATATTGATCATTAGTAAAAATGGTAGTCTTTTAGCACCAAGGAACAATATCACACCATAGTGCCAAAGGCCCATATTAACACTAACTTATTGCCAATTTGAACTTTGACATTAACTTATTGCCAATTTGAACTTTAGGCACCATGCTCTGGCACTATGACCTTGATGTCCAAACATGGCTTTTTTGCCAATATATATACTTTGGAGGAAAAAAAAAAATCCTAAATTAAAGAAAAATTTATCTTTTTGCAATTGACTCATAAACATGATTTGTAGTTTTACATGCCTATATTACATCCATATAATTCAATTTATAACTTCATTCTAAAATAAAATAATTTAAACTTTCAAGCATAAAATTTAAAAAATTAAACTAAATTCAAATTAAAAAAATTCTTATATTTTATTGTAATGTGTATTTTGGATTTTTTAAATAATTTTTACTACAATTTTTTTTAAATATCCAATCATATTGATAGTGAACCTAACTCTTCACTGTAATTCTTTTATACAACTAAAGTTGTAAAATTCAATAAAATCATTGCTAAATTCATGCTTGCATCTGATTAAAATGCTTAAGTACCGAGGGATTAAAAAATTGCTTAGTAATAAGAGGAGTTATTGATTAAAAAAATTGGCTAGATAAAAACTTGTTGGTTTTAATGACAAATGATGAACTCCAAATGAATTATAACAACAATATAGGATGGTTATGTATTGAAATAGGTTCCATCCAATTAACTTGTTAACTAATTAGCGTTAATGTCGTGGTTGACTATGTTTTTTATGTGAAATTTATCACCTAGTAGTTCCTATTGTTGACAAGTTGTACTTGTCAACAATAAGAAATTAATTGTTTAACCCTTAAAGGTCCAGATTGGCCATTCCGGCCAACGTATACGACCGTATTTCATTGCATTTGGAATGGTTTTATACCTCCTATGAGTTTTATATCAAAAGTTAAGTTAAAATTCATGTCTATATGGTCTTAAAAGCTATTGTGATCTCAATTTGGAACTTTCTACTCATAACAAATGTTAAATATACGGCAACGTATTTACTGTTCCCTAAATCCTTCAAGGGTTAAAGCTAGTTATCGTGAAACTTGTGTCATTTGAACGTTGTGCAAGGTGGACCAAAGGCCAAAATGAGTGAAGAAGTGTAGCCTCTCATAAGGCCCACTTTTGCTTTTAATTACTTATATCATTTGCTCGTTGTGAAAAAGTGGGCCAAATTGAGTAAACAAACATAGTATTCAAAATATACAATGTGCATAAGGGAAAATTTGCCATTGACAATAAAAGTTAAAAAATCAGTTCATGTTAGCCCTTTTAACCCTTTAGTGCCTAGGGTACTGTAGCAGACAGCTCTGGATTTCAGTGGATTTTTCCACTGTGGTTGAGACTACCAAAAATAGAATGGGTTAAATTAGAAAGTAACCATACAATTCTATTCTCAACTCGAGAGCACACATTTTATTAAAATTTGAGAATCATCCGATGGTGGGATCGGAAGATTATAGTATGTATTTGAACTGTATAATGCACGCTCAAAAACAAGATTTTGGGAGGTGTGTGACTTCAAAGTTAAATAGAATTTGAGGTAAATTTTCAAAAATAAAAGCAAAGACGTTCAGCTATGCCCTATGTCAACACCTCTCCGTTGCAATCTTTCATATCAAAAATAGACTCACACATAATTATTGTGAGATTTATAAGTGAAAGTGACTTGTCCATGTACGGTTTAGGACAAAATTTTATACGTTGAAAATTGACAGGAGTGGGTACATTAGTCAAGATCGGATTACACACACTAATGGAAGATGAAGAAGAGAACACAATCCAAAAAAATAAAACAAGATAACAAACTTCCAAACACAAGAAATACTACACAATACATATGTTGTATTTGTAAGTATTTACTGTATTTTCAAGTATTTGCAGTATTTTTGCGTTCTGTTGATAGGTATTTTGATAGTTGTACAATTCCAAATTGAAAATTTCTTTTTCTGGAAGGTGCGTAATGTATGTGCACAAATCTGAACTTCAGAACTGAAGTTCCAATTCTTCACGGATTCTCTGTTATTTGCATTTCCGACGTTGCAGTGACCATAATCTGGCTTGCTAGGCACTAAAGGGTTAAAGAGTTAACATGAAGACCCTCTTTTTCTTCTAATTACTTGTGTCATTTGCATGTTTTGTAAAGTGAATCAAATTGAGTGAAGAAATGTGGCATTCAAGACATACAATATGCATAACGCAAGACTCACCATTGACAATAAAAGCTAAAAAAACCAGTTCCTATTAGCCCTCTAAGAGACGTAACATGAAGACCCACTTTTTCTTTTAATCGTGTCACATAGGCATTATTTGAATTAATATAAAAATTGTAAAAATTGTAAACAAAACTATCAATAGTAAAAGTTAAAAAACAAATTTTTATCATCAAAATTTATAGTCATCAAAACAAAAAATTAAAATTAAAAAAAATAAATCTTGTCATTGTTGCTTCCACGGCAATCTAAAGCAGGCCACGATTCCACCCCCCCGCAATCGACGGTCACCGACGCCCGCGGGCCCACAGCCGCATCTTTCCACGCCCTCGTCTTTACGAAAGAAATCTGTCCGTGCCCCCTGGCTCGTCTTTCCGAAAGAAATCTTTCCAGCTCGTCTCTGGAAGAGGGACTGAAGGCCCTCTTTCCTTCTCTCGGTTGTTGCTGATCTGTTTGATGCTTCCCTTTTTTTTTTTTTTTTTTTTTTTTCCTACCTTCGACCTTTGAGCTCTACTTACTCACGATTGTGCTCTGGCTCCCTCCCTTTGCTCCGTTAAAGATCCCACTTCCCTGAAAACAGGCGCTTCTGGAATCACAACAACAAACAGGCACAAGATTTTGCAGGAAAGTGAACAAACAACAACGAGATCAACGTGATTGTTTGTTGTTGCTGTTGCTGCTGCTGCTGGTGCTTCCACTTGCAGAGGAGGTATGGCTATGGAGCACCACCCTTAGTCCCTTTTCTGTCAGTATCGTGGAACCCATATGGCAATGAGATCCTGCTGTTCTTGGTTTGCTCTCACCTTTTGTTACTCGTAATGGATTCTTTCCCACGGTCAATTGCGCAACCCTTCTTGTTCATTATCGCTCGCGTTTGTTGCTCTGCTTACTTTATCTCGCTTCGGTGACTAGGGTTAAGTGACCCTTAAAAGAAACAGTGTGTATTCACTCGTATTCCTGTGATGTAACCACCACGTATTGACACTCGGACTTTCACAGGTAAAAAAATCGTGTAGCATCTCATTCTTGCGAACCCGAGCTGATTTTGAATGAGGCGCCCGAGCGATTTGAACAATTTCTTCAAAGGGCTTTTGCAAGCACACCTTCTATTGATTGATTGTCGAAGTACTTTAACCCACATGGGATGAGAGCCGCTGATTAGGCTTTACATATTGATTGAGAGAGGGAGAGAGAGAGTGGATCTCTAGGTTCGATCCATGAGCGTCGAGGTTGCATCGACGAGTGATCACGGGCACCATGGGGTTACTGTGAGGAAAAAGAAGAAAACAAGAACGCCAGCGAGACAGGGTGGAGCCCTGGAAACTCCGGAGGAGATGCCGTGCGTGTTTCCGGACGAGGTTCTGGAGCACGTGTTGGTGTTCCTGGACAGCCACAAGGACCGGAACGCGGTGTCCCTGGTGTGCAGGGCGTGGTTCAGGGCGGAGGGATGGAGCAGACGACGAGTGTTCATCGGCAACTGCTACGCATTGTCCCCGGAGATTCTCATCCGGCGTTTCCCCAAGTTAACCTCGCTGGAGATCAAAGGGCGGCCCAGGTTCACCGACTTCGGCCTCGTGCCGTCCAACTGGGGAGCGTTTGTGGAGCCCTGGATCCAGGCCCTCAGTCTGCATTATGCAGGCTTGGAGGAGCTGCGCTTGAAGCGTATGACTGTCTCGGATGAGAGCTTGCGATTGATTGCCGATTCTTTTCCGAATTTCCGAGCTCTTCGCCTTACTAGCTGTGATGGCTTTACTACTGATGGCCTTGCGCAGATCACCAGGAAATGCAGGTATCACCCTTGCCATTCAAAGTGTTCCCTCAAGATCTCTAAGCGAGGGTTGAGTGTAGTTCTGGAATGTGCAATTACAGAGCCTCTCATTCATTAGAGAGGGTTCAGTGCAGTAGTTCTGGAATGTGCAATTACAGATTGTCTCTCACTAGAGAGGGTTGAGTGTAGTTCCGTATCCTCTTGTACGTCATTGTGACATGTGGAAGTAAGTTGTCCAACCAGACGAGAACCTCCATGGAATGTGCAATTACAGAGTGTCTCATTCGAGAGGGTTGAGTGTGGTTCCGTATCCTCTGATATGTGGAAGTTGTTTAATCAGATGTGTACCCAACATGAGAATTTACATGAAATGTGCAATTACAGAGTATGTCATTAAAGAGGGTTGAGTGTACACAACATGAGAATTTACATGGAATGTGCAGTTACAGTGTCCCATCAGAGTGTGTAGTTCCGTATCCTCTTGCATGTCATTGTGACATGCGGAAGTTGTCCAACCAGATATATATACAACATGAGAATCTACATGGAATGTGCAATTACAGAGCGTCTCATATGTGCAATTACAGAGTGTTTCATTATGGAGGGTTGAGTGTAGTTCCATATCGTCATTGTGACATGTGGAAGTTGTTTAACCAGATGTGTTAGTACACAATATGAGAATTTAGATGGAATGTGCAATTACGGAGTCTCTAATTAGAGAGGGTTGAGTATAATTCTGTATCCTCTTGTATGTCATTGTGACACGTGGAAGTTGTTTAATCAGATGTGTATACAACATGAGAATTTACATGGAATGTGAAATTACAGTGTCTCATTAGAGAGGGTTGAGTGTAGTTCTGTATCCTCTTGCATGTCATTGTGACATGTGGAATTTGTCCAACCAGATGTGTATACAGCATGAGAATTTACATGGAATGTGCAATTACAGAGCGTCTCATTAGAGAGGATTGACTGTAGTTTCATATCCCCTTGTTTGTCATTGCTTCTACGATGGAGAGTGGCTATGGCTATGGCTTTTACAGCATGTGTAGTCTGTGAAACGTTTCCCAGAGGTGGCAAGCCTCTTGCAAGTTTTATTATGAAACGATCCCTCTATATTAACCACACCCTGTCCTCTTTAGTCGGACTGCCTGGGGTCCCAAAAGCTGACTATCATATTTTGCAAAGTTAGTGATTGTGTGGCAAGTGTGCAGGATATTCTAGAATATCATCTTAGAGAAGGTCATAATACAGAGTTGGCATGTCTTTTTATTATGAAACGACCCATCTATATTTATTATTTTCCTTTCATACGTAAAAAGGTCACTACAGTACAAGGTTCTGGAATTCACATGTTTTTCGGTTTGGGATAACAGTAACATTGTACGTTTTCTTTCCATCCACACAAAACTCTTTTGACCATCCATCTCAACACAACAAGGAAAATATATAACATCAAATTAGCATTTTCCATTTCTAAGTGTGAAATATAGGTTGTCACTTGTGTAGGAAATTACTTCTGAAGTTGCGCTAGAAGCCCTAACCATTTCGTGTGTGTTGTTTCAGGAATCTGACGGGGTTGGACCTGCAAGAAAACGACTTTGATGTTCGGAATGGGAATTGGTTGAAGGCGTTTCCCGAGACACAAACCTCCTTAGAGTGTCTCAACTTTGCGACCATTAAAAGCAAAGTGGGCGAAGTGGAGTTCCAGTATCTGGAGGCACTGGTGGCTCGCTGTCCAAGTCTGAAGAAGTTGAAGCTGAACAGAGAGATTACTCTGGAGCAGTTGCAGAGGATTCTGCTGCGCGCGCCGCAGCTTGTGGAACTTGGCACCGGGATTTACAACCAAAACCTCTCCTGGGGTCAACTGCAACAGCTGCAAGCCTCTCTTGTTCGCTGTAAGAATCTTCGGGTTCTTTCAGGCCTTTGGGACGTTGTCCCAACTTGCCTTCCCACTTTGTATCCTGTCTGTCTGGAGCTCACCACCCTCGACCTCTCTAACATCCTCATCTCCACGGTGGACTTTTCCAAGTTCATTTCCTTTTGCCACAAGCTGCAGCGTCTACTGGTAGGTCTCTCAATTCCTCATAGCAATTGGGCCTCATGTTTCTTTTAGTTTTTCGAGTAGGTTGGTTCTATGTGGACTTTCTTTTGTTGAGTTTTTTTTGTTTTTTGACCAACATATGCACTGTTCTTCAGTGATATAAAATCCAGTCTCATCTGAATTATTGATTTTTCACAATATGATCAATTGAATTTGTCATTTTAAAACTATGAATCCTTGGTCCTTAAAGTTTTTAGTACCAAGAAGCCCAAATTGGGCCAACTGTTTTTTTAGCATTTTTGAGTGGGTTCTATGAGCTCTGGAAGCGTCTTCTGTTTTTTGCTCAAAGCCTTGTTACACTGAACTGGTTGTTTACAGTTGTGCACCATCATGAATTTGAGCTCCAAGATTAACAATCCTAGATGTCTTTTATTTTATTTTGACTTCTGTTTTTCAGGTTCAAGACTATGTGGGCGATCAAGGTTTAAAGACTGCAGCACAATCATGCAAGGAGTTGAGAGAGCTTCGTGTGTATTCTCTCATGGAGGACGGGCTTGTTACGGAGGAAGGGTTTGTGGCGATCTCTGAGGGATGTCCGGAAATGCGAAAAATTCTCTACTTCTGCAAGCAGATGACGAACGCGGCCATGGTGGCGTTTGCCAAGAACTGCCCGAAAATGACGCACTTCCGGTTGTGTATTATGAAGGTATACGAGCTGGACTGTGATACGAAGGAAGCCCTGGATGATGGATTTGGAGCAGTGTGCAAGCTGTGTAAAGATCTGCGGCGTTTGTCGCTCTCTGGGTTCCTGACCGACAAGACATTTGAGCACATTGGTCAGTATGCGAAGAAGTTGGAGACTTTGTCAATAGCCTTTGCCGGCGAGAGCGATCTGGGAATGCAGTACGTGCTGGAAGGCTGCCCGAGCCTGCGCAAACTCGAGGTCCGAGACTGCCCGTTTGGAGACGAGGCTCTTTTGACTGGGATCGAAAAGTACGAATCCATGCGCGCTCTGTGGATGTCCTCCTGCAAAGTCACGCGGGATGGTTGCCAGTTCCTGGCTCACAAGAACCCGGCCCTCAACGTCGAAGTCATCAGTGAGGAGAGGTTACCTCTTGACCACACAGATCTTGACCATGTTGAGAAGTTGTACGTTTACCGCACTATTACAGGGCACCGCGCCGATGCCCCGCCTTTCGTAGACATATTGTAGTGAAGAAGAATCAAAATTACCTATATAATACCTTGTCTATTCTGCTGTCTGTTTACTGATTTTCTCCACCTTCAGAGAAACGAAAAGCCGAGAAAAAGAGCTTTCTTTTGCAGTCAGCTTGGGTCCTGTCTGCTCTAAAGAGGAAGTTTGGATCCTGTACATAATATCTGTTATTACTACACCTTAGTAGATAGCTTAGTACATATTTATATATTTATATATATTTTTTTTTTCTATAAGAGAACCTGCTGTGTGATTTTTGGGGCCACTAATAGCTTGATGTCCGAGTTTGGACCTTAGTATATTGATGGCCTCTCATTGGCGGGGCACTTTTTTGATGACCCTGTGTCCCCTGTTCAGTAAAAAGGAAAAATCTCTTTTATCCCGGTTGTGTTAGTGGACAAGCACTAACTTTGTCTGTGAAATGAATCGTCATGTTTTGCATTTTCACTGGTCATTTTTTGCATCATCATGTGATAATGCATCGCTGTGCATTGTCATTTTCACCGGTCATGTTTTGCATGTTCTCCTTCAAATACTGTACTGTAGTGATTGGTACTAGATTTTCAGGAATTGGTAATAAATGAGTTCAGGACCTTGGAGTGCCAGTATTGATATCAGGAACTCAACAGCTTTGGTGTCTGGTATGTAACTCTCTATTGCCTTCATTTTTGCTTCGTAACTTAGTCGAAAGCGTTAGCGTAGGTGGTCACTTCTATCTTGAAACCTTTTCTTTGAGGTTTTACCCTCTCGCCTCATTGTTAACCAGTTCCTAAACCTAATGACTGAAGTGTCTAACCCAAATCGGGTTTCATGTTTAAAAAATAAATAAATTTAAGCTTTTCTTTTTTGGAGCATGTCTTCCTTCTGTATAAATTTATTTAAATTTTAACAATGTTTCTAGTGATCTGAAGTATGGTCCCATCTGAATTATATATTTCATGATACGATTGATTGAATTTTGTCATTTTTAAACCATGAATCCGTGGTCCTTTAGGGGTTAATCAAGATCTCTTCATGGGAGGTGTCATAAAAGGAAAACCTTTGGGGTTATAGAATGTTATGCTTGGAACCAAGTACTCCCTTAGTCCAAAAACAATTGTCCTAGGTTTTGGCATTTTTTTCTTGCAATATTTGTCCTCTGTTTTATACTTCAAACATGAGCCATGTCCACTTCAAACAGGCAGACAATGAGAGTGACAAAACCAGGTACTATTATTAAAGATTGATCAATTTTTGTGCATTGAGATGACTTTTTTTGACAAAATAAAAACGGTAAGTTGAAAAATGCCAAGAACTAGGACAGTTATTTCTGGACAGAGGGAGTGTGCATCAGTATTCATGTAGAACTTTCTGCAGGTAGAATGTTGGCATAATAAATGGTGGTTCAGCTTTCTTTTCTTTTTCTTTTTTTCTTTTTTCTTTTTCTTTCTGGCAGTAATCTTGATTGCATAAACTATGAGTAGAGTACAAAGTGAAATCCATTGGCAGGAGTAGTAGCTATGATCAATTTGGGTTCAGCTTTTGGTGTTGTTTCCCTCAATCATGCTGGATCAATTGCTGGAGAGCTGGGCCTGCCAGTAAAGCCTGGCTTGCCCCTGACGTTGCTCATGTGTACTCCCACAAATACCTGACCAAATGATCTTCAATGAGTATGTACACCTAACACTGTCCACATCAGCCTCTGACCATATTTCCCATTATTATATTATTGACTTGATGGCTTTTGCCCAGTCTTCTTAGCTCTTGAAAAAGAATTCCAACCCATGATAGCATTTAATATATCATAGTTGGGTCGCCAAAAAATAATTCAAAAAATGAAAAACTTAAAAAACCGGAAATTATGAGACCAAGAAACAAAAATTGAATCAATTAATTTTTAGCTATATTTTGCTATATTTAAGTCATTTTGGGTCATATTTAATCATTTTTTTTGCTCACAAACAAAAATCAATAAATTCATTTTTTTTAAGAAGGAACCTTACTTTTCAAAAAATATTAAATATTTGTTTGTGGGGGTGGCGATCCAGTTATGGTACTACGGTATCAGTTGATACCAAAAGGTGGAAGTACCTATTACCATTCATTTAAACAATATGAATATCTTGGAGGCATAGTTTTTTGAAAGAACGATGAATCTTAGTGGAGTTGAATCCAAGTGAAATCATATCTTTCCGGTTTGAATTTGTAATTTCTATGAATTTTCAAAGTGGTATGGCGTGAGAATACAAAATCACTCGTAGATGGGATCATAAGCATGCCAAAAATGTTTATATATTCATTCTAATTCAGCCTATATTTGATAGGGAAGATACATTAAATTGCTTCATTTACACCCAAAGAATCTGCTTGATTGTTGTGCTAAATTGCTTCCTGCATTGTCTTAGTTGCTTAATTATCACTTTGTGATCTCATTGTCGTTCATTGAAGTACCTAAATCCGCTCTATTTGCACCCAATTCCACCTATTACTTGTTGGATTTAGTGTTCTCTTGAAGTGAGGTGGAATTCGATTACATATCTCTTGAAGCAAGGTGGAATTCAAAATGCTTTTATAATTTGATTACGAATAAGATATTGACAATGTGTGGATGAAATTTGTTTTGATGGGTTGAAATATAATGCTCTAACTGTAATGTTTTTTGGAGATTTTTTGGAGGCTTAATATTATGAGTTGATTTTTTCAAGAGCACTTTTGAATTATTTTGAACTAAGATGTGAGAATTTTTTGGTGAACCGCTTCAAGATGAAATGAGGTATAAAAATTTCACAAGTCATCTCCTTTCTAACTAGTCCCGTAATTGGTTCACGCATGCATGAACCTAACTTCCTATAAAAATCTATGGTAAAAATCCACATTGCAAACAATACATGACGGATGAAAAACATAGATGAAATTTGTACATCATTTTAATAAGGAACACCTAGGCAGTTAAGGGTTAACCCCTAAAATTCCTTGACCGTACTCTCACAAAAAACCATGAAAAACGCAGCATTTGGGAGTTGCAAAAGAAATCATATATTTTTTAGTTTTTTCATCATTTAACCGTAAGATCTAATACCCAATTTGAATTTTTATGTGAGCACAAAATTTGAGAGCAAAATGACTGTTAGATTATTAGATTATAAGGAACAAAGTTGCAAAAGAAGATTTTTTGGGGTTCAATCCAGTGAGAAATTTGAACTTTAGAAATTAATATCTTTTTTTTGAATGGGTTAGAAATTCATTGAATGGCAAGGCCATGTTAACAATTGAGTTAAGTCTTCAAATATAAAATCTTGCAAGAAAAAAGCTCATATTGATTTTTTCATAAAACAATTACTAGAAGTGGGTACAAAGTGAAAGGAAAAAGAAAATCATTAATAAGTTTGACATGGAATTTTAAAATGTCAATCTTAACGGTGAGAATGTTATACTTGGAAATCTTCACCTAGTGCCTTTTATTTCATTGAAAAATATTGAAAATTGAGTTTAGAAATGGGCTTCAAAGTTTTTTTTGTCCAAACTGCCCAAAAAACAGATCTCCTCATAACTTTTATCCCATTTCTCAAAATGGGTAGATTTAAAGCTTCATTTGTAGATAAAGATCAACCAATCATGAATCAAAAAAGAAATTTTGAAAAAGAGTAAAAAATAAAAAAATTCTTGCTGCCCGATCTCGCTTCAAAAACTTCAAATGCTTATAACTTTTGCAATACTTATCGGAATGACATGAAACGAAGTGTAGAGTGTAGTTCTTGAAGAGTGTAGAGTGTAGAGTGTATAATGTAGAGTGTAGTTTTTGGAAGCTACACTAAAATTTTCATTGAAAATTTTAAAAGTATGAGGTCCCTGGAGGCTGCCCAAAAAGTACAACGACAAGAATATGGTCGCTCAGAATTTTAGGGGTTAAATGCCCAATGTGAAAAGAGACTCGTAGAGAGTAATAATTGTGAGGTAGTCTTTAATTACTCAACTTTGTAATTACTTCTCCAAATTTAGATCTTTTTCTTTTGGCAAGCTACACTTTTAGAAAATCAATCCGTATTTTGGAGGACGGATTTCCATAGTTCTATTCTACATTTTTGGAAAAAGAAATAATGCATTGGAGTTTGGAAGAAGGCATCCAGGAACCATAATATATTGCTTCAAATAAACCAAAAACCACCATGTATCATTAGATACCACCGAATATGGCTTCGTATTTTTTTATACTTTTGAGTAGATAATTTTTTTCCTTGGATGAATAAATTCATATACTATAATTGCTTCAAAACTTGGTGCCTGATTAGACTTAATTGAATGTATGCATATGCTAGGTTTGTATAAACATCGTATAGGAACCTCACGTCTATCAAAATTTGTAGTAAAGCAAGAAAAATTCATCAATGTGTACAAGAAGTGTCTTTGGAAAGTTATAAAGATGTGTTTTCACATTCAATCTTCAAAGTCTAAAAAAAGATGAAAATTCACTAGAGGTTGACCAACCACGTGCATAATATATCTGTATAAATGTTATCTATTAATGACATTCCATATAGTAAAAAAGAATCATTATGCATAAACCTCGAAATATCTACTTTGTCTTTGAAAACACTCTAATAAAAGTTGTAAATAGTAGAAAAGAATGACAAGTGGCAAAGGTTTCAAAAATTAATCTTTTAACTTGGTGATTATGTTAAATGAAGCCATGTGTGCAAGTAACACTTTATGATTACATGTCAGTCTTCCAAACACAATACAAAGGGTCATTGAAAGTGCCTATATCGTAGCATGCTTCTATTAGGTACCAATCTAGTGCATGTTTTGATTTAGTAGTAATTAATTTTTGGATTTTAGAAGAGTTACATACTAAGCTTAAGGAAGAAAACACCTTCAAGAACTGTGTCATAGATTGCTAGTAAAACCGTGTTGTAAATTGATGTCAGACTATTTTTTGAAAGATTTATGTCAACTAATTGGCTTCATGTGTTTGCTTTGTTTTGGGTAAAGTGGTGGGACAACCCATATATTGATTTAGGGTCAGGTCATTATTGGTTTAAGATAGAGCACAAATAGGCAATTTGACAAATTTTCCACTTTGAAAAATTGTAGAAAAATTTCTATTTGGTAAAAATATATGAAACCACTTCATCTCTTCATAATTTTTTCTTCTCACTATTTAGAAAAATAGATAAATGTGATACTCTAAATGATCAAATTTCCATTTCTAAGATGCAAAACAAGTTATTTTTTTGGTTTAGGATATTTCTACCTAATATAGGCGCTTTAATCTTTAAAAGACCAAGAAGCCCAGATTGTATTTCATATTTTTTTTTTAGCAATTTTGAGTAGGTCCTATTGTAGACACGCCACTAACTATGCACATTTGGAGAATTTCAAAAATGCATTATAAAATGCAATTAGGAGGGGTATTTTGAACTTGATGTATGAATAAAAGTTGTACATAATGAATTTAAGATTCTATCCATACGATTATATTTGTGATTGCTATCATCAATATTTTTGTATACAATTTGAAACTCAAAATGCAATATTCTTTTGTAATTTGACTGCGAACGAAATATTGACAATTTGTGGATTAAGGTTAAATTTAAAAGAATCTTCAATTTATCAAAGTGAATTGGTAGTTCCTACATCAAGACAAAAGTCAAATGTTTAAGAAGAGTCTTCTAGCTCCATCGGAGAGGAGCATGTTGTTTTGTGTTTCATGAGATTTTTTGTGATGGGTTGAAATGTAATACTCTAACTGCAATGATTTTTGAAGATATTTTTGGTTGCTTAATATTATTAGTTGACTTTTTCAAGCACACTTTTGAACTAAGATCTTAGAAGTTTTTGGTGAATCATTTGAAATGAGGCATAAACATTCCACAAATCATCCCCTTTCTAAATGTATCACACATATATGAAACCAATTTCCCATAAAATCTATAGTAAAAAATTTACACTACAAAAAATACATGATCGATGAAAAACTGAATTTTGCTTTTGTACATCTTTAAAAATGCATGGTTGGATCTTTAGGGGTTAACCTTTAAATGTTAACCCCTAAGCTCCCAAAATACCATTTTTTGGTCGCTGTCCATTTTTATCGGGCTGCCCAAAACCAAAAAATAAGTTTTTGAAAAAATAAAAAATATTTTCAAATACTTCATCAAGTCTACTTTCCAACCCAAGTTGAATTATGTCAATCCAAGTTAAACTCCACCCGGGAGAAATTTCAAAGTAAATCACTTCAACATTGTCTTAGCGTTACAAACAAAATTATTTGGGGAAAGTAATGATGTTCCCTCCATCGTTTCTTTTGCTTTCTTGAAGTTTATAATAGATAAACCAAATTTAACCAATCATGCTAAATTTCAAACTCTAAAAGTGAAAATTAGAATTTATACAAATTTTCAAAGGTTAATGCTTTTTAAATTCATTAAATTATGATCTAATTAAAAGTTATTTTTGGAAGTTTGACCGTACATATAATTTGAAGAGATGTTGCCCTACATTTTGTCTATTGAACCAAACTTCATCAAACATATAGAAGGCACATACTATAACACATCTATGTTTTGTCCAATACCCTTTGGGCTTTTGGGGATTAACCCTTTAGTGCCCAGCGTAGTTATGGAGAAACCAAAGTTTTTGGTGGTTTTTAAAAAAAATCTCTCTTTATTCAAAGTATGGAAACTATTAATAGTATTTAACCGTATAAATGTAAGCATAGCTTAATCAAACAAGTGCTAGTAAAACCTTGGTAAGATCCGACCGTTGGATTGGAAGATTATAGTATGTCTTTGAACCGTACAATGCACACTCAAAAATGAGATTTTGGAGGGTGTGCAACTTCGAAGTTAAATAGAATTTGGGTTAATTTTTTTAAAATGAAATTGAAAAAGTTCAGCAATGATATATATCAACATCTCTCTATTGCAATCTTTAATGTTAAGAACTGACTCACACATAATTATTGTGAATTTTTCAAGTAATAGTGACTCATCCATGTATGGTTTACTAAAATAAATTTACGTTAAAAAATGAAAGGAGTTGTTACATTGATCGAGATCGGAACACACACATTAATGGAACATGAATAAGAGAACACAATTCAAAAAATTAAAACAAGATAAAAAAACTTCCAAACACAAGAAATACCGCATAGTACATATGGTGTATTTGTAAGTATATACTGTATTTTCAAGTATTTACAGTATTTTCACGTTTTGTTCATAGGTATTTCGATAGTTGCACAAGTCCAAATTGAAGTTTTATTTTTTAGAAGATGTATTTCATGAGACTTCAACTCTGAACATCACAACTCAAAATCCAATTGTTCATGAATTTTCTGTTATTTGCATTTTCAACACATTAGTGACCACAATGTGGTCTCTTGGGCACTAAAGGGTTAAGAGAGTCCTTAGAGGGCAGCCCAAAGAGCATCTCCAACAATCTACAACAATTGCTGATGCCAAAAAAAAAGAAAAAAAAGAAAAAAACTGCTACTATATCGTTGCCGCTGGCCAACAGGCACCGCTGGCCAACGTTTTTGCTTTAAAAAAAATGCTATGTCTCTCTCCACAGTTGCTGCCCGATTAGAACTCCCTCTTTTTCTTGATTCCTTCATTTGATTGTGGATTGTTGTCCTTTGTCCGATGGGCACTGGCTCATTGTTAGGACGAACAGACACTTTATTCACGCCGACCTCGAAAGTGAACCGGAGTTTATATCTATCTATCTGTGGATTGTTCCACAATTTTCTAATTCAAGCATATTTGCTAAATTTAACTTTACTTTTTCATCACCTTTCTAAGCACCAATCCATTTCAATTTTGATTGAGAAAATCCATTTTTTTCTACATTATTCTTTTACAAACAAGCCCCTGGGTCTTTTATGATGTTTAAGGGTTGAAGACATACCAAGTTACTTTCAATTGCAATGACAACATTGTCATAATTCACAAGGGTAGACCATTAAAGTACACATAAATTTTTTGAAATTGTTTCTGCATTAAACATAACATAATAGAGCAATGGAGCCAACACCCTTTTGCAATGGGACCACAATCTAATTACAATTAGAAACTAAGTTTACGTGACAATGACACAACAATCCCAAAATTCATGGAATACAAATGACATTCCTTCATTACTTAGAAAAGTGAATCCTGGTGAAGATTCTCTTTTGATCCCGTCTTCCATTGCACTGCTCTTGAACGCAGGAATGACTTTTTTTTTTCCTGATTTTCACATAACGGAGGATGGCCTGATTTCCTACTGTGAACGCTCTGTAGTTTTAGGGTTTCTTCAAGGCCGATGAAACCCTAAAATGGGGAAATATCAAATGGAGACAAAGCGATTCGAAAACACAATCCGTTTTCTGTACAGAAGAAGATGAACCTTTCAAGTACAAGAAGTGTCATTTTTCAAAATTTCATGGATAGATGCAAACAAATGGGCGCAATGGCAGACGGAGGGGACCGGCTCAAGAAGAAAAAAACAGCCGGAAGAGAAGAAGAACAAGAGGACGAGAGAGAGCTTCGAAACCCTAACACAACAAAACAGCTAGCGCCGGAAACGAAAGAAAAGCGACGCACCGGCAAAAGCAGAAATAAGCTAAGCTAACGTAGCCCCAAGCGAAAGCATTCTCTTGAATGACATTGATGTCAAAGCGCTCCGTCATTGCAGATTGACGTTGAAATGTGAAACCAAAGCTGACTTGACTTGTCAACCAGAAAGGGCAAGAAAACACAAAAAGAGAACAGAACACTTGACTTGACCAATCCATGCCCTCCTTTACCCATCCTTTTCCTCACCCTCACTATTTCTCACTATCTTCGCCACGGGTACATCTTCAGTACCAAATACCCCACACTTTCGTCACTCATAACACAAAGTCAATCCAGGCCAACTGAGTTCCTACCTCGGCAAACGTCATCCATGGAGACCAAAATCACGGGATCATTGCAAACAAGAATGTCGCTTGTTGCCAATCCTCTTCACACTTTTGGTGCTTGAAATTCAGCTCCACCAAAGTCGGGAGAGATCAACCACGAACAGCCTTTAGCATTTAAAGGTGCCGCCATGAATTGACTCTTTTTCGTGTGTTGTTGTTGTTGTTGTTGTTGTTGTTGTTGTTGTGTGCAAGTCACGGTCAGGGTTTAGGTTTTGTTCTCCCAGGTATTAATGCACCGTTCCGTTCCGCAGTGTAGTTTCGTTTCCAGCTAGAGGATTTAGCCGGTTTGTACTATTTGTTTTTGCTTTTCTTCTGGTGTTTCTGTGAGAGTGACAATCTTGTGATTGTTGTGCTGTTTCCCGTGGCAGCAATTTGTAATGGAGGTCCTCCGTGTGGCATCGTCATGGAGCCCCAGTGGTTCTCTCGTCACAAGCTCCGGTAACCAGAAGGTGCACCAGAAGGTGTGCGCGGTGAAATTTTCGTTGCAACAAGGAACTGTGTTGAGAAGTGTAGAGCAGCGATGGGGGAAGAAGACGAACAAGAAGTTCATTGTGAGAGCTGCGGCTGTGGCCGAGAAAGTTGCGAAAGTAAAAGAGATCACTCTGCAACCGATCAAGAGCATTAATGGCAAGATCAAGCTCCCGGGATCCAAGTCCCTCAGCAACCGCACGCTTCTCCTCGCAGCTCTCGCCGAGGTACTAAATCCTAAACCATGGCTACCACCATTTCCTCATGCTCACGACAGAGAAAAATAAATTCGTATAATGTCAAATCAAGAGGTTGTGATTGTCCTTAAACTTCATTTGTTTCTTTTATGAGCAGGCACTGAAGAAATTCCATTTGTTTCTTGACCAACACATGCAATGCTCTTCACTAATTCTGGTGATATAAAATTTGTTCCGTCGAGAGAGGAAAAGAATCATATGATCTAAAAGCAAGAGCCTGCAATCGTCCTTGAACTTCATTTGTTACTTATATGAGCCGGCGTAGATGAAGTCCTACTTTGTACAAATTAGGGTTGAGTGCATGTGGCTTCAGTAACCCCAGATGAAGCCTCATGTGCTTTTTTAGCATTTTTGAGTACGTCCCATATGTACTTCCTTTTGTTCAGATTTATTCGTTCCTTGACCAACACATGCACTGTTCTTCAGTAATTCTGGTGATATAAAGTTTGGTCCCATCTGAATTCTACTTTTCAGAACAAGATCGATTGAATTTATCATTTCAAAACCCTGTATCCTTATAAATCTACATGATTATGTTGAGAATCCACATGATTATGATATGTAAAGGACCAAGAAATTATATAGCGTATTCAATCGATTGTATTGTAAAAAGCATAATCCAAATTTTATATCAACAGAATCAGTGAACAGCATTGCATGTGTTGGTCAAAAAATAAAGAAAGAAAGATCCAGATTGGGCCTCTGGGTCCTTGAGGGGTTAATATGAAAGTGGGTGAGCTTTGTTAATTGTGACTCCAGCGAGTTCTTCAGACATTCTCCAATAGGAAACTGTGCATGCAAAGCTCCCCCTTGTGTCTGGTGGCATGTATTTTCCAGGCCACTTATTCCCATGTGATTGTTTATTTTTAAATTTTATTTCTTGCATCAGGGAGAGACAGTGGTGGAGAATTTGCTGGACAGTGAGGATGTGCGTTACATGGTGGAAGCGCTCAAGACTTTGGGGTACGAAGTCAAGGAAAACCGAGGTGAGAATCAGTGTATTATTAAAGGAAGTGGAGGGGTGTTTCCCATTGCCAAGACAGCTGAGGAGAATAACACCATGGTGAAGCTGTTTTTGGGGAATGCTGGCACTGCCATGCGTCCCTTGACGGCTTGTGTGGCAGCAGCTGGTGGCAATGCCAGGTATTTTTGCTCTTAAATTTTTATTTGGTCTTGTTAGCAATTGAAAGGGTGTTCTAATGCATCTTACCATGTTTTATTTGGACATCATTTGAATAACTTATGAGTTTTTTAAGTGCTACCCTACACTCTGATGTTTAGATGGTGTATATGGTTGTTCCTTTCTATTATGACATGTTTGGGAGCCCTTACTTCAAGGTGACAGGCATGGATTAGTCACAAAAATGACTTGTCACATGTGTATTGCTTCAAACAACAATATCATCACGTTATGTAGAGTCATATTATGGAGGGTAGGGTGTACTTGAAATGCTTTTTTCTGTTAAAGTGCGCTTGCCCTTGTTCCTGATAAGTAGAAAGTGATGTTGGTTCTGATTGAATGAAGGAAATGGAAAATATGTGCAGTTATGAATTAGATGGAGTGGCGCGCATGCGAGAAAGACCTATTGTAGATTTAGTCACAGGTTTGCAGCAGCTGGGTGCAGATGTCAAGTGCAGCGCCAACACGGATTGTCCTCCTGTTGAAATCAATGCCAAGGGTGGCCTTCCTGGCGGAACGGTACTATCAACCGCCCCCCCCCCCCCCCCCCCCCCCCCCCCCCCCCCCTGCCTTTTTTTTTTCCTCTCTTAGCAGCTGATTCTTTCTTAACCTCTAAAGGATTTTGACCAATTTGATTGAAACATGAGGCCATTTTTCTCTATCACCATAACCAGTGAAGAACATTGCACGTGTTTGTGAAAAAGTAATAAATAAAATTGGACCAGAACAAGTTCCTGCTAAAAAAACATGACCTGCAGAGTTAACCAAGGATTCATAGTTTTAAAATGACATTTAATTGATCATATTATGGAAAATATAATTCAGATAGGACCGGATTTTATCACTGGAATCGGTGAAGAACATTGCATATGTTTATCAAAAGACCAATAAGTTTGAATTTTTTTGAATGAAAGGAAGTCTGCATAAGACCTACTCAAAACTGCTATAATAAACATGAGGTCCAATTTGGGCTTCCTGGTCCTTTAAGTGTTTAACTATTAGAATTTCGTTTCACGTATTGTATGTGTACCCCAGTTAAATTTTGAACATTAGTGTATGCGTTGCAAAAATTTGACTTGTAGTTTACGTCATTAAAAGATGGATCAAATTTGCGGCTGAGATTTTTCTTCATTTGCAGAGTTTTGATGTTGTTGGTGCTTTTGCAGGTGCACCTTTCGGGCAAAGTCAGCAGCCAGTACTTGTCTGCCCTTCTGATGGCGGCGCCGCTTGCTTTAGGTGATGTGGAGATTGTCATGATTGACAAGCTGGTGTCCGTGCCTTATGTGGACATGACCTTGAAATTAATGGAGCGGTTTGGAGTGAAGGTTGATAGACATGATGGCTGGGAACGTTTCTCCATCAAGGGTGGTCAAACTTACAAGTATGTTCCAATCACTCCGTGTTCTTAGCTATTTTAGTTTTCCATAGTTCTATGCGTTCTTAACCCCAAAAGGACCAAGGATTCATGGTTTTAAGTGATGAATTCAATCAATCATATTGTAAACCTATGATTCAAATGAAACCAAGCTTTGAATCATCAGAGTTAGTAAAGAACATCGCATGTGTTGGTGAAAAAACAAATAAATTTGAACAAAAGGAACTCCACATAGAACCTCCTCAAAAATGATAAGAAAACACAAGACTCAGTTTGGGCTTTTTGGGCTTCTTGGTCCTCTCTCAGAATTTGCTTAATATGAAGTGATGGACAAGAGTTTGCTCAAGATGAAGAACGATGGACAAAAGTTTGTCTAAGATGGAGAGTGATGTACAACAGCAAGAATAAATGAGACTCTTAATAAAATAAACGGGACTCTTTCTCTATTGAGCATGGTGTATTATAAATGAGATTGAGTTTCATTATTGATTATTGCTTCAAGGCTAGCTTTGCGAAACACAAATGGATAGTCTGGATGCAAAACGCTAACAATCTCCAAACTTTTGTGAGCCCTTTGATGAGAGATTGCCTATTCAGGTACCACAAAGTTAGCCTGAATAACCGGAGAACCAATAATCAACCATGGGAATCTTAATCTACTAATCCTTTGGAATATTTTTGTATTTGTTTTTACATCAAAACTATGGTGAGATTTCAGTACTTGGTTCATGCATGCAGATTGATATGTGTTTTATAACCCTCCTTCAGGTCACCTGGAAGTGCTTACGTGGAGGGTGATGCATCAAGCGCTAGTTATTTCTTAGCTGGCGCTGCTGTCACAGGAGGTACTATCACCGTTGAGGGCTGTGGAACCACCAGTCTTCAGGTATTCATTTTAGACAACATTTTCCAACAAGGACTGTGGTTGCAATTTTTAGTTTACTAGATTTCTTGGTTTATTTTGAAGACGTGTTTTGGCACACTTAAAAAAAAAGATAGATTATCCTTTTTTCATGTTCAGTATTTTTAAACACAAATTTTGTTAAAAGTGTGCATTAAGTGTAAATTCTTATCGAGCGGTTTTTGTACAAAACTGATTGGAAATGGGGCTGTATAACCCCCTCTAGATTTAATTACCACGTTAGAATCACAATGGATTTAATATTGAAGATTGCAAGGTCGAATGGGATAATAAGATAGAAAAAAATACATATGTTTTGTACAAATAGGAATAGCTCCAGTTTTCTTTTTGAGATTGGCGTAATTAGGAGTGTTTGTTAACTCCTAAAGGACCAAGAAGCCTGAATCAGGTCTCGTTTTTATTTTTTATTTTTAATCATTTTTGAATAGGTCCTATGTAAACTTCCTTTGGTTCAAATTTATATGTTCTTTAACAACACATGCAATGATCTTCACTCATTCCAGTGATATAAAATCTGGTTCAATATGAACTATATTTTTCACAATATAATCAATTGAATTTCTCATTTGAAATCCATGTATTTTTGGTCCTTGACAATCCTGGGTCCCAAAAACTACATGTCTCTATGAAGGCGGTAAACACTGCGTTTTGCACTTATTAATGAATTTGTTGGTATTATCTCGTAAGTTTTATGGGGTCCTTGAGCCTAAAAAAACCCTCTCTAATTGATAATCCTTTTGATGAATTCATATTCATGGCAGGGTGATGTGAAATTTGCGGAAGTGCTGGAGAAGATGGGAGCCACGGTGGAGTGGACTGATCACACGGTCACGGTCACAGGGGCACCGGTGGATCCTATCACCGGCAAAAGGCTGAAATCCATCGACGTGGACATGAATGCCATGCCAGATGTTGCCATGACACTGGCTGTGTTGGGCCTCTTTACCGACGGTCCTGTTGCAATTCGGGACGGTAAGTAAATGAATTTTGGGTTTGCATATGAGTTTTTGACATTAAAAACTACTCCCTCTGTTTTGAAATGAAAAACTGGATAATTGAAATTGGATAATTGAAATGAAAAACTGGATAATTTTGAGAAATTGTCACTGGATAATTAATGCGATGTATAGTGCGCTCGACGACGTCGTTGGGCACAGTAGGTGTGCAGATTGCAGAATAAGCAAACGGTCTTTTTATTACGGAACAAAAAAAATGTCCCCACGGGCGTTTTTTTTTATCTATTCGGTGCTTTTTTCTTCGGAATAGAGGGATTTGTACCTTATTTTAATTTTGAAGGTAGCTGCTTTTACTATTTGAAAACTAGAACTTATGAAATCCATACCATTATAATTCTGACAACTACCTATTTATAGCTTTATATAAATATCTAGCTACATACACTTAACAATTACACGAGATTGTGAAATCAAAACCCTCCCCCTCCAAATTCCTTTCAAAATTATATCTAAGCCTGTGCTGAGAGTCCTTTCTCCATTATTGGAGATCTCATCTTCCAAGTTCCATTTTTTTGCAGTTGAGAATTGGAGAGTGAAGGAGACAGAGCGCATGCGGGCCATTGTTGATGAGCTGACCAAGGTAAACAGATCTTCTGTTGAAATGATCATGTTCTCTGTTACTGGAGTCTAAAATACCAGAAAAAAGATTCATTTACTTGCATGATAAACCTAGAATTGTATACTTTCCTTTTATATGATGTAACTCTTATATGCCACTTACTGAAGAGTATGCTTCATTCGAAGAGCTTAACCCCTAATGGACCAAGGATTTGTGGTTTTAAAATATCAAATTCAAGTGATCATATTGTGAAAGTTATAATTTAGATGAGACCAAATTCTATAACACCAGAATCAGTGAAGAACATTGCGCATGTTGATAAAAAAAACAAAATAAATTCGAACAAAATGAAGTCCACATAGGACCTACTCAAAACTGCTACAGAGTTTGGTCTATTAGTGTTGTGGCAAAGTGGTGGTTTATATCTTTTTCAATCACGTGAACAACAAATTGTGTATGAATGTTGAAGTAGCATTTGCCACTTGGTCATGGCTTGGACGAGTGCCAGTTTTTTAGTGCACCTTGATAAAATTTTCAAATTTATGTGGATCATATCAATTGAACTTGCCAAACACCGTGACCCTTAAAGGACATTAACAACTGACTTTGGTCATTTTTTAGCAACATTTTCACTGCTTTACTTACATTTTTTTTGAAGTTGTTTTTAGCATCAAAATGTGATTTCTTATCCCAACTGACCACATTAGCAATTTTTTTCATTATTACAAAAGTAGGTCATCAAAGAATGCTTCCAAAAAATACAAATATTCATTTAACAATTTTGGATGGGTTACTTTTTTGGAGATTTTCCGAAAATGTCATTTTCAACTTCAACTTGGGAGCCAAAAGCATTGTCAGGGCCTCGGCGTCCTGCACGTATTGTGATGCGTGTACTAATTCTGTCACACTAATTTCTCCATGTATACTAAATAGAAAATGTGTGTGTGTGCAGCTGGGAGCTGAGGTTGAGGAGGGCCAAGACTACTGCATAGTGACACCCCCAAAGAGGATGACTTCTGCCAAAATTGAAACATATGACGACCACCGTATGGCCATGGCATTCTCGCTGGCCGCGTGCGGAGACACCTCCATTACAATTTTGGACCCAGGTTGTACCCGAAAGACCTTCCCCACTTATTTCACGGAGCTCGAAAAGCTTTGCCAGCATTAAAAAAACAGAACCTACTGCAATTATTTTGAGGTTTTCAAACCCATTGATAATCAGGTCTGCATTCATATTCAGGTAGGTTAGTGACTTTACAGAGGTCTATTTGGCAAAATGATAATTGGCTATCGTCCGTTTTTCTATGTAGCACAAGAATTGAGGGATTGCCAACGTTAATTATTTAGAAGTGAGAATTAGAACCACAACTTTTGAGCAGTTTAGATTCAGAAATTGGAGGCGGTTTTGTTTATTTACTGTACTGTACAAGTGATTGCCTGGGAGCTTTTCGTTGGGAGTTTTGACGTTGACTCCCAACAAATACCCATCATCTCCCAATAAATATCATTCAGTGTACTGTACAGAACATGTTGGAAAGCCAACCCTCCATAAAATTTCTTGCAAAAATCCACACAACAAAATGAGCTTGGGTTGAGATTGTATGGCTTTCAAATGTTGGAATACTTATTGGACTCAGCAAAAGTGTGTTGCACACCCTTCAATCATTCTGACTACTTCATGATTTTGGTCACATTCCCTACATAATTTTTGATGTGATATCTAAAAACAAACATTGTATGCAAGCCAGAGTATTGTATACAATCCCCATGTGAGAAAACCTCACAAGGGCCATGGCTCATCCTTGAGAGGGCAACCTTTGAACTTGCCGGCCTTTGGATATAGTGTAAAGTGAGAAGGGGCCACAAAATAAAGTGTTGATTTTTTAAGTAAAGTTCTTACATATTTCTTAAAAAATAAAAAATGATTGGTTGTGAGAATTTTGGCCTAATGGCCCCCCAGATTTTGCATTAGACCCACCTCTTGAGATGGGCTTGACGCAAAATCCGGGGGCCTTGAAAAATGTTCACTTTCCTTGCCACGAAGAACAAAAGTGTAGTCCATGTCATTTACTCCTTCCGTCCCTTGGACTAAAAATTTCTGGTGTAAAGTGACATTCTTTGGTCTTCTCGGGTTTTAAGCCTCCCATTGGTTGAAATTTCTCTCTTCACGGCTTCTCGCCTCGAGTGTAAAGGGGCCCTGAGGGTCTTTCCTGTTAAGGTAAGAGGTGCTGAAAGCATCCCCATTCTAAAAGGAGATATGAACATTTAAGGGTGGGACTGTTTCGAACCTTCTACGGTCTGTAACTAAAACGCAAGATAAACAAAATAACAAGAAAGCTTTTTCAAAGAACACATCCACCCAATCGTAGATGAGAAAAAGCCGATACCATTCCAAATTGATGAATTTCAAAATATGAATCAAAATGGATTTTCAATGTCTTTCAAAAAAATTACTGAAAATTGTCTACATCAGATCTTCAAGGGAAAGCTTTTAGCATACTGTGCATCATTCAGGGCAATGAACTAGCAGATTGAGTAGCCAAAGTTTTTTTTAAATATGTCTACCACTGTCCAAGACAACAAGATTTTCCTTCACAATTATCTGGTACCAAATGTCAAGAGTGACAGACAATTGAAAAATTGTCGAAGGAAATTGAGTTTATTTTTAAAAATTATCGAAGGAAAATTTGAAAAATAATTTGGGTCTGCACCTTAAAACTAATAGTGAACACACATTGAAGAAGCAATCGAAGGGCAACAACGAATCCTGATTGGACCTTGGAAACTGATTCAAATTAGAACTGGAGAAGAAATCCGTCTTATTTGCACTTGAAGAAGAATTCAAACTCGAATTTGGAGAATGACTTCAAATTGTCCTTCTACTACAGTGTACTTGGTCTTTGGAGTATAAAAATGAAGAATCTATATCATAGAAAGATATATACGTTCCTACTCATGTACTCTTCCTAATTATTTCACCAGAACCGCCAGGACTGTCTAATCTTAAATCATAGAATAATTCAGAAATATTAGATCTTGAATTGGGAATTCTCGATGCTACCTTGCTGGTGCCAGCTGATGTCCTACTCTGTCTTAATGGGGCTCCCATCACTTGAGTGGGTGTTTGGAAACCACTCGGTAATTTCCCATTCCCAGATCTAGTCTTCTGGGTTGTACCCATGGGATCGCTTATGTATCTGCAAACAGGCATGAACCTCATTCAAACTTACCCCCTATTTCTCATGGTGAATAGCTCATTGCTCCTTGTAAACTACGCTAGCAAACAAATAAGACTCCGCGACAAAAAGAAATGGACCCTAAAGCTGTAACTAAGGTAGAGGTACCTTAAACCACCCCGACACCTAAAACCACTAACTTCTACACCTCCCTTTCATTTCAAGAAGGAAATGTAGGCTTTTATTACATGACTTATGCATCAATTGCTTAAAAGTTAAGTCATGTACCAACAACTTACATTTCCTCCCTAAAATGAAGGAAGGGTGTAGAAGTTGGTGGTTTTATATTCGTGGTAGTTTTAGGTACCTCTACCTTAGACGGTGCAAACATGATATAAAGTTCAACAACCAAAAGATAAACAATAGCTAACCTTGGATCTACAAAGAAGAGGCGAATCCGCTCATCAGATAGTAGCCAATGCTCCTTCTCTTCCTTCACTTGCAGCATACACAGCCTCAAGGCATACTGCACACTCACATTTGTAATAATCAGGAGATAACCAGAAGTCAGAGGTAACCCAAATGTATGTACGTCAGATTACAGAAAGAATAAAAACAAATAATATCATGAAATCCGTGTGAAGAAATGGAACATGAAATGGCTTTCAAAAGCTCTTGTAGAGAATTAAAATACTCCAGAATCGAGGCTCACCTCCAACATCCCCAACTTATACACTTTTGACCCAAAACTTGGCTCAGCATCCTGGGCATCCCCCTCTTGACTATCATGACTAGAGTATTCATCATGTTCACTTGTATCTTGTTGATTCAGTCCATTTTCAGCATCATTGTTGTCTTCAAAACACTGAAAAAACTCAACAATGATGTCTTAATCATACAAAAAAAGGCCAGAAACTAAGTGCCTTCCAGAGTGCTTCAAACTCATGTACGATACCTACAAACCGATGCAGCTAAAGTACTCGTTAGATGATTTGAGGTCATTCAAACGAGTGTGTGTAGAACCATTGGACTTCCTGCGCCAGAATCAGAGTACTCCAAACTAGAGCCACAAAACAAAAAGAAACCCAGGAACATTCCCTCTTCTTACACACTGCTCCAATTTGCTTCGATGTAAGATATTCATCTACATACCTGAATAGCATAATAGTTCACATCCTGCAGATAACCACGGAGTTCAAAAAGTCGTCAGTTGTAAAAACAGACAGTCGTCAAGATCTGGTCTGTGCAACTACGTTACCATGTGTGGTCCTCTCTTCCACGATATTTTGATGAAGGAGTGATGTGGACTTGAAAGTGGGAGTGTGCACAACAAATTCCGACAGATGCACTAGCAAAGACCAGATGATTGTACACAACACTTCATAATCAAATCCCATGGTGAGAACGAAACCTGAACAGAAGTACTTGCAGAGCCATCTTTATTAACCTCTGCAATAGAGCCACAACCAGATTTGTTAATTATTAATCTTAACCATCTCAGGTTATTTCCATTGGCTTTGTTAGACATTGGTGTTTCAGAATTTCATAATTTCCATGAATTCATCATAATGCTTTCTAAATCTAGAGACACGGTCTGTAGTGATTTCACAATTCACGGTTAGCAGAAAGCAAGAATTTCACCAAAAAGAGAGTAAGAATTACTGAAATTTTAACTTCTGCCTTCCATTGTCATGCTAACTTTCCATTTGTAAACGTAGGTTATGTTTCATGAACATGATAATTAAACTAGGTACGCTAGTAACGGACGACTCACCTTGTGTATTTGATGAGCCAGGAGAAACCAACGTGTCCACCAGTAATACAGCTTCTAACTCATGCTGGCCAAGTCCTAGAACATGTAGTGTGGATGAGCCTGACACCCCAAACATCCAAACCCCAGCAACTATGTTTAAAATTTCTCAGTTACAACAACCCGTGCTCTCTCGATATTGATACAACCAAGCAATTTGAAATAAATGCTTATACTGACATGACACTCGCTTCATTTAGGTCGCACATCTTGCTCATGAGGGAGGAAAGGGGCAAACCAACAGCAGAGATGTCCGATACTGGAAGGCGAATGCATGTAGGGAGGTCTTCAGCCTCAGATTCTTCTTCCTGTCAGCCATTCCCTTCAGAATTATTCATGATAATCCCTAGACTGCTTTAAAATTACATGAAAATTTCAGCGACAACAAAACCCTATATCCATTTTGAAACTTACATTTGTGATAGAAAGCTCAAACTCGTTGCTTCCCAGACCAGGTATTGTAGAAGCTTGCTTCAGGGTTATGCAGCATCTTATCATTTTCTCTTGCCAACGTGGCAATGTCAACTTTGTCTCGTACTTGTACAGCTTAGCACGAAGACAGGTCACTGTCCCTTGCCTACCACTGGCTGTACGAATCTGTTGTTCATAGACAAGTTTGCAAAGCATTAAAAAATGGAAACAATATAGGGACTAGAATACTGCTGCTCATACCTTGCAGCAATACCAAGCGACTAACAATATGGCATTTGATACACCACGGACTACAGCTAACACTTCTGTACAAAAACTTACAGATTTGATAAAAATAGATTAACTCGACATTTCGGAAATGGTTTTGCACAATGCATACCAAGTGACTAGACTCCATTAGTCTTGAAGGCGACAAGCCTGAGTCTGCTACTCTTAGAAGAGAGACAGCATTGACAGCCATCGAAAGATAAGGCAAGATTGAGTCAAGCCTACATCCACAAACATATATGCAAGGGTGTGTTATGCTGAGACATGGTAATCTAAATCCAATTTCTTGAAAATTTTATAATTCACATAATGAACAAGCCGTCTGTGGCACAACGGAAAGACATACCGTGTCATGAAACTCTGCAACCGGGCAACTGCATCAGCTTGTGAAGTTTTCACAATGCTCTGCAACAAACCAAGCAAATCAGTTTCTAAAGTTTTACAGCATTCTAGAACCTACCTACTATTAAAATTAACACGATGGTAACGGGAGCCATTACGTACCTCATTGTATGTCTGTGCCTCGAGCTCTTCTTGAAAACTCACAATGTCGTTAATGACGCGAAGTGCCATGTCTAATGCACCCTGATTTCAGCCAAACCGTAGAAAAGAAAGTCAACCAGCTTTGAATATTAAACCTAATCAATGATTCCGACGTTTTTTGTGTTTCTAATTTGCCCATGTACTATGTTCCAGATGTTTTAGAGCAATATGAAGATTCAGAACTGCAGTCAAGCGTGCGGGTACACACAAACCTGAAGTGCTGTATTGCCATGAAGCACATACTGCACGCACATGTCAACTGGTAAGCTCAGAACCTGCAAGCACGATGGAGAAGGATTAGTATCATTAAATCTCATATAATCGTAGTCAATTACTGCGATCTACATGCTTATTCTTGTCGACAACTTAGGTAAAGCATTGAACAAAAATCGTCATGTCAGTTGAATTGGCGTGTGTCACAGCGCCAGAATTGTGACATTCAAGTGCACAGAGTCTAAAAACTAAATCTGATATTCCAGATTGGCGCCTGGAAAAGTGCCAATCTCGTAAATTCAGCCATTTTAACTAATGAGACGATTAAAAATAAATCATTGAACCAACCATTCAGTGATTTTTTTTGGTCAGGAGACAGTTTAGCAGTTTTGCTACTTTTCCATGGCTTGAAGAGCAATCCAGGGCTCATTTTATAATAATATATAGGTAATATCAGGGTAATACACATGTGCTACCTAGGTGCTACTTAGGCATACCTGGGTGATGCCTAGGTTTAAAGAGCTACACATCGTGGGAAATCTGGCTATTATTCCTTCCTTTTTCAAAAATCCTTTGTATCAATTAACCAGCCCGAATTGTATGTAGCAATTTGGCTTACAATTAGCAACAAAAAATCACTAGCAACCATTGTCTAAATGCAGAAAAAGCTTTAACCTTTAAAAGGACATATGCTTTCCTAATTCCACACCCCAAATCTCTTTTAAACTCCATTTTAAGCATGATTTTAACTTACTTTGGTTCTAAAGAAGCATAGATCCCTCAAAGGTGCTCGGTTGGGAATTTTAAAACCCCATTTGGTGCAACGGAGAAGTTATGAGCATGATTCTCCCAAAATACTATCAAGCCCGTGGGACTTGCATTGTCCCTTAAGGGTTAAGACGAAGGCGGAGCAGATTGGAATTCAGATTCATAGCAACGGCAACTTTGACGAAATCAAGCACTCAAAACACCTCATGAAATGCAGCCACATGAAGAAGAAAGCCAATCAAACAGTATCCCGTAACTCAATCAAAAAGCGGAATCGACGACTCACCTGTAGCCGGGATTCAAGCTCCTTCTGCAGCACTTGGAGCTGCACCGAACAGCTCAATAGTAAGAATTCACGATAGAGCTTCACATACACTACCTGTTCAAGTTCAAGATATTGACTTCCACAAAAATCCTACAAGTTGCTGGAAAAAATAATTTCTCAACGTTACCGGAAAACGGAATTCTCTCGTTCGGACAATTTTTTAATTGCATTTTAGATTGTCTTTAATTAATTCTGTTTTAAAAGGCTCTGTTCCTAAGTTGTAAGTTAACATACAAAGGTTGAAAAACGTTAAAAAACACTCTAAATTAGAAACTAGAGAACGAGAATATTATACTGTAATTTCTCTAAATCAAACTGCAATAAATTCAAACCTGAATCTCAATCTGGCCACGGAACCGAACATGAAGCCGCGTGAAGAGTGAAGAGAGAGAGCGCTGCGCCACAGCCTCAAACGTCTTCTTCACCAACACTGAGCCTGCATATAATGCAGCTGCAGATCCTACGTCCATAGCTCCCTCCTCTTAAATCCTCCTCTCCTCAACAACACTCACATAAGGACCGTCCTCTCCACACCTCATTCAAAGCAATCGATCATTTCGAAACACCAGATCGCCACAGCCACGGAAAATACAAACAAAAAAATCAAAACTCCCACAAAATCAAAGCTCTAAAAATTGTGCACACCAGAAGCGTTTTGGAATTGTTTCTTGACATTAGTTTGCTAAAACCTTGATTAAATCCCCTGCTCTCTACGATTCCACAACAACCTTTCTGTAGAACAATTGACGTTCAAACCCTAACGATTCTAAAATCTTCGAAACAAAACGGAGCTCCAAATCGTCCCAGCACTTATGGCAATTGATGCAAATATATAAGGCCTGGCTTCCTTCAGCCCTAATCCATTGCAAGAGATGTTAGCTGTTCGGCGAGCTCGAAACCCTAATAAGCAGGATGACCGATCATTCGGCCAGAGTTCTGCAGAATGAAACAGCTTAACTTAGTCCGTGACGGAAATCACGATGACAATCACTCATCTCGTTGTGCGAGAAAGAGACAGGTTAGCGTAAACATTTGAATTTTTGAATCTTACGGTACTGCGGGATTAGTACTAATCAGTTCCGCTAATTGTAATTAACAGATTTTGGATAGATACTGCACCCGGTCGATAATTGATTATAAAAATTAATTATAAAAAGAGAAGCCCCAATTTTCAAAAAGAATATAAAATTTATGGTGAAAAATAGAATCTTAGAGAATATTTATAGAATTTAGGAAATATTTATATCATTCCGATAGAAATATTAAATATTAAACATAGGTTGTCAATCCTAATGGCCAAGTATAGTAAACAGTATTTTAAGAAATTAAAACCATTTTTGTGAGCTTTAGGTTAATAATTAGTTCAATGCTAATGTGTTCATCCACATATTGAATAGAAGATATCATATATCCATAATTTTGTCTTATTTTCATCTGCAATCTGACAATTTCATTCAAGGTAAAAATAAAATTTGAAAATTTATGATAAAAAGTTTCATATTTTTGACCATTTTTAACCAGAATATTTTTTCTAATGCAATCTGGCAATGTTTCGCCCAAACAAAACACCCAATTGTCGTGCTGGGACCCACCATTTTCTATAACATTGAGAATTACACTCGACTCAAAATGTACGTCCCATGTAGATTTAAAGTCATGGCTGATACCTTGAACAGGAGAAGCTGAAGATCCACATGTACCGTGCACGTAGATTTACTCATGGGCCAAGCCCGCCTTCGTTCACTCCGCCCAGGCTCTCCTCCAACACACACTCCAGGTCGTCTCTCGCTCTCTCGCATTTCCTCACTCTGTGTTCTCTCGCATTTTTCGCCTTCATTTTTGTGATTCTGGTTTTGCGATCATCTCGCAAGAGAGCTTGGGAGCTATGGCGGCAGCTGTTGTCGCAGCAGGGGCCCTGTCCACAAAGATGGAGGCTCTTTCGTGCGGCTCGTCATCTTCAATTTCGTCTTCATCGGGGGCGATGAAGGCGTCGTTCTTCGCCAAGCACCAGCAACAGCAGCTCATGACATTGCGGAGTCGGAATGCGGGAAGGCGGACCTTGGGCGTAGTCAGGGCGTTGGACGGAAACTCCACGACCACTACTACTACTCCGGCGGCGGAGGTTCAAGTTCCCGAGGTTCCGATCGAGAAGAGGTTCCCTGCATTTCCGACCGCGTTGGATATCAATCAGATTATGGATATTCTCCCCCACCGCTTCCCGTTTTTGTTAGTGGACAGAGTCATCGAGTATAACCCCGGAGAGTCCGCTGTGGCCATCAAGAATGTCACTATCAATGACAATTTCTTCCCCGGCCATTTCCCCCAGCGCCCTATCATGCCTGGTGTGCTCATGGTGGAGGTGAGCTCCACAATGCTTCTCTTTCATTGCCGATTGCAATTAGCGGAAGGTTTAGGTCACTCTGTCCTAGACGTCTGGATGATCATTGCGTTTCGTACTAATTGTCACGAGTGTGTAAGTTAGGGACACGACTTTTGCTCTTGACTATAGTTCCAATTTTTTTGATGTTCTTATTATCAGACTGGTCAAATTTTGATTGATGTTCTTGTTGGCGAGTTAAAGCGGATTCTAATGTGTCACAGAATGCGTTCTTGCGCAACAAATGCAAAAGTTCTGAAGTGTCAAAGTTTTATTGTAGACGTTCTAAATCTGCTTCTTAGACAATAGGTACGTATTGATTTGGAGATCATCAAGGGGATTATGGTACATATCTGATAAGGGCCACTTTCGAGTTCCTGGCGATTTTAGGTGTCCCTACTTTACATATTGGTCCTGGTGAGATTGTTAAGTTACACACCTTTAGTTTGCTACAATGTTGAAGCGATTTTCTGTGTTATTTAATATTGGTGATAGCACATTGGGACTACGATCTATTGCTACATAATTTTTGTGTTTGTACAGGCTATGGCACAAGTAGGAGGCATCGTGATGTTGCAGCCGGATGTGGGAGGCTCCAAGGAGTCGTTCTTTTTCGCTGGAGTGGACAAAGTGCGCTTCCGCAAGCCGGTCATTGCAGGAGATACCCTATTGATGAAGATGAAGCTGACCAAGCTGAACAAGAGGTTCGGCATTGCAAAGATGGAAGGTCAAGCCTATGTCGGTGGCGAATTAGTGTGTGACGGAGAATTCATGATGGCTCTTGGCAAGGCGGAATAGGCGATAACGACAACATGACTGGTGCATGATTCTTTTGCTTTTTTTGTAGAGTTTCTTCTTCTTGAACGATAGCGATTATGATTGCAAGGACACATCCTATTGTCATCTACTCTTGTAGAATGAGAAATATTTTTCCAGTTGGTTAGCGTTCCAAGTGAGAAGCTACGTAATTGTGCTTCAGAGGTTTGTGGTATGCTATAGGCTTTTCTTGTGAGCATCTTTTTTTTTAACGAGAGTGAGGTTCTTAAACTGCTGCTGTGTGGTAGCTCTGCTAAATCTCAACCTTGCAGTGTGGTTGAAGTTCTTCAAAGCATGGTGTACTATGATTGGCTTCAGATATGTCCCCTAATTTCATCCTGCTAGCATATCAATAACCATGGACAGGAGTTTCTTTAGACGCAATTGCAAACATTCGGCATCTTTAACTCTCAAGAATAGGTCACAAGCAAGGTGTATGGCTTGGGGTATAAATTATCTTTGTATATCATAATTTAGCTACCCTGATATCTTTTTGTGGTGTGGTCCTAAGTAATTCTAAATTCCTTCATTGGTTGAAAGGTATATGGAGAGTTGTTGCTGCAACACTGAAGTGCCCTAGGCCTGAAAAGTTGACACTACCCGTGGTTCAAATATTTTAACCCTCGGTCTAATTTTTTTGAAATCATCGGAAATGCTGCACCCTATTTGTGCCAAATTAGATTTATCTTGCCTTCCACGGATCATGCATAGGAAGCTTCCCTGTCTCACAAGAATGATTTGAAACACCTGCACGTATATTTTTTCTAAGTTTCTACAGTATTTGGTCAATAAAAAAGCTTGTACGCTTACTATCATTTTTGCTTCATGTTTAGGACCACAACACTCACAGGAAGTTGCACAATAATGGTTCTGCAACATCAATCTTGCTGAGGACCTTCTTAGCAAGTGGGTGTACAGTACAGTAAGCATGACTTGGGCTAAATAACTATTACCACTGGTCTGTCAATAGAAATGCTTCAGTTGCCAGATGTCACAAGTTTCATTAAAACAGTCACGCAAGTAACTTACATATACAGCCAATGCATTCCTCACCTGCAAGTGTCAACCCACTAAAGGTCTTTCCTAAGGAGCTTCCCCCAAAAGGGCATATTTCCTACAGAAGTTTCGACCTAAGCTAGAGATACTGCAGCTTATTTCTACAGTATTTCACTTTTAAAAAATGGGTTATAGTCCACTAAAAAAATTGGGTGTTCTACACTGTCACAGACGCATTGGGCTGAAAGTGAGCCTCAGACACCACGTTGTGAGATGCATAATACAAAGGCCAGTTATGGGCTCTCATTGATGAGAACAGTTTGAAACCCGGGACGAAGTTGGTGAGGCCTTGGAAAGGGCAGGGGGGAAGCTTGAGCTCATCAGAGAGATCATCAGCCAAGACATGGAAATCTTTGTCAAGGAGGAGCAAGCCTAAACCATGACGAACCGAAACGCACCTGTAATTTGGAAAGGCAGAGCTCCATTTATGGAAGAAACTCTCAAACAAAATGGCATCTTCTTTTTTCTGCTCCGTGGAGGGATTCAAAGTGCACAGCGAGACGCCCTTGGTACTCTCATCGTCGTCCTCACGCACCACCATGTGCACCTGCCCCTTGCACGCCACCACTTGCATTTCGATCCGGCACCCTAAACCCCGGGCCTCGCATCGGTACAACAGCTTCTCTCTGAACACGCCCTCGTAAACGTCGTACATTACGATTCCCATCACGCTGTTGCGTTCCTTGGCCACGAAGTAGAAGAAGTTGTCGCAGCACGCGCCTACTTGCGGAGCGAAACTGAGCTTGTACTTGCGCTCGATCGACGAGATCTTCTTCTCCACGGTCCACTGTTGCGTGAGAGAATCGTACACCTCCATGTGTGCACCGTTCGTCCGCTTTGTTAGCACCAGGATTTTGTAGGAGCTTGTGAATCGGTTGTAGATCATGTGTGTCAATAGCCAGCTTTGGTGATTCCCCTTGTGCATTGCTGGAAGCTCCCTGCAGCTTGAAGTCACCGGGTTGTACACGAACAAGCTCGCGATTCCTAGCGCGTTCACGTCTCGGAAACACAGCAACCCTCCGTCACCTGTTGTCAGAGCAACCCTTGAGGTCAATGGAGAGAATGACCTAAATTTGCACAAACTTTAAGAGGAATCTAATCCAACAAAATTTTTTTTATCGAAAATGGACATTCGATGAAGGAGAAACAAGTCCCCAACGTTGCAGCCATCCAAGATTGCAAAAAGTCACTTTCACCATGTGTACTAAAATAATTCCCAAAAGCTCATTACATCTTGGATTGATCTAAAAATCCTACCACATAAACGAGACTCGTAGAGGAATCTAATCCAACAAGTGTTATTGAAATCAGACATCAGATGAAAAGTTACACGTCTTCGAAAGAGAATTAGGGCTTCTTACCTGCGATGCAATCTTTGGCTCGCGGGTCCAGTCCTTGCATTGGTGGCATACACAGCCACCGATTCGAGGTGGAGTCATAAGCGGTGCAGATGTTCACGCCCTTCACAGTAGCAAACAAAAGAAAATACTGGTTCCGTGAATCCAGAAGCTGCCAGGAGTTCACAGAAGCCCTTGCCTCCTGAAATCGTTCCGAGAATACAAACTCCTTGCAGTGCTTGTTCACAGCGCGACATTTGAACAATCCAGGAAACGGCAGAAACGAAATTACTCTCTCAAACAAATCCTCCGGAAGCAACTTCCAAAGCGCATGGTCCAGGTCTCGGCCTTTGGGACATAATTTCCTCTTCTTCACGGGAGGCAACTCGTCCAAGTTGGAGTAATTGGAAACAGAGTTGAAATGTGCACTCCGAAATCGGCTGGTACTTGGCTGATAGTGCCGCACTTGGTAACTCATCTTGCTCTAAAACTGATACCAAAATGATCAACCAGTGCTACGGAAGGAAGGAAGAGAGAAGGGCGAATTGTTCCGGGCGTGGTTACAACAGAATTACACAGGGAACCTTGTCCAGTGAACATTAATGCCAAACTGCTGTTTAGAGCAAGTTTTGCAAGTGGTTGTTCAATTCAGCAAGCGATTACCAAGAATTCACTAACATTCTTGTACCCATTGCTGCCTGGTAATATGGTCAGGGTTCCTTGCGTGATTGGACATCGATTCTCTCATACTCAAATAAATCGTCGTTGCCACTTCTACACTGCAAGTCAGTCAGTGGGGAGTTGACCCGATTGATCAGCGTGGAGAGGAGAGGAGAGGCAATTGATGCACGTGGAATGAGTGAGTGCCAGAAAGTTTCGTTTTTCAGGAGTTATGTGCCTTGACGGCAAAAAGAAGTTGTAAAGTAAATTTGGGGTAAATACTAAGGCAAAGACTCGCGACTAGCTGCTTGTTTGGAATGTGACACTCAATAGTGTAACCTAGTTCAAGACCCTCAGAACCAAAGATTTTTTTGGGCCAAATGTAACTACAAGTGTTCAAGATTGAAGTCCTCATATGAATTTCATTTTGAAAGGTTCTGAAATTTCAACACTTCAATTGAAAGGCATGTTTAGATTTAGGATGTCAATGGTGAATTTTCAATGAAATACAAAATTTACACTAAACCTATATATGCATGATTTACATGGTGCATGCCTCTAACACCAAAAAAAAGATGATGAATCAATCATCTAAATCCACTTCTTGAAGTAATAATGTGCTACGCTTGTTGAATTTTGTGTTCATTTTCCCAGTGTCAAAATTTCCTTTCCCAAAAAGTCATGTTAGAAAAGGCATTAAAACCTTTAGAATTCTGGCAAATTTTCTCCAAAATCTTACCTCATTTTGGGAATTTGTTACTTTTACACTAGAAATAAATGGGCAAAAAAGTGGATGAAATGGCCAAAGCCTTCTCTAAAAAATACTAAACTCACCTATTAGGATGAAAAATCCTTATAATAGATAATTTGAATATATACATATGGATGATTCTATCCATTTTTTATTTTATTTTTCATTTTTTCCTTACATGGCTACATTTCAAGAATCAAGGGCCGGTGTTTGTCGCTCTACGAAGGGTAAATCAAGATTGGTTCGTTGCTTGAGGCTTTTGAATGGCTTCAAAATAGAAAGAAGGGTAGAAGGGAGGAGGTTAACTTAATAATTATGAAAATTTATAGCATAATAGAGCAATGGGAGTCAACACCCTTTTGCAATAGAACCACAATCTAGTTACAACTAAAAATGAAGTTTACTTAGTATTGACACGGTAATTTCAAAATTCATATAACACAAATGACATTCCTTCATTACGTAGAAAAGTAGAGATAAATGAAGATTCAATTTTGATTCAATTTTCAAAAAGAGTGCTCCATTGCATTGTTCTATTATGTTGTATTACATGATGCCAATGAGAGATTATGTTATATTACATGATGCCAATGAGAGATAGCCGAGGAGATAGCAAGACAATTTTAAAATGAGAGGGTAACCCAAAATAGAAAGAAATGAAAGCAGAAGGAGAGAATGTACAAGAATAGAAATGGCAAAGCACGACCGCTTTGGGCATCTTATCTCTGGCATACAAAATTCTGAAATACAAAATTGTGTTTGAAGGGCACTCCAAACTTCAATTTGGAACACTAGCAGCCACAATTGCAAAATCTTTTTTGAAAAGTCAGCTCAAAGAGGAAAGTTTTAGCAAACTCCTCTTGAACTCATATTGAAATATAAATAGATCGAAAACTAGTTCATGATGAGTTGAGAGACAATCCAAAGCAAGCCACTGTCATTATTCTCCAAACCTCACAATGACTCCCACATCTTCTACCAAACCTTCAAGCCCATGGTCCACAAGGGGACAATCTATGACACAACACTATTCAACCCAAGTATAGCTCAAAAGAGAGGTTAGAAGTAGAGCAAAAAGGGAGGTTAGATGGGCTTCTTTTCGGTTAACTCTATTGTTCAGTAGGAGTTCTATGGTTTGATTCAAGAGAGGTTAATGATACAGATTTCCCAAAATGCTTAATACCATCCTTTGGATAACTTGTTTGTGTAGCACACAAAATTAATACTCAAACCGTTCCATAATAGATGGTGCTTTTGAAACAAACCAAAAAATTAAGCAAACTATGATTTCATCAAAATCACTGAATACAATAAGTTTCTAATTCGGAACATTTATCTGTGATAGCAATATCATATTGTTTCGATAGTATGTGTGGCATTTGACAACATGGTGATGTTTATTGCAGTGTGTTCTTGGATGCAATGAACATATACTAGCATTGATTTAGCTAGCTCATATGTTGTTTGTGATCCACTTATGAGCAAAGAAAAGCTTCACAAACAAAAAACACTTGCACATGTGCACTTGTCTTGTGAATCTTTTATGTTAGAATTTGTAATTTAACAACTTCAAATTGAAAAAATGATTAGCATCAAGTAATTTGGAACAATTTTTTTCTAAATTAAAGCATCATCTATTATGGGACGTTCAAAAATAGACAACAGACATGAACCGTTGAAACTCACTCCCAATCATTTCTGGGGGAATATTTGAGTTATCCGTGAAGTCACCTTGGATTTGAAGAATCAACAAAGAATTTTGCTTTATTATACTCTTATTTGTTCACTTTAAAAGTGTGGAAGATTTTGTTGGTCTATGATTCGCCACCTAGCGAACGAATATTTATTTTTTTTGAAAAAATAAAGTTCGCCTCTCAAAAACTGAATTTCTCAATTTTCGTTTTTTAGCAAAAAATCAGTAAAAATGACCTTAAATAGCTTAGAAATAACAAAATATTGCAAAAACTAATTTATTCTATTTTCGTTTTTCTGTCTTCAGAATTTTCTAATTTTTACGTTTTTTTATTTTTAGAATTATTTTAGGACGAACATGCTATGGTACTACGGTATTAGGAGTGAAGAAATAAGAATATAATAAAGAAAAATTCATGGTATCTTCTTCAAAATTTGATGAACTAAACGGATAACTCAATTAACTCTATGAAGTACTCCTGAAGAAGACAAAATGTGAGGAAAAGGAATCTGAAAGCTGTACTGTAGATAGAAAAAAAAAAGCACATGTGGAAGGATGTGTAATACCTCGTGCCAGCCAGTGACCAGGTTACGTCCACCAACGCATCTGGAGATGTCTGATTTCAAATCGGGTTTCAAATGCACATCAATTACTTGCTAAGTTGTAGAACGACAATATGCGCATACGACCAAGTCTACTCAGCGACCAAAACCAGACACAATGTACCAACGACACTTAGATCAATTATGATGAAACTAATCACAGATCTCTCAGTATAGTACTGAGCCCTAACACTTACTAGGAGTAGTCAAGCATAGGATGGTACACCAGTTAATCAAAACCTGAAATTTCAAAATTCGAGGACTGGGGGCAATGGTCTAATAATGGTACCGGTGAGACTCGTCTCACTATGTGCGACTTATGTCTAACTCATTTTATGTGTGCTAGAAATTTCGTTTTTAACACCATGTATATAGCTGCAGCCATGGCACCTATAACACCATCTATTTTTTGTAATTTTCCAATGATTTTTTCTTACCAAAAGAATATTTCTCAAAAATCACACTATTTTTGAAGGGGTACCCATATCAGGCCATCACCCGAGGTCCCAATTGCAAACCCAGTGAGTGCTTCACACAAATGTAGTGGGGGATTAAAAGCATGATGATCTAGGAATTCCTTTCCTTCACGCTGGTATGAAGGCGGCCAGCATTACTTGCAGATGTTGTGTTAACTATTTATTAGTACTTAATAAATCGTTCTCTTTCACATGGAACCCTCAAAATTTGACCCCGGGGCTAAACTTGGGGGTGGTGGGGGGGGGGGGGGGGGGGGGGGGGGGTGGGGGGGTGTAAAAGTGAGGGATTTTTACCCCGGGGAATTTTTTTTGCCCCCATGTCGGTCAAAAGGACCATGGTTTTGCCCTGGTAAATCATTTTTTATCCCGGTAAAGGTTTCAGAAAGGGAGTTAAAGTTTAACCCTTAAACGACAACCCCTGCCCGAGGGGCTGGGTTTTAGTCGAATTTTTGAACGTACAGTACGCCTGGTCAACTATGTTCAACCTCAAAGGTATCATTCGGCGCTCGGCGTAGGCTGCGCAAGGGTTTCCAATGTGCGATCAATCAGGTCTTGCATTGTTGACATTCGATCTCAAGTGCACCATTCTCCCTTCTATTCACCACATCACAGTATAATCACATCCAAGATTTGGTGTCAGAAGCTATCCTCTACACACCATTTAACCGCTATAATCACCCTCTAGATCGTGTGTGAATCAATCACAATCACTATACATGGGTAATCACTTCTGTCCATATACTGAGCCATTCCTTAAATTAGCTATAGAGTGACTTTTCTGTGATTTTCTTCTTGAATCCTAAGTGTTAGCCCAAAAAAAACCTTGAGAAAGAAGATTGTGCAAAAGTTTTAGCTTATGATCATATTTTGATAGAATTTCTTCTTGTTTTACTATTTTCCTTCACAAAATCTAGCTATCTTCACAAAAAAATACAAAAAAGATTTGGCAATTTTTTTCTTTAAATTCATTTTTTTTTCCTTATCAAAAGAAAAATGCCTTATTTTTTTGAGAGAAATATGGCAATATTTAGCCCCAAAATGAAAACGCTAGTCCTGCTACAATATGGAGACTTAAGTAAGTGGACACTTAAGCCGCCAGCAAATGTTAACCCTTAAATAACAAGAGGGCCTGGGCGGGGCAGCCCGAAATGCATCTAATTTTTTGGAGAAAATTTTATTTATTTATTTATTTATTTTTGTTTTTGGTTTTTTTGGAAAACGGCTCTGCTGACTAGCATTGTTGCGGCACTGTAGCACTGTGGCACTTTTCAAAAAACGACCTCAACTACCCCAGCCTCAACTCCTGCTCATTTTGATAACTTCAATTGCTTGCCAATGTTTCCACAATCTCCCAAATGAGGTGCAAATTTGGATTTTAAATCGCTTTTTCAGTAGCTTTCCAATGCACCAATCCTTTCTTGATTTGGTTGAAAAATCCACTTTTTTCTTGATTATTCTCTCATAAACAAGCCCATGGAGCTTACCTTGACGTTTAAGGGTTCACTCGCCCATCAATGAGAACTGTTTGAACACAGCAAGAACTTTGTACAACTTGTGTACGGTACTGAGAACATTGCGTTCCCATGAGCAGATACCTTCTCATTGGTGCATCTTTCTAAGGCCAGCCTCCCATACCCTCATTCTCCTCGTAATGTTCATTGTATATTTATTTCATCTAAATGAAACTTAAAATAATGCAAATCTTGTTCTTTTTTTTAAAATTGTTTTCATTATTTCTCAATTCAATTTTCCAAAATAATCTTGAAGATCCTTAACATTCCCTAATGCAAAAAATTATGTCAAAAGGATCCAAATTCCTTGTAACCACTTTTTGGTACAGTGCAATTAAAACCTACTTTTCCACTTTGAATGCTAAATTCTCAAAATCTGTGCAATCAAGTTACTTAGAGCAGCTCCACTGCAACCCTCCTAGGGCCCTCCCAACTCCAGAAGTAAATGAAAAGTGCTCAGGGCCCTTCCAAAATGGCTCTTGACTCTGTATCCTAGCGTGTCAAGAAATGGCCCTCCAAATCACTATTCAGTTGACTAAATCCCCACATTCTACTTGTGATTGGTCCATTGAATATTTAATGTGCACTTTTGATGTGTGAGGGCCCTCCAAGGGTGGGGGAGTTTGAGTACAAGGGCCCTTCAAATGTAAATGAATAATTTGAGCGAGTCATCTCTGGCGTGTAGGAGTGGGGATGCTCTTAACTTTTTACAACATCCTTGACACCAGTCAAACCGAACATCCTCAATTTATGATTGAAAAACCACTCTTGTTAATTAATTAATTAAAATTGCTCAATGTATTCAAAATATTAGTTATATTGTAATTTTGGAGCAAAACATACTTGTCTTTGAATAGAATTTAAAAGGCCTAAAATGGTAGCAGTTTAATTCATAGTAAAGTCATAAATTTAATGTATAACAAAATCAGAAATTTTTAGATATTAATACCATTGGATGATATTAAAAACTATTGTATAATATCACATTAATCCTTAAAGGGCTGATGGGGACAGTAGATACGTTCGCGTATATTTGACATTTGTTGTAAATAGAAAGTTCCAAATTGAGACCCCAATGGCCCATTACAATTATGTCGACGTGAATTTTAACTTCACTTTTTATCTTAAACCCATAGGAGGTAGGGAACCATGTCAAATACAAATAAATATTGGTGTATAACATTGGTCAAAAAGGGCTTTTTGGATCTTTAAAGGTTTGATGATAACTTTATCTTATAGGTAATATTATTTTAGTGATCTTTAACCTTATTGAAAGGTTCAACAAAGTCAATACATACCTTTGGATGATTTCGCCCTACGGGTGTCATAGTTTTGAACAAAAAAGTGTGTAATGTTGTAAATCAATTTATTTAATGAGGTAATATAATAAATAGGGAAAATACCCAAAAAAATTAACGTCCTAAAATTTCAATCTTTTGAAATCTTTTGGAATCTTTTCAATATATTTTATATTATTTTGGAATCTTTTTGCTAATGTCATATTATTTGATTGCGAACCATGTCCAACCTATATTCCAGCCAAACCACATGTTCCATTTTAATTAATCAGCCAAGTTTGTTAGAAATGTTTTAGGAACTTGCCATTTTAAGGGGCGTTTAATGTAATGGAACAAAAATTATCGCCATAAACCTCTAATATCTTCCTTACTTACAAAATCTATAGGAATCTTTTTTGAATACAATACCTTCATGTTTTAGGAATTCACGAAAAATATTTCCATCACTATATCTTCAATGAAACATATCAATTAAGGCAATAATGTATATATTCTACATCATCACCCTACGCTATGTATTACATTTTGGTCCAAATACTATTTTATTTCATTGTTGAAATTTTTATCATACATACAACCTTAAAATACCTTTTTATTATGGTTAACTTTTTGACGAAAAACCAATTTCAATGACCACTGGAAAAAATTTAATCACCAAATTTCGTTGTTATGTGATGTCAGATAGTACGTTGCACACTACGGTGTCCCTCTTTTTTGGTCATGTTTGTAGTTTTTGGCCTTTTCATAATCATACAAGCTCATTATAAGATTATTGAATGGAAATAAACTTATAGGACTATGAAAAGTAATTAATATTCATACCTTAAAATACAAATGTGATATTCAATTTAAAAAAATAAGTTGCTAGATAAGAGAACCTTGTGCATTTGTAATATTTTTGATGCAGTCACAATGCATTGTTTTTGACAAATGCACTTCGTTTGTAATGCAATTTTTGGAATTTAACCTTCAAACTCATTGAACACATAGAATTTTACTTATTGTATTCCTTTCCGCAATTTTTTATTTAAAAATATTCTCAATATTGCAATTTTACTTTATATAGACATCTTTTAGAATTTTGGTATTTTAAGCATGTAAAAATAGATTTAGAGAAACTCAAAATCATTATAGTAATCTATATGAGACATTACAGATTGGCTTTGAGTTAAATTTGCAAAAAGATTTGCAGAGTATTCATTGTTCAACTTTCATGTTTGTATTTTTTTGTTTGAAAGGGTACTTTCAAATATTCATATTTTTTAATGTAAAGCCTTTAGAAAATAAAGAATGTATCTTTATATTTCATATACATCAATCCCACTATATGTTTAGAAAAATTAGTTCAAAATCACCAATGATTTTTAATATGTTTTGAAAAAGAGTGATTTTGACTAAAATGCTAAATGTGTGTTGCATGCACGTTCTTTTGATCATCGAATAGGTACACTGTACCATACAACTACCCCGTCACGCTAGACATTTTAAACATCCTACCTTGAAACACCCCTTATAAACCTCATGTTTTGGCTATGCAACCCTTCCAAAGTCCATACACTTTTGTCAAAAATCTAAAAGGAATGAAGCTATAGACGATGAAAACAAATAATTTGAACATGAGCATTCCAAGGTTGTCTCAAGTAGGTCCTTTTTTATATTGATTCACAATACACTTAATTCGAATATTTAACCAAAATCTCATTTCAAAATTCAAAACTGTTGCTTATATAACTATATTTGAAACACTTCATCAAACTTCTCAACAAAGACATCCATTATTTCTTGAAATGTAGGTCTCTGAGAAGGGTCCGTATGCCAACATTTGGACATCAACTCCTTCATCCACGGTTTCAAATGTTTTGGTAATTTTGGTCTTTTACCTTCAATCACATCTTCCAAGCTTGTCTTTCCATCCTCAATGTCTTCAAACGGTACAAATCCCGTTATGATTTCATAGCAAGTCATTGCGTAACTATACACATCTGACTTTAGAGAGAATACCTCAGGCGTTGTGGACAAAGACCGATTTTTCAACACTTTCAAAATCTCAGGTGCTCTCCAATACCCCGTGCCCACAATTCCAATCGAACATTCAAAATCAGCAACATAACAACGAACTTTCCCTTCCATAAATTTTGAATCAGACTCTTGACCATCCAAAGGCATCGAGTTATCAGGATATGCACTAATAAGCACATTAGAGGCTTTCAAATCTCTATGTAAAGTGCCTTCGATGTGCAAACTTCCCATCCCCTTTGCGATTTCCCCCATGATCATGAACATACTCACATCAAGATAGTTGCCATTTGACATCATAAAAGGTGGGCGTTGGTTGCCATTGTGTTGCATTCTCACATCCAACAACGTTTGCAAATCTCCCCATGCCAACACCATATGAAAGGCAAACCTTCCATCTTTCAACAACGTTCCACTATATATGGGTTGACAAAAACGAGGGCTCCCTTTCACAAAATTTTCATGACTTGGATTGAGTTTGTGGAGCAAAGTAAGCGGCCATTGTTTATGTAGATCCGCCAATGAATTCTGGCCTTTAAACACCTTTAAAGCATGAAGTTGAGATAATGTAAGATTCTCTCCATCAGACCCCATAAACTCCTTGACTTCATAGATGATGGCTTGCCCACCCTCTCCAATCTTCTTTCCCAACACCCATCTACTATCAACATCTTCAATCTCAAAGAAATTTCCAACAGGGTCCTCCTTTTGAAGAATCTTGATGAATGCCACGTTTTCTTCATAGAGTTTAAGATCTATACTTCCTGCCTCTTCCTCTGTCTCACTCACCCTCTTTAAATCCGAGACCAAGGATGATTCTTCCAGAATGTGCTTTGTCGTGTTCTCCATGTTGTGGGAATTTGTTGACAAATCAGTAGCATTGCAGCTCTCGAACTCCAGCTCAGTCCAATGGTCTTTCGAAGCTTCAAGTGCAAAATCCACCTCACTCAAATGCATTCCCTTCACGCGCTCCATGACACCGAAAATGCGTGCAGAGTAGTATTGCGTGGAGGAAGATGAACAACCATGTATCTCCTTGATGACATTGCAAGGGACTCTTGCTTTTCTGGCCTCAAAAAATATAGACCCCTTCAACACATCCGTAGTGTTGTTGGATTCCATCTCGAGCCTTAACTATATTTCCTTTCAATCCTTTGATTTGACTAGCTCTTTCTGCAACTACAAATTCCAAATGTCACAACTCAAGGACTATATACTCGACATAAACAATGAGTTACGAATAGGTTACGAAACAAAATGTCAAGTTCAAGTATCAATTCACAACATTCCAACTTGGCTTTTTGATGATCATAGGGCTCACAAAGAGGAGATAAGTTTTGCGTTCCATTGCTTTTGACTTCATGATGAGAGAGATAGTCACACAATTGCTTTGAAACTTGAAACCACAATAGGATGGATTGATTTGCAATCACAAGAGCCCCAGGATAAACGACAAAGCGATCAAAAGCAAGAAATCTTTTAAAACTCACTTTGAATTTAACAATTTCATCACAGGCAAAGCAAGAGTCTTATGTGACCAAAAGCACTCACCAGCTCTACAATGGCTCAAAATAGCAGTGAGAAGTGATCAATTTTCTTGTAGGGAAGACCAACAACCGACGTCATAATCTCATGCATACCTCTTTCTACTGTCTGTTCTTCTCCCACTTTCACGCCACCGCTCCTCTTCCTTCAACCCTCAATCTCCTTTGCCGTCTATCTATACTCATGAGGCGTTTTAAAACCTCCTCATGGCCACTCTGGTTCTGCTCTCTGGCGCCTACAGTAGCAAGTAAATCCAGATGCGGCGGAATGAGTGAGTGAGCAATCGGCGCTTGGATGTGCGGAATTCGGAGTGGTTGTGAGTGAGGAATCGAGCCAGCAACCAACACGAAGCAAACCAACGCAACACAAAGAGAAGAGGAGAGGAAACTAAGTAACTTAAGGCAAAGTGGAGGAGAACAAGGGAATCACCCGCACACTCACGGCAGCCAGTTGTTCCACGCATGCGCATGGAATACTGCATATAGCCTATGTACGTAGGACCAAGCTACACGCCAGCCGAAATTGGAACTCATCTGTCTTCAGTTTAGCATTTTCAGTAGATTCTGTGTCAACTTTCTCTTCGTAAGGTGCTTTTGGGCCTCCTTCCATGTGGGGATCGGTTGGGTGGAAGGCACTAAGACAAGAATTGGGGTCTCAAGAACCACCCATGCTCCACCCATTTCCATACAAATGAAATTTATACTCTTGAATCCTCCTGTTTCCACCCATTTCCGTGGAGCTTCCTCCTTTTGAGGACCGGCCACCCACACCAATCCCCACATGGAAGCCTGCCCTTAGCTCTTGTGAGCTTAGCTCTACCTTGGAATAGGAATCATTGCACAAGAATCGTTGTAGCGGATTCTAGAATAATGGACATGTCAGGTCATTATTTACCTAAACAATGATGATGGAAGGTTGGAAGTCCACAGTAGCCCTGCTTCAAGAATCACATGATTTGAAATTTTTATCTTTCATGCAGCCACGACAAAAGGGTGGCAGAAGCAAACCATGACTTGAAGCAACCATGATGCATCTTGGTCACCTGTCCAGGTCTGGCTGTGACTTGTTCTAAGGTAACGGGTGCTATTTCCGACTGGGTTCTATTTCCGACCCCTACTGGTTGGGGGATGGGTGTCAGAAACCAGCCAGCATGGTTTTTGATAGTGTCCAAGAGTGTTCTAATTTCGTCCATGCTTGGAATAATCAAGAGCTTCTGATTGGTGTAGAAGCACTCTATTTTCAGAATCCAACCTCTCATGAAAACCATGACTCTATGAGCGGTTACTGGTCACTCTACACTTTCAAACTTAAAAAATCATAGAAAATTGTAGAAATGCTCAAAAAATGTTTTTTTTTTTTGGGAATGCCTTTGCAATAGCTTTGCAGAGCATCCAAAAATTATAAAAAAATTCTTTCACAAGTCTAAGTATGCAAATCTGAAATTCAGTCGGAAATAGAACCCGTTACCTTATTTCACTCACACTCTAAGCTTGGCAGATACTGCACAACAGACCACAAAAGTTAATAAAATTATCTCCATACTTAATAAATTTCAAATTTTCCCCCATGAGATGTTTGGAATACAAGACGTGTTGGGTATAGTAAGCCACCCGATTTATGCTACTATGTACCAACAGTATACATTTGAAACTTTAAAATATACAATGCAGATTAACTGAAACATGATGGCCACAAAGAAGCTGGCACAAATAGTCTTGTAATCCATATAAACAGTCTTAACAATTGAACATTGTTGTGTCCGGATTATGCACATCGAATGCAAGCAAATGGTTCTTGCAATTTTGTTAAAGCATGGATGACTTTCATCCAAGATTTGTTAGAACGAGGTTCAAGTCCTAAGTCTGTGTAACAACTTCAGTATAAAATTGATCATTTGATAATTGTATAAGTGGAATTGAATCAAAGTATGTCTAAACTCTTCAAAAAGGAGTGTTTTTACAATGTAGAGATTTCAAAATAAATTGCATGGTAGTATGTTTCTATTGCATAGATGCTAAGTTGCTATTTTCAAGCCTCAAGCATTCAAGGGTTGATGTATTGTGTTACCCTTGGGTGTTGACCTTAGTTGCTTCTCTAAAACAAGAATGGATGGTTATAAGGTAGTTGTACCCCATTCCCAAATGAATAAGAAATACGGATATGAGACATTGATATTATTATTTAGTATTATTATTTTTTAGAGTTAGGCAAGAAGAAATAGATTTCAACACAAGTTGAAACATTATCTTTGGATGAAGAATGAATTGGTTATAAATTTTCAAAGTTGAAGCATGGCACATCCCATTCATGTCACATAGGTAGAGTTGTTTATGTCTAAAGAAGAGTTTAAGGCGCCCGTTGGTAATGGGGTATCCACCTTACTCTTGCATAAAGATAGACATACAATAATGTAGTGCTTTAGTATGACCAATAAGGTACAAGTACCTAATTGCTACCTGTACCTACAATGCCACATCCTAAAATCTCACGCCATGAACACATGTTGACTAGTATAGCCTAGTGCCATTGGCTAAGTGTTCTCTATGCTTTAGCCATGCTTCTCCTTTATTTTATTTTTAGAATAATTTCTCCAATTACGATGACGAAATTTGATTAAAAACCACAACTTTTACACAGTAGGTTCAAAAGCAACAAAACAACTTCGGTGCACCCCTTCTCGTCGAGAGCTTTCCAACAATACGAAGAATGCAACCACCAAGCACATGTCCAGAAGATCTTAACATAACAAACAAAACAAAACAAAACAAAACAAAATACCTTCCTTAATAAATAAATGTATAGATTTAGAGAATGTACACCACTTCAACATTAGAAATCGTATCAAATTTAGATCATCCACCACTAAAACTTCAAACACTTGTACCTTTTGAATGCAATATCCAAAGAAGGCATACTTTGGTGCAATGGAATCCCCTTGCAATCACAAACAAGAATCAGTAAAAATTTGGTCAATTCAATAACAATAGGAACCTGATATCAGAAATCTTTTGGTATACAGATACAATGAAATGATCCAATGTAAAACTGACTGAGCTAAAAGCCCCACTTTGTCTCTCGCCTTCTAAATTCTCATGTTGACTTCACTCTATTGTGCATCCAACATTAAATTGATATTTCAAAATGAACACATCAACAAAGGAACCCGCATATTAACTCCCTAGTGACATTTGCTCAGTAGAAATACAAGTCTCCCATCAAGTTTCCTGGTTGAGGCCTTGTCCTTGGGAGATGTCTTTCAGATTTTGTTCCTCAAATTTTGCAGGGTGCAAAGGCCGCAAGAAGGTGTTGATCGACACCGCAGGAGAGTCATCTAGCTCTTGATAATAGAAATGGTTCTGTAAAAAAAACAAAGAGGCAATTTTTTAAAAAAAAGAGGCAATTTTTAAAAAAAATACTCATACAGATCAAAAATTACTTGTTCATAAACATCTGAGACAAAGGACTGTTTAACTATGATGCTATAACCAGATTGTGGGAACGCAAGCCAAATAGAAGGCTATATAATATAAGATGTTCCAAGAGCCTTTACAAATATTTTAGAGATTGAAAGTTGCATACCTGTAGAGTCCTCAAGCATCTTCTGGTTCAGACAAACCGAGTCATCACCTACTCACCCTGAAAAGTAAAATCATACATCACAAGAGCCCCTCGTTAGACAAACAAAGTTTTTCATGTTTCGTGTTTAGCTAATAGGCATTAGATTCCTACTGTTCTCATGTTGAACTAATGGTACTCTAACTACACCAAATATTGCCATTACTATGAGTCACGGAAATTCAGTATCCTCACAAAAATTGTGGTATTAGAACAATAATTGAGTAATTGAGAATTCTCACAGTGAGTAGGGAGGATTGTGTGAAAAGTCTCACACTAATGGACGATTGGTGGGAAATCTGACACTAATTCCGTGACTCGCAGTAACGGCAATAATCGGTGGTGTAACACAAATGATGCTAATGTGATGTTAGATCCCTTGGCAATACTTTTATATTGAACTCGTAACTATTAAGTCAACATTAGGTGAACATTAACTGAAAATTAACTTACACTCAAACCTCTTTAATTTGACCACCTTAGGTCCCAACTTTCACTGTGACATAGTTTGAATGTGTGACAAGTGTGCTACACTCAATGAGACTGCATGATATTCTAGAATGTCATTGTAGAGAGGGTCATTACAATTGAAGACGTTTGAGCGTACCCTTAGTAACTCTGTGATAATAAGGAGTAGATATGTACAAGCCATCATTCCAGTTCGCCTATTAGTAGTTACCAGTACAATATAAAATTATTTCCTAGGGATCTAACATCACACGAACATTAAGTTGGCATTATTTAACAAGTACCATTAGTTCAACATGAGAACAGTAGGAATCTAATGCTTATTAGCTAAACACTAAAGGTAGTTACCAGTACAAAACAAAACTGTTACACAATGGAAAACGCGAGGTAAAAAGGGAACAAAACCAAGATGAGATGAAGATGAAAACCTGGGCGAGGAGAAGCTCGGGTGAGGTTTCCACAGTAACTTTTCTGGGCCGACCCCTTCCTCTTTTTGGTACTGCAGGGTCAGCCCCATTTAAAGAGTCTCCTGAAACCTCTTTTTTCTTTGAAGAGTTTCCTGAAACCTCCTTTTTTTCCTTTTTCACATATTTCCTCTTGGGCTTCTCTTGTGGCATCTCTGGACTCTGCTGCTCCTGCGACGATACCGAACTACTCTGTGATTTACTTTCATTTTCAGACGACTTGCTTGATTCTGGAGCTCCAGTCTCTTCGGCAGCAACCTTCGGTACACGCGGTCGTCGTCCTCGTCTGGAGACGTGTTTTCCTTTCAATATTTCCACGGCCTTGTCCATTGTCAAATCTTCCACTCGAAGGCCCTGCAAAAAAAAATCAGGAAGAATTTATTATAGAGGTACTAATATCACTATTCACTCTGTCCAGACATAACTATCCTAGTTTTTGGCAATAAAATCTGACTCAGTCCTCAAAAAATGGTCTTTCTTTAATAGTAGTATGTAGTTTTTGTGTCATTCTCATAGTTCAGAAGTGTTTGAAGTGGACAGGACTCACGTTTGAAGTATAAAACATACGACAAATATTGAATATTTTTTTAAAATGCCAAAAAAAAGGACAATTATTTTGGAGTATTTGATGAGAAACAAATGTAGCCAACAGAAATTGTGCAAAATCTTACTTGTGGAACAGATGCAATAATTGCACGGTGTCGCAGGAAAAAACCAAACTTTCCGATGCTAATTGTAATGGGTGTCCCTTCTACAGGATGCTTTCCCTGTCAGAAAGATAACTCACAAGTGAGGAGGAAAATATAAAACAGCAATGCACACGCCAATAGTTTGTAATCCTAAAACATTGAATTGTATAAATTAAATTGTACAATACAACCCCTCGGATCTTTCGAGAAAAAAAACTATAGATACGCTAAAGCTATCCCCCATCATGGCGAATTATATCTATAGGATCCTCAAGTTAGCCTCTTGTAATCTGGCTATTGCCAGAATTGTTGAGTAAAATCTTGATTTCGATAAACCCCACAATGTATTGGAACGTATTGAAATAACTTTGACCACAAGTTCACAAGCAATACAAGACATTTCTTGAATATCCAAGTGTATCTTTCCCATGCCTAAATCGAGAAAAAGGGTCCATTTTCATATCTATAGGACCTCAAATGAATCATTTGGAAGCTTGTCAAAAGAAACGTTTAGTATACCAATAGAAAGAAGACAATTTTCTCTAGTGGAGATGTATTTAGAACGTTTGTATTATTAGATATTGAAGTTTAATTTCATTTTCACTTCACGCACAAAGGAGTTCATTCCTTCTCGATGTATCCCAAGTCTACATTACTTAGATACTCATCACCAGAAAAACAAAATCTTTAACACGCGATGCCTTAAGTAGTTACCAACAATTCTATGAGGCCACTTACCAGCTCACGGGGAAAGCTCAATAACTCCAGCGCCATTTCTAAGGTAACCTCCTCTGCCTTGACACCCTGTTAATGCACGAAAACCAGATGTCCTTGTGAATACATACAGTACCTTATACAAACTCAGAGGCTTACCACACTAGAAGGAAACTAGAGGAAAAGGAATGAAATGGAAGAACTCTTCTTTCAAAGCAGAGCCTTCTTTCGTAAACAACAACAAAACCTACAACGTGAAAAATGTACCTTGGGTAATGTAGTTCGACGTGGCTTCTGTTTCCTGGAAGCTTCTCCAAGTTGCACATACGCTCCATAAGGCCCAACCCTCATGACCACCTAAGAAATCATCAACATTGAAGGTGTTGATATACATCTTCATCGGATATTCTTCCCACCAGACTAAAATTGTGATTTAGTGTCCACCAAAAAGTGATGTCTTTTATCACAGTTCGTTCAAAGATGAGATGAAATAGTGTCCACATGTCATTCCCACTTCCACTGAGAGCACTATGTTCCTTCCAAGTGACATGAGCATGCCATGCCAATCGTCACTGGAACACTACATCCAGAAGGAATACTTGAAGTTTTTATCATCTTCAATTTTACAGTAAAGTGTTATTTACAGGGACAATAAAGTTCCAGAAATTACCTGCTGTTGAGTAGCTGGATCCACACCAAGAACCTTCGGAGGACGTGCTATGGCAGACCACTGGGAAGCTGGTGTTTCAGAATCTTCATCGTCACTCGATTCTTCTTCCTCTCCCGATATCATATTAGCTATGAAGCTGAATCAAAGAGATGGGCTAACAGTCATAACGATTCCAAACTTTGATGTGCGAAAACCAAAACCAAGTACTGCATAACCAACATCGTATGCTCCGACCATCACATGATAATGCAAACTATTTACGGAGATGTTAAAGGCCTGCTACGAACATCTTATTATGCTTCCTCATCAAGTTAGTGGGAACATAAAGAAAGAAAGAAAGAAAGAAAGAATGAATGAATGAATGAATGAAAGCACGTGATTTAACCCCTCAAGGACCAAGGATTCATAGTTTTAAATGAAAAATTCAATTGACCATGTTGTGGAAAATATAATTCAGATACAACCGGATTTTAGGTTTCACTGGAATCAGTGAAGAACATTGCATTGCATGTGTTGATCAAATGACAAATAAGTTTGAATAAAAGGAAGTCTACATAAGATCTATTCAAAACTGCAATACAAAACATGTGGCCCAATTTGGGCTTCTTGGTCCTTTTAAGGGTTAAGTGTTGGAAGCGACACTTACGTACAATCGGGATGACGATTACATCCAAAAAAGTAGCCAGCTCCAAACCGACTCAGTTTCAGAGACACCTTTCCTTCTTTGCAGCTGACACGTTTCCAATTCAAGATTGCATCTTCATCAAGGATGAAAAAGACGAGCATGAAAATAACTGCAGAAACTACTGTCAACCCTCCATAAATGTTACACTTATAGACGATACCTCACTATATTTGTTGACATTTTTGTAATCCCCAATATTGCTAACTAGAAAATGTTAAACATTAATTATTGACAAAATTTGACTCCCTTACACCCCCTTCTTTGTTAATTTGACCTTCATAAATGAATAAAATGAGTTAGGATACAATATTTACCACTGATGTAAACATCCAATAAAAAGTGGCACCCTTTGAAAGAATGAAGAGTCTTCTGTCTCAGGAACAACTTCCAACCTCTCAGCATTGGAGAAGGATTTGACATTTGATTTTGCTACTGTGCCGCATCAAAGCAGCATTGATTCATATTTTCATTCTATGTAAATTTCAGAATTCGATAAAGAAGTGTTATTTTATAAGTGTTAATTCTTGAAAGTCCTCCCTCTCTATATGTTACGGTGTTAACCAACTGTAAATGTTAAGAAATTCTTATTCCGGAGGTTAACATTTATAGAGGGTTGCATGTATACTCGTCAAACTTCGTAGAGGATTGCATAAGCCTCCATGGAAATATTGTCTATATACAGGGCTGACAGGTTCGCTAGCAGCATTGAAATTTTTTTAACGGGGATAGGCATTAGCTATAATCTTTACCTTGGACAAATTCTGTCCCCGGGCCCAGTACTTGCTGGGAAGAGCTGTTTAGCAAGTGCCTCTTCAAGCATCTCCACCACCTTCACATATGAAACCAAAATATAAATTTAAACCTCGGCGACCTTTCCAACTGGAACTAGTAATTTTAAAGTAATTGGTAGTAACATGAACTGCACCTTATCAACTGGAACCTTCATGGTATCCAGAACATTTCCATGAAAGCCAGGCCAGAAACTGCCTAACACCTTCTTCCAGTTAGCCTGCCCTGCTGATACTTCATCAAGCTGCCTCACAAAAAACCACTCCAATCTGTGAGGTTCTTTTCTCCACAATTTAACCCCTAATGGTCCAAGGATTCATGGTTTTAAAATGTCAAAAATTTATTTCCTCAATCACATTGTGAAAAATATAATTTGGATGAGACCAAATTTTGTATCACCAGAAACATTGCATGTGTTGGTCAAAAATAAAAAGATTTGAACAAAAAGAAGTCCACATAGGACCTACTCAAAACTGATTAAAGAAAAACAGGAGGTCCAATTTGGGCTGCTTGGTCCTTTAGGGGTTAAATAAAAAACTTGCTGCGTCTCATTAACCACCCCAAGTATTGAGCCGACTGATAAGTTAGAGAAATAATGGAACAGGTTTACTAAAATAGATGTGACTTTCATAAACCATACGGAATGTACAGTATGCTATCAAGTAAAAATCAGGCTTGGAAAAATTCACTGTTAAAATCAATACCTGATTCTCCATATTTGCAGTGAAAGCAAAGTCTGCGAAGTCTGGAAAATAGTGAATTAGGAATGCAGAGACCTGCACAGGACCAACCAACTTGGAAGTAAAGAAAAAAGCCTGGAAAAGCTTACCTAGGAAACCAAAATCATACATCACATGTTGAAATAAGAGTAAAATGGATGTCACAATTTCCGTACGTACCATTCGTCCTCGTGTTTCCGGGATGATCCGGCGATTATCTATTCTCACATAATTCCTCAACTGCAACAAAGCAGGGTATGCTTAGCAAAAATGCATTATGTATTTCACGAAATCACAAAACAAAACGCTCCTGTAACCCTTAAACGTCCACCATGACCTGAGAGGTCATTTAGATTACTACAACTCAACTTAGTACTGAAAATTTCCATTTACAACCAACCTTTCAAACTACAACCCTCAGTCAAATTAAATTATTCATTTACTGAAGTTGTTTGTTTGTGAAAATGGTCAATATTGAATGAGAAAATAGACATCAAAAGATTGATGTGAAAAAACCTTTGACCATACAAAAATCTATGAGTTTTTATCCAGTCATGTTGAATTCTTTTTTAAAACACACCTAAAGACTTGGAGGCCAGTCAAAGGGACCTTAGTTACGACTATACCTGCAAAGTACGTAGAGTAGGAGCATATGTTGAAGGACGGCCAATGCCTAGCTCTTCCAGATTTTTAACCTGCACATGCCCATGTTAAGGGAAAGGAAAAGAACTCTAAAGTCTCTTTTAAGTCGAAATAGAATCATTTGCATCAAAGCCACAGCATCAATATGAATTGGGCTCACTTACTAAGGTACCCTCTGAGAATCGAGGTGGCGCTTCTGTGAAGTGTTGAGTTGGTCGAACCTCTGAGAGCAGTAGTGAATCCCCTGCCTTTCTTCCCATACAAAGTCCAATTAATTATCAAAGTTGCATGATTCATCTAAATTATCAAGAAACTGAGCCATCTTACAACTGGCTCAAACCTACCATTTCAAATTATTAGACTGAGGAATGAGAGTGATCGGCAGAAGATAAAACTATAAATAAATAAATAAAACTTTCATCACCTTAAGTTGGTCCAAATGTGCGGTACTTTCATCCTTGTCATCATCTTGAAATTTTTCTGCAAATTTGCCAAGCGCTGCCGTGTCCTGTGTATCAAGAAATTCAATACGGTTACGTCGTTGAAAGAACAGAAATCAAAGTTGTCAGTACAAAGCAGAGGAGTCCATCGTTGTAGCTAGATTTTCATTTCTTTTATAATCGAAAGTAAATAAACAAATAATCAATCAATCAATCAATCAGAAACTAACTGTGCAGCAGTTCGAACCTTGTAAACAGCAAGAAATCCCGGAAAAGAAATAGCGGAGCTACTTGCACGTAGCTGCACATTTTTATAATCATCCTCAACGTCCACGGAGACCTGCATGTTACCTCAACCCAAGACTAATGAGATTTGAGTACCAAGAAAAAACAAAGCATTTCCACAAAAAAATTCACTGTCAAGTGTCATCAAGAACACGATGTGTTGTGATCTATATATAAAACTTTCACTATATGCCTGCTGCTCCGGTTTGTATCCCTATAATTCACGACTAGACACAACCAAATTCACAAAATATGGAAGTAAACAATAAATTGATGCATTTTACGACCAAAAGATTATCAGATAACGCTCTCTAGCCACACTAAGCAAGAGGATGTAAGTAAATAAACTTAATTAAATGAACTTGGTTCACAATAATATTACTCATCCAGACCTGGCTAGATACAGAAGGCTCCATCTGGCAAGCCATAGTGCGAGCCCATATAAGGGTGTACAGTTGCAAAGCATCCTCCTCCAAGACATTGGCTACAGATGCTGCACTCACAGTGCAAGCCCCGTTAGTCATTTCCTTCTTGTAATATAGCTGAAAAATGTTTCTTAATCGGGAAGAAATGTGTAACGCTCAATAGAAGGACGTAATTGGATATACTTTACAAATCTGAGATGGCAGAAGCAATATCTCTCAAATATACGTAATGGCAGGTTACTCCAAACACTAACAAGTGACCAATAGACATTAGGGAAAAGTTCAAAACAGATTGTGTACATAGAGGACACAGAGTAAAACATGCTTACATGGTAGGCGGAAAATATCTGTTGGTCGAATAGCTTCATGAGCTTCCTGTGCATTTTTAACTTTGGATACGAAGACACGTTTTTCAGCAGGAACATAGTCTTGTCCATACCTACAACATAGTATCATGAGAATGTCTTCAATCAGAGTCTAACAATCCCACAACATGCTTCCAGTTCTAAATTCAAACTAGCTGTTACACTAGGAGAGCCCTGTTGTTCAGGGAAGATTGACCACCTAAAGGATTCTATACTTTACATTAGGAGTATGGTTTGATTGACGAGAGGGTAACGATACATAACCACAGATCTAGATTTCCCGAAATGAATACGTTTGAGCAGCACACAAGTAAAGAATGTGATTTGGAGATTGGTTTGATTCTGTTAAAATTAGACGGCAAACATGAACCTTTGAAATTTACTCCCATTCAATTCTGAAAAATACTAACTCTATGAAGAACTAATACGAAAAGGAATCTGAAAGCTGTACTGTAGATAGAAAAAAAGAAAGGCAGAATATGTAATACCTCGTGCCAGCCAGTGACCTTATGTCCACCAATGCTTCTGGAGATATCTGATTTCAAATGCACGTCAATTATTTGGTAAGTTGCAGAACATCAATATGAATGTGCGTCTAGGTACGCTCATTAGACTCTTTATATGAAGGCAAATCTTTTTAAATGGACGCAACGAACCTGAACACCATCAGTACGCATGTATGTAATGAGTCCTGTTTGCTCGTCACTGTTGAGTTTCACTCCTTCGTATAACTGTTGAGCTATCTGCACATATGACCAAGTCTACTCAGCGACCAAAACCAGACACAATGTATCAACGACACTAAGATCAATTATGATGAAAATAATCACAGATCTCAGTATAGTACTGAGCCCTAACACTAGGAGGTGTCAACATAGGATGGTACACCAGTTAATCAAAACCTGAGTTTTCTGGATAACCAACGAAACTCAAGGACGGGGGGGGCCGTTTGCGAAACCCAGTGCTTCACAAAACGTAGTGGGGGATTAAAAGCATCTAGAATTTCCTTTTCTTCACGTTGTATGAAAGCCGCCGGTTGCAGTTGTTGAGTTAACTATTCAGTAGTACTTAACAAAACGTTCTTCTGGTGATCAAGTTCTTGTGATTTGAACAGTTGCAAGGGTGTCCAAAGAGCCTTCTAACTTAGTCAGAGCAACGTCACGACGGTACTGAGACAAAGTGTTATTAATAAGGTAATGGTGCACTTGTGATCGAATGTCCAAGAGCATGCACACCCTTCTCCCTTCAATTCACCCCTAACCACTATGATCACATCCAAGATTTGGTGTCAGAAGCTATCGCGTCCACACCCTTGAACCGCTATATTCACCTTCTATGTAGTGCGTGAACCAATCACAATCACTATACATGGGTAATCATTATTGTCCGTATACTGAGCCCTCTCTTGAATTAGCCATAGAGGGACTATAGAAGCATCACCATATCTTGCTCATATTGTGTATCACTCTCACTGCCCTGAATTTGCAGCATTAAATGCAAGCATATTTGATGCAGTATTCAGAGTCAAGGGCTCATGGAAGCGTAGGGTGCACATGCTCTAAGTCACAAGGTTGAAGGGTACAGTAGCTTACCGACATCGTACGAGTAGCTCCAAAGCCCAACTTGGCAGAGGCGTCCTGCTGCAATGTGGAGGTGATGTAAGGGGCAAGAGGATTGCGACGAACAAGCCTGTTTTTTACACTTGCAATGCGCAGCGTGGCTTCTGAAACTTTGGAGGATGCGGATCCGGCATCCGATTCATTTGCAAGGGAAAACTGGCTCAGTTTTTCTCCATTCAAGTGAGTCAAACGAGCTGCAATGGTCTGAGGAACGCCCTCTCTTGTTCGCAGTTGCGCTTCTACACTCCAGTACTCCCGGGTCCGAAACGCCTCAATCTCCTGCTCTCGGTCACAGATGAGGCGAAGAGCAGCTGACTGCACTCGCCCTGCGGACTTGCTGCCCGGCAGCTTGCGCCACAGCACAGGCGACAGGCTGAAGCCAATCAGATAGTCGAGTGCGCGACGCGCAAGGTACGCATTCACCAATGTCTCGCTCACATCTCGCGCTGATTCCATTGCCCTGATCACTGCTGTCTTTGTGATCTCATGAAACACCACTCTCTTCACTTGCACGTCGTTCTTCAACGCCCCCTCCATTGTCAACATCTCTAACACATGCCACGCTATCGCCTCGCCTTCTCTGTCTGGATCGGATGCCAGAACCAACACCTGTGCCCTACACCCCCCAAAATCCCATACTCCGACTTCAGAACATCAATCTCTAGTAGAGAATTCACTATTCTAAAATCCACACCATCCCTGGCATGTACATATGAGGGCCTGGTGTACCCTCAACAGCAATGTTCCCAAAAACCTACAATTGCACGGCTTGCAATTGGCAGGGTTTACGTTAGAAACTGGCCTTCAACGTGTTACAATTGGTAGGGTTTAACACAACTAGATTTCCTTTGAAGATTTCTACACACCTAATAACTAAACATGACACTCCAAGGTCTTGCACAATGAGAGCAAGTCCACCAGTGAGGCTGGTGTCTCTATTTCTGAACCTCGTGTACAATCCCAGACCGTAGTTTTACCAGCCAAGAGGAGCCTGAAGCAAAACACCAGCCGTGAGTGGAAGTCTTCCCAAGTCAAATCGGGACCTCAGTTTTTAGCAAAGAAATTTGAGGATAGCAGACACCGGTGGGAATGCTCGAAGTACATATTAATTTGAGAATGTAAACCACTTCAATATCATAATTGTGTAAGTTTTAGATCATCTACCAATATAACTTTCAACCTTTATAACTCTTGCATGTGATATCCAAATAATGCATTGGAAAGAGAGGAAGAGTAAGAGGTCAACCCTTTCAGAGCAGCTTTGATGGAATTGATGTGAGGTCTGGCGGTGCCAGGGACCTCCCAGAGCATGTTGAAGTCATCATCGGGCCGAACCGAGCCGGCTCGAGGAGCAAGGTCCCGGACATGGCCATAGCTGGGCAACACAGTGTAGCCATTTCCGAGGTACTTGGTGATCGTTTTCGCCTTGCTCGGCGATTCCACCACCACCACGGATTGTGGTCCATCTCTCCCAGCAGACGAAACATTGGCAGCAGCAGCAGCAGCAACTATTCTGGCCTTTCTTTTCTTAAACTCAGCACTTTCATTACTGAACCCGGCCTTCCTCTCCACTGGCACCGCTACGGTGCTTAGTTGTCGAGAAGTCCTTAAACCCTAAACCCTTCAAACCAACATCAGCACCAAAATCTCACCAGCAACTGAGGCCATTCTTAAATTCCAACGATTAGATAAACTCCTACGCGCCATTACACACAATCTCTCTACCCTAATTCGTCGTCAAAACCATCAAATCCTGTCTATGAGTGCATAAACCCTAAACCCTATCAGCACCAAAATTTCATCAGCAAATGATGCCATTCTTAAATTCCAACGATTAGACAAACTCCTACACGCCATTTACACACGATCTCTCTACCCTAATTCATCGTCTAAACCATCAAATCCGGCATAAATCCTAAACCCTTCCAACCAACATCAGCACCAAAATCTCACCAGCAACCGATTCCGTTCTTTCAGTTCTTCAAATATTACGTTTGAGGGACGAACTCTCTACCCTAATTCGTCGTCGAAACCATCAAATCCTATCGTGCATAAACCCTAAACCCTATCAGCACCAAAACTTCACCAGCAACTGATGCCGTTCTTGGATTCGATAAATTCCTACGCGCCATTACACATGATCTCTCTACCCTAATTCGTCGTCAAAACCATCAAATCAGCACCAAATTTTCACCAGCAACCGATTCCGCTCTTTCAGATTCTCGAATCTTACGATTGAGGGAACTAATTCGCACCATTACACACTAATTCGTCGTCAAATTCTGTCTATGAGTGCATAAACCCTAAACCCTATCAGCACCAAAATTTCATCAGCAAATGATGCCATTCTTAAATTCCAACGATTAGACAAACTCCTACGCACCATCACACACGATCTCTCTACCCTAATTCATCGTCAATATTCGGCATAAACCCTAAATCCTACGCACCATTACAAACCCTAATTACTCATGATCAAATGGTCCACGGACCTGCAGGACGACATTGCGGAGCAGTCTGCCATCCAGGAAGACGAAGCAGCGGCCAGCAGCAGCAGCATGAGGAGTGGTTGGCGCATGGCAGAGCTCCCACATTGGCATGCGAGTGACAGCTGCAGCAGCCATGCTAGAAGATCTCACCACTCGCAGCGCCCAACTCATCTACTGCTCCTTCAATTCTCCACCACTACTGCTTCTTCTCTTCTTTCACCTCAAACTCTTCCCACTCCATTCACTCCGCAAGCTCGATCAGCTCCACCATTAATTCTTGCAACTCACCCCTCCACCAATGCGCCCGTTTCTTTTATGAAAAAATTACGCCGTTTCTTAAATGAAAAATTGCGCAGGAGCGGGAACGGAAAGGATCGATGCAGATTGTGGCGACCAATTTCGCAAACGCAAGACTTGGTAGCGAACCCCTTCACCCTCGCCATGGAAGAGATGATGATCAGCAGCTCGTGCCTGTGTGAATAGGGTTCGGGCCACTGGTTATTTTACATAAGGTTTTGTAACTTTGGTAATAAGGTTTTGTATTTATCAGATTTTTTCAAAAATTCAAAAGTGGAAGTAGAGACTAAACTTGGTAAGCTTCATTTTGTTGGGCAGGCTCAAATGCAATAGAATTCATTTTCATGTACTAAATTTAGTTCAAAATATACTACATGATGAACCGTTTTTACTACTCTTTTGTATTTGAGACCCCATGTAAAATCTAAAAATATCTTGAATGACCTAAATCTATTTTGAAGAAGTGGCATAAAAACGAAACCAAGAAGAATATTTTGAACTTGATGTATGAATAAAAGTTGTACATTATGAATTTTTGATTCTATCCATACGGTTAAATCTATGATTGCTATCACCAATATTTGAAACTTAGAATTGAAAAATCTTTTGTAATTTGATTACAAATAAAATATTGAAAATTTGTACATAAAATTTGTTGTGATTGGTTGAAATGTAATACTTTAAGTGTAGTGATTTTTGGTGAGTTTTCGGTAGCTTGATTTTATGAGTTCACTTTTTAAGAGCACTTTTAAATTGTAATTTTTAAATTTTTGAGTGAATCACTACAACATGAAACGAGGAATAAAAATTTCACAAATAATCCCCTTTTTAATCATACCTCACATGTATGAAACTAACTTCCCATAAAATATATAGTAAAAAATCTACACTACAAAAAATCAATGACGGTGAAAAAAATTGTGTTTGATTTTGTACATCGTTCACATTTTGAACAGTTGGACCTTTAGGAATTAAGATTGTATGTTTTATTGAATGTAGGAGTTATTAGCTTTTGGTGATCCAAAAATTAAATCCAACGTCATGATATCTAAAGTTGTAAAAAAATTTGAGTCAATGATATCATAGAGACTCTATTGCATGTTTATTGAATTTTCTTCTGAACTCATAAACTTCAATTTTGTAGAGCAAATTCTTGTAAAATTACTAAATTGGTTCTTAAAAATTAAATTCTTAAGACCATAAATCATAATGATGTTTGATGCCATTTCAAAAATATATAATAATTAATTTAAATAACATTTAACCCCTAAAGGGCCAAGGGGACACATGTAATCAACCCATAAAAGAACATGATTATGTGTCAAGTTTTGTGTCCTTGAGATTTACCAAAATAAAATTATTGCAAATTTATTAACAAATACACATGTTTACAATATGGTGCAATTTTCAAATATGAACAACAAATGGTCATGAAAAAAGTTTGTAGCTTGATAGTGACTTGTAGCTAGTATTTTTGAAAGGTACTTATATTAAAAGATTATGCATGATGGAAGATTAAACTTTAGAAGCCTAAAATGTTATATTTCCTTCAAAATTAACTTGATGACTCCAAAAAACATGCTAGTTAATAAATTTGCAGTAAATAAATCATGATAAATCTTTAAACTACATAACTTGATTCACATGAAACTAACTCATAAAAGAACCTATAATCCAACTTTAGTGCATAGCAGACTATATATGTGTAATTAGGGCCTTTTCAAAGACAATACATTTGATTTTTTTCAAGCTAGAATGCCTAAAGTTGCCAAACATTCATTCTCCCTATTGTATAGTACAACTACATCTAAAATAAATCATGATAAAAAAATTACATAGAAAATAAATAAAAAGAAACAAAAATCAAAATTTTAAAATAAAAACTACTTATTCAATTCATTTTTTTAAAAGCACACCTCTTCCACATATTTTTTTCTAAAAATTTCCAAAGGTCAAAACTTCATAAAGAACCTTCCTTTCTTTGAATTTTGTAGTGAATTAATGCAATGCTAAACATTGCACTAGTTTTTTTTACATTTTTTTATCAAGGCCCATTTAACCCCTAAATGCCCAAGCATCCAAATTGTGAATGGAGGTTGGTCAAATTCAATTTCAACCTTAAGGATGATTATTTTTACTTTCAAGTCCAACTAAGAAAATGGAGCTTATCAAATCTAGTCTCTACTTTACTTTGTAAATCATAATATTAAGTATTTTATTGCACTTGCAATGTCAAGAGGTCATAATCCAAACTACACTACAAAGCATATGTCATTATCAAATTTCCGAATTTAGAAAATATATTTTAAGTTGAATTTTCTTGTATGGTTCTTCAGTTATAAAAACTATTTAATTGCCTTGCATTCATTATAGAAAACATGCACATGACACTCTCTTATAGAAACTAATGGCATTGGAAATTGGACAAACAAAAACAAGAAATTGTTATTTGGAATAAAAGGACTTATATTTTTAATAAATGAGCATAGCATGATAAAATAATGGAAGCCAACATCCTTCTGCAATGGGGCCATAATCTAGTTACAATTAGGAATTGCGTTTACGTAGTAATGACACGATAGTCCCAAAATTCATGGAATACAAATGAAATGAAAGTCATTACTTTAAAAAGTGAATTTAAGTGAAGACTCTCTTTCCATCTAGTTTTTAAAAGAATTTTCCATTACACTGCTCTATTATGCTATGAACTTGTGACACTATTGTGAACGATGATACTAAATAGTGTTATAGAATGATATACAACCCTTTTAACGTGAAGCTCTACAAAAAAAAAAAAAAAAAAGCAGAAAATTGGTGTGCACATTGCACATTTTTTAATAGAAATAGTGCTATATTTAACCAATATAATGTAACTTATTATATAATATTTTGTACTGTATTTTGTTGGAGTTAAAAACACAACCAAAACTTTGACTACTTTACACTGGGCACATTATTACATCGTACACTTAATCATACTAAATCAACTACCATTTTAGTCATAAGGTTTTACTCTTTGTAAACTTCAACACAATGTTTTAAATTTCAAATGTTCCAATTAAAATTTCAATTCATTAATTGGAAATTTAAGTGTATTGATTACAATACCAAAGACACATTTTTTTTTTTTTCTGTTATCAAGGTTTAGATTGTTTTTTCGCACACTCGTAGTACTTGTTTCCTTTTTCAAACTTATTTATTTTCTTAAAAAAAAATAATCAAAAAACACAATTAGTGATTAAATTTGACCAAAACACCTAATTGAAAATTTGAAATTGCCACGATCAAACAAATAAAATCTTATTTCAAAATTGATTGTAATAAAATTATCATTTTCAAAATAATGAAAATACTCAAAACTTACTATTTCCAATAAGGCTAAAATATCAACAAATGAAAAAACATATCAAGATTTTTTCTTCAATGCACTCTTTAACCTTGTAGGCGAAGGAAATCCCATTCTAATTGGCCGTGAATTGGGTAACCTTAAAATGTCAAGCCCATAATCACATATGGCCATATGAGCTTTTAGCCAATTTTTTCCAAGTGTCACGTTGTAAATTTGTCCAGGTAAAACATCAAATTCTTCACAAGATTTAAAATCACCAATTTCAAGGTTAACGACACATTTACGTTCTCGATACTTTTCAACCCGAGTATTTGCTAATGTGACTACCAAAACATCATCTGTGTACCAAGACTCAAGTTTTAATTGTTGTGCAAAGTTTTCCGTAATTGCTGATATTGAAGAACCTGTGTCCAATAACATTGTACTTTCAATTCCATTTATTTTACCACATACCAAAGCTACAGATTGTTCATAGTCACAAAGATTGATTATGGGTCTAAAATCTTTATTTTTTGAATTTAATAATTGTCCATAATCTACCTCTAAATTTTTGTGATTGAATTTATGAGTCTTATTGCTTTTAAGTATTTCATTGTCATTACTTGAACTGTTGTCTATTTCATTTATATTTTGTATTGTTGATTGATTTTCTTCACATTGATTACTATCATCTAATTGTGAACGACCTCTTATACGAAAACTCATTTGAGCACATATTTGTACCATTTTACAACTTTGAGTTGTTTCTTGATTAAAACATTTGCATAAACAATTATTTATACATTTGGATGGAGGGTGTTCATAGTCATTGCAAATGAAATTTGACCTAGATCCTATTTCATTACTTTCACATTTTTTGAAATGTGCTATTTCATGAAGTGCACTTTCGGTTTTTAATAAAAGATCCAAATTGGTATTATTTGAATATGTTGTACATTTAGATGTATTTAAAAATATTGGATCTTTATTAAACAATATAGGATCCTTAAGATGATAAATATTTACAAAATCTATCATAGAATTTAAAGTTGGAATTTTATTATCTATTGTTTGATTTTGATTTTTAATTGCTGGAGATGGTAGATTTATTAGATTTTTTACCAAAACAATTGGCAATAGTTTGTTGCTATCTTTGTGGGTTGTACTTAAATCATCTTGACATATGTTTATATTACTTTTGTAATCACTCATTTGAGGTGACAAAAACATTGTTGAAGATTCTTTAATATTTGATTGATGTGCTTTAGGTAGATAATCCACACATTCATGAGCTAAATGCCCAGATTTCAAACACATCAAGCAAATAATGTATTCACTTAACACTTGAGCATTTTTCCTTGATATGTGTTTTACAGGTTGTTGAATGTAATTTTTAGGATCAAGCCTTTTTTCATGAATGTGATTAAAATTACCAAATTGCATGACACTCCTTGTATGTGGTCGAGATCTAAATCTATTTGTTTTTATAATTTCATTCCAAAGAATGTCGTATTTTGACCAATGTAAAGAATCCGAGGGTTTTCCATACATCTTTGTGAATGGTTTTGATGTTTTCATTTAACGAATTAATAAGTCTACTTTGATGGAAAAAATGTAATCTTTTTATACATTTTATAATTGGAAAAACCATCATATAAAAAGCTTTTAAAACTCATTCTTTTATATCCTTTTGTATTATTGTTTTAGAGGATATGTTTGTGATCCTCCATCATTTATTACTTTGATTATATAAAAATCATTTTTTAGTATAAAATAAATGTTCATAAATGATGCCATTCAATTTTCAGTCTATTTGAGTTTTCTTATAGATTGTTTGAACAATTAATCTTTTATCCATATTTTTATTGTGATATATTAAATTTATAAATTTTTATATTATCAAACAAAAAAGATTCTTCCAAATTCTAATTATCATTATCAAAAATTTTATTCTTAAAAAATCTAATATTTCAACTATAGTTAAAAAATTAACCTAAAATTATATGTTATTGCAAAATTTTAACTACATACGATGTTTAAGTCTTTTATCATTGATAAAATTATGCACAAGTTTAATAAAACAAGATTGAATCATGAAAACATATATATAATGTTGATTTATACAAAATTTCACTCTTTATTATATTTAGGTTTCTTGAATGTATAAATGCTGGACTTTTCATGCTATATTTTTTAAAATTCAATTTAGGATTTGAGATTTTTGTTTTTTTATTCAAACATTAAAGAACGTGTTGAATTTTTATGCACACAATTACAAAGCCTAATCTACACGTAAAACTCTTCAAGCTTGAAAAGGCATTTTAATGAATATTTTTAATGGTTGCAAACCTTTCATTATTTTATTCTCAATTCCCCTTTGATAAAATGAATTGATGTTGTTTTGGAGAAAGTTAGATGCAGGATAATTAACTCATAAAGGATGAATGTACTCTAATGCAACAATTGAAGAATATTGAAGATCTATATTAAATTAATATTTTTTTGGAAGAAAATATGTGCAATTACATATATATATATATTTGTGTATATGAAATTTCTGTTTTCTTATTGTAATGCAAAAAAGATATGAACACAATCTTCTGTACCGTGTATTGGACAAAATGTCACACATAGTAGTTCTTTTGTAAGCTATACCGTCTAAAAATAAGAATTATTTTACAAACAACTTTGATCATTCATGAGGGCCCAAGTTTGCAGACTTTTATCAATTTTTGGAATGCATGGTAGAATGTTGTTTATACCAATGTTCATGAATTGGGTTTTGATCCTTTGCTGGAAAAAAATATTTCTACGTGTGTACTTTCCAAACGAGTGTAGGATTTGCTCCTATTTTATACTTGCCAATAGAATAAAAGCACTCAACTTTGTCTTTGCATTATTCATCAATTTTCATGGTCAAAATCCTTTAAAGAATGTGAATGGGTTCAGAATAGGTCCCTTTGTCTAAGACCAAATAGACGTTTCGCAACTATTGACTTTGGCTATATGGTATTTAGCTATGGCAACTTGATACTTCCTAAATCCCATTATAGATTATGCTATTGAGAATTTATTTGTTCCAAATCAATTTATTCAATTTGAAGTTGTTGTTTTGAACAAATTTGAACAAAACAAAATTACAAAACAAGTGCACAAAATGTGTTTTTTTTGTTTGTGAAGCTTGTCTTTGCTCATGTTGCCACACTTCAACACACATCACCATGTTGCCCCATGTCACACATACCATTGAAACAATATGATAGTGCTTCAATAAAAGGCAGTTTACACTACGGACCAAGAGCCGTGACCAAGGAAAATGAATTAATTTCATGGTCACACTTTATGGTCACACTTCAAAAAAATGTAATTTTTAAAGCCCTTGGGCCTAAACCGGACTTGGACCGGGACTTTAAAAAACAATAAAACGGCATTTCAAGCCCATGGTCTCCTTGTTTTGCAATGAGAGAACCCTTTTTGCCTCTCTCACCACAAAATTTGGGGGACCCTTCAACATTATCCACTAGGCCTATTTCTAGGCCTTTTGAGGACCTCAAATCCTTTGGCCACTTTTCTTTTTTCCTTGTAGTGTAAACCCAAGTCATCCCGAGACGAGTTGATGGAGCAATCACAAATTTTAGAGCTCCATGGGACGAGTCCTTGGTCCGTAGTGTAAACCATCCCTAAACAATTACTCCAAAATAGAAACTTATTGTATTTAGAGATTTGAGGAAATCTTTCTAGATTGCTTTATTTTTTTTATTTTTTTTCAAAAGCATCATCTATTGCGGGACAGAGGGAGTATTTGATATTATGGGCTATGTTGTGTCCCAAATTGTATTCCATATCAAAGAAGGCAAACTGTTACACACACAAGTGAGAAATCTAGAACAAAGACAAGCATTAAATGCTCAACACCTAAAATGCCTCCCAACCTTGAATTATTCCAAACATCCATGGTAGTGTACATCAAACGTACAATTGTCCCTCCCTATTATGACATATTTAGGAAGCCCTATCTTCAAAGTAGCAAGCATGGATTAGTCACATAAATAACTTGTCACATACGAATTGCTTGAAACAATAATATTGTCATATTATGGAGTGTCATTGCATGGAACACAGAAAGATCGATTGGCAAATGAAGACGATTGCTTATTAAAGCATGTGAACTCCACATGGTACTGCAGTGAATACAATAATTACACAGGCTAAGTAGAGGGAGTTGGAAGCCCGGTTATATATACATCATATATAAAAGTTAGGTGAAATAATATATGGACACATTACCTGGATAAGTCCTAAATCAATAGTTGTCCCTATCTAGTATGACATGTTTGGGAAGCCCTAACTTCAAGGTGGCAGGCATGTATTAGTCACAAGAATGACTCATCACATGAGTATTGCTTGAAACAATAATATTGTCATATTATGGAGGGTAGACTATACTTTGATCATACATTATACTTTGATCATACATTGGGTACTATGTTTGTGATAAGATAGTGTCTACAATTATCCTTCTATTATGACATGTTTGAGAAGCACTAACTTCAAGGTGACAGGCATGGATTAGTCACAGAAATGACTTGTCACATGTGTATTGCTAGAAACAATAATAATGCCATATTATGGAGGGTAGATTGTATTGGACATAACCCTCTCCTCCAGACTAAAATCGGGACGGTCAAATCTTGGAAATCTACGGTGCAAGGAGGAGGAAAAGGTTAGATCTCTAGACTTTCCTCTTTTCCAGCTGCAATTGAGCGTAGCCAAACCCATTTCCCTTCATTATGGGGTCCAAAACCTTGGCCCACTCGTCCACACTCCAGCTCTCATCAGCTCCAGCAACTGCAACTCCATTCACTAGAAACGTCGGCGTGCCCACAACTCCTCTGGAGCATCCATACTGCATCATTCCACACACAATCACAACATCAAGTCAGAAGAGGAATCAGAGGAGTGGTTTAAACAATAAAAAAGAATTTTAAAAAATAAAAAATTGATTGTAAAAAATGGCTCCAAGTTCAACATTGTGGATTCAAAATGTTCACACAACATTCTTCAGCATTGAATGAAATTCTCCCCATTGCTAGGTTGAAATTCAAAGCATCTGCTCGGACCATAAGGCCCCAGAAGGCCTCATGTTTTTTTTACTAGCTGGAGTAGGTTTTATGCAGAGTTACTTCTTTTTTTTTCAAATTTATTTATTTTTTATTCAGCATATGTAATATTCTTCACTAATTCCAGTAATATAAAACTTGGTACCACTTAAATTATATTTTTTCAAAATATGATCGTTTAAATTAAACCATGAATCCTTGGTCCTTTAGAGGTTGAATTGGAATAGGATTGGAATAGGCGGAAGACTATAACTAAGTAACAATGGTTGAGTTGTCACAGACTGAGTTCTCATTTGCTATTATCAATTTTTGAAAAAAGCATGAGGGACTTCTTTATTCATAATGGTGATTCTAGTACCAAGGTGCTAGGACAGGATGTTCTGTTTTGTAGAATTGGAAAAATAATTTAGTACAAATTTTAGTTCCACTAAAATCTAGTCAGAAGGGCAATCACTCTTTATTCATTTGTTTTGGGATTAGCTTAAAATGGCTCAAAATTCAAAATCTAACACTGGATTTTTAACATGTTTTGTTGGAATGGAAAAAAGAAGATTGAAGTAGAATTCTAGCCACTGAATCAGAGGCACCCTGCAAAGTGAGTAAGAAATCTGAAGGTCCTTGCCTTGAAAGAGCTTCGAGTGGCTAGATCGGTGACGGAATCGTTAAATCCAGCTTCAAATGAATTGGCGGAGATGCCAAGGTCGGTGGCCAACGAGATCAGCCGGCTCACCACATGGGCTGGCGTTTCATGATTCGTGCTAGGATTTAAGAACGAGTCCTGCAAGCCACAAAAAGCTTTTCACATGTTACTCACATAAACAATGCAGGGATTCGGTTTTCAAATTATTCCCAATGTAGCGTTTGCGTTTGCTACACTTCAAAAACTATCATAACATTCAGAAGCTAGTGCTAATGCCAATGCAGGATTTTGAAGCTGATGTTGCAAAGACTCAGAGAGGAGAAGATTAAAACCCGTAATGCTAGCTAGCACTTCTCAATTATACTTACAATCTACCAAAGAATATGAAACCAATGAAATTCAAGTGTACAAACTTAGCCTCAAGGGCAAAGTGCAAGGTCTACAGTGTTTGTCTGTCAAGCTTTCTTAGTATGAACAACTAGGATGTGTGCTCAAGAATGTATGCATTGGCATTTTGTCCATAATTGAAGCAAGTTAGTAGCTCCTGAAGAAGGTACTAACTTCCAAGTTATTTGATTGCCATTACCTACTGAAAATGTTCGACGTTCGAATCAAGGTAGTGGAAATTCATATACCTGGTTGGCAAAGATGAGCTCCAAGAGGGGATACACAAGGGATGCGTTCGTCTTCAGTGCGACATGGAGCGCCCGGCTTGCAAAGAATGCATTATGATGAAATCTGCCACCAATTCCACAAGATCCCATCACTTTCATGCATGAAGACCCCAGGCTCGTGGAATCTCGAAAACGACAATCTCGAAAATTGAACTTACTCATACAATATCAAAATAATAATACATAGTTTAGTGCAATTTCACAAGCTCCCATTTCATTCGACAGTCTTGAACTCAACAAGCGCAAGGTAAGAGACTTTTTGTGGTGGCTGTAAATGTCACTGAAAACTACAAATGAGATGCAAAGAACCAAAAGATTACTCATATGATCCATAGTTTAGTGCATTGGAAGGAAAAGGGAGTTGCATACGGAGCGGGGAAAGGATGAACGATGAGGACGAGCGAGGAGCCGTAGCGGTCCGAGACTTGCTTGATGTGCGGCCACGCAATCTTGCAATCGATGCACAAGGGGTCGATGAAAACCTCCCACAGCACAGGCCCCCGCATGGCCGCGTCCGGCTTGCCGTTGTACACAAAACCATCGTACCGCTCCGGAATTGCGTACTGCGCCACCACAAAGCTGCTGCCGCACAATAAAAACACGGCTGCTAATCCAACCACGGCGCCCAATTTGAGAGTACCCATCGCTAAGTTACTGAAACAATCAATCGCTGCACGAAATGATCCAGTGAGTACTCGACAATCTCTTCCCCTGTTCTGTTGAGAGTGGCAGCAACAGTGACAACACGAAATCTGGACTACAGAGGATGTAGGAGGATGTTGTCCGAGGCCGGCTCGGAAGATCTCAGCCGTTCGTTTTCCCATCAAGATCCCACGGTTTAGGTGGTCCGAGGTGGCATGGCCTTGGTAGCTGCCCGAGCCCGAACGTCTCCGAGAGCCCCGTTCGCCATTCTCGGCTCCCGATCGAGCTCGCTAACCTCGCTTAACACATGCAGTGTTCTTCACTGATTATGATGATATAAAATTTGATTCCATCATAATTATATTTTTCCAGAATATGATCAATAGAATTTGTCAATTTAAAACTATGAATCCTTGGTCCTTTAAGTGGGTTAATCTCACTCAGATCAGTCTATGAATAATCCTGCATGTCACTAGTGCAAATACCCTGTTGAAAAATCCAACACAAAAAACACAACCACGAGGGGTTTGCACATGTAATTTGGAATTTCAATATGTACTAGTTTGTATTCTCCAATTTTCTGGTTGGTTTTGTTATTGAAGTCTGATAATAGTTGATGATGGAGGCAGTGTACAATGCCTCTTTCAGCTTCTGGCACAAATAGTCTTGAAAGTTCCCTGATGAGTCTGAAAATCATTGATGGTTTGACCACAGGTTCAGACGACCAGCCAGTCATCCCCAATGCAGGCTTATAACTTGGCTATCACCGATTTGACCAAGGAGCTAGACCACATCAAAAGTGTCTTTGAGGTTCGAATTGCAAAGTTAACCTTAAACATGCTGTAATTTGTCATAATAGGTTGTACATTCATGCCACCTCGGACCACCTAAACCGTGGGATCTTGATGGGCAAACGGACGGCTGAGATCTTCCAAGCCGGCCTCAGACCCGAGGGCCCAATCTGCGCCCCGGTGACGCGGGAGGATGTTCGTCGCGATTCGTCAATTTTCAGACGTTTCGTTCATCTTTCGTCGTTCATTTTTGACGTTTCGTCGTCATTCTGTCCTTTCGGCTGGTGAGTAAACCCCGCCAGAAACAACACCCTGGTTACTCTTTCGTTTCAATCGTTTGTCTATGGCGATGGCTGTGCGCAACGTGACAGGCCTCTTTGAGACTTTCATGGCCAGGTTCTCATTTGCATTCTATCACTTCGTGTTCTAGCGAATGGTTTTGTTTCTTCTTTTGTTTGCTAAGAATTCGTCATTGATATGGAAAAACCAGAGTGATAGCGCTGGAGGATATGGCGAAGCTGAGCAGTCAGATGCTGGCGGTCTTTCAACAAGAGCTTGGTAATTAATTAGCCATGGAACTGATGATCGTTGCTGATTGTTACGGGTTTCAGAAATGGTGGAACTTGTGTTTTTATATTTTAAAGCGTTGCTGATTGTTAGGGGTTTCAGAAATGTTTCGTAGGTCACCTCTAAATAATTTCACTACGTTGGCGCAAGTACTGGCAAAGGAGCCTAGTGAGCGTCTGAATGCGTATCAAGAGGCAGGATATCGCCATTGCCACACCGATCATGCAGTGCTAGTCAAGTGTAAGTGATGCAAATGGCCAAAATGCTAGCTCATGTGAAAGGGAAAATTTTGTATTGTTTTTTTTTTTTTTTCAACCTTGTACTGATGAGAGCTTGTTGCTTTGCGATGTGAAGAACCGACAGTGGACAATGCACTAAAGTTCCTCCAAAACCACGTCCAGCGAGGTATAGCCCTGTTTCTCTTGCAAGTGATTACACTGATTTTGGCTATTAGTGTGTGTGGGCAATTAGTGTCACAAGAAATTAGTGTGTGACACTTTGTAAATTTGACAGAAAATTTGTATGTGAGACACTATTTGCAAACTAACTTTGAAATTAGTGGACTTGTTTCAATTATTTGTTCTTAGAATTAGAAAATAGAGTTTTAGGGATGAATTTGAAATCTAGCATAAATTATTGAAAATAGTGTGTTTCCTTGCAATTAGTGTCACACACACTAATAGCCATAATCAGTGTAGTTTTTTAGTCTTTGACAAGGAAGTAATTTGCACTCTTGTGCTCCGAGGGTTGTTTATTTCTGAATACTTTTGCCTGAGGAAACTAAGATGTAATGTGTTGGAGTAGAATGCTTGGCCGCACTAAACCTTGCTAGTTGTGACACCATGTAAGGCAGTTTCTAACAGAAACCCTGCCAATTGTAGGTTTTTTAGAGTACCTAGTTAGATATTCTTCTAAAGTTGGATTTTGGGTTTGACTTGGTTATTGCTTGCTCTGATTCCAGCACGTGCAGTCGTTGAGGAGGTTCATAAGTTGCTGGAAGAAGCAAATGGGATTATGCATGAGGATTTGAATGCACGGTTGGGTAACGTTGCATTGACAGAGAGTTCCGAAATTGCACAAGTTGGTGATATTGGGCAGGTACACGAAATGAACATGAAAGGAGGAAGGATTTGAATTAGCTGCTTGAACGAGGACTTAACCGATTATGTGTCTAATTGTGCTTTTTCCTTTCCTTAGGTCTCCTCTTCAAGTAACAAAGTGCGGCAGCTGTTTACACCAGACTATGTGACAACAATGGCAGCCATCTATGGCATGCTACAACAGGACTTCACCATGCAGGTCTCTTAAAATCACTTAATTCTTAATGGACTAAGAAGTCCACATTGGGCCTCATGGTTTTTCACTGATTCCGGTGATATAAAATTTGGTCCCATCTGAATTATATCTTTCACAATATGATCGATTGAATTTGTCATTTTAAAACCATGAAAGTAATTTTTTTCAAAGCGTGTGCTATTGATCTTTTCAATAGACAGTCACAGTCAATTCTAATATGTGCTGAAGTTTAACTAATCACGGTTGCATTTTGTTCCTTTGCAAGATGTTTTTTTTATCTGAAAAGAAGCATACTAAGGCTGACGGTGGGTGGCAAAACAGGAAAGGGTGGTTGCTACTCTTGGATTAGACTTGTCTTCTGAGGTTCTCCAAAACTATCAAATGATGTGGACGCTACGGCCGTTTGTGAATGAATCCGTGGTAGAGAAGGCTCTCAGTTGGACCATAGGAGGTTGAGAATTCAGGTTTGATGCCAATCAATGATGTGTCACCATGAATTTTAGTGGTGTCGGCAGTCAGAACTCTTCCAATTCTGACTATCAATACCGACACAAGTGCCTTGGGGACCACGGGTGGCACGACGCCATGTTTCTGTACAAGAACCTCTCACCAGCTTTTGACTCTGCACAAAGATCTCCACACGAGATGAGAGCTTGTAAGTACACTTTTCTGAGCTTTTTTTTCCATACATTTGATCAATCTTTGAAATCTGAGTGTTTTCTAGAGAAACACCCAATTCCGTCCATGCACCCATTCCTGCTCTGTAGACTTGCTTTGAAACCATCTCATAAAGGTAGAAACATCCAGTTCTGCCCTGCACCTATTCCTGCATTATAGACTTGCTTTGAAACTGTCCCCAAAATTTAGCTTGAGTTTGGATTTAATAGAGTTTGATTTTATGACAAGTCAACGGGATGGTTTACGTGGTCTAGGCAACTTTCACTTTGAAAACTCACAGCAATTATATGACTTATCCATTTTCTCCTTGTAAAACCATCATTTTTAATTGTTAAATATTCTACTTTGAAAAAAGTGTCCCCAACTATGTTGCGTTGCTTATTTGATTATTTTAGGTGTTTCTACCTTAGTGTATTTAGAAAACCAAAAGTTAATGAGAACATTGGCCTTTTTTGTATTAGAGCCTTTGCATAGCAGCAGCTATTTTGGCCTATTCACAAACCCTATTCGCTCCGCTGCATAGGGTTTGTGATTTATGAGTGTCTTTTGAGAGCATTAGGTAGAAGAAGATGCTAGGGTCCTCCTCCAGGTCTTCTACAGTACAAACTAGCTCTTTTCAGTTGAATTTTTGTTTCATCCATCTAAGGAATTTCTTGGAATGTGCAGTTGGAAATGTTCAGGTAGGAGGACAATCGAACCCTCCAAAACATGTATGACTGGATTCTTGATGAATCCGCTGGAAAGTAAAGATCCTCAAACCTTGTTCTAGGCCCCAATTGGCTCAGCTTTCTGAAGCCATTGGAGTGTTCACTTAGCTGTTTTGGTAGGCGACTTTCTTTTGAAATGCTTCAGTAAACGAGTCATTGTTTTCTGGTGTATACAACATGATTGCTGTTGAAATTAAAGAGTAGTCATGTTTAGACTTAGTATTGGAAATGATGCAATCCAAGGGTACACTCAAACTTGTTATCTTCCTCGTTTGTCGTTTCAAGTACACATGCTCCTTGAATGTGCAGAGCCTTCTGACCTCATTTGTGTTTGTCATTTGGATATGTCATAATTGTGCTGTCTATTGCTCTTTCTTATGTCTCCTAATATGATTCAGATTTTCTTTATTTTACCTGGCCGTTGTTTGAGCATTGCAGCTTTTATCCAATTCCTAGTCTTTCAATTCTCACTTTGTAGTCTACGGTAATAATCACTTTTAACACAAACTCTTGGCAACAAATGAAACAGGCAGTTTGACCACCTCGCTCGCCCCCCTGGGGGTCTTTTGTGTCGGAATTATGTTCATGAGGGGTATTGCCCCACAGTCTGGGGAGAAATTTTCGCTTAGCAACGCACTCGTCCGTTTCATATTAAGAGTCCACTTTGGAAAAAAAAGTTGAGATTTAAGACATAAATAGAGCCCATGTTGAAAGAGATGAAATGCAATGGCAACTTCTGAAATTGTATCCCAATAGAAAAGGATGAAAAATATAAGAAGTCAATGTAGGAAGGCAACTCAATAAACGTGGACTCTTAAATTGACGCAAGAAAATATGTGGTTTTGGACTCTTATTATGAAATGGAGGAAGTATCATTTACCAAATGTGATGGATGTATTTTGGAATTGAAGCTTTGAATCTTCTTCAATAGAAGCTCAGGAGGACTTGCACCCAACACTCTCTCATAAAGAATGAGGTGTTAAAAGACACTGCAAAAATTTCCTCCTTCGCAACATTGAGATCCAAACTCCCGGTGAAAGTATGGAATTCAAATGGCACATTCCACTTCTTCCAAAGTCTTCTAGTCTTTGAAGGGATATAAAGAAGTATAAATTTATGTCCATTTTTGTTTGGAGAATAGATTGCATTTTGAGGCACAATCTAAGTTTTGAATGTGGCATGGTTTTTAAGTCTAAACTTTTTTTGTTTTTATTTCTTTATCAATGTGGAAAAGTATTAGGATGGAGATTTTCCTTGCATATGAAGGAATATTGCTTAAAAATCGAGAAAGGGATTTTTGCATGGACTATGATTCGTGAAGGGTATTGCTTTAAAACTCCTCTTTAGATTTTAAAGCAATACCCCTCGCAACTTATGATTCATGCAAAAACCCCTCAATGGATTTTAAAGTAATATCTCTCGTGTGCAAATAACGGGGCAAGTAATAATTCCCATTCTCAATACCCTTCCACATTACATTACAAAACTAAACTAAACAAAAAAGAAAGAATAGACTTGAAAATTAAACCATACTTCATTTAAAAACTTTGACTGTACCTCAAAATGCAATCCCTTCTCCAAACAATATTGAAGGACTCACCTTCACCAAAACTCACTATCATACTATGACAATTTGGGAGTTTCCCTTCTTTTGTAACTTCTTTTTTGCCCATCCTCACATTGAGCTTATTGGTAATTTGCTACCGACATGCTAAAGTTTCGCAAACTTGAACACAGGAATCAACCAACGCTTTCACAATTGAAAAAATGTTATGACCTCCTATGAGAAAGATAGAGTAAACAAAATTTAAGGTCCACAATTACTAACTCTCATACACAATAATCACCCTACACAATATATTACACAATATATATAGATATAATTATGTACAAACTCTAAGAGCTATACAATAGCTCAACCCTCCAACCATAAATAAGAGACTCCAACTAAAAAGAGCCTCTCGTATTTATTTTTAATGCAAAGATGACAATCAATTTAGTCTCGGACTTTACTTTTACTTTTTGCGTTTTACGTTTGATTACATCTAAAACCAATTCCTAAAGTAGTAGTCCTAGTCACTTTAAGTCTTATTACTCATTCATTTTGAGTTGTGGCTATCTTGACTCCATCTTTGCTTACACACTAGCCATCATCACATATAGTTAGTGAGTTCATCCTCTCAAGATTCATTCATTCAAAGTGTCATTACACCTACTCTTCAAGGTACAATCAAGATCTACCCCTCAAGGTATCAAATGAATTCTATCCCTCATGGTGTCAATTCTATTCTACATGGTATCATACATTTCAAAAAGATCCGATGCCCATTAGTTCTATCGACGGATCCGATTTGTTTTCCATGTATTTATTGTATCCTTGCCTTATCTGGGTTTTCTCATTCTCATGTGTAGTTCTTTTATATGTTTAAGTTGGCACTACAGTCAACTAAAGTAGGTTCTACGAGATTTTGATAGTGGTGCAAGTTTTGTTGTACTTTTAGCAAATGGGAATGTTGGGAGGGAGCTTTTGCAATGGAAGAGTACCAACATTAATTGTTTTCTTGTGCCTTGTTCTTTCCGATTGATTTTTTAAGTGTCTTTATTTGCAAGCTCAATTACTTTCAAACAAAGCTACATTAGGAGAGAGAATTGTGACCGCCACCATGTGACAGCTGTTATCCAGATCATAGGTCCTATTTCCAAAGTAGTATGTTCGTTTTCTTCTCATTGCTTTGAACATTTATGCAGTTGAATTTGGCTTAGGATTTAGGGTTTGTTACTAAGTGAGTATGTCTATTCTAAACGTAGAATTGGAGATTCTTGATGTTTTAATATAAATCCACAATGTCGTTGTCTTCCATTATCTTCACCACTTTGTTTGGAAGAATATTTGTAAAGTTCTATACCTTCTTCTATGTAATAGTGGTTTCATAATGATTTAGGTTATTTGTTTGACCTATGTGCACATTTTGATGTTTGGTTGTTGCTACAAGAAAGGTAATCATTTCATTATTTTTTGAATTGATTATAAATTTCCAAAGTCACGATGGTTTGAGAGAGAATTTTGTATGAGACAACATTGTACTCTCGCACGTGTACCCCTTTTAAAGTGGACAATCATGTGGATCCAAATAATCAATTCAACTCATCTCATAAATGCGACTAATTAATTAATTGAAAACCCACTTTGTGGCACTATGTACCAAAATTATAATTTATTGTATGCCTTATACTTATACTTTATTTTATCCCTAATCCCTAATTAAATACTACATTTCATTAGGTGGATTGCAAATCCCTATCAATTTTAATAGGGTGGCTTTAATTCTTCATGATTTTGAATTGTTGAGAGAAAAATAACATCTTCATAATCAAGTGGAAGCATCCCCACCACTCATTTTATTTTATGAAATCCACACCACTACATGATTGCATCCAAAATATAGAAATGGTGGTTGTCAAAAGAATGCCAATTGGCACAATACCAAGTCGTTATTCAAATATAGACAAGTCAATTCAAAAAGCAATGCGTTTGTTATAATATGTGCATCATAAATGAATAACCAATTCATGTTCCACCACCTCTCCACTACAAGACAAATGTAACCATGGGTTAAGTCTAGTTAGGTTAGAGAAGAGATGAGAAATAGACAAAGTCATCAATTCCTTCCGTCCACAATGAGGTCAATTTAGCCAACGATGACAACTTCTCAATCACTTAGTTTTTCTAAAAGGCTCTTTTGAAATGTGGAACTTGGTCCTCCAAAGAATCCCTAAAAACTCCTTTAGTGAGATACTTCATTCATAAAACTTCATAACGTTCTTCAGTCTTTTTTGGACCACACCTTTTTACTAGAGTGTTGTTACAATGTAAATTAATAATAAATTCAACTTTCCAATCCTCTTTGCTTGACCCAAATGAAGTTATTGTAGATTCTTCAAGATGCATATGATTCTAAAGCATCGTAGATGCAAATTCTTCAAATGCCACAAGCGTGACAGTGGCATGTTTAAGAACGCTATGTTGGCCCTCATGAGTGTTCTCCAAAAAACAAAAAAAAAACACAAAAAATAAAAATTCTAAATTATTTCACAATTTTTTTGAATGAAAAGTTTGTTTCTTCAAGGTCCCACACCAAAGTCAACGGGACAGTGCCACTTGTGCAGCTCAAAAGTCTTCCACCTTCGATCGGCAATGAAGGAGTTTGATCAAATTAGGGTTTCGTCACACACTCTTTGATCGTCTTTCGAGCTCAGGGTTTTGTAGATTGTTTCCCGAGCTCCTGCATTTTTGTTGCACAACAATAAGAACGACAATGGCGATGGCGCTCTCCGTTGTGACAGTTTCTCCACCCCCTGTCTTTTTACCGTCACTCTCCTCATCTCTCTTGGTGCACAAGAATGGCAGCTCCCGAAGGATGGTAGCCAGCTACGGCATCCCGGGGTACGGCGCTCCCCGCCCCTACCAAACCCCGGCACGCCCGAGCTCGGAGACTTTGAACAGTGACAACAGCGGCACGATCAAGCTCCAGTGGAAGAACTACGGCGCGCCCAACGACTACTCCACGCCCGTGAATTACCAAACCCCGAGAGCTGCCACGACGGAATTAGGGCAGGAGGGGCTCACTCTTGAGGACGTGCAGGAGCCCCCGGAGCTCGATGTGAATGGCGGAGGTGGTGGTCACCGTGGAGACGAGAATGGCGGTGGTGGTGGCGACGGTGGTGGTGATGGTGATGGAGATGGTGATGAGAAGAAGAAGAAATCCGGGTTGTCCATGTCGCAGAAACTCACGCTTGCGTATGCCATTCTCGTTGGAGGTCAGTAATCTCATTACATGTCGATCTTGCGTGTTTAGTCACGTTTTTGCGAATCCACCATGGCTTAGGGTTTGATGCGCCTGTTTCTTTGAAATTCTTTTAGCATTTTGTTTGAGTGAACAGAATCTTAATGTTGTGTCTTGGTCGAGAAGATCGACTGTACAATGCACTGGTGAGCGATGAGCTTTGTGAGAAACCAATTGATTGTCTTCATCGAAGGTGAAAGCTCGAGGCTGCCATTTTAGTTTCTTTAGCATTTTCTGGTAAACAGGAACCTGTTTTTGTGTTGCACTCCTGCCTGAATCAGTCATGTTTTGCAAATCTTAGGTTGATCTTTGTGTAGCAACTGGGATCCATGGTTTTGGGTTTGATACTCAGCATTCGACGTCTGTTTCTCTCTCAATATTTGAACATTCTTCTTTAGCATTTTGTTTTAGTAAACACGAACCTATTGCGTCATGTTTTTGTGTTGCACTCCTGTGTGAAATCAGTCACATTTTTACAAGTTCAGATTCTATGTTTAGGGTTTGATGATCACCACTGTGTCTTTCTCAATTTTTGAACATCATTTTCAGCAGTTTCTTAGTGAATAGAAATCTAGAGTATCTTGTCTCAAGAAGGTCGACTTTACGATGACCAATGCACTGCTGAGCGGTGATATTATCTCGAAATTCCGTGAGCTAGCAATTGATTGTTTTCATTGTCGGAGAAAGCTTAAGAAAGCTTGCCATTCCAGTTAGCAGGCGGCTTCTTCTTCTGTAACGTTGTTGTTGTCGAGTGGGTTTTGAATGGGACTTTTTTTGTGTTGTTCTTTTTGCAGTTGGAGGAATCATGGGATTTGCCAAGTCTGGTAGCAGCAAATCCCTCATGGCGGGTGGAGGATCAGCATCCATCCTTTATTACGTCTTTTTGAATCTCCCTTCAAATCCTGTTTTGGCTTCCGCTATCGGGCTTGGTAAGTCCGCCTGGCAACCAGTGTACTCTTTGCAAATGCAGCTTTATTCAAGAATGTTATGGTTTTGAAACTCTGATTAATTTCTGTTCTTCGCTTTGCAGGAATCTCAGGCCTGCTGTTGTTCATCATGGGGTCTCGCTACATGGAGTCTGGAAAGGTATTTCCAGCAGGAGTTGTCTCTTTGTTCTCTTTGGTTATGGCAGGTGGATACATTCATGGGATTATGCGAACCGCTCATACCTGAGCCAAGGCCCCCTCTATATTTGGGTGATAGAGCAAGCTTGTTAAGCCGACCTCCGTCTTGTACAGTAGACTCTCAGGACCAGTGTATTGAGATCAATTTGCAATGGCATTTGACAGATATTTTCACTTTTAGTGCTCTTTTGTTTCCTCTGCATGGAGGGTAAAACTTGTATGCAGTACTGACTACTTGCTCTTATTTTCATGTTGAATTGATTTCAGTCCTTTGTGTTATCCTGCATGATTAGTGTAGTAATTATACAGCATGTCTGCAATATGAATTTACAAAAAAAAATCACAATTTTTTTGTAAACGGTGATCGGAGTGAAAGTATTGTGCTACTTTTTTGATTAAATATTGTTGAAAGAAAGGATTTTTAGGGCATCTGCGCTGCACAAGGATAAACTGACAAGGAACTATTGTTCTGTTCACTACTTGGATTCTTTAAGTCCAGTGGAGTTTATGTATACCCTTTGTACTACACAAAGGGTAGTTGCACACTACAGTGCCCCCTTTGTAGTTTTTGTAGTTTGTAGTTTTTGTAGTACATGTTTGTACTACACGTTAGTAGTTTTTGGTCATTTCTTGACCTTTCAAGCTCAATATAAGATTATTGAATGAAAACAAACTCATAGGAATATGAAAAGTAAGTATGGATAGAATCAAATTTTATAATGTACAACTTTTATTCATATATCAAGTTCAAAATATCCCTCTCAGTTACATTCTATAAGACATCTTTGAAATTTTCCCAAATGTGAAGAGGGGTGAGGACGTTTAGGGGTTAAAAAAAAAAGTTGCTCGATTAAAGCAACTTTGAATGCAGTCCCATTCAAAACCCACTCAACTTGTGTAAGGTAGAGGGTCATATTTCTGACCGGGTTGTATTTCCGACCCCTACTGGTTGGGGGATGGGTGTCAGAAACCAGCTAGTATGGTTTCAGATAGTGTCCAAGAGTGTTCTAATTTCGTCCATGGTTTGGAAAAATCAAGAGCTTCTAATTGGTTTTGATTGGTGTAGAAGCACTCTATTTTCAGAATCCAACCTCTCATGAAAACCATGACTCTATGAGCGGTTAATGGTCACTCTAAGCTTTCAGACTTAAAAAATCATAGAAAATTGTAATAATGCTCAAAAAATGTTTTTTTTTTGGGGATGCCTTTGCAATAGCTTTGTAGAGCATCCAAAAATTATAAAAAATTTCTTTCACAAGTCTAAGTATGCAAACCTGAAATTTAGTCGGGAATTGGTCCCACTACCTTATTTGTAATTTTTTGGATGCAATCAAAATGTTTTTGACAAATGGACTTGTTTGTAATGCTATTTTCGAATTTAAACTTCAAACTTCTTGTTATTTTTAATAGTTTTGTGTAGGTCCTCTTTGGACTTACTCTTGCTCAAATTCATTTGTTTTTTTGACCAACACATACAATGATCTTCACTAGTTCTGGTGATATGAAATTTGGTCCCATCTGAATTATATTTTTCACAATATGTTCAAGTGAATTTGTCATTTAAAAGTTGTAAATTCTTGGTCCTTTAGGGGTTAACAAAAATGTAGAATGTCTATTCCATGCACATGCTTTTGGACACTGAAATGGTACACCGTATCATGCAACTACCCAGAAATATATGATCCGGCTACAAACAAGTACGCAATAGTCCAAAATGCTATCCTCAATATCCCATTGCTGATGCGATCGGTCGTTGCCGGGGTTAATTGTGCACACCCATAGTCTCATAATAAGAACAAATTGTGGGCCCGAGAGCATTGCAAGCAGAGGCGTTGTTTCTCAACCCATCCTGTTCATTGTCACTTTTTACTGTACTGTACAGTGGGGTACCAATCAAAATGTCGTTTTCGAAATCGCAGTGAGAGAAATTTCAAGACTGCCAACTTTGAAAGCCTCCCGAGAGCTCAAAAATTGGTGTTTTCCCACGAAATTTTTACCAAAGAATTATCTTTAAGTTAATTATATGTTTACCAAATTTCAAGGCCAGAAAATGCACCGACAAAAAGTTATTCAAAATCTACCAACATTGGTAACTGTGGAAATTTTTTCACTGCTGCCAACTTTGATAGCCTCCCAAAGTTTGAGTTATTTTTTGTTTGCCATGAAATTATTGGAACAAAAACCTCTTTATGTTAATAACATATGGTAAAACTTTCAAGGCCAAAACATTAATACAAAAAAAGATATGAACAATCTACCAACATGTGTAGTTGTGGGAAAAAATGGGGGAAAACCATTTCATTGCTACCAACTTTGACACCCTCCCAACGGTTGAGAAATTGTCTATTTACCATGAAATTCTTAGTAGAAAATAGTCTTTTGCAAACAACTCTCGTTGTCCTAAAACAACTTGTTTTTACAAAAACAAGTTGTTTTGGATGAGTCATTTCAGACGAGAGTAGTGGTAAAAAATCAAATTTCTACTAGTGTATATACACACTCAGTGAGAGCTTGGAGCTTGATCCATGCAGTGATAGAAGCTATGCAAGTCTTGTCGTGTGGGCTGACCGAGGTTGTCACGCTTTCCTTTTGTCAACTAACTTATCCCCTAAACGTCACAGCGTTTAGAAACCGAACAACTAATAGACTCAAATGCACCCCACGTTCTCATCAATGCTTGAATGAAAGTCATTCAATTTTTTGGAGATACTTCACCAAGTTGTTGTCCTATCTAACGGTTGGATCGAGGGTTGGGTTTAGTCATACTTGATTACATATTTTTTCTAAATTTACAAATGTAGAAGTATTTGACCAAGCCAAAATTGCATTGATTGTAGCTCAAAAGTGGCTTTGCAAAAATGAGGTCATGGATTTAAGAAACACAAAAATTTCAAAAAATCACCACGTTTAAGAGTATCTCATTTCAAATTCATTCCAAGAAATTTTACTCAAAAAATATTAAAATTTTGTTTGTAAGTGAATTTAGAAGAAATTTTTAATTTTAACTTTCAAAATTTATAATTAAATATTGGTGATAGTATTAGTGAATCCAATCGTACGGATTGAATTTAAAAGTCAGAATCTAAAACTTTCATTTGTATATCAATTCCAAAATATTCTTCTAAATAGTACTTTATGATGATTTTTCTCAAATTGTCAATTCCAGGGACACCCTGGTACATTTAGGAATTAATTACAATGTTTAATTAATTAGTGATGTACGATGGAGTTGGTACGTTGATCAAAATCGGAATATATACTCTAATGGAACATGAAAAAGAGAACATAATTGTGAACCGCCCAACCGGTTCACAACACACGGCAAATAATTACCGTGGTATTTGGTCATCTTTTCTATATTTCTAAACTTTAGTTGAGGTATTTTAGCAAATCAGAATGATTGGGGTATTTTGGCACCCTACTTTGTGATTGTATTCAGAGTTTTGCCTTGGATTGGAATTCTTGATTAAACCAAGTGTTTTTTGGTAAACAAAAACACTGATGTCACACAAGGAGAGCTCTAATAAACTCGTGCCAGAGAAGAATGAAATGATGTTATGTTAGGATTTTTCCTTTTATGAGTGGTGATTGACTTTAACTCCTAAATACTTATAGCCCGCTATAGAATCTACATTGGGCAATTTTGCAAAGATGTTTGAACAACTAAGAGATTCACTCTTATTCTTCGTTCTCATCAATGCTTGAACAAGAGTCATCTAATTTTCTGGAGACACTTTACGAAGTTGTTCTCCTATCTAATGGTTGGATTTAGTGATACTTGAGTATGTATATTTTTTGAATTACAAATATAGAAGTATGTCAAGTTGTTGACCAATCTAAAATCGCATTGACTGTAGTTCAAAAGTGGCCTTGCGAAAATGAGGTCACAGATTTAAGAAACACAAAATTTTCAAAGAATCACTATTTCAACAAATTTTTACTGTTCCAACAAATTTCACTAAAAAATATTAATTTTTTTTGTACCGTACGTGGAAGGCAAGGTCAGCACTTTCATGTCAAATAATTAATAAAAGTTGAAACAGTGGAGGTCGGCACTTTCAAAAGAAATAATTATTTTGAATAGGCTATTAAAAGCTAACATTAAATTTTTTTCTGGCTCCTAAACGTTTTATTTTATTTTTTTGCGTTGAGTCTTATGTTTTCATCCAAATTTCGTTGAGTGTTATGTTTTGAGTTTTTTAAAAAAAAAATTCAGCTTTTTGTTGGCTTTATTTTTGTTGATTTTGACAAAATACTTAATAAATTTATTTATTTTTTTGGCATTTTTTTGGGGAATTATTTTTTGCCAACCCTGCCTTCTACATACAGTAATCAAATTTAGAAGGAAATTTGACTCTAACTTTCAAATTTTATAATTGAATATTGGCGATAGTATTAGTGAATTGAACTATACGGATGGAATCTAAAATTCAAAATATAGAACTTTCATTAGTATATCAATTCCAGAATATTCTTCTAAATAGCACTTTATGATGATTTTTGTTGAGTAGCCAATTCCAGGGACACCTTTGTAAGTTTAGGAGTTAACCCCTAAATGACAAAGGGGATATGGGCAAAACCTAGATGTGTTATAAAATGTTACTTTTGCAACTTTGATGAAGTTTGGTTTAAATGAGAAAATAGAAAGCAAGATGTTTAGTAATTATTTGTACAGTCAAAGTTCGAAAAATAGTTTTAGATACTCAGTTAATAAATTTAAGAGCATTTACCATTTAAAATTCAAGGTAAAAAATGTAAATAATTGTGGTGAAGATAGATAGATAGATAGATAGATAGAAACTCTAGTCCCTTTAGGGGCCGGCGTGAATGAAGTGTCCGTTCGTAATGCCAATGATCCGATGCCCACCGGACAAGGGGAAATTGGGACAATACTACTCTCCCCTTTCGAGGATGGACACTATAGTGACACACTATGCTACTACCTAGCTAGCCACTAGTGCCTTGAAGATACCGGACATGGTATCCCCCAAAGGGCTTTGAGGTACCCATACAACAAGGTCCAAGGACCCCCCCACCATAGTTGGGTTGTGGTGAAGAACAAGGTGTAAGGTGCATGCTTCTTGAGCTTACATAAAAAGAAATTCGATTGAAAAACGTTTTTTCCAAAATTTTAGGATTGTGAGCTTTAAAGTGCTATAAAAAACGCAATTTCAACAATTTTGAATAACTGTAAATTGAACTAGATGATAGAAGGTAACTCCTACAGATTCCCAGTTGGGATCAATTTCATTTGAAATTAAAAACTAGGTGAAAATCAACGTTTGACTGAAAACGACCAAACATGGCCCCACGAGGCTCCTTGCGGGCTTAACCCCTCAAGGCCCAAGGGGACATATTGTGTCCTCTGACTTGTTCATCAGGTCATTTGTTAAACTCATTTTGTTCAAAAACTACATAAGATATATATAGAAAAATTACATTGCAATGTTAATATTGATGTGGGAAATTTGAAGTACAAATCATATTCTCACTTAAGTCTGTTGTACTGTACAAGAGATAATTGCAGTCAAAGTTCAGTTTCTTCAAATAGTACAGAATCTCCTTGGGCCTTGAGGGGCAGTGAAATGGATACATGGACCCCTAAAAGAGTGGAAATCCTTAAAAAAAAAGAAAAAAAAAAAGAAAAAAAAAATGAGTGGGAATCGTGGGGTAATTTCTATCCCAGGGACAGAGTTAATGTGACTTTTACACTCCTTGACTGCATCTGACGTGGCGATCACTGCCACGTCGGAGTCGTAGATCCCGGCGTGGATACTTGCTGCATGAACCGGACTTGTTGATCACCGCCACGTCAGATTCGTAGATCCTCACCAACTCGAAACATCAACTCGAATCAATCGCATGCCCATTGTCACAAAATTCCAAACAGAAATCAATCGTATTGCAAACCTCTCACTAGGGTTTTGTTCCTTCTTCACCGTGGCCATGGCGATGACTACCAAATTCGCCACCGAATTCTCGCGGCGCAATGCAACTCTGAGACCAATTCTGAGCTCCTGCTACGCCAAATTCCTACCATGTAACGCCCCGGGGCGCTTGTTTTCGTCTTCTTCGTCATCACCGGAGGTTCAGAATTTCAAGCTGCCGCCGCCTGTGAACCCCCCGGATCCCGAGAATCCCGACCGGGCCACGCTGCGAGCGCAGTGGGATCACGCCGTCAGAATGTACGCGCGGACGTACTCGCATGCGTGGGGGACCGCCATCTTGGCTGGGGTTTCGTTGTTCGGAATTGGCTGGTGGATCAAAGGGGAGAATCCGTTGAAGGCCTTGAGCCCTTCCGGAGAGCTCAAGAAGGAAGAAACGGCCGATTAGGTGCACTCATTTTTCTTCTTCGTGAAATTTAGGTTTAGGTTCAGCTTATGCTTTGCACCGGCTAAACCCTAAGCTCTTGTGTCACATTTTGATTCATGATAAGCGTGTTGATCAGTGATTTTTTTTTGGTCAGGAGACAGTTAAACATTTTTGCTACTTTTCCATGGGTTGAAGAGCAATCCAGGCTCCTTGGATGCTCTTTTCATATTAATATATCACGGTAATACTCATGTGCTACCTAGGTGCTACTTAGGCTATACCTGGGTGATACCTAGGTTTAAAGAGGCTACACATCTTGACTCCATGTAGGTAATCTGGATATCATTCCCTTTTATTTTCCTCGAAAATCTTTTGAATCAATTAGCCAGCCCAAATTTTACGTAGCAATTTGGGTAAAAATTAGCAACAAAAGAATCACTGCTGTTGTTTACGTTATGCTTAAGAAGGACGAAACGGTCTCTTAGATTTTGCTTCTTCACACTTCGTGACATTTAGGTTTAGCGTTCTCTTGCCTATGCTTTGCATTAGCTAAACCCTAAACTTTTGTGCCAAATTTTGATTACTGACGTTCAAGTATTAATTTTATTGTTTATTGTTTGTTATGTTATCCTTAAGAAGGAAGAAATGGTCGAATTGGTTTTCATGTGCACTGATTCTGCACAGTTCGTGACATTTAGGTTTAGCCTTCTCTTCCCTATGCTGTGCATTAGCTAAACCCTAAACTGTTGTACCGAGTTTTGATTCCTGATGTCCAAGTATGGATTTGTTGTTTGTTTTTTTGTGTTTCAGTGTGGTGCGAGGATACTCTTTAAGAATGAAGCTGGAGAGAAGTATCATCCGTTGTGGGCTCTAGTTGCTATTAGGTTTTCAGCGGAGGTAGAGTAGGTGTTAAATACCGAAGAGAGGTAACTGGTGTAATAAAATACGTATAACCTTCTCAATACAGGTAAGGAGGAGAGTAGTTGTAAATTGTAAGGATAGATCAGGCAGCAAAATGTACAGTTGACATGTTGGTTGGTAATGGAATCTCGAGTTCCTTTTCCTGCTGAACGATCAATTTCTGTTTCGAAATCAATGGCAAGAGCCTAGCTTTCTGAGCGTCTTCTTCGTCTTCACATGAAATAATGGATGCAATCTGGCAATAGTACATTTTCATGGAGTTCATGGTATTTCAAGAGATTTGTTCCTCTCTGTTACGCTGAGTTCTTTATGATGCCCAGTTCATTGCTAACTACTCCATTCGACCTAACTAAATATTAAGAAAATGGAATTCTCGTGGAAATAAATAACCGTCAAGAAGTCAAGGTCTCAATCAAATAACTCTCTCTAGAAGTCAAGGTCTTCAATCAAATAACATTTTACAAATGAATTATTGATAATTGGAAAAAAAATACATGAATGTGCCACTTTTCATTTTCTTGTCTTTTAAATTTCTATTTATCCATTCTTCTTAGGCCCATGCCTAACGACCGGCAGGCAGACTAAAACGGTGGATGTGATTGGGCGAGGCGGCCCCCAATTAACCACACAAGTGGCAATTTGAAAGGCGGTAAAATGACATGGCGTAGGCAACAGTTTGAAACTACTGCTGGAATAATCCCGCTGGCAATCTGCGCAATCTGGGCACAAACCAGCAAATACCCACCTATTCGGTTGTCTCCGTCCATCGCGAGCCTCTGTTTCGGCAGCTGGTTCAACTATGCAAGTTGCAAATAGGAAGTTGCTGAGAAGGTCACCTTTGGTGCGACCCTCAATTTCCTACTGCTCGTCTGATGCCACAAGTGATAAAGCTCCGACGTGGCAAAAATGACTATAGGATTTTCCTAGCTTGCAGTAGTAAATTACCTGTCGTCGTGTGGCATCAACATTAGACTTTGTAGGTCTTTGCTTCTATTATTTTCTCCCTTGAATTGGATTGCCTCGCCCTTCTTCCACCCCTTGTGCCTCTACTGACTGTGTCTACTGACTGCCTCTCTTTGACACTTGTCTTGCGGTCGGGTGCCCAAGCTGCCCAAGTTGCCCACCGTCTCCAATTCTGACTTTAAGTGGTATTAAATTTTAACCCCTAAATGAGAAAGCCCTCAAAATTGCCAAAAACCCTCAAAATTGCCCTTATTCAATGCAAGGTGAGAATTTGAAATATTTAACCTATGTTCAAGTATGTAACTGTAAGATCTACTACCTTACTTGTAAATGTGTATATGTAGGGAACCCAAGTCTTAGATTCAAATTCCTTACCATCAATGAGATCATAAAGTTTAACATTGGAAGATTTATTTATTTATTTTATCTATTTTTTTTTTTCTTCATTAACGCCAACAATGGCAGCACCGCCTTTTGGGTTCTCCTCTTCCTCGCAAGCTATGAAATGGAAAGAGAATTGGATGGTCTTACGTGGCTCTGTCATATGGGTAATATGGCTTGAAAAGAATGCAAATTGTTTCTCCGAGACAAACTGGACGCCGCAATTCATAGAGGTTCGCATATAAGAAGCTGTAGTGGATGTCATACGATCGGCATGGGCAAGGACGATTCATTTAAACTCTAAAGGCCCTTGATGCAAAATTGCTTACTTCAGGCCTTATAAAACTCATTCTAAGCATTATTTAGGAGATCAAACCGTAGGATCTTAAAGTGAACTTGCCTTTTTATTCACATGTGAAATTTGAACTGTAGGTTCTTCTTCATTTGTGAGATCGTAGTGGTCAAAGTTGGCTGAATTCTTTTCCTGCAAGAACCACAAAAAGCCCTTTCAGCTTTCTTGGGCCTTTAGGAGTTAATGGACATGTATCCGAGACACAACGACAAGTTTCTTGACAAGTTTGATAATCAATGTCTATCGACAGAGCGCTGGAGTGGGAGACTGGTGACTGAGCATTAGAGACGAAGACAACGGTTGGGAGCCGCGATGGAGAGAAGAGGAGGAGAGGCGGAAGCCCCTCCGGGCACGGAGGAGGATCGATGCAGTTCACGGTTTCTAGATACTAGCAGATGTAGATTATTATTCAAAAAAACTTAAAAAGAATTTTGCAATTTTGCCGAGCCTAGGCTTTGGCTCATGAAATATATTTGCCTTCCAATTTATACATTAATTGGTTCAAGGGAAAAAAAATCCTAGTTGCATAATCGGTTTGCAGTGTTTAGTGAGCCAAAAAAACCACTTATAAGAGTAGATTTGTATTGAATGTTAGATTAGAATGCCAATCCCTCACACAAACACAAGGAATGCATAGGAAGGAGGTAGCCTTTACTCATGGGTTGCCCCTATTTAGTAGCACACCCAAGGGAGTCCCCTTGGCAAACCATGTAGTGTAAATTTGTTTTTGTTGAACTTTAAATGGATTTTAATTGTGAATGTGTAGAGTCTAATGGACTAGAATGGAAGTGGTGTGTAGATTAAGATATAAAAGGTCAATTAGACTTGAACCGGGATCTTAAAGGGTATAACTGTTAGAATTCATAGTATATATGAGAGAGGGGAGCAAGTTATCTTCCTCGCTACACCATTAGAGAGTAATAGTCTAAATAATATATACATTGCATGTTTTGTTTTTTTGCCTTGTGAATGTTTTTCTTTGTGTTAATGCTCACAGTCCACTTGACAGGAAGAAGTAAAGAGCCTAAAGATTGATTAATTTTGGATTGACTGTCATGGCTTGTGAATGTGTGTATTAATTTTGGTGTGTCTAATTGACTCTGTCTTGATACTTGTGCATGGAAATGCTGTAGAACTGTGTGTTTGAATAACTGTGTGTTGCATACATACATGGTCAATTTGACAGTAACTGATAGAGTTGAAGTCTGAGAAGAGAGGAATACATGGATACATCTGATTCATTGTGGAAGAATGTAGGTCAAGTTGATTCAGGTACCCTTGAGTGATATTGTGTGTAATAGACATGTGCATATGCTGAGAGCATTGGGAATTGGTAACTGGATACAGTCAATTGGACATTGATAAACTGTGGTCAACTTGACATTGGAAAATATATTTGAGCAACCAGTCTAATTGAGCAAGTTTTCCAAGTGAACTGTCTATTTGACTATATGGAAAACCATTGTGTATTTGATATACATACAATAGCATGACAACTTGACAATGGAACTGATCAATTTGACTTAGAACAAATAGACTCATTTGTATATTGAGCAGGATACTGAGAGAGCACAATAACTGTCTATTTGACTTCATTTAGAGTATCCTGAGAATTATAGAAAACTTATAAGTAATATGTATAGATCAGTAGTGATAATAGAAGGACTGTCAATTTGACTTGGAATGTATGTTGTGTGTTTGATGAGTGAATTAGCATACGATGATTCAGTTAGAATTGGACTTCCTTAAGAAATATATATGCATAGGGACGACTGTGTATATTTAGGAGTGAGACCAAGGGAGTTGATAGCTAGTGAGTAAAACTAGATTGTTTCAAACTTCGCTGTGGTGCATTGCCTTATAAATTATTACCCCGGGGATTTAAAAGATATAAAATGAATTTTGTTTGACAAATAGTTGTACAACTAGAGTCTATAGAGTCAATTTGACATTGTATAATTGATACAACGAGTGATCAATGGTATTAACAAGTCGTAGTGATAAAGAATGAATTCATAAGGACCGGCCATCTTTGTGATACTTGACTCAATTGGATACTATAAAAGGGTGTCTCCCCTTTTTCTATGACCATTTGACCTTAAGATAGGACAAGACAGAAGCATATCTAATTGACTGGAATTAGTTATAGGTGAGAGCCCCTACCACATTCTAACATAAACTAAGGTTTATTAACATTAGGTGATTGAATTGAATTATCTTTACCCTTATAAGTGACTTTAGTGAATTATCCTTAAACGATTCAATCTTTCCCTTTAAAAGAACCCTACCAGAAAAGCTCACTTAGATTAGAATTCTTTGTCGAACTTTTCAGTACTACATTTTGGCGCCGATGCCGGGGAAAGATCCGGTTAATGGTTGCTAAAATGTAAGCTTGAAAGATAATTTTAGAATTCAGTCCTTACAAAGTCATATTGAAAAATTATTATTATTACACAACAATTATCGTACAACTTTTCCCTAAGACACATTAAAACTTATGGAAAATGGTACGAGTTGTGAAAATAATCGTTTTTGAAATAAACCAATTGATTGAAAGTTGATAAACTTAGTTTATGTTGAATTTTAGATCAAGGAATAAATAAATAAATAAATAACAAAAAATTAATTAATGAAAGAATAGGAAATGAGAGTTAAAAATGTTTCCTTGGGAAGTTAACTCTGAAAGAGTTAGCGAATTCTTTACCTGACCTTATTTATTTTCTGCTTTATATAGAGTGTTTAAAGGAGCATATTTTGGTCATGGTTTTCAATTAAGTGGAAAAATCCCAAAAACTATAGAGAATTTTCAAAACTTATTTGACGCCTTACCTTTAGAAATTCGTGGATTAATATTAAGCAAAATATGGAATAATGGTGATAGCTTTAATTCTTTAATAATAGTAAAAGGAGAATTAATATTACCACCAATACTCCATTTTTTATTTTAGCAATACGGGAGAGTCAAAACTGGTACACAACCCATTATAACTAAAGAGTGTGGCGCGTGGAATGGTTTTCAAATAGGAGGTAACTTTACCATTCGAAACAAGATTTATGAATTTAAATATGGGATTCCCAACCTTAAAAGTAAATTCTTAATTCATGAGTTTTTAAATAGTGAAACAAACAATCCTTTTGCAATCTCTTATGGTCTTTTGTGTCCATAAATGATTGTAAAAACTTGATTATGATCTTACAATACGCATTAAGTCTTGAAGATCGAGAACAATTGGTAGAATTTTTAAATTATACCTATTGGATAGCAAATACTCGAAGCAGTTCAGATATTATAGAACCTCAATTTGAACAATTGTGGGAAATAGTGGTTGAAGTAGATAGGATGTGGACTCAAGCAGAAGAAATCATTCTTAAACAATTTTGTGAAAAAATTGAAAGAATAATAAGAAATTCTTAATGAACAATGGAAAATTCCTTAACTATTCTCCCTCAAGAATTAATCCATTTACGCAGGTTACTAATAGTATACAAAGAAGCCAATAAAACCTGTAAAGAATTAATTTACTGCTTAACACATGAAATTGAATTATTAAAGACCAAATACCAAGAACATAATTTTATTGCAAAATTACTTAAAACTTATAATTACCCTAGAAATTTTGATCAAGAAGAAATTAATGAAGCCTTTGATGTTGAGTCCTTTAATTTATTATGTATGTAAGAAGTTTTTCGAATATTTGACACCTAAATAAGAAATCCAGTACAAAAACCGAACACATGAAAAATTTAATAGATGGAAACCTTAAAGGAGCTTAAAAGGTTGTTGAGTATTCTTAAGGGGACATGCGATTACTATAAAAAATTTAACATAGATAATTTAACTCTTGTACTTTATTTGAAGCAAGAAATTAATAAAATATTACGAGAAAATCATGAAATGAGCATGACACATGAATGGAAATCTCTATGTCTTTTGTTTGATTATCCTTATGAAATACTAAGGGAATAAAACAAATGATTTAAAAATTTGAAGCATTAAATTGAGATGAAGAAAAAACTAAATGCCTCATCAAAATTCGTTAGGTCCACAACTTAAGGTAGCTCTTCAAAAACTTGAAAGAGAAAACCGTGCACAACAGAGACGAATTAGGCAAGAAACTAAAGGAAGAGATGTGTTTAGAGAGGCGACGTTCCAAGTAATGATTTGTGTTTCTTGGTGTGAGTGGGAGGGTTCGTGTGGTTGTGAGGGAGGGAGGATGGGTTGGGGTGTGTGTGGTGTGTATCCGATTTGTGGTGTAAGGCATTCAAGTGCTTTTTCTAGGAGTGGGGCGGGGAGTGTGGGGAATTGGGTTTTGAGGTTTGGGAGGGTAATTTGTGGTGTGTTGGTGATGAATGAGTAAAGTGTTGAGTGTATTGAGTTGGATAGAGTTGTGAGGTGTGGGTTTTGGTTGTGGAAAGTTTCTAGGGGGTGTCGTGGGCCGTGAAATCTCTGGTGGGGGGGGGGGGGGGGGGGGTTGGGAGCTATGCGAGTTTAGTCATTAAATCTTGTAGCGGTGTGAGTGGGGTTTGTGGGAGTTTCGTTTCGCAATGTGTTGCTGTCGGGGCTAGGATAGTGATGAGGGCATATAGAAGGTGATCATAAGAGGTGTAATGCTGACAGAGAGTGGTTAGTAGGGGGTGGGATTGTGAACAAGTAGGATGGTCCGGGTGGGTGGTGTAGAAGAAAGGGGCGAAAGATGAGGATAGGTGTTTGTGTTCAAGTCTAAGTTTGATAGTTTTTTGATAGAAGTATTTATCGGCTATGTTTTTGTGTGGAGGGGATAGGGCTATACGGATGGTGTGGAAGGTTTGGGGTCCGGGGTTTGCTTCAATGTCACCATCAAGTAGTAAGGAGATGAAGGGGTTGGGATAATAGGGGGGGATTAAGTTTCGTGGGTAGTTTGAGTGAGTTGTGACAGGGGATACGGCGTGTTGTAGAGTGTTTAGTTGCGGTTGTGGGTGGTGTGTGGTGTTGTGGTATGTGCGGGAATGACAATGAGGAAGTGTATATATTTGTGGCGAGGCCGAGGCCACGGAGAGTGTGGTGTAGGATTTTGTGTGTAGCATGTATGGGAGGAGGGGAGAAGGTGAAGGTGTGTTTGGGAGTATACGGGAATGTACGGGGCATTGTGGAAAGTGGTAGTGTGTGGGACGAATAAAATGGGGCGGTGGTTAGTCTTGGATGTTTTTGTGTGGGGGGCTGGTGTTGTGAGTGTAGATAGTAGGTTGTTTGGGAGGTGAATAATGAGTTTGAGATTATTATTTGGACTAGGTAGGGTTGTGAGAGTAGCTTTGTTCTGTGTGGAGTAAGGTGTGGTGAGTGGCGGGGGTAGTCGAGGGGGTAGTAAAGTTCTGGGCAATGAGAACGGAGGTGTGGGGAGGTCGGGGGCACGGTGATAGGGGGCTTGCTGAGGTGGCAGTGCTGATGTGGCGCCCGTGGTTTTGAGGGGTGGGACAAAGGCAGGGCAAGTGCGTGGAGTGTGTCGAGGGCATGAATTGCATGGGGGGGATCGGGGCCTGGTGCATGGAGTACATCGAGAGCAGGGAGGGGAATTAGGGTTGCGTGGCAGCGAAGGGAGATCAGAGCGTTTTCGAGTGTTGGCGTCTTCGGAGCACGGAGGCTCTGAGCGCTGGCTCGATCAATTGTTGCGGGAGGCGAGAAGAAGATGCGGGGACAGGAGATATGTGCCGGTTGGGCGACATGGGTGTAGGTTAGCGGCTGAGTTTGGGGGAATTCAAGGTGCGATGTTAGGATTGAGGAGGAGGAATTATGGCAGCAGGGCGAGAGAGGTCGAGGTTGAGGTTCTGTTGGGCAGGAGCACTTGCAATGATAGTGGAGAGAGGGGTGCAGGGAAGGCACTGTGTGAGGCCAATGGAGAAAATCAGAGTGAATTTGAATAATGCGGTGGGAGAGAGGTAGCTGTGAGAGGCCGATTGTAATGTTAATGAGTAGCTTTTTATTGCATTGAGTAGAACAAAAAGAGGTTCTGAATTGAGCAATAAAAAGGAAAATCAGCAAGTCCTTAGTGGTGTAATTCATAGAGGCGGATGAGGTGAGGATCCGTGGGTGCGATTCAGAGTCTGCTGGAGGGGGCCTGTGAGGAGGGCAGTAGATATGCCGCTCATCTTGGTGGAGTAATCGTTTGATGCTGTGGTGAGTAACTGCAACTGTTGCAGTAGATGTGTGTGTTGGGCCGTTTGTGCATTTGTAGGAGCGCCCACGGTGTAAGAGGTATGGTCGTTAACTTCAGATCTGAGTGTAGTGAGTCGAAGTTGGAGTTGGTCTACTCCAGCTTGCAGGGAATCGCGTAGCTCCGTCAAAGTCGGCCTTTAGGGGGTTTCATTTTTGAGAGCAGTGATTGCTTCATTGATGAATTCCCTGGTCGGGTGTCTGTCATGTGCGCGGGTAGATTCCGGCGGTGCAGATCCAGCCAAGCTTCGGTGGTGAGGAGTAAAGTCAACCAATTTCCCAAGCAGGGGGATGGCTCTTCTGGAGCACCAGGCGGTGTACATTGCGCTGTTCAAGCAGTAGATTGTTGCAGCACTGTCGTGGCGACCGAGAGAGTCATCTTGTGCCCGATTGTATGAGATCATGACGATATTCGGTGCGCCCAGTAGCTTGTGTAATGCGGCGAAGACCTGCGTTTGAGAGTATTGAATATTCAAACCACGTACCAATATGGTTGTGCTCAGTGCATCGGCGGTGTGGGTGCGGGGCAGATCGGCACCGGCGGTGAGTTCTTTCACTTGGACTTGTTCGTTGTTGAGCAGCGGAGGAGTATTGAGGAGGAACTGCTTCGAGAGGAAGCTCGTAACTGTGATGTCGGCGGAGGCAGTTGTTTGGAATTTCTTGGCAGTTCCAACTACCTCTGCAAAGGTTGATTTGGTGTAGCAATGGGTGATGAGGTCCGCGAGGAGTGTGCGGGAGTTGTATGTGGTGAGGATCAGTCCCGTAAGCTGTAGGCAACGGTTGTTGGCCGTGGACAAGAATTCGTATCCTTTCTCCACCTTGCCGACAACGTGTTCTAATGTTTGCATTTGAAGTGTGAAAATTCGGTGTCCCTTGAGAAGAGCAACTCCATCAATTTCGGGGTTGAGCAGGTCCACACGAATGAAGCCAAGCCACCCGTGAGTCTTGCGGTTGACGATGGCTGACACTGGTTCTCGGAATCTGTTGGCAAGCGGTATGTTCATGTGTGCGAAGCGGGCGATGGCGGCGTCTTGGACTTGGGTCTTGGTCATATGGTGATAATCGGAGTCAAACCGAATGATTATCTGGTAGCTTTGAGAGAGTCCTGTAGAGTGCACAATTTCGGTATCTAAAAGTATTTGTATGAGGTGTAAGTATTGGCCCAGGATGCCATCAGGGCGGACAGAGGGATAGAGTTTCTGTGGGACGTGCGGAAATGCATGGCGGCATGAGTAGAATTCGAGAACTTCAGAATCAGGCATGACTCTTGATGCTAAAGCCTCATGCGCCGACTCTCTACATTCGGGAAAGCCAGCCTGACTATTAATGTGTTCATGAACACTAAAGGACAGCCAAAGTAGTGGCAAGCAAGTGAGCGAAGGAAGTTGGGAAGAAGGGGGGTGAAGTGTGCCTGGAAGTGTGCTGTCGGGGCCGAGCTGAGGTGCTGGGGTGCTAGCCGGTACGGGTGCAGTTGGGGCGTGCGTTGCAGTTGGTAGTTGGGCCGTGGAGCTGGGCTGTTGCGGTCTGCTGCTACTGTTGGGGGCGGATTCACGTGATGACGAGCTGCGGGTTTGGCGAGGGGGAGCGTCTGAGTGGTCACTCATTGCTCCATCGTCGAGTAGACGCCGTTGTGTGCAGTTCCGCTTGGTAGCAGAGGTCGGCTGCATTGCTTGGTCCGGTGCTGATTGTTGGGGAAGGGGCTGGCAGCCTGGGGGATAATCCCTGGTCGCAATGGGAGCCATGTCGGTGGAGTCCTCCACTGGTGCACTGTCTGCACGGTTGTTCATTCAGATCACTAACTTCTTACGGATGGCACCCGTGGAAGTGGTGCGTGTGTTCTTGGAGGAGCTAGAGGGCCTGGAAGTGTGAGAGGAGGGAGCTTTAGTCATCGTGAGTAAGTGAGGAGGGTGACTGGGTGCAGTAGAGAGAGAAGGGGAATACGGAGAGTGCGAGCAGCGTGTTGGCAGGACGGGCAGGCGGCGAGTAGAAGTAGTGTCAGTTGATTTATAGTAATCGATGGTGTGTGGGCTATGGAGGAGGGTGGCGAAGGGCGAGGGAGATTGTAGGGACGGTGGGTGGATAGTTGGTGGGAGCGGTGCTATGGTGCTGCAACTGAGAGTTTGCGATTGTGTTGGGATAAGGGGGAGATATGGAGGCCGGAGAGTGAGCCAGGTGCAGAATGGGAAATGCGTTGGGGTGTACTGGAGTGCCGAGGGAATGATGAGGAAGGTGTTGAGTTGTGCCGAGGTGCTGTGCTGGGCTAAGGGCCGGAAATTGTGGGCGGTGGCAGAGGGCAAGTTGGAGAGGGAGCGTTGGAGCGTGGGGGGCGGGGAGCGAAGGGCGCTGGAGAGAAGGTGTATGGAGGTGAGGGAAGATAGGGAGGTGGGAGGCAGGCATGTGGTCCAGCTGGTGTTGGAAATTGTGAAGATCCTGTGTGTGTGGGTGTATGCAGGGGTGACTCGGTGGCTGGATTGAGGAGAAGGAGCTGGTAGTGTACTGTGGTGGTAGAACTGTAGGGAGGTGTGCCATTGAAGTAGGTAGTGGTGTGTGAAGTATGAGATACTCTGTAGTGAGTATGTGTTGTGTTGAATGCTGCTGGAATGGATGTGCTGCGAGCCCTTGTAGCGAAGTGGTGCCTGTGGTATTATTTGTGTGAATAAAGAGGCAGACTTTTTTGGACTTGAAGTTTTTGTGTGAGATATGAATGCAATGGGCGTATGTGGGAGTTGTGTGTGTTGGGTGTCATGGGCAGAGTGTTGGAATGGGCGGTGGTGTAATGGGGATGTGGAGAACGGAAGTAAGGGCTTGTGTGGGCGGAGGTGATGTATGTGAGAAAGCAGGTGGGTTGGGATGTGTTGAGTGTGGGTGTTGTGTGTGCCCTGGTTGGAGGATGGGGACCAGGTGGGATGATATGGGCTACGGAGGTGTGAGAGTGGCGGTGGTGAATTGGATTGTTGTGTGAATGTAATGAAGGCAGGGGTGGAGTGTTTTGGAATGTAGGCGGTTGTGTGGTTATGTGTTGTGGGGATGGACGTGTAGATAAGGGTGTGGAATGGGCGTGGGGAGTGGTTGGGATAATTGGCGTCAGTGTAGGCTGCGAGTGTGGTGCCTGGTGCGGGGAGAGAATGCGAAGGTGCGGGGTGTGATTGTGGGTGAGGTTTCTGTAAGACTGTGGGGAGAAGGAACGTCACTGGGGGACGAATCTGAAAGCTGGGCTGGCTCGCAGTGGTTGTTGCTTAGAAGCTGAAGAACAATGGCTGGGCAGTCTCTGCTGGTAGGAAGACCCTGTGGACGGGGCAGCTTGCGGCAAAGTGTTCAAAAACACATATTGCAAAAATGATGCGCCGAATCTTGGAAATCTTGGAAATTGTGGGTGCTGAGTCGTAGAAGAGTCTGCGCTTGGTGTGGAAGGGTGCTGCGGGTGTTGGAGTAGCACTCGGCAACGTGCGAGGGAGGGCGGGGGGGGCGGCGGCTCGCCATCTTGGGTGTGCGGCTAACCCATGAAACTGGGTTTCACGGAGCTCCACCCAGCGAAGCCCGAGTGACCGCTTTTTTACACTCTTTGTATCCTACACAAATACCGTATACAAATCCTGAATATGAGGTTCCCGACTGACGTTTCAGACTGATAGGGAATGGCGACTTGACACGAGTTCATTCCAATTGCCAGCTGGCAAGGCAATGGCAGAACTTGCTTAAGGAGCACCAAATTTGGCAGAACCAGTTTGCTAACGCGACCACCTCGAAGTTGACATACCGGAGGTGGACACCTTCAAGATGGTGTCCGACACCATCTTGAAGGTGCTCATCATCTGTCGGCTGTTCAGGTTGCTCTCGAAGTCATTTAACTCCTTCTGGAGCCTGGCCTTCTCACCGGCACTGATACCTTCGGCGTGAATGCACTCCTGCAGCAGCCGCTTCGTCGTAGCGGTAGCGTAGTCTCAGCAGTTGTTGTCTCGTAAGCTGTAGTGAGGATCCGCTTCCTTCAGAACCTGGGTGACCTTCTTGAATGGGATGCGAAGATTTCCACAGCAGACAGTGTACACTTGGACGCCGGTGTGAAGGTTGTCTGACACTTCATCCGCAGGAATGAGAGAGATGTGGATCCCAGCTTTAGAATTGCTGCTGCTGCTAGTACCTCTGCCTAGTTTGTGAGCCAAGATGTACAAGCTTCCAGCATCGGTTTCTCCTGGTTGCACCTCCACAACGAGGTAGTCGTGGTTAATCAGAGCCCTCATCTGCGTCCAACGCACGATCCACATGCATCACCTTACCAGAATTCTAGCCACGTTCGTCCCCAACAAGGAACATGCCAGTTAATCAATGGTTGTCAACCTAAAGAAGCTTTTAAGAGGCACCAAAAGAATCGAAACCGTACTTAAGGTGTTTGGACGATGCGACTCACCTGTCTTATTTTTTCCACTTGGCCCTCCGACACGTCGGTAGATCCGTTTTCGCTAAAGCTTGCAACGGACAAGCTCCTTCCATGCCCTTGCAAGCTTGACAAGCCTCGTTGACAGTAATGGATCGCCTCAATGGAAAATCCAGCGTCGCCACGCAGCCTACTGAACAAATCTTCTCCCAGGTCATTCTTGAGCGAGTCAAATTTGTCCCCTGCCTGTGTTTCCACATGCACTCCCAGGTTGGCGGAGACCAAGGCTAACCTTGTGATCTCCTGGTTGCCCTTCGCAATGGCCCAGCTGATCTCCGCAACGGCCCGTTTCATCTTGTGAGAAACAGTCGATGAGTATCCAGACACGGACGTAAAGGATGCGCTGGACGATGAATACTTATGGCTCTATATCAATCAATCGGGTGTCAGGCTACAGCCGCAGCAAAACTTGATGAAACAAATATTGTTGGCAAGTCCGCCGAGCACGCGACCTCCTTAATGTGTCTGTATCACTTGGTAGTTGGTACAGACATGTGGACCCTGGCAGGGCGACACACAATTCTTGGCAGGCTCAGGCCCTCTTTATACTAGAAACGAGAAGCCGTGGAGAAAACCGGCTAAGGGCCATGGCTCATTCTTGAGAAGCCAAACTTTGAATTTGACGTCCTTTGGATATAGTGTAAAGTGAGAAGGGGCCTCAAAACAATGTGCTGATTTTTTTAATACCCCTCTCATTTCTACCCCACTACCTCTCCTTTCTACCCCAGGGCCGAGACTCTAGACTCTAGACTCTACGCTTTTGTTTTTGTGGGGGGGTGTGGGGGGGGGGGGGGGGCGGGGGGCTTATACCCGGCATACACATTATGGGTTGGCAAACATTATGGGCTTAGGGTCCACTTACTATGTTGTCCTCATTCTTTAGGGCCTCAAATGAGGCTCTTCCGGTTGTTTTCTTGACATTTTTGAGGATGTTTTCACTATCATATGCTTGTATATGAATGCACTAATGAATTATAATGTAAAGGGACGAAAATCGGGAATGAATAGTAATAGCTGTGGGTAGAAAACGGGTCAAAAAACGGGCCGTCAGTAAAAGTGGCCGTTCTGAAAAATTATTTAAAAAATCAAAATGATTGGCTGTGAGAATTTTGGCCAAACGGCCCCCCGGATTTTGCGTCAGGCCCACCTCTTGAGGTGGGCCTGACGCAAAATCCGGGGGACTTAAAAAATGTGCCTTTTTGCAGCCACCTAGGACAAAAGCGCTGTCCATGTCATTTTCTCCTCGTTTTGTCCCTTGGACTGAAAATTTCGGGTGTAAAGTGACCTTCGTTGGTCTTCTCGATTTCTACGCATCCCATTGGCTGAAATTACTTTTCTCACGGCCCCTCGCCTCTAGTGTAAAGAGGGCCTCAACATCTTTTCCTACACTACCATTTCCTATAAAGTAAGGTATATCAAGTCAGACTCCTCAAAAAGCATCATCAATATAATTTACAGGCAGGTCGAAACCACATGGAAGTTCACCGAGCTCAGCTGATACATACACTGGGAAGAAAAAAAAAAAAAAAAAAAAAAAAAAAAAAAAAATCCATGGAAATGACTTGACTTTGTCTTTCCTCATTTCACTAGTAAGGAAGCTACGTGGATTTTCCGTGTAGGGTGACTTTGTCTTGCCTCATTTCACAAGTAAGGAAGCTATGTGTGAGTGCTCTAAAATGGAGTGCTCAGGTCCAGTTATGGAGCTCTAGTAATCTTCACTTACAGGTACATAATAGATTCCCAATCCCAATTGCAATGAAGAGGTGTTGACACAGGCCATTGCTGAACATCTTTACTTTTAATTTTGAAAATTTAACCCTAGTTCTATTTTACCTTCAAGTCACACACCTCCAAAATTTTAGTCTTGAGTGTGCATTATACAGTTCAAAGACATACTATAATCTTCCAATCCAACGGTCCAATCTTACCAAGATTTTATCGACCCTTGACTCATTAAGCTATGCTTACACTCATACGGTCAGATACTATTAACAGTACCACTAATTTTAATAGAAATAGTTTAAAGATAAGTCACCCAAAAAACAGTGATTTCTCTAGAACGGTAAAGGGTTAAAAGGACGGTAATGGGTGAACATGCACTTCTGAAAATACCATTGGCACCTTACCAGATGAACAGATGGTGAACAGATGGCAATGTAACACAAGTCAGAATTGGTCAGCTACACTTGAGTTTAAACGTGTGTTGTATAATAAGTTACACAGTGTCTGCAGTATCAATTGATGGGTTATTACCAGGTCGCTTCCTCGACTTGCATTGTACGCGTACCGATAGAAAACCTCGATCACGTGCGACTCTTTCCAGGCAGCAGTTTAAATGAAGAACTTCCCTTTCGCAACTCCTCATGTTATGCTCTCCCCCGATGCTTCACTTCCGGTTCTGTAGTAGCAATGGTCAAGTGAGCGCTGTTAGATCTAGTGGGTCAACCTTGAACGAAGTACTTTAATTGCTGCCAAGGAGATCGCTCGAGTAGCTAGAGATCGAAGCTTGCAGGTGCACTTGTGACTTCTGGTTCACCACTGTGTTAGTAGAGATTCAGGATGTGAGCAGTTGGTGGATAATTCGGGGTTGCGGGTGTGCTCGTTGAGGAATCTGGTCAGCGAGTGACTTGATTTGCGTGTAGATCATTACGAATGATTTTGGAATTTGATTGTCAAACTAGTCGGGGATTATTGACTTGTATTGATCTATTGAACGGTCATGGAGAGTGAACGTATACTGGTCGGCCGACAGGCTCGTTGAAGTGGAGACCGATTAACGATGGAGTCCTTCGGTGTGCTGCCTCGTGTCTTGAGACTCATTAATTCTATGATTGCGATTATGAGTATCTTTCTTATCAATTACTGGGGTCTGATAGAAGGTGGGGTTATTCCATTCAACATGGGCGGCATCTCTTACCTCTTCCTTGAAATTTGTCGCCTCGGATCCTTAACATGTGCGTTCAAAGCAGACCAGAGGCAACTTCGTACAAAGATAAATTGTAATAATACGATTGTATCCATGACCATGCTTAGCAATTTATATCAGTCTTTCGCTTCGAAGGATGGTTGTGAAGGCTGCTACTCCGTTTTACAAGCCTGCTTTGGGGTGATGGTGCTCCTCAATTGTCTTGAGATCATCGTTGCAATCCTGATACTTGATGATCCCTCGAGGAGTGGAGACATAGAACTGATGGTGGGCAATAGTCGCGTGCGCGTTGCCTTGGAATTCTTTGGTGGTGTCACTGGTGTGCTGATCAGGTGTGGCCGTTTATTGGGGGGCTTTGACGGGCTGGTAGCTTGGCGCCTTGGCTTGGGAACCATGGGTGCCGCGCTTCTAACTCTTGTTCTTGGTGCATTTGGGAGTGTGATGACAGCCAATGTGTTCAGGACATGCGTGGGGCTCGTCTTCCTAGAAACGATATTGGTCTGCGCAAGCCGGCAGAAGATGCTCAACATGTGCATGCGAATTCGTTATGTAATTTTCTCCGGGTTTAAGATTGGCCTGGTGATTTTTTCTATCATGAACGACAATCTCCACTCTCTTACTAAGAGTAGTGAATGTATAGTGGGGTCTGGCTGCTACTCCCGTCTTCGAGAGTGCTTTTGGGTGATGCTTGTTTTCTACTTTCTCGAGTTGTTCCTTGCAGCTCTGTTGTTATTTGTCCATCACCCAAGACAAGAGATTCACTTTATGGCGAACTATGTTATGGCGAACCTCTTTGGAGTAATTCTTACTATGTCAATGGCTTTGTCAATGACCCATGTAGCGATTGTAGGGCTTCTATTAGGCGGAAGCTATGGCCTCCTCATGACAACGAAGGGCTTTTGGCTGTGTGCTATCACTTGATTTGTAGAGATGGCCGCCCTTATGGGCATCACAGATTGGGTGGGTAAGATCTTAAAAACTCTAGTACACAGTGGGATGTCACTCACTGAAATGGCACAGAATACTTTGTCTATGTCGGCATTTATAATGGTCCCAGTACTGAGGATCGTTGGACTGTTTATCGTTGCGAATTTCCTAGATGCAAGAAATGCTAATAACTATTTCATCGCGGACATGAGCAAATTTTGCGATGAGACTTGTCAGGCCCGAGGCAGAGACCTCCATGCCATTTGTGCATGCACAGTATTGATCCAGGGCTATCTCAGTCTTTTATCCGTCTCAGCCATCCTTACTTAGAGGGATCAACTCAATACCTGAGCTTGAAGAAAAACGCTCAAACCCACGGTAATAGGTCCGAAATTAAGGAATAATTAGCCCACTCTAGTAATCAACGTGGACCTGGGCAGTGCATGGGGGGCAATGTTCATGCTCGGGCATGAGGCAGAACTTTGGTGAGTTCGGGAGCAGCCATGTGTGCGACTATGTAGCAACATCTATATAGCAACATCTCATAACATTCATGACACAATGCACCAATGATTATGAAAAACATAGATTAATGAGTATTGAGTGGCAATGCGACTGTGCATGCTCCACTGCAGAATGGAGCACTTGCCATGCATGATATGCAAGCACATCTTTCCATATCCAGTTTCGGCAGTATCTGCAGATTCTGCTCTTGGCAATGTGGTTGTCTGCTTCGTTCTCCGAGCAGCGAGAGAGCGCTCGCACTAGGCCCCATGAAATTCGTGCTAGACGTTGCCAAAGTGGCCACAGGAGCGGGGCTGGTGGTAGTAAAGTCCGCCCGCCGTGTGCAACCCAGGCTATTCAGTGTTCCCGTCTCCCTTCGAACCAATCTCGGAAGCTCGGAAGCTGAGTATCAAGAATCAAGGCACAAGAAGGCCGCCATGGATAACCAAACACAATCGCAGAGGTCCGGCAATGCGGTGGCGCAGCAGCAGCAACAGCAGCCGGAGGAGTTGTTTGCACCCAAGAAGGCGGAGGCATCGAAAGAAGCGAGGCATTCGTCTCTCTCGAGGCTGATGCACGCGTGCAACCGGTGTCGCAGCAAGTTCCCTTGCCTAGCGTTGATGCCCATCTTCCTCCTCCATAGTCCCATTTGCATCAAATCTCCGTGCGCTCGAAGAATAGTTAGGCCAAAGCTTTTAGAGCAAACTGGGAATCAGATTGTAAACTTGTGCTGGATTCTCTTATGTGTTCTTTAGGCAGCTCAATTTGTTATAGTTTCAGAGACAATAGCCTGTAAGGTTAGTCCTTTACGGAGGTTTCAGGTTGCTTCGCCTTGAGTAATTTCATTCTAGCTTTGCATGGTGCATGCAATGCTGAAGTCATTTCGGTAGCCAGAAATTCTGAAGGTGTTAGTGGGAGAGCACTGCTATGTCAAAGCACTTAGCGATTTTCACAACATTTTTGGAACGCTTGCACCTTGAAGATACAATCAACATTGCATTGAGAGTTGTGGATTATAAGCCAGAAGTTCGTTCCCAGACTGCTTGCATATATAACCATCGTTTAGCTGCCACCTTGTACTTGGAGATTTCGGATCAACATGCTTGAGCCCTGAGTGTTAGCACTTGTCTTTGCAAGAAAAAGAATACATTATTCTAAAGTAAACAGCCCAAGATTGGTGCTTTCCAAAGTTCAAATTTATTCGAAAAATGTGCTCCCATCCAACTTCTAAGTTGCTATGGTAAAATAGTAAAACCAGCACGCTAACTACAATCCTAACGAATCACATAATCAGGAAGATGAATCAAACCTAGATTAAAGAATGTTACGCTCTGCAAGACAGGAGATATCTCGCACATGTGAACGCCAAGCAGCTCAAAATCCTGTACACGATTGCGCCTGAATACGTACCATCTCATCGATGCAACAAGATTATTTTCTGTGGTGGAATTATCCACCCACTACTGTGTCAAAAAGCCTTGATTGAAGGTGGTCCGACTGGGCAAAGGTCGAAGCTATCGACTAGTCAGGGAAGGAGGTTGTGGAGAAGAACCATACATGGGAAGACAAGCAAAGAACCCCTGCATGCATCCAGCTAGCTCTGTCGTACACCGAATACCATGACCGCTCTACCTTCTTTCGATTTCCCTCGGAGTCGGCAAATCGCAACCGGGGTCCGTCTCTTCGAAGTACATTCACCCTTGTCCCTACCACCTGAAATCGTATGCCAATGTCAACCAAGGTGAAACATATAAAGGATCTAGTGCTCAATAATGGTTCAAATTTCAGCATAAGAAATTTGTATTGAGGTTAAGAGCATTTTGCAATTTTTGTACATGGGGAAAGTAAGTGGAAGGATAGTCCAAGTGGATTCGTCATTTTTGGACTCTTCTACAATTTGCTATGAATTTTTGAAGGTGGACTCAAAGGTTGCCTGTGAATGTACAAGGGCAGCGATTTCAAATTTCTCTGTTCTGCCAACTCACGTGGCGTTTCGACAGGGAACTCAAACAGGTTTTGAGATCATTTCAATGAGTTTCCTTAAAAAAGAGCCATGTGAAACCTGGCATTTAATTTAAATTGATAGCCCACTGGACGGTTTGATCAGGCAACCGCCGGTCCTTCCGCCCTTTCCTCCTTTTCACGGTCAACTCTCTGCCTCGTATGCTGCTCCTGAACTCTCCCTCCTTGGCAGTTTTCTTGCGAATCCTCATCCGCATTTCTTGATTATAATTTTGTAGGGGTTGCATCTACATGTAAAACCTTGCTTAAATTTTGAGTTTTTAATTTAAAAAAAAATGGATTTGATAATCGACAGGGAGTTTCGTTTGAAAGTTTTGCATGCAACCTAAAACTTAGTCAGCTCACTCTCTTGACATTCAACACTCTGTGTTCCAAACGTGGCATTGGAGAGGTAGTATTGGCTCTATTTCCTTCCACCGAGTTGAACTGGACTCATCATCTGTACCTGCTCTGAGTATGCACAATCATACATCTTTCCAAGTAGATATGATACAGTTATAAAGATTGCTGCCAAGGATTTGTTAACTGGCATCAATTGCTGTGAAGGTTCTGATGAATTTGCGTTCGTTGTGAACTGGTGATGGGCAAGTGAATGTAGACATGTACAGATTTACATGTGCTGAGAAACTTGTCGATTTTTGACCGAATGGCCTGAGAGGGAGTAAAAAATGGTCAGAAATATGTTGGTTTCAGAGTAGGTGAGGAAGCAAAATGTCCAACGGTTGGAATGGGAGAACCAGGAGCAAAAGTATGTGCTGGGTAGTTTTTGAAACCCCATCTTCCTTCAATTTTGTAATTAGATAGCAGTGATGAGTCTCCACTGCTGGCAGCATGATGATGAATCTTCAATCAACGTTGGAAGAGTCGTTAAATAATCCAATGTCGAGTGCTTCCAACCATTGGAATGGGAGGAGCAAAAGGAGGAGGCAGAAGTGCTAGGTACTCCGAAACCCATCTTCTCTCAATTTTTGCAAATGATTGAGTCTATTGTTGACAGCATGAAAGATAAGTTACCGTTGAAAATTGCTACTCACCTCCTTGAATTGGGTGACAACTGCCAACGTTATTGATAGGTCATTAAAGAATGTGGCAAGTTGTATCCAATGATGGAAGTGGCCACTATTGGTGTTGTGGTTTCAGAGGTTAACAGGAAAGCCCTGGGACAATTGGTTGGGACTGCAATGAAAATGCGGAGGAAGAAACTGATAGCAAGCAGCCAGGTGGAAACAGTGTGGAATGCTCAGGGGGTCTCGTCAGGTCCGAGCTATGAAGCCTTTACTATTCCCACACCAAGAGGGTTGTCCACCATTGGAACCCCTGTAGACACAAGCCTCACGGGTCACAAGAGGCCTGCCAGCGACGCCGAGCAATCTCACGACTCAGCTTCTTCGTTTGGAGCTCTCGATGTTAAGGCTGGTGCTTTACATTCCCTGGTACTTGACAGCTTTGCAAGATCAAAGTTTTCCTGCTTTTGGCACTGTTTGAACTTTGTCTTTATTTTTTTCTATTAGATCAAATTTCCTCATGCAACGCAGAGAGTATTCATCAATTTTAATTTCTAATTGAGTACTGTTTTCCACCCTTCTGAGTTCAATCAATCAATGCTGACAATGAGTCCAGGATGAGAGTATACTTCTAATAGAGATTGAGGGGCTGTGGACTGGACTGAACTGGATCTATTTTCAATAACTGAAAGCCGATAAGGATTTCAACAATTCGATCGGAAGTGTCTTAATACGTGCAATCGTTGTAATGGTCAGGTGGGCTCTGCCAGGCCTTCACAGCAAGGAGTAAAACAAATTGTGCTCAGATTATCTGGTCTTAGACAATCCCCTGCCACTTCAGGGGAGCCTTCTTCTGTCAAACATGGTGGTATGAGCTTCAATCCTTTCCTCTTTACAATGATATCAATTGTGATTGTCATTCTGATGTCTTGTTTTTCCAAGAGACTAAGTAGACAAGAGTTAATCTCAGATTTTAAAAAAACTAAAAATAGAATGTCCACTTTGGAAGCTTATAGTAGTTTCTAAAACATATTTAAAAAATGTAGGGCATGATTTCTGGTACATTTTGTTACCTTCCTTGAATGGTTTATCTGTTGTAACTCCTATTGTAATGGAAGCAGCCAGTTTTGGCCATTTAGGGGTTAATTTGGTCAAAAGCCCTGCTCCGAATTGCAATTGATATTGATAAATTGTGATGACTGGCAGAGCCTGTTCTGAACATGGGGACACAACATGAGACTATGTGGAGCAATGCCACAGAGTGCATAGAAAACAGACAGAATGATCATATCATGAGTTCTACGTGTCCAGAGTTACAGAGTTCCTCTCAGGGCGCTACCGTCAGAGCTCTTCAAATGCAAGAGATGCAAGAAAATATTAAGCTTGGATCGGCTTGCTGTGGAGATGAATCAGGTTACTACTTGTGACAACACAATACTTATTTGGAGTATTATTTTTTCTCCATTCTCTGTTTTGTTCCTTAATCTGTCTGGAAAAAGCTGCAGGTGGCTGTATGGGGAACCATGACAAGAGCTGCTGTGTACAAGACTCATTTCCTCATCCAACCAATCCCAGCTGGATCTTGAACGCCAATGTATGCAGAAGTAGCTGCTGCATTCCACCGTCCCTGAATAACCAAACTCTAAATCCTTGTAATGCATGTGCGGCCACCAGATTTACCACTTTTCAACCAGGTGTCTCGAGGTGATTCTCCATCCCCCTTGGAATAAGCTATTTGCGTCACTTAAAGCATTTTAACACATGTAGCAGTGTGATTTTTTTAAGAGATCACTTTGGGTTCAAAAGCCAAACCTATCGCCATCACTTTTTTATCGCTCTATCTGAATTTCTCATGCAAATGGCAGGTTGTAGACCATTATTGAAGGAACATTAGACAGCTTCCAAAATCAGTGGTCATGCTTACGAATAATTCCGAATACATAAGTTACTATTGTCAATATAGGAGCCAGGATCAGGTTCCTGATGGTTTTTACTATCCGCTACCTTACTTTCGATTGCAAATATCGTAATACCAAGTTCAGTTTAACCCTTAAAGGACCAAGATGCCTGAATCAAGCCTCATGTTTCTTTAGCAGTTTTGAGTAGGTCCTACGTGAACCTCCTTTTGTTCAAATTTCTTTGTTTCTTGACCAACACATGCAATGTTCTTTTGTGATTCCAATGATGTTCCATCTTAATTCTACTTTTTACAGTATGATCAATTGGATTTGTCATTTTAATACCATGAATCCTTAGTCATGCCATGAGCAGAGCAGGCCTAAAATCTAGGTTTGTTTAGATTGGGGCCTTGAAATGTATGTATTCTGGAGAATATGGTGAGTCTTTTACCGTTTTTTGGAGTTGGTGGATGTGGGGGCAGGGCCGTGCATTATATATCTGGTGAAGACGTGATGGTGTGTCCAGCTCCTTGGGTTCACGAAGGGAGGGATGAAAGTTACCACATGCCAGACCCCGTGTATCCACCAGGTCATTGCAACGATGATCTGGATATGGAAACTCAACGTCACCTTGAAGAGCAGATTGCCCAGGAAATTCTGTTGCTGAGCCAGAAACTTGCCAACCTGCAGGCACGGTATGGAGCCCGGCGTCCTGTCCACAACAACACGAAACAACCGGCTGTCTTGAGCTGCCCTTTAACCCCTCTCGTATTGGACATCACTCGGAGGGACGTGATGAACAAGAGCAATCCACGTGCTCCGAGTGCGTCAAGAATCAAGCAACCAGAGTCCAGGTCAGTGAGTTTCTTTTTTGGTTTTTGAGAATCAGCTAAAATGGTGCTCAAATGGCTAAAATCACAAATGTTTTAATACTGGATTCAACATGCTCTGTAGAAATGGAAAAATAAAACATGCGGATAATCGCCCCAAATAGAAATGTATAATTCCCATACATCTCTTTCCTTATAATTCTCAATACAATCTTCATTACAGCCTTATTTGACAGTCAATTATTCTTGTAACCCCATGTCATAATTCTATTAAAAAAACGAGATTCATCTTTCGAAATGATGGACGTCAACATTACTATTGTTTTCATTGGGCACAATCAGAACGTTTTGTGGTTTGAAACCATTGCTTAGTCTAGTAATCCTGGTAAACTTATTCACTGGTGTAGGTGCCAACTGGAAGAAAGAAAGCTTGGAGCTGGTAGAACAATCATTAAGGCAGCTTCATCTACCACTGCGCAATCTTCCAACAGAGTAAGTGATTCAGGGGTGCAAACAAAGAATCACAAAGCTCTACCCGGACCAGGTCTTGGAAACACCATAACTGTGCCCAGAGCTCATAACGGGTGTCAATTAAATGAGTTGACCCAAGGATGTGAGAACGTTTGCATTGAAGTTGGAAAACCAAGCAAAAACTCTTTCTCTAGTCCTCACAGAAAACGACGAGACAGAGAAACAGAGGAGCATGTCGATGAGTGTTGCTATTCTGATGATATGAGGAATTTTTTAAAGGAGGAGCAAAATGTGCAAGGATTTGATCATAAACGATTTGACTGGGTCAAGACTCTCCGCATTGCTGGTGTACGTGAGAATCATCAAGGGTGCTCTGATTCTGCGCAAGGTAAGTCATCTTCTTGTGTAATTTGGGATACACGTGCGTGGGGACTATCACATAAATGGAATATTTGAGGTATATTCTGGATATATTTCCGTTAGATTCTTGAGTTATTCCTTACTTGGATTTAAAGCATCCTATATTGTATAATTTGGTAGAAATCTTACCTCTTGATGAATAAAATGGACCCTCTATTTTGACTCACATAGTTTTCTAATTTTTCGACAGTTGGCCAAGAGCGTGATGAGCCCGAATGTTTGAGCAAATCAGTGCAAACTGGTGGAGCTTCGGCAGAGGATCGTCTTAACGATGCAAGGACCCCAGAATTTTTAGAGGAGAGGCTGAAAAATAGTAGTAGCACCACAGAATTGAGCCGGCCTGGGAAAAATTATGGTGAAGAAATGGGAGGCCTGGACTCGAGGAGCAATTCTCATTTACTCAAGGCGGGTTTGAGAAGGGCTCCAGGTTCCTTTTGGAAAACGGGGGGGCCTGTGAGGAACGCTCTCAGGGTGAAGAAAAAGACCTTTGGCTCCAGGAGTCCAAGGAAAGATGGTGGCAAGCGTCTGCGCTCCCGAACCCGAACTTTGCTTGACTTGAACTTTAAGGCTTACTCTGCAAAGGTAAGTCTATTTTTCCAATTTTTTTCCTTCTTTAAAAATTGCAAAAGTCAAAATGTTCACTCATTTTCTCTGCAACCAATAAGTTTGATACTAGATAGTAGGGGTGTCAGAGTGCGAGTATTTGAGCAAGCTTTGGAGTGAGGACGTGGTCTTTCCTCCTTGAGAGGCGGTTGCGGAAGACCACGGTTTCAATTTCAATTTGAGTGTAGAAGGCAACTGTTTGGGTGAGAGTCTTGCGGTTGTGGGTGTGGATTACAGAATACCACTGCATTGCAGAGTCTCTCCTCACAAGCTCACACTAAGAGCATCTCCACTAGCACTCTGCCGAAGGCTCTCTGGCTCTTGAAAACAATGGATGTGCATGGGTTGGTCAACAATTTATTTGGAGGGAGACACTGAATTATAGTGTAACCCAGTTCAGGGCCTTCAAAACGACTCAATCTAGTGTATGATCTTCTCTTCTGAATTGCACATCATGATTGCACAATCCATGCTTGATGACTTGTGAGTGGTTTACTTACTATTATTTTCAGAGACTAATTGAGTGAAGTTTGTGCGGAGCTACACGGTATGCCCTGTAATTTTTAGATGACCTTCAGAGTGCAATTCAGAGTTTTCTGGTGGAGATGCTCTTAGTACTAAATTCAACATGTGAAATATTAACGGTTGTGATAATTTTCCTGAGCTAGTCCTGAAACCCAGAACAGTGAGATTTGGCACACAATGGATGAAGTGTTGGTTCCGCAGGATGAAAAAGTTGGTCAGTTGAAAGAGAGGCAATGTGAAAAAGGCGTAGAAGACGTGCAATGGCAAAGTGAAGTTGCAGACTGTGAAGCAGAATACGAGACGTTTGTGGAGAGCACTGATGTTGGCGGTGATAGTACTTCAAATGTGAGTAGAGAAGAAGCCTCAGAACAGGAGTCCCAGAACAGGGTCCCTGAGGTGAAAACCAAGCTCTCTGAGGCTCCGGTGTTGAGCCTGCTTAAAACCCCGCATCATGCGCCCAAGAAGACGTTCATTCGGTGTATCGACTTGGTGGTTGCTAGTAATAATAATAAGAAGAAGATCAACCAGCTTTCCAAGCTCAATGGACGCTGCAAGGCTTCAGGAGTTCGATACTCTTACCGAAGGGTCGAGGAGAAAGCTTGTCAACTTAAACCTCAAATTAATGAAGGTAAGCTTGTACCTCCAAAGATGAAATGAGCATTATTTAGTAAGAGCCAACTGGATGAAATTGGCTTGCATTTAATGCTGAAAATTCAGGGCCAGCGACAGTGATATGAACAAGATATAGTGATGCTTCTATAGTCCCTCTATAGCTAACTCAAGGAAGGGCTCGGTATCCTAGATTGATGGACAATGGTGATTCCCCATGTATAGTGATTTGTGATTGATTCACGCACTTATACAGGGTGAGTTTATAAAGGTGTGGAGAGGATAGCTTCTGACACCAAATCTTGGATGTGATTATACTACAGTGGGGTGAATTGAAGGGAGAAGGGTGTGCATGCTCTAACATGGACACTTGTCTTTCACGGTGGTGCGTGACTCACTAGAAAGAAAAGGGGGCAAACAAATGACATCCTAGGATCTCAATTTTTTTTTCCAATAACTGGTGGGCTGTGATGTGTAAGTAGAGCTGGCAATAAATACTTATGCAGAAGAAAAATTGGGCTCATACTCTCAATCACCTAATAAATCTTTTCAAGTCTTGGAACCAACCACTAGAGAAACATGTAAGAAAACATACACATTAATGGACCTTAACCTTCCTAAAAATTTATAAAATCTACCAAACAAATTCAAGTTCTGTGAAATTAGAAATCACTACATAACGAAATGGAACTTTGTTCCATAATTGCCAAGGACTTAACAATTATGTCCATACTTTACTTTCCGAGTATGGATCTACTTTGTTGTAAATTTAGATAGATCATATTATGGTTGTTAATCAAATTTTTGAAAAGCTTTTTATGATGCATGATTTTTCCTTTGTTCATGTTATTGTTCTTGTGTTAGCAGGTGTGGTTTGTCAGAATATTGAGGCGGCTGTTGAGCAATGTCATGACAGCAGAGAGCCGGATCCTTCAAGCACTCTGGCAACAACAATGGATACACAAGACTGCTTGACGTTGCAATCCAATAGAATTGCAGTGGAAGGAGACTCGGAGCTTGCTGCAGTGTCCAACTTGGCGTCTGTGCTGTCAAGAGTGATTCCAAAGCAGATGGAGAGCATGGACGCAGCCCAACTCAGAGCTCGTTGGGAAGAGCTCATAGGTTAGTGCATTATCATATTAGCTCATAGGAAGTAAAATTCAAATTACCATAAAACATACATCAATGGGAGGTGTGAAAACTCAACTAATAAAGAACTTCTAAAGTGTTTTAAAGTGCAACTTCACTAATCTACAACTTGCTCTCATCGTAGTTAACTAAATTCTTTTGTAGTGGTTAATTTGTGTGCAACTTAACTAATCTACAACTGGCTCTTATCATAGTTAACTCAATTCTTTTGTAGTAATTAATTTGGGTTTTTTCTAGTAAACTCGTCGTGAATGTAGTTGTGGCTTGTTCTCATATTCTTTGTTATCTAGGTTTACGATACGTTTTTCTCTTCTAATGATGAAATCAGGTGTTGTAAATTCCATGTAATTCTTCCTTTTTTTTGCCATTGAATGTCATGTGAACCTAAATTCTAAGTAGTATTGAGTTTACTCTTAGTAAGGATATGTAGTTTTTGTGTCACTTTCGGATGCGTCGTGGAACCTTAAACAAACAGGCTATTTATGCATGAATAGAATTGGATTTTATTCTCTCAACTCAACAATAGGTGCCTTCAACAATTAGAAAACGAAGGAGTTTAATATGTGTGTTTATCTCGCTTTTCTTGTAGTTAACTCACATGTGCGGAGCAAATTGTCCCATATTGTTGTTTGTGGAATAGATGCTTTGGAGAAAGAGAGGCTTGGGTTGCCAAAGATCAAGACGAGCAGCCGCAAAATGGGAACAAATAGTCCTCGTGACTCGGGTGGAGTAAAGCGAGTTGCTGAACAGATGAAGATTTTTAGAGCTCCAATTCAGGACCAAGCTCCGAAAGAAAAGCCGGATGAAGATGTTTCCATGACTAGAGGAAGTCCTCTTTGGAGCAAAATTGAGCAAAAGCAAGAGGTTGTATTTTAGAAATGCATAACATTCAGTAGCTCTTGCAGGGGCTGCCTTGGGGTCATAATGATGGAGCTGACAAGATGATATGGTATATTCCTCATCATTTCATTGGGGAAGAGTAGTCCCTGAGTTTACTACTGAATGTTATGTGTGGACAAGAGGTGTGGACAAGGGTGTACATACAATGTTCTTTTTAATAGTGGTCACATTTACTACAAATAGTGTTACAATATCTACTTTTTGTGAACTAGAGTGATTTTGTTGGTGGCTATGTTAAATAGTGCATTGCATGTAGTGTGCCACAATTTGTAGTAGGTGTATGCTACAACCTCGTCAGACTGCGGTACACCACATGCAATGTTCTATCTAGTTTGTAGCTGGTGATCCTTTGGTATGGGTTGCTGCAATAGAAGAATGTAATTTATATAATTAGTGTTTAGTGTTTGGATATTAGCGGTTCAATTGGTTCAATTGATAGCGATAAAGAAATTGGTTTATTTTGTTTGTTTGTCTTATTGAAATCTCACAAAACTGTGAGTATTTGAATACTAATGGAATGTAGTTGATGAGTGGATGTACTAAGGTGATTCCCAAAGATTTGAATGTAAAGAGAAGAGTTATCTTGGCATGGGATCAAGCTAGTGCTATATAGTGTAGTTTGGTTCTAGAACCACAAGGCTTGCAAATGCAATAAAATGTTTAACATTTAGAATTTGTAACATATGAAAAGTGAAGCATATACTCAACTTGTTGAACTTCCTTGTTTGCCTTCATTTTAATGACAAGAAAATTCTTCTTCAAGGTCAAAATTTTGTTTGACTACCAAGTACTTACAAAATGAATGTTTGGTTTTTTAAGAATTCACTACTTTCACTGTGATCATTCATTCTATTGAATATTTAAATAAAAACCATTCCTGACAGATTACAAGTGTACCTAAAATCAATATTCTCATGTATATAGGGTGTACACTATAGGCAAGTCAAAATCTTTAGCAGTCAATTTTAGATAAAGGTCACAACAATATCACTTACTTCACAACCAAGACCATATTCATCCTCCACACTATTACATCACGAAGACAATTGTGATCGTAAGGTGTTTGATATGTATATTACAGATTCTATAACACTTATTTTACTTCTTTTGTATTTTTTGAATGTCATGTTTGCATACATTAGTGGGTTGGTCAATTCTTTTAAAACTAAGAAATTGGAGAGAGAATTTGGAAGCTAATAGTGGCGATGACACCCCTTAAATGAGTGTGAAGAATGAGAACAATAGCAAATTGAGAGAATTTACACACTGAAGAGAAGAAACAAAGCGTCTCAATCTTCACGCTCATTCTTGACCTTATGAGGAGAAAAATAAAGCTTCTCAATTCTTAAAAAATGGATTCTCCACAATTCAAGGAGAAAGTGCCACTTACCCATGCCACAACACCCCCTAATAGTGATCAGAAGTTTGACATGTATGTAAAGGATTTTATACCACCTTCTTTTACTCCTCCAACCTCAATTACTTTTTCAATAGGGGTTGTCACACCTCCTCGGAGAATGGAGAATGGAGAATGGGAAAAAGAGAAGCCAATAGGATAGCTTCTCCATGAAGAAAGTGTGACACCCCTTTTGTGGTTTGTGGAGATTGAGAATGAAGAATAGAGGTTGTTAGTTGGTTACTCATCCTCCAAGCATGGGCCATTCTCCATTCTTCACCCGTGGAGGAGAAAAATGAAATTCTCCAATCTTCAGAGAATGGACCCTCCGCCATTCAAGGAGAGCGTGCCACGTTCCCATTCTCTGAAGATTGAGAATGGGAAGAAAGAGGTGTGACACCCCCTAATGTCATTTCTACATCATTGTCACAATGTTACAAAACTCCATATTATCACGTGCCTCGGCCAAAACGCATTACAGAGGTTTGGGTATGGTGCTTGAGCTTTGAAGACGAACTGAAACGGCAGGTTCCAAAGGGGGCTCTCTTTCTTCCTCCAACACCGTGTTTTCCTTCCACATTCTTCAAGAGAATCAATCTGTTCTTCATTTCCAAATTTCCTCTGTCACTCTCCTCACTTTGTAGATCCTTGTTTTCTACATTCCATCAACTACAGCTCACTTGTGTTGAGGAGAATGGAACAGTCGTGTCTCTTTCTTGATCGTGTATGTTGCAAACATCCATGGACTAGTAGCTCTTGATTTGGCATTCATTTTCCTGAGTAAGTAAAACTACAAAACGTCCGTGGAGTATTTTTCAAATTTTGTAGAGTAGAGATTCGTGCTGTCTTGATGATTTAGGTTAGAAACTTACGAGGAGTTTGTTGATTACTCATTGCCAGATATAATTTTGTCACAATGGTTGGTGAAGTGTGCCGATGGCCGATCAAGCGACCGGGCATGGTGTGCATCGGTCCAGCTCGATATGATTCGCTCTATCTAAATGAGGTCAGTATCATAATTTTTGACCTAGAACAAGGAGTTTATAGATTATTAGGCTGATTGTTGTAACGTGAAAGGCTTGTGATATGGAAGACAATTTGAATGGAAAGTGACATTCAATGTTTTGCACTGACAGTTTGCTCTTCCAAAGAGAGAAGACTATCCTAAACCTAAAACTGGCGGAGGATGGCACCGAAGCGCATCGAGACAAGTTTACATTCACACTCCTTACAAGACCGAAAAATCTCTCTACAGGTCAGGCTCTTACTTTCCTTCTCTTTAACCAATAGGTAGGAGTGTGCTTTCATTGGGAGATCAGTATAGAGAGATCTACAAGAGACGAACTCTTTTGAGATCAAATTTTTTATCACTACTTATGTGTGAATTTATCACTTTGGTATGGGTAAGTTGTATATCACCATTGAAGAGACAGTAGGGAACCTCAGTTCCGTTCTAAGATTAGTCATGTTTACACCGAACTTGCTAATCAAAGGCCACGTAAGTGTACGAATAGATGAGTTTGTGTCGGTGACAAGGGTCTGATGAAGTTTGAATCTCATTAACTGTTGGTAGCTTGAGCTTCCACAATGTGAAGCTTTACAAAGTATACATTCAATATATGTATCTAAAGCTAAAAATATTGACGTATACTTACAATAAACGTATATTTAGAACATAATATATCTATATACAAAGGTTTTTAGGCATATAAATCTTGGTATACATGGAGTTTTTAGAGGGGGCCATGAACGTAGATGATTCTCAACATAATGTAGAGTGCAACCCCGCGTCTATGATGTCCTCAGAATTGAAATCTCTTAGGTTTTTGACTTTGGCTCAGTATCGAATTTGGCCGTGTAAAAGTTCCTGGACAATCAGATTTTCAGCCACTTAGGAAGAGGGTACGTTCCTCTCTGTAATTCGAAGTCACAATAGAACTAGTTGTATATGGAAAATGCACATTCATACTTTGAATATTTCTTACAGACTTAGAATATTTCTCTCAACAGTATAACCAGCATGCGAATTGCCGAATTCTGATTTTTATATACAAATCGGGAGCATTAGAAAGGAATTGAGGCAATGCTACAATAAGTCATTTGCATCGTTCCTGATCAATCCTTGGTGACCTTCGCAGGTGGTGCCATACATTCCGGTATTTCCTGGAGAACCAGAGCCGAAGATAGATGTGAGTTTTTGTTACAAACCTTAAAATATGTATTAATTTGAACGTCTAAGAAACACTTTTGTTCAAGTTGGTTGACTGAAACTGCATTGTGATATTTGGCATTCATTGATTCATCCACATTGCTCTTGATGATTTACTGAAGTACTCCCTCCGTCCCAAAGTTATTGTCATGTTTGAAAGTCATGTTTGAAAGTGCTTTTTTAAGCAAGTCAAAAAAATACTTCCTTGTGGCTAATTTTATTTAGGTTGCGATGAACACATGCAATGTTCTTTAATCATTTAGTGACATAATTTGGAACCTTTTGCAATCATGTTTCTTACAATATGATCGATGAAATTGGCTCAAAGAAATACCAAGCAAACAAGTTGGACAATAACTTTGGGACGGAGGGAGTATATATCTTCTTATCTAGAGGCTAAAGGAAACTACATAACATTCAGTATTAAACGTAGGGGCTGTCCTCCCACAATGAAATGATGAGGAATACATCTCGTGATCACTGGTTATTGCCATTACTGTGAGTCACAGTAATTCAGTATTCTCACAGTAATTGTGACCTTAGAACAAAAGTGTGAGTCACAGTATTTGAGAATTCTTATACTAATGTACATTTGAATTGTATGTACTGAAATTAGATTGAGGATTAGTGTAAAGTCTCACACTAATTCTGTGACTCACAGTAATGGCAATAATCGGTGTAGTTAAGGGGACAAGTGGTAAGAGTAAATAGAACTCCAAGGATGAAGGTAGATGAAACCCCAAGGCAGCCCATGCAAAGAGCTACACTAAATAGGTAGGTTAGTGTTAGATAATTATAAGATTTAAAAATATTATAGATTTGTGCTCTCAACAAAAAAAAAATCCAAAGACATTGATTCCAATACTATTGAAAGATCCCCATCTTGACCAATGTAGAGGGTAAAAAAATTGGTCAACAGTAAAAACTTACAACATGTTTATGTAAATTAGTGTATCTAACACTAATCTACCTATTTAGTGTACTGAATGTTATAAACAAAGAAAAATGTTTTACAGGATAATTATGTGGTATGTTTGTTGCAGAGATGCGGGAGAGAGGTGGAACGTGAGGGGCCTAACGGACCTCCAGACTTTGAGGATACGTTGTATGAACGTGGTAGATGCTGCCATGGTGATCATAAAAGATACGTCTCAAAGGCGGAGAATCCCACACGGTATCCGTTTTCGGTGAGCATGAATGCACTCTTGCACAATCACGTTCAAACGCTCTTTGTAATTGCACATTCTGCTATGTTGTGTACGTATCCGATTGGACAATTTTCACATGTCAAGGTTTTGAACTCACTTGAGAGTTTTCATAGAACCCCCATTTATCACCCAAGGCATTGTCATTTAAGTCGGTTGAATGAAATTTAGACTAATATATAAGCATGTAAAGCATGCATGAAAAAGGTAAAAGAAAAATTATACTTGGTGACACATTCTCTAAAATCTATCATGTTGTGTTCACATTTGATTGGATAGTTTCCTCATGTTAAGTTGTGAATGCACATGAATTGACTCCCGAAAGGAGTGTTATTAGATAGGTTGAGTGTCGTCACAGTTTGTCCTCACAAGTTTCCTAGTTTGACCCCATTGGTGAGGCTTGTATGTCTATTTCTAAACCTTGTATACGGTCAACCAAACCTAAATTTTAGCCACGAGGAGTCTAGCTGGTATTTAGAAGTAAAATACTAGTTGCGAATGGTTTGGGCTGGCAAGAAATCTTCCAAAGTCAAATTGGCACCTCGATTTTTAGCAAGAAATTCGAGGATAGGATCCACCAGTGGAAATGCTCTTCTGTTTTGCCACAAATTTGCGTCTCATATCTAATGAACGTACTTTGGTTGGAGCGCAGAAGTACGATCCTCAGTTTGTAGACTATGATCGACACTTGACACCTCCAAAGAAATGTGTAAAGCCGTATCCTAAAAGGGTGACTGAAGACGACGTGCGAAATAATCCTCCTTCGGTACACACCTCCTTATCTCCATAGCCCTTCATAGTTTATAAATCGGTGTATAATTCAGGGTTTTTTTTCATTGTAGCAGTACGCCATGCAAGCGATGAAGGGTGGTCCCTCCAGATTTAAATCAACGTGATTGTGCCATGACACCAATGTTTGGCTCCAAGAAGTCAGGAAAAAAAAAAAAAAAAAACCCTAGATTGTATCATCTTAACTGGTGAACATGGTGCATGGCAGGGATGGCAAGGAACAAAAGGGTTTTTCCAACCTGAAGCACACGGTCGTTCATCGGAGTCTGGCCTGGTTAGTACCTACATCTCAATATTCACAACTTGGCTTCCGAATGATTTTTCATGATCAAAGAGACATGGTTGTGATAAGATTATTATTGTTTTGGAATGCTTGGATGATATCATGGGACCTTGAACAAACAGTTGCGTAGAGGGTTGGGTTGAATTGAGTTTGGATTAAGTTTTTCAACTGGGCAGTTGAGTGTTTTCAACCAAATTCAAGCCAACCATGAGTGTCGCATAGGGGGTTGGGTTGAATGGTGGGGAGAGGCACCATCCAATGTAATAGTGTAAATTTTCAACCAAGGAAGGTAGATCATAGTTGAGAATTTTCTCAATAGGGGATCACAGTTGAGTTTTTTTTCTCAACAGTTGAAATTACTCTCCCTGAGCAGCCCTTGATTGAAACTATTTTCTATTCAAAAACACCTAATTTTTTTAATCCAAACCGTGTGCAGCTCCCCCTACCATATTCTAATTCTTAAATAGAATTGAAGCTGATTTTCTCTGTTTTGAAATTTGTGTCACAGGCGGCAGCAGACAGGTATTACGCGTTGGTTCGGCCATTGGAGGGCACCCTCCTGGCCATGAATGCCAACAGAAGCATCAAATCCAGAGTTATGATGTGAAAATGCCACAATTTTTTGCTTGAAAACATTGATAGCAATGCTAGTGTTTTGATGCAATTGCTCCATCAGAAATCCCAAGTTCTCAGAATCTATTTGAACTTATGCAGTCTCAATAAAAACATTCATTGTAGAATGCATAAATTTAGGACATGAATATTTAAAATATTTACCAATTGAATTTATAAATTTTGTATACAATATTCAAAGATCATGCTTGAATTTCACACGTGTAGAACTTCAATTTGTAATCCCACTTTGTAAGTGAGGGTGTAGTTGGAAATTTAAGATGAGTATGTTAAGTTTCATATTTTTTCCAACACTCTAGTCAATATTTTATGGATTTTCAAAGTTGAGATCATAGGGGAACCTATTATTGATAGGATGATAACATAGAGGGAAGGCCTCATCATCTCCTTTTTTCTCCAATTTCACAGAGTTTTATGTGATCTTGATCCCGCTAGGATTCTCAGCTAGGATTAGGATGACTGAGGAACTTGTGGTGTTGTAATAGCAATTTTTTTTGTTTTCTTTCTTAGGCTCCTGGACTGTGATTGCTTTGTGGATTCAAAATATCCCTCTTAGTTACATTTTTTTTGATTTGATTCTTACTAAATTCTTTCATAGCATGCCCAACAATTGCTCATTGTGCATCAAGATCACATCCAAGATGATTTGTAAGAAGTGAAATCTTCCCTAACAACAACCACCAAGCATGCCTAAAATAGAGTGCATCAATTATATACTACTACATGTGTCACTATTTAATTTGGGCAATCATAATGGTAGTGATAAATTTACTAAACTAAACTTTGTAAAGTGAGAGCACGGTCTTGTCAAAGAATAAGACAAATTGCTTGATGTGAGAACCATCACTTAGGGCCTCTTTACACTAGTAAGAGGCGAGAAGACCAAAGAATGTCACTTTACACCGGAAATTTTTAGTCCAAGGGATAGAAAGAGGAGGAAATGACATGAACAACACTTTTTTCCTTCGTGGCAAGAAAAGTGAACATTTTTCAAGGCCCCTGGATTTTGCGTCAAGCCACCTCAAGAGGTGGGTCTAACGCAAAATCCAGGGGGCCGTTTGGCCAAAATTCTCACAACCAAGCATTTTTTTTGTTTTAAGAAATATGTAAGAACTTTACTTAAAAAAAATCAGCACTTTTTTTTGTAGCCCCTTCTCACTTTACACTATATCCAAAGGCCGTCAAGTTCAAAGGTTGGCCTCTCAAGGATGAACCATGGCCCTTGTGAGGTTTTGTCCATGGCTTCTCGCCACGAAGGTGACATAATGTTGACATAATGTTGACAATGTTTGGTGCGCAAATATCAAACTCCACACTATAAGATGTACTTGTGGACGTACTTTATCATCCCAAAATAGGTTTGGTGAGGGGAAAATGGGTATTGTTGAGCGTGCTCTCATACAATTCCAAACGTCCTCTCTCACCATGTAGTTCCCAGAAAAAGTTATTGAATCTGTAAAATTCAATCCAAGCAGTAGGGGTTTGGTACCCTACTATTATAAAATGTCATGATATTAATAGGATTTCAATAAATCCCCCGGTGGTCTTGAATGAATGGGGACAAAAGTGCCCCCTATTTTTGTCCTTGTCAGGGCCCACCTTAAAAAACAACCCCCTCCTCCAATGGTTTTTTATTCCCAAATAGGTGCCCCTAGGAAAAATTGGGGCCATAGGCTCCATATTTGCAACAAATTTGCCAAAAAAAGCACCGAAGGTGCCCAAAATGGAAATTTCAGAAAAGGGGGGGGCTATGAACAGTGGTCTCGCAGGGGTCTCGCATTCAAGACCACCGGGGATATAGAGACGGGGATATTAATATGGCACTAGCTGTCTTGGAGAAAAGATTTAGTATGATATTTCAAACAACCGCCTCCTCAGGGCGGACTTCCATGTGAGTGGGTGGTGGGTGGAAGGCACTAGAAGACAAGAATTGAGGTCTCAAGAACCACCAATGCTCCACCCATTTCGGTACAAAGGAAATTTATACTCTAGAATCCTCCTGTTTCCACCCATATCGGTGGAGCTTCCTCCTTTGGAGAACCGGCCACCCACTACCGGCCTTGCATGGAAGTCGGCCCTCAGTATAGTATATATACTGAGTTTAGGCTCACCGATACAGCTAGTGGTTATCAGAAAGCGGATTGACTGGGGCGTTGTTAAGGACTAGTGGGCGCATGCATCGGTTTCAGCGCTAGCTAGCTCATGCAGCGCCTGCCTGCCTGCCCTGCCGGGGTCATTGCAAAGGCAAGGCACGGCACCACAAGGCATTAATATATATATGGCAAGTGCAGGAATCGATTCCCTGGCTTGAATTGGCTGCCACTCGTCTCTTCTATCGAGACTCAGTTCTCATGGAGTCTGTATATATTCTTGCCTTGCACCATTCAGTCTTGGGCATCCACACGTACCCACTGCGTGGACGTGTAGCGAAGACGTCGCTTCTCACTCACAACAGTATCAGAGTCACTGTACACACTTGTCCTACTTGACGAATGAATGGCTCAGCAAGTCTGGAGCGCCTGGCCAGTGAGTGCGAAGTGACGCCGATTGACTTACCTAGCAAGCGACGCCTTCTCCTTGTAGTGCTGCCTGCCTGCCTGCACTCGATCGCCTCCCAGGCAGGCAGGCTCTTTATTAGATCGCTGTCAGACTATCGTATCGATCGAGGCAGTGCTGCGATCATAGGGACCGGCGCTCGGAGGAGGAGGAAGAGGAACACCAGCCTGCGCAGGATCCGAAACCAGGTCGATCGGCTCTTCATTAATTTCCTCTCTTCTCTTCTAGCTCAGTCTCATTTTCTTTTCTTTTCTGTGGTGCGTTGCCTTCGTCCAACACCCACCTTACGTTGCACGTACCGATCGACATCGAGCCACCTTCACGGTTGGTCTGACTTCTGTTAGTACGTGTAGTAAGTACGTGTCTGTATTGTTGACATTAATGATTCTCAATCGAATAGTAGCTCTTAGAGTCTGAATTTTCTGTAATTGTTACTCAGTCTGACTGTCACGGTCGTCGTACATGAAGCTATTTGAGGAATTCTACTGTAAGTAATCATGTTCTTGATCTGCGCCAGGGACCAATTATACTATTATTCACATGCATGTTGCGGCGATTGATCAACTTCTCCTGATCTACTTTCGCCCACCGACTGACCGTCTGATCGACCTGCATGTTGTTAAGTTGCCGGATCGATTGGCACATCTGCATTCTGCATGTCTGTCGAGTGACTGATCTTAGCCGGGCTTTTGATTTCAAGTACCACACTTGCACTGCCAGTGACTGACAGACATCTGCATAGAACTTACTTTATATCACAGGATCAAAGTCGTTGGTATTCATCATGCCGACACGTCCTAACAGACAGTAGGTTCTGCAGTATTTTCACAGCTCATTTCTCCTCTCACTGTGGCCTTCCTTCGTCCACAACATTTTGTTCAAATAGATCCAATTATCTTTCTTACTTCATCTGTCATGAGCTTCTAATGACTAATCATTGCTTCCTTCGTTTTTACAGTTTTTTTTGCAGATGATACATAATTACATATCAAGCATTGATACCTTTGGATTGTCCAATTCTGTAAAGAATATGTTCTAGTTTTATGAGATGGGTAAGTTCAAGCTTCAAGCATCACAATGTGGTAAAGTCAAGTGTTACCAAGTCGATTATTTCAATCTATTATATTAAGTCTATACATAGCGTCACTCACAATACCATGTCACTAGTACATGAGTACCTTACTTGAATATTCGTCACGATACCGTGTCACAAAACCATCCACATTTTACATCCATACATTTCATCCAATTTTTCATCATGTTCTCAAATTGTTCTCCACAATTCCCATGATGTTCCCAAAAGCTTCGCATCACATTCCCTAGTGTTCCTATCATGTTCCTGTCGTGTTCCCAAGTTCTCTAGCTTTATGTTTCCAAAGTTCTCATGTTCCTGTCGTGTTCCCAAGTTCTCTAGCTTTATGTTTCCAAAGTTCTCATGTTCCTTATGTGTTCTCAATTTATTCTCACATTCTCAATGCAATGTTCTTGCATTGCAACAAGGTGTTTGCTAGTATTAATACATACAATGAGGCACGTAACACAATCTTCAGCACATTGTGCTTGTTTGAAGCTCGACATTACTACACCTTCAAAACTGGAGCTTATTCTTTTCAGAAATGGGATCATCCAAGAATCAAAATTTGCTACATTGACCAAGCATCAAGATAACTCTTCTGACTTCCAGTTGCATGAACGACTTGCGTGGTTACCAAGAGGTTGAGAGGAGATTCGCTAAATGCAAGACGATCAACAATTGGTATTTTTCAGAAATTCCAACTAGAGTTGGTAGATGTCGTCCAAGGTACTTGCAATGCACAGCAGTTCAGTTCAATGTGCAGCAATAATTCAGAGTAGCTTGGGAGAGCGAAAAAAGGCTAATTTCAGTGAAAATCGGCAGTGGGACGACTGACTGAAGCCTCTGAGATCTTTTCAACAATTACAAGTGAGTTCTAGTTTTTAGATAGGAACTTAAACGTCACTGCAATGATTTTACAGCAGGCTCTGGGACACGCCACGCATTTACATTCAGTATACATATAACGATGAGTTCATGACCCTGAATGCATGCCAGCTGTGGAGTCAAATGAAGTCAATATGCAGGAAATGATGTTTCAGAATGATGTTCTCTCTCGTATCTAGATTTTTTCTCTAGATTTTTCTTGCAATGTTTGGCTTGAAAGCTGAGTAGATAGATAGAACAAAGTCCAGTCATTTTTTGAGGTTGGCGTGAAGAAGTGTCTACCGTACGTGGAAGGCAGGGTCGGCAGAAAAATAAAAATAAATTTATAAGTATTTTGTTGAAAAAAATCAACAAAAATAAAGTCAACAAAAAGCCGAAAAAAAGAAAAAGAAAAAATAACAGCATAACACTCAACAAAAAAATAATATAAAACGTTTAAGTGCCCACTGTTCCCTCTCAAATTTGGAGAATTGCAAAGATGCGTTATAAAATGCAACTAAGAGGGATACTTTGAACTTGATGTATGAATAAAAGTTGTACATGATTTTGGAAGTAAAATCTTTATTTTTTTATGCAGTTCCCTATATATTAAGTATATACTTATCAAGTATCTTTTTGTCAATTAATATGCATCATAAAATTTATGAATGTTTAAAATATCTTACAATCATCTTAAAATTTTTGTCATATAGTTCAATTCAAAACAAGTTATAAAAGAATAAATATATATGAAATCTAAATTTGGATTCAAAATTGCTAAGATTTTGACCTTTCTTCTTCAATTGGCAAAAAAATAGTTAGTTAAAGTGGAATTTTTTTGACAAAATGTACATTAATCAGACATCACCAAATGTTTCTACTCGCATTAATTGAATTTTTCAATTTCCATTCAATACTTTGAAAAATTGTTGTTGGTTTTAGAGAATGTGGATGTTCCTTTTTAATGCTAAATGTAGATGTCGTCATGTCACCTTAATTCCACACGAAATTCAAATGTCATTTGCTCAAAAGTAGCTCATTCTACCGTACTCATGGGCTTTTGAGGAAGCTATTTGCACAGGTTTGTTGCATCAAGCCCCAGATGTATTCATAATTTCAACCCCTAAAAGACCAAGAAGTCTAAATTGGGCCTCATTTTATTTATTTTTAGCAGTTTTGAATAGGTTCTATGTGGATTTCTTTTTGTTCAAATCTGTTTGTTTCTTGACCATCATATGCATTATTCTTCACTTACTCCAGTGATACAAAATTTAGTCTCATCTGAATCATATCTTTCACAATATGATTAACCCCTAATCGTCCCATGGGGATAGTATATACGTTGTCGTATAATTGGGATTTTCTACCAACAAGAAACTCTAAATTGGGATCCCAGTAGCTCACTAGAACCGCATTGATCTAATTATCAACTTGCTTTTGGACCTCAAACCCATTTAAGGTGTGGAATCATTCCAAATTCAATCAAAATACAACGTATTCTATTGGCCAAAAAGGCACGTTCAAACGTGTAGGGGCTAATTGAATTTATCATTTTAAAACCATGAATCCTTGGTCCTGATGTCACACTTGTCATTACGTTAAGTCTTCATGACTCCACCTGACAAACATTGTAATTCTCATGAGAAACTAGTAGCTTGCAAAATACATAGATGGTCACAGTGCATCTTCCCTAGCTATGGCTTACTGATAGAAGCTCATTCTTTGAATGAATGGAATCTCATGGTTGAAGTCGCAGAGACAAAAAATCAGGATGAAATTGTAGGTCACATGTGACAACGGACTACATAATCCAGCCACGGGAGTGGTGAGTACATTATGGAACGTAATGTCAAATCTAAGTTTCAATTTACAGCATTCATATTTTAGTACTTTTTGTTGCTCACAAAGATAAGAACTATCGTAACATTCAGTAGCCTTTATGCCCACTGCCTTTCCTTCATGCATTCTGCTCATCACCTGTCCACTTAGCTACAAATGAAGAATTGTTGGGTGTGGAATATTCCACAGCATTTATTGTAGAGCCAAGGCCGGGACAATGCATGCTACTGAATGTTACGATAGGTTCTATCCTTTCTCTAACTAGCTAATGAGAGAATGACACAATTACCTTGGAACTTGAACCTGTCATTATTTTTCCATAATATTAAACAATGCTTCCACGGGTTGAGACTTGATCACTATCTTCATGACATAAAACTGGATGGTATATCGTGTTTAGGCCGGTATGATTTTATATTTAGTTTCCATTCAAAGCAAACAACATGTTGGGACTGAAGAGACGTACTTGGCATACTTGTCCTGCATTTTCAAGTCAAGGTTGCCAGCCCTTGTCCTGTCCACCACATCGCTATGCCCACCACTGCAAAAAGATGGCACATCTGAATAATTCTTATGAAAAGGACTTCGCAAATTAATGATGGAGCATGATATAATTTTCCCTCTCTATTATGACATGTTTGGGAAGCCTTAGCTTCAAGGTGGCAAACATGGATTAATCACATAAATGACTTGTCAAATGTGTATTGCTTGAAACAATAATATCGTCATGTTATGGAGTGTCATTGTATAGAGGGTAGATTGTACTTACAGTGGCCACCAGAAGTCTTCGCACAGTGGCCCATCACTTCAACAGGTGTTGACTATAGCTTAGTAAGTGGGTTTACAGGAGATTTTTTGGGTTAGCATTAATTGATACACCACATGGCACCTAATTAACATTGACTCCCTAAAACTTTGCCACTTGTAGAAATTATTCATGCAAAAATCGTGAAGGGGTGTGTACAACTTAATATGCACATCAGTTGTACACACCACTATCTTCTCATTAAAATTGCACTTGTGAGGCTTTTTGTTTTGGATTTTTTTTGTATGATTTGGAGAGGCCTTTGGTGATTCACTATGGCTCCTAGAAGGTCTGAGAATCAACGTAGGGCAGTTCTTGAGATGTATGAGCGAGGCAACTCATATGGCCAGATTTCTGCAGTTTTGGGCATTCCTCGAAGCACTTCTTCTGACATAGTGCGAAGGTTCCGTGAGAGAGAGAGTCTAATAGATAAAACTTCACCTGGTAGACCTAGAATTCTAGATGAACGCGGTGACCGTGGCATTGTGAGGAGATTAAATGATCCAAATACTAGCACAGCGGCAGCTATAGGAAGAGTGTTACGATCTGAGGGCTTCCAATTGAGTGATAATACGGTGAAAAGGAGTCTTCGGAGGCAAGGGTTGAGAGCATGCGTGAAGACCAAGAAGCCACTTTTGACAAAGAAACATCGAGCACGTCGTTTGCAGTGGGCAAAGAAGTGCAAGCATGCAGATTGGGAATTTTGGGCTCATGTCATTTTTTCTGATGAGTCTAAATTCAATCTTTTTGGCTCAGATGAACGTCAGTATTGTTGGAGAAAGAGTGGAGATCGTCTTTTAGATCAGCATGTGCAATCTACAGTCAAACATGGAGGAGGAAACATAATGGTTTGGGGTTGTATGACTTGGGAAGGAGTTGGCAAGCTTCACCTGATTGAAGGGAAGATGGATAAATATGTATATCGTAACATTTTAGAGACGGAACTTATGGGTACTATACAGATGCAAGGTTTAGAAGAGGATGAGGTTATTCTCCGGCATGATAATGACCCAAAGCATACTGCACATTATGTTGTAGAGTGGTTGCGTGCTCAAAAATTTGAGCTTATTGGACACCCTCCACAATCACTTGATCTCAATCCAATAGAACATCTTTGGAATGAAGTAGATCGTCGTCTGAGAAGGTCTAAAAGGAAACCAACTAGTAAAAGTGACTTATGGGAGAAGATCCAAGAAATTTGGTACGGTATAGAGCCTGATGTTGTTAGGAAGTTAATACGCTCTATGCCTCAAAGAGCTCTTGATGTCTACCATGCAAGAGGTGGCCACACACGGTGGTAGTGTTTGTGAGTGCTTATGAGTTGAATCATTGAGTTATAAAGGTGTTTAGTAATTTTTAGTCTTATTTTCTATAGTTGATATGCAATAAAAATCAATTTGACCATAAAGAATTGTACAGGCTTGTTACACATTTGAATTATTGTGTGTTTTTCTAATTCATATTTTCATTGAAAACTTTGTGTTTTATGCCTATTGCAACTATACGTGCTTGTGATTGTGTTCTTGTTATTTTATGAGAGTTCATGTAGATTTGGCAAGTATTTAAAAAAAAAAACTCCTCTTGTACAACTATTTGTGGTTGCCACTGTACATATCTTGTCGCATCTTTCCCAAAGATGTGTTTCGAAAATCTTGTGTCTGTGCAAGAGTCTGCACAAAAACACAATATAACTCATTAATCAACACACGTCTAGCTTGCTTCACTACAATTACTATGGGTCACATTAATTCTAAAGAGATTACTTTTGCAAGCTCGAAATCTGCAAACCATAGAAACATCTAAATCAATGCGACAAACATTTCTCGAGCTAAAAAGTTGTCCCCTATTTTGAGGCCCCCAAAATTCCATATGCCATAGGACCCAAACTATGGCCATTGGCCCTAATATAGCCTCTTTTGGTAACATTGATTAGAGAAATCCGAGATATTTCAACTCACAGTATAATTGGACACCACTATTTCCTCCCCACTATAATTGCACTAAAAAATATGTTTTTTTCTAGCCAAGAAGTCCACCTAAATTGCGTGGAATTGGACACTAGTGAGCAAACATTAGTGATCAAACTTCCTAGGTGGAACATATCCACTACTGAATTTTCTATTCAAAAACTTCAATTGGTTGTGTGGTGACATAATAAAGCTGCTTAGTTGGAAGAAAAGTAAAAGCATCAAGCACTAGAGAACTATCACATACAAGTTAAATCTGGGTAGAGGATCAATTCAATCAAACCTCAAACTGTGCTTGCGCCGCTATATTGCGTTGATAATAGATCCTTGCTAAAAGTGCAACACCCTTCAAAAGTTCACATCATTCAATATTTTGGATTTCTCCAAATGAATTTATCACTCAAGCATGAACAATTAGTCCCAAAGAAGATTTCGTAAAAATTGATTATTCTTAAGCTCAAACTTTGAAATGTAAAATAACCAACAACAAAATAACATTTATGCATCAAAATCCTAGAACATTTTGAGTAAATTTATCAAAACTTGAAGCAAGTCAGCGGTTCAAACCAATGACTACCTTCACATGTGAGTGGTGTCAAAGTTTTAGTTTCAATTGCTTTTATAGAAGGTGCATGTTTTCTTGTATGTATGTGTATATATTCTACTTTTATAGAAGGTGCATGTTTTCTTGTATGTATGTGTATATATTCTGCTTTTATAGATGGTGTATGTATATATTCTAATGGAGACACACCTCAATGATGACAACCAAAACATACACCCAACTAATTGAAGATAAGTATTCATCCACCTGTCATCCAACATCCATGGTTTCGTTATAAAATGCACTCCATCAAAATCTAGTACAACTCATTCTAAGGTTCTACAATCACAATAATATTGAGAGTTCAAAGTTGTTATCAATCTTTGTAAATGCAATGACCCACAAAACTTCAAGTGATTTGTGTAGTAATGAAAAACTCATTGCAATAAATCTATAGGGGGAAGAAAGAAAAGTATGTACGCAAAGGCTCTTACTATATCTTCTGAAAACCTCGCACTCTTAAAACTTGCCACAACTTTTGGCCTTTGTAATAGCCATATATGGTGTCATCAAAACAAAGAATAAACACATTTGTAAATAAATTTGTTGTAAATAAAGTCTATAGAAGAGAAGCAAAGGATGAAGAGTTGAACAATGAACCTCGCCAAACAAAACAAGGCAAAAAACAAAAGTGCCAAAAATGGCAATGCTCATAAAAATAATATGGCTCTTGTAGCAGCAAGGTAGGGTTGTCCCTCCAAAACCAGTAAAGCCACCCAACATTGTGGTTGCACCCAAAAGTATCAACAACCTATTCATAAAAACGATAACCAACCATATCAACCATCTCTTAAATTGAAACAACATTAACAAAAGGTAGAGAGCTATAAAATGAATACCGGTAAGTGCCAATAGTTGTAAATATGCCCATCATTTTGTAATAAAATTTAAACAATCTTAGATCTCTTTTGCCTTGAATTAATAATCAATAAGAGACATAAAAAAATTCCTATAATTGTTTGCTTTCGTGACTACTTTAACTAGATTTTCCTATTTTAGAACAATTGCCCAAATTGTAATCACACTTCAATCTTCAATTGAATCTTTAAAAAGAAAAGGTCACATACCAACCAGGGGAGAATGTGAGCGTGGGATTAATCTCAAAGGACATCACCACAGTCATGATGCCAAGAATCTACACAAGGAAAAAAGTATTCCTTCGCAAAATGAACTCCATTTCTCAAATCATCACAATTCACCTTTAGAGTCTCTTGGCTCAATGAACAAATTAGAGATTGACGACCAATTGAGCTGCCCACATGGATTAAGAGCAACTTACAATGACAGCCAAGTTACAAATCTTCAAAAAATTTGTGTAATATTTGCGACCAATTGGAATCCGAGCCTCCCGAAGCCTCGGCATCTTTGATGTTGGGACGACTTGTCACAATACATCACACTCTGGATCTACCTCCACAATCAATATACAAAGTAATGCAACCAACAGTATAGCTGAAGCACATTCGTGCCACACGGTTTTCAGTGACTCAACAATGTACATGTTTTGCTCCATGGATTAAATCACAAACTAATCACACCACAAATTCATCAAATTGATCACACCATAAATTCACGCAACTAGAGTCAAGTAGAATTACAACCTTGACATTGGTCAGAGGTGGTGAAAGGTGTTGCCCTTCGGTGGTGGGGATCTGAAGCGATTCAGCTCCGAACTCGCCATCAGATCACAAACCTTGTAATGCTTCAATAATCTACTCCGGCCTTGGTTTTCATATATTTATTGGTATTCCAAGAGACACACCCTCCCACGTTTCCAAAGGGAATTCTCTTCACCGAGAAAAGAAAAACTAGTTCGTGGTGTTTCTGGTTCATCACCATGGATCCCTCTTCTCGACATCAAATCCTCAAGATCGCATGGCACAATGTTACACAGAAACATGTAGCCACCACCTTCTAAAATCAACATGACTGCCCACCCTTTTCATTTCATTGTAGATACAGAGAAGTTGCCCAGTGACTACACCTGTCACTAAGCACCAACTTGGACTCAAGATGTAAGAAGATCTGTGCCAAAGAAAGATGTTGATAATCTTGGATAGCCTGATTCTTCCGTGAACCAGGAGCCGAGCCCAAGGTGTTAGCAGCTGATGTTATAATGTGATCTCAAAGAAACTCCAGGGCATGGAAGCAAGTCCGAAGCTGAGCACGATCGAAGAGGTTCGTAGCCATGGCCGAGACGACGAGGATATACCAGAGCCTTGGACTCACTACCTGGATCGGATCTCCAACAAGGAAGGGTACAGGCCTGGGGTGTACTGGACCTCCGGGGACCATTACAGTGGCGAGTGGCATGAAAATCTGCGCCATGGTTAGACCGTCTCTCTCCCTAACCCCTCTTCCAAGAAATTCAAAAATTGCAAAAGAAACACAGGATAGTGTTGACCGTTCACCTAGAGATGGATTCCCAGCTGACTGGATTTTTCCTGCAGGCAGGGGCATGCACACTTACAAGAACGGCAACAGATACGAAGGAGAGTGGAAGGGCGGCAAGAAGGACGGACAGGGCACCTTCTGGATCAAGTCTGGCAAGTACTACATCCGCAAGTACAAAGGAAGCTGGAAAGAGAATCAATACGGAGTAAGTGAGATTTGATCTCTACACTCACAATGCACCCAACCTTAAGCTCAATAAGCCAATAAACCCTGTAAGGATTATGTAACAGGGATCTGGGTGTTACTATGGACTCGGAGGAGAGCGGTACAACGGCCAGTGGGAGAGAGGCAAGCGCCATGGGATGGGAAAACAAACCTACCGGGACTGGAATGCTAAAGGGGAGGTCTATCACACATACTACGGGAATTGGGTCAACGGGAAGCGCGAGGGGCAAGGCCAACTCACCATGTGTACGTTGCCATTTCTTCACATTCCCTGACACCAGTAAAACCTCCCCTACAAAGGTTTCTGGAAAGTCTAGCCGCCTTAAACCCTGCCAATTGTAACACCATTCAAAGTAGTTTCTAGAGCAAACCCTGCCAATTGTAACACCATTCAAAGTAGTTTCTAGAGAAAACCCTGCCAATTGTAATGTGATTTCTAAGCAACTTCTAACGTAAACTCTGCAAATTGCACTGATTTTTAACGTAAACCTTGCCAATTGCAAAGCATTTTCTAATGTAAACCCTACCAATTTATAAGGCGGCTAGGTTTTTAGAACTCTGTAGCCTAGCGCCATAGTCCAACTTGGATTATAAGGGCACCACGTAGTACTCATTTGTTTCGGTTCTGTGGAAAGCAGCAAATGGGAATGTATATCAAGGAGAATGGAAAAATGATTGGAAGGAAGGAATGGGGGTGTTCTACTTCAAGGACAAGCAATCCAAGTACGAAGGCTTATGGCGAGACGACATAGCTGCGTCCGGGGTTTACAACCGCAACAGCAAGCCGGGGCAGCTGGATATCCCGTTCGTCATGGTCCCCAGTTGTCAGGGATTGCATGAGAAGAGTCTCAAGCTGGCTGCAGCTCGCCCGCTTCCGCCCCGCTATGACAGAACCAAGAGACGAACAGACCCTGCACTTTGCACTAGGAAATTCTACGAGGTTCTGTATGGCTCACCTCTTCTAGATACAGGTCGGCCACTGTAAGAGACTAGGCGGTTGGGTTGGATAACGTTTGCCTCCAGCACGGTAAACCTGCACATAGATTCTCAAATCGAGATTAAACGATAGGAAATAATCAGGTTTTTGTACATGCCCTGACAAAGAGCGGCCTAAAGGTGGTCTTCAGTGATTCAGTGATACACCATGTGATTCAGACAGCAGAGTTGAAGTGCCAACAAATGTTGTTGCCCATTCACTGAGAAAATGATTACATGAAAAGATGGATCCACTTACAGTATACCACGGAATAGCTCCTGGCTATGCTATGGAATACTCTAGGACAGGAATGCCACGGTTTTTCTGTCAACTTTACAAAGATGCTACAAGCAGCGCAACGACACGTTAAAAATCTGCATCATCTGAGGGTTCTACTCCCTCATCCCAGTCCAGGTACATGTGCTCGGTAGCTGAGAGCAGCTCCGTCAGACCTGTCAAATCTTCCAAATAATTAGGGCGGTTCAGAACCTCCAGTACAAAGTCTGAACCTCGTTCCCTGAACTCCTTTACAACCTGCCAACATCACGCAACATGTGAGCATCCTGTACTACCATTGGAAACGACGCTTCTGTACTACTTGATTCCCCATTCCACCTTTAGAGACTTCTTACAAGAAACTGAACGTGTCTTGAATATAATAAAAGCTTGTTGCTGAATCTAAAAATATGATCAGAGCAATGGTGCTCGTGTTTTCCCCAAAGAATCTAGCAACGAAGGTAATAGATGCAGTACAAAGAGAGCAAAAGAGTGTACAGGGCTAAGACAGGTAGGTACGTACCGTAGGAGAGCAGGCTGTACACTTGTCAAAAGCATGGCCCGTTACGGTTAGCTGTGCATAATGAGCAATAAAACCCCTCACTTGATGTGGCATAATCCCCAATGGGTGCTCCGTGTTGTCTGTAAGAGAAGTGCCTTGGTCGGCAGGAGCTAGTACCCTGCAGCCAACAGAACAATATGAGCGATGGCACTGCCGACCAACGTCGGGAACAATTTCTCCAAAAAAAAATAGCAGGCGTTTGAATGGGACAGAAAATAACTTAGTTAAAATCATACCGTGTAGAAAAAAAATACCGCTATTGAAAACCTTATTGATTAAAAAAATTCATCACATTGATATGGGTAACATACCCAAGTGGATGATGAAGGAGGGCCACTGCCAGCTCAACGGCGAGGGCAGCTGCAATGGGAGCCAAACCTGGCCTTGTCACCGTACACTGCTGATCAAGCGTCCTGTTCGCTGTTGACTGCAACGATGAAAGCAAGAAAATCATTTACTTGATACTATGCGTTGCTATCCTATACTCTATATATCCAATCACGAGGATCTTGGACTGATTACAAGTGGATAACAGAATTAGACAATAAGCGAACTCATTAAACGGTTTGACCACAAGATATAGGACGCATCGTGCACATCCGGAAAGAGAGTATGCTAAGAAATGAACAATAGTACAGAGTAGATCTATACTTACATCCAGTGGAGCGACAACATCATTACAAAAGTAACAGCCCAGTCTGGGTTGGCCTTCATCGGAACTGCTCTGAGAGTCGATTGGAGGGCTTGCCCCATGGCGCATGACCAGGTATGTATCAAAGCCTAAAGCAGCATTGATCGCCACCTACAACATGGCATTCATATAAGCATCAATCAAAAAACTGTCCCAGAAAATAGATCCATCCTCTCATGGAAAGTTTTTATGAAACCAATCCAGCGTTATTCCATTCTGCAATCAAAAACTATGTGTGTATATACCTTGTTCGCATCTGCACACAGTAGAGTGGGTAGCCATCGACTTTCACGCGTGTCTGTCAGCAGGAATATCACATCATGTTCATCCACTAGTTCTTTTAGTCGCCGGCAATCATCCAGCACCCCGGCAACTTCATTGCTGCTGACTGGGTGACCTGGCATGGGTATTGACATCTGCACTCCGGAAGCGTTCTGAAGGCAGCAAAGAATTGAATTAAAAAGCATTCTCCCAATAGGGCCAGGAAAGCTATTAAATAAAGTTAATACCAATTCAACATTTAAAATTCAGCGCTGCAAATTCTAAAGAAGGATCACGAGCAATTAATGTCTTGGAGCTGGTATTCAAAGATTATGACTGGATACGTTGAAGCTCTCCAAAAGCCCTGAATGGGATATTCCTGGACTATAGCAGCCCATTGACAGCCGAACAAATCTTTCAGGTAGAAAGGATTTTCTTCAAACAGTTGATAGAACTCACGAAATGAAACTTTCGAAAACGTGAAAGTTTAGTACGAGTACGTCGGAAAACCTGAAAATTGTAACGCGGCTAGGTTTCCTAAAATACCTCTGGGGGGTGGGTTTTCCACTAGTGATCTCAAGGAAATGCAAACACGAAAATGAGGATCTTCTCATCTGCTCGTAATGTCCTTAAGCAACTACAAGGCCATGAAAACGCAAGCAAAACAAGGAGAGGGTCTGATGAACTACCACACCAGGGAAGATTCGCTTCAGATTCTCAGCCGCAGCTTCAGCCTTTAGCTTTCCGTTGTTCAGACTATCCTCATGGGTAAACAGTGACTGCCTGAGAGGATTCGACAGAGCAACTCTTCCATAATCCAGCAATGTGATATTCCGCACACCCCATGCCTTCATCAACATGCACAAAGCCGGAGATCAATGCCTGTATTTACGGATCAGTTTTAAAAAGAATCACCAACAGCTCTACAAAAGAGAGAAAAAGTCAATTGCTGGATCAAGTATCCTACATGAGGTTCACTTAAATGAGAGTGCAATACTGACCATCAGTGTACGTGCCACTTGACAGCCAAGTGTTCCAGCTCCTAATAGCAGACACTTTGTAGAAGCCATGAGAGGCAAATCAAGAGATGGCAGCAGTCGCCATCTCATTAACTTCAGGTTCAAATCCGCTGCAGACTCGGCCAACCTGCCAACAAGTTGGGCGAACAAGTGAAGGGTCGATTACAAGCCCTGGTTAAATCAACACATTTCTCATATGATAACCACTAAGTGCCCAAATGACCAAAAGCGGCCGCTTCCATATCTATAGGAATTGACATACTGTACATCGTGTACGAAGCTTCAAGGAAGGTAACAAAATGTACCAATAGAAAGAAGATTTCGAATCCTACATTTTAAACAATGGAAATATGTTTTGGAAGCTAATATAACCGACTATTAGGTTCCAAAGTGGACTTTTGGTTTCTATTTTTAGCTTGGGTTCTTTGGGGTTAATCACAAGTTCCATCTCAGTACAAGCCTGTCACGAAGGGAAAAAGGTTAAGGCAGCAAGATGTAAAACTACACGAGAGAGTGGACACATACTTGATAGGATCCATGGATTGACCAAGATCAACAAACTTCGAGCCCTTGCCGCCCCTAGCGTTGAGCTCCCACCCGACTGGATCCTTCCACTCTGTAAGAAAAAACTAATTAGCACAAAACTAATAAAATCGTATTCATCTTACAAAATCTACAGCTTGCGAAATTTTGGAGGAATACGAGAGTAAACATGACTCAAAATTTTAACATTTCCAACTGTATTGATAGCAACAGTATACTGCCCAATTATCAAGAGCTTTTATGAAACCCATACTGCTGTTCTAACACTATATTGTGCTACCCACATAAAATCTTTGCAAAATTTGAAATGCTGCGGATGGTGCACCAACCTGGAGTAGCAGGCAGGATGATGTCAAGAACTGGAGAATGCTCGAGATCTAGTTGACCACTTCTGTTCTCTCGATAACACAGAACTTGCAACCGTGTGACTCCCCATCTGACACTTGCCAAAGCAAGAAGGTTCCGAAGTGGCCAACCAGGATTCGCCGAAAGATTCGACGGATCATAAAATGCCAAAATGACCTGTGGTACGACATGATGAGGAGTTGATACTTTGATCAAATCGTATTCGCAATTATGATGTCGAAGATTATTAGAGGCAAATAAACTTCAGCTTCCTCACCTTTCCACCGTCTTGTTGAGCAGCGTGCCATTCCTTCAAGGGTTGTGCCTTTACTTTGGCATCAGGTGTTACATTAAGCAAGAAGGAGGTAAGGCCTGCAAAATTGGACAGGAAGTTACAGTACACGACAAGTTGATCAATATGTCTAACATAGCTGGCACAAAAAATAGCTACATAAGCCACGTAGAAAACACTATCCTCAATCACTTGACCAATCCCTCAAACAACTTTCCACTAGATCAATAATGCAGAATCCTCAAACATAGTTCTAAAGAGGAATTTTTTAGCATACTCAAAATACTGCAACTCCTGCAGAAGTACATATGACCAATAGGATGCAATCAAGCCACCTAAATAAAACACAGTTAAAAACACAACAAGGATCAAAAGATGGGGCTTACTTGCACCAGATGGCAATGCTCGCCACTCGGAGCATGCCGCCAACACTCCTGCAGCCTGACAAATAAATGAGTGAATGACTACCGTTCTACTACGATACTAATCTGATCAAACTGTGCACTGGAGTGAACCTTTAAGAAGACTTCAGGTAGAGGGTTTTACAACATCTCAGCAAGCTGCCTTGAAAAACAATATATGTCAAACTCTCCCAGGTATCAACAAAAAACGTTAACATCGAAATCGAATCAGAGAAGATGAACTAGATATGGCTCGCAAATAACATGTCTGAAGATTTAATCCATGCAGATGAGTACCTCATCTTTCGTAAAGAAGTCACAGGCGACCTGACAAGCAGCAGCAGTGGCCTGCGGCGACATTCTCAATCCTGGAAAAGCAAACCTATAAGTAAAAGTCCACTTCTTCAGATCAGCGTATGAAACAACGAGGAACCTGCTCAGTAGGCTGCTGTCTTCCTCTGCCCTTCCAGATTTTATATCCTCCCATATCTGTAACATTATAAAGATAGAATCAAAGACATTATCTCAAACCCCAACCTCGTACATTAACCCTAAAAGGACATGGCTTTCCTGATTCCCACACCCAAAATCTCTTTTAAACTCCATTTTAAGCATGATTCTCTTTTTGATTCTATTCTAAAGAAGTATAGATGCCTTAAATATGTTTTTTTTGGCATTTAAAAACCCCACTTGATTCAACGGGGTAGAATTCATATTAAAAAAAGTAAGCCTGTGGACTTAGTATGTGCTTTAAGGGTTAAACAAAAAAACACACCGAATTTGTTAAAAGTGCATATTAAGCATGAATCCTTATAAAATAGTTTTTGCACAACAATGATATTGTGAAAGAGGGTGGACAGCCATCTACCCAAATTACCAAGTTGGAAGCACAATGAATGAAATGCTGAGGGTAGGAATACAAAAAAGTGCACATGGCTTTGCGAACTTTTAATTAATACAGCGTTACTCCCTCCGTCCCAAAGTTATTGTCATGTTTGAAAGTGCTTTTTTAAGTAGGTCAAAAAAAATACTTCCTTGTGGCTAATTTCATTTAGGTTGCAATGAACACATGCAATGTTCTTCAATCATTCTAGTGACATAATTTGGAACCTTTTTCAATCATGTTTCTTACAATATGATCAATGAAATTGGCTCAAAGAAATACCAAGCAAACAAGTTGGACAATAACTTTGGGACGGAGGGAGTATTATTCATGTGATGACGATTATCATGGAAATACCTTGTCAGCTGTGGTTTTCAATAGTGCGGGCTTATCCAGGGCATTGTAAGTCTCCACAGTGTTGGTGTTGTGCAAAGTTCCGGGCACTGGGAGACGATTTCGGTTGTACGGGACTTGAGAGGGTCCATTGTCGACACCCGGATCAGGTGGTAACGATTCCATCATCAGCTGCAAGTACGAGGGGGCATGTGGCTGATTGCATGGCGCAAAAAACCCTGCCAATCAACCAATTCGCTCATTTCATGAGTTTGAAAGCTCACAACACAAAATCCACTCACTCCTTAAACCATACATCTAGAATTACACACAATTAGCAACCAATGAAAACTACCACACGCTAAATTTCTGTTAAAAGATGCCTTGGTTTTAAACTTCTCGTGCAAGGCTTTCAGGAGCTAGGAATAAGCAAAGTCAAGTGCTTTGAAAATTCACAATAAATTACGAAACAGCTCGTGTTAAATTCCAACCAAAACAAATTCAAAATTAATTTTCATCATAGGTCAGATCCCACAGAAGATGAATTCCACAACAGCAATAAATCTCTCAATAAAGAAAAACAATTTCATGACTTTGAGGAGTTTCAAGGCTTTAAATAAACAAAGTCAAGTGCTTTGAAAATTCACAACTGAATCAATACAGCTCCAAAAACTACGAAACAGCTTGTGTTAAATTCCAACCAAAAAAATTCAAAATTGATTTTCATCATAGGTCAGATCACGCAAAAGATGAATTCCACAACAACAGTAAATCTCTCAATGAAGAGAAATAACTTCATGACTTTGAACGCAAAATCCATTCTATCGTCAAACTCGCACAGACGAATTCCACAACAGAAAGAAAGCTTTCGAGAGACTTGTTTTTGTACCGGAAATAGCGATAGGCTCCTCGGTGAGTTTCTGCGTATCAAGCTTGAAATCCGCCAGGCGGTGCCAGAAGCTGACATCGGCTGATCCCCCCCACGCCACGAACTTGAACGGCATCGGCTCCGACGATTCCTCGCCAGCTTCACGAGAATCAGCAGTAATCCCCATGACTCGACCTCAATCAATCAAGCCAATGCAAGAAACGAAACCCTAAAATATTCACGAATCCCGATAGTGAGCTCAGAAAAGAACCCCGCCAATTCGACGCTTCCAGAAAAGACTAGACGAGAAATCTCTCCGTCACGCAAACGGTGAAGTGCAGTATTGATAACAAAAGAGTCCGTCTCGTTGAAGTCACCGACCGCTCTGACAAGAAAAAAAAGAAAAAAAAGGGCAAAGAAATAAATTTAGAGCATCATCAGATTATGAAATAGTGTGGACAGATGATTCCTCTTTTTGACATGAAAGATTCGGATGAAACGATGCGAAATTTTCGCTTCGAGAGAAGGGCATCAATTGCTGTTGCGGAGAATGAAATGGAAAGCTTGCTATGCTTCATCGATCGATCGCCATAGCCGAAGAGCCAAGCTTGACGAACCTCAAACCCTAATTATTTCTTGAACGTTAATTATTTCACCTTAACCCCTAAACAACACATGGTCTCTTCATCTTCAAAGATTTGCAAAGATTCATTACAAAATACATGGATGACTATTTTGAGGTGATGTGTATATAAAAGTTGTAAATTTTGAATTTCAGGTCTTGTCCATATGCTATAAATTTTCAAACTTTGTAAACAAAATTTTGATTCTAAACAAAATTCAGATTGAAGTTTATTGGAATGGATTTCAAACATGATGATCTTGTCTTGTACCAATGTTCCTTTGTCCGGTGGGCATTGGCTCATTGTCAAAACGAACAGACACTTTATTCACGTTGGCCTCATGAGAGGACCGGAGTTTCTATCTATCTATGTGATGATCTTTTTATTTTTGAATTTTTATGTAATTTCCAAAAAAACAAAAAAAACAAAACAAAACAAAACATTTATCTAATGTCATTTTTGAATTGAAAGTGCCTCATATTTACCATGTTCCACTGCGTTTCCCCGTGTTTTTGCTATTGCTTTTGCTTTTTCTTTTTAGAATAATCTCAAGGAGAGACACATTTTAGGATACATGTGTGAACACCATAGACTAGTTTTTGGTCTATTTATATTTCAATATGAGTTCAAGAGGAATTCAACACGAGTTTGCTAAAACTTTCCTTTTTGAGCTGACTTTTCAGTTAGCTCTATTGACTTCGAAGTATGGGCTAGTTAGTGTTGTGGAACTTTATGTTGCCCATTGTAGCATTACCTCATGTTGTCTACAAGTTCTTAAGCTTTTCTTGAAGTGAGAAAAGATTCCCATTAACACTGAGTATAATGGCTACGGATGTGTATGTCTATATGACAGTTTGTTGTTATTGTTGCAAACAATGGTATTGCGAACAATGGTATTGGGAAAAACAGCTAAGGTAGTAACACCTTAAACTGCCAAGTACCCATTCCTACCTCCTATAATTTCACCTCAAAGTGATTGGGAGTGTACCTAAAATGGACCACGACTTCACTAAAACTTCACTAGAACCAATGAGATGGAACCAATGAGATGGAAGCATTGACAAGTTTTGTCCATGTGTTCCTTCTGTTTCTTTTGGGTAAGTCTACAATTTTGATTAGGTGTCTACAACACCTGCACTTCAAAAATTCGTGTAAAATTGCTTGTGTGTCCAAAAAATTTGATTCCAAGACCCAACACTTCATCTCCAATTTGCTAACACATTCATGGTTTCACTTCATGCTTTTTGCACTCCCCGGTTACCAATTCCCTTATTCTGTCGGTTTAGGGTGTTACCTCCAAATACGAAGTAATCAAGGGCTACTGTTAACGAGTGCTTGAGTTGGGATTTAGTCAAAGTAAAAACTACATGAAGCCAGATTCATTATGAATAAAAAAATGAATTGCAAATCACCAGAAATACTTGTTGCAAAAGTATGTATCATATGGGATCGTGGGAAAGCACTCTTTGTGAATGGCAGTCAGAGTCGGAGATCATCAACAAAAGGACTAGCAGCCTGCAACACCCATTGTTCAGGACAAGATTCTAACCATTTTATCAAGGACTTGAGGTTCAACAGCACGAATCACGATACAAATGAGCACGATACAACTGCAAGCATGCATCAATTCCTGCATGTGGAAAAACGAGCAAGTAGCTCTTTGCAAAAGTAGATATTAATATCTACGGATCACATATTGAGGCTACTATATCCACATACATGAAGAACAAGAGTCCAATTGTGCATCTCTGAATGTGGACATGTACATATCAACCCCATGAGGAGACCCGCACTATCACTGTGCTATTTGTACCTCATGACTGGTCATGATAATACTTGCACAGCCTGAGTCAAAAAGCAAGCTCCAACGGCCTGAACAAAAACTGAGCACTATACGGACACTACCCCTATTCACATGAAGAATGCTGACTTGTGCACTCCCACGTGGCTTTCCAGGCATTTACTGAGGCAATCATGTTGGCAGCTTGAACCTTGAATTTAAGCATACACTCATCATATACATGAGTATCAACAAACGTCGCACGATCGTCAATTCCCTGCAATTTGATAGATACCAACATCTGCTTCCATGAAGCTCTGAATTGTTGTATCATCATGATCCCACCTGTATTGTATTTGGGGGGCTTGACAGAACACGATATCTGCACACGATATTCCGCAAACTCATGGCAGGCCAGGGGAGCCTCTGTTTTATCGCCCAGAACATCCATGCAGTTCATCCCAAGAAGGATGATATTTTTTTCAGCAGTGAGAGTTGATGTTGTAAGGAAAATAACATTGGAAGCTCCTCCAAGGGTACAGAGGCCTGCATAGAGAGTACCTCAATCTCCATGGGCATCTCAATCCTCACCCCAAACTGCTTGGTTACTTCTTGAAAACCTTGCTCAAATGTCCTGAATTTTAAAACCTCCTCCCTTCAGTTGTTTAACCCCTAACTGCCTAAGCGTCCATTTTTTGGACGATGTACAGATTTCATCCAAAATTTCTCATCCGTTCTGCACTTTTTGTAGTGTGGAATTTTTAATGTAGATTCTATGGGAAGTTAGCTTCATGCATATGTGATCCGATTAGAAAGGGGATGATTTGCAAATTTTTTATGCCTCGTTTCATGTTGTAGTGATTCACCCAAAATTTTGAAGATTTCAGTGTAAAAGTGCTCTAAAAAAAGTCAACTCATAAAATTAAGCAACCAAAAAATCTCCAAAAATCACTACATTTAGAGTATTACATTTCAACCAATCACAATGAATTTCATCTGTAGATTGTCAATATCTTATTCGTAATTGAATTACAAAATAATTTTGAATTTCACGTTTCAAATTTTATACAAAATTATTGGTAATAGCAATGATAGATCTAACCGTATGGATAGAATCTAAAATTCATAATGTACAACTTTTATTCATATGTGAAGTTCAAAATATCCCTCTAGGTTGCATTTTATAATGCATCTTTGCAAAACTGCCGAATTTGGAGAGGGCTCTAGGCATTTAGGGGTTAACCTAAAGGCACTGAAGTTCTGGGTCCTCGGGCTTACCCCAGATCCACCACATTGTATCCACCAATATAGGTATAGCTCTGACTCTTGTTTCACTGCATCGCCTTGGATCATCATCAGAAACTTCCAGCCCGTCACACAGTGATGACCTCTCTTGTTATGACCTGTATACAGTAACTCCTGTTATGACAGTCTGTATACAATAATTTCCTGTACGCCGGAACGGAAATTAATGATTGATGATCAAGGGATGCAATATCCAGTATAGAGACAGCCAATTGAAAGAGGTGCGCTCATAATAGCCTCTCTATATCCATAATTTTGAGGGAGGGTGCTGTAGACCATGAGAACCATGCAACCCCCATCTCTCCGGTGCTAGCCATTATAGCGACGCTGAGCAGCCTGCTGCTGTTGCGAATTGTGAGGCTGCTGATTGTACTGAGTGAAAGGCTGCGTGTACATGGGCCCCAGTGCATTCTGCAATAGACAGGGCCTCAGCTTTAGCAACCTTAGTTCCCTCCTACAGCATTGTGCTCAATTTGTAGAACACATTTATTTTCTAGTTCATCGCTTATATATGGAGATACAAAATAGCAATGAACGGCACGCTAGCAATACAAGTGAAAACTCTTACAAATCTGCCTCTTAAATATTTACATAAAATTCATATGGCAACCATTAAGTGGCAGATTCCACGTTACACCTACCTGAGATTGCAGGCCCCCAAGACCATAATGATTTTGGGTAGATGGAAGGTCCTGAGTGCGGTCGTTGAAACCTCCTTGAGTGAAGAGGCCATCGGTAGCATGACTCAAGAAATCCTGCCAGACACAACTCAAACGGACAAGTAAGGCACGCAGACCTGAAACCTTTTACGAGCTCGAGTTAACAGCTGGTATACAGAACATTGAACTTTTTCCAAGTCAATCTGAGCATCATCTTACCCCTAGGATTTCAATAAACAGCTCACTCATAGAAACAACCATACTCCATGTTATATTTTATTAAAAGTAGTTGCACAATACCTGTGTGGCAAAATCACTCCCGCCCGATTGATGTGAATAGCCAGGTTGGGAGTTTTGAGTTATGAAATCTCCACCGTAGCCACCTTGGTTTGCTTGTGTACTGTAATCCATCCCAAAGGCTCCTGGCTGTGTAGCAAAATCCTGCCCATTGTAGCCAACATGTGACCCTTGTGACTTGAAATCCTCTCCAAAGAAATCCTGGGACATGCCTCCCAGTGAGAACCCATCGCGCATGTTCTGACTCAGGGTTTGAGTTTGCATCGGAGTCAACAATCCCTGTTGTGTCATGGGACCCCCGAGAGAGGCCTGCGTGGCGGGACTGTCGAGTCCACCAAATCCAAAGGGTGACACCTGCTGTGAGGCCTGGTGATGGGACAAATGACCACCAATAGGACCACTGGTGCTACCTCTACCAGCCCCAAAGCCACGATTTCCAGCTTGCGGGCCCTGAGGTACTGCACCTATTGGACCATGCATGCCACCCCTGGAGGGAATTGCATACGGCTGAGATAGAGGGGTGCTTGGAAATCCTGTGAGTGGAACACCTCGTGATGGTGGAAGACCCCCGCCATGAGGAACTCCTCCTTTCTGGCCTGAACCATTCTGGCTCAATGGGCCAAATGGCATATATCCACTTCCTGTGTAATCATCCAAGAAAAAAACGTAAGAGAATCAATTTGCGAACTCACATGAAGGAACCACCTGCTGCAAGACAGTCAGCAATAAAACCTAGATGAGGATTTAACTGAGTGGAATTATACTATGAAAACTTCAGTATGTCTGCATCACGGAGAAGATAAAACATGAGCAGTTTCTGACTATAAGACCAAACCACAATAAATGCAACCGTCTAGAACTAATTTTATTTTTTGGTTATTGCTTGAACGGTTAAACAATCCAAAGTGCGCACAAATAGCCGTCAATGAACAACAATAGCGTCCAATTTTTTCACCACTTAAGGACTCTAACCCAGCTAACCATGACGTTGCAAAATCTATATTAGAAAGCGTCAGCTTGTGGAAGCTCAAAGTGTAATATTACCATTTCGCCCATCGACCGGTCGGGCTCGTCCGTTTCGGCGGTCATTGACAGTGGCCCCAGTCGCTGCACTCGCAGTAGCTGCTGGCACAAAACCTTCCCCAGGACCCAAAGCCGGTCCACCCCCTCCAGGATAGACACGACGATCATTGTAAACCTTCTTGGGTTTTTGAAACTGAACCATACTCTGCTTCAGATTGTTCAATGAACCTTCCACCAGCACCTCATGCTCCTATGTCCATAAGTAGCAAGGAGAGCAAAAAAATGTTACAGATTTGAAAATAAAGAAATTACGAAGTGAAAATCTCCTATATTACATGATAAAATGTGCAGTGTTAAATGGCATCAGCATCATCCTTGCACGCAGAAGAGCTGAACAAAAGAGAGCAGATTAATTTCAGCATCCTGCATAGGATACTAAAACATCAAAAAGGTGACAAGGACTCTTTCAATAATCTGGAGAACATGATATGACCAAACCCTTACCTTGTAATGCGTCAACAGAGTGTTCCACAAAGGCTGCTTGCTAAGAACCTTTGGGTTGCCCAAAATTACAATTCCATAGCGAGCTCGTGTGAGAGCGACATTTAGCCTGCGTGGATCATTGAGAAAGCCAATTCCCTGTAACAGCATAGCACCACAATCATTTGTTGACAGTTGCAACACTTTTTGTAAGAAAATTTCTACCGCTTGTATTCAAATTTGAGAAAAAATAATATACAAGTACTTAGTGTGACTTGACGACCAAAGATGAAACAAACAACCCTCAGAGATTGCTTCGTGATTAAACGTACCTGATGCTCATTACTCCGGACACAGGAAAGAATGATGAAGTCCTTCTCCCGACCCTGGAAGGAGTCTACACTTGCAACCTGAACAATTCATACTTATTATTATTTATTTAACTATGAAGCTGGTTCAGAAGATGTCTTAAGAAAAAACGTGGAGGCTGTTAGGATGCATGCAGTGTACCTCTATCTCCTTATATAATTGTTGCCGCAAAGAGCCATTTCTAGCCATATTGTTAACAATGTATGCACGCTGCCCTTCGTATGGGGTGATCACACCAATCTGTCCAATCATGGGAAGAGGACAACATAAATAAATATCCCATCAATCAAACATTGGTCACAAAAAAATTCAAAAGGTTGAATGCTTATGAGCTATATCATAAGAATCATCCAGTAGCTGAGGACCATGAAACAAGACACACCTGAGCTGGGACTACTCCACTCTTTAGGAAAGTCGTAACAATCTTCTCAACATTTCCTGCTTCTCCTCTGTTTAAGTATGAAGTACCACTTGCACTAATCTCCTCTTGCCCCATCTGGGTGGAAAGAGGAACACAGAAGTACCATTAGGCTGTGATCCTTGCAATCATCGCAGAGCACCTTAGTCAAAGAACAGAATAGCAACAGAGCACAGCTTGAGGAATGAAACAGAGCCAACTAACCACTCAAGCAATTAATAGCACGATCAAAGAAATAAAATAGACACCTATCTGTTTACCTGAACATAGAAAAACATAGGTCTGTTGGGTACAGGCCAAGGGAAATCGATCTGAGGCAGCAACCTATCACTCGTAGTAACTCCGTTCTGAAGAGTCCCTTCGTAGAAACTGTTTGATGGAAACTCAGACAAGCTCGGATGCATGCGATATTGCACCTGGAAAAGAAGGAAACACCAATCAATTTCAAGAATGGCAGCGTGCAAATGAACAAAGGCGTATCATGTTTCTATCATGCATCTCTTACTGTGACATAGACAGCTACAACCCCCGGACATACAAACAAGGTGTCAGGTCCCAGTCTAAAAGTGTACTACATAATTGAGACAATGAGAGGTTACAGGTCCAAATACTAAGAGATAATATAGATTCTTCGTTCTCAAATTATGAGAATGTTATTCGGTGCAGTTGGTACTCACGGTGTGGAAGTTTTCATAAGATGAGACACTCTCAAATTCATAGCATTAACGAATAAAAGGATTACCTGAAGACGAATAGGCTTCACTCCAAGCAGAACAAGGCGCTCAAATAGAGATTGAGCAAGCCCAGCACGAGCAGCTTTCTTGCACATGATAACAGGACCTAGCTGACAATGGTCTCCAACCAAAATCAACTGCAAAAACCATGCACAACCCCTTTAATACCTTCAGCAAATCCAAAAGTCTGATTTTATTTCTTTCATGCTCACCCTATTCAGCTGAAAACCAGTGCTAATGCCACAAAAGTCATAACCTTACTTGAAAACACCAAAATAAATCATAACCAAAGACCAACATCATAGCAGAAAAAACAAACGGCGCATACCATAAAACAAAACGCTGTCAACTAGAAGAGAGCAGCAGGATGTACTCACTTGCTTAGCTCCAAGCACCAGCGGGATCAGACACTCTGGCTCTGTTGCCTGCGTAGATTCGTCTACTAGAACCTGAATTGGAAATGGACAGTAAGAACATGCATTCTTCCACAACCCCGTGCAAACATGAAAAGTAGTACAAGCGTGACAATCGTTGAACTACGTAAATGTTCGTTAGAATATCTGATTGTATGCACACCTGACGAAAACGAAAATTTGCAAGCCGAGGATCACCCGCTCCCACACAGGTGCAACAAATCACATCAGCACTTTGCGAAATATCTCTTTCAGTTGCCCTCTTTAGAGACTTGTACTTCTTCTCATCTGCACTCGACAATTCACCTGCACAAAACCATGTACCCAACAACATAATAAACATTTGCTAAGCTCCACAAAGGTCACAACAGCCCATAACTCATATGCAAGCATTTTAGATCCTCATATATGTGATGTTGAAGACACATCAGTTCCAAAGAGAAAATGTGATCACCTAGTTCATCCTTCAGAAGCTGCAGTTTGTGCAGCTCACTTTTGTCCGTGGTGTCCAAATGACGAACCTGTAAAATCAACACAAATACACTAAATAAATACCTAGAATGAGAGATCAAAACCTCCTTTGACATACAGATTGAAAATCACTACAAATTTAAATATGCGGGGCATTGTTGAAATGTTGTTTACAGTTTAGTTCACACTTGCATGAATAATTCATATGGATACATTAGACATAACACATTAGACAAACACTCAAAGGAAGATTTGATTAGTTAAAAAAAAAAAAAAAGAGCAACAGGTCTTACTTGATAATGAAGAGTTAAGTGCTCCACAGGAGAGCTAACTGCCTCTCTTGACTTTGCGCACAATCTTACAACCTGGACAAAAGTAACAAAATAAGTATCTACAAACAATGATCACATATTGCATTGTTCCCGATAAGCTTAATAACTTCAAAGAAAGTGGAAAGCCCATGCATAATATCAGCGAGACATCAGATAATGTTACACCTAATATTGCATGTGCATTATATCAAGAATATATCTAGTAACTCACAGCAGTGCCTTATATTGTTGAATAAGTTTAAAATTTCTTCATAATAAATCTTAGGAATCAGAATGAAGCTTCAAGACACGGTATCAAGTACCTTAAGACCTGTTGCACTGATCTTTTCTGCAAGTTGATCTACAGCAACATTACTGGGAGCACAGACGAGTACCTGCAAAACATGAAGAATTCGATCAGCATTCTACCCTGTAACCATACTAATCGCTGGAAGCAACTACATCCCTATTATTCACTCCAGAAAGCACATCGCACTCCCATGCTCCTATGAGCGAAGCCCACAAGTACACATTGAAAAAGGGCTTAGTAGCCAAAACAAATGATAAGAAAAATCACCTGTCCTTGGCCTTGTTTTGCTAAGTGATAAACGACAGCTGCTGAAGTCACTGTCTTTCCAGTCCCAGGTGGGCCTTGAATCAAGCTAACAGGCTTCTGTAACACACTCTTCACAGCATACACCTATCCACAACACATCAAACACTGATTTAGAAAAAGGCCACGTCCAACCCACTATTCTTCTTCATATTCATCCTCACCTCAGTACACCTCATAATTGAAACAGAAACCTCAGTACACCTCAGTACACCTCATAATACTATGATTTGTAACCTTTCTGGACTTTCTAAAGATAAAGCCAACAGCACTCTTCTACAAGAGTAAGGTGACCCAACCATACCTGTGAAGCATTGAGTTCAGGTAATCCAGGTGCTCCAAATCGCCGAGGCAGTGTATTGCGAACTGATTGCATTTCTACTTCATGTCCAAGAAGACGATGATAAATATACCTGCAACAAACGATAGCATTTTCATATATTAGACAAAGATACTTCATGAACTATTACCAACCGAGCAACAATAACACTCTTAAAAGTGCAAAGTATATTTGTTGTAGAAAAATTAAAGAATGAATAAATTGTTCAAACACCTCAATGAAAGTCTCGAGGGAATTACCCACTGACACTCGTTTCATCAACAGCAAACGTCTTCATCGCAACTTGCATCCGATCGAAACTTGTGCTTTTCCAAACGAAATCCACACTAAAGTTGTGATTCACATCAATAGGTACACCCTGCAATGCCCGAGTGTCAAAAGAAGTGATCATCTGCTCTGTTCTCGCTCAGACATCAATGTCCATTAGAAAAACAGAATAAATGAATAAATAAATCTGTATAAAAAACCAAGATAATCTGAGTCGAACTTCTGCTTTTAGACACTGAAGGCAGTGCACATGTACACACATGATAAACATGTTTCGAAACCAAGCTAATTCAATGACACCCACCTGGCTGGCACGTAACTCGAGAGCGACCTCCTCTTGAGCCGTGAGTTTAATCTGCACAGAACAGATAACCATAAGCAAGACTAATGAATAACATCAATAATCGTCAAGAGAAATTCAGCACTCTGCAGCTACAATCTGCCCTAAAAAGTCCCGATTCCATAATCTGGCTTTCAGAGGTTCCAAAGCATGACATACCACATGGCCCACAGACTGCCATCCCGTATGTGTTCCATCTCCCGGGTAACGCAGACGCAACTCGTCACCCGGAACTAACCGTAGTTCATTATCCTCCTGCAAAAATCAAAAGCGTCAATGCCATCGAGACTTGAAAATAAGCCTATACAAGGTACGAATAACAACATAGCAGTAAAATATAACTAAGCAGGTCAAAGTATTATGTGAAATAGAACCAGACCTTCGGAAAGACAAAGTAAGCCACCCTCTTCTTGTTGAGACCCACATCCCACCGAACAGTTATATTGTCCTTACTTTGAGACTCTTTCATCATCTGTAAGTCGGCAGATAGAATTATATAAGAAAACCATTTATTTCCAAGCTGATACATTCAATAACCTGTACAAAGAATTGAATACTTTCTGGATATCCAAGACACTTCCAAGGTCAAGGAATCCAAAGAAATATAAATGTAGTTGCTGACTTCCAAAAACACCGAGTCCAACTCAGTCAAAGCGGATTCCCCAGTCAAGAAGACCTGGATAGTCGTTACATCCCAGCAACAAAGAGTTCAAATGAGTGTTATAATATATAACTCGATGTTATTACCTTGTCGTAATCGGCCTCCAACTTGACCAACGGGCCAAAAACGTTTTGGTACTGCCAGAATAGATTAGTGTTAAAACATGAAGCTGATATTGTGCATAGACTCTACAAAAATGAATAAATTGAACTTTGACTAAAGGAGAAGGACATTGCCAGGTACTTTCTAATCACCAGGCAACAGGCGGAAATCACTGAGTAATTATTTTCAGAGTAATTCAGTTTAAATGCCAGTACTGCATGGATGTAGTAACGGTGACGGTCGAACAAGTCACAGAGCAACACCAACTAACCTGATAAGCATCTTCGTACTTGAGTGCTACAGGCTGTGGTTCATCATCCACACCAGGCTTCTCGAGATCCTCTAAAGTGGCTTCTGGGTTTGTCTTCCAAAGCTCCTCCACCTTGTTTATTTGCTGAGCACTTATTTGACGTGCTCTCAGCTGTTCTTGTTCTGATGGAACCTGTGACCCGTAAATAGAAACAAGTGAGTCAGCAGGAGTAAGAAAGCAGGAAGCGTTTCAGCTGAAGAACAGCACTTCCCACAAGTGCCAAACATCAAACGCAGCCCATTGGATCGACAGAGTACAGGATTGCAAGTCCAGAATGAGAGGCAAACATTCTCCTGTGTTCAGATATCCACGCACTGAAAACTAGATTCAAGTGCCAGAAATATTGTAGTGTCATGGGGTTGCAGAGATCGTACCTTAACCAACCAATCTAGAAAACAACGGTCATCAATCAAAGGTAACCATTGGCTGAGATCCCAATTCATGTCCTTCAAGCCATTGACGCTCAAACAAGGCTCCCGGCAAAGAAGTACCACAACGCTTTCGGACTTGGCAGGAATGAACCCTAACAAGAAAACATTCCGGCACCCGCAATTGTAACATTCCAAGATCGTTTCTCCCAACGGACTGTCCTTGTGTAGACAGACCTCTTTGTGTTTAGCCCTGACCTGAAAATTTGAAATTCTGAATTAGCTTCTTGACGGGACACATTTTAAGAATCTGAAGCTATCCCTAAGTGAGGATCGTTCCGTATTGCGTTCTTCAACCCCCATGAAGCCAGTCTAATTTCCTCCTGAACACATAATACTAAATTCGATCCCCACTCTATTAAGCTGAATCGTTGCTTCTGTCTCAACAAAGGTAACCCTAAAAACAATACGGGAACCACCAGAGATCAACTGCACCACCAAATCTGTATATGGTACACGTTTTTCCCCTCGTTGCCAATGAGAAGAAAACCCTGTGAAGGTGAGAATAATACATGCAACTTTCTACACCAAAATTGAAGAACCGTGACCAAAAATTCAACAATCCAAATGAAAAAAATTGCCAAAAAATTCATTAATCGCAGAAGCACACAAACCAGAACCCTAAATCAAGGAATAGCCATGTTTGGACGAGAAAATCACCAGATGGTTGACAATATGCGACCCGGACGTATTGCCCCGGGAGTTACAAAACCATTTCCGGCACGTCGGCACGTTACAGCGCATGATACAGGCGGGATTGTGAATGCCACAGTACTTGCAAGCATGCTCCGGAAGATGGCGCTTGGAATACTCCAGGCTCTCCTCATCCCCTGCATCCTCGAAATTCAGCTCACCAATCCCGGCCGTCAACCCCGCCACACCAATCTTCCCGTCCACACTGGACTCGACCAAATCTCCGCTCGCCACATCGCCCACACTAATTGGACTGCCTAAATCGACCCCCGCCGACGGCTCCGTCCACACCGCTGCCGCGGAAGCCCCAACCGCCCCACGCGGCGGACCACTCTGACTACTCAACGACTCCGCTGTAAACCCCGGGTACTCGTAATCATCCCCCTGCGTATTCAATTCCAAAAACGTGTACGCATCTTGCTGCTGTTGTTGCTGCTGCTGCAACTGCTGCATTTGTTGCTGATGATGCTGCTGCAGGGCCGCCTCGAAGAGCGAGGAAGCCTGCTGCGGGGCGGCCATGGGGGAGAGGACACGAACTAGGGTTTGGCGCTCATGAGAATGAGCTCCTTTGCCAGAACAGGGGATTGCAAATGAACAAACGCTGCGACTGCCCCCCTCCCTTCGTAAGCGAAGACGACGCGGACGGCGACCGTAGGTCGGCGAATACCGGAGAACGGCGACTTCGGGACCCGCGTCGCTCAGTCGCCGGTACATCAAATCCGGTCCCTCCGATTGCTCGTTGGCATCCAACGGACGTGATTGTCCAAGCTGGGAGACGGTGTGTTTTTGTGGGCGGGCTGCTCAAGTGACGGGCTGCAAGTGATGGAAAACTGCGGGTGAGAGAAGGCAAAACGTTACAACAATGGGATTTATTTTACTCCAAAAGCACAAAGAATTCATTGTCATCACACAATTATAATATCAATATCATTTTTTTTTGGGTATAATTTCTTTTCTCAACATCTCAACATAAATATGATTTCTTATGTAGCAAAAACTATTGAGTTTGAAAACTCATTAATAATCTCATTAAATAGAAAGGCAATAGTTACAAATCCTCAATCACACACAAAGGTCGAGAGGTTGTCGATTTTCATCAATCAAATTACAAGAAACCAAGAATTTGGCCTCTTGACCTTTCACACTAGAGGCCAAAGTTCAAAGGTTGTCGCCCTCTAAACTGCCTACATGGCAAGCACTTATTGACAAGAGGATGAACTCTCCAAAAAAAATTGGATCAGCCCTCGATATTTTTTCATAAATAATTTTAAAAAATTATTGTTGATTTTATTGTCTATTTCAGCCCATTTCATTGGACTTTCAACAAAGTTTGGTCATTCAATCCCACAGCCTCTCGACTTGGACGACCATAGTGTGAAGCAGCCCTTATATTATTAGTCAATCACACATGCCAAGATAGTCGTCTTTAGTTTCTATTTTTCCATCAATCATAAACTACACAAAAATTCAATGACATTCACACAATGAGATACATGGATAAACTTCTTCAAATCCACGCAACATAAAAATTCACACAATTATAGTCTCAAAATCCCATTTTGTAAACTTCACTCAGTCTACACTTGGCCCTGGGCAATGGACTTGTTCATTCAAACATTTTACAAATTCACAATATTAACAACTTGCGCGCCACTTGCAAATTTACATGGACTATTGCCAAACTTTAACAAACACAAAAATTTGCACATGCAATAGTCAAAGAATTATACACATACACATTTAGCATGAAAGTATAAAACTATACTACCGGTATTGGTTAGTGCAAGAAAAGTGCTTATTGAAAAAAAAAAAGTTGCATCATTGAAAGTTGGCTTCTCAACAATTTTACTTGTGATTCCCAATGTATTTACAAACAATTAAAAAATTATAGATACAAAACTTAGAAAAGAATAATTTTTTTTGTCTATTTTCAAAATTTATGCATATGATATAAACAATTTTAATTTATGTGATATTTTAACCCTTAAAAAGACCAAGTTTTAAAATGACAATTTCAATTCACCATATTGTCAAAAATATAATTTGTATATACCAAGATTTATATCACTGGAATCACTGAAGAACATAGCATGTGTTTTGAGGTTTTGAGGTTCATTTGAGATGAACCTCATAAACCTCAAAAGCTGTTGAGGTTTGCTTTAACCCCTAAAAGACCAGGTGGACACATTGTGTCCAAGAATAATTTCATTACCTTAACAACTTGTTTGGATTTCATAATTTTGACTCAATGTTAACTAAAGAATTGAAAATGTTCGTTTCAAGAACACAAAAATCCTTCAAGATTTGCAATTACGTTGATTGATTCATGGGGAAAAAATTAAAACGTCAACGTAGGTGAACTTGGGACATGGTAGTTAGGGCGGTTGACGACTTGGAGGCGTTTTCACACTTTGATGTCACATTTGTAAAAAAAGAAGAAGTGCCAATATGTAAAATATTTGCCATTACTACATCATTAAAACTATAAAATAATTACGGAAAATGTTTAAATATATTTTAAATGGAATATTTTCAAAATATTTGGAATCTTTTCTACATATTCTGGAATATTTTGGAATATTCCACATATATGTTTGAATTCTTTAAAACATTTTTGCAATGTAAAAATTAATAACAATCACAAATACTGGCTCAACAAGTCACCAACAAGTCACTTCATCCAAACATAAATCTTTGAGAATCAATCATTGTTGTTGTATTTAGTTTTAGAACACCATTTTTTGTGGGCACCTAGATATAGTACATCTTTGTATGCTCTTAAACTTTCAAACGTTAATCATGATTTTTAAATTTATGAGAAAGTTTGCAATGAATGACCTGTTGGTTTTATTCAAAATTTTCAGAAATCGACTTATGATCAAACCTTATAATCATGTAATACATACAATTGATTGTTCTGAAAATTGATGTACAGTCTCATGACTAAGTCCTTTTTGAACTTCAACGGTGAAATTTTCTACATGAATACCAATCAAGAGATACAATTCCCTTTCTAAAAGCATCACGAGAAAGTGATAAAATTTTAAGAATGAACATAGTCCTTTAGGGGTTAAGGTTCTTGCCATTTCAAATTTTGTGATTTTGAATAACAATTTCAATTCATCATAGTGTAGGAGATACAATTCACATAATACCAAATTTTAAATCACCGCAATCAATGGAGAACATTGCATGTGTTGGTCAAACAACAAATCAATTTGAATAAAAGAAGTTCAGGTTGAACTTGCTTAATATGAGGCCCAACATTATCCTCTTGTTTCATTTAACAATTTTGAGTAGGTTCTATGTAGAATTTATTTTGTTCATTTTTTTTTTCATTGACCAACACATTGAATTTTCTTCACTAATTATGATGATATTAATTTTGGTCCAATCTAAAATGTATTTTTCACAATATATAATGACATTTTAAACCATGAATCTTTTGTGCTTTTGAATTGAAGTAAATCTTAGTGTTGCAGCATTCAGCCTTCTGCCGCCCGCAGTTTTCCATCACTTGCAGCCCGTCACTTGAAACAAACCTGTAGTTGGATTCTGAAAAGAACGCATGTGGACAGTAGGTTGCTAGTGCGGGGGGAACGATGGCGGCCGGAGCTGAGCGGCGCTCTGCGCGACCTAGCTTACGTTGCTTTCACTGATTTATGAACCATTATTCCCCGCAACACTTGTTCAGTTTATGCTATCGGATGCGTTCAGGCGTAAGCTTGCGATTGATGGTTGAATTTTCGAAATTGAACTATCCATTCTAGATATCTGAAGATTCGAAGTGTTGAAACCCTAACTAGCTAGAAATGCACCCTGTACGCGGCGCCGCAGTGCGAGGCGGTGCTCCGGGCGGACTTTCGCCGGAGGGTGGTGCGACAGTACGACATGGAGCGGCTGGCGGTCCTTCAGCGCGCAGAAACACTAGTACCCCGGTCCAAGACAAATTCGCAGAGAGAGATCGATGGCGGCCGGAGATGAGTACCGCAATGCGAGGCGGCGCTCCAAGCGGTCCTTCACCGGAAGGTGGTGCGACAGGCTGGTATGGAGCGGCTGGTGGCCTCCTACCACGCGGAAACGCTAGTACTCAAATTCGCTCCAAATCCACGGAGCGGGATCGATGGCGTCCGGAGTTGAGCACCGCAGTGCAAGGCGGCGCTGGTTCGAACAGAGGAGCGATAGAACGGCCGGAGTCAAGCGCCGCAGCGAGAGGAGTTGCTGGTGGTCCTCCAGCCCACAGAACTACCAATCCAAGACCCAGTCACAAGATGCCCGGCCCTGGCCACACTAGTGCACTGCAGGTCGATCCTGACCTCCTCCTGCACCCCACTGGCCTCTTGATCCGTGAGCGCCAGCTCATCCCAGAGACTGCCATGGACTTTGGGTCCCTCCAAACTGAAGTTACATACCTGAAGAAACACGTGGTGATCATCACCTTCCTGGAGCCTTTAGCAGCAGAGAGCAAGGAACAACAGTGGATTCGTGAAATGGAGCGCCAGATTTGAGCACACGTGGAGCAGTTCAAACCGGCTGGCGAGGGCTTTTACTACATCAAATTTCGTTCTGTAGATGTCACTCAACGCGTCCTCAGCTTGACCATCTGCAAACTTTCCGTAGGCACGGTACTGTTTCAAAACTGGCTTCCTGCATTCAATCCAAGACGACCAATAGGCTTGTTAATTCCTACTTGGATTTGTTTAGAGACAGTGCCTCTCGAATACCTCGAGATGGTAAGAGATATGGCTCGCTACGTGGGTCAAATTCTGGAAATCGATTACGGTAAAGATAGGGGTGAGGATCCAAGATTTTGTGTCGCAGTTGACCCGGAAAAAGGATGGGTGTCAACCCTCCTGATTCCGAGTGCTCACGGGCCACATGCTGAAGTGCTGGTAATGTACGAGACCAAGGAAGTGAGATGTGGGGCATGCCTTGCTGTCACACACATGGAACGAGACTGTCCACAATAGACTCGCACGTCCGGCCGTCATGAGAAAATCTGGCAGCCCCCCCCCCCCCTTCGAACGAGGAGTGCTTCCTAACTCACGACCTACACCAACACTTGTGAGCCCAAAACCGCGAGGCTCGCGTGATTTCGACAGTGATCAGGACGGCTTCACACTTGTCTGCAATCGAAAGCAGAGAAACAAGATTGAAAAACCTCCAAGGCGACGGACGCACCGGGGAGGTATGAAACAACGCGAACGGAGAGCACGTCGCGCTTCCACCACGGACCCGGATGATATGGATGTCGAGATGGTAATGGCAGGCCCATCCTTGAGGACCCAAAACTTGGCGCCGCTACCGGAAGCGGCGCTTGCGAGCCATCCATCAGCTTCCTCGGCTCCACGGGCCATCGAGCTGCCACCACCACCACTGGTATGCCGCCCTGGATTAATTCCGATACACATTTCGAGTCTCTTGCCAGAATCTTTTCCACAGCCAACATCTCCACCAGAAGCCTTGTCAGCTCCTATTATTCATCTTGATACGGAAGACGAAGAGGTTTTGGCAATTATGGTCGACATGGATTTGGATATCCGTCCAGATTCGCCAAAAATCCTCCAGCCTTCCCATCAGGACGAATTAGTGGCTTCTACAAGTCATGAGGAGCAACTAGTAGCTCCAACAACAACTGAATCAGAAATGAGATTGGGAGTGCAACCTCAATTACAGGAGCGACCTAGTTTGCGCACAGTAATGCAAGGTCAGGCCTGGCTCGCTAATGTGGAAGCAGCCTATGGAGCCTCTCTCCATTCCAGCTCGACCATGGAATCTCAACAAGCACCACTACCTGTGAGTCAAGTTGTGCCACTCGAACCAGCAGAACGTACTTTGGCACTCCTCGGTATGCCAGTACCCGCCCAAGGTCGCATTTTTTTCAATCCTACCTCGGATGACGAGAAAGATGAAATTATAGAAGCAGAAGATGCCTTTCAAGATGCTGAGGCGACCCAGTTCTCCCCCACGAGAACGCGCAACGAGCTTTCACCCGAATTGGGCCCTGGCTTGTCACAGATGCCGGTCCATTCGGCAAACATGTCCTCCTTTAGCACTCCGCCTCCCACTCGGAAGACTTCCGAAGATTACGACAATGAGCGCGCCGCCCGTCATATACGCATGATGACTGAAGACAGGCCGCGCCATTCACAACCTTCATCTTCATCGCCTGGCAGTGACTCACTGCGTGCAGCTAAAGCTTCTGCACGCAACCGAGGCAATCCTTCTCCATCACAGCTCTCAGCCTCCGCTTCGCCAGGCTACGATGAATGGGGGATACGGCGACGTCACGACTCTCCAAGCGCTGAGGGTGCTACTAAACCCTCGACACCAGCAGCTTTATCATGAATTTAAAAATTCTAACTTTTAACGTTTGTGGCTTGAACGACAAAGCCTCTATTAGCATGCTACAACATTATGTTCGAGCGGTGCCTGATTTGGATGTTCTCCTCATTCAAGAGCACAAGCTCCGTAGGGTTGCAGCAACGACTTTAGGAAAGCGCCTGTGGCCACAAGCAGGGGCGTGGACACGAGAAGCTAGCCCCGGTTACAACCACAATGGCACTGATGATGGAGCAAGGTGCGGGGGAGTGGCAACTTTTGTGGCGCCAAAATACGCACAACTCATCACTCAATCTGGTTCGGTCATGGAGAACCGAGTGCAATGGGCCATTATGCGAACATCTACGCACCGAACCAATCTAGTGAACGCTGCAGGCTCTGGGAACTGATGATAGAAGAATTTCCTATGACGTGCCGGTGGATTTTGGCAGGCGACTTCAACATGGTTGAAGCCCGCCAAGACAAAACAAATCCGTGTGGCCGATTAGTTCCGATTGGTGAGCGCCTACTGTTCCAAGGCCTCAAGCAACATTTTCATGTATCAGACAACCCGAGGTCTCCAAACAGCCTCAAGTTCTCATGGGACAACTGCCGAGGTGATAGTGCGAGAGTCTTGGCAAGGCTGGACAGATTCTATTTATTCCAAAATGCCCCCGGAGATACCGCCCGCACAATCCTTTCTTATTCCATTCAAGGTAATAGTGCTTGGAGCGACCATAGTCCCGTTGAGCTCTCAATACAACTGGATGAGAGTGTAGTTAGAAAAAGTAGATGGAAAATGAACCCTTCCTGGATGGAGGAAGCACGGGCAGATATTGAACGCATCTGGAAGAGGCAACGCCCGGATAAACCGTTCTTCTCCAAGCTTAAAGCTGTGATGCAATTTTACCGGAGCTTTTGCAAAAATAAAGCTGTAAGCTTCAAGCTGGAAGAAAATCAACTCACAGATGAACTCGACCAAGCTACACAAGCTCTTCATGTGGATCCTTTAAGTGCTGCTCAACAGACCCGGCAAGGACTCATTCGACAACAACTACAATCCATGATCACACGGAAAGTTAACGGTAAGCGGGTGCGAGCTCGAATCCGGTGGCGCTTGAAGGGTGACATGCTTAGTACGGAATTTTTCCGCGCAGTCCGTGAGAAGGCCTCGGCTGCAGCCATCACTTGCCTGAAAAACGACCAAGGCGTCCCGGTCACCAATAGTGCTGAACTTGGAGCCATTTCAGCGGCCTTTTTTCGTAAGTTGTATGCCCGAACTGAGTCGACCCCAGCTCACGAAGCTGCCGTGATGTCCTTCCTCGAAAACACGTCATGCCGATTCTCTCCTGAAGCTGCGGCAACTCTTGCCCGGCCATTCACAGAACTTGAGCTTTTTGAGGCTGCCAAAGCTATGGCCTCAGAGAAAAGCCCAGGGCCCGACGGAATTGACATCAGGTTCTACATCAAATTTTGGCCGCTGGTTGGAGCTGAATTTACCAAAATGATTCAGACCTCCCTTCAGCGTGGTGCACTTCCGAGAGGTATGAACCGTGGTCTCATAGCACTTCTATTCAAAACAGGAGACCGTGAAGATCTTTCAAATTGGCGTCCAATTTCACTTTTAAACACCTCGTACAAGATCATGGCGAAAGCTCTCCAGAGGAGACTCCAGCCACTCTTGACGGATGTTATCAGTAGCGACCAGACTGCCTTTTTGCCGACACATTACATACTCGACAACATTCTCTTGCAGCATGAGATGGTGGCTTGGGCTAATGAATCCTCGCAAGACCTAATTCTTCTCAAGCTCGACTTTCGAAAGGCTTATGACACCGTATCTTTGCCATTCCTGTTTAGCACCATGCGCGCGCTAGGACTCCCGGAAGAATTCCTGACGATGGTGCAACTGCTTTTCACGAATGTCGAGGCGACGGTTAACCTAAATGGCGGGGAATCGGAAGTGTTTGAGGTGCAACGAGGCGTCCGCCAAGGCTGCCTGTTAGCACCTTATTTATTCCTTTTTATCGGCGAAATGCTAAACAATCGCAGCGGAGGAAGCCTTGGAAGCTGGCAAACTTGAAGGCATTCAATTGCCAGCCAACACTGGGGAGCTTCTGATCTTCCAGTATGCGGATGATACCGATTTCGCCCTCCGTGCTACTCAACAAAATGTGAATCGCATCAAGGTGCTGCTCGATTCTTTTGGCTTAGCCTCCGGCCTCTTCATGAACTGGGACAAAAGTACAGCTTTTTGGTTTTCTCCCTTGCCAGTGCCGCCTTGGATGGATGCTTTAGGTTGCCAAATTGCAGTGGAACACCAGCTTGCGAAAGTGTTGGGAACACCGTTTGGGCTCAACTTGAAAGTGGCTGATGTTGACACATTTCTGGAGGATAAGATTGCCAAGAAGCTGAGTTATTGGACCTCGGTGCACTTGTCACTAGCAGGGCGAGCGGTTATCGTTAATGCGGTTTTGTTATCGACATTGTGGTACTTCATTGGCATTTGGGGAGGCTCAATACAATGCCTTCGTCGCATTCGAGCTTCGTTACGAAACTTCCTCTGGTCCGGGACGTCGCACAACAGTCGATCGAGAGTACGATGGACCGACGTATGTGCACCGAAACAAGTGGGAGGCTTAAATATGGTAGACCCGGAAGAGGCCTTGCCTGCTCTTGTTGTTAAGTGGGTGCTTAAAGCTCTCTCTCCTGGAGTGTCGAAGCTACAGCTCATCCTTCGCTACCGGCTTCTCCAAATCCGTCCTCAGGAAAAAGGCAATTTGCCTCCAAATGCACAATGGATCATGTTGCATCGCTTCCGTGCTACTCGTGGCTCCCGAGCCTATGACCGGATCATCAAAGCCTGGCGAAAAATTTCTGGATCACTAGATAGTATCTCACCTAAAAACGATGACGAGGTGCTCTCCACAGGGCTTTGGTGGTCGACACACTTTATAGGGCGGAATTTTGGTTTTACTCCTGACCGCGCGGCCACTTTGATGCGGGCGGGATTGACACACATTCGTGACATCTGGGAGCCTTCCACATCGTCATTTCTGAGCTGGGAGGTCATGGTCCAGAGATACGAGTTACTGCCACACGAGAGAAGGGCCTACTTAACTCTACAGAACTCTTTTCCACAGCATTGGCTCGCCATGCTTACGTACGCACAACGTTCGACAAGGCGTCAAGAATTCATCGGTATTTTCGCAACGGCAGATGATGACTTGCCCTCATTAATTTTTGAGACCTCGCGAGAGTACAAACCTCAGATTCAAGTTGGACATGCCTATCTAGAGCTTCCAGCAGCCCATGCAAGTTATACAGTTGGTGTGGAATCCATGATCCTTCACCGACGTGATACAGTTCCGGAGCAAGATGGTGAGCTGATTGAAGGATTGATGCGAAGGGTGCGGGTTGCCAAAACAGGGAAGGGCTGCAAGTTGTTTGTCGGTATCACCGCCCATCTGATCTTCGATCCAGGTCGTTGGAGTTGGAGCAGTAAGGGCCAGTTGCTTGGTTACACTGCTAATCAGGGGCGGAAACTCCTCACTCCAAGAACAGCACTCACCAAATCTATCCCGGACAAATGGCACGGCTTGCTGCCTGACTCGTTCCAACCACAGTGGAAGGAGGTTTGGAATAAAACGCGTCCGCAAAAGGAGGCTGCCTTTATTTGGAGCATGTATCACTGTGCTATTGCGGTGAATTCATGGCGATCTCTCATCTTTCCTCAAATTTCAGCGGTTTGTGAAGCTTGCCCGGCCGCGCTTGATGAAACGGTCTTGCACAGGTTTTTCTCTTGTGAACTTGCCCAAGTTGCTTGGAACCTTGCTTCTTCTGTTTTATATTTATCATTGGAAGTGGAACCTGATCCACGAGGATGGCCGAGATTCACGTGGCAGCAATGCCTCATGGGATCTGCCCTTCCTCGGAAACTGAAGGCCGTGGCTCCACTTTGGTCTCTCTTTAGAGGATCTACCATTTGGACGTGTTGGATCACGAGAAATGCGCGATGTTTTCAGCAGGATGTGTGGCCAGCTTCACGTATTGAGCAAGTGCTCTGGGACTTCATTCTGGACCATGGGCGGGCTGCTTGGCAACGTACTCAGAAGCTCAGCGAGCTCTATCCGATGCAGGCTTGCAGATTTAGTGCTAGGTTTGATGCTTTATGGTTGAGGAATTCGTTCTTCGGCTCTAGACTTGGGGATACGGTTACGTGGCGTTTGGCCCGACCGAAACCCGGTCGGTTCTACTAGGCCTCGATGGTTTGGTTGTAGTTTTATCTGAATGTTGTCTGAAAAAATTTAAATTTCTTCCCCGGGGAGGCTTGTCTCCTCTAGTTTCAGTGTGTGTGACCCCATGTAATTCAATGAGGTTTCATCCTCTTGTTTCAAAAAAAAAAAAAAACAAACCTGTAGTTTTCCATCACTTGCAGCACACCCATGCGCCCGTCTTCCAACTTGGACAATCACATCCGTTGGATGCCAAAAAGCAATTGGAAAGACCAGATTTATTATTGTGTCGATGACTGAGCAAGTGAGCAGGTCTCAGTTTCCATGTATAAGTGGCACGAGTGTTCGATGCTCCATCTTGTTGAATGGAAGCAGATTTCTCTCATAGAACGTCTGTGACACATGTTTTATTTTTATTTTGTGTACACTTAAATAGAATGATGTATTTTTTACACTAGATAGATAGAAACACCGACCCTATAGAAAGGGCTGGCGTGAATAAAGTGTCCGTTCGTAATGTCAATGACCCGATGCCCACCGGACAAAGGGACATTGGAACAATACTACTCTCCCCTTTCGAGGGTGGACACTATAGTAACCAAAAAAAAGTAATAGTAACAATAACTAAGGAAAAAAGCAAAGTAATGATGGCTGAGTGCTAGTTTGTATAAAGGTATGTTTAGTGTTAGGTTTTATCACCAAGTCATGAGTTCTTTGGTTGGTTGGTGAAGGGCGTTGTATCACATTTATGTGGTCCGGGTTCGAAACCAATTGGGCTCGTTGAACAATGGTGTGCTACACATGGCTTGGTGCTGCTAGTGAGTTATCATGGCAGGAAAGTTGTACCAATAAAAGATGAAAAGCAGGGCAGAAAGTACGCTATCCACAATATCATTCACGATACCCGTGGAATAGCTCCTCCCTGACCTACCACCTGTTTTTTGACACTACAACTTGTAAACTCTTTTAACTAAAGAGATGCATCATTCTCATCATTTTTTGTTAATAAAAATACATCGTAATTAAGCAAATACATCTCAATTGTGCATCAAATTTTGAACTCAAAATAGTTTGGCAAAATTTTCCATTTATTTTTGTCCAAAACATTTCTAGAAAAATTGTCCATTCCAAAAAAGAAATTACAAAAGATAATAATTGATTAGAATACTTTTGATATATTGTACTCTTTTTGTCCTAAAGTTATTGTCATGTTTGAAAGTCATGTTTGAAAGTGCTTTTTTAAGTAGGTCAAAAAAAAATACTTGTGGCTAATTTTATTTAGGTTGCAATGAACACATGCAATGTTTTTCAATCATTTTAGTGACATAATTTGGAACCTTTTTTAATCATGTTTCTTACAATATGACTTACTTAAAAAGTCACTTTCAAGCATGACTTTCAAACATGACAATAACTTTGGGACGGAGGGAGTATCCATATATTAGAATTGGGAGGTGCTGCCTAATAATTATATTTTTGCCAAATTGATGCAAATATTTTCTAAGATTGTTGTGGATATTCAATTCCCTAATAATTCTTTTCATCATAGAAAATAATTTTTTTAAATAAAATGAAAATCCTAAAAAATCGGACACCTCGTTATATAATTATTTTTTTCCAACCCTAATGGTCAGGTACACTAATTGAAGATATTATGAATGGATAATCGATTCTACACTGATGTGAAAAGGATGAGGTAAGTGGATTATCGATTGTTCAATATACTCTTTAAAAAGAACATCATGTCTTTTATGATATTCAATCCCTATTTAAAAAGATTTCATACTCAATTCAACCTCACATCATATCTTCTAAAAGGTGGTATCACAAATCACATTACAATTGGATTAAATTGATAGCAGCTAATGAAGATTGATTAGTATAGAAGACATAATTGAGTACGACAACAAATCACATTTTAGTTTTCATTCATTGTCCATGTGCAATTATTCGACAAGACATATGTATGGTCAATCCTTCTATATATTTTACTTCTTTGTAAGTAATCATTACAAGAAATCTGAGCCCTCTAGGAGGCTTCAAGTTAGTAATCCAAATATATGAATATGTAAACAAAACCTTTTTTGAATAAAAAAAATATTAACAAATATTGAAAAAAAAACTTAAATTTGACGTGGCATTAGTTTGACCACATCAAACAAGATATTAAAATATTAAAGGTTCAAAATTTATAAAAACAATTCCTAAATATATTTTTAACCCCTAAAGGACCACAATTATGTTTCTCTCCAAACACTCCAAAGTATCATTCCTCATAAAAAGAAAGATAGTTTTACCTTTTTGACCAATCCAACCGTAGGATAATTCAACCAACTTGAATTTATTACAACCTAAAAAAATTTCAACCGTTCATGATTCTTCAATAGTAAGATTATAAGCTTCAAAGTTGGTTGCACTTTTTTTTGGCTTGTTGCCCCAAGTTCAAAACTTTCTGAAAATGCCTAAAATGCAAAGTTTAGTCTCAGATTTGGTAAAATGAATTTGGCAGTTGTGTATATGGGGGAGTTAGCTCATTGTGTACAAAAAGTCAGATGCATAGCTCATTGTATAAAAAATTTGAGGAGTTGCCTGCAATTAGGTTTTTCACCTTTGCATGATTGTATTTTTTAATCTATACATCATCTACATACACAAATTACCATCCCATCTTTGTTACAAAGAGTAGAATCACCACAAAATTTCAATGATTGAGGGTCAATACTCATTTGATATTGAGCTTACGAAACTTGGAAAATGAGCGTTGGTCCTTTAGGAGTTAACATTTAATTTTTAAAATTAAAACATGTTAAATTTTTTATAATAATAGTTTGATTTTATTTGATTTTGCTTATTTAAAGAATAATTCCAATAAAAATTTAGATTCTTGCATGAACATTGAAAAGCCGCTTGGAGGGTTCATTTCTCTTCTAATATAATGTAAGTTTCATTTTGTTGTAAATAAAAGCAATAATTTTTACGAAGTGGCACTTTTAGCCTTTAATAAAAAGAAATTGTATGTTCTTCAAACTCCAAAGAATGAATGGATGGCATGTCACATCATAGGTATAAGGACATCATGATTTTGAATACTAAAAGATACGGAAAAATTCTATAGGCCTTGGTTTATAAATTAAAAAATGACTTACTAGAAAAGACATTTCTATCAAATGTTTGACTTGAAGAAATATTTTTGTTCTAAAGAAATAAATATCAATGCAATTGAGTATTATCAAATTTTGGGAAAGGCTCTAAGTAGAACAAAAATGAGTGTGTGGTGAAAATATCACATTGCACTCCAAACTTAACCCTTTGACGCGCTAACGTTCATATTCGAGACACAAGATGATTTCTAATGCGGCTCTTCACCACATACATTGATGTTTTTCACTTAAGTTCCAATTATTTGTGAAAGAAAGAAATGAAATACATTGTTATGGATAAAAGAAAGAAATCAACAAAACCATTTTTTTTGTACAAAACCAATTAGATGAATGTTATGTAGTAATTTTATTTAAATGAACATTTTGACAACATACAATGACATTTTAGAATACACAAGCCAACATCATATTTCTCTAAAGCTAGTGTAGAAAAGTAGAAAAAAAACATTTGTTAAAAATATCACTATAGCACGAGGACTCTAACTTTTGGATTCAATTATCTCGGGGGTGCACTGTACTAAACATATACGAGTATACGTGAGTGTACAGAAGGGCTATCAATTGAACACTGCCGTATAATTATGTATACATACAATAAATACATTTAGGACTGAAAATATTCACGTATACCTACACTAAACATAATTCAAAACAGAGTATATTTGTATACAAAGGTATTTAGACATATAACCTCTCGTATACAAGTGGGGGTTTTTAGAAGGGGTAATGAACGCACGTGATTCTCAAACATAACGTAAAGTGCACTCCCGAGTCAATTATGCTATAAAGATTGATCCTAAATTAAACATTGAATTAAAAAAATATCTTCTTTCATTTTTATTATAATCAAAATAGACGATTTAATTTATTTTTTTAGAATAATAGTTTAATGTACCAATGTAATGTATGGAGCATATTTTCCATTATTGTATGGAAGGTATATATTTGAGTCAAAAGTTATTATGATTGAGTAGAATAGTTCAAAGTGGATTTTGTGTCTTCAAGTCTAAAGAATCATTTCATTTGTAGTAGTACTATTGAAGTTGAGTACAAAATCTCATTTATTCTATAGATAGGACTTAATTAGCATAAGAGCATCTCCCACAGGGCTCATTGAATGACCACCCAATGGTTGTGGCACAACTCTTGTTGAATCGCACGCCTCAACGGTCTCTCGCCAACGGTCATCTCTTTAAATTTTCACCTTCTCGCGAGGCTAATGAAGTGCCAATCTTTTTATGATTTTTGACTCGTCTTCTTCTTTTTCACCAAGAGCCGCATCATTACAATCTTGGCTTTTACCTATGGTGAGTTAAAGGGGTAAAAGAAGGGTACGGGGAAAGGCAAATGACGCGGTCCTTTGAAGAGGCACGATTGAAGATGATTGGTTTATATGAATGAAGACCAGTCAAGAGATCTGAAGTGCAAAATTGTATTTGATAAGATAGAAATTTGGAGTGCCATGTGCCATGTTGGCAAGTATTTTCACCATGTGGCCGTTGTCATTGTGTGGCCATTGTCACCATGTGACCGTTGTTACCATGTGACCGTTGTTACCATCTTACTATTGTTACCATTTGACCGTTGGCACATGGTCACCAACGACTACTTTGAAGAGCCCTATTGAAGATGCTCTAACCATGTTAGGTTCAGTGATGTTCATAGCTATCTTACATAGTTATTTGATTAAGAATCAAATCGATTTATCACAACTAACTTTATAGGACACCCACACCTACTTAATCACAACATACAACGACAACGACTGGTGTTGAGAGCAATTTCTACACAAAATAAAATAAAATAAAAATAATAAAATAATATTAACCTATGAAAAATCATTGTGAACAAAGAGTCAACATAGGTGGTGAGGTTAACCCCTAAGTGACGGATCAACCATTTTATGGTCTCTGCCTTTTTTTATGGGCTGCCCGAAATAGAAAAAACATGTTTATAGAAAATAAAAAATATTTTTAACCCCTAAAGGCCCTTAAAAGCCAAAATGGCTTTTTGCTGTTTCGGGCAGCTTAGAAGGAAGGTCTAAATTAATAATTTTAGACTATAATTTGGCGTGGGCGTGGTCATACATACAAGGTGTGTGGGGTAAAAATTACAAAGTCAAATTCGGATTTTATAATTTTTTTATTGAAATTTTTGGTTTCAAGCCCAACTGGGGCAGAAAAAAAACTTTTTATTATAATCATTTTTTCAATTTTTTTTTTGGAGACATGCTCTTCACCACATTTAGGCTCAGAATTTGAAGTGACCCATGTTGATTATATTCTTGGCTTGACAAGGGCAGCCTCCAAAATAAAGAATAGCAACCTCCAAGGTTTTTTGTAATTTCACATCCATTTCTTTCGAAATTTGTCAAAATTTGAGATTTTGAAATTTTTTAAAAATAATTTCGCCTAAAGTTTATAAAATCATAGAGGTACCTAATCACCGTTCATTTTTTCCAAAAATCAAATACAATTAATGTGATGCATGTTTCACCAAATTGCCATTTTTATACCTACTTCCGGAAATTAATTTGGATGAAGGTTTGAAATGCGTAATGAGTCTCTAAAATTTTACCCAACTTAGTTATCTACATGGAAAAAAATATGAGCAAAATGTTTGGAGTAACAATCTTCAAGTCCCCCTTTGCACTATGGAGACAATGCCTCCCAAGCAATGCCCCAAAAAACTTTTGCACAAACTTTGGATGTTATGATCTTGCAAATGATAAACATCCAACGGTCAATTTTTGAAACAGTAGCTATGAATAGGCTTAGGTACAAGATCTTACGGTTGGAATTCTAAAAGAAGTAAAAAAACTTGGTTCACATCCCCGGGAGTACATAGAGGTAGAAAATCGCAGTTTTGAGGTTTCAAGCTCCCAAAAACACAAGGAAATTTAGGGGTTAAATAGGTAATCAAGTCTACTTTCTAACCCAATTCGAATCATGTCAATCCAAGTTAAACTCCACCCGGGAGAAATTTTCAAAGAAAAACACTTCTACATTGTTTAGTGTTAGAAAACTTACTATTTGGGGAAAGTAATGATGTTCTCTCTGTTGAAAAATTTGCAATTTTTGATTTTAGAATAGAATGTCTTGTTTTAACAAATCATACAAAATTTCAAATTCTAAAAATAAAATTTGTGATTCTAATAAATATTTGAAGTTAAATGCTTCTAAATTCATTATGAGATGATAAAAAGCTATTTTTTGATATTTGACCGTATGGAAAATTACTAAACATCAAGCTCCTCATTTTCTCTTTTGGACCAAACTTCATCAAAGTTGAAGAAGTAATTTTTTATAACACATTTATGTTTTGCCCTTACCCCCTCCGTCATTTAGGGGTTAACATATGAAAAATCATCATGAACAAAGAGTCAGCATGGGTGGTGAGGTCTACCCCTGAGATTTATAAATAATTTCAAACCTAGTCCAGTCACATCGATATGTCCAAGCAAGGACACGCCTATATATTAATGGAACGTGTTGCAAGATTGAAATTAGTAAAAGGACAACTAAACTTGTAAATAGTTATTAATACTCTACTCAAGAATACATCAAAGGTGTATTCTTCTAGAATTGACCTCCACTACAGTCACTCTTCCTGAAAGGTCAGAATATATGCTAGGCTGCCTGGCAACAGAGCTAGTTCTCTTTTACACATACGTCACTACATACTCTACGGTCCATCTTCCCGCTGGAGATTTCAATAGAGATTCAGGTTACCAACTAAGAAGGAAAGATTCAGCTGAACTACTGAACTTCCAGCTCATCCTATTCGGACCATGCAAAAAAATAAATCGTCTTGTCACCGCAAGTGTGATATATAAGCAATGGAATTGCTTATTGATATCACAGGTAAAGAGTCCTCTCTAACCTGTTCCTTTGGAATACAGGTCCAATCAGTAACAGATCTCATAAACTATTCTAAACTGCAATGAACCCCTGCCGAAACAAACGCTGTAATGAAGGAAAAAACAGCAATCGTCTGACAATTGAGACCGTCGTCATCAATTATTCTAGCCCTTGATCTACCTTGGAATTCCTAAAACTCTCCCGTAACTCCGAGAAACGCTTGAAACATTGAGCCTTTGATCGGCCGGGAACAGCATCGGCAACCTTGTCCCACCTCTTCATAGTGTCCTTGGGAAACGTCTTCAATGCTGACACAAGCGCCTTGTCTTCAGTCTCGGTCCAGTTTCCACTCGCCTGGTCTTCTCCTTCCCATCTCTGAGATAGAGGAGAATCGATGATTTTTTCTCCACCTTTTCTCTGAGCCAAGAATTTTGCGTACGAGACCCCATCTGTAAACTTCTTCTCCCCCAGAAGCTTCGACATTTTAATCACATCCTCTGTAGGATGAGAACCTGCAAAAACTTCGGATATAACATCCCAACGTTGTAATGTTCCTCGTGGGAATTTGACTAACTGCTTGCGTAGCAGCTCAATCTCTTCCCCAGTCCACTCTTTCTCTGCTCCACTTTTCGGTTGTTGAGCGACTGTAAGACTGTTCGCTGTTCCATTCGTGTCAGTTTTCGACACCAGTGCGGGCGAGGGCATTACAGAGGCTTTTCCGGCATTTGCATCAGACCTTCTATTGTAACCTTTACTTCGTTTCTCCGGCTCGGCTGACACTTCCTCCACTGGCTCTAGATCTGGAAGTAATTCCCCGGCACCTACTCTACAGTGTCCACCTGTTAAAGCCACTGGCGCAAAGGGACCAACAACTAAAGAGAGAGCCAGCCAGAAGCATAGAAATTGAATTACCCCAGTCTGAAACCACGAAAGAGCGAGGAAAATGACTCCAACGCTTGAACAGACTCCAACCAACACTCTGTTCAGTTCTTTCTCCTCGACGTCGGATGCATCGGGCCCTGACTGCAGTTGAAACCTCGGCTTCACATCATCTATAATGTCGAAATCCATCTTCTAATGTAGGTTGTCAAATACAACCGAAAATCTGAAAAGAAACACGATGCAAAAAGAGAGTTAGAGAAAGAAGGACACGGTCACATTGTCAAATAACGACACAGACTTCCGGTATCCATATCTACGCGGAAGACCGACACCGAGCAAAAAAGTTCTATCAGATCATAAACCTCAGCGAATTCAATTGATGGATCAAACCTAACTTTCAATCTCGCGATGCTTAGAAAGATTCTTTAATACACGACGTACTGCTAACCCTAAAGAAGATGACGAGCGCGAAATTTCGACAGAAGAAACCCTAAAGCAGTGACGGCGTTGACTTACGACTCTTCCACGAAAACGAAAATGTGGAACAAAAACACCTTCCGGTTCACGAAACGATCAGCGGCTGTCAGCAACCAAATTACGCAAATAGTATGTCGATCGAAAGCTTGCGCGTTCTACAAACGCCTGCGTCGACAGACCCGAAGAAGAAATTCGAGGTCGAAAAGAACAAGAGAAACGCACATCGACGTTTTGTGCACACTGATAGATACCCTGGGCTCTCTCTATGCATGCCATCCGGGTAATAACAACCACCCCGATGGATATCAACTTCACTTTTCATCCGACCATTATCTCATTATCTGTCCAAACTCCGAGAACGTAACTCGTACGGTACCAGCATACGTGACACGTTCCCGGCGAATCCCAGGCACCCAGCCACACGTGATGATTAAGATTTCCTTATTTTTTCATTTAGTGACATTCAAACCCAACAACCGAAGATTTAAAATTATTAGGAAAAATCACTCATAACGTAAAAAAAAAAAAACAATAAAGGAAATCTAATGGTGGTACTGTACACTCATCATCATCATCATCATGGATGAAAAACAATAACAAATCATTGATCCAAAGATGCCAGTTTTGGACGCGACGTTGACATTGACACCCAGAACTAAAACAGACAGACTCGACATACGAGAAAATACATATATAAAAAATATAGTGTAACAACAACTGTTAGTAATGAACCCAACTTACTAGTGAGTTGAGTTAGTCTGTGTACACAGACCCATTCAAAGGCAGTGAGTGAAGGCAGGCAGGCACGGTGCTCGTCCATTGACGTCTCTCCGAAACAGTCATCCCCCCTATTCCTCACTAACTTACACACACACAGCCTGGCTGGAAGGCTGGAAGGGCAGGCTGGGCTGGGTAGGAGTAGGGATAGTGTAGTAGCTATATAGTTTACCTCCTCGTATCCCCTGGAGTGAGTTCATTTAAGTTTTTATTACAGGAATGAAACAACAACATACACACATGAACGACACTCTAGGCTTCATGTGCTTACACTTGAAAACAAAAATGAGACAAAGGAAACTACATGCTGAACCCACACCTTTTTATTATAGCCGGAGTACTGGCCCTCACAACCACAACTACAAGTCTCCGTTGAATAGGCCTGTAGACGAGGAGCCTCTTACGAGGTGAGTGAGCGTGCCTGGCCTCTTCTTTTAAATTTTTATTTTTTCCTCGCGCTCGCTCACTCGCTCATCTGTACAGACAGAGAGACAGACACTACTGTGGATTCGTCATTGTCATGGCAGAGAAAGCGCGCATTTAAGTCGTCGTCGTCGTCGTTACCTTGGTTTAAGTTACTGAATAGCTATGGTGTTTGTTTTTATTATATATCTTTCTGATTGGTGAAGTGTGCGCACGCGGCGATAGGTGCGGGCGGGGGGGTTGAGGAACAGAACAGAGAGCAACACACACACGCACACACACACGATGTTGGAAAGGGTTGGGGTTTCAGCTTCGGTTTGAATGGTTGATTTCGAGGGGGATGGTTGGTGAGTGCGAGAGAGAGAGTTAGGGTTTGGAAGTTCGTGGCCATGGGGGAGATGGAGGCGGGGTTTGCGAAGTTGCAAGGGGAGGATTTCGAGTACTACATGCAGACGTATTCGATCGTGTTGGGGCGGAACAGCAAGAAGTCGACGGTGGACGTAGACTTGGCGGGGCTGGGCGGGGGGATGAACATCTCCCGGCAGCACGCGCGGATCTTGTACGACTTCGAGCGGCGCCGCTTCGTGCTGGAGGTTTTGGGGAAGAACGGGTGCTACGTGGAGGGCGTGTTGCATCTGCCGGGCCCGGGTGTGGCGCCCGTGAAGCTGGACTCGCAGGACTTGCTGCAGATCGGGGAGAAGCGGTTCTACTTCCTCCTCCCGGCCAAGAAGATTGCGCGCTCCGTCTTGAACCCCCCCGCCAACGTCACGTCCAGCCCTTCGTCCAACCCTAGAAAGCGCCCTGCTGCTCGCACCCCTTCGGCTGCCTTGGTTCTCGGCTCCCAACCACAACAGCCACCTGCGAAGAAAGGACGAGGGCAAAACAAGAACAGCAGCAGCAACAACAACAACAACAACAACAACAACAACAACGGCCCGGCTCCAGGACGCGCCAAGCAGGGCCCCTGGATGGGGCAAGAGACCGTGGAGCCTGCGAAGGGGTACCGATACGACGATGAAGAAGGTGACAACAATTTGCTGCAGGAGGAGTACGAGGAGAAGGAGGTGGTGCGCATCATTTTGGAGAAGCTGCAGAGCCAGTACCACCCGGGCGAGTGGATGGCGGTGTCGAAGCTGCACGCGGACATTCTGGACCACTTCCAGAGCCGCAACATGTCGCCGCAGTTCATGCACATCATGGGCGTGGACGAGGACGGCAACGAGCTGATCAACGACCATGGCAAGCAACCGGGTGGCCAACGCGCGTGGTCCGGGCTAGTGCAGCTGCTCAAGCGCTACGCCGGCCACTTCGTCATCAACACCAAGCTCAAGGGCGGAATTAGGGTTGAATACGTCTCGCTGTACCCTGAGGAACAGTAGTCTTAACTTAGTTCAGTTTCTCTTGATTGATTGCTCTTTCTTCTCCAGTTGTAAATCGTTGATGATCATGTAATTACTTGTGTGAGTGACCAAACGTGCAATGTGGAGGGTGAGATTCCTACAAACTAACGATGATGAGGGAGAGACGGATGCAAGCTGAAACTCCACCAACGAGTTCACTAAGGCAGACAGTACTACGTGGGATCAATGCCTTTCTTTGCCAAGCAAGGTACGCAGTTCCACCTTCAAGGCTGTGCAGTTCAAGAGCAACAACAAAACAACAGGGAAAACAACAACAACTGACAAGGGATGATTTGTGCTTAGACCCTGATTATCTAGACCAATTTTTGCTGCAAGGAATGACAACAATCACTTAGGCAGTCATCTTTCTAGGCCAGGGCTCTTCCGTGTGTATTCTTCAAGTTGCTGGTAATTCTTACAAATCATGTACCATCTCCACCTTCTTGGATTCTTCTGCATTCAATCCCTCCCTCCTTACTTCCTGTTGTTGTTCTGCTGCAACTTTTGTTGAGGCTTTCTTGTAAGTCAGTACATTTTTTGTTTGTGGAAAATGTTGCATTTGTCACAGTGTAGTTGGATCGATCGTGATTTTTAGCTGTAGGAATCGGTTGTGTGCTCATTCCTTGCTTTTTCCAATGCAGCTGCATTTGTTTTGATGCTAGAGATCAAGTTTGTTTGCTGTTGTATTTGTTTCATCATTTTCTGGTTGTGGAAAATGCATTTCAATTGTCGCGGTGTAGTCCAGTCATTTTGATCAGTCATGAATGTGATTTTTAACTGTAGGAATGTATGTTGTGTGTTCATTCCTTGCTTTTTTCCAATGCTGCATTTGTTTCAAATGGTGCTATAGAGTTTGTCTGCTACCGCATTGTATTTGTCACGGTGCAGTTCAGTCATTTTGATCAGTCATGTGAATGGTTTTTAACTATAGGAATGTATGTTGTGTGTTCATTCAGCCTTGCTTTTTCAATTCTAGCTGCATTTGTTTTGGTGAGCTAGAGAGTTTGTTTGCTTTTGTGTCTTTCACGGTGTAGTTTGATTAGTCATTTTGATCTGTCATGCGAGTGATTAAACTGTAGGAATGTATATTGTATGACATTCATTCCTTGCTTTTTTCAATGCTGCTGCATTGTTTTGGTACAAAGTCGAGAGTTTGTTTGCTATTTTAATTTTTGTTTCATCATCTGTCAACCTTATAAAACCATATAAAACAATATTGCTAACCATATAAAACCAATGTTTTCGATAGCAATATGGTTAACAATATTTAACCAATAGTTAACAATAGTTAACAATAGTTATTATTATTTTCGATAGTATAATTTTCGATATTATAATTTTCAATATTATAATAGTTAACAATAGTTATTATTATTTTCGATATTATAATTTTCGATATTATAATAGTTAACAATAGTTATTATTATTTTCGATATTATAATTTTTGATAACAATAACAATAGTTAACAATAGTTAACAATAGTTATCGAAAATAGTTATTTTTTTCGATAACAAATAGTTATTATTATTATTATTATTATTTTCGATAACGATACCAATATTATTTATATGGTTAGCAATATTGTTATTATTTTCGATAACAATAGTTATTATTTTTGATAGCAATATTGTTATTTTTGCAAAAGTTATGGGCGTTTAAAGTGGGCTGAACTTTTTTAAACTCTGAAATTTTTGAGCGACCATATATGGTCGCTTAGGGAGTTAGGGGTTAACAGGGCATAAATAACTAGTGATTTATTTGTCAATATTTCACGGCAATGCAAGTTGCAATCTTCAATGAAATGATGAAACTACTTACATCCATAATATGGATGAAACATGTCAATGATTTATACATCAACAATATTTACATTCATCTAAAAGGTAGCAATATTACCCTGTATTATACCAATTTCCAACAATAATGCATAATATTTTGTTTCAATAATTCATTTTTGAGCAACATATTTTGTACAATAATTTGGCAAACGATTGCCAAAAAAAACACAAAATGTAATCACAACTAATGTTTGCACACCCATAATCACCACTAATAGCATTACAAAAAAAGTCAGGTCCATAAAAGGCTGTTAGAATTAATTAAATATGGTTGTACAATATTTGAAAAGTAGTTGTCGCGATCATTATTCCCCTATCCCTCCACAAGGCGGGAAGCAGGCAATGCGGTTTTGAAAATCTTCTTGTCAGCTGTCTCGTCAACTGTTCGCGCTCTTCTTGTCCTTGATGGCAGCCTTGCTGGCGCTTATTCCCGCTTAATTACTGTTGTTTTCCCACCTTTGTTGTCTACGTCATCGTTGGGCGGCTGATTGCCTGTCTGACACTGTCCACCATTTTTGCCTGTCCAACACTGTCGGCCATTACAGGGGCATTTTTGAATTTTTTTGGCCTTGCTTCTGATGCATTTTTTTAGCTTATTTGTTTAATGTTTTTTACTAGGTTTCTCAATGGAGAAAATAGATTCAGATCGTCCTTTCAAAGTTCAGGTGTCCTTGAACTCGAAGTACCAGTCTTTAATAGTGAGAGGACGATTAATTCATGAGCAGACGCCAAGGTCAGCTTTTGCTGAGAAACAGAAACAAGGTGATTCTAACCTTGATTTATGGTTGGATTCTTCAATTTACCCTCTGGATCCATCAACAGGGAAACGACCAAGGTTTAATGATGTAAAAAGTCTCCTAGAGTTTGTAGGTTATGGTCAGAGATGTTTGCTTGGTTATACCCAAAGCTTGAACAATTCTGAATCTGAGAGAGAACTCGTGATTCAGCAATTCAGAATGCAATTAGACTGTGAGATTCTGAAAGATCGTATAGACAAACAAGCCTGGGAATTGGAGACTTTACAATTAGAATTGATGCAACAGAAGACCGATTTTTAGCAGAACCGAATTGTTGACTATTCCTACCTTCATAACGAAATTGAGCAAATGCGAAATGAGTATGTCAATCTTGAGAGATGTTCAACCACATTAGTTGCATTGCTAAATACAAATCTTGAGGAAAGTATGAAATCAGAAGCAGAACTTGAATTAGAAATAGAGGCAATTCGGAGAGAAAGAAATGAGAAAATAAACGAGCTAGAAAAATCTCACATACTTGAGGTACAAAAGATAAGTGTAGCGTTATAAGAAGCATCCAGAAGTATCTCAATCCTAGAAAAGAAATGCAAACAACTTGAGTCAAAACGATTGGGTCAAGTGCAAAAATGCAGAGTCCGTAAAGATTTGCATGAGTTGTGTCAATCTGGAGGTCATGCAAAAAACCAGAGGCGGTTGACGAGATTGATTATTTCTGGAGCAACTATGCAGCGTATTTAAAAACGTAACGCACAAACTGGATCAAAGCACAGGTTGTTTGGATCAAAAGATATTCAAATACAATCAAGGAAGGTACTTGCTACAATCCTTTCAAAGAAAGAAGTCAGCACCATGTTAGAAAGTCCATGCAGTCGGTCACCACTAAGATTGTGAACAACTGCTTGGAGAAGATTGGTTCTCAGATTGGAGCAGCTGAAATTTGCGAGATAAAGGATTCTAGTGGAATGACCGACATTGGTTATTCAAAGATTTACATAAAATTTAAGAACGGTATCAAAGCTGTTGGATCTAGATTACCGGTTGGCTGCTTGCTGCGACCTTGACATGTCTCATTACTTCGTCGAGAAATCCTAAGCTCCAGGATTTTGTAGAAGATTACTATTCAATCAACAACATTTTAGAAATCCAACCGAGCACGAAGTCAAAGAAGGAGTCTGTACGAGTGGAGTTGACCACAAAGAATTCATTTTTTGTAGACGTCGAGATGGTGCAGAGAAAAATGGTTGCATTGTACAATTTCACGCCAGGTGTGTTCATTTATACTACACTTGTGTGCAATCAATGATACTCTATTGGATTCATTTTAACCCTTAACTTTGTGGGCGACCCAAAATGGGTCGTTCTATTTATAGAACTGAAAATATCTTGAGGAAGGAGTGCCCGAATGAGGAAAAATTTGGGCCAATTTTGTGTAGAAATGAGTTAGCTATCCAATGGTGTAGTCTGATTTGGAGAAATGCACATTGTCAATTTTACAAAAATCCACAAGTGCTGGGTGGTCACAAAACTGAGGAAGAAAAGTCAACAAAAGAGAGTGACGGGCGAATGACGAGCTGCCACATATTCCAATTGGACAGGGCGGCTTGTGGGTGGGTGTAGCTACTGAAATGAAAATCTTGCACTTGGATTTCACCTTTTTTCCAAAATTCTTTTTCCTACTATATGTGTTCTTTTGTGTACTTTCAACCTACCGTGTCTGATTTTGCAATGGAAGATCAGATTTGTAAAAATTTGTAAGATTTCTCTCAAAGTCACAAGTGAACTAGTAAAAAGTGGATGTCATGTCAAGGCCTCTTTCTCACTCATTTTTTATCCTAAAAATACAAAACTTGTTGTCATGGGTATAGAACTTGATTATCTTCAGAATGACAAGGATGCACCAACTTTCTAAAATAGTATGTGCCCAAGAGAGTCGATCAAAGTTCATTTTCAGCAGTGAGAAAACAATGAATTTCTTGGAGTACCGTTCACTTTTATGTCCCATCCAAGCAACCTATAACTTGGATTGACACCAAACTTTGTAAAGATGAAGGTGACTTGCATATCTACAAGATCTTACAGTTGATTTTGTAAAAAAGTGCACTACATAAGTTTGAGCAGCATGTATCCCTAACCAAAAAAATCAGGGTCCAAAACGCTCTCAAAATGGTTCAGGAAGTTAAGGGTTAAAGTAACTGATAAATGTATTGTTCTTTGATTCATGCAGAGCTTGGTGAAAAACCACTCATATTTGTGATGAAGCTAGATGAAACTGAAATTATACACGGACAAAAGTTTGAGAGAATCAGCATGACTATAATGAACAGTGTTTTGGATCGACAAATAGACAAAAAAGATCCAAAGTATATTGCAGTTCAAAGTGAACATGAGATCTGGCCAATCGGTTGCTTCCAAGTAGAGAAAGAGTCGCATGAGATCCTATCTTCGGTGTTCAACCAGACCAGAAGTCCATCTTTGATCAAAGCACAAGAGGCTGGATAACTTTTGGTAGTCCTTGGGGTGGGTGAATTCAAAGTGGAATGGCATCTATAAACGGATATGAAGACAGTGAAATGTATATACGGTTCAGGCCACGGAGCTTGTGTCAAACACCGTTGCATCTATTGTTCCCAAGTAGGTTAGAAGACCATCATTGGAACAGCCGAACAAGCTCGACCTGCATTCTGCAAACGAGGAAGAAGCACTTGGGTAGGTGGCATGTTTTTATCTACTGTGCAATCAAAGCCTGTCAGTGGAGGTGCAGTTTTGGCTCGCTGGAAACTAATCTTGCCTATTCCCTTTGCAAGGGTGCACATTTGGACGTTACATGATTTTAACTATATTGTTGAGAAGATTGTCCATCTGCATTTTCAGTTCATCTGGATAATAAGAGATAAGAAATTGCAAGAACAGGCAATTGAAGATATCCAAAGACTTATATCCTCTACAGGTGCACATGGCGGAAATGTGGTAATATTCAAAGATGATAAACTATCAGGAAAGAAGAATAGTGTTCCCAATAAGCCATCGTTCAACGGAGTTAATGCCAAAAAGCTGTTTAAGAAGTCGACTTTCTCTTCTGGATCAGAAAAGTTGTTCACAGATGTCATAACAACTGAAAGAAACTTCATTGATGGCGGAGAGGCTAGAAGACCAAAGCTCACAGTTTGGCAAGGATTGGACAGTCTTCGACCTTACTTCTCAGGACTAACACTAAAACAAAATGAGATAAATGAATTTCAATCTCTTGTTTCAAAATGGGGACACGATTACATTGCTGCCGTTATGGCAAGACACATGTCACGCATTATATTGTGAGTTACTTTCTCCGTCCCAAAGTTATTGTTATGTTTGAAAGTCATGCTTGAAAGTGCTTTTTTAAGTAGGTCAAAAAATACTTCTTTGTGGCTAATTTTATTTAGGTTGCAATGAACACATGCAATGTTCTTCAATCATTCTAGTGACATAAATTGGAACCTTTTTTAATCATGTTTCTTACAATTGAGTTATCCGTATAGTCACCTTGGATTTGAAGAATTAACAAAGAATCTTGTTTTATTAACTCCAAATAGCTAAAATTGTTTTATTAACTCTTATTTATTCACTCCAAATAGCTAAAAGGTGTGAAAGATCTTGGTGGTCTTTCATTATTAGGTGTGTAAGAGTTGTGTATGTAAGAGCTGGTGGTCTTCAAAAGTTTTCAAAAGTTTTTTAGCACCAAGAAAGGAGCTAAAAAACTTTTGAAAACTTTTGAAGACCACCAAGCTCTTACACACCTCTTACACACCTAATAAAGATAAACCACCAAGATCTTCCACACCTTCTAACTATTCGAGAGTGAACAAATAAGAGTATAGTAAAGCAAATTCTTTGTTGATTCTTCAAATCCAAGGTGACTTTATGGATAATTCCAATATGATCAATGAAACTAGTTCAAAGAAATACCAAGCAAACAAGTTGGACAATAACTTTGGGACAGAGGGAGTAATAGACTATAACTTACATGTTTGAGGTTGGGTAATTGCACACTACCGACGGTGTTCCTCTTTTTCGGTTACGTTTGTAGTTTTTGGCCTTTATCTGACCTTTCAAGATCAATAGAAGATTATTGGATGAAAAAAAACTTATAGAACTATGAAAAGTAATTAATATTCATACTTTAAAATAAAAATGTAATGTTGAATTCAAAAAAATAAGTTGTTCGATTAGAGAACCTTATGCATTTGTGATATTTCTGATGCAGTCACAATGCACTGTTTTTGACAAATGCACTCCATTTTGTGATGAAATTTTTGGAATTTAACCTTCAAACTCTTTGTGCACATAGAATTGTACTTATTGTACTCATTTCCGCAATTTTTTTATTTAAAAATATTTTCTATATTTAAGCATGTAAAAGAAGATTTGAAGAAATTATAAATCAATATAGTAATCCATATAAGATATTACACATGGGCTTTGAATTGAATCTTAAAAAAATTAGAAATCATGCACAATATTCATTGTTGAACTTTCATCATGTTCATCGAATTTTTTATTTGAAAGGGTACTTTCAAATATTTATATTTTTTAACGTAAAGCCTTCACACAAATAAAGAATGCATTTTCCAATTTCATATACATCAATCTCACCATTTATAAAGAAAAATTAGTTCAAAATATCACCAATGAGTTTTAATATGTCTTGAAAACGAGTGGTTTTAACAAAAATGCTAAATGTGCATTGCATGCACGTTGTTTTGGTCATCTAATAGGCACACCGTATCATGCAACTACCCGGTTGTTGTAACTCTTTTTTTTATTTCTCATCCATGTATCCAAGCTCAGTCTAACATGGATGTGGCTAATTTTGGCAGTATATAATCGTGAGGCATGCACCATGGTCCGTGCTCGAATATGGAAGCCTATCTGTATGGTCTAATCAAGGAATGGAATATAGTCATTACGTTGCTAAAGCAGCATATCAAGCTCATACACAACACGGGGGAGGTCGAACAAAGTTGAGTCCTTTAGAACAGACATACCAACATTGGTATCGTCTGATTGAACACCGTTTCAGAGAGAAAGAAAATAAAACTTCTGCAAGTCTTTGGGGGCAGTGAGAGGAAGGGCTCACTGTCGAGGCACGCATACAGAAGAGAACAGAAGCCTCAATTAATTCAAGTGCAAATTTACACAGCCAGTTGTGGTGCCAAAATTGTGATAGAGTTGGATCTAAATGGGTCCCTCGTTCAACTAATCAACCAAAAGATTCAAGTACATCACTTGCTGCTGAAGAAGTCCAGTAGTACTACTCGTGAGGAATTATCTTCAACATCCGTGGAGGTAAGACATCTCCCGCAATTCTATTCCTCTTGTGCCTGCGATTCAACTGCAGTTTTTCGAAATTACACTTAGAGAGGCTTCAAATATAATAAAATTTAAATAAATAATAAAAGGCTTTTGAAATTACCTTTGCCGACTGTTGATCTTCATGAACAATGTAGAACGTGAATTCAGAGGGGGCACTTGTTCCTAATGCCATTTCAACTTCTGACCGCAAGGAAATTAATGTCTAATTGTGCCCAACCTCAAGTTCTTGTTGCGACTCATCCATTTGGCAAAGAACTTTGACAATATGAATAGGCCTTGTTTGATCCATTGGTTGCCACATACCACCAGCTTTCAACCGGAACCTGTTGTACTGATAGTTTGAGTATAACGTGCTACGTCCTACATTGTACTTGAAGATTACAGAGGCTAAGTCTACGCAACACTTGATCTCATCAGCCCCTAAATATATCCTTTCATTCCACCCTTTGTCCATAAGTGAGTCAAAGACTTCCTCCGAATTATCTTTAAAAACAAACAGAGTCCGAGTTTTATGAATGTTTGTTGAAATAGCGAACAAATCAACCATGACATTGATTGGCAGAAACCAACTAATGTGTGTTACTCGGCTTCCAGTACTCGGTTTCATTGCAGAAAGAAAATCCTCTCTCATTTTCGCTCTAAAAGCTTCTGTTGTTGCCATGTCAGGTAATGATCAGGCCGGATCATCAAATGAAGGCAAAGGAATTGCTTCTAAACGACCGAATCCTCCAGTAGTATTTGGATGGTACCACGAATTGTAAAAGTACACAGACTCGTCCATGAGCTGTCTATGACTGCGAGAACCCTTACTTGCCTCTCCAATTTCAGCATGGTAGACACAAATGACTCGTACAACACTAGTAGGTGCAACCCAATCGTCATATTTTGATGGGTATAAGTCTACAATTCATGACAGTCAATTCCAAAATTTAATAAAGTGCTAGAAAGAGACAAGATATTTCATAAATCTTAAATGTAAAATGTAACGAAAAAGTTGATAAGACTACTTACAATTGCAAACTTCGTCTGCTGGAACATCTCTGGGATTGAGCTTCAGTTGCTGACGGCTATATGCATGTTGGACTTGAATTGCCGAAATTGTTGATCCATCTAGACCTACTTTGAACTTTAAAACCCTAACCAAATAGTTGCCATGTTTCTTCGCTTCACGAGGATGACCCCCTTTTTTCTCTGGTTCCAAACCCACCTATGAATTGACCTCTACTTTCGTAGGAATGTAATCACCATCCATGTTCTGCAAATGGTACATAATAACACTCTGTACATAGCTTCGAGGCCTCATTTCTAGTGGAAAAAAAATGGAATGCCAACTTTAAGACCTCAAAGATGTGCAAAAGATCAAATGAGAGAAATCGAGCAAAACGAAGAAATCAGCAAAAGTGAAACTCAGAAATTAGCTGAAGCGACAAAGTTAGAGAAGCAGCAAAGCAAAACAAGCAGCATCGCGGGAAAGAAAGAAAGTGCAAACGATTGCGTGAGACTGCTGGGAGAAAAAGCGGGAGAATGTACAGCTGTCTTTCCTCTTGCACATCGATATTCCCGCCCGAACTGTCACACTCAAGCATGCCACGCTCCTCAGACCAATAACGAGGTCAAGTTTGTCCATATCCTCGAAATCCGGCCACGTCGTCCAACTGACCTGAGCTTATTCTCGACGATGGGCACCCTCATTAAAACTCCTACAACCCGCTCCTAGAATACAGTCCTAGCATAGCCTGACTATTTTTATAATGCAACAATACAATATGGTTATTACTATTATTATTACTATTATTAATGATTTTAAAATCATTAGATCTAGACACTAGCAAAAAATGTATCTTGATCAATGTGTCATGTCTTTAATGAATAAATGTTTGTCATGACATATCGTTAAGGAATCGATAAATACTCCCTAAACCGATCCCTAAACTCGGCATTGCTTAATCCGATGTTGATCAACGAATTCACTATTTCTTGAAAGTCGAGTCTTTCTAAAGGATCAGAATGCCAACATCTATTCAATAAATCCTTTATTCTAGGATCAATATCTTCCGGTAATGTAGGTCTATCTCCTCTAAGAACAACATCATAATCGTTTGACCTAACATCTTCAAAAGGCAATTTACCGGTTATCATTTCATAACAAGTCATTCCAAAACTATAAACATCTGACTTTTCAATAAATAGATTTGATGTTACATTGCGATTTTTCACGGCTTCTAATATTTCGGGAGCTCTCCAAAATCTTGTCCCCGCAACCCCCACTCAAAGTCTGCTACTTCACACACCTGTAGGAATTAAGAGAAGAAGGATCCAACAAACTATCTTTGAAGTTCAGAATAAGAACATTCGATGCTTTGAGATCTTGTTGTGCTTGTGCAAGCCCTCCATCCCACTTGCAATATCGAACATGTTCATCAAGAGTTGATTGAAAGAGAAGGGAGGATGTTGGTTGTGTTGCATTCTAAAATCAATGAGCTTGCGCAAATCACCCCAACGTTTGAGCATCTGAAATGCAAACCTGCCATTCATCACCACAGTTCCTTTCAATAATGGAGAAGAACTCACTGACAAGAACCCCTCAAAGGAATGCTACATTTTTTGAAGCATTCCTGGAGGCCATTGTCTTTGGAGGTCGCGCACAGAAGCTCCCTCCTTGAACACCTTCAACACAGTCTGGCCTGGGAATGGATATTCTACTTCAAAGATTTCAGCCTGCGCTCCCTCTGCAATCTTCGCTCCCACCTTCCAATCATCACCAAAGTGGTGAAAGAAATGCCGATTGGCCGGACATTGCCTCCGAAGACTCTCCACAATCTCTTCGTTTGTCTGCGCTACTTCATCCTCATGGCCATTTGATGCAAGCTCGCTCCAATGATCTCTGGAAGCATCAATCTCGAACTCAACCTGTGTCCCAAATCCACTCCTCTGTTGCATCATTCTCTCGATCCGTGTTGAAAAGGTACACGGAGGAAGGGGTTGCAGGAATCTAAAACTTAAAATTTAGAGCTCTTTTGTAATATGATTACGAATAAGATATTGACAATCTAATATTGAATTTTTTTGAGATGGGTTGAAATGTGATACTCTAAGTGTAGTGATTTTTGGAGATTTTTTGGTTGCTTATTTCTAGTACTTGACTTTTTCAAGAGCACATTTAGACTAAAATCTTTCAAATTTGAGGTGGAACACTACAACATGAAATGAGGCATAAAAATTTCACAATTCATCCCCTTTCTAATTGGATCACACATGCACAAAGCTAACTTCCCATAAAAAATTTAGTAAAAATTTCACTGCAAATAGTGCATGATTGATGAGAAATCCGAGTTCAAATCAGTACATCATCCAAAATATGGATGGTTGGGCGGTTAGGGGTTAAAGTAGCTCTTTTACTACGGCTTGAGAAACAGAAAAGCGCTTGTAACGATGCTGCAAAACTAGGTTTCCTCGCTACAGAGACGATACCTTTGCGATTGTGCAAATCTGCATTCCCTTCTTCTTCAACAGTCTCAAGCATTCCTGCCATTGCAACTCCTGCACTTGCTGTCAATTTGTCTGTCTGCCTACACAACACTACACCTCTGTCTGCCTAAAAACCCTTGCCGAATGGTTTCTCTACCAGTGAAAGCAGTGTCATGTATGTAGCTGCCAACATCCTCCGACTCGATCTCTATTAAGTCCCGGGATTCAGTCAAGGTTGGAATTGCAGACAAAAGCACCTGCACACAAAAGCACTTGCAGACAAAAGCAGAAGCACATCGACGGTACTAAAATGGCAGACGATAGTTACTTCGAATTCTGAGAAATGGCGGAGAGCTTCTTCGATTGTCTAACACCAAAAATGAAAATTCGCAAGAGCTCCTTCCATGCCTGGAAGAGCAGGTCCAAACGCTCCGCCGCGTTACGCCTTGTCGTGATGGTAATGGACGTTCAAGTTTCAAATATATACATATATGACTCCTGTAAGTTCAACTGCCCGGCCCCTCCCAAGATTCCTATCGATGTCGGTACTGTAAGAGCCATGAGTTTGCTCATTGCTGGTTTGAGAGTTGATGCATTAGTTCCAGCTTAACTGGTTAAATAATTTTAAGGCCACTGTTCGTTGGTATGTCATGTGAGGTTTGGTCAGATCCAAGGATGAAACAAAACCTCCACACCTCGTACCTCGCATGTTTAGGGTTTCCAGAAATTGATCGACAAGGCCCTTGTATTTAGCCCAATCGAAACTAAGCGAATAGGTCTGTAACTCAGAGGATGCAATGGAAGCTAGACACAAGAAGAATGTGGGTGTTGGAGAGCCGGAGCAAAGAGCGCAACTAGCATCCTATTCATCTTCCTCTTGATTTGGGTTTTGATTTTGCTTATCCTGGAATCATTAAATCGTTAGGAATACATTTCACTTCGTTAGGGTGCAAGTAATCTCAGATTCGGGCGCTACTCTGACACAACCAAGTCCGGCTCAAAACTTCGTAAAAACACAATTTCCTGATGAAATGAGTTCATATTTTAACGACTGAGGCACTGCACAGACCTATATAAAATCCACTGGGATTCTAATATCTAAATGAATGCCACTGGCACTCCAAGAGGTCTTCCTAAGCTTAATGGCCGACATCCAGACCAGCGCTACTGGCATGGACGTGTTTGTCATCCTCAATGATAGTACCACCTCAATACAAAAGCCTATGTCAATTATGAGGTGCACCGGGCAAAGAGAATTATGTTGAGACTGTGTGCAGCATCCTCACTTGTGGTACAGGAAGACAATGCCGAACACGAAAAAAGCAATCATCTGCACGCATGCCAGGCAGCCGGGTCAGAATCCCAAGTGGATAAGGGAAGCCAGGTCAAAATTCCAGAGGACATTAAGCTGCATAACGATACTTTAAGCAACTTATTTTATGAAACACCGTTGCCCCAGAGTTTGGTGCCTACAAGAAAGCAACTGAGTGTGAACATAGTTAACTGTAACTTTTGACAACCAATTGGACCCAAAGAATGGATGTTCAGGAATGCATACCGTAGAGAAAGACGCTCCGTAATAAGGGAAAGCAGATAGAATGAATCGCTCGTACTCATCATGCCGGAACGGCCTTACTGGAATCTGAGGTAGCATGAGAGAAGCAATAAGCAATTGTATTTGAGAAACGCGCTCTTTTTATGTCTACGAAATCTTCTACGGATATAAATGAAATGAACAATCTTTACAAGCTGTAAACCTACCCAAAATCCTCAGCTCGTTCAGAGTGAATAAGGCTCTATTAGACTTACTGGAACATGCAGCAGTAATGTACATAGGCAATGCAGGAAAAATCTACAACACAGAACAACCTTCACCATCGTCATAGAACTCATCGAAGATTGTACAGGAAAAGGGAATGTGCACCTGCTTCGCCAAGTTAAGTGATGTGTAACCCAGCCGATTGTGCTCAACCTTGAACTGGAAAACGCCATACACATCTGGAATTTGGAATTCGGTGAAATACAATCCCTGCACCATAAAACCAAAAGGAATATGAGATCAAAATCTGATGTCGCTTTCAAAAAACTACAGCTGTAGCAGAACTGAATGGATCGCCACACATTAAAGACAAGCTTGGTGTGAGCACCTGGTAGGACAGTGATAGCACACGAGCGTTTCTCTATGTGATACAGGTCCCTAGCTTTCCGGTAAGAGCTGTAGTCACAGAATTTGAAGCTAGACAATGATCTAATAACATATCTAACTCAAAATATAAGAAGAATACCATCGCCATATAATTTGTATGATAACTTTGTCAAAATATACAAATATGCCCAGCTACTACCAAGAAAAAGAAATCAGTACCTGGCCATCGTGAGACAGAGTCTTCAGAACATATGGACTCATCATATAAAACTGAAGTTGGACGTCATCAGCCTGATATGGCTGCCACTCCTTGCCGTTCCATTCGACTATTTCTAAAGAGTACCTCTGGAGACAAACAAGGAAAAATATTAGTTCTGGACATAAATTTTGATCGTCAAAAGGTGTACAAAAAATACAACAATGGATACCAATGGCAAGCATCCGTGTCTTGGAAAATACAACCCCTTGACATTGAGAAAACAGATCATTGCCAAGTGAAAAGAACGCATGAGGTAAAAAGAAGATATCATAAAGATACCCCGAATTACTTACAGCATTGTCAGTAATCCGGTACATAGAAGGCTCATTGGTCTCTCCAATCTTGTGATGGTGCACATTTGAAGCCTGTCACAAAATCCCAAATTCCCATATTGGTGCTTCTCTTTAAGATTAGCAGGAGAATGGTTCAAAGAAATAAAACGTCCTTTGTATATGAAGAATTGAAATCAGTCAAAGAAAGCATTCAGTCCCCTGATGCAGCTCAGAAAGAACTTGAAAATGTACATCCAGTGTTGAAAACTTGAAGCAGACTCATCTGTGCTTCGAATTGAAACACTAAGCATTTAAAATATATCAAAGAACAATGACAAGCTTTGATTTTAAAGAGAAAAGCAAAAGCCTAGAACATAGCCTACTTTTGCAACAATAACAAACTTACAACGCAAATACCTTAAGATGGCCCCTTTCATGGAAAGTCCACTTGGTAAGCTCTACTGCAAATTTCTGGTTTCCAGATTTCTCATGCCTGGTCAATAACGGAAATATCAGGAAATTTTTAATACAACACTCGTAAATTTATAGGTGAGTCTAAGATAGTCACTAGGCAGCTCTCTACTCATGACAGAAAACAATACATTGTTACTACAACATCAAGCATAAATCGCTTACAACTAGAACAAAAGTCTAATTAAAGCCTGACAATCTCATCCTGAACTTGAATTTCAGTGGAGATAAAAACGTGGAGTCAAGAAAATCAGAAAGACTTTGCATGAACAGCACTTACTTGATCTCACTGCCAGCTTGTTGTACAGGAGACTCAAAGAACCTGCATTAAAACCCAAACCTCATATGAAAACGCCCATCTCATACCAGCAATCGATGAAAGAGTCTAGAACAGCAAACCGAAGAAAAGGATAGAAGCATGAAAAAGGGACCGCCTGAAATATCATTATGTGAAGTTCAAAATGAACTGTTAACTATTGCCTCCAGAAAGCAAAGTTACATGTCAACCAAATTCGATGCAAACGCTATTGAAGAATGACTTATCAGTAAACGTCTGTACCATAGAACAGTGTGTCAAGAAATAGCACTCACTTGTTGCTAAACAGCTCCAAGGAACCAGAGATTGTAATTCGAGCGTTGTTCCTGGCCTGCGAATGAGAAGTGGCATATTAAGAGATAAGCAATGATTTGGATCCATCACATTATAACACATCTTGAGCGTAAGTAAGGATTACAAGCATATTTATAAGTCAACCCTTCAAAATCAGGACGTTGTACAACTTGACTTTGCAATAAAGGCACATGCATATTCATATAAAGTACACAAAGGAATAGAGGTCACTAGTGAACACATTTACCTGAACTACAGAGACTAAAGAAATGGAGGTGCCCATTAAATTAGGCAGGTCTGCAATCTCAGCGTCAACCTTGCCAGAAAATGCAGATGGAGATGCAGAAAGAACCTTAACACCCTGCAAGATTTTTAAAATGGAAATTTTTTAAATTAGAATATAGTTTCTAATAAGTGATTATCACAGCTAGAGAAACAAAAAATAAACCTTAACCCTGGTTGATGACGACTAAAAGAAAGGATTGTGCAAAAGTAAATAGGAAAATGTTGTACCAGCTCACTTGTCGGGTTCAGTGTGTGTCCAAGACCACGGTACAGAATAGGTTCCTGCGAAACACATTGGTTTGGAGACATATGATGATGGAGCTATGCAATGTAGCAGCTAATAAGCCACAGCAACCAACAAATAACAGCAGTAAATAACACGGATGAAACCCTACCTAACAAAGCTACCCTAACATACAACCTTTTCTGCAATTCAGATGCACAACTAATTTTGATAAAAAGAACAAACTCATCTGCAAATAAACTTGTCTGCATGTAGGTACATGTCTGCATTTCTCAAAAAAATATAAGGCCTACCTTGATGCCTTCTGATCCTAGAATCACAGGAGAGTCTATCAGATTGTCAGCTGCAATAAGAGAGTGATCACAGCCAAGCTTGGTAACCGCATACTTAATATGATCGATCACAACAGCCTTGTGAAACTGCACATGGCAACACACAACCGTTATTTGTAAGAGATTTAAAACGTTATTCAATACATAGTGATCTAGAATGCTGTAAGAGTTCTCTAAATTACCTCATCAAAATCAGCGCCACATTCAGTAGCAATTTCACGGATAGCCTCTGAGGTTGTAGAGTCCGCTGCTAGAATCAAGTCGTGACCAGAGTCCACAAAGTCCATAACTGCAGCGGCATCAATACTGCCACCCAAACCTGAACACAAGACAACAGGTAATCGTTAAAAACACTGTTAAATTCCGTTGCTTCACGAGAAGCGACTGAAATGATCGAGATACATACTCCATGATGACAAGACAACCTTCAAACTACACTGCTTCAACTGATGGCCTCACTAAGTACACTGATCCAACTTTACATCCTCACACCTCATGTCCCTATCCGGTGCCCCAAACATTTTAGACAATTGTAACAATCATTTGGAAGTACCAGTCATCAGTTATCTTTGAAGTGTGGTAGAAAGAGAGAACGCTCACAAATTGACAGAGATTCTATATCACTATGTTTTGTCAACATAGAATGTATTTTTAAATTGTACTTACTTTCAACTTTGGGCGCAAATAAGATAAGGGCATCATAGTGGTAAGATCCATATGATTGAAGTGCCAGGTTTGGGTCATCTGCCAACTTGATGTCGAGCTCAAAACCCCTGTCTGCACAACATATCCAACATTAGTCAAGCAGAGCAACACTGTCTCGTACCAACTATACACTGCAGAGATTAGAAAGAACAACCCATATCATAGCGCTGCTTCAAATAGGTCAATCTGAGCAGAGTATTTCGGAATCAAATCTCTTCACTCCAAAACACTCCTAGATATGTGCTTGGTTACAATCCTCCCGAAACCTTGATCTTTATGACCTCACATTGTAATCCGCGCTCCCGCCATACTGAGCATTCGTAGCACCTCAAAAAGAGAACTGAGCCCTAAATCCATACATACAGCCCTCACAATAATTACGCACTGCACATGAAACTCACTGTATATCTAAATGTCTATCCAATTAAATCACTCTTTCCCAACTCAAATCGATGTGTCCAAACCCCAAAGTACAAGAGACTGATGATGCTGATCAAAATACAATTGATTACGATTGCCATCCAAAGATTCTTAGTGGGGCCGAAAGGTGAGAAGATATTTCCTCGCGATTGTAACTCAGCAAACTGTAAACTAAAATCTACCGACATAATGCCTTGGGTGATAAAAACCTAGTAAATGAACTACTAATCGTACGCAACCAAATAATTTGAAGATGTGTCATATAATATGATTATTAGCTCTGCAATCGTCCTCCACACACAACCATCGACCCAAGGAGGCGAAGTCAGCATGCCAGCATTCATAAATCAACGCCGAAGAGCAAGACACTGAATTCGAAAAATGTAACCTAATAACGACCTCTAAGCCAGCCAAAACCTAGGTCACGTTCTCACATCGGGTACCATAACCCGAGGTGCTATACGTCAGAAAAACAAAATCACAGATCGAACAAAACAATCTTCCCGAAACCAAGACGAAAACCAAAGATTACCTGAGATAGGAAAAATGTAACCTAATGACGCAAGTGAGCGGCCTCTAAACCAGCCAAAAACTGGGCCACATTTCCGCATCGGGCACCATAACCGATGAGCTAAAATTCACATACGCGAATAAAATTCGAAACAATGCTCCCGGAAGCGAATCGAAATAGGACAAAAATCACAGATTACCTATGAACTTGAAAAAAGGCAACCTACTGACGCAAGCGAAGCCCTCTAAAACCTAGGTCACATTTACACATCGGGTAACGTAAGCCGATGAGCTAAAATTCAAGAACCACAGACTCGAGAAATGTAACCTAATGACGCAAGTGAGCGACTGCTAAACCAGCCAAAAACTAGGTCACATTTCCGCATCGGGCACCATAACCGATGAGCTAAAATTCACATACACGAATTGAATACGAAACAGTGATCGAAATAGAAAAAAAAATCACAGATTACCTGTGAATTTGAAAAAAATGAAACCTAACGACGCAAGCGAAAGAGCGTTAAAACCTAGGTCACATTTACACATCGGGTAACATAAGACGATGAGCTAAACTTCAAGAATGTAACCCGATGACGCAAGTTAACGGCAAAAAACAGGTCGCGTTTCCACACCGAGACTCTACGGGATCGATAAAAAAGTACAGATCGAATCGAAACAAGAGGAGTACCTGTGAGCGATTGGAAGTAGAGGGAGTGCGAGGACTTGATGGCGAGGTCGTCGACGAGCACGAGCACGCGTCGGTCGGTAGGGCTGTCGGGATTGAAGCCGGCGCACAGGATCGGCAGCAGCAGGAGGGCCAGAAGCGACACACGCTGGCCCGAGGAAGAGGCCATTGTTGCTGCGGTGCTGCGATGAACGGGTTACGTGCCTGAGGCAGCTGAGCTCCAAGCTTGTGCTGCAAAACCCTCACTGCCTCTGGGCAAAGGAAACCCTCCCTGGGAAGACGAGAGAGACGACGATGTATGTGTACGATCATACGTATTCGTATGATCTCACAAAGACGTGCAAACTGTACGTATTTCAAAACTGTAACAAGGAATGAGTGCATCTCCAGCAGCAACTCTGAAGTGCACTCTCAAAAATTACAGGCTATAGATAGAAACTCTAGTCCTCTTTCGAGGCCGGCGTGAACGAGGGCGTGAATAAAGTGTCCGTTTGTAATGTCAATGACTTAGTGCCCACTAGACAGAGGGCCATTGGATACATGGTATATCATGTAATCCGCACCAAAAATAGATAGAAACTACAGTCCTTTTTCGAGGCTGGTATGAACAAAGTATTTTGTTCAACTTGCATATAGTACAGTGCTCATTGAACAAAGACTTCCCCACAAATCCCACTCAATAAGACTTTGAAAATAGTAAAGGCCGCTTCACACTACGGCCGTTTACTTTCAGAGTCTATGATTGAGTGGCCAAACTTTGTTGAGAGTCCAAAAAAAAAAATGGGATAAAAACATGCAGTAAAATATAGTTTTGATATTGTATGAAAAGAAATTGACGGCCTCTTGATCATAGTTTGGGTTTTCATTCTTGTTCAACCCAAACTACCTTCGAGAGTTTGTTGCCTTGATCAAAAAGTGTTGCCATGTAAAACATCCAAATCCCTATTTTTTCACTTGGCCATGTAATCATACATTTGACTTCCGGGCGTACTAAAAACTCATATCGGTAGAAATTGCACGAAAATTTTGACCAAATTTCTTCTTTTACAGATTTGGTTGTAAAAAGAATAAATTGCAAATTTTGGAAATTGTCGAATCTTTCTTTTTGAAAAAGCCATTACTTGTGCTTTGAATATTTTCAAATTGGATTCTAAATGCAAAAAACCTCTCCTTTGAAATTGATCTTGACACATAGTATGTTAGAAAAATATAGGAGGCTGGAGTTTCCAAGCAACAGGTTAAGTACACATCTTACAAAACTACATAAACATATTGTAAGTAATTGGAATTAGGCCACAAATAGACGAATATGTTTTAAATATGCTTTTTAGTACACAACAACACTTTACGTGTTTACAATTTACAAAAATAGTACAAACTTTTAGATGAGTACCTTGACAACTAAATTAGAAAACCAAATACTATATAGTAATGTACTCATTTACTTCAGTAAGCACCGAGAGTAAGCATCTAGTTCATTCTGCAACCCCGTGTCTGCAACTTCTTTTCACTTATGCATTCAGTCTGCATTGCAACATATTCAAGTACGTACAACTTTGCTTCATTTGGAATAGTGATTTGTTTCATCCACGTGTAATTATATAGCGCCGATGGCAAACTGGAGCGGCCCTCACACCTGGAGGCGCAAGAGGATCGGAAGAGCGATGCGGGTGAGCGAGAGCTAACGGGAGCAGCTGGGAGGCGGAGATCTGTGGAGATGCACAACTAAGTTCTGAGTTCCGATCTTGAGTGTAGCTCAACATGACTGATTTCCTTACCGCACAAGGATCCACCAAGCTACACGCCGCAGTGATAGATCTGCTTACTTTAGAAGTGGTCCCCCTTTACCGAAGCACTTGTTGTCTTGCAGATGCGCAAGGAGTGATTACCCCCACCGCAACATTTCATACTCAGCAGGGGGCGGACGTTTTGGATACAGATCTGCTTACAACAGATCTGAAATCCTAGCAAGTGGTTCTCGCTAGCAGGTGGTAGATCTTTGCAGCAGTTGGCAATCGCATCACAGATCTGATCTACATTTGTGTAGCGAGGGGCTGCACTCTACCACCCTCACTTAACCGGATCGGATTGCTCTAACATAGCCAAACATAGCCACAGATCGACTGCCTCACGTTGCGAACAGTGTCCTTCTTCATGCGCGAAACAACTGAGGCAAGCCCCCATTGCGTCTTCCACGGCAAACAACAGCGTCCAAAGCAATAGACCGATCTCAACATGTCAGCTTTCCTTTCCTACCATCCTTTCAAAGTTTTTGTCTTTGTAGTTAAGAATCCTGAGTATCTTTTGTTATTTTCCTCCTTTCATTATCTGTGAGAGCTTGATAACGCTCTCTTGCTTAATTGTCATTTATTGTTGCTTTTATGAATGAATTGTTAATAAACAATGCAATCTTGGAGTACTTTGGTGAAATTAAGGTAATTAAGTTGTGGATACAATATGCATGTTAGAGGTTGATTGTTGCAAAGCCTTTGGTAGGACATTTGGCATTAAATTTGAGCTTTAGATTAGATTAGTGTGGAAGAACTAGTGGAGGAATGAAGCCCCCTAGTGAATCCATAGAACGATCAGGAAGGAATAGTGGAGGAAAAAATCCCCCTAGTGAATCCAAAAAATAGGAATAGGTTTAGTTGCTTGATTTAGAGTTGGATATTTTTACCGTTGGCCTTGTGCAATTAAACTTTGATATTCATGTTTGTGTTTATGACTTGATTGTTTTGGTTTTTTCCATTTGACTTCGTGGTGGTGTGTGAGTTACATTCATTCGTGGAAGTTCTTCAAGATGGAGCGTCGTGGAGGTTGGAACTTCATTCATCTGTCAATGCCTTAAGTTAAGGCTTTCAAGCCTTAGGTTAGGGCGAGCCGCCTCTTTGGCGGCTCCTTCTTTTGTACTTAAGAGCTTGTTTTCAAACTTCAAAATCAATCCCTCTCATTGTTTATTGATTCATCTTGTTTCTTCTCTCTTTGTAATGGCTAATTGATAGGAGAAGGAAGGCTGTGGGCCTCCTTCTCATTCCTCTTGATCTCATCCTTCATTGTGTTAGTAGTTGCTTTGAATTCAAGTATAGTGTGATGTTTTTTGTTAATCTCCATTGAAGGTCTCTCGGTTTTTTCCCTATCAGTCCCTCGTTTCTTGTCTAAGTAGAACGACATTTGACATGGTGGTAGATCTCTTGTTTAGCTCTCCAATGGTAGTAAGAATGTCCAATTCCAAGTTATAGGGAGTGAGATATTGCCTCCCAAAGTTGGAGTGTCAAAGGAGTTTCCCAATCGGCGGTTAGAAGAAAGAGCCCCAGTCTTTTAGCAATCAATCCTAGGGTTTTGATCCTATGCATTTGAGATTCTGAGGGTGGATGCACAATCAACTTAGCTTTCCAAAAAGCTAAGACACGCCCCGATCTGAGCTAGGATGGAGAAATAGCGACCTAAAAACTGAAAGGCACTTCAATGTGGTCCGGGGGGTATTTCTCCTCATTTTATTCTTGTTCCCCATCTTCTTCTTGTCTTCTTTCCTCCCTTGTTCCACTCTTCATGTAATTTTGTTTTAATAACCCCTTGTAACCAAAGGCCATCTCCATGGTAGTTTTTGAGCTCACATTATCGCTATTCTAGATCTAGCCACTTTGACACTAGACTAGTCAAATCTCTGCATTCTTGCACCAGATTCCCCCGTAGTATTTTTGCTCCCATTACAAGCAGACATTTCACCAACTGCAGATTCAGCAACAGGCACCAGTGGATCAAGACCAGAAGAACCCAAGACAAGAGCAAGAGCAAGCTCACCAAACGAGTCCACAATCGCCGCGGTAACTCCCACAACGAGTATTCCAACGTGCAACAGGAGCAAAGTGAGAAGTACGACGCTGCAGCCCATACCGGTAGCAGCACCAAAGGAAAGGACCTCCCACACCACCACAGTCCGCAACGAAGCCGTCCCAGCATTGGGCCTGCCCACAACGTGATTCTTGGGCAAACTGAAGACAGCAGCTGCCAAAAACAAAAGAAGCGGAAACTCATCCATCGAGATCAACGTTCTTGTAGCAACCTCGGTAACACCTACCCCAACTACCAGCAGCAAGGCAGTGTGCAGCACAACGCCAACGACAACAACAAGAGTCACGACACCCATCCTGACAATCAGCATCGATCCCACCAGCAGATCCAACAGCAAGGTAAGTACCCTTACCATCCTCTCAAATTCTCGCAAAAATTCCTTTAGCCAGCTCTGCCCACCAAACCCTGTATCGCTAACCTTCCCCATAACCCTAATTTGCACTATCCTAACAACCCTTGTTCTAGAATTTCTCGTAAGTGCAGGCTACGGGGCAGTAACGCTCATAGGCAGGATTTGCAAAGCTGTATAAATCCCCCCAAACCTGATCGGTGGAACCAGCACAACAGCATACTCTTCCCCACCTCTATTCAAACGATTGCGACAAGGAATGTGCGATAGACTGGCCACCCAACTTGCGCTGCCAACACCAACAAGCTCAGTAACCCCTCCAGACCTCGGCATCACAACGCCCAAGGTAACAGTATCACTCACTTGTCTTTCAATTTCCGTCGTTCTTGCCTTCAGGCGCTCCCTTGCTAGTGTTCCCCCAGCCGTGCCCCTTGCAGGGTCCTCACTGGTGCTGTCAAGGCCAATATGGAGACCCGTATATCAGCCTGGTTCAGAACAGCAGAAGAGCAGCAAACCACAGACATGGAGGTTGATTTACCCTCAGCCAATCTTAAGCGTTTATTAGAAGCCAAAGCCATCAAAGACGCTAAGGGTAAGAAGACCAAGGGCGGAACGAGCGCCACCGAAACACACAACATCAGCAGCGATGAACACAACAACGTGGCAAGTATCCAATCTCAAGACGAAATGGAGAAGAAATCGCATCAAGATTACACCTACAGTACAAATTCCGGCCAACCTTAGGGAGAGAAGTCGAAAGACCATGGCCGGAGGACACACAATGCACATAGCTCCTGATGCAGACAACCGCAACATCGAACGCCACCACCGAAACCCAATGGACAAATCAACTACAGCGGGCAACTCGCAAGGAGACGCTGACACCACCGAGCACGGGGAAGAGCACGACACCGGCAACCCAGCCAACAAACGCGGCAACGACAACCCAGTAATCGAGAGAGGCGTCGGCAACCTAGCAAGCGGGCGCCGCAGCGACAGTAGCCAAAGCAACCTCAACGCACGAAGGGAAGAACTAGACAATGAGAAGAAGCTAAACGGTAAGGCAGGTACAAACGATGGAGACGTAGCCGGCAATGCTCGTGGAACAGACCGCACCAACAGCAAGGTCCGAACGGAAGAAAGAGCAACATCAAAGAGCCAAAGGAGCAAAGAAGACACGCAAGACGACGGTAGTGGGAGTGAAGAACTAGGCGAGCAAGGAATGCAGATGGTAGGCAAACGAAAGCAACAAGAAGATAGTGAAGACCTTGAAGACTCAGAAAACCTGGAACAGAATCTCCCAAAACACACAAAGTCTTTAGACTCTAAACCCAAGGGCACAAACGAGGCTATAGGCCCACGAAACCCATTCTTTCGGATGGGGTTCAAGCACATGGAAAAATTCAGTCAAGAGAAGGAGGAAGACATCATTTTCATAGATGAGTCACTTCAAGACATGATCACTAGAGGAATGCCCGGCAATAAAGCCGAAGAGGTGTGGGAAGCAATCGTAGCCTTTCCACACATACCTCAAATACTATATCCAATAGTGAGGGATGATGGGATTATAGGGCAACACTACAATCTCACTCAAATCTCTTTTGACATTCCCGTCAATCCGGACACCGGGCTAGCCCTAGACTTTCATGTGGAAGCCCATTTTGAGGTCCACTTGGAAGCACCCATGCTCCACGATGATGTCAAAGTCTTAGTCACACAAAGGCTAATTGACATGAAAATTCCCTTAGGCACGGGTATCATAGACCCGATTGCGGTGCTATGCTTTAGCGCCAAGAGGAAAGGGCAACGGGGTGTTTGGAACGGTGTAGTGAAACTACACCTCCAAAACCCCAAAGTTGATGGTATTTAAATGTTAAAAGGGCTACGCCCCTTCATTTTAACATACACCATGATTGATGAAAGCACTAACTTTCCTTGCTTGAAAAGTTTTTTGGGCAAGATTTGTAAGAGCTATCATAGTGTTTCTAGAAACACTAATCTTTCCGTTAAGATCAAAAGTGAGAACTTAATTGACACTTCCGCTAGCTCTCTTTTCTATGACATATTGCGTAATAATTTTCTTAAGCGTCATGACCTTGAAATTGTTGATGTGCAAAAGAAGGTAGAAGATAGCGATGCCTTTGTAATGGCACCGACACCCAAGCAAGCGGAGAAGATCCGTTTCCATCACGTGGCGGCCAATCAAGAGGTCATCATCCCCCAAAGGAAGTTCCACTCTACTCCACGCATCTCCCCCGAAGTTAAAGCTAAGAAAGATGCCTTCTCCCTCACTCTCTCACACTTGCCTATTTTGATGACAATTGTGGACACTACCGAAGCCATTGTTAAGACAATGGATAGCAAGAATGTGGTTTCAATATGGTTTCATAGAGAGTTGGGGACTATGCATAACGGTAGTGCTAATGTTCAATGCTCTAATCCTATCGTTTATAGATCTTTTGTTAACAAGACCCACATTATTGGTGGGCACTATGTTGAATTTGCTCCTCATAGAAGGAGCTTGGATGGGATTGAACCTCGTTCAAAGGAGAAGATAGAAGAGTGGGGGTTCAATGATGTGAACAAAGCCTTGGTTAATACCGTGTCCACTTTAGTAGCTTCAACACCAACTATTAAGAAGGAAGAGGTAATCTCAATCATGGAGACTAATAATAAGGCAATGAGAGAGGAGCAGATAGATAGAAACACCAACCGAAAAAAGAATGGGCTGGCGTGAATAAAGTGTCCGTTCGTAATGTCAATGACCCGATGCCCACGGGACAAAGGGACATTAGAACAATACTACTCTCCTCTTTCACTATAGTAACCAAAACAAAGTAACAGTAACAGTAACAGTAACAAAAAGGAAAAGAGCCAAGTGATGATGGTTGAGTGTAAATTTGAAATAAGGTATGTTTAGTGTTAAGTTTTATCACCAAATCATGAGTTCTTGGTTGGTTGGTGAAGGGCGTTGTATCACAATTATGTGGTCCGGGTTCGAAACCAGTTGGGCTCGTTGAGCAGTGGTGTGATATACATGATTTGGTGCTGCTAGTGAGTTATCATGGCAGGAAAGTTGTACGAGAGAGGAGCACAAGAAGATGAGGGAGGAGATTGAAGGATTGAACAAGGTGACAACACTAGCAACTACAACACCGTCCATCACCAAAGAGGACATTTTATCAATCATAGAAGTAAACCACAAGGCCATCAAAAAAGTAAACAAGAAGATAAGAGAGGAGATGGAAGAGAAAATTGAAACAAAAAGGAAGGAAGATAGACTCCACAATGGAGCCAAGCATGAAGAACTCAAGCAACAAATTGCCTTTGTTCAAAACTCACTTCTACAAGCTCTTCAAGGCATCCAAAACATCAACAAGAACACTTCCCATATAAATGTGGATCGACAAAGGATTAAAGGGTAGAATACCTAGTATCCAATATGTATATAGATACAGTAATTTGTACGGTATATAAGTACAAAATACTTATAGCATACATATACCAATACTTTAGTGTATCTAGGAATACTATTACGCAATATAACGATAGACTATATAGTTTATTCAGTATAAAAATACCAAATACATATATATACCTTTTTGGTATACATATACTGTAAGAATACTATACAACAAAAATAAAAAGGTATATACTAATACCAAAAAATACATATACGATTTTACAATACCTTTTTGTACAAATACAAATACCAATACAAATACCAATACACACACCAATACACATACCAATACAAACACTAATACCAACACCAATAAACATACCAATACAAATACCAATCCAAATAACAATAGAAATACCAATATTAATAGCACAAAATACAAAGAAAAAATCCATCTCTTCAAGAATAACACTTTCTCACCCCACCTTTTACTACTACTTAGTGGAGATATTGAAACTAACCCGGGGCCCAAAAACATAGACAAAAACCACCTAAACTATGACATAAACCAAAACATACTATCATCCAAAACTACGATAGTAGATCCAACAACTCAAGAACAACAAAAATGGACTCGGCCTACCGGCCTCGTCCAAAGAAATAATAATAACAACACTCAAAATAATAATAAAACGCGCAAAAAAAAACCCTTCTCAAAAAGAAAAAGAAAATACATACAAATATTATTTCTCATATTACTACTATTACTACTCATTGGAGACATTGACCCCAAGTTTAAACTTGGAAAATTTAGAAACCCAAAGTTTGAAATTGGGCTACTTAAGAACCCCAAACTCGAACTTGGGCTATCGGGGAACCCCAAGTTCGAACTCGAGACAAATAAGAACATAAGACAAACAAATCACCAACTTAATAAAAACTCTAACATAAACAAAACAAAACATAATATTAATAGAACAAAGGACAAAGTAAAAACTCACCTTTCCAAAAATAGAACATTTTCCTTACACCGATTACTTTTACTGAGTGGAGATATCGAAACCAACCCGGGACCGGTGCCCAATATTCTACAACATACAAAATACATAATACACAAAACAAAAATAAATATAAAAATAAATAAAAATAAAATCGACAAACAAAATAAATGGACTCGGCCTGACGGCCTCGTCCAAAATAAACACCAACAACAATGGACTCGGCCTACCGGCTTCATCCAAAATAGACAAAAAAAAAAAAAAAAAAAAAAAAAAAAAAAAGCCCAAAAATCTCTTCTAAAAAGAAACTTCCTACACCAAATATTAATATTATGCGGGGACATAGAAACCAACCCCGGGCCCATGCCCAACCAGAATACCAACATTTAGCAAAACAATTCTCACATATCCTAAATATATCACATCCAAATCATGCGGAAATTAGAAACGACTATCCACACTTATCAAATTATATTTATCAAAATCAACATCATCCATTACCAAGAATACTATACGCCCTTATCATTACAATTAGTCCATCAAAAGAAACATGTGACCAACTCCTAATACAAATTCCAAACCCTAACTAGACAACTCTACTACTAGAAAAAATGTCCTTATTACAAAACCCACCTGAAAGACACATTTCAACTAAACACCCATACACATAATTCACAGAAAATAACCAAAACCTAATAAACCCACCAAATACCATTCACAAAGAAATCTACGATTTTATTCATCAACACAATGATTCTATAACCCTCCAAAACATGATCGATAAATTCTCATTTCTCCCTATCAACCTATTAGAAGAAACCTTAAAAATATATGAACCACTACATGAATATAATCATCCCCACCTCTTCCAAATTTACCCACAATACAACCACAAGAAATACAAACAACAAATTATAATACAAGATTTATTACGTGGAATGCCTCATCACTAAATACGGCCCTTCCAAACTTAGATGAACTAATTACGAACACACCCGATGAACCCGCCATCATCACAATACAAGAAACTAAAATAACCGCTACAAAATCTACGAAATACATACAAAACCTATTTTCAAAATACAAATTAATTTTTAACAACACACATGCCCTAACAAAATGCATGCAAGAAAGAATACCATACATACCCGCAAGAGGAGGTCTTCTCACACTAATACATCAAAAATATGCATACCCCGGCAATGTCACTAAAATCCCAACCCCTAGAGAAATATCACCTTATCTACAAATAATAAAAATAGACAACAAACCATTACAAACGTGGCTAATTATTCACATATATATGCCGTCACATGCAGAGGACATACAATATATACCAATGATCCAACAAAATATAACACAACAAATCAATGTACATCCGAATACCACACACATACTATGTGGTGATTTTAACAGAGACATAGCACTCATCGGACGACAAAATGGAACCGACACAACCCCACCACAAACGGAAGACATAGAATGGAGAACATTTACAGATAATCTTCAATTAGAATACATCCCAACAAATTGCCCATACTCAAGACAAGGGGGACAAAACTATAACCAAACCAGTTTAATAGATGGATACTACATTGAAACAACAGATAATACTTTATACATGTCAACTACAGACAATGACCACAACCTCAACTTTGACCACTCACCAGTAACATTATACATACCAACAAACACTTTACTAGCAAGACCCATACCAATAACAAACAAAACAACGAGAATACTAAACCCCATACCACAAGAAAACATTAAAAAATTCAAAATAGAATATTTTGAAGAAAATGCTCTACAAATAAATGAACTCATCACAATATTATCAAATGACCAATTAACAGACGACGAATGACATACATCATGTTCAAAACTAGATCACATAATACAAAAAAATTTCGATAAAATTCAAGAAACTTGTAGTGCACCACCACTCCCGATACTAACAAATCGTACTTCCCAACAAGGAGGCTTCCTACCAAGAAAATTACAAAAAACATGGAAAAAACACCTATCTACCTACCATCTAATTAGAAAAACAATTTACAGAACAAAAAATACACAAAATTAGCACCCAATAATCGAAGAATTAAAAACCATACAAATGTAACCATCCCACCACTCCCAATCCAAGAACATGATCAACAAGAATGGATACAATCACTAGTAGAAATAGCCAAGACAGCAAAAATACAAGCCCGTAAAATCACCACAAAATATACCCAAAGTTGTATAAAAAAGGCAATACTAAAATATAGACAATTATACGACAAAAGCCCAAAGAAAATAAAAAAGAAAGTTTTAAAAAATCAAGAGACACCACCATTAGATTGCATATTGGATAGAAACAACAACATACTCACCAGTTCAGAAGACATAGCAAACAAAATCCATATACAACAATCAATTAGCAATAGACCTACAGTACCCACATGCTACTATCAACCCGAACACCCATCACAATGTACTTGTGGAGTTAGACAATACCTATGGCACGACCTTGATGGATTCGTAATAGAAAAAAGAGGAAACCCACAAATCCTACTACATAAACACTTTGACAAAGAAATATACAAAATGTGACTCAAACATCTATCTAACAACAAAACACCAGGCCCAGACAAAATTCCCAACTCTATACTAAAAAATATGCCTGAAAGTTTTCACAAACTAATCTTTTTATTTTTTACTCACTGCTACAAACAAAAACAAATCCCAACCTCATGGAAAATAAGTCTAACCATACTACTTTATAAAAAAGGAAATCCCGCACAACTGCCAAACCACAAACCAATAGCACTTGCAAACACAATATACAAATTTTTCACTAGTACACTAACATACATATTGTCAGCGTACGGTGAAAAATACCAAATCCTACACGATAGTCAAGAAGAATTTAGAGCAGAAAGAAGTACAGCAAGACAACTACAACTCCTCATAGCAGCACTAGAAGATGGAAAATTTACAAATCAAGACATATATCTACTATATATAGACTTCAAAAACGCAGTTGGCTCATTAGACCACGCAAGACTCCTAACTATAATGAAAGACCTTGGATACCCGGCAGATGGAATAATGCTAGTCGGAAGCATCTACTCCCACTCAAACACTATATTTACTGGAGAACACTTTAGAAAAACAAAACCAATACCGATTCAAAGAGGAACCATACAAGGAGACACACTTAGCCCATATCTCTTTTTAGCTTTTCTAGAACCACTCTTGAGATGGTTACAAAGAGGAGAAAATGGATATACATTTGGTAGATCAAATATTAAAATCAGCTCCGCAGCGTATGCAGACGATCTAGCAGCTATATCAAATAATACAAAATCACTACAAATACAACTAAACAAAATTGACAAATTCTGTGAATGGGCAGGCATGGACTTGGGAGTCACAAAATGTGCCGTCACCGGTTGCACAAATAAATCCAAAATGCAACCAAACAAATTCAAAACCCACATGACAAACCAAAAAATCAGTTACAGAGACCAAACACTACCAGTACTCCATCAAAATGAACCTTATGTCTACTTGGGCATACAATTAGTTCCATCACTAAAATGGAAACTCCAAACACATATCACTACTACTAAAATAATAGACCAGTTCAAACAACTATCAAAATGCCCTGCCACTATCAAACAAAGAATCAGTATGGTGGACACGGTAATTAGAGTAGGCATATCCTATAGCTTCTTTGCAGTCCCATATTCACTACCAACTATTATAAAACTTGATAACAAATTATTGCAATCCGAAAAACAATATGCGGACTACCTAAAAGCATTGCAAACATAATAACACAACTACCCCATGATTTATTTGGACTAGAAGCCTTCTCTCTAAAAAATGCCTACCTTAGATGCATTGGTGAACAACTTCGAAATGCACTTAACGACAAAGGGAGACTAGGAATAATAAATAAAGGACTAATACAACACATACTTGCTAAAGCCGGTGGTGCCGAAGACATCCCACGAATTAAACGCCAAGATTGCATTACATCACCTACAACACGTACATTATTCCTTCTGAAAACAGCAGGTGGTATACACCTAAAAAGCACAGAAGAAAACTTCCAACTTCACATGACCAAACTAGAAAAAGAATGGCGATCTACAGTCATAAACGAACTTCCACACTTAGACCCAAAACTCTCCATCAAATTATTATATAAATTAATGGCACACAAAATTTACGACGTAAAACAAATCACCCTCCCCAACGGCACAAAACCAATGTCACCAGAAGAATTTAAAATATACTATCAAAATCCAACTAAACTAAACAAAAGTGCACTAAACATAGCAGAACAACTCTTTTGCGAACCAAAATGTACCCTAGATTGCCCAAATACATGCCAAATACATCTACTACCATGTACACTAAAAGAGAAATATAAAATATATAACCACGGAATAACACCAAGAACACCAATAAACCCCGTGCAACTCCCTCAACCACTTCAACCACAACAAAATATAAAAAATGACCCCATAAGATTCCCCATTAGAACAATATTAAACCACAAAACAATTACAACAAAAGACAAATATAAAATATCTAAAAAATACAACACCTATTTATGCCAATGGATAGACTCAAACCACATAACATACAATAAATGGTTCCAACAACGCAAACTATTTCCACTAAACCTACCAACAGTAAGACATCATAATCTAAACTTACTTACAAAATACTACACAGATTATAAAAACAGACACCATCAAAATATCATAAATACACAATTTACACCTGAACAAAATAGAGATACAAGATATATCCCACCTCCAACAACAACCCCCTACATTAAAACATCCACAATTGAATGTAACCCAGAAAGAGACATAAACACAAACAAGTGCACCATTCAAACACAAAATGACAAAACCCACATATATAACGACACCGGTAAATATATCACCACCACTCCGACTACAAGAATAAAATGGTTATGGCAACAATACAACAACAACAAATACAACACCCACAGACTAATACCTGCTATACAAACATTTGAAACAAAAGTAGTCTGGTTATACCAAAGATACGAACACAAAAGCCACAAAGAGAATACAATAAAAGCACCACACCATACCATTCCATCCAACATTCTAGACACACTAAGAACAACATTTAATATAACACACTCATACTTTTCCTCACCAATAATATGTTCCATGAAATCTACCCAATTCTACTCAACAATCGCTAGAGACAAGATCTTTGGCTCACTAGGGACAACCTTTCAATACAAATGGAAAGGTATCGGATATGCACACCCAAATGACGCCGAAACAGCACAACAAGCAATACATTGGGCAAGACTAGCAGCAAAACAAGACCCTGAAACTGTCACCATTTTAGCAATTCCAGACACCAACTGGTACCAAAATTTATCACCGTCCAACGGACCCTTCCCGGACATACACGTCATTATACATTTTGCCGCGGACACCGTTACGTATGACGAACCAACAATAATACTAGAACCCAACAAAACCCGAAACGAACCACTTGCAATGCACATTTGGTGTATTCACCATCAAAACAATAACATTGGCACAATAAACCAAATAGACACCATAAACACGACAATTGAAAATCTACAAATTTCGCAATATCATACACAAACAGCACCACCCACATCACCAAACACAAAAGTTAACAAAAGCTCAAAATGGAACAAACTCATATACCCACCTTATAACAACCTACAAAACATGTGGGTAGCTCCCCTTCCAAATTTCGAAATAAACACTACACTAAAATTTCTACCACAATACAGCTATTACACAGATGGATCCTTTTTACCACCTAAAGAAGCTGATGATGGCCATTGGAAAAAAGAAAAAGCTGGATATCGAATCTACAACCCATCTAAACCAGATGTACAAATATCAAAAAGACTGCCTGGACTGCAAACATGCTTCAGAGCAGAACTAATGGCCATACATGAAACACTTTCACTAATCACCACTAAATACATAAACGAACCTGCACGTATTTTTACTGATTGTCTCAATTGTATACATGTTCTAAATACACAACTAAAACACCCAACCCAACAAAACAACCACGCCGATAAAACCATATTAGAAGAAATGGTAAAAATGCTAAAAAAGCGAACACAACCAACCACAATATACAAAGTTAAAGCACACGCAAAAATTAACGGGAATGAACAGGAAAATCAACTCGCAAAAGAAGGAACCATGAAAAGAGGCTATCAAAAAGCAGCAAATCCACACGAATTTGCACATACCACACCTTACTACTTCCAAAAAGACACATGGCCCAGTCGTATCAAACGACCAGACAAAGAACCAGTTAGATGTTTGGAAGAATACATAAAGAAATATGACCGAGAAAATAACCTAGAAATACTGGCAGAAGACTTTCCCAACATTAACAAATGGACAACAAACTCCATCATAGATAACGAAATGTCCAATGACTTTTGGAATAATCCAGAAATAACAGACTCGCAAAAAACAAGCATACTAAAATTTAGAACCGGTCACTACGTGGGTAATGCCAGAAAGCAATTAATTTTCGGCATACAAAGATTCCCTTCAAAAACATGTTCCATCTGTAATTCACAAGATGCAGATACATGGCTACATGTACTTTTACTATGCAAACAACACCATATACACGCACTAAGAACCAAAAGACACAATAAAGCGGTATGGGAACTAAGAAAATTAATAGTATCCTCAAATAAATCAAGATGCTACACTCTCATGAATGCGGACACATTTAACAATAACCCACAAGAAAACACAGTTCCTCCATGGTTATTACCATGTACTTGTAATCAACAAAGATGTCAATGTAATGCCAGATTCAAACCAGATATATTATGCAGTAAAGGCCTCCCATACCAAAGCCTACCTCCTCTAAACCCCGATGATAACCTAACCATACAATTCATAGAATTCACATACACAAACGACAGATTTTCACCAAAAACAATTGGCAGATTTTTTTTTAAATACCAACCTCTAATTAATAACATCATACAACAAGGTTGGAAAGTAGATCCTATCATAGTCATTACAGCTGGAGCTAGAGGAACCACACACGTCCCCTCAATGAAACAACTAGAAACAAAATTCAACATTTGCGAAACCTCCATAAAACACACATTCAAAGCAATAAATACCATTGCCATACAATATGCCGGATCTATCCTTTTACATAAAAGACGTATAGAGAATAATCAAACAATACCAACAGACGTAGTACATTAAAAGGCGGGGGTTAGCGGTGAAAACCACTGCTAGCCACTATTTTTAACCCTTAAACGTCAAAGCAAGCCCCACGGGCTTAGTATAAAGGAATAATTGGAGAAAAAAGTTTCATTTCTCAACCAAATCAAGCGAGATTTGTTGCGTTGGAAAGCTACTGAAAAAGCGATCTAGATTCCAAATTTTCGCCTCATTTGAGAGATTGTGGAATCGTTGGTAAGCAATCAAAGTTATCAAATTGAACAAGTTTTGAGGTTGGGGCAGCTGAAGTTCAGCAGTGCCGCAGTGCTACAGTGCTACAGTGCTACAGTGTTAGCCAGCAGTGCACTGCAGAGCCGTTTTTGGCCAAAATAATAATAATAATAATATTTTTATTTTTATTTTTTATTTTTTATTTTTTCCCCAAAATTTTTTGATTCCTTCCGGGCTGCCCCACTCAGGCCCTCTTGATGTTTAAGGGTTAAACAACTAGCTCAACTTGTCTCAGGGGATAGGACGGGCCGGTTGGTTGGTACAACTTTCCTGCCATGATAACTCACTAGCAACACCAAGCCATGTGTATCACACCACTGCTCAACGAGCCCAATTGGTTTCGAACCCGGACCACATAATTGTGATACAACGCCCTTCACCAACCAACCAAAGAACTCATGACTTGGTGATAAAACTTAACACCAAACATACCTTTATACAAACTAGCACTCAACCATCATTACTTTGCTTTTTTCCTTTGTTACTGTTACTGTTACTTTGTTTTTGTTACTATAGTGTCCATCCTCGAAAGAAGAGAGTAGTATTGTTCCAATGTCCCTTTGTCCCGTGGGCATCGGGTCATTGACATTACGAACGGACACTTTATTCACGCCGGCCCTTCCTATAGGGTTGGTGTTTCTATCTATCTATCTATCTATCTACAGCGCCATTGTTGAAGTTGTTGCTTCTTCCCCTCTAAATAGCAACTTTACAATGACATTTCTTTATTTTGTTATTTAAATATATTGTTCAATTTCTTGAAACAAACTCATGAGAACAATGAGCCGAGCAATTCACTCCTTTATACAAAGTCCACAAGATTCCACATAAACAACATTGTTGTCAACTCCAATGGGGCTTCCAAATTCATTAAAAAAAAGGAGAAAATAGAATGCACAGTCATGCACCCTCAACTACCTTCACAAAAATTATATATATATATACACACACACACACACACATTTTGCGTGTCGCTATTGATGCAAAGCTCGCCCCTTTGCTTCCTTCCTTTTGTAAAGAAAACATGCATATATTTTTTCATACCCTCCATAGCCGCTTTATGAGTATATACAGCAAGTACGAGAGCATGGAAGTACATACTAACGTTCTCTTGAGAAGAGAACAAAAGAGGGTCCACATGCGTGGATCCTGAGTCCTTCCAATATCCTAGAAAACCTAGGAGAAGGGAAAAAAAAAAAAAAAAAACAACTCTAGTTTTTTATTTTTTAGGCGTGTCGAAGAGGCTAAGAGTACACGGTAGCGCACCCTCCGTCCACCAACCCTCAAAAGAACATGCATATGTTCTTCTATACCCTCTCATAATTTTTCTATATATTGATGATGAGAATTGAGAGTGTGTCAAAGAGCATTTGCGTGTTGTTTTGAAGAAAGGAGGAATGAGTCACGCACCTTTATGTACTTTTTGGCACACAAAAAAAGAAATAAGCAAAAGGATAATAAGAAAAATAAATTCTTTTCTTCTCTCATACACTATGGCAGCAGTGTTATAGTGTCTTAATTCCTAAGGGTCCCTAGCTTTTTTGAGCTTAAAATCATCATTGCTTTTGATGTGTTATAGCTCTAAATGTAAACGAGGAAAAGAAATCTCAACCGTACAATCTTGTAACATACATGTTGTAGATCATGTGAATCAATTTTGGGGTCATTTGGCCATATAGATTGCAAGATCATAATGTTTTAGTGCTAAAAAAGGATAATGAAATTTTCCTAGCAACACAATCAGAGGTGAAACTCGTTCTCAAAATCACTCAAATGAAAAAACTTTGAACTATAAAGTAGTTCAAAATCATCATATAAATACATTGGTACCAAAAAAGCCTCATGGAAAAATTTAATGTGCACTAAAATGGCCTTGCAATGTCAAAAAGTAGCCCAAAAAGTGACCCATTTGACCCAAAAAGCAAAAAGTGTTTAATCTAGACCCGTGCACTAAAATGACTCCCAAACATTCATCACAACATGGGTTGACCGGAATTTTTTTCTGTGATAACTAGAATATAAGGGGAATTCAACCCAACAAGTTTTGTTGAAAAAAGACTTGGGATGAAGGAGATACAAGCCCCCAAAGTTGTTGCCATTAAAATTTACAGAAATTGTCAAAAAAAAAGATACCTACTTTCAAATGATCACCAAAAAATCAATTTAACTCGGATTGATCTGAAAGTTTTACCACACGTTCCATACATCATGCAGGGAGTTTTCTCAAAATTTCAAAAAAATCAAACACGATTTTGCAGAAGTTACAGCTCTTCAAAGTTGCTTGTCCCTCAAAAATGTCCTAAATATGGACGCCGGGTCGCTTAAGGGTTAATCTATTCATAATTTGTAACAATTTTTAAATAGTCAATCTGGAATATTAAAATTAAATGAAGTTCAAATTTTTTGTTATGAAAGCTCTAAAATATCAGTGTTTTATTGCAATATACTACAAGTTTCAACAAAGAAAGAAATCAATGTTTTTTCTTCAATTTTTTTAATAAGTTTTTTTTTTGGCACAATTAGGTCCTAAGATGATTGTACTTGCCCAAGTGCAGAAACATGGAATTGCTTGTTGTAAGAATTTTGGAGGGTGACGGTCTTTGGGCTTTGGCCTTTAGTATGAAGGGTTCAGAGGCCAAATTCTTGGTTTCTTGCAATTTGATTGGTGGAAATTAAGGGCCTCTCGACCTTCGGCTATAGTGTGAAGTGGCTCTAAGTAAATGACTCACTAGTCACCACGCATGAATTTTGCAATCATAATATGCAATTAAAAAGAGAAGATACACTAGTTTGAATGGTTTTGAGGACATGAGCCTGCTTACATTTTCCAATGTGATACTCCCTCTGTCCCGATATAAAGCACACGTTCTAAAATTCAGCACAGTGTTGGAAACACTGTGCTGAATTTTAGGACGTGTGCTTTATATTGGGACAGAGGGAGTAGTTATTTATCAACCCATAAATATCTATTTTCCAAAGCCAGAGTACACTTCAGAGTGTTACTGGAGATGCCCTAACGCAAAGGGAAATCAACGGAGGGTAATAAACTTTGAGTAGAATAGCAAAGCCTGATTGCCAAGAGTTTTTTCACATAAAGGACAAGGCTTGCTTCATTGTCTACTTGTCTAGTGTAAAGGAAGGCCAAAATTTTGGATTAAAGAAATATGATAGTGCAGATTAGTGTCAATTTCTCTGAAATCTGAGCTTAATTGCTTACCGAGCCGAGGAATGCGTTGATAGCTGTCTCAATTGAATGTAGCAAATTCAAAACCTAAGAGATGGTACTAAACCTGTCACTCACATTACGTACAACAGAGTACAAAGGCGCACACTTGATTGAAAAAAAAACAAAAAAATTGACAATCTAAAGCATGGTATGTTGATTCAAATAATTGAGCTTGTTGCCATCTATTAGTACTGACCTCTGCATTGCCCATGGCGAGGTTATCAAAAGCTTCGTAAGTCTGGTTAGGATCCATCTTCACAGCTTCTTCATTGTTCCTGCTCTTGGCTGCAATGGGCACCAGTACGGGAATGCAGAAGGGAGCCAAATATCCAAAAATCTCCAGCACTGTTATTCACAAAACAAGTAGCACAATTTAATCATCACTCAATTTCTGAATACCGTGGAACTACTATTTTCTAGTCAAGAATATGAAGCTCTTACCAAAACCTAGCTATGGCAAGAGCCTGTGTCTCTGTCAGCTAATTGCCAAGGCCGGCCACACCCGAGTTTATAATTTCTTGCTTCTCTTTACCTCACAAGTCACTCTGACATACATAAACCACTGCCCACCATGTATTAATGATATCTTAGAAGAATCACTAGTAGAAAAGGTGGTTCTGCTGAGGAGATGTCCAGGCAAATAGTGCCCAGTTCCACGTATGCACAATGATTTTGCATGCTGAGGGAGATGTCCAGAAAAATAGTGCCCAGTTCCACGTATGCACAATGATTTTGCATGGGCATGTCCCTGGGGAGCGCCTGCCCACCTTTTTTACTAGTGGAATCCATTAAAACGGCCATCAGTATCATATGAGGCATGCAAACCCTAAATCTGCATTGCACAAACTCAACATGCCTGAGCACCCTTGCAAAAAGAATCATGAACAGGCCACTCATGCATAGTGAATGCCAGACTTTGAGTCTCTTTTAACCCGTAAACGTCTGAAAGTGCCTTTGTGGCCAGTAGAATACGGTGTATTTTTCTAGTATTTGGAATGAATCCAGACCTTTTATAGGTTTGAGTTCAACACAAAAGCTGAAATTTACATCAATGCGGTTTTAGTGAGCTATTGAGATCTCAATTTAAAGCTTCTTGATGGTAGCAAATGCCAATTATACAGCCACGTATCTACTATCCCCATGGGACGTTTAGGGGTTAAACCCAAAAGGACCGAGGATTCATCATTTTAAAATGAAAAAGTCAATCGGTCCATCATATTGTGAAAAACATAATTCAAATGGGACCAAATTTTATATCGCTGGAATCAGTGAAGAATATTGTATATGTTGATAAAAAAAAGTAAATAAATTTGAACAAAAGGAACTTCACATGAGACCTACTCAAAACTTCAACAAAAACGTGAGGCTCAATTTGGGCTTCTTGGTCCTTTAGGGGTTGATTGGTTTTTCATCTACAGTGAGTTCTCACAACTACTCAAGAATCTTCACAAAGAAACAACCATGTAAGTGTTTATAAATGAATATTACGAATGGTATTGAGATTGTTTCATTTGATCGTTCACACAGAAACAACTGTGTCAGTGTACATAAATGTTTTGGCCACGGCATGTGGAGAATTATTGTTTCTAACCTGCAGTGAAGAAGTTGCGGTAGATGGCAGCGTCTAAACCAGCAATCACTAGTAGCAAACTTGTCTTTTTTCATTTCCCACTTCGTGGGAACAGTGAATAGTGGTTGAATATTATGATTATATTTCTGTTTTCTTGTGACCAAAACCACTCACCGACATAGACAAGACTCATGTGCTTGGCGTGGTTTCATTCCTTTTTCATTTATAGTAAGTGAAAAACGACACATTTCCTACTAGTGCATGCGGACAAGCTCCACCTCAGAAGTCACGATGGCCTCCTTCACCCACGCAAAGGGATGTTTACTTGGATGTTTATCAAGGTGGAGGCCGAGCTGCGCGAGGGAAAGTAGACGTTGTAGTTGCTGTTCCATTTCGACAAATGAAGATGGCAATGACCAGGCCACAGAAGATGGTGAACGACTTCAACAACGACGCCACGAATGCCCCTGTCGCCGTCATGGCTCTTCAACTATCCAATTGCTGATTACTCACTCCATGGCGTTTCACAACCATCCCGGCCATATCGAAAACCGCTCCCGAATCAACGCACTAAAACAGTAAAAATTATAAATATTGATTAGCAAGGGTAGCATGAGAATTGTTCTAGCAATAAATAAGGTCGAGGCACCTAAAACCGATCACTTAAGCTATCTACACTATTTTTGGACCAGCCATTAATAGGGTGATATTTTTCCTGGGTTGGAAGTTAGTTTTCGCGGAGAATGCAAATTTTTCCATGAATTATTTCCCAATATTGAAATTTGTACAATTTTTCAAAGTGAAAAGTACTTCAGAACCCATAACCGATCACATGCTCTAATGTACAAATGAGGTACATCTTCCCTTTCAAAATCTAGAAATTAGGCCTGATCCGTTATAGGTACCTGGTCGGCTTTAGGTGCCTCGACCTTATATACCACAGGGCACCATGACACATTCACCAGGTAGTAAATGCTACAAAAATGGTGGTGAATTTGTGGTGAATACTTGCTAAATTGAGCAGTTTCTCAATTTAGCAAGTATTCACCACGAATTCACCACCATTTTTGTACCATTTACTGGGCAGTGAATCAGTCAAGGTTCCCTGTGTACTTTGTGATCTCCTCCAGCGGTTGCAAATTAGGTTGCCTGTCAACGGAGAAAATCTGAAGCCCCGCATGGTGCAACCATGTCAGCTTCTCCACGGCTAGAGCGACGAGGGCGACAAGCTCCAATCAGCGAAAGGCTCTTAGTCGTCCCTTCAAGTCCCCCAAACCCTAATTTTCCCACCCTCTGTCCTTGTGCCTATACCGAACTTGTGGCCCGGGTCTAGTGAAACGGATCCTAGTGCAAAAAGGATTATAGATAACACAATGGACCTTGAGGGGCAATGTCGATGGGGGTGGTCATTGGATAGCCTACGTCTTTAACCCCTAAAGGTCTGAACGTGCCTTTGCGGCCAGTAGAATACGTTGAATTTTGGTTGTATTTGGAATGAATCCACACCTTCAATGAGTTTGAGTTCAATAGAGAAGTTGAAATTTAGATCAGTGTGGTTCTAGTGAGCTACTAAGATCTTCATTTAGAGTATCTTGTTGGTAGCAAATCCTAATTATATGGCAGCGTATATACTATCCCTATGGGACGTTTAGGGGTTGAAGGACAAAGCCAACATAGATAGACATTGAGAATGAAGGTGTATCATTGGACTTCAACCACATTTATCAGATGCAAAGGCACGTATCTGCCTTGATACTAAATCTGTATCAAGGCAGCCAGGCCATACAGGTGTAACGTTAGATCGTTGTACTAGTGTTAAAACGATATACAAAGATCACAGTAGATGTAAAAAGAGAATCCCACTTTCTGATAGATAGATAGAAAATCCGGTCCTCTTTTGAGATAAACGGTGCATGTCTTAACCCCTAACCGCCCAACCATGTATATTTTGCATGATGTACGGATTTGAACTCTGATTTCTCATCAATCATGCACTTTTTGCAGTGTGAAATTTTTATTGAAACTTTTATGGGAAGTTAGCTTCGTGCATGTGTGATCCGATTAGAAAGGGGATGATTTGTGAAAATTTTATGCCTCATTTCATGTTGTAGTGTTCCACCCAAAATTTGGAAGATTTTAGTCTAAAAGGGCTCTTGAAAAAGTCAACTACTAAAAATAAGCAACCAAAATATCTCCAAAAATCACTACATTTAGAGTATTACGTTTCAACCCATCCCAAAAAATCTCATTATTAGATTGTCAATATCTTATTCGTAATCATATCACAAAAGAGCTCTAAATTTTAAGTTTGAAAATTTATACACAAATATTGGTGATAGCAATCGCAAATCTAACCGTATGAATAGAATTTAAAATGCATAATGTACAACTTTTATTCATTCATCAAGTTGAAATATCCCTCTTAATTGCATTTTATAATGCATCTTTGAAAAACTGCCAAATTTGAAAAGAGTGAGAACGTTTAGGGGTTTGAGGAAGTCACTTCGTGTGAATTTTGAGATACATGAGCAAACACAAGGTATTTAACTAGGGCTATAAAATAATTGGAATATTATACTATATATAATATATTTAGGGCATATTCATAGTGTACTCTAAGAATATTCATTAAATATTCTTCAATTGGTTTTAAAACATCCTATATTACTTCTCGTAGTTTATAAATTTTATCTCAAACGAATAAAAGACACCGTGTAATTGTTCTCTTATAGCTATCTGAATTATTGATGGTAACTTCCCCGAGTGTCTAATCGTTATGTCGATGACCATAGTGTCGAAGCCCACCTTTATTGTTTATCAAACTAAGCTTTGAGAGCATACAAGGCTCTATACAAGGAACAATGCGAACACATTCCATCTTAGGGGCAGTTTACACTATGGACCAAGAGCCATGACCAAGAAAATTAAATCATTTTCATGGTCATGGCTCTTGGTCAAGAGCCGTGACCATGAAAAATCAAAAATGCAATTTTAAATGACTTGGTCACTCTTTGTAGTGTAAAGTGGATTTAGACCGGGACAAGTTTAAGCTCATCATTCTCTCTTTTATCCTCCCCTTTTTCCTCCTTTCTCTTTAAATAATTGAACACTAGCCAATCAATGATTTTTGAGCCCCATGGTCTCCTAGATTATAGTTGAGTCGAGGCATTTGCTTCGACTCAACTATAATCAAGGAGACCATGAAAACATTATCCATTTGGGAAATTTTAGCATTTTTGGGGACCTCAAAGTTAGTGGTCATTCTCCTTTTTTCAAGGTAGTGTAAAGCCAAATGGGACCAAGAGCTCTTTTTGGGCCAATCACAGATTTTAGAATTCCATGGTCATGGCTCTTGGTCCATAGTGTAAACCGCCCCTTAGCAAACTAATTTGTATTGTATCAATTGGTCTTGCTTGCTTACCAATACTAGTACTTAACCCTTTAGTGCTCAAGGTAATGTAGTTGGGTTCAATAGATTTCAATGGGTTTTTCCACTATGATTGATACTACTAGAAATTGAATGAATTAAATTAGAAAGCAACCTTACATTTTATTCTCAGTTAGAGTGGAGACATTTTGCGAAAACTAGAGGATCATCCTAGGATGGGATTGGAAGATCATAATATGTTTTTGAACTACATAACGCACATTCAAAAATGAGATTTTGGAGGGTGTGTGACTTCAAAGTTAAATAGAATTTGGGTTGAATTTTCTAAAATGAAAATAAAGAGGTTCAACAATGACCTATGTCAACACTTCTCCATTGCAATATTTCATGTCAAAAATGGACTCACACATAGTTATTGTGAATTTTATGAGTGAAAGTGATTTATCTATGTACATTTTAGGACAAAAATCTGAAAAGAATTGGTACATGGATCAAGATCAAAATATATCATGGAATGCATACACTACTAGAACATGAACAAGAGAACATAATCCAAAAAAAAAGAAAAAAAAGAAGATATCAAACTTCTAAACATAAAAAATACTGCATAATACATGTGTAAGAATTTGTTGTATTTTCAATTATTTATGATATTTTCATGTTTTTTTCATAGATGTTTTGATAGTTGCACAACTCCAAATTGAAATTTTCTTTTTCTAAAAAATATGTGTATCATAAATCTCCAAATCTGAACTTCACAATTAAAAATCCAATTCTTTATGGTTTTTTTTTTTTTGAATTTTCCACACTGCAATGACCATAATTTAGTTTGCTGAGCACTAAAGGATAAATGAGCTGGAGAGTTACGAACCAATAACTTTGTCTAATCATCTTACGTTTATTGTTCTCACCTTATCCATTCTACAATATACTCTATGTACTTAGTTCTTTGCCACTGTGATAGTACACCAATCTATTACTACCATGTTTTCAATTCCATGGACATATACCAACATTGGACATTTTCGGTTTAGAATGTATACAACTAAAACATGAAAGCAAAATTGGAATCATTTTGGTGATAGGTTGGTGCACCCAATTTTTTTTGGGCAAATTTATACCAAAATATTATTTGATTTGGAGAGTAACTACATTCACACTAGAAGAAATGGCCAAAAAGGTGAATGAAATTGCCAAAGTCCTCTCAATTTTTTCTAAAATAGCCAATATTTGAATGAAAGTGCCTTATAATAAATAATTATGTGGATGATTCTATCCATTTTTTTCCCTACATGGGTGAGTGTTTGGTCGGTTATACAATTTTAAAACCGCGGTTACAGATAATTAAAAAATAGATATTTTTCTTAATAATTTTATTTTTATTTTTCTACATTTCTTTTAGTTTAATCTGTGTGTTATTGATATCACTACACTAAATAGGTAGAATCCAAAAGAGTGTTGAATTGTAGGACGTCTCTTACCCCTAATGGTCTTCACCCCTTTCTAGATTTGCAGAATTGCAAAGATGCATTATAAAATGCAACTAAAAGGGATATTTTGAACTTGATGTATGAATAAAAGTTGTACATCATAAATTTTGAATTTTACCCATATGGTTAAATCTATAATTGCAATGACCAATATTTTGTATAAACTTGAAACTTGAAGCTTGAAATTCAATTTTTTTTTGTAAATGGATTACGAATAAGATATTGACAATCTATGAATGAAACTTGTTGAGATGAGGTGAAATGGAATACTCTAAATATAGTGTTTTTAAGAGATTTTTTGGTTGTTTAATTTTATGAGCTAATTTTCCCAATAACCTTTTTGAACCAAGATCTTAGAAAATTTTGGTGAATCACTCCCAACATGAAATGAAGCATATCAGGAAAACTCACAAATCATCCCCTTTTCTTAAAATTCGCACATGCATGGAGCTATCTTGCCATAGAATTATGTAATATTTTTTCGGATTGCAAAATACAAAGCTTCCGTTTGTAGATCGTGCAAAATATGCATAGATGGACATTAGGGGTTAATAGTGAAATTTGGACAATGATATTATCTATTTATCTATACAAGGTTCTCCAGGTTAATCATGGCCCATTAGTTTTTAACACAAAAAATTACGCGTTTTAGCGTAACTTCAAATATATACACTTATCAATTACTCCATTTGTCCTAATATAAAGAGCACCTCCTTAAATGTAGCACAATGTTTTCAACATTATGCTGAAATTTATGAGGTGCACATTGTATCGACATAGAGAGTACATTTACTCAGTTTATAAACGTTGACATGAATTAAACCTAGGGTGCAATGGTAATCACCAAAGATGGCATCACACGATAGAGCTCCACATAGACTTGTATTAAAAAAGAAAAGAAGCGAGAACTCATCAATTGTGAAAAAAACGATGTCATTTTAGGGTTTCACTTTTTATATGGAGACCTTGAGTTTAATAACACTACACTAAATAGGTAGATTAGTGTTAAATAATTATAAGATTTGAAAATATTATAGATTTTTACTCTCGATAAAAAAAATACCAAAGACATTGATTCCAATACTATTGAAAGATCCCCATCTTGACCAATATAGAGGGTAAAAAAATTGGTCAACACTAAAAACTTACAACATGTTTATGTAAATTAGTGTATCTAATACTAATCTACCTATTTAGTGTACACTGAATAGTATATTTAGTGTGAGGCACTGTAATTGCGAACATCACTCTAAATATCAAAAAACCTACTTTTGTAAGAACACTAAATGTGAATTCTCACACTATTTATGAAGAATAGTAACGTTTTGACATTGTGATCTTTTGAGATATGGATATTTAGTGTGAGTAAGGAATGAAACTTGAGATGAAAGTTTAGATGGAAAAATTGAAATTTTAGAAATGGAATGAATCAAATTGGATAACAACGACGAGGGCGAATCCAAGAACGAGCGAGGTCAGCGACAGCCAGACAAACTGCAGCAACGACGAGACCCATCGAGATGTGAGAGTGGAGATTCGAGAAGTGCGGCGGCGGCTATCGTGACAACAATCCTCACAGTAAACCCTCACCTGTAATCCTCCCAGACCCTCACAACAATCCTCCCAAACCCTACACTCAACACAAATTCAGCAAAGGCAGCATCCGTATAGACGATTCCATCAGGAATTTCAGACCCCACTGATTATGCACTGATTCAGTGCGATTTCCGATATTTCAAGGGTTCGTACGATTTTCGCACTGATTCCGCATCGTTGTGTCATTCATCGCAACTACACTGATATGACACGATGTTCGTACAAACGGATATAGTACTGATTTGACACGATTGATACATCCATTGAAAACGTATGAATTCAGCACTCTTTATAGTCGTCAAATGTCGTGTTTTAATCGTCTTTAAAACTACACTGATTCAGTGCGTTTTTCGTGCGACATCATCTTTTCCATATCTAGATTTTATTTTCTTTTTATATCTAAATTTGATCAAAATAGTATTATTAAAAAATATAAAATAAAATAAAATAATAGAAAATAATTACTTTCCTCGCTACCCACTTCAACTACACGGAAATTGCCCACACATGCGGTGGGGCCCACCATAGCTTCCCACTATCGCCGACAGTGGGATTTGAACTCTTAACCTCCCGATTGCCAATCAAGTTCCAAACCACCGAACCACCTCAAACTCTTCATGCATAGAATGGAACTCTTTTGGTAATTATCGAACTTTTTTTTTCAGCGGACTTTGAATGTTTTTAACTATGTGAAAAAAACTTTTTTTCCAAATTTTTTTTTGCACTAGATTATGCAGGACGTTTTCTATATCTAGGATTTTTTTCATAATTTTTTGAATTTTTTAATTTTTTGCCAAAATCGTGATGGCAGATCAGGGCTGTGAGCTGTTTTTTTTTTTCAGCAGACTTTGAATGTTTTTAACTATGTGAAAAAAACTTTTTTTCCAAATTTTTTTTTGCACTAGATTATGCAGGACGTTTTCTATATCTACGATTTTTTTCATAATATTTTGAATTTATTTATTTTTTGCCAAAATCGTGGTGGTTGTGAGCTATTTTTTTTTGCTCCAATGATGAAAAGTACAATGATAACCAATAATACCAAATTTGAATTCTAAAAATATAAAATGTTATTTCTTTGAAATTTTAATGTGTATTGCTTCTAAACTCTATAAATGTAGATCTAAAAATGTTTTGGGAAATTAAACCGGAAGTATAATTTAAAGAAGATTCTTAGAATATTCCAACATATTCCAAACTATTCCAAAATAATATAAAATATTTTGAAAGATTCCAAAAAATTCCAAAAAATTCCAAAAAATATATTAAAATATTGTACACGGATGTCGTACGAAAATAATTTGCATTATAATAGATACTGAAATCGCACGAATATAATAAATGGCATTAATATGATACGTATACGATATTGAATTCGCATTAACTAAAACCGCACGTTATCCGTGTCTTATCAGCCATGTGATGTAAATACACGATTAACGCACGGATTCCGTCAAGCACGACTTTCGTGCGGAAACAACACTTTTTTGATAATCATTGAAAAGACACTGCATCGACACTCTAGTAATGCATGTCACTTCCGTACCATAACGACACTTCTAAATGCACGTATGATGTGCGGAATCAGTGCTTAACGATAAACGCACTGAATCAGTGCAGAATCAGTGGGGTCGGAAATTCTTGATGTCGGCAATGAGCAGCAACACGATCAGGCAACCAAACACGACCAACACGGTAACACCAGCGACGACCAGGCGGCGAATTGGCAACTCAATACAAACGACCATGCAACGGCTATTCAACAACAATTCAACGACCAGTCGGCCGTTGTATCGACGGCAGCTGTGAGAGACGGTTTAGGAGCAATTCGAAGGTGATACAAAGCGACTAGAAGGTGATACGTGCAATTGGCGGCTAGGGCGAAAGGCAGTTGTGAAGAGATTCAAGTGCAAATGGCAGCTGTGAAGAGAGGTGGCGACGCATGCAGCCCCCAACACTAATTACCCACAAATTGACAATTAGTGTTAGACAAGTAGTAGGGGTAAGCACAGGATTCATCACCTCACACTAAATATACTATTTAGTGTAGTGAAACTTCACTTTAATTTAGAAAAAATAATAATTTAGAAAATCTAGCTTTACCAACTGCAGGAAAAACAGGAAAAATTGTCTGCCTTGATGACCACAAAGCGATACACATGGCACAAATCAGATGGATTACCTTAATTTAACAAAGGCTCTACAAAAGTCAAGGGCCAAGTCTGCAATTAATGACAGTGCACTTGCCAAGCATTGATTGTAAAAACAAACATTCAGGTGGTTTGATCATCGCATCAACTACACTGGAAAGTTAATCATCTAATCATGAGCACGGCAACTTGTCACCATGAGAGCATGCCCAGCAACAGAGAAAAGTACCAGTCAAATGCCAATTTAACGTTTTAGGGCCTAGCTGACCACACTATGGTCACTACAACGTCCGAAATGCAAATAGCAGAGAATCGGTGAAGAATTGGAACTTCAGTTTTGAAGTTTATTTTATGCCATATAAGGTTGGATAACCTATTACCACCAACTTAAGCAATCTGGCCTATTTTTGGCAATGCTAAATTCCCAAAAAAATATGACTGCATTCGAAATAGGTTTTGATGAGGATTGCAAAAATTTGCAACATCTAATTCGCATTTGTCAATTTTATAAAAAATTCCAAATTGGAAAGTAACCTTTTACCCATACATCACATACCAATTTCCTAAGTTCACACTTTGTTGTTCCTAGATCCGCTCATGAGCTAACCCAAAACCACCAGCTATTTCTTCGCAATTCTTGGCATGCCATTGGTCTACTTGAATAGTGAAATTGGTGGTTTTGGGTCTCAATTGTGGTGGCTCCAAGAAAGTTGTACATGTCATAATTGGGGGAGGTGGTGGTAATAGGTTATCCAACCCTACATTACACACCTTCCAGATAAAGAAATTTTCAATTTGGAATTGTTCAACTATCAAAATATCTATCAACAATATGCAAAAATACTGCAAATACTTGAAAATACAACATATACTTACAAATACAACACATGTATTATGCAATATTTCTTGTGTTTGGAAGTTTGTTATCTTGTTTTATCTTCTTGGATTGTGTTCTCTTCTTCATCTTCCATCAGTGTGTGTAATCCGATCTTGACTAATGTACCCACTCTTGTCAATTTTCAACATATAAAATTTTGTCCTAAACCGTATATGGATAAGTCACTTTCACTTATAAAATTCACAATAATTATGTGTGAGTCTATTCTTGATATGAAAGATTGCAATGGAGAGGTGTTGACATAGGGCATAGGTGAACTTCTTTACTTTCGTTTTTGAAAATTTAATCCAAATTCTATTTAACTTTGAAGTCACACACACCCAAAACCTCATTTTTAAACGTGCATTATACATTTCAAATACATATTATAATCTTCCAATTCCACCATTGGATGATTCTCAAATTTTAATAATATGTGTGCTCTTCAGTTGACAATAGAATTGTACGGTTACTTTTTAATTTAATTCATTCTATTTCTTGTAGACTCAATCACAATGGAGAAATTCACTAAAATCCAGTGCTCCCAGCTACAGGACCTTGGGCACTAAAGGGTTAATAGAGATTTGGGGTAAACATGACCCCAATAGCAATAGAAAAGCATCCGTCAAACACTAAGATAGCTTGGAGGTGGCTTTTATTTCAATTGAGAGCAAGCCCAACAGTTCGTCAGTGTGCACCAAGTCCATATCACAAATGGTTTGAGAGAATTAGGAACTTCCCTAGCAACAAACAGTAAGCATGTTTAGAATAGATGTCATCAATCGATTTTAAACTATTACTTTTGTCACAACTTGGGACAATCAAAATGATGGAGAATAAGTTTACTAAAGTTAACTTCATAAAGCATGGTCTTGTCACATAGTAGAACAAAGTGCTTGATGTGGAAACCACCTCCGCTATGTGGACAATATTTGGTGTAGAAACATCAAACTCCAAGCTATATGAGGCACTTTATTAATCACAAATAGAGTTGATGAGTGAAAAGAGGGTTGATGAGCATGTTCTAAACGTACGAGGGTGTTTTGGAATTGACAATTTGAGAAAAATCATCATAAAGAACTCTTTAGAAGAATATTTTGGAATTGATACACAAATGAAAGTTCTAGATTTTGAATTTTAGATTCAATCCATACGGTTCGATTCACTAATACTATGACCAATATTTCATTATAAAATTTGAAAGTTCAATTTAAAATTTCCTTCTAAATTTGATTACAAATAAAATTTTAATATTTTTTAAGTACAATTTGTTGGAATGAATTTGAAATGAGATACTCCTAAATGTGGTGATTCTTTTGAAATTTTTATGTTCCTTAAATCTATGACCTCATTTTTGCAAAGCAACTTTTGAACTATAGTCAATGCAATTCTGACTTGGTCAACGACTTGATATACTTCTACATCTGCAATTTCAGGAAAAATATGTAATCAAGTATGACTAGATCCAACCGTTAGATAGGACAACAACTTGGTGAAGAATTCCCAAAAAATTGGATGACTTTCATCCAAACATTGATGAGAACATGAGAAGGATTTAAATCTGTTAGTCGTTCACTTTGTAGACGCTGTAACGTTGAAGGGTTAACCCTTAACCCCTAAGCTCCCAAGAGATCATTTTTTGGTCGTTGCCCAGTTTTATTGGGCTGCCCAAAACCGAAAAATTAGTTTTTGAAAAAAAAATACTACATCAAGTTTACTGTTCAACCCAGTTTGAATTATGTCAATCCGAGTTAAACTCCACCCGAGAGAATTTTTCAATGTACATCACATTAACATTGTCTTAATGTTACAAAATTTTCTATTTGGAGAAAGTAATGACGTTCCCTCCATCATTTCTTTTTCTTTTTTGAATTTTATAATAGATAAACCAAATTTAACCAATCACGCTAAATTTTAAACTCTAAAAGTGAAAATTAGAATTTATACAAATTTTCAAAGGTTAATGCTTTTAAATTCATTAGATAATTATCTAAAGTTATTTTTGGAAGTTTGACTGTACAAATAATTTGTAGAGATTTTGCCCTACATTTTGTTTATTTGAACCAAACTTCATCAAACATATGGAAGGCACATATTATAACACATCTATTTTTTGTCCAATACCCCTCGGGCTTTTAGGGGTAAAGCGCGCACACTACTTTTACCCAGTCAAACCTCTTCAATTTCTCACATTTTAAAATGCAATAACTTTTTTGGTATTTTTCTCTTATAATTTAATGTTAAACCAATTTACACTGATTTTTCATAATTAATTTAATAAAAGTGAGTTTTAAAATATTTTTCAAAGCTTTTCTCTTGTAATAGTCATATTAATTACACAAATGCCTCAAATAGTATGAATTTTTTAGGAAAATTGTAAATAAGAGTGATGAACAACAAGGTGTAGGTGGAATGCTTCTCAAGCTTACATAAAAAGAAATTTGCTTGAAAAACGTTTTTTGCAGTGTATGTTGGAATTTTTGGGTTTTGAGCTTTGAAGTGCTATAAAATACACAATTTCAACAATTTTGAAGAACTGTAAATTGGATTAGAAAGTAGAAGACAACTTCCACACTTTCTTAGTTGGGACAATTTCATTTGTAATTAGGAACAAGGTGAAATTTTAGCATTTGACTTAAAAAAGGATCGAACATGGCCCACGAGGCTCATTGCGTGCTTAAGGGTTAATCCCCAAATGTCCTCACTCTATCTAGATTGAGCAGTTCTGCAAAGATGCATTATAAAATGCAACTAAGAGGGATTTTTGAACTCGGTGTATGAACAAAAAATGCACATGATCAATTATTAGATTCTATCCACACTATTAGATTTATAATTGCTATCACCAATATTTGTATAAATTTTGAAACTCAAAATTCAAAATTCATTTGCAATTAATTACAAATAAGATATTGAAAATTTGTGGATGGTTTTTTTGGGATGGGTTGAAATGCAATACTGTAAGTGTAGTGATTTTTGGAGATTTTTGGGTTGCTTAACCCCTAACTGCCTAAGCAGGCGTTTTTGGCCTGATGTACAGATTTCATCCGTATTTTCTCATCCGTCATGCACTTTTTGTGGTGTGATTTTTTTACTGAATTTTTTATGGGAAGTTAACTTCATGTATGTGTGATCCGATCGAAAAGGAAATAATTTTTGAAAAAATTATGCCTCATTTTGTGTTGTAGTGTTTCACCGAAAATCTTGAAGATTTTGGTCTAAAAGTGTTCATGAAAAAAAAACTATTAAAATCAAGCATCCAAAAAATCTCCAAAAATCACTACACCTAAAGTACTACATTATAACCCATCACAACAAATTTCATCCACATATTGTCAATATCTTATTCGTAATTGAATTACAAAGTAATTTTTTATTTTATGTTTCAAAATTTATAAAAAAAGATTAGTGATAGTAGTCATAGATCTAACTGTATAGATAGAATCTAAAATTTAAAATGTATAACTTTTATTCATACATCAAGTTCTAAATATTCATATTAATTGCAATTTATAATGCATCTTTGCAAAACTGCCTAAACTGGACATAGGTGAGGACGTTTAGGGGTTAATTTTATGAGTTTAGCGGTTTTAGACTGAGATTTTGAAAAACAATTGGTGAAACAATGTGGCATGAAATGTGGCATAAAATTTTCACTAACCATCGCCTTTCTAATCGGATCACACATGATTAAAACTAACTCTGCATAAAAAATTCAATACAAAATTCACACTTCAAAAAATGCTTGATGGATTAAAATGCCATGTTTCAATATGTTCATTGTTCATTTTTAGGGTAGTTGGACATTTAGGAGTTACTCCTTAAACGTCAGGCCCATGACCACGGAATCAAGCTGTACCTTTCACACTTGATTTTGCCACTGTAAATAAGATGAAAATTCAAGTTTATAATTTTTAGTTGATGAAGTCATATGTCTACTACAAACTATGATTTTTTCACAAGTTTCGTGAAAATTTGATATTACTATGATTTTTTGAATCCATTGTAAAGAAAGTTCATATCTATTCCAAAATGTACCCAAAATTTCCAATTTTTTACTAAAGGTGTAAATTATAATGAAGAGCATTACAAGAAATGAAAATTATCCTTGTTTCTAATTTTAGATATTTTTCTTACACCATGGTAATACATGTCAAACTTGTAACTCCAACAAAACACGCAATTTGCACAGTTTTCCAAAAGTTCAAAGTAGAGTAGAAAACGGACTTGGTAAGCTTCATTTTGTTAGTTATACTCAAATACAATAGAACTCATTTTCATGGTTTAAGTAGAAAAAATTGAAAATTTTCAAAATACACTACACGGTGAATCGTTTGTACAACTCTTTCTGTAGTTTGGACCCCATATAAAATCCAAAAATAGCTAGAATGATCTAAATTCAACTTGAAGAAGTGGCATGACCACCAAAATTCCTTCACTAAAAGAATTGGATGAAAATGTAAAAGTTGGAATTGAATAGTGAATTATATTTATAAACCAGTTTTGGGGCTCCTAGGCAATTAGGGGTTAATCCAATTCTCTAAATTGGTCAAATTTTGAAGTGGAAATCAGTTCCATTGAAGCATATCTCTCAATGCTTCAAGATGTAAGTGGCTGGCATACATGGTTGCGGATTTCTTAGGACCCCGATGGTCTTGAATGAATGGGGACAAAAGTGCCCCCTATTTTTGTCCGGTTGAAGCCCCACCTTAAAAAAGAACCCCCTTCTCCAATGGTTTTTTTATTCCCAAGTAGGTCCCCATGGAAAATTGAAGCCTTCAGCCCCAAATTAACAAAAAAAATTGCCAAAGAAAACACCAAAGGTGCCCAAAATGGAAATTTCAAAAAAAGGAGGAGTGAATGAATAGTGCCCGCATTCAAGACACCGGGGATTTAGAGATGGGGCATGGTTGCTTTGTTTTTCTTTTTTTCTTTATTTTTTTCGTTTTTTTTCCTTCTTCTGTATGATTACAGAGTCCAAATGTAATACTGAGACATTGGAAAAAAACACGTCGAGGAGAGCGAACAAATTGTGACAGGAAATGGCATTATTCTATCATTCAACAGCCAATTGACTAGTCGTCGTAATGCAAGGCTGAACTGACCGACTCTGTCTGTTTCCATTGCTCGAGTGCACAGAGCTTTTGATGGTGTCACATGCATTCCCTGCCACTGTCATTCCGACGCTCTGTCAAGCATGTAAGTGGGTATGCAAATCCAAGGGGCCGAATTCGCTCACTATGTACATGCCGCATAGATAGTAGAACTAGACTTTCACGTGGGTTGAAAACGGGCTTCTGATCCACTCTCGGTTACCGGTAAGTTGTGCAACTTGCAGGCCAGCTAAACCCTGCAAGTGATCAAGGCACTGGCTCTGCAAAATGATCTTTTGTTGCAGAACTCTGGGGTCTCTTGTGGTCATCGTGAAGAGCGAAGCTCACCATTGAAAAAACGTGTGATGTCAAACAACTCGGATTTTTCTGCAATTTTTCATTTTTCGCACATCGGAGCACTTTCATTTAGATTTCAGATAAAGTCATCATCATTAACCCCTAAAGGACCGAGAAGCCCATATTGGACTTTGTGTTTTTTGTATTAGTTTTGACTAGGTCCTATGTGAACTTCTATCTATTCAAATTTGATATTGTTTGACCAACACATACAATGTTCTTCACTAATCCTGGTGATATAAAATTTGGTCTTGTCTAAATTGAATTTTCCACAATATGATCAATTGAATTTGATATTTAAGACCCATGAATCCTTGGTCATGTAGGGGTTTATTGAGGGATTGCTCAAATGGACGAAAACATGTTGACATGGATGAATATGTAGGCAAGAAAGGATGAGTTTTGGTCCTCGTTCTAAAAATAATTTCACCCTCTGGTTATATTTTGCCAGCTATAAAAAGCTGCACAACAGTTATCCACTGACAGACATCCGTTGTATATTTAGGAATATTCTGTACTTGTACTGTGAGGAGGGCAGTCTGCCTTTGGCCTCTGTCTCAGTAGAATAGTTGAACAACTCATTTGGATTGATACCCGTCCTTGACCATAAAAAAGGACTGTCTGGGTTTGGTACCTTCAGTTGGTCTTGTTAGAAAGTCACCTGTGACCAAGGTGGACGAATTGATCAGTACCTCGCATTTGACAATACCCTCCTACCCACGTTAAAAGCAGACCTGGCTTATTCAGGCTGTTTCCTCGACCCGCTTAAGGCGGGCTTCCATGTAAGATCGGTTCCGGTGGAATCATGAAAACGACAAGGATTGAGGTCTCAAACTTCAAAGGAAGAGGGTGAGTGGAGAAGCAAGACATTGAGTTTCATTGCTTATCGGTGGCACCTTTCATTGGCTCCTTTCTTTGTTGCCTCTAAGTTTAGGTGCATGGTAAGTATATTTGAGTGTACAGATTGGTAGGGCCCTCTCTACCGGTGCACATAGAAGTGCTTTGCAGATTTCGGTGGTGGTGAAGTCACTGTTTACTGCCGGACCGATCCAAACATGGAAGGAGGCCCTTAGATGGAAAAAAAACACCGCACAGCTTGGCTACTGATTCTGCAAGGACAATGCACAAGGAGGACCAATTTTGCATGGAAGCGGCTTTTTTTTTTTCTCGATTTTTTTAATGCTTGAGAGTGGTCATACAACAACGCAGTATGTCACCAGCGCGGTTACAGGTCTGACCCTGTTGGGCTCGACTCGCAGCTGCATGCGTGGCAAAACTCGTTGTTGTGAGCCTACTCCAGTATATAGCATGTTCAACACATGCCTCTTGAGTAATTTGATGTTTTGAAGATTTCATTTTGGCGGATATTTGCCAATTTACCTTACCCATGTATCAGATCATAGTATTATAGAGCAATGGGAGCCAACACCCTTTTGCAATGGGATCAAATAGATAGATAGATAGAAAGAAAGAAACTCCGGTCTTCTTATGGGGCCGGCGCGAATAAAGTATCTGTTTGTAATGACAATAACCCAATGTTCACCGAACAGAGGGCCAATTGGAACACTACTACTCGCCCTTAGCAATGGAACCACAATTTAGTTACGATTAGAAACTAAGTTTACATGGTAATGACACAATAGTCTCAAAATTCATGGAATTCAAATGGCATTCCTTTGTTAGTTATAAAAGTGGAGCTATACAAAAATTCTTTTTTGATCCAATTTTCAAAAGGGTGCTTCATTGCACTGCTCTATTATGTTGTGGTTCAACACGTGCCTCTTGAATAATTTGATGTTTTGAAACATTTTGGCAAATATTTGACAATATTCTATCCACATTGCAAGTTCAACACATGCATGTTAAATAATTTGATGTTTAGAAAGATTTCATTTTGGTAAATGTCATATATTGTGAATTCATTTCAAGATTCTTTTTGCACCTTACAAATTATTGCTATTGTTGTTTGTTTTTCCTCCAAATAGAATCCATAAAAAAATTCATTTTTTATTCTTAGAATTATTTTGTGCCAACCCATGGTCTGGAATACAAATCTTTGGGACATGCCTCTAGTAAGATGATTTATTTTAAAATTTTCTAAGCATTTATAAAAAAAAATGGGCAAAATTAACTGTATTTATCATCGCAACTTCGACCTCGAGTTTGTTTCTTATGATTTTTCAAAGTAAGAGGGGTCTTAACCCCTAAAGGAAAAAAAGACATATTGTGTCCCTTCTTTGTTCATACCTTAGTTTTCACTTTGGAAAAAATCTTTTTTTTATTTGAAATGACTTAATAAAGTCATGTAATCAAGCCTAGTTTTTATTTCATTTTACGGTTCATCAAAATTTTAATTATTGAGTCATTTATAGAAATTACCAAATCAATAGGTCAAACAAGAGCCGATTTGTTCTTCAACATAGTTTTCCTATCAAATTTTTCAAATTAAAAACTTCATGTAAATTTTAAATACACCACAATATTTTTAATTACAATTTACAACCAACATAAAAATTACATAAATTTATTTATTTATTTTATGATATATATATATATTTATTTATATATATTTATATTTATATCTCCAAATTCAAGACAATAAATTGAGCTACACATTGAAGTTTAGCTACATTGGAAGGGGATGGTAGTTTAGGGGTTAAAAAATGACATAAACACAAACAAATGTACCATCCAAACACAAAATGACAAAACCCACATATACAATGACACCGGTAAATATATAACCACCATTCCAACTATAAGAATCAAATGGTTATGGCAACAATATAACAAAAATAAATACAACACATACAGACTAGTACCCCCTACACAAACATTTGAAACATAAGTAGTTTGGTTATAGCAAAGATATGAACACAAAAATCACAAAATAAATGCAACAAAAACACCACACCGTACCATACCAACTAGTATATTGGACCTACTCATAACAACATTTAATATAACACACTCCTACTTCTCCTCACCAATAACATGTCCCATGAAAATCACACAATTTTACTCAACTTTCGCCAGAGACAAGATATTTCGCTCATTAGGTACAGCCTTCCAGTACAAAAGGAAAGGCATTGGGTATGCCCACCCAAACAATGCCGAAATAGCACAACAAGCAATACACTGGGCACGACTAGCAACAAAACAAGACCTAGAAACTATCACCATCCCGATATTGCCAGACACCAATTGATACCAAAATCTCTCACCATATAATAGACCCTTACCGGACATACAAGTCATAACACACATTGCAGCAGATACCATCACATATGAAGAACCAACAATACCATTAGAACCCAACAAAACCCGTACTGAACCACTTGCAATACATATATGGTGTATTCACCATCAAAATAACAACATTGGCACAATTAACCAAATAAACACAATAAACACAATAATTGAAAACTTACAAATATCACAACACTACACACAAATAGCACCACCTACACCACCTAACACAAAAGTTAACAAAAGCATCAAATGGAACAAACTAATATACCCACCATACAACAACCCACAAAACATTGACATAATACCAATACCAAATTACGCAATAAATACTACGCCCAAACTTCTACCACAATATAGCTACTACACAGATGGATTTTTTGTACCACCAAAAGAGGGTAATGATGGTCACTGGAAAAAAGAAAAAGCAGGATATGGAATCTAAAACCCAACTAAACTAGAAGCACAAATATCAAAAAGACTACTTGGACTACAAACATGCTTCCGAGCGGAACTAATGGCCATACATGAAACACTCGTAATGCTCTCCACCAATTACATAAACGAACCGGCACACATCTTCGCATACTGTCTTAATTGCATACATGTAATAAACACACAAATAAAACATCCAACCCTACACAACAACCACGCCGATAAAACCATACTAAAAGAAATAGTGGAAATGCTAAAAATACGTAACCCACCACAATTTACAAAGTAAAACCACACGCTAAAATTAACGGAAATGAACAAGCAAATCAACTCGCAAAAGATGGTACGAAAAAAAGAGAATACCAATTTGCCGCAAAACCACACGAAGTTGCACATACCACACCTTACTACTTCCTAAAAGACATATAGCCCGGTCCTAACAAAAGACTTGACAAGGGACCAGTTAGATGCCTCGACGAATACATAAAGAAATATGACCGAGAAAATAATCTAGAAATATTAGCAGAAAACTTCCCCAACATCAACAAATGGACAATGAACTCCATCATAGACAACGAAATATCCAATGACTTTTGGAATAATCCAAAAACTACAGATTCGCAGAAAACAAGCATACTAAAATTTAGAACCGGCCAATACATGGAAAACGCCAGAAAACAACTAATCTTCGGAATACAAAGATTCCCCTCAAAAACATGTCCCATATGTAACACACAAGATGCAGACACATGGTTACATGTATTGTTACTATGCAAACAATACGATATACACGCCTTAAGAACCAAAAAACACAATAAAGCATTGGGGAACAAGAAACCTAATACTATCCTCAAACAAATCAAGATGTTACACTCTCATGAATGTGAGCACATTTAACAACCCACAAGAAAACACAGTCCTCCCATGGCTTTTACCATGCGCTTGTGGACAACAAAGATGTCAATGCAATGCCAGATTTAAACGAGATATACTATGCATTAAAGGCCTTCCATACCAAAGTACACTGCCACTAAATCTCGACGATAACCTAACAGTACAATTTATAGAATTCACATACACAAACGATAGATTCTCATCATAAAAATTGGCAAAAAAATTCTAAAATACCAACCATTAATTAACAATATCATACAACAAGGCTAGAAAGTAGATCCAATTATAGTTATCACAGCAGGAGCCAGAGGAACCACACACGCTCCCTTAATGAAGCAACTTGAAACAAAATTTAACATCTGTGAAACCACCATAAAACATACTTTTAAAACAACAAACACCATCGCTATTCAATATGTTGGATCAATCCTTTTACACAAAAGACGTATAGAAAATAATCAACCAATACCAACAGAATAATATCATAAAAAGAGGAGGGTAGTGGTGAAAACCATTGCTAGCCGCTCTTTCAAACACTAGCTTAACACAAACACTTGTCTCAAGGGATAGGTAGGGCTGGTTGGTTGGTACAACTTTCCTGCCATGATAACTCACTAGCAGTACCAAGTCATGTGTACTACACGACTGCTCAAACGAGTCCAATAAGAATCGAACCCGGACCACATAAATGTGATACAACACCCTTCACCAACCAACCAAAGAATTCATGACTTGGTGTTAATACAAAACTCAAAACATACCTTTATTCAAACTGGCACCCAACCATTAAACACTTTGTTACTATGTTTTGTTACTGTTACTATAGTGTCCATTCTGGAAAGGGGAGAGTAGTATTGTCCCAATGTCCCCTTGTCCGATGGGCACTGGGCCATTAACATTACGAACGGACACTTTATTCACGTCGGCCTTGAAATAGGGTTGGAGTTTCTACCTATCTTTAGGGGTTAAAGGAGCGTGTTGATAAGTAGGAATTCTTAATATACTAACATATATGCATAAACTATCCACTCTTTCCCTACTTGACTATATTCCAGGGTATATGCCGCTCTACCAACTGAAAAGAAACTGAGCAAAAATAGTGACAACGTATTTAAAAAAATTAAAGTTACTACTCTTCGGATAAAAATGCCTTATAATATGTATTTTTTATGGATGAGCATATATAACATTAAATGATGAGCATCCAAATTTCTATTGGTTCTTGTCCTAGTTGACTACTACTTGTATAATATGGATTTTTAAAATAAGATATTGTGAAATTTTCAATAATAATAAATTTGGTTTATTTCCAATTTCATTTTTAGTTGATAAAGTGAGATCTTAAAAATGACATTCCAAAATAATTAGAATCAAATAATGGAAATCATACCATCTCATAGTGCATATACTTCCAAATTTTTTACAATTGTGTTTAATAAAAAATTGTTAATTTGGGATTTTAACCCTTAACTGACCGAAAAACCATTTTATGGTTATTGCCCTTATTTATAGGCTGCCCAAGATTAAAAAAAATTATGAAAAAATTAGAAATATTTTCAAATCAACTCAACCTAATTTGAATTATGTCATTCTGACTTAAAGTCCACCGAGGAGAAATTTTCAAAGACAAAGACCTCAGTATTGTCGTAGTGTTATAAAATTTACTATTTGGAGGAACCTAATGATGTTCTCTTATTTGAGAAAATTTCTTTTTAAAATTTTAGAATTTGATGTCTAGTTTTAATCTATCATACCAAATTTCAAATTCTAAAATTAAAATTTGTAACTTTTGTGAATATTAAATAGTAAATGGTTTAATATTCATTAAATGAGCATCTAACATATTATTTGAAAGTTTGAGTGCACGGATAATTACTTAACATCATGCTTCTCCTTTTCTCTTTTGTACCAAACTTCATCAAAGTTGCAAAAGTTCCATTTTATAGCACATCTAGGTTTTGCCCTGATATCCTCTGTCATTTAGGGACTAAATGAGTTTTAAAATAAAACCTTGAAAAATGACTAAAAATACATATTAAATCCAATTGTACAAATGTGATCTATACATTGACATATACAGCTTTTATATGTACATCAACTCCATTTTTGTTATTCATCAAACATTTTATCACACATATTAGAAACTAGTGCATCATCTAGACCTCAAAAGGTTAATATACTTTTTTTTATCTTTTTATTTCTTCTTATATGGCTACGATTTCACAGTACGAGTCACTCTATGAAGGGAATTGGTTGCCTAGGGTAGCTTCATAATGTTCTTCATTCCTTGTTGGACCACACCCTTTACACTATAGCAACACTATAGTGAAACTACTAATAAAATAATTCAACTCTTCAACCATCTTTTTTTGGCGCAACTAAAGTTAGAGAAAAATCTATGTGATTCCTTTGATACCCTGATAGATGCTTGAGATTCAAAAGTGAACAGGAGGGGGACTGAAGAATGTTATGTGAGTTGTCTATTGAACTAAATATTGATGTCCCATTCACACCAAGCCCCTGCCGCACTTGCATCTGTGTTTCAAAACTGAAAGTAGGTAAAACCAAGAAACAAAAAAATTCAATGCCTTGTTTTTTCTTGCTGCAACTACTATCCAAACATTTTGCAATTGCATTACACTGCCGCAAGTAAAGCCATGCTCTTTTTTTACGCTGCGTTCATTTTTGTCATTCGTTAGAGTAATTTCTAATTGTGTATATTATATTTCTTCGTTGACAACATATTCCCTCAGCATGCATGCATCAATCTTATTTTAAATGCATGCATGCCGCAGCATTGGTGTATGTAAATGGGCCATCCCAGCCATCTGCTAATATGAAATTATAATATTAAACAGTGCAAATGCAGTAGACATAGAGTTGTTGACATTTCAGCATTTTCTGTGCAATCTTTTCAAGTGTATGATGTGTGAATACCCATCGTGGCAGGATAAGGAATCTTGATGTGATTTTGATTCATGCAGACGGACTGAGGTCTGTCATCCATCATGATATTGGCATCTTTGAATTTTCAGGGCGCGAAGGTTGAATTGTTGAAATGACCAGGACTAGGTGGAAGTGGATGAGGTTGAATTTGGGACTCAAAATTAAGCCTGCCACAAGCTTAAACATTCATTTCTTATCCCCGGACCCAACGATTGCACCTCTAAGTTGCATATTTTATAATAATAATTTACAAACCAACCAAAAGTTGGTTGAACAAAGTATTTGCCAATATTTTTCAAAATCCAAAACATTTGTTAGCATGCATTGCCATTGCTCTACAATAAATGATATGGAATATTCTTCATCCAACAATAGTTATATCAACAGCTCAGCAAACATGTGGAGGCTCAAGGTGATGAGCAGAGTGCATTAAAGAATGAGAATGGGAATGAAGGCTACTAATTGTTATGAGTTCTCTTTTTCAACATCCCAAGCAATTTTTAAAAAGTTTCTACAACAATATGCTTTTAAAACTTGATATTGTATTAGAATTGAAATTTAAATACATTCAATTCTCGAGAGATAAAGGCATCTACAATCATGTACTTCCAATTTATTTTCTTTAAAGAAATTTTAGGTGGTTGTAAAAGTGAACCCCTACTATATAAGATTTATGATTTTCTTAAATACATAGTTCATAAACAAATACAAAATTATAATTACTCTATTCAATCTATTTAGTGTTGCTTCTTGAATAAGTTAGTACTGCCTCTAAATTGATGAAATCGATGTGAGTCGTAGAATTTAGGGAATCCCAACTTTTGGAAGGACTGAATTTTTTGCCAATCCACTAGTACGTAACAACCCATCTTAAGTAATATAATGGTATCAATTTAATGTAGACTACACTAAATATAATGAAGAAATTAAGTTAGTTTCATCTTGAGTTTGTTAAGAAAAACATAACTTGTTTACTAAAAGTGTGTATGTGTGTGTGTCTATATATATATATTGGACAATGTACAAATTCAATGTACGTTTTCTCATCCGTCATGCACTTTTTGATGTGTGAATTCTTTACTCTAGGTTTTATGGAAATTTATTTTCATGTATGTGTGAACCGATTTGAAAGAAGATTTTTTGTGGAATTTTTACACCTCATTTCATGTTGTAACGTTTCATCAAAAAAATTTAAGACCTTAGTTCAAAATATATCAAAAGTGCTCTTGAAAAAATGAACTCATAATTTTAGTGATTGAAAAATCTATAAAAATCACTATGCTGAGAATATTACATTTCAATCTATCACAACAGATTTCATCCACAAATTACTCAACAAATTATCAATATCTTATTCGTAATCAAATTACAAAAGAGTTTGGGATTTTACATTTTAAATTTTATACATGAATATTGGTTATAGCAATCATAGGTCAACATCGCCATCTCTATAAGGTTCAGTTGCTATGAGGCATGGTACGCAAGAGTTGTGTCATCTCTCACTTTGTGCAGTCACTTGCCCCATAGGTGCTTCCTCTCCGAGAGCTACCCTTGTAGCAACAGATAGATAGATAGAAACACCAACCCAATAAATTGGGCCGGCGTGAATAAAGTGTCCGTTCGTAATGTCAATGACCCTATGCCCACGGGACAAAGGGACATTGGAACAATACTACTCTCCTCTTTCAAGGATGGACACTCTTGTAGCAACACTTTCTACTAATCCAACACATGCAAGCCATCTTAGTTGGAAGTGGAATGAATCAAAGTCATGCTCTAGTGCACAATGCACTGATATGAAAACCCTTAAATAGACGCTTCAAATGTAAAGAGCCGTGGTCATTTTGTCACGGCCCTACTACAATGTTTGAAAGATGCACTGATCGTTGGACATTAAAAATGGCCCCCACACTACATCTAGCCCTTGACAATGCCAACAACCGCCGCTTTGTTGTGGCCGTAGGAGACACTTTTACCTAGAGGCTACATTCAAAAATTCTTCAACCAATACACGTAACATTCAAATGCATGCAGTAGATGGTGTGGAATATTCCACATCCAATAGCACTTCATAAGTAGCAAAGTGGACAGGTGGAGGCTCAAAGTAAATGAGTAAAAGGCATGAAGGTAAGGCAGTGGGCATGAAGGCTATTGAATGTTATGCACGCCCGGTTGTAAAATTCCTCACACTGAAGTTACATTTCCTTGCTGAAAATTCCAAATCTCCGACTCTCCAAGCACCAGTGGAGTACGAGATTCAGCTATTGGCATGACGGAACTGAAAAGGAGGAGCCTGGAAAAGTACACATGTCGGTCTGTGAGGTAGCCTGTGAGGAACTGAAAGTATGGGAAGAGTCAAAGGCCCATTATGGGTGGTCAAGGCTTAGGTCAGAAATTGACTATTGCTGGACTGCACCGCTCATCCTATCCCCTTCTTTTCCTTTCCCCAAATATCATATCCGCATCTACTCCACATGAACAAATAATAATGTTCTGATTGTTCTCCTTTCCATCACAATTTACTGGGATTGTATGCCCAATCATCTGGGCGACCGCACTGGAATATTTTGTTATTTTGCCCATTCTGACAGTTGTATTTCACCTTGACAAAGTGATCCTTTTCATTGGCACATATTCCAAATGATAATAAGTTAGGCATCGTCAATATTGCTTCTCTAAAGACCACCGTGAATGTAGAGTTTGTAGGGATAAGGTAGACCAAAAATACACCCAAAACCAATGTGTAGATTGACCCATAACGGTTAACAACCAAACTCAATGCCACTTGTGTAGTGATTTATGTTCTTGCACAACGATTTTTTTTCGGGCATATAAATGCCAAAAAACATTGGAAATAGTTGGCATGCACCAAGTTTTAAGGAATAATTTGAAGAAAAAATGGATGAAGACACCAAATTGTTCCAATTTTGGAGAACAAATTGGATGCAATTGCTAGTTTTTAGTGAAAGTCATCCAAATATGTGGATGAAAAATATAGTCCTGTCTAAATATAGATTAATATGAAAATATTTGGCTACACTGTTTTATTTTATGTTGTCACTTTAACACTTCTCCAAAATTCAAAAAGAAATCTTTGTTCTTGCACTATTACCTAAGGTAGAGGGCTCCAAAACCAACATGGTTCTAATTCCAAGAGAATCTAGACCATCCATTTATTTTAGAACACAAATCTAGACACATCATAGAGCTTTTATGGAATGTTGACCAAAATGATAAGCCCTCTATGGTTTACCTAGATTTAGACCTAGTAGGGTGTCAAAATCTACTTATTATAAAAGATTGGGCTAGGGACTCTTCATGAAAAGGGTTGCTATTAGATATGGTTACTTTATTCGCCTTCTACCCCACGTAGGCTTGAAAGCTTAAGTTATTGGTAATGGGTGTTTCTACCTTAATTCAAATATCTAAAAGTATCACTATCATGTCTCTTGAACATACTCGCTGCGTGCAAGTGGTGCGGCTCCAACCCTACTTGTGCCACACTGCAAACAAGACAAAAGTAGCATGAGCACGGTGAACTTATCATGGACAAGAACGTCTCTTCAAGTAGTCTCGACTCCACAATTATATCCAAATCTCTTACATTTGAAATAAATATAAAATCTTGATAATGTGAAAATTTTAATTTTATATCACTTCATTACTTATATCATTTTTTAACAGTCACCTTCAAACAATGGATTAATTTTTTTAATAAAAATTATACTACAAATGAATTCTAAAAATATATTTTATATGATAAAAGGCACCATGTTGCTTATCTCTGCACATTTCAGTAGGCAACATTGATTGGGTACTTGAATTCCAAGATATTAAGAGGTGACATGTTGTCATTGACTGCCCCATGATTTGGGCCCAGGTTGAAATTAGAGTATCTGAGTGTATCATACTCTTGTCTTTTTTTCTGAAAGTGTGAACAAATTAAATTTTGGTACTTCAAATCCTCAATTTTGTGTAGTTTTCACCTTACTTCAACAATTGGCCCCAACATAAGGTACGTGCTTCAGAAGCAATCGAACAAAGTTTTTATTACAAAACCAAAATGATATTTTTGCAAGTCTTATTTGGACAAATGTTTAAATAAAGTAAGAAGTTTCAAAGTGTTGAACAAAGGTGTACTTGTTATAAATATATTTAGGTTTTTTTGTTTACTTGGTGTGCATCTTCATAATAAAGATCTTTATCCTAGGCAAGTATTTTAAGAGGAATGATTTCAAGTGCGGATACTTTATGCACTTACGGTTCATATAATATTTTTGAAGTTGGCTTTATGTACATTGGTGCATCTTGGAGAGGCAATTGACCTAAAAAATGGACTCACTTTTGGCTTAGATCTTCTCTGCACTAAATGTTGAGTTAAACAAAATTTGAATGTAATTTAATCCACTTGAGTTGAGTTGTTGAATAGTATGTAAGTTTCAATCATGTCTTAACTTTAGGACCTACTACAAGTTTAGTTTGAATCTTGCTTTTGACACCACATACAATGAATGAAGACATGAAGATAAATGATGATTCAAAGTCAATTAAACAACTCATTTTTTTATCTAGTTGAGTTCTAAAAATAAACCATAGCTTGACTTAACCCTATAACGTCCCGATTCAACACTGTTTTCAAATATTTGTTATAAAATGGTTGATGAAAAACGAAAATGGAGTTGATGTACAAAACAAAGTTGCAAATGTCAATGTGTAGATAACATCCGTATGGTTGGATTCATCATATTTATTATTAATATTTTTAAAGTAATTTTGCAAGGTTTTCTCTTGAAATTCAATTAAAAATCCAAATTACCCCAATTTTTTTTAAAAATATTGTAATGAAATTAGAATGACATGCACTACGAGATGGTATGGTTTCCATTATTTGATTCTACTTACTATGGAAAATCATATTTAAGGTCTTTCTTTTTGAACTAAGATTGAAACTTGACATTAATCACTTTTGTAATTTTTCAAAAATTCACATTATCTTATTTGGAAGATCCATACCGTGCAAATGGTATTCAACTAGCACAAGAATGAAAAAAAGAGAGGATGAAAAACATCCAGTACCTACAGAAATCGAGCTGCTGAAATTCATCCGGCGTCCAGATTCTGGACGCCGGCGCGCTAAAGGGTTAAAATTCAATTGTAACTCTGTACGATGATAGAAAAGACAATGAAAATAAATAATGGATGGAAGGCAAGTGGAAAGTGCTTTGAATAATCCCCAGGTGTCTAAACTAACAATAAAAAGTTTGATTTGGAAACCAACACTTTATTACAACAACTCACAAAACATATTTATAAAGTTAGTACATACTTAAAAAACAATTCTATTAATATATTTAATCACTTTCCATGAAACATCCTAAATGATTATATCAACTCCTACTTATAACAAAAGCAACCACCTTTTGATTATTTAAATGCAATATGACTATTGTACCTTTGTCAAGGTGACCAAAAAATTCAACTCATGCATGCATGGCAAGAAAGTTTTAGCACTTTGAGGTGGCACTAGTGAAACAAAAATTATTGCACTAACTTTCATCTAGATGTCACATAACCCAAAATGCAGGGTCGACAAACAACAATTATAAAAAGAGAAGCCCAAAATTTTCAGGTAATTATTTTTTCAAAACAAATCTATTTTCTACAATGAAAAAAAGAATATCCACAGAATCTCAGAGAATCTGTGCACCATTTCGACAAAAACAAATAAACATTTCGTCTTACATTCCGGGTAAGTTAATTGAATGAGAATGTGCGTAGAAGGATGAAAATATGACGATAAGGATGAATATGATGACGATATGGATGAATATGGTAACGATAAAGGAATGAGTTTTTGGTCCAAAAATGAGCTCTTTCTAGAAGAAAAAATTTCCTGGCTCTTTGACTATCATTTCAGCAACAAGAATAATGTTGCAAGGGCAAGTGGAGGACTGGACTGGACGGTGCTATGAGAGTAGAACAGTGGCAGGTGATGACGACGACGACGAAGCTCAAGCATGCGAGTTCACTGCCATGGCTACTGTACTCCGTTATGTTGCAGCAACTCAGTAACTTACTTTCTGTAGAGTAGCTGTGGCGCTGGCCATGCGCGGCTTGAGCAACTCCTCTGCTTTCCTTGCAGACCACGGCACTGAATCCCAAGCTCATCACAGTCATGAGTTGAATTGACACTAGCAAGCCTGGTCGGAATCCCATCCTATCCTTGAGCTAGCTCTCTCGATCGATCGATATCAGTTTCCTGCCTGGTGGATGATCTGTACATACGCCCTGCATGATTTGCGGGACTGGCGTGGAGTGTCGTGCCGGGCTCTCTCATCAGTCTTTCGGAATTTCAGCGATGAGAATGTATCTCCTGCGTTCCTTGCGTTGAACGATGTGGAGCTTCCGAGCCGGACTTTGTCAAGCTTCTGAAGGAACTCAGTCAAGCAAATGGCTGCTGGAGACCGTGACTACTGGTTTCCTGTAGCGCCGTTGACTGCCTTTTTTTAGCTTGTAGCTCGCCCCTTTTCCGGGGGAGCCCTTTTCGAGTTCGTTCATGTGCTAGTCAAGGCGTCCTCACTCCCTTCCCTTCCTTTGCTTTGCTTTTACGGTCTCGTACCCAATTCTTACAGCACGTGCATGCATCGCATTGCCTTAATGGAAGTCGAGGGGTTACTCCGTGTGTACCTGTCTTCGTGTGTGCTTCCTCGCCTTTGACCACCTTTTTTCTTCTTCGTCTTCTGTGTGGAGTAGTAGTCGTCGTCGTAACTGATAAGGCTCGGAATCCACTGTCGGTTTCCATGGGTTCAAGGTAAATTGCGGTGCGGAATTCTTTCATTATGGGACTGGATCCTGTGACGATGGACGTGGTGATGTGCGAGCGGCATAGCGGGGCGCAGCCGGGGGGTGGCATCTGCG